>CM056820.1:34623115-35961691 GCA_029852735.1 Persea americana | reverse complement strand
GTAGGCCAAAAGCCGAACCACGTAAATCTCCGTGTTCTTATGTGTGATTGATCTCTTTCCATAGGCCCTAGATCACAACAAACTGGTATCAGAGCTAATTGTCGTGATCGGAAGAAATCCGATGAATCGGATTTGAGAGGGTTGATCTCGAAGTGGGCCACGGATCCGAAGAATATCAAAACAGAACAAAGAAGAAAGAGGTCCGGATTTCTGCTGCTCTCGTCGTCGTGCAGAAACCACACTGCAGTGACCGGAGAAGAGAGAAGCAGAGGGGATCTGGTCTCGCCGGAGAAGAGAGGGGATCAGATTGATCCTTGGTGGGCCACATCGGGTTGATCTAGTGCGGCTCGCAGTTACCGGAAGGCGCCCGTCACTGACTGGAAGAAGAACGGAACCGAGTTTGTCTGTTCTGTTTCGGTGAAGCCCACGGTCGTCACACCTCTTCACGTCGTCGTAGTCGTCGCCGGAGTTGTTGCACGCCGGAAACGAAGGAGGAGCACCACCGCTGCGTGTCGCTGTCTCGTCGTCGTGCAAGAAATCGCAGGCTGCCCAACGGAATTTCCGCTGCCATCACGCCGCCGCCCGTCGCCGGAACTCCCCGCTGCTGTCGTAGCCGTCGCCGGAGAAGCCTGCGCTGCCGTCCCGTGGTCGCAGGAGGAGGATCGCCAGTTCTGGTTCTGGAACAGAACCAGAACCTGAAAAGGAAGACGACCCAGAGTTCTGGGCTGGTTTCCGGGTCGGGTGCAGGTCAGGTCCAGCCTGACTCGTTTTAAAAGGCCCATTCGCCAGTCCAGGTCAGGTCAAGTCCAGGTTGACCTGACCCGTGGAGAAGAAGCCCAGAAGCAAAGCCCGCTGGTAAGGTCTGCTGACGTCAGCAACACGTCAGCACCTGTACGGTCAAAGTCAGTTTGACCAAATCAAAGGCTGAAATTTGTTTTCGCGATATCTTGACGATCCGGAGTCCGATCGGAGATCCGTTTGAACCTACGGACTCGTTGCGAGCAGATCTACGCTGTTGTGGAAGAAGATTGGTTGTTCAAAGGTCAAGAAAGAAGATTGACTGATCGGAGCGCAGAAACTTATTTCTGCGATATCTTAGCCGTCCAAAGTCGGATTTCAGATCCGTTTCTTCCAGCGTGCTCGTGGTGACCAGATCTACACAGTTCCAGTGAAAAATTTGCGAAATGGCTGCCAAATTCGATATTGAAAAATTCGATGGAAATAATGACTTCGGTCTTTGGCGTCTGAAGATGCATGCTTTGTTGGTCCAGAATGGGTTGCATAAAGCTTTGAGGGGAAAGAATGCTCTATCTGAAAAATTGTCAGATGAAGAGAAGGATGAGTTGCTGGAAAAGGCGTATGGTCAGATTCTGCTGTTCTTGAGTGAGGGTGTACTGCGAAAGGTTGTTCAGGAAAAAACTGTTGCTGGCATATGGCAAAAGTTGGAGAACTTGTACATCACAAAAATCTCTCACAAATCGCTTGTATCTGAAAAAGCGATTGTTCACATTACAAATGCAGGAAGGTACGTCTGTTTCAACTCACCTTGATTCTTTCACAAAAGCTATTATGGATTTGGAAAATATCAATGTTGAAATTGATGATGAGGACCAAGCTATTATGTTGCTGTGCTCGTTACCACCCTCATATGAGCATTTTGTTGATACCATGATGTATGGTAGAGATACTCTCTCCAAAGAGGATGTAGAGGCAGCCTTGAACTCGAAAGAGTTGAAGAAAAAGGTTGCAGCTGACAATGATAGTTCGGGTGAGGGTTTGGTAGTACAAGGAAGAACAAAAGACTCCAGTAATAAGAACAAGCATAGATCCAACAGGAAAAACATTGAATGTTATTATTGCCATAAGAAAGGGCACATCAGAAAAGACTGTCCCGAAAGGCAGAGGAAAGGGAAAGAAATAGAAGATTCATCATCTGATGATAATTCAGTCAGTATTGCAGATGGAAGATCAGATTATGATTCCGACAATGCACTTTCTGTGATTGAAAATGGTATTCGTTCTAAGGATGAATGGATTCTTGATTCTGGTTGTTCTTACCATATGTGTCCCAATAGGGACTGGTTTACCACTTATAGAGAAATCAACGGTGGTAGTGTCTTGATGGGCAACAATGTTGCATGTAAGACGGTTGGAATTGGAACAGTTAAAATCAAGATGTATGATGGAATCGTCAGAACGTTGGCAGAAGTTCGGTATGTTCCTGATCTGAAAAAGAATCTTATTTCTCTTGGTGCCTTGGACTTCGATGGTTGTAAGTTCTCAGCTGAAGGTGGAGTCATGAAGGTTGTGAAGGGTGCTCTGGTTCTTATGAGAGGCAATAGAGTTGGAAACTTATATGTTTTGTCTGGAAATACAGTTACAGGTGGAGCTGCAGTGTCTTCCTCAGATGACCATGAATCTGTCTCAATGCGCTTATGGCACTTGCGCCTGGGTCACATGAGTGAGAAGGGATTGACAATACTGAGCAATCGGAATTTGCTATGTGGCACAAAGACAAGCAAGTTGGATTTCTGTGAGAGATGCGTCTTCGGGAAGCATCGAAAGGTCAATTTCAAGACAAGTCTTCATCGCACGAAAGGTATCCTTGATTATGTTCATTCAGATGTATGGGGGCCTTCTAAGGTTTACTCCAAGGGCGGGTCCCGGTTTATGCTGACTTTTATTGATGATTATTCAAGGAAAGTCTGGGTTTATACTCTGAAGACGAAGGATCAGACCTTTGTTACATTTAAGCGATGGAAAGAAATGGTTGAGAAACAGACTGGCAGAAAGGTGAAGAAGTTGAAGACAGGTAATGGCAAGGAGTACAGATCGATAGAGCTTGAGAACTATTGCACGGATCATAGCATAGTTCGGTATTACACCACTACAGAAACTCCGCAGCAGAATGGAGTTGCAAAGAAGATGAACAGAACGATCTTGGAAAGAGCTCGTTGTATGTTGTTTGCTGCAGGATTGTCCAAGCACTTTTGGGCTGAGGCAGTAAATGCTACAGGCTACTTGATAAATAGGTCTCCACACACAAAGATTGGTTGCAAAACACCGGAAGAAATGTGGTCAGGTAATCCAGCTGATTATTCTAACTTGAGGATTTTCGGTTGTCCGGCTTATGCTCGCGTGAAAACCGATAAGTTAGAACCAAGGGCTGTCAAGTGCATCTTGGTGGGATATGCTTCTGGGGTGAAAGGATACAGGTTGTGGTGTACTGATCAAGATTCACCCAGATTTATCATCAGCAGGGATGTTACATTTCATGAGGATGCTTTACTCGAATTGAGAAAGCAGGTGGAGAGGACAGAAGTCGGTAGCAGCAGTGACACCGTTCAGGTGGAGTCCGACATCCTAGTGAAGAAGGAGAGTGCATCCGACTCCTCCCGGGATACAGGGGATCGTCAGACTGTGCAGCAGATGCAGCAGATAGAGCCGCAGATGCTGCAGACTGGTAGACCGTAGAGAGAAAGGAAACCGCCAGTTAGATACGGTTTCGAGGATATGACGACGTACGCGTCGACATCAGACAATGGCCGTGATGATATGGTTGCATACGCATTGACGACTGAGTCTCTTGAATTAATGGAAGGGCTGAAAAGTAGTCAACAGGCAACAACTATGACTGAAGAAATGGAGTCTCTTGATGAGGAAAATTAGGCCATCGGATACAAGCGGTTCTACGAGGAAGATGAAGGAGCTTCCAGTGAAGGTAGAGTGCAGTTTAAGGTTCCTGATCATGTATGCAGTTTGAAGAAATCATTGTACGGGTCGAAGCAAGCTTCTGGACAATGGTACAAGCGATTTGGTGCACTCATGAAGGAATGGTTTAAATTCAAGTTCAAGCATTGCTTGGACTTGATCGGTGTGCTCAGTACCTGAGTGCCCTAAGGGGCAGGTGGAGACGGTGAGACGTATTAAGTGCATGAAGATCAGCTTCAATGTTCGCCAAGGTGGAGATTTGTTATTTGTTTGGCTCAATTGAATAAATTATAAATAAATCGGGCCCCTGTATTGCCCATGTTCTACTGAGATTAGAAGTAGGTCTATTATCATAGGTCTACTGTGATTAGAAGTAGTGTTTGGGTGTAATTGGGTATTGGGCTGATATTATAAATAGAGACTTAGGGTCTCTATGATGTACGACCTTCTTCTGATAATAAACTGAGTTCTCCCGTCTTCCCCGTGGACGTAGGCCAAAAGCCGAACCACGTAAATCTCCGTGTTCTTATGTGTGATTGATCTCTTTCCATAGGCCCTAGATCACAACACTATGCCACCTATACTCTACTGTTGAGCATAAAATGGGAGCAGTTGCATTTGTATCAATCCATCTTTTGTACTAAAACCAGTCTATAAAAGATAAGTCTACCAGTGTTCAATTTACTGAAAAAGATAGTGAATGCCTGGTTTTTTATATTCTGCATCTTCTGTAATGTTTGATTCTTCTAAATCTTGTTTTTTTTAGATGGTATCAGAGCTGGTCTTGTGATTCAGACATTACATTCCTTTCAAAAAAAAACCAATGGAGTCTTCACAGTCTTCACTGCTACTCTCTCTAAACTCTCTTCACCATCTGATTAGTATCATATCAGTGAAGTTAAATTCTTCAAATTATCTCATTTGGAAGGCTCAAATCCTTCCATTAATTCAAAGCCTTGGAGTTGAAGTTCATCTAAAAAATGCTCCGCTAGTTGAAGTCATACTCAATGATAAAGATGAGACGATGCCAAATCCAGCCTTCACATCTTGGAAAGATCGTGATCTTCTTCTTAGAAGCTGGATGGATGACAGGTACTTTGTCTGAAGAAGCTTTATATTATGTAGTTGGTTGTAATACAGCCCGAGATATCTGGAATGCACTTGAAGAAAATCTTCTCCAAGTCACTAAGGACCGAGAAGTACAGTTGACACAGCAACTGCAAGACATGAGACTTGGTTCTCAGCCTGCATGTGAATATTTAAAATCTTTTAAGAAGGTGGTTGATGGCTTGGGTGCAATTCACAAACCTGTACCTGATGATGACAAAGTAATATACTTGTCTCGTGGGCTTGGGGAGAAGTATAATGTTTTAGTCACTTCTATACTGTCAAAACCTCCCTTCCCATCCTATTCTCAATTTGTTACAGCAGTCCAAAGTTATGATTTGTGTGTGCAAAGTATGAATTTTGCACCTCAGCAAATTGACACAAACATGGCCTTTTACGTGAATCGCCCAAAATGGCGGACGTAGCCGTGGCCGTGGCTGAGGCAGAGGAAATTCTAGCAATAGGTTTAACTCTAAGGGCCGTGGGTTTGTTCCAACCAACCAAAACAGTGGCTTCAACATATCTAATAGTCAAAATGGGTTCACACCTAGTAACTACAATGGGCCGCAAAGTCCTTCAAACCCCACTTATCGTGCTTTTGGTCACAATCAGCAGCCCAACTGAGCTCAAAAAGCAGCAGGATAGCAAGGAGAGGCTGAAGAGAAGACATTTAAACATTCAAGCTATTAGTCTCCACGATGACTAACAAATATAATAAGTGCCTTCCATGTTATAAATAAATGTGAAGAACCCTGTGTAACTGAAGCTTAATCCCAATGCCTACTATCATCTAATCTCTGTGGATAAAATTTTAATCATAAACATATAAGCTACTTAAAATTTGTACGGCATGAGGCAGGGCAACCTCTCTACAAATTCATACTTGTCGTGAATCTAAAAACAAAAACAAAAGAAACACCAAACTGTCCTCATAGAATGGGGTCAAGGATGTCCCTGGATACAAAACGGAAGCATCTATGTTGAGCATTTTGGATTTCTGTTATGTGGGCTGCATTGTAGAGCCTCACAAAATCTCCGGTGTTTTGACTACAAATTTGAGACATGTACTAATGCACAGAGCAATGACTGAATTTGACACTTTTAACAATCTACATTAATTGAGTTTCATTGTCTAAAAGAGTTGATTATTATATAACTACAAGATTTAATTGCAATTTTTTCAGAAAACCACGAGGTGATCGCTACGTTGACATCTTGGACATGTATACAGCATACTCGTATAGTAGGCGAACTCTATTGAAGTGCCCGATCCGAGACACGTTGGAAGAATTGGACAGGTTAACCAGGTCATCTAATTTGATCTCTTCCGAATCTATGGGGGCACACTTGGGCACATCTTTAATAAGTGTAGCTCCTTTCACACTCTTGTTCTCATGATCCGGCAGCATGTTCAATTCTATGATCATCAAACCTTTAGATTGAATCTCAAGAAATTTATGGTTAAATTAATACCCTTAATTCAAGGGTTAAGATATTTGGTGGAGCTGATTTTTTTGCCCAACCTTGTGCTAGATCTTCACTGATAGATATGCATCCATAAGCATAATATGTGGGTCTACTTTGTCTCCTAATCGCTTCTTGTGAGTGTGATGTGGAACTCTATTGTTGGGCCCACCTATCGATAATCCGGACAATTCAAAATGATTTTCATCCCCTTCAATGACATATTTCCGAATTTTAATTCAATAGGATTGGGTCCCACCGTAGGAATAAATCAGTCATATTCTCAATCCTGCTGCAGTGACAAATCCTATTGATGTAAAATTAGAAGATACATCATTGAAAGGGATGAAATTCAATTTGAGTGCTCTGAATTATCGATAGACGACCTAAGGTAGAGTTCCACCGTTCGGCACACCGAATTTGGAGACGTTCATGGGATCCAGACTCGATTGTCATTGTCCTCGACAGCACTATTTTTCTCCACATCTCAGATGAGTTAAAATATAGGTGGGTTAAGGCAAGTGGACCGGGCCAGGGACCACTTTATTATCCACATTCAAATGGGTTCAAGTATAACAATCGATTGAAGTAGTTATATGTTATCAGCTGCTAGAAGAAATAAAGGAGAGGACTATAAATTTATGATGTCAAATGAGATCTTCCCAGCTGAAACTCGGAACTCATTAAGACAAGGCGTGTAGCAATACACATGCCTTTTCATTTCCACCGTTTTCCACAGTACCTTGAAAACGTGGCACGTTGCCAAAGTTCTAGCCCATTAGAAATCAAGGAGGTAAATCAATAGAGGGCCCCACATCGGGAAACATGAGTGGGACACTTGGAGGATCCTATTCTTCCTTATGTTTCTACTGTGAGATATTAGGTTTAGGTTGTTAAAAATTCTAGGAATAGATTAAGAGTTTACAATTTAAATTATTATGTTATCAGTTTTTCTCTTTTTTATAAATTGAGAAGTCTATGTGAATGGAATCTACCATGGAATTATGTGAGTGATTTGATTATTGAGATTCTATGTGGTATCTGAGCTTTGGGCCTGGTAATTCCTCAATTATCACTTAAAAACTTTTCTATTTCAATAAAAAAAATGAGCATCATCCCCTTCCATCTCAGCACTATCATTCCGTCAATTCTCTTTCTCTCTTTCATTCATCAAATATTCTTCGATACTAGACCAACAGACTGAAGAAGAGTGGGTACAACTATCCCCATTTATTTCTCTGAGATCAGGAATGATTTTATTTTATTTATATTGGCAATTAGAGATCCTTTATTAAAAAAAGGACCATCTAATTGAGGGGGAATGTTAGAAATTGGGTTTAGGTTATAAATTGAAAAGTCCATGTGAAGGAAATCTACGGTGAAATAAAGGAAATAATTTGATTATTAAAATTCTATATTCACCGTTCCAACCTAACGTCCGTAAGCACTATCAGGATCCGGATTCTACCCTTTTTGAATACCTAGTTTTTACAAGTTAAAACCCCCCAAAGAGGAGTCTCTCATCCCTCTCTGCTTCCTCATCTTTTCTCTCAAATCCAGATCTCCAACCTCTTCTTCACAACATCGATACATATCTTGATAATCATAGAAACAAAGCAGCATGAAGAAATGACTAGGAAGGACCAAAATAGAGATAAACCAAAACCAAACCTATAGAGACAAAAGGCACTAACCGTTTCTCGTTTTGTATCTTTTTTCTTCTTGTCCCCACTACGAGCAGGCTTGAAAGGAGTGAGATTTGCCTCAACTTTTTCATGGTGAAGTGCCGCCACCTTGTCATCCTGATTTTTTGGCAGCACCTGCAGCTTCTTCCCCACCTTTCCCATCTCCAGCAGAGAAATCGGCTCATTGGTGAGAACGCTTGGGTGCTCCTTCTCTGTGTGGGGTTTGATAGTTATCATCTTAACTCCTGGGAATGTCTCCAGGTCCAGCATCATCATGTCAAAGTGATCAGCCTTGCAGACAAGGGGGATGTTCTTCGCAATTATTTTGACAAAGATGTCAGCTTCAGGGGCAAGATCCTTAAGCTCGCGTACTGCCTGTGCACAGATGGGTTCAATCCCCTCCAAAGGCGCACGAGCACCGTCCTGCTTAACTTCTCTATAACCACCACTTACTTCGACTTTGCCGGAAAAACCAACCAATCTCTCCTTCATCCAATGGCACTGATTTGGATCCATCTTCAAACCATCCCCGATCCCAAGCAAGTTCTGGGAATCGGCAGTGGAGGCCAAGTCCTGTTGAAACTTGAATGAGAGATAAAAGAAATGCAGTGATTGCTCCTTTTATTGATACTGAAAATGCCATTTTATAGGCAGAATACATAGAAACAGAAAAACAACTAATAGCTATTAAAGTTCCTATACTCAAGGAATGTTATTTGACTAGAACAAAACAAACTCTAACTTCTCAGCTTCCTCAAGACTCGGACAACTCTTTGACATCTTCAATACGAATCACTTTCAACACTGCCCCTTGATTCGTAATTGCAAACTCCCAACAAAGTTCTGAAACGAATAAACTTGTCTTTAGGTAACGCTTTTGTTAACACGTCAGCCAGCTGGTCATGAGTGCTGCAATACTGAATGTCCACAACTTTTCCTGTGACTAGATCTCTGATAAAGTGCATCCTCGTATCTATATGTTTTGTTCGACTATGAAGAGCTGCATTCTTCGTCATAAAAATAGTTGATTTGTTGTCACAAAATATAATGGTTGGTGCCTTTGATTGTTCCTGCAATTCACTGAGAATTCCTCTAATCCAGACCGCTTGACAGGCTGCAAATGCTACTGCTACGTATTCCGCCTCTGTGCTAGATAACGCAGTTATAGGTTGCTTCTTTGAGCTCCACGCGACGACACCTGAACCTAGAGAGAAAACGTGAGCTGAAATACTCCGTCGATCATCAAGACAACTTCCAAAATCTGAGTCTGAGTATCCATAGAGTTTTCCATTGTCAGTCATGCTGCATTTGCTTGAATACCATATACCAAATTCTGCAGTCCCTGCTATATACCGTAGAATCCTCTTTGCTGCTCCAAAATGTGTTTGTGATGGATTTTCCATGAATCTTGACACTACACTTACTGCAAAAGTAATGTCAGGACGAGTATGAGTCAGATAAATCAATCCACCAACAAGACTCCTGTAAGAGGTAGGATTTGCTGGAGTGTCGCCATCACAATTAATCAGTTTCTCATTTGTTTGTAGAGGGGTCATGACAGGACTGCAGTTGATCATGCCAAATTTCTTCAACAGCTCCTTGGCGTATAATTCCTGTTTCAGAAAAATTCCATCCTCTCCTTGTGTGACTTCTAAACCCAGGAAGAATTTTAAGGAGCCCAGATCGGTCATATCAAACTCAGTTTTCATATGCTTCTTGAACTCGTCAACTAGAACTTGAGAGGAACCTGCAAATATCATGTCATCTACATAAAGACACACCATCAAAAAATCTCCTTTCCCACTCCTCTTGGCATATAGTGTTGGCTCTCGATCACTTCGCTGAAAACCAATAGTGAGAAAATATTGGTCAATATGACTGTACCATGCCCGGGGGGCTTGTTTCAAGCCGTATAATGCCTTCCTTAGTTTGTAAACTTTCGCTTCACTTCCTTTTTCAACGAATCCAACAGGCTGCTCTACATACACTTCTTCATTCAGCTCACCATTGAGAAAGGCGGATTTAACGTCAAATTGATGTACAATCAAGTGACGTTGAGCAGCTAAGGCAAGGAAAATTCTTACTGTTTCGAACCGTGCGACAGGTGCAAAGGTTTCTTCAAAATCGATGCCGGCTTGCTGAGAATATCCCTTGACAACGAGACGTGCCTTATGCCTTTGAACTTCCCCATTTGAGCCATATTTTGTCTTGTAAATCCATTTAAGACCAATTGCTCTTTTCCCTGCAGGTAATTCACATAACAGCCATGTATTATTTTTATTAATAGCACAAATCTCCTCTCGCATTGCTTTCACCCATTTATCCTGTCTTTGTGCTTCTTCAAAGGTTACAGGATCAGCAACCATCAACGCGAAACCACAAGTTTCATAGAGATCAGCTAGAGATCGATATCTTCTTTGAGCAGCTGGTGTTGATAAGTCTGTAGACGAGCCTTCTGATTGATCTGCTGGTGTAGTTGTACTTGGTGTTGAGATTGGAGACGGTGTTGACTGTGGAGAGAGAGGTGAAGTTTGTTCTGTCATAACCGAGTCAGCTTCAGACGTTGGAATTGATTCTACTTGCTGCTGTACATGTTGCAGATGTTCCTGATTATCTTTCTCCCGCCAATTCCAACTCATACTTTCATCAAAAATAACATCTCTCCTGGTCAATATTTTCTTACTCTCAGGATTATATAATCTGTAAGCCTTTGACTGTGTACTGTAACCAACAAAGATACACTTTTGTGACTTTTGATCTAATTTTTTTCTGTTTTGTGAGGGAATCAAGGAGTAACATAGAGAGCCAAATATTTTTAAGTGACTTACAGTGGGTGTAAATCCATTCCATGCTTCAAAAGGAACCATATTCAACATTGCTCGAGTTGGAGAAAGATTGAGCAGATATACTGCGGTTGCTACAGCTTCAGCCCACAAATTATTCGGCAAACCTTTTCCTTTCAGCATGCTTCGGGCCATTTCAACCACAGTGCGATTCTTACGTTCAGCTACTCCGTTCTGCTCTGGAGTATATGGAGTAGTAAGTTCTCTTTGGATCCCGTTTTCTTCACAGAAAGATATGAACTCATGAGACACAAACTCTCCTCCTCTGTCTGTGCGAAGAGTTTTAATATATAATCCGCTTTGTTTCTCGACCAACACCTTGAACTGCTTAAATCTGTCAAATGCTTGACCTTTGCTTTCAAGAAAATAGACCCATGACATCCTACTATAATCATCAGTAAGAAGAAAGAAGAACTTACTACCACCAAGAGAAGTAGTCTGCATCGGACCACACAAGTCGGCATGAATCAATTCCAAACACTCACTTGCACGCCAAGCCTGACCAACTGGAAAAGACCTCCGCGTTTGCTTTCCATAAGCGCATCCTTGACAGAATTTTATATCTCTAATCTCAGGTAAACCTGTAACCATTCCTTTGTTTCTAAGTAATGTTAATCCTTTTAAATGCAAATGGCCATACCTGAGATGCCATAATGTTGAATCTTCCTCGGCTCTTGCTGTAAGAACGAAATGTCCCACTGTTGATAAATCCAATGGAAACATCTGATTCTTTGTCATCATAATACTTATCATCTTACGCCCTGTCTTCTTCTCCCTTATACAGCACTCTCCATTATCAAACAACACTAAATACCCATTTTGCATTAGTTGACCGACACTGATCAAATTAAATCCAAGAGCAGGAACATATTGTACGTTATGTAAGAATTTGAAAATTCCAGGACTAATTTCCAACTTAACAGTACCTCTTCCTTCAACATATAGCATACAACCATTACCTAGTCGAACTTTCTGCTTATCCGATTCATCAAGAAAAGAAAAGAGGGACTTACAACCGGTCATATGATTCGAATAGCCACTATCGATGAACCACACATGGCTCTGATGTGTCTCTTCGTTCTTCTCATTCTGTGCCATAAAAAGTTTCTCTTCACCATCAATGTGTTCTCCTTCGTCTCCTTCCTCCTTGGTAAAATTGCTTTGTTCGTCTTTAGACCAACAATCTGCCTTCATATGTCCGTAATTTCCGCAATTGTAACATTGCACTGAATTCATATATGAACGTTGTTCATCTCCTCGACCTTTACCGTGCGCATATGTGCGGCCTCTTCCAGGAGATCGACCACGAAATCCACCACGATAGTTGCCTCTACCACGACCACGCTTGAAACTGTTGTCCTGCACCTGAAAAGCTTTTTCCTCCTCTTTTTCTACCCCTCTATTTATCCTGACTTCATGCACTTGCAAAGAGCCCATAAGTTCATCAAATGAAAAAATAGACAAATCCTTTGATTCCTCAATTGCAGCTACAACATGATCAAACTTGGAATTTAAACTACGCAATACCTTCTCGACAATAGTTTGATCATCTATCTTAGCACCGTAAGTCCTCATTTGACTTACCACTGCAGTGGTTTTGCTGAGAAATTCGGATATGTTTTCGTCATTCTTCATTTGCAAGGTTTCAAACTCTCTACGTAACAATTGTAGTCTGACAACCATCACCTTCGAATCACCTTGAAACTCCTTTTTTAACACATTCCAAGCTTGTTGTGATGTACTGCACGTTGCTATCCTGGAAAACACGGTATCATGAACTGCTTGCTGAATTATTGCTAAGGCCTTTGCATCTTTCTTCTTTGCTTCATTGAATTTTGCCTCTGCTGCAGTACTGAGCTCTGCGCCTTCTTCTGGTTCTGTCAGTCCAGTCTCCACGAAGTCCCAAAGATCCTGCGATCTAAGAATTGTCTTAACCCGTATCGACCAAAATTCATAATTTTCACCTTTGAATACAGGTATAAGCGGTTGGGCCGTTCCTTGCGCCATCCCCATAGCATTGCCATTGCTATTACCAGCTGCCATATCTTTAATCTGCACCCTCTCACTACTGCTCATGTGTTTACTTACACTCACTCTCTATTGATAACAAGGTGGCTCTGATACCACAATGTTGAAACTTGAATGAGAGATAAAAGAAATGCAGTGATTGCTCCTTTTATTGATACTGAAAACGCCATTTTATAGGCAGAATACATAGAAACAGAAAAACAACTAATAGCTATTAAAGTTCCTATACTCAAGGAATGTTATTTGACTAGAACAAAACAAACTCTAACTTCTCAGCTTCCTCAAGACTCGGACAACTCTTTGACATCTTCAATACGAATCACTTTCAACAAGTCCGGCGTGTTGACGGAGAAGATGATCGTCCCGCCGTTGAACAATTGGGCGTCGCAGAACATGAGCAGGGGCATCTCGAGCTCGGACGGATCCATCTCCAGGCGGCCGGTGCGAGCACGGGCCTGCTTTACGTCTCTATAAGCACTGGTTACTGCGACTTTGCCCGAAAAACCAACCAACCTCTCCTTCATCCAACGACACTGATTTATATCTATCTTCAAACCATCCCCGATCCCAACCAAGTTCTGGGATTCGGCAGTGGAGGCCAAGCCCGGCGTGTGGACGGAGAAGATGATCGTCCCGCCGTTGAACAATTGGGCGTCGCAGAACATGAGCACGGGCATCTCGAGCTCGGACGGATCCATCTCTAGGATGCCGAAACCGGCCTGGTACACGTCGTTGACCTTGATTTCCAGGTGATTTCCCGGCCAGTTAGGGTTCTGGGTCTTACAGCTATGCGGTTTGGACAGTTCTCTCTGCCTCTTTGGATATATAGAGTTTGGGAGTTGGAAATGGCCAGGCCAAATGGGTCCGGTTGGGACGATCCCGCTGCATTTGAAAGTTTAAAAAATATATTATATACAAATTTATGTTCTAATTCTTATAAGTTAAGGAGTGGGAACCGGATCCCTGTTTCGTCCAAACAGGGAGCCCTGTTTGGACGGATCAGGGGCCGATAGCTTAGTGGAGAGGAGGAAAGAGAAACAATATATATTCCCCCCCCCCCCCCCGACCCATGTCAGTCAAATATTGACTTTCTGTCCCCATGTCTCTAGAAACAAAAGATCCACTCCAGTTTCTCTCCCCCCTGACGTTCTAGAATCCATGAGCCTAAGCAGACCGACTTCACGTGTGAATTGTGATGTTGCATTGGGCCACGTGGGCTATTTCCAGCCACCTGAAACACTTCCACCGACTTGCCCCGGGACATATCTTTGACCTGGTGTTCCCGGCCAGTTTGGGCGCTGGGTGGTTGCAGAGAGTTCTTTCAGCTCCCAGGATATTGAGTATATGTAGCGTTTGGTAGACATAATCCTTGCTGCCACTAATGCTAACGGCATTGATCTTTTGTTTCCTTTCTCGCTGATGTTTTTAATATTGACTTCCTAGGGTTATGGGCCAAACACTAGTACCTCAACTTACCCCAAACTCAACTATTTAGGAACCCATATAGCCTCAAACTCGATCCACCCATTACCTAACCCACCCCTAGTAGGTGAGCAGGTTGGGGTGGATCACCCGCGGTTTAAACTGATCCATCAGCATCCCCGCCTATTTAAGTGTAGGGAGAAAGGTGGGGATCCTGAAACATAGGGTTGGCAATGGATCAGGTTTAGTTAGGTTGGCCTCAGGTTCAGAACTCGAGTTAAATCTGGCACTATATTAATAGGGAAGAATCCCAACGTACAACCAACCCACTGTTGTCTACCACTAGGCCTATCAATGGGTTGGGATGGGCCTGGGCTTGGGCTGTCCAATCCTATTTCTAATATTGGGCGGGCTTGCAGGGATTAATTGTTTAATTCCAGCCCTAACTTAAACAGGTTTGCGTCAAATCCCATTCCATATCGACCCGGGCCGGGCCAAGGCTTAACACGATCTTAAATGCAATGAGTACTCAATTCATGTTCGAATATATGTTTTAAGCTTTTTAGTAGAAGGACCAATCCAATCATTAGGCATGATGGGAAAGTACTGTTTTTTTATTATATGAATGCAAATTTTATCAAGATTTAGCACAACCAAACATCAAATTGCTCTGTTTATTCAAGGAGATTCAAAAATGAAATTGGAGTTGTTGATTTTCTTAGTAGGCCTTATAGCTGAATGTATCACGTTCAAATTCTTTGTTTAATAGAAAAGATAAATGGGGATTATTAAAAGCTACATACTTGAATCGTCCATTTATATGGCTCTTTATGGATGGTATTGACCATCCAAATAAGTCGGAGGAGCAACTTAATTCATCCAAGCTGGAGCATACTAATTCAACAACCCATGCATGTTAACGGGATCTTTCAATGTAATTCTACAAGAAACCTCAGTCATGCATCTCTATTTTTTCGGGACTCGTTTATTTTGGAATCTGACTTGCACTAGACTACTAATAGATTTGTAGTTCATGAAAGCAACCATCAAAATCACTAGAACAAGCTAAGGGTGACTAATCCAATATAGGTTTTCGTAAATTCATGGAAAGTTAATGAAATTTCCTTGCGGGTGGGTTGTGTCGGGCCTTGACTATTATGCCCATTTCCATTCCCATTTTGACTCAGCTTTAAAGTCATCGTCCAAGCCCAGCCCGCTGGCCTCAAATTTTTTTAAATGCCCTATATTTTCGAGCTTGGACAGGTTAGGTACCCATTTTAACGGGCTCAATTGACCGACCTAGCTACCACTTGTTTAAAGGGAATCTTGTTTCTAAAGTCGTTGTTGATAAAAAAAATATAAAAAAACTAGCAACAACGCCCTGTGCTTAGCCCGGGGCAAAAAGTAAGATATTACATTTTGAATTTATGAGATATCAAAATTAATTATAAACATATAAGAATATAATCATGCATATATATATATATATATAAAAACAGTCAACACATCTTCAATCACAAATACAAGATTCTAGTTTATGCAAATTTTTATTTCCTCATGAGAATGGAATTTTGTATTTTCCTAAAAAATCAAAGTCCTCTCTATTAAGGAAAAATTATTCATTTTTTTCTTCTATGCAAGGAAAATACATCACACCAAACAACATAATATTGTTAACAAAGAAAATAATAAAAATGTGCAATTCTCTCGTTGCACAAATGCACAATTTTTTTTATTTTCTAATAGGCCAATGGTCATTTCAATCATTCCGTACAAATTTATTCTCTACCCCTTTAAAGTAACACCAATACCATTTTAGAATTGATCAAACCGTTTTTTAGCTCTAGATTTTTTTAAAAATGTATAAACATCTTAACTTTTAAAGCCATAAATTATGAGACTTTAAAACCACAGGCTAATGTTATTTGATCCAGTAATAATTGACCCACCTTAGATCAATGTATATAACTCTTAATTATGAGTCCATCTGGGCCCACAGAAGTGTAATTTATAATGGGTCAAACCTATGGTCATATGTCTATATAATCAGATCAGATAAGGATGCCTATAAGATTCAACCAAAAAAACTCCAACCTCAAAACATTTTTATCATAAGCCCATCCATGAGGTGGTCTCCCAGAAGGTGGGGTATGATTTCGTTCACATGTGGCAATCTTTGAATAAAGTAGAGCTTTATTTGGAAACTAAAAGAAAATGATATTTTTAATGAAAAATTTTTCAGTGTGAATTGTTGAAAGGTGGGCCCCAAATTTTAAAATAAAAAAGATGATAATCTTGAGAAGATGAAAGATAGATGGTGTTAAGACAGAAAGAATAACTATAGCAACATAGAGGGATTTTAGGGGATATTATTGAGAGACTTTAGGAGATGGATGATATGGATAAAGAGATTTTTCTGGAGAAAAAATTGTGGCATGTGATGCAATGGTACATTAAAAGTGCTCTATGTTTTTTCTCCATATTTATTTAAAAGGAGAATTATTGGGTTGATGACATGGCGCTCTCCATAGCCCACCTCCCCGTTTGCTTTTAATATATATAATATAATGGCAACGTGGCGAGGTGGGTCAAGCACAACCTAAACCCAAACTCATATGGAGTCAAACAATAGAAACACAAGCCCAGCCCTGGTAGGCATAGTTTACCCATTTAACACACAAGAACTAGCGCCATCCCAAATGAAATGAGAGTGAGTGAGGAGGTTCTAGACTGTCCCCTTTCTAGAAAGGTGCATTTGACCTTTTTATCTGGTGAGCTACTCATGGCCGGCCATGCCCCAACTGACACATTTTCATTGTTATAAAATTTTGTTTTACAAAAGACAGTGGTGAGGAATTAGAGAAATCCTAAACGAGGCTTATCAAGCAATCAATTGGTCATAACCTGTAAAATCCAATAGTAAATGTCCCTGTACATAAGGCTATCACATGAATATTGTAAATTTAGGTCAAAGCGGATACATAGAGGAATATTCGTTTTAAATGGCTTGGATTTCAACAAAGGAGACCTAATTAATTAAATTTATAAGCTTAACTCAATATTTGTTTGATCAAATCTACGTTGCACCAGTTCTCTCTATCATTGTTTCAAACAAAAAGATTATCTTTTCCATTCCCTCTTTTAACATAAAATGGCAAAAAAAAGCCACTTCAATTTGTTTTCTTCCATTTCAATATCTTGAAAACCCATGTTTCAATGATCTAAAAGTTGAAAGGAAAGTATCCCACCACAGATATCGACGCTCCAAAAGGCTAGAAATTGTCTCATATTTTTTTACATTTTTCAATTTGGTAAATTTTTGTCAGGACTGTTTTTTTATTAAATCAAAGAAACACATTGAAGTGGCCATGGGCAATACTATGCAAACTGAAGAATTCGGCCTTAACACAGGTTCAAGTATCAACCAACTGATCTCTACTAGATTTCAATAACCATGATTAAACTAGTGATTAATCATAGGTCCAATTAAAATCAAGCAATCCACACAAAGAGAAGGAAACAGGATTTATATGTAGAAAACCCTACTCGGGAAAAAACCACGGAGCTTATCGTCTAGGCCAACAAACAACCACGCACTATGTAAAGAAAGTTACAAGAAACTCACAACCCTTCCCAATTGAAACTCAATCTAGGGACTGCGTGATCTTGCCGACTACTCGCCGTACACCTTCACCGTATTTGAACCGAACACTTCGAAGCCGTCTTCAAGGAGTCTCTACTTTATAGGAGTATAATGGAGCATAACCAAAGCTTGGATCTTCAGCATTTCAGATGACAGTCTGGGGGGGGGGGGGAGTTGGATCTCTTAAGTTCTCTCTAGGGTTCTATCTTGATAGAGAGGTAGTGTTGAATAGAGAGATAAAGGCTTTATATAGGCCTAGATTCATGCCTCAAGTGTTAGAAGTTGATTAGGGTCAGCAATACCAACTTGAGACAAATCAGGAAACTATTCTGGGCAAGTTTCTATTTTGGCACCCAGGTTTGCTCGAGCGAACAAGCCACTTTCTATAGTAATTTAAATTTCCAAAACGTGGCATGAGCGAATCATAAACTTGGGTCGAGCTGTCTGGGGTTCGCTCAAGCAAACTGCATTCTGTCTTTGACTCTGAGAGCTGGGTCGAGCGAACAGAAACAATGACTTGAGCAAAGGAGCTTCTGTGAGGGTTCGCTCGAGCGACCTGTGACAGTTCCTGAACGAACTACACTTCTTCAATGTCAATCTAGGGCAATCCTTGTCTAATGAAAATTACATCATAAAGAGCCCCTGTTTTGTCCATAACCCAATGAATTAGCCGACCTAAAATCTTACAATCTCCCCCTTTGGCAATTCATGGAAAAAATCCCTAATTACATAAAAAGTCTACCCAAATCCCAAGCCAAAACTAAGTTGGTCTAAAAGAGAGTCTATGCCTTTGTACCTGAAAAAGACCTGCTAAGCTTGATCAAATGTAAAATCAAGGCAAAAGGGAAAAGCAAATCATATAAACAATGATAAAGATAAAGATTTCTCCCCCTTTTTGTGTAAGAATTGACAAAGAATAGGGAAAACAACAGAGGTCAAACAGAGAAACAAAAAGAAATAACCATCCAGAACAAAACTAACATCCAAAAAATAGCTAAAATCTAGAAAAACAGTTTTCCAAACACAAAAAAATCACTGAGGTCCCAATCGAGCCAGGATAGCTACAAGTGTGGCATCAACATCATCAAATCGTGCATCAATATGTGCAGTCAATCCCTGCATCTATGCTGCGAGCTGATCAATCCGATCGTGGGGTGCCTGTTGCTCCCCCTGAGCTGGTGCAGCCGGTGTAGCCTCGTCCTCAGGAATGTCATCACCCTGAGGAGCAGGTGGAGCATGAGCAGACGACTGTGCTATAGTACGGGCATTGATTGGATTCCGAATCTTCTGAGTGACGTCATTGTTCTTCTTCGGGACCCCCTTATAGGATAGGTACTCAGAGATCAGGATGCCGAATGGAGAATTGAGTTCTTCCTTGCAGTCAAAGTCTTGATCAAAGCATTGAGGATGACTTGAGGAATGTTGATCTGTTTCCCAGCCCTAATGCAGTACAGTAGATATTAGTTCTTTTGGGAAACATCTGATGTGTGGCCCCTTGGTTCCAAATTGTGGCATTCGAACCGATTGAGAAATCGATATTCATCAGTCAAATTCCCATGAGGGATAAGGCCACCAGGCCAAACAGTATGTACTCCACAAATGGTGGTCCCCACCAGATTATAGTCAATCCGAGTATTTGCAGGGATAGGGTAATCCGGGTTCTTAACCACAGGGATATCCATAAAACTTGCAATGTCAGCAGAAGTCATCGAAATCCTCTTTTCCCGTACAAATGATGATGGCGCCTGAATCATCAACTTCCATATTATTGTAAAATTCGCGAACCCAGTCCACATATATCTTCGAAGTTTCAAATTTAACCAGAGAATACCAATTGCGAGTGGCTAGACTCCGGTAAACAAGCTTATCATGTAACTCCGGTGCAACCTCTCTTTCAGATTCAACACTCCTTGATTGAAACTGATCGAAAAACCATTTGGATTTGGCTAGGGTAGGAAAACGATAGCGGTCAAAAGAAGACTACGATGAAGAAGACTAAGCATGAGATCGCTTTTTCGGAGCCATGAGAGGAGTCTGAAATGATTATATGAAACAGATCCAAGTCAAATACATCATAGAACTACTGCACAACCTTGTCAAAACACACTTCTCCAAATTCCTGCAAGAAAACTGGGTATAACCACCCACCACAAACATCACAAACCTAGCCTTCTCTATAACAGATAAAACCAACCACATAAAAAACAACCACATAATCCATCATATTTGATTTTCAAGGATGAATGAAAAACAAACCACATAATCCTATTCTCCTGAGTCCACATCCAAAACTATGCAAAGATCAAATATTTTTTGAAACAATAACTTCCTCCACACTTCACACTTCTACCACAAAAATCCATAGAATTAAGAGATCGCACAAAACCACAACACAATTCCATTCCATATGATGAAATTTCCAAAATCAATCCATCCAAAAAAAACTTTTTCTTGATTATTTTGAGACCAACCAGTATTCCAGATTCCAAAAATGACCAAAATGCATGTGAAAGAGCACAAGTAAGTGAAAGTGCAGAAAAGCAAGAGAGCCAAAAAAAAAAAAAAAAAAGAGGGTTAAATCCACATGGAAAATGAATTCACAAGAAGCCCTAAAATCAACGAAAATGGAATCAAAAGAACAAAATAAAAAAAATGACGAAGATGTGAGTTCTACGAAAATGGAAATAAGGAAAAAAAAATACCTGAAAAAGGATGATGAATCGCCGCAAGGAGAAGAGAAAAAAAATGAAAAACGGAGTGGAAGAAGACGTAGAGAGAGGAAGAAGGAAAAGGAATGAAGAGGCGTCGAAAAACGGGAAGAAAAACCGCTGGCGTTCAATTATTGCGCAGGTTGGCTCGAGCGAAGGTAATGTTCACTCGAGCGAACTTCTTGATATTTGAACTTATTAAATGTAGCGCACGAAAAACCACTAACGGCTATTAAATGGTCAAAACACTCCATATGTTACGATAAGAAGTAAAATTTTCATGAAATTAATTGCACAGTGTTTATATGAAGAGTATGACAAAAAACAAGAAGAAAAAAATTAAAACAAAATCTGTGTGTAGACAGCTCCCCCTAAATCTCCTCGAGATGAACTTAGTTATTGCATAGGGAGCACAACCACCAAAAATAAGTTAGAAAATCCATCTTTTTCTCGTTTATGATGTTCCTTGTTTTTAATAGCTCAATTTTGACAATATTCCTCCCCCTTTTTTTTTTTTTGTGTGATTGTCTAATTCTTTGCATAGTCACATTTTGTGACTTTTAGCCTTTTTTTTTCTTTTTTTTGCACAGGTAGAACAGGAATACGAACCATCATAGGTGACTTCCACACTAATGAACATGGTAGCCTTCTCCAAATGAAAATTACCAATCAAGTGGTAGCTATCACTCACATTCTTAGCTAACCTTGATCCTTCGGTTCAAGATGACTATCATGACACCTCTTAAAGAAAAATGGAGGAGAGTAACGTGTGAAAATCAAGAATGATCCGTGCAGTGCATACAAAAAAAGAATTTGGTCATGTGAAAAAGTGCATGTGCAATTAAATAAACGAAAATCAATGGAGTTTAGGGAATAAGAGAAATCCCTAGTGATTTGCGTAGGGATTCAAATCGTGTTACATCCAATGGTTTTGTGAAAATGTCCGCCAGCTGATTTTCAGTAGGAATGTGATGCAATAATATGATTTTTTCTTCCACTAAGTCACGAATGAAATGATGCCTAATGTCTATGTGTTTGGTCCTAAAGTGTTGTACTGGATTTTTGGAAAAATCGATTGCACTTTGATTATCACAAAACACAGACATAGTTTCTTGTTTGATTCCATAATCCTGCATCGGTTGTTTCATCTAAAGAATCTGTGTGCAACAACTTCCTGCAGCTATATACTCCGCTTCAACAGTCAACAGAGATGTTGAAGTCTGTTTTTTGCTGTGCTATGCTACCAAATTATTCCCCACAAAGAAACATCCACCTGAAGTAATCTTTCGGTCATCTATACATCCAGCCCAATCAGCATCAGAAAAACCAACAATGGCAGTGTTTGTATCTTTGGACATCCAAATTCCATAATCAACAGTACCACCGACGTACTTCAGAATTCTTTTTATTGCACTCACATGAGATTCTTTCGGTTTCGATTTATATCATGCACATATGCCTACACTAAAAGAAATGTCAGGACAACTTGCAGTGAGATAAAGAAGACTTCCTATCATACTTCTGTAGAGAGTCTCATTGTAGTCTTTTCCAGCGCTATCAAGACTGAGTTTGACAGTTGTACTTATGGGGGTCCTTGAGTGTTTTGAGGACACCATTCCAAATTTCTTAAGTAACTCCCGAGCATACTTTGGTTGTGAAACAAAAATTCCAGACGCAATTTGCTTGATTTGAAAACCTAAGACGAATTAAAGTTCACCCACCATGCTCATCTCAAATTCGCTGGACATCTTCTTACCAAATTTATTGGATAGAGATTCAGAAGTCGAACCGAAAACAATGTCGTTGACATAGACCTGTGCAATAAAGATATTCTTCTTGTCTTGTTGAATGAACAAGGTCTTGTTAACACTGCCTCTTTGAAAACCATGCTCTACCAGAAACATTGTCAATCTTTCATACCATGCTCTTCATTTAAAAAACCATTAAAAAACGCACTTTTCACATCCATTTGAAACAGTTTAATATTAAAAAAAAGGCAATGACAAGCAATAATATGATTGATGCAAGTCTAGCTACAGGGGCAAAAGTTTCATTAAAATCTATACCCTCAACTTCAGTATACTCCTGAGCAACTAGACGTGCTTTGTTCCTAATCACTTGACCAAACTCGTCGGTCTTGTTTTTAAATATCCATTTAGTACCGATGACATTTGTGTGATGGGGTCTAGGAACAAGCTTCCAAACACGGTTTCTTTCAAATTGAGCAAGTTCATCATGCATAGCATTAATCCAACTATCATCACATAAAGCATCCGTGACAATTTTGGGTTTTAAAATAGAAACATAACAAACATGACTTACCTCATTGCATACCTGAGTTCTAGTCTTCATAGGATTTGTGATTGGACTGATGACGGTATTTTTATGATCTCTCAAAACTTGTCCTCGGCTAGATCTAGGATGAGGTACAGGTGATGAAGCAGCTTGCTCTACGTTGGGGACTGATGTTGAGCTTTTGGAAGCACTCTTTTCTTCAAATTGACGAATGATCTCAGGCACAAGAGATTCTGATGATCCTATATGTTGATCAGCATTGTCTCCTTTTACACGAGTTTTCTTCTCAGTTTCAGATTCAAGATCCGATTGACTATCCAAGGTTTTATTTGGGACCTGCACAGAGGAAGGAGAGAAAGTCATACCTTTTTCATCATCAGAAAAATAGTCAGAGGTTCCCGCATCATCAACTACCACATTTATGGACTCCATGACTACAGAATGTTTTAGATAAAAAACCAATGAGTAACCAAGGAAGATTTCTTCGTCACTCCTGGAGTCAAATTTGGTTAAGTGTTCGCGGTCCAGCAGAATGTAACACTTTCTATCAAAAGTTCTGAAATACTTGATGTTTGGCTTGACTCTTATCCATATTTCATATGGGGTGGTTTTAGTGTCGGGTCGAAGATTAACACAGTTAATAACATAGACAACAGTATTAACAGCTTCAGCCCAAAAGCGTTGGGGTATCTTTTTGCTATGCAACATAACCCGTGCCATCTCTTGAACTACACGATTTTTCCGTTCAACCACTCCATTTTGTTATGGAGTTTTTGGTACAAAGGATTCATGCTTAATGCCCTATTGAGTGCAAAAAGCAGAAAAATCAGAATTCTGAAACTCAGTTCCATGATCGGAGTGAATTCGTGAGATTCCTCCAAATTCTTGTCCTTTATCTGCAATAAGAAGAGACCACAAGTGATTAAAAACAGTAAATATTTCTGAGTTATCATGTAAAAATCGGACCCAGGTCAATCTTGAAAAATCATCAACGGTTAAGAAAATGTAATTTTTACCACTGATACTTTCAAACTTTGTGGGTCCCATGAGATCCATGTGTAACAGCTCTAATGGTCTCTTGGTGGTAAGAGAATCAACCTTTTTATGAGGAGCTTTTATTTGTTTTCCAACTTGACATGGACCACAAACACTATTCGGGACCTTTTGAAGCTTAGGCAGCCCACAAACAAGTTCAAGTTTTGACAGTTTTTCCAGATAATTGTGATTGATGTGGCCCAGTCTTTGATGCCATAGATCAATATTACTAATCATGGTAGAATTACATGACAACTCATTACCACTAGACACCACATAGCAATTGTCAGGATTTCTCTTACCATGAAGGACTGTCTTTCCCTTCTTATCAACAATAATGTACTTATTAGCAGAAAAATGTACTTCATGACTATTGTCACAAAGTTGACTTATGCTCAACAGATTTGTTTTAAGTCCATGAACAAGGTAAACATTTTTAACCTTAGTCATACCTAGAATGGAGACTATACCTTTTTCAATCACCTTTGCCTTACCTCCATATCCAAATCTCCATCTCCAAATCGAACACTCCCACCATTGTAATCTTCAAGATGGGTGAATAGTGCCTTGTTCCCTGTCATGTGCCTAGAACATCCGCTATCTAGGTACCACACATCCGATTCTTGAGCACTTAATGTAGTGAAGTCCACTTGACAGTGTATGTCAGATTTACGAACCCAAATGGTCTTAGTCTTAGTCTTGACCTGTTGAGGAGTCACATAGTGCTTCTTCTGCTGATTTCTTTGAAAGTTTCTCATCTTGTTACAGTATGGTCTTATATGCCCTTTAATCTCACATAAATGACATATAGGGATGAAGTTTGGTTTTGGCACATGTCTTTTGAACTTTTGACTAGAAGTTGGGTGTATAGCATTAGAAAGGATTGGAGGTATAGCAGTCATTGTAGGTCCTTGGACAAAAATTGACTTACCTTTGTCTTTTGATGAAGATGCCCCTTGAACATATCCGATACCTGTTTTTGAGGATGCAGACTTTTGACTCCCCAGAGTTTCAGTGAGTTTCATAGATCCTGAGTTCATCCGATTGATGGAAGCCTTAGCTGAATCCAGTCCTGCAAGGGCCATCTTCAACTTTCCAGTACAGTTCTCTTTTTCAGACGTGCAAGTCAGCAACTATTTTTGCAAGTTCACCAACTCTGCTTCAATCTTTTGAGATAGTTGCAGCAGACGATCATTCTCTTGACCTACAATGATCAATTTATTAGATAACATAGGACATTAATCTTCCAGCTGCATTACTTTAGATTGAGAGTCAGTCAATGCTGCTTGCAGTGACGTGTTATTTTCATCCATTGCCTTTATTTTCAAGGCTCTTTTCTCGCTGATCTTTTACATCCTGACAGATTCTTGTAAAAGTTTTTTATTGTCTTCATCAGCCTGTTCTTCATCAGAAAACTCATTAAAATCCAAGTCATCTTCAGACTTAGATTCCTACACAGATGAAACATTAGAAAGTGCCATAAAGCAACAAATTTCCCTGACTCACTAGTTGGTGAATCGGGTTCAGAAGTGTCATCATCTGATTCCTCATCTCAAGCAACATTTGGTGCTTTACCTTTGCTTTTTTGTTTCCGATTGGCACACTTGGCAGCAGTAAATCCAAATCCTTGACATTCAAAGCACTGAATTGGCTTAGTTGTACCCTTAGCATTATCCCGTTCTGTTTGGGGTACAAACTTCCCTTTTGAAGCAGCCTTACGATATGTTGAATCCTTCTTAGAGAAAGCCTCTTTCTTAGGAAAAGCATTTTTCTTATTCCACATCTTTTTTAACTTTCTCGCAAAATAGGCTTCAAATTGTGCATCATCACTACTCGAATCACTGTCTTCATTATCATCAATTGATTTAGAGGACACAAGAGCTATGTCCTTTCCTTTTATTGCATGACAGTGATTCGACTCAAAGCTTAGCAGATTTCCAATAAGTTCTTCCACAGTGAGAGAACTAAGATCCTTTAGGATGAAAACTTTTGGGAGAGACCTCAAAATTTTCTTAACGATTTGGATTGAGGTATGGGTTCTCCCAGATTGAAAGATGAGTTTACAATTTTGCTCAATTTTGTATTGAACTCATCGAAGGCTTCAAGTTCCTTCATTCGAATCGTCTCAAAAGAGGTAGTCAAATTCTAAAGTTTAGTTTGCTTGACTGTGTTTGTTCCTTCATAAACAGTTGAAGTAAATCCCAGGTTCCCTTAGCAGTAGAACATGCAGAGATTCTATGGAATTCTACAGGAGTGATTCCATTGTAAATAGCATTGATGACCTTGTTGTTACAATTGGACTTGGCCTTCTCATCGGCAGTCCATTGTGCTCTGGGTTTCTTGGTAGTTTGGCCATCAACTGTCACAGTGGAATCAGAATATCCCTCCACTACAGTATCTCAGACCTGATCGTCTATAGCCCTGAGAGAAGCAATTATTCTTACTTTCCAGTAAGGATAATTGGTTCCATATAAAAGAGGGGGCTTATTAGTAGACGTTCATTCTCTATTGAAGTCCATTAGAGATCAGTATTTAAAGATCACATAATGAATTAGTGCAACCTGCTCTGATACCAATTGAAAAATTCGGCCTTAACACAGGCTCGGGTCCCAACTAACCGATCTCTACTAGATTTCAATAACAGTGATTAAACTAGTGATTAATCATAGGTCCAATTAAAATCAATCAATCCATATAAAAAGAATGACACAGGATTTATACGTGGAAAACCCAACTCGGGAAAAAACCATGGGCCTTATTGTCTAAGCTAACAGACAGCAAAGCACTATGTAAAGAAAGTTACAAGAAACTCACAACCCTTTCCAATTGAAACTCAACCTAGGGATTGCGTGATCTTGCCGACCACACGCCGTGCACTTTCACTGTACTTGAACCGAACGCCTCGAAGCCATCTTCAAGGAGTCTCTACTTCATAGGAGTAGAATTGAGCATAACCAAAACTTGGATCTTCGGCACTTCAGATGACAGCCTTGTGGGGAAGATGGATCTCTCAAGTTCTTTCTAGGGTTTTATCTTGATAGAGAGGTAGTGTTGAATAGAGAGATAAATGTTTTATATAGGCCTAGATTCGTGCCTCAAGTGTTAGAAGTTGATCAGGATCTGCAATACCAACTAGAGACAAATCAGGAAATTGTTTTGGGCAAATTTCTATTTTGGCGCCCAGGTTCGCTAGAGTGAACAAGCCACTTTCTATAGTAATTTGAATTTCCAAAACGTGACTCGAGCGAATCATAAACTTGGGTTGAGCGACGGAACTTCCGTCTGGGGTTCGCTCGAGCGAATGTAAGATCGCTCGAGCGAACTGCATTCTATCTTTGACTCCGAGAGCTGGGTTGAGCGAACAAAAACAATGGCTTGAGTGAAGAAGCTTCTGTGAGGGTTCGCTCGAGCGAAAAGAGGTTCGCTTGAACGACCTGTGACAATTCCTGAACGAACTACACTTCTTCAATGTCAATCTGGGGCAGTCCTTGTCTAATCAAAATTACATAATAAAGAGCCTTGGTTTTTTCCATAACCCAATGAATTAGTAAACTTAAAATCTTAAACAAATACTAATGACTTAAAAGGCTAACATAGATTATGTAGGTCAATAGGCATGGGGTCCACCATTTATATGATCAATCCAAATGGACCATCTGATCTTGTTTCCTCCCATATGCCGTAGATCCCATGGAGTTTGGCACCCATCCAAATAGACTCGACTGTTCGATCTGATGTGATCTTCTTTTTTCGTTCTATAACCATTAAGCTTATTGGACAAAGATCAAGAGGTTAAGATCATTATTTACCAAACAAAAAAAAAAAAAAAAGAGGTTAAGATCAGTGGATTGTCTTGAGATTTCATATCTTTGGATCTGCATCCCATGCTTATAATTGTATTCTACTAATTACATAGAAAAAGAATTCTCTCATGAGATCTAATTAATAACCTCTAAGTTTGGGCCTTCGAAGTCTAACGACTATACACAATTTGACCTTGTTATGTTAAGATCGAATGGTGAATAATAACCAAGAGGAGGATACCGTTCAAGTTGAAGTAGTTGAAACTCTGAAAGGTTTCCAGCTGTCTGTTTTCTTTCCCTGGAATAAGATTAGTGCCTTTGGAACGATAATTGCATAGTTTCTCATGATCTTATCTCAAAGGGATAAATTAATTAAAACTGCCCTTCACAGTCCATATGAAGGGAAGCTTTTTGTCAGTGTCTTCACTATTTTGTTATCCATTCCTTTCATCATGACGCACACACAACGTGGCTTTGTCACGCAGGATGT
Source organism: Persea americana (assembly GCA_029852735.1). Lineage (NCBI taxonomy): Eukaryota > Viridiplantae > Streptophyta > Magnoliopsida > Laurales > Lauraceae > Persea > Persea americana. Next base: position 35,933,457 of record CM056820.1, on the reverse strand, counting down.
CCATATCCACTGTTGTCAAATGCATTTACCTTGACTGGAAACTCACTCCTAATATCGGAGTGAAATATGGATCTAAATAACGAGGAAAAAAATTGTCGATCTGAACCTAAAGCACACTACAAAAATTGACCTTTAGGTCAAACTTTGGGCCGGAAAAAAAATTTTCCACTGCTAATCCAGCCGCATTATCTTAGATGGTTTATAAGGACATATTAACATAGGGTTTAGTGGTGGAAAAATTTTCTGACATAAAATTTTAATTTTACCTGTGAAAAGAATCCGGCGCTAAATCCAAAGCAATCTACCACTAAAGTTCACTTTTTTGTAGATTACACTCATGGACTTATGATCTTTGCCCTAAGGATTACTCTTGTTCCAAGTATAAAAGGATTCGGAGTAGCTAGCGCAGGAAAGCATATTTCATCATCATCATCCTCAGAGATAGAATTTTATTTAGCACAAAATGAAAGAAGGAAACGATAATACAAAACGATATTTTCATTCCTCGAATTCTGTCTTTCCTCATTCTACTCAATGTTATTGCTATCTGTACTATCATCCAACTGATCAAAAACCTGTAGAGAACGAGTACGTATAACTTATAATCTGAACATCAATGGATACAAGGGTACGAACTTTGCCAACTAGTTGGGCAACTTGATTGGCTTTACTGCGGAAACTTGAGATTCCTAATTTTTCAGGGTATTATATTTTATTATTTTAGGAAGGTAGCTGCAAGCAGATTGCCCATATGGTAACTCTCCACCTAATGATAAAAGTTGTGATATTTTCTCAAACATTCTGTGCTATAGGAAAAATGACGAATTGGGTAATATTGGGTACAAATGCAGTTAAATCTTGACTCTTAGGTTCAGGACACACGTTATCTGAACCCATTGCTATAAATCGATCAGCAGTGACCTATCTTAATATTCAAACTGCTCAAAAATACTATATTTTTATGAACAAAAGTTCTACTTCAGTCTATCAAACTGAAATTAGCAAGGTGATAAGCTTAGAGAATCTCTCCCTCCGGAGACTCCACTCATGCTGATTACTATTAATATGATGCACAATTGTAACATATTATACTACTCAACACACAGTCCACCGGTGCAACTTGGAAGATTAAAAAACTTCTTCATTCCCATTCATCATGAACTTGATCTTGTCCGCAACTTGTATCATCGCTGGCCTATCGTTGACATGCTCTCCCAAGCAATCTGCTGCCAAGGACCCCAATGCCATCATTTGTTTCCAAGCGACCTCACTCTCACCCACTTTCAGAGATGGGTCGACTGAATCCATCAACTTCCTCCTCTTTACCAGAATTGCACCGTCGCCATCTCTTTTAAGATTTTTTGCCTTCTGCCTGGTCAGCAGCTCCATCAGAAGTATCCCAAAGCTATAGACATCGGTTTTATCTGTGAGTAGGTCGCTTTTCCGCCAATAGGGATCTATCAAGTGAGGAGTTCCTTCAGCAGCCATAGATATGTGGCTCTGTCCAGGCTTAATTATCTGCGAGTGACCAAAATCAGATAACTTTGCATTGAGATTGTCATCAAGGAGGATATTTTCTGACTTCACATCAACGTGGAGGATTCTAGGGACTGAACTGTTATGGAGGTAGGCAAGACACTCAGCAATTTGGTGGGTAATGGTGAGGCGCTGTTTCCAGTTGAGAATGGTTGGTCCCCCAGCATGATCTTGGTCATGGAGGTATTGGTAGAGGCTTCCCTTGGGCATGAACTCATAGACTATGTGAGTCTGGCCATCGAAGACACTGTGCCCCAGGAATCGAACAATGCTTTGGTGGTTTACCTGGCAATGTATCTCTAACTCATTGGAAATATGTTTTTTGTACATGTCACTGTCCTCCTTGCCATGGTGTGGGCGCTTGATGGCACACTTGAATCCATTTAATATGCCAAAGTAAACCTCGCCATTGCCACCGGAGTTGAGGAGGTTGCTGTAGGAGAAGTTATTGGTGGCTCTCTCAATCTCATCCGCTGGGTACTTCTTTGCTTTTAATAGGAGCAAGAGCTTCTTTCTAACACCTATATGTAAATTGATCCAGAAGAAAAAATGATGTTAATGATAAGAGAAATTTTCCTCTAATAGATTGAACTACAATCGTTCTTGCAAATAATATTAAATCTAAACATAATTCAGAACTTCAGCTTCTAGAGTTACTTAGGTTAAAGACTGAAACCCCATAAACACATTTCAGAACTAATAATAATAATAAAGGGTTTTGACATACTCATCCTTTTTAAATCCCCGTGAACACAATTCAGACCCAATAACAATAATAAAGGCTTTTGACATATTAGTCATTTTTAAATCCCCGTAAACACATTTCAGCCCCAATAATAATAATAAAGAGTTTTGACATATTAGTCAGTTTTATAAATTATGTTTACACATTTTCATGACCGAAATTCAGATTATGTTAACAGAGTTATTTGACTCTAGTCAACATTTTTTTAAATCTTTTTTGCTCCAAAATCCCACGATATGATTGAATTATTGAATGTTAGAGAAACTGATAAATCCCATGAGATCATGAGATTGTCTCATGATGTCATAGGTTTTATACAACATCTTAGGAAGGAAATTTTATAGGAAGTTTTATACATGATATAACCTTAGAAATAGCGGTTAGGTGTGTATTTACTTTTCACAAATTGTCATTTTCCGTGTTTTATGAAAAATGAATCTGCTTGACGGTTGAAAAAAGACTACGACATAAAAACTAGTATATCCCATGATATCTTGAGACATTGCGTAAAAAACCTTTTAAAGAAATGTTGACCAAAGTCAAGTGACTCTGATGACATTATTAGAATTTTGGTCATGAAATTGAGGAAAACGAATTTAAGGATGACTAATATGTTAAAATTCCTAATAATAATAATAATACACAGTTTTGCTTCTTCTACCGAATTTCGATCAAAGTTGCTGGTTGCAGAAAGACTATGACACAAAAATTGGTAAATCCCATGATATCATGGGACTATCCCATGATGTCATGGGATATGGCGTAAAAGATCTTTAAAGAAATGTTGACCAAAGTCAAGTGACTCTGGTGACATATAATTAGAATCTTACTCGTGAAGTTGGAAAAAGAGGATTTAAGGAGGATTAATATGTCAAAATTCCTAATAATAGTTATAATACACAGTAACACTTCTTATACCGAAAATGGCCAGGCGGAAAGTTGGATGCGTACCGGTGGTTGTGGCGTGAAGAAAATGGAAATCAGATTCATGGCAGTGTTCCATTCAGATATTTTTTTATTTTATTTTTATTAATGGGAACAAGATCGAAAAAGCAAAAGAAAAAAGAAAAAAGGAAAAAGGAAAAAGAAAAAAGGAAAAAGAAAAAGGAGAAAATATATATAAATATAAGAGATCTCAACTTTCAGTTGATGCATCTACTGCCAACGGATTCGTCTCAATTCCTTGTGCTCCATCTTCCATCTCCAAGCGACCTTCAAGCCGCTTGGCCACTGGGAAGGATTGAGTGCAATTGCTGAAGCTGAGGCTGCTGGATTTCGCCATTATAAGACAGCCTAAACTTTGATGATCAACTTGCTATGAACGCTACTTTGATCAACTTGTCATGAAAACCTGCCTCTTCTATATGCAATGTGAGAGTGAGAGAACCTCATTCTTATACAGTGAGATCGAAAGACGTTCGTTTTAATGTGTCGTGCGCTCATTGTATAAATGAGTATGTACGATATCATTAACCAAAATACTATTAAAAGATTAATTAATTATGTAGGTTGAATGTAAAACAAGGGATTAGACGTCGAGACCACCTAAATTATTCTTAGATTGAAACTTGAAAATGATGCTCTAGTTGAGGAAATTCAAACCGCTGGTACACCTCTCAGCACCCAACATTGTAATGGGAAATACTATCAATCAGCAAGATGACCACGCTATTAGATTGACTACATTTTAAATGCGTGGAAAACTCCTTTCACCTTTTTTCTTAAACATCACTGGATAAAACTCGGTGATAAATCTAATGATGGACCTGCACTACTAGATTGACTACATTTTAAATGGCTTGTTTTTTTCTTTCCCGTAGCTGTTGATTGATTGTCTTTTCTTTAACGCAATCTCCTTTCCAGAAAGATTAAAAATACCACTTTATGCTACTGAGTGGGGAAAAGGGGCAGGTAATAAAGCATTTGTTCTTGTTGTTATTATAAATTGACGTAGACATGTCTTGCTACATTTGGATTGCTGGCATCTCTTGCTGCATTATAAAATTTCTACGTTACAAAGTTATAATGGAGCCAAAAAAAATTCATGTGAGAGTTCGTGAGAGAAACAGAAATCAGAACGTTCTTTTCGGTTGTTGGCAGAAGCAAGAGTCCGGATCGCAAGTGAGATCTCAAAAGGGCGAGCCAGATATGCAGCCTGGGCGGGCCCTGGCGGGCCCAGGACCACAAGGGCCAAGGACCAGGGCTGGAGTCCGGGCTCTAAAGTAGCCTCTTCTTTTTCTTTTTTTTTTTACTCAGCCATCAGGCTCCGATTGTCACAATTGGACATTAACCCTCTTCCTTTCTCCGTGCTTAAGACTAACAATTTGTTAGTTACTTTCGTTTTTAGGACTCTATAAGATGTTTTTTTTTTTTTTTTTTTCCCTTTTTATTGGAAACAGTATAGTTTGATCATAAATGAGAATCACCTTCAATATAATCGATGCAAAAGAAAAGGGAATCTATTTTAGTAACTACATAATATGTATTAGGAAATGCTACTGTGATAACCATGCATGCTTACCATATTATAGCGAGACCTTTGAGAGAGCTCAAGTAATGATCCATCCAAACTATCCACACACACGGGACCCTCCCTCTACGTCATATCCCATGGGTTTGCACCCATTCTAACGGACTGGATTGTTGTATTGAGTGTCAAGCTCTTTATTTGATATAAAGCTGTTAAATTTGTGGGCCACGAATCAAGGATTTAGTCTATCAGATTGGCTTCAAATTGTATATCTAGCGTGGTCCCACTTGGATCATTTGATCTCCAATATCTCATGTTCTTTGGGGGCCTAGGTGGGCCCCACCAGGTAGTACTCGCGGACGCCTGTGTCCACTATTCTCATAGGAGTAGAGCCCATATATATTAATATGATCATATAAATTTTATATGATCAATATGTGCATGTCCACATGTGCTAATTTAGATCTCAGATATGGAAACACTTGTTGATTGATGTCCATATCCACTGTTATCAAATGCATTCAAGTTGATGGGGAAACTCACTACTCCTAATATTGGAGTGAAATATGGATCTAAATTGAGGGAAAACTTATCGATCTAAATCTAAAGCACGCTACCAAAAGTGACCTTCAGGTCAAACTTTGGGCTGGAAAATCTTTCCACTGCTAATCCTCCCGTTCATCTTAGATGGTTTATTAGGACACATTAACAATGGGTTTAGTGGAGGAAAAAAATTTCCGCCATAAAAATTTATTTTTAGCAGTGCAAAAAATCTGCCGCTAAATCCAAAGCGATCCGCCGCTAAACATCAATTTTTTTTTTCCCGGTAGTGACATTATGATCACACTAATGGACTTATGATCTTTTCCATAAGGATTACTCTCGTTCCTGGTATAAAAGGATTCGGGGTGGTTGCAGGAATGCATATTTCATCATCATTACTGTGTGGGTAAAACACCGTAATGACGGAGTAAAGCAAAGATTACAGCTAAACTCGCTGAACACCTCAGCCTCTGTGGTAGAAGTTCGTTAGCTCGGCAGCTCGGTCAATATCTCGTTAGCTCGGCAGCTCGGTCAGTAGCTCAGTAGCTCAGCACCACGGTTCGGTAGCTCGACATAAATGCCAGCTCGGTACAAAGGTGCGCCACGGCCAAGCCATCCTTGGTCCCAGACTGGGCCGCCACCTTCCTCCTGGAAATACGGCGCGCCCTGACAGATATGAGCAGTCATTTATGGCGATAGGATCGCTCATTTATGGCGATTAGATGTGCGCTTTATCAGCCATGTACGCCAACTGGCTGAAGGCGTGGAAAGAGAGGGAGGGGTGTTGTCCATTTCACCTACTGCTGCCAGTCAGGGTAAGGAACGATGGGACCTCACCTCACCTACCCCCACTCACAGAGAGAATGAACGAGGAACACTCACTTATATATACATGGGATCAGTCCCATAAGAGGTACGCAATAGACAACTCACAAGACTATACATCGTCTCTTTCCCATCTTCCTCCTCCTGTTTAGTTTTCTCAGAGCTAACTCAGGCATCGGAGTGCCTTCGGCTCACGGCAGCTAGGGCCTCTGACCCTAGTCTTTCTCCTTCCTTTTCAGGTTCTTGGAGTTCAGCATTCCCTGTCGTTCTTGGTGTTCAGCATTCCCCGTCCTAAGAAGTTTACCTCGATCTCATCTCAATCTAAGTAGGTGTCGTTTTTACCGCCTACAATTACTATCATCAAAAGACAGAATTTTATTTTTCACAAAATGAAAGAAGGATATACAAAACCATATTAAAATGAAAGGAAGTTCATTCCTCGAGTTCTGTCTTTCCTCATTCTGCTCCATGTTATTTCTATCTGTACTGTCACCCAACTGATCAAATATCTGTAGGGAACGAGTATGTATAAGTTATAATCTGAACCTCAACGGAAACGCAACTTCATTAGCTTGACCATGAAAGTAGAGATTCCTTACTTTCCAGGGTATCATATTTTATTATTTTAGAAAGGTCGCTGCAGGCATATTAGAAGTAAAGTGGGGTTTTGCCCATACGATAACTTTTAGTAGTGGGTTGCACGTGGTGATAAAACTTGTGATATTTTCCTACTTGTTCTGCAAACTAGGAAAAATGACAAAATTGCCCATATTTATGTAATTTTATTTTTTTTATTTATGCAAAATATTGAACAGCCGAAGTCCCCATTTTGATAACATATATATATATATATATATATATTTACACACACGATATCAAACAGTTTATAATTGAATGTGATATCTCACGGTCAAGGGCATTCTTAAATGCCCCCTTTTTAAGGGTTGGTCACTTACTCCAACAGCCAGCGCAATGCTTTGGTAGAGACTATGGGCCTATTTCTTTTTTGGTAAATAACTAAGGGCCCTATTTGGTTGGGGAAATTTTATAGGAATTCCTTTCGCTGGGAATTTCTTACAAATGTGGATGTGGTTATTGTGAAAACTCACTATTTGATTGGATTTAGGTTATTTAGAATGCTCTTTTGCCATTAATATTTTTGGAGTTTTACTTTGGGGGACATCAAATCTTCATATATTTGCAACCAAATAGGCCCCAATGGCCCAAGAAGACAGAGGGCTTAGAGAATTGGTATATCCAAAAATAAAATTAATAGAAACAAAGGATACTTCTTTTAAGGCTTTTGTACCTTTCCTCATTTTTTTGGTCTCGTTGTTTTGATCTTTTCTTTATTTTTATATGAGTTTCGTTAACGATAAAAAAAAAAAAGAAAAAAGGATACTTCTTTTAAAAGGTGAAAACAAAGGAAACACATAGCTCAACACCTAGGCGAAGCAGACTGTTGGAAATTGTTCATTAAGAGACACAATATTGTCTTTCAATAATTTGCGTTTTGATATTACAAAATGTTTTAGTTCTTTTATAAGTGAGTCTACAATTGTTTGTAGAACTCTTCTATCATATTTTTCCCTTCTCTTTTCACTATCTCTACTGTGTAGATGGCATCCATAGGAATTGAAATCATCTTAGCCCTTAATTTAACAACCTTAAAGTGTAATACTATTTTAATAATAACTTCTCTCTTTTTTTAATAAGATCTAATCCAATAGTGGGTAAATGATCGATGAGCATCAAAACATGGCATGGTGCCAAATCAAAGTGGGGGATAAAAATGTGAAAGGAGCTAGATTAATCAAATATTGACCCAAGTAAGCCCAGGCATATCAAACGGGCCTGCCGGGCTAGCACGGCCTAACCAGATCACGGCCCGCATGGCCTGCCAGTGATTTTTCCTAGCACAGTACAACCCATGGAGCAGGTTGGGCTGTGCCATGCGTGCCGGGCGTGCCTCTTTAATTGTTTTTTCGGATTAATTTCTTTTCCCTGCATCTATGTCAAATAGGGGTATGCTACTAGGAGCAGGCCCATTTTTAACCCCTACCATTCACCATATAAAATATGGGCCATGGTTACAATGCCAATTCCTCATCAAATCTAGGGGCCTGTTGGATGTTTGAAGGATTTAACTGGCAACAATGTTGCATAAATTGACAAGTAATATAATGAGTCTTGTTGGACATAACCATTGAATACTGATGGGGACCACTCACGTGAGAAAATACAGGGGCCGCATCATATGGGGTGCACCTAGATGGTCTGGAAATGTTGGGGGTCCACCAGATGGTCACAAATCATTGTGGTAGAGGAATTTAAAGGTCTCACTTGATCGAATTAGCAGATTAGCACCCTATAAGGAGAACTTAATGATCATAATAGTCTAGTTAGGGGTCTACACGGATCGAATTGATGCAGATTGGGCTAAATCCGTCACCAATCCATTACCTACGGATTGACGGATTTGGAATCCGTCACCAATATGTGGCTGTTAAAATCTAATCCGATCGGATCCGTGGAGGAGTGGATCGGATCGGATTGATCCATTCAAAACGTCCCTGTACATTACATGGGAAAAAAGAAGAAGAAAAAACCCAAGAATTCCGAAGCCACTAAATTAAAGAAGCATGAGTTAAGACTTGTATGCCTATCCTATCCTCTTCTATTCATAAGGTTACATATTGACTCCTTACATTTTTTTTCTGATTTTATATACATATATATAAATTTATTTAATGACAACGGATCGGATCGGATCGGATCGAATCCGCGGATTAAGGGTGAAATCCGCTACCGATCCGTTGCTAACAGATTACACAGTTTCCAATCCGTTAGCCTTTGGATCGGATCAAAATCCTCAAATCGGATCAAATTGGATTGAATTGACGAATCAACGGATCTTTTGTACACCCCTAAGTGTAGCTAAGGGTCACAAAGCCATGATGTTTCCACTCCACTCTGCCTCGTAATTGTGCATGCATATCTCAAATTCACAATTCTGGATTCTCAAAGTTTTTTTTACTCTTTTTCTTATATTGGTACATAGCCAAGGGCCTCGGGACCTATGAGAGTTACGAAAAGAGCTTGCAAACACAGAAAAAGAATTCAGCATGGGGGAGAGAACATGATACCTAATGCTATAAGAACATCCAAATATTCTCTTTTTAGGATAAAAAGATTGAAAAGTTGTAGGATTTCTATTGGTACATTACTCAATTGAATTGTGAGAATTTAGATTAGAAAAGAGGAAGTGCCTTTGGGACAAGCGGGCCAACCATTGTAGACAGGTCGGCGCATCGTGTGTCGCACGAAACGGGCTAGTCGTGCCACATCCCTCGGCCTAGCTCGGCCCATGGCACTTGCCGGGCCAGGCCGGGCCGTTTCCATTTGACATCCCTAAGTAAGCCCCATAAGGTTGGACTTCACATGTAATCTTCTTATAAGAGAAATTTTTCCTTATAAGTGAATCTTATGTAGATAACAAGGGAAGTGGTCATTTCTTGAATGATTTAGATTTTCCATAAGTGGAGCCCACTAATATTATTGGCTGATCAATTTTGCCCCTACTAGAAGAAAATCTTGGCTCCGTCCCAGGATCCATTGATTGCCCACTAAGAACCTTCAAACACATTATTTACTCACTTGATCAAACATGACGAAGTGCTCTAATAATCGATTATTAGAAGAAATGTTGAGGACGGTGGAATGAGATTAGGGTCCTAGAATAGTTTCTAGGTAAGTACACAGAGTTCATACTACTTTCTACTGACACAAAGTTATCATACTGCTTTCTACTGACACAAAGTTATCATACTTAAGCATGGACGCAGGAAATTTAATTTGGGGGTTTAACGTAAAACAAATATTGTGGGAAGGGAAAAATGTAAAAAAAAAAAAAAAGTATATTAATTATCAAAATTTACATGGGCTTCTTTGAAAATTTTCAGGTGAAGCCCCACACCCTTTTACTTGGGTTCGCCACTGAACATAGAAGATGTTGAAGATGACATTAGATGTTTGATGCTACTAACCTAGCAGAACGCAAGTTTTCATCGTCTTCTTCTGTTAAAATGTAGGTGATTAAAACCTGGCATTTGAGTCAACCTGCAAACCCAATTCAAACCCATAATATATACGAGTCAGTCGAGTCGAGGGCCAAGAAAAGCAAATCCCATTTCAAACGGATCAGGTTAGGGTTAACTTGTATAACCCACCTATCAAACCTAAAACCTGGCCCACTTGTTTTAGTGATCCATAAGTATGAAGTATCTCATTTGCTGCATAGGAAACCAGGATCGCTAACAAGATCAACCCACAAATAGCAAATTGTGGTATAGTGATCTAGGTAACCCTGCAAATTACTGCTCCACACAACTATGTCAGACGCACCGCACTTGCACGAATACAAGCAGTCACAGAAGGCATGGAAACCAGCTACACGAAGGCTTTGGATATAGTCCTAAACAAAAAATCCGGACCCAAAGGAAGTCCCAACCATCTGATCCAGGGCTGTAGGGACTGAAATGGACCGGCGGCTGGGGCATCTATTGGACCCAATATTTTGGCCCTACTAGATACAAAAGGGATTTCTTCCCCAACATACGCCCGGTAACTTTGTTTTTAATTTTTTTTTTTTTTTTCCTCAGCATGCCACTTGCTACATTGACTTAGTTTTTCCTTACATTCACCAAGATCAAACCCTAGCATATGTTATAATAGGAAAAGTGCTTTACCACTGGTCCAATAGTGTATTTACAATATAAACCTGGCCACCCATGGACTTTGTGATTATTATTTTGAACCGTTTAGAATTTTTGTTGACCGTAACCCTAGTTTCACATCTTAAATATATTCATATACTTCTACATAAACGAAAATTTTGCATATGCATTTGAATGTTTAAGATCTACTCATTTTCAAATGGCGCTGCCAAACTAAATTAGAAATTGCGTTTTGCATGTATAATTTACATATGTAGAATTCAGATATGCAAGCTTTACATATATAAAAACCCCATTTTCTTGTGCCGTATCTAAAAGGCAAATGAGCCATAATAAGGATTGAAAATTCTATCTACGAAACCTTGATTGTGGGCTGGCCCACTTAAACATGGACTCATAAGGATTAAGGGCGGGACACAAGTCACTGAGATCATTGTTATAGATTTACAGGTGGTGCCATCTTTTCAATTCGAACGGCACAAAATCACTGACTTGAATCACAGACAATTTTACTTCAATCTGATTTGTCATAATTCTCTCCATCAGATTGAATTCATTATGAGTACACTTCTAAGTTCGACAGTTGTAGTCAACCACTCTACACTCAGATCAACTCGGAAGATTCAGCAAGTTCTTGCTAACTTCGGACATAAGTAACGGAGAGAGTACAGAAATCCCACTTCCTTATGCACTCGATCTTGTCTGCAACTTGTTTCACTGGAGGCCTATACTTGATTTGCTTGCTCAGGCAATCTACTGCTAAGGACCCCAATGCCATCATTTGTTTCCAGGCCACCTCGCTCGCGCCCACCTTTAGAGATGGGTCGATTGCATCCATCAGCTCGTGCTTCTTTACAAGAACTGCACCATCGTCACCTTTTTCAAGGTTTTTTGCCTTCTTCCTTATCAGCAGCTCCACCAGAAGTATCCCAAAGCTATAGACATTGGTTTTATCTGTGAGTCGGCCACTTCTACGCCAATAGGGATCTATCAAGTGAGGAGTTCCTTCGGCAGCCATAGATATGTGGCTCTGTCCAGGCTCAATTTTCTGCGAGTGTCCAAAATCAGACAACTTTGCATTGAGGTTGTCATCAAGGAGGATGTTTGCCGACTTCACATCAACATGGAAGATTCTAGGGACTGAATAATTGTGGAGATAAGTAAGACATTCAGCAATTTGGTGCGCGATGGTGAGGCGGCGTTGCCAGGTGAGGATGGTTGATCCCCCAGCATGGTAGTGGTCATGGAGCTGTTCAAAGAGGCTTCCCCTTGGCATGAACTCGTATACAACGTGAGGCCGATGTTGGTATAAACCGTGTCCGAGGAGTGCAACAATGCTTTGGTGGTTTACCTGGCCATGTATGTTAAGCTCATGGACAATATGGTCTGTGTACCTTTCAATGTCCTCACCTTGGTATGGGCGTTTGACGGCAGCCTCAGTCCCGTCCAATTTGCCCCAGTAAACCTCGCCATTGCCACCAGAGTTGAGAATGTTGTTGGAGGAGAAATAGTTGGTGGCTCTCTTGATCTCTTTGGCCTTGTAGATCTTCTTTGGCTTTATGGGCAGGAGCTTCTTTGTGACACCTACAGGCATATTGATCCAGAGAAAAAATTATGTTACTGATCAGGCAAGGCTACATGAACAGGGTGGTTTTAGACTCTGGTGCGTGTACCTGCCAATGGATTTGACTGTTTGCACTCAATCTCCATAAACCTGGACCCCCATTGCGGTATTCGACTGTCCAGCTGCTGGTCTACGTCTAGAGACACAGTGGAATTGACGAAGCTGAGGCTGATGGATAATAATAGCGGCTGGATAGCAAGGAGAGACTGAAGAGAAGACATTTAAACATTCAAGCTATAAGTCTCCACGATGACTAACAAATATAATAAGTGCCTTCCATGTTATAAATAAATGTGAAGATCCCTGTTTAACTGAAGCTTAATCCCAATGCCTACTACCATCTAAGCTGTGTGGATAAAATTTTAATCATAAACATATAAGCTACTTAAATAAAAGAGGACTATAAATTTATAATGTGACATGAGATTTTCCCAGTTGGAACTTGGAACTCATTAAGACAAGGCGTGTAGCAATCCACATGCCTTTTCTTTTCCACCGTTTTCCACGGTACCGTGAAAACGTGGCCCGTGTCCAAATTTCCAGTTCATTAGAAATCAAGGAGGTAAATCAACAGAGGGCCCCACATTCGGAAACATGAGTGGGACACTGGAGGATCCTATTCTTTATTATGTTTCCACTGTTAGATATTAGGTTTAGGTTGTCAGAAATTCTAGGTATAGATTAAGAGTTCGAATTTTAAATTATTATCTTCTCGGTTTATCTCTATTTTATAAATTGAGAAGTATATATGAATGAAATCTACCATGGAATTATGTGAATGATTTGATTATTGCTATGTGGTATTTGAGCTTTGGGCCTGGTTCCACAATTATCACTTACAACTTTTCTATTTCAAAAAAAAAAAAAAAAAAAACATCCTCCCCTTCCATCTAAACTCTATCATTCTGTCAATTCTCTTTCTCTCTTTCATTCATCAAATCTTCATCGATACTAGACCAACGGACTGAAGACGAGTGGGTACAACTATCCCCATTTATTTCTCAGAGATCAGGAATGATTTTATATTATTTATATTAGCAATTAGAGATCCTTTCTAAAAAATGACCATCTAATTGAGGAGGAATGTTAGATATTAGGTTTAGGTTATAAATTGAAAAGTCTATGTGAACGAAATATACAGTAAAATTACGGAAATGATTTGATTATTAAAATTCTATATTCATTGATCCAACTTAACGTTCGTAAGCACTCTCAGGATCCGGATTCTACCCTTTTTGAGTACGTAGTTTTTACAAGTTTTTTTTTTTTTTGGGTAGAAACATCTGGTTGATGTTAGGGTCTAGCTTTTACAAGTTAAAACCCCCAAAGAGGAAACTCTCACTCTTCTCTCAGGCCTGTTTGGTCCATTGCCATAAGACGGTTTCTACTAATCTCTCTGTTTAGGAAGAGTCTTGAGTAGCTAGTTTTTACAAGTTGAAACCCCCAAAAAGAGTAAACTCTCACTCGTCTCTCATCCCTCTCTTCTTCCTCATCTTTTTTCTCAAATCCAGATCTCCAACCTCTTCTTCAAAACATCGATAGATATCATGATAATCATAGAAATAAAGCATCACGAAGAAATGACACCAAAATAGAGAGAAACCAAAACCAAACCTAAAGAGACAAAAGGCAACGACCGTTTCTCGTTTTGTATTTTTTTTTCTTCGTGTCCCCGCTACGAGCAGGTTTGAAAGGAGTGAGATTTGCCCTAAGTTTTTCATGGTGAAGTGCCGCCACCTTGTCATTCTGATTTTTGGGCAGCACCTGCAGCTTCTTCCCCTCCTTTCCCATCTCCAGCAGAGAAATCGGCTCACTGGTGAGAAGGCTTGGGTGCTCCTTCCCTGTGTGGGGTTTGATAGCTATCATCTTAACTCCTGGGAATGTCTCCAGTTCCAGCAGCATCATGTCAAAGTGATCAGCCTTGCAGACAAGGGGGTTGTTCTTCGCAATTATTCTGACAAAGATGTCAGCTTCAGGGGCAAGATCCTTAAGCTCGCTTACTGCGTGTGCACAGATGGGTTCGATCCCCCCCAAAGGCGCACGAGCACGGGCCTGCTTAACTTCTCTATAACCACCAGTTACTGCGACTTTGCCCGAAAAACCAGCCAATCTCTCTTTCATCCAATGACACTGATTTGGATCCATCTTCAAACCATCCCCGATCCCAAGCAAGTTCTGGGATTCGGCAGTGGAGGCCAAGTCCGGCGTGTGGACGGAGAACTGATCGTCCGGCCGTTGAACAATTGGGCGTGACAGAACATGAGCACGCGCATCTCGATCTCGGACGGATCCATCTCTAGGATCTCTGCCTCTTTGGATATATAGAGTTTGGGAGTTGGAAATGGCCAGGCCAAATGGGTCCGGTTGGGACATCTCGCCGCATTTGAAAGTTTAAAAAAAATATCATATATAAATTTATATTCTAATTCTTCTTATAAGTTTGGAGGTGGAAGAGAAGAGAATTGAGGAGATGGTAGATATGGAAGATCCCCGGAGCAGCCGTCATTGGGGGCAATATGGGGTGTGGTGGTGATGTTGGGTTGGATATAAATGGGAAGAAGAGACTGGAGATGATTACAAATACAATGAATACAACAGGAAAGGAAACGGTAGTCGAAGAAATGAGAGAGTGAGTAGGGTCTAGACCCCAGACCCTTTCCAATTTAGGAGGCACACATATTTTGACCTTTTCATCTGATGAGCTACCCATAGCCATCCATGCCCCTCCTAAATAAAGCTAACACGTTTTTGTTGTGTTAAAATTTGATCTGACACAAGACACTGGTTGGGAATTAGAAAAATTATATGACAATGCTTAAAAACAATCAATCGGTCATAATCTGTAAAATCCAAAAGTAACGTCCCTGTGTATTAGATGTTCAGCTTTTACCCGTCAAGATCTTCCCTACGTAGGTTTATAAGAAAAAAGCCATAAAAACCCAACTCCTTACCAGTGGGATAAAGAGTGGTTCTTTCTGTTTATATTTATTTTCTTTTCTTTTTTTACTGAGTTAGCCCAGAAAGGGACTGATTCCTGACAAGGGCTACGGTAATGGGAGCGGCAGCAACTCCCTGTGATTTCCCTCATCCACTTTATGCTATACCAGCTCTCACTACCACCGTTTCAAACGGAACTTTCCTTTCTTCACTTTAGCTTTTGAAAATATATTAAAAAGAAAACAAGGCAGCTCTCTCTTTTCTTCCAACCAGATATATCCATAGATATGAGGCGCCCCAGAGAAACCAAGAAGAGTTTTTTCCATACCCACTAAGGCTTCTAGGATTTGTAAAAACCTAAAAGGGGCCTATTTACAAATCAAAGAAACCTTAGGGGGGTATATAAAAAAAAAAAACTCAACCTAAAATCGACTCACATTTTTCAATTAAACAAATTTGCTAGATTTCTGTGTCAAGAACGTTCTTAATTAAAGAAAAGATAAGCGGTTGAAAAATCTAACTGACCTGCTAACCCAACCTGTATAACCCAATCAGTATCCTATAAGAGTCAGTTATGAGTCTGATAAGTCTAACTTGTACTAAAACAGGTTGACTTAGAGTCTACCTGCATAACCCATGCAAATGGGTTGGGTTAGAGTGACATCTCAAGTTGAATTAGAGCGGGTCTGATTCAGTGGATTGGGACACGTTGAATGTTTGAAGATGATCGGATGCAGATTGGAGTTTTCTAACCTACTTTCAACGCTGTTTGGATATCTTTACACAAAAAAAAGAAGAAAAAATCGAAAAAAGCTGTTTGGATATAAATTGAACTCAAGCCGTGGACAATAAACTCAACGTTGTCCGATTTTACCAGACTTTCCCTTGGATAATGAGTGTATTTGCTTGTATGAAAGAGATTGCATGCTAGTTTATATTGTTCTCAAACCGTGGACAATAAACTCAACTTTGTCCGTACTGACCAGACTTCCCCGTGGAAAACCGTGGAATCTTCTATCATAGGTTTGGTTTCCTTTACACTTCACTTGGTTTACTTGGCCCGTTTGACATTTTACTTTTAAAATAAAGGAGAGTAAAGTAAAAAAATATAAAAATAAATAAAATATAAGTGGATTATGATGGTATTTTATTTTTAATTGTTTGTAATGGAATAGTTTTTTACTTTTTATAATGGGGAAATAAAGTTTTTTTTGTCTTTTAGTGAATAAAGATAGTTGGTTTTTTATTTTTTTTGAAAAAGAATGAAAGAATTTTGAATTAAAATGCTTTTGATTTGATATTTAACTTTACTTTATTTTATTTTACTTGACAAATAAAATTATCAAATGAGCCCGATATCTAAGTATCTCAACTATTAATGAATACACAACATTCTACCAAAAAAAAAAAAAAAAACTCAATTTTGTCCGTATTGACCAAACTTTCCCTTGGAAAATGATTGTGTTTGATTGCATGAAAAAGATTGCTAAAAGTTTATATCGACTCAACTTTGTCCGTATTGACCAGACTTTCCCTTGGAAAATGAGTGTGTTCGTTTGTATGTAAGAGATTGCTAAAGTTTCTATTGTATATAATAATCATATAAAGAGAAAAAAAAAAGCTCCCATGCCTGAGAAATATGGGTTTGCTTTTTGGTGCATGTGTCTCTTTTCTTAAAAAACAGTCGGGCAATTTCTTCTCTCAAAATAAAAAAAAACATCAAACCATGCATGTGTTGTATCACTGTCCCACTTTAAGAAAAAATATTAAAAAGTGAAGGGCTGATATATGCGGATTGAGTTGATTAGAAACGTGTCCAAGTAGGGAAACTATAACCGTTGAAAAATTTGAATGTAAGGTGTACATCAATCATCGTTTTGGAATAAGGTTAGAGCGGTACTTGTGAATTGTGATATTATTGAATCATTTATCATTATTTTGCACCCAATACTAAATTAATTTCAACTGCATTTGGGTCTATGGGTCTATATGACTAGAGGCTTCGGTCATTTGTCATGGAGCAATCAATGGCTTTCACTGCTTTATTATCCACGCCTTTCGGTTGTTGAGCACTCAAACCATAGACTTCGTTTCTCAAAATGGAAAAGAAAAAACCCTGAGAAACCACTTCGAACCACCAACTAACGTCAGTGATACATTAATATATACTAATAATTAATAATAATAATTATTATTATTATTAGTATTATTATACATTTGATGTTGTCATCTCTTGCTTTATTACAATTTACAAACTCAGCCATAGAGAATCTTTATTGAAAATGGTGAGCGATGGTATTTGGAAATTCAGAACACTATCTAGATGTGTTTAGCATCCACAGAGGGGTGGAAGAGCTTGAGTTTTAAACTCAAGAGTGGAGCCCAATTTTGAGTGGGGTGAAACGTTAGATCGGTTGTGATGGGCAAGATTTTCAAACGGTAGACCTCGTTCTTGAGTTTGCCTTGCACGGTTGACACGAACTGCCCCTTCCAAATCCCATCTGTCTCATGACTGGTCACTGATAGGGTATCTCAAATCCGTCCTACTTTTAGTACAATTTATGGAGAATTTGCTTCAAAGTCTAAAATATTATTTTTCACTTTTATCAATTTGGCATGATTAAGTTACGAAGTTGAGAATCAACTTGTGATGTCAAGAAGATACTTGGGAGTTCAATAGTTAAAAGTTTTCTCAAACATCATATATATATATATATATATACATTTTCATTGGATATGACTAACCACTCTAAAGTTGAAGCAACGCTTTTTTTGTGGATGTATGGGTTGAACAATTTCATTATGAGCTTGTTCAATAGTGAATATACTAACTGCAGCCTTAAAAACTGCCAATGAATACAAACTTTGTGACGGTATAAATGTGTATTGCAAATACATAATTTTCATATATAAATTATTTTGTTAGGGCTCTATGTGTGAAAACATTTACACAGAACTGGACCCCTTTGTATTCTTTTGACAGTAATGTGATACTTTTATGAATAAATCTAAAATCCACAAAGCGTGAACACCAAGGGGAAGAGAATCAATAAACAAATGAGAGACACAGCACTAATTAAACCACATCACCTATTGTCACTCCCAGTACTCTGACCTTGTACGGTCGGTCAAAGCCAGCGGAAAAGAGAGAGATATTAGGGCACGTTTAGTAAACAAAGAGAAATCTTTAGTTTAGAGGATTTCTTCCATCTCCAAGAATAAAGATATCCTCATTTAGGATTTGCAAGGAGAGTTCCAGATTTGGCATTGAAAAAGGATTCCACCATTAGTAGAATATATGATCTAATAGTTATAAGTTTTTTGGAAATAATTCAAGATCCATGATGAATCATGACCTCAACTTTTCACTCAAAGTCATTGTTGGCCATCTAGTGTATTTGAACGGCTCGGATCGTGCGAAGGGGCCCACAAAAATACACAATTAATACTTTTAAAATCTGAACTCTTTTTGCAAAAATCTCAATATCTAGACATGATCAACTGTTGAAATTTGATCAACTAGCCGTTTTTTACTTTACAGAGACATCTCACGGTTTAGATCATGATTATGGGCCCCACAGAAACCAAGAAATTGAAAAAAAAAAAAAAAAAAACGCACTGTTTTTCATCACGTTTTTTTGCATTGTGTGAAATCAACGGTCAATAGTTTTTTGCCAGTTTCTCATAATCGATGATGAATCAGGCTTCCAAATTTGGACCTATAACCGTTTTAGGCATTCTGAAGAGATTGGACGGTTTGGGTTTCACAAATGGACCCCACATAATTTCAGAAATCGCCATCCAACGGTTTGGACATTTTTGTAAATATCTCAAAATTTATGAGAGATCAACGGCTGATATTTGATTAAGAAGCCGTGTTTGGCCATGTTAAGAGGATGATCGGTTTGGATTGTGATTTTATTTTATGATTGCTGATATTTGATCAAGTAGCCGTGCGAGTTACTGTAGCTCCACATTTCAGTCTTTTTGAGGATTTTGTCATTCCGATGGAGGGTGGTCTAACGTGGAGAATGCTTGATTTAGATGATGCTAGAGTTCTTTTTTCTTTGCTCTTTGTGTGAACCAAACCTGGATTTCTCCGGGAGCAAAGAAAACAGCCAAGGATTCGACTCCAAGGTCATTTACCAAACGTGCTCTTAGAATATCTTTGGAATCCCGCATGCAAGCAATCCTTTGAAATTGCCTTTGAAAAGCACGAAAGCATTCGAAGCAGTTGTAGCGTGACTCTACTACTTTAGAAGTCAATTACCAAAGCACTTGTTGAAGTGGCCATAGATTTCAATACTTTTCCCTTCCGTTTTATTAGGGTGAGAACCATCCGAAAATACAAATTCACTTATGAGTTTGAATTAGGCCCGTGATAAATCGCAGGAGAGTTGGAAGACGAAAAGATTTCACAGTGACCTAGTCATCTGCACAATGTCAATAACATCAGACCATTTCAACCGTTCCATCCATGACCTTAAAGTTTGATGCTCTTAGAAGACATCATTTTTCTTTTAAATTCCTATCCAATGGAAAATAATGGTTGAATCCATGTCAAATTTAGGCTTGTCACAGTTTAAAGTGGAGACCTTTTTGAGCGAGGTAACTTGGTAATAGGTGGACTATGGGTGTTTGGGGTTGGGGTTTAGAAAGCTTACTTCTAGGCCACATTAGAGTTGGATATTGGACGCATCCCTGTTTATATTAAATTTAGTTGGCGAAGAACACCATATATCTTCAATCAAGCTATATCTAGAGATGTAAATGAGCCAGGTTGAGTTGGCCTTGAGTTAACTCGGATCTTTAGTACGTATCTGAAGGTAGAGTTCAGCTTGAGCTCCAGTCAAGCTACAGAAGCTAGCACGATTTGGCTTGACTCACCTTTTCAAAGCTCGATCTTGATTATATGTTAGGCTTGACCTCGCTTTACTTTTCTACACAGTATGTGACGCCAAATTAAATGTACATATAGAAATATAGTATCGCAATATTATTTATAATTATATAAAAAAATATAGAAATCCAATGGTCCAAGCTAGAGATGTCAAGCGGTGTTATGCCGTGCCATCACGGGACGCTTAACCTAGGCGAGGTCTCGTGTCGTGCCTGGGCCTGGCCATGCCATTCGTGTCAAGCCTTCGTGCTGAGATTTTGTGTTCGGCTTCCAATGTGTCGTGTTTCTATTTTTAGGGTTTTAGACTAAAAGAACTTAAAAGATACATCCAAAAAAGAGTATGACAAACAGATATAAGTTGTTCAATCAATTATTGAAAGTTTTTTAACAATATTACCTTCAAAATCCTTACAATTTTTGTAGATAATAAAAAAAATCAAAAAGTAAAAGGCTACATTGGAGCCGTAAAATGATCAAAATGCACAAAATATGATCGATTTACACAATTTGCCATGCCAGGCAATGCCTCCGTCGTGCCAACAAGCCTGGACGAAGGCCCAGCACAGCCCGCAATGCCTTTGATCATGTCAAGCCGTGCTTGAGCACGTTCTACCATGTGTCCCTGTTATGCACAGCACTACCCATTTGATCACATCTCTAGCCCAAGCTTATTTTGAGGTAAGTTGGTAATAGGGGTGAATGATATAAGGTACGTGGTAATATAGGTGAGACCTTGACTTTTTTAGAATTTGACTTACTAGGTGATAACTTGGTATTAATTTCTCATTTTCACTTTCCATTGATGGGGAGGGTTATTTGATATGGTCATTTTTGTATACTCATCTTTGGTCTTCATTCTTAAACAATTTGACATTAAAAACCTTGAGAGTACGAGAATTTCAGATCCAAAGCGGCAGAAATCCCCGTTTACTTATGAAGGCGTGAATATTAGATTTTTGGTTGATGTAAGCATTGACATGTCATGCTTTGTGATATTATCATGCCGTATACCCTTGGTTTTCCATACAAACAACAACATACATGACCATATCACGAATCGGGTCCACGGATCAAATCATCACCATGAATCTGCTCCGAAGAAGTCTACCAGTTTATATTTGAAGTATTTTTCTAAATATTTTATGGCTTGGGAATCATAACATTGTTTTGTGATCGCCACAGTAATGTAAAACTCGAGTGTCTTTATATTTCAAGATAGATGGTTCTAATTAATGCTATGGAAGTGAACAGACCAAGATTGAGCTAGGTATCTTCCATGGAGGCCGGAGCGACCGATGTGGAAAATTTAGGCAAAGAGGTTCTGCCTTGTTTACAGTTCAGAAGTTACTAAACAAACACTGAGTGTTGACACTTCAAATGGTGCTTTGAAGCTAAATTGGTAAATGGGTTTTGCATGTTTAAAATTGACATCACATATGCAAATTTTACATATATATTAAACCCCATTTTCTTATGCGGTATGTAAATGGCAAGTCCCTAACAAGGACTGAAAATACCATCTACGAAACCTTTGTTGTGGGCTGGCCCACTTAAATATGGACACTTAAGGGCGGGGCCCATGCTATAGGACAGTTTTACTTTATTTTCAGTTCAATCGGCACAAAATCACTGTCTATCATCAAGGACAGTTTTACTTCAGTCCGATTTATCATAATTCTCTCCATCAGACTGTATTTATTATGAGTAGACTTCTACGTCCCACAGTCGTAGTCAGCCACGCCCAGTATGAAGGATTGTAAGTAAGATATACCACTCTACACTCAGATCAACTCGGAAGATTCAGCAAGTTCTTGCTGACTTCGGACTTAATTAACGGAGAGAGGACAGAAATCCCACTTCCGGATGCACTCGATCTTGTCTCCAACTTGTTTCATTGGAGGCCTGTCTTTGATATGCTTGCTCAAGCAATCTACTGCTAAGGACCCCAATGCCATCAATAGTTTCCAGGCCACCTCGCTGGCTCCCACCTTCAGAGATGAGCCGATTGCATCCATCAGTTCCTGCTTCTTTACAAGAACTACACCATTGTCACCTCTTTCAAGATTTTTTACCGTCTTCCTTGTCAGCAGCTCCACCAGGAGCATCCCAAAGCAATAGACATCGGTTTTATCCGTTAGTCGGCCACATTTACGCCAATAGGGATCTATCAATTGAGGAGTTCCTTCAGCAGCCATAGATATGTGGCTCTGTCCACGCTCAATTATCTGCGAGTGGCCAAAATCAGACAACTTTGCATTGAGATTGTCGTCAAGGAGGATGTTCTCCGACTTCACATCAACATGGAAGATTCTAGGGACTGAGTAATTGTGGAGATAAGTGAGACATTCAGCAATTTGGTGGGCAATGGTGAGGCACCGTGGCCAGGTGAGGATGGTTGATCCCCCAGCACGGTAGTGGTCATGGAGCTGGTCAAAGAGGCTTCCATTTGGCATGAACTCGTACACTATGTGTGCCCAATGGTGATATAATAAACAGTGCCTGAGGAGTGGAACAATGCCTTGGGGTTTACCTGGCCAAGTATCTTGAGCTCATGGAAAATATGGTCCCTGCACCTTACAGTATGTGCAGCTTGGTATGGGCGCTTGACGGCAACCTGAGTCCCGTCCAATATGCCCCAGTAAACCTCTCCATTGCCACCAGAGCTGAGAACGTGGTTGGAGGCGAAATAGTTTGTGGCTCTCATGATCTCTTTGGCCTCATGGTTCTTCTTTGGCTTTATGGGTAGGAGCTTCTTTGTGACTGCACCTACATGCATATTGATCCAGAGAAAACTGATGTTAGTGATCAGGCGAAGTCTTCATGAACATGGTGGTTTTAGATTTTGGTGCTTGTACCTGCCAACGGATTCGATTGTTTGCACATCAACTCCTCCTCGAACCTGGACTCCCATCGTGTTATTTGACTGTGCTGCTGGGCCACCTCCAGCAACAGAGGCGAATCGGCAAAGCTGATGCTGACAGATAATATTTGCCGCAGGATTACAAGGAGAGGCAGCTGAAGATAAGACATTTTAGACATTGTAAGAGAAGCTCATGCACGCTATAACACTCCCAAGTTAAACGTAACTGACAAATAAGAGCTTTTTCTAGTTATAAATTGAGGCGAAGAGCCCCTACTACCAGCTAAGCTTTGTGAATAAATTTTTAATGATAAGCATATAAGCTACTTAAAATTGCACTAGATGGGCAGGGCATCCTGGCCCAAACTTGTATAAAAGAGTTGATATACTATAACTAAGAGATTATGTTTGACTTAATTGCAATGTTTCAGAAATTGTCCAAACCACTAGGTGATCGTTACTTTTGGCTCACGGTCCCACAGATCAAAATTGGTAATAGGGTGGGCACATTTTCCGCACCGGTTGAAATATTTTTCAGTCGAGTCCTTTTTTAAAATAATTTTCTAGAGATGACAAAATAACCTTATTTTATGTTTCTTATTTAAATTTAATAAATCATTTAAGAGAAATAATCACGTCCAAAAAAAAAAATGACCTGGTGATACACACAACCAACGACAAACCTAAGAGGGAGGCCCAACGAAATTGACATGACCAACAATACCATTAGAGATACAGCCGAACTCCTCCATTGATGGCTGATTGGAGCCATGTGCTAGATCTGGACAGATTTACGGGGGCATGTAACTTGATCTCTTCCATAGGTATGGGAAACACTGGAGCTCACCTTTGATAAATGCAACTTTTACAATGTTCTTATGCCTCGTGACCTGACATTGTATCCAATTCTACGCTTATCAAAACTTAATTAATGATGAATGGATTGAATCTAGCTAAAAATATCTATAGTTAAAAGGCCATTAAATTTTAACAACTCTTAAAATCTGACGGGGCTAATTTGTACTTGGGCTTTATATGTTAGATCCACACTAATAGTATGCATCAAATGAGCCTAGTAGGTGGTCTATTTAGGCCAACATCATCTGGAAATATTTAAATATCATTGTCCTCTGGCCCCCACATCGTAGACTAGGAGAAAATATAATTAATTGTTTAACAAGTGGACTAGGGACCACTTTATCCTAATTCGAACTGGTTTTCGTAAGAAGGAAGTATACTCTTTGGACTTGGGAGGCATTTCCAATGAAGGGTTCGGTTTTTGAAGTGGTCATCATACACAAAAGAACAGATTCAAGAAGTCTAGCGTTATCATCAGGTCTCACAGAGATATCTTTTTGAAATCCCAAGTACCCAAAAGGAGCATATGCTTAAAAAAGTAATCTAAATAATTAAAGATCTCATTTTTATTAATAATACGATCAATATGGTTCCTTCACGCAAGCGTTTGCAAGACACGCATTGGATCCAGATTCGTCTATCATCTTTCTCTCCAACTTTCAAATTTCCGACCTCATCTATGCTAGCATCGACCACAAAGCGGTCAATCCACGGCCGAAACTGATCCGCTAATTAGAACTGCAAAACCATGCATCGTTTCCCTTTTTTTTTTTTTTTTTTTTTTTTTTCCAATTGAGAAAAAGACCCCAATCATGTTGCCATACAAGCACTGCACAACTCGAATTTGGCACAACCTATTCTTTTTAACACCTGGTTTCAGCAGATCAGATGACAGAAATAATGCTAGAGGAGTAGCCCTAGAGTACTAAACTTACCATGCAAAAACACCAGAATAGAGATAAAACCAAAAACCAAACATAAAAGGACAGAAGGCACTGAGCTTGGACCCAAGTTTGCCGTGGTGAAGTGCTATCATCTTCTCGTCCTGATTTTTTGGGCACCAGCTGCACCTTGTTCTCACTCTCGCCCGTTGCCCTCTCCTTCCCCAACTCCAGGAGAGAAATCAGTTTATTGGTGAAAAGGCATGGTTGCTTCTTCTCTGTCTGGGACTCGATGGTTATGATCTTAATTCCTGGGAACGTCTCTAGTGTCGGCATCATGTCCAAGTGCAGGGGGTTGTTCTTCATCTTCCTCATCTGGTCCACGATAGGATTATATCATTTTGACAAAGGTATGAGCTTCAGGGACAAGATCCTTTAGCTCGAGTACCGGGATCCCTTCTATCCATGAGTGGAGGGTATAGATGTGGTCAATCCCCCCGCCATAGTTGCACGACCACCGGCCTGCTTTAGGGCAACTGCAAAACCCTTGCCGACTTCTCCATATATAGTCATCGGGTACCGCGACCTTGCCAGAAAAACCAACCAATCTCTCCTTCATCCAATGAAACCGCTTCAGAACAATTGTCAAGCCATCCTCGATCAGCGGAAGCAATATGTGGAGCTTCTCCTTGTGGATAAAGATGGTGGCCTGATCGATGATCAGGTTCTTGAAGGTCTCACCCTCCAAGGCCAAGCCGCGATCGATGCCGTTGGTCAGCTGGGACGGGCCGACCATGAGCACCGGCGTCTTGTCGGCAGCTGGATCCATCTCTAGGTGGCCGACTCCCCCCTGGGACAGATCGTTGACCTGGAGTTCCTGGCCAGTTAGGGCGCTGGGTGGTTGCAGAGAGTTCTATCAGCTCTCAGGATATTGAGTATATGTAGCGTTTGGTAGACTTTTCCCGCCACATTTGAAAAAAAAAAAATTTAATAATAACTGAAAGGGTTCAAACCTTGGACATATGGGAAGAAGGCAATCCTTGCTGCCACTAATGCTAACGGCATTGATCTTTCGTTTCCTTTCTCGCTGATGTTTTTAATATTGACTTCCTAGGGTTATGGGCCAAACACTACTACCTCAACTTACCCCAAACTCAACTATTTAGGAACCCATATAGCCTCAAACTCGATCGACCCATTACCTAACCCACCCCTAATAGGTGAGCAGGTTGGGGTGGATCACCCGCGGTTTAAACTGATCCATCAGCATCCCTGCCTATTTAAGTGTAGGGAGAAAGGTGGGGATCCTGAAACATAGGTTTGGCAATGGATCAGGTTTAGCCAGGTTGGCCTCAGGTTCAGAACTCGAGTTGAATTTGACACTATATTGATAGGGATAATTTCCAACATACAACCAACCCATTGTTGGCTACCACGCCTGTCAATGGGTCGGGATGGGCCTAGGCTTGGGCTGTTCAATCTTATCTGTAATATTGGGCGGGCTTGCAGGGGTTTAATTGTTTAATTTCGACCCTAAATTAAATGGGCTTGTGTGATAGCCCATTCCGTATGGACCCAGGCCGGGCCAAGGCTTAGATCTTGAATGCAATGAGTACTCAATTCTTGTTCGAATATATGTCATAAGCTTTTGGAAACTAAAAGAAAATGATATTTTTAATGAAAAATTCATTAGTGTACGTGAATTGTTAAAAGGTGGGCCCCAAATTTTAAAATTAAAAGATGACAATCTTGAGAAGATGGAAGATAGATGATGTTGAGAGAGAGAGAGAGAGAGAGAGAATAACTGTAGCAAAATAGAAAAATTTTATGGGATATTATTGAGAGACTTTAGGAGATAGAAGATATGGATAAAGAGATTTTTTTGGAGAAAAAATTGTGGCATGTGATGACATGGCATCTTAAAAGTGCTCTATGTTTTTTCTCCATATTTATTTAAAAGGAGAATTATTGGGTTGATGACGTGGCATCTTCCACAGCCTACCTCCCCGTTTGCTTTAATATATATCATATAATGGCACCGTGGCGAGGTGGGTCAAGCACAACCTAAACCCATACTCATATGGAGTCAAAAACTAGAAACACAAACCCAGACCTGGTCGGCGCAGTTTACCTATTTAACACACCAGACCTAGCGCCATCCCAAATGAAATGAGAGTGAGTGAGGTGGGTCTAGACTGTCCCCTTTCTAGAAAGGTACATTTGACCTTTTTATCTGGTGAGCTACTCATGGCCGGCCATGCCCCAACTTAGATACAACTGTCACATTTTCATTGTTATAAAGTTTTGTTTTACATAAGACAGTGCTGAGGAATTAGAGAAATCCTAAACGAGGCTTATCAAGCAATCAATCGGTCGTAACCTGTAAAATCCAATAGTAAATGTCCCTGTACATAAGGCTATCACATGAATGTAAATTTAGGTCAAAGCGGATACATAGAGAAATATTCATTTTAAATGATTTGGATTTCAACAAATGAGACCTAATTAATTAAATTTATAAGCTTAATACAATATCTGTTTTGATCAAAGGGATTTTTTCTATACGGTAATCCAAAGTCCTTGATTTCTCCCCCTTATTACCAAAATTTGATATTTTACCTAGACGTTCTCTATACCTTCCATAACACTATTCTGACCAAAAAGTGCTTTTCGAGTTACGATATCACAATTTATGTTGCGGTATCACAAGTTATTAAATTGCGATACTACAATGTATGTTGTGATATAGGTTGGCAAGGGAGGAGGATGATGAAAACGGCTGAGGTAAAAGATGAAAAGGGGCTTTTTGAGTTGCGATGTGACAATAGAAATTGCGATATCACAACATACGTTGCGGTATCGCAACTTAATAACTTGCAATACTACAACATAAATTGTGATATCGCAACTCGAAAAGTGCCTTTTGGCCAGAAAAGTGTTACGGATGGTACGGAAAACATCTGGATAAATAAGCAAACTTTGGTAACAAGGGAGAGAAATCAAGGACTTTGGGTTACCGTACAGAAAAAGTCCCTTGGTCAAATCAACGTTACACCAGTTCTCTCTATCATTGTTTCAAACAAAAAGATTATCTTTTCCATTCCCTCTTTTAACATAAAACAGCTAAAAAAGGCCACTTCTATCTGTTTTCTTCCATTTCTATATCTAGAAAACCCATGTTTCAGTGATCTAAAAGTTGAAAGGAAAGTATCCCACCACAGATATCGACTCCCCAAAAGACTAGAAATTGTCTCACATTTTTTACATTTTTCAATTTGCTAAATTTATGTCAGGACTGTTTTTTATTAAATCAAAGAAACACATTGAAGTGGCCATGGCAGTACTATGCAAACAAATACTAATGACTTAAAGGCTAACATAGATTATGTATGTCAATAGGCATGCGGTCCAACGTTTATATGATCAATCCAAATGGACCATCTGATCTTGTTTCCTCCCATATGTCGTAGATCCCATGGAGCTTGCACCCATCCAAATGGACTCAACCGTTCAATATGATACGAACTTCTTCTTTCGTTCTATATATAACCATTAAGCTTATGGGACAAAGATCAAGAGGTTAAGATCATTATTTACCAAACAAAAAAAAAAGAGGTTAAGATCATTGGATTGTCTTGAAATTTCATATCTTTGGTGGTCCCACTAGTCCTTTCTACGTCTCCTTTCCCATGATCTGCCTCCCATGTTTATAATTGTATTCTACTAATTACATAGAAAAAGAATTCTCTCACGAGATCTAATTAAAAACTTCTAAGTTTAAGCCTTCGAAGTCTAACGACCATACACAATTTGACTTTGTTATGTTAAGATCGAATGGTGAATAATAACCAAGAGGAGGACACCGTTCAAGTTGAAGTAGCTGAAACTCTGAAAGGTTTCCATTGTTAATGATGGTGTCAATCCAAGCCCAAACCCACAAGCCCATTTAGGCCCAGTCATTGTATTTTATCATTAGTCAAAGCACACATGTACATACTTAGTATGTTAGCTAGTTTTTAGGATCTGAGATATGATTAGATACTGTTAATTGGATGTAATTAGGGCATTCAGCCCCTATATATATAAAAGGAAAATTTTCTGTATGGTTACTGAAAGACATTGATTTCTCCTCCTTGTTACTAAAGTAAGCTAATTTACCCAGACGTGATCCGTACTGTCCGTAACACTGTTTTGACGAAAAAGCGCTTATCAAGTTGCGATATCACAACAAAAGTTACGATATCACAACAAATGTTGCGGTATCACAATTTATGTTGCGATATCACAACAAGTTATTAAGTTGCGATACCGCAATATTTGTTGTGATATCGCAAAAAGCATTGCGTTAAAAGTCAACGACTGCAGATGTCTTTATAATTTTTTTCCGTTCCGTTGATTTCATCTTTGGAGTGGGTTCTTTGCTTCCATTCTCTCCAAATTTTGGGATCCACTGGCATATATAGCAAGTGATCTCCTGCCACATTCTCCTCGAGTCAACCTTAGGCTATTGTCAAATATAGCAAGTAAATCTCTTGCCACATCTTGGTCTATGGTATTCATTCAATGTTTCCTACCTTGTATGTACCTCTCTCTTATTTAGTATATTATTTTTTTCTTCTTTTGTGTCTTTTGAAGGTTGTTAGGATACAAGGAATTCCACCTGTATAAACATTTAAAACATTTTACATAAATATTAACATTGATGAACATGTTCTACTATGCACTAATAACAGTGATGAACATGTTCTACTATGCACTGGCATATATTAACAGCGATGAACATATATAAATATTAACGGGGATGAACATTTTGTATCAACTGTTTTTGTTCTTTTGGGACTTTTTTATGAACATCTGGTTGTTGATATATTAAAAAAATGCACTTGTTCTCCTATCTTGAATTACCAACAATTGGACTTGGATGTCCAGTTGCAAAACATAGTGTGGGATGTCTTGTTCATCCCACCCTATGGTGAGCCCCAGTACAAACTCAAAATGTGCACAGATTTTTTTAACCTTTTCCTGTTATTGTGGCATTACAGACATCGTTTTGATCATTATCTTAAACTACTCATATTTTTTTTAATGTTATATATAAGTAAGCAAATGATTAAATGGTTTAGATTCTTTAATAGATATCAACGAACGATGATATTCATTAGATGAACTTTTAAAATCTTACAACTGTACCATGTTCTATTGTTCCACAAAATTGGAATGTCCCTTTTTTTTTTTTTTTTTTGTGTGTGTGTGTGTTGGGGGGGTGGGTGTTTAGTTCATTCATGCCACAGCTTGCCTGGACAATAGTTAAAGAAAAAGATATGGCACCAACTGACTAACCCCCGTGTGGTCACTATTATTTTATTCAAATAGTTGTTTTATGGTATATATACTTTTGCTAAATATAAAGAATTAGTACCAATGAGGTGTAAAATAAATTTGTTAGAATATCTAGGTGTAGAATTGATTAAGATAATGCATTTATTTAATTGTTTTTAAAGGGATAATGCATTGTTATTTGGTTGTTAATCTTATAGAAATATGTAGCTTCATGCTATCATAAATGTCAATGCTTTTGTAATTAGAAATATTTAAACCTTTTAATTTTTCATGTACGCATAGAGTAGTTTTTTTCTTTTATATTTAACAAGCTTCAAATGTTAGTAATTCTAAACAGGTTTCTTATTTACTAAAGAAATACTTATTCTGATATTTATTTTCACACGTTAAATCTTCATGGATTATATGGATGTCTGTGAGTAACTTCAAAAATATTCATTAATTTAAATCTTATTATTCAAGTTTTGTGTTCTCCTTGGTAGGATGGAGAATATTGAGATATGTATAATATGCCATTTTAATGGTATATTAGATGTTAGCAATCAAGTTCCAGTCTACAATGGGGGTGAGCAGAAGGTAATATGGGTCGATGTCGATATAACTTTCGATCATGTACTCGAGAAGATAAACGAAGAAACTCGTTGGGAGCTTCATAATGAGCATATAAACTTGCAATACCAGTATCATAATGGCCGAAGCTTCACTTTCATAACCATAAGAGGTGATGATGATCTTCATCGGATGTTTAGATTATTCCAAAACGGAAGTCAAGCTATTTTGTTGTATTTGCGTAGAAATAGTGAAGCAATTGCTAGTCGACAACCTAGGCCTACATACGCTAGGCCTAGAAGCCAGCAAGGGAATAGACCATCATTCAATTTGAATAGGGGCTAACTTAACCCATCATAACAAATTTAGTGCTGCTAATTTGCTTAATAGCTTGTTTTAATCATTCAACTGATTGTTTTATGACATGGTGATTCACGCACGGGGAATTTGATGACATATACAAATACCACAAACTTTCCTAATGGTGACAAGGATGCAGGTGGCCCTTCAACAAGAGAGGATGTTTACAGGTTTGGTTCGCTGCACATCTGATTTGATAATACTATGTAATTTATCTATGATTGACTGTTTGCCATGCAGATACAACGTGTCAAGCGCACTTCAAAGTCAGTTTGACCTGAACACGCCTACTAAACCTTATGATAACCCATTTGTGGAGGCCATGCTTGAAGATCTTTACCCCTCCATAAATCTTGCAGAAGATGAAAATCTTCAAATCTTTAATATAAGGGATCAATTTGTCATGGATGGGATGGAAAATGATGCAATACCCGAAATTTCCGGTGTCGATAGAGGGTGCAATGTAGTGGAGGAGGGGGCTGAAAATGATGAAGATGAATTTGATATTGATATTGACCCTAGATAATATGAATTGCAAACTGTCACTAGACCACGTAGAACAGCGCATGCACAAGAAGGATTGGGCCATGCATCAAATGTTGTGAGAGTAGAAGATGGCATTGATACTTTAGTTCCTGATGATGACCATATTGGCATTGATCACCAAGAGGCATCTTTCCGTGAAATGTGGAATGGCTGACGGTTTCTGTCTCGTGAATCATTTAGGAATGCACTGAGAAAATTTGCCATGTACAGCAATTTTGAGCTTCAATGGGTGAAAAGGTCTATGATGGAATTAAGTGCAAGGTGTGGTGATCATCAATGTCCATGGCGCATCCATAGATCTATCCTGCAGTCCAGCCCTAAGTTTATTGTGCGAACTTATTCTGAAAAACATACTTGTTCGAAGCCAATGATGGGACTCGTACATTCTCAGGCCACATTGGCCTTGATTGCTGATTGGATTAAAGAACGGCTCTGTCTCCATCCAAGCTACGCTCCAAAAAAAATTTAATTTGACAGACTTTCAATTGGAGTTTGGTGTCCAAATTAGCTATAGGAAAGAGTGGCTAGCAAAAGAGATAGCATTGCTTGATATACGTGGTTCTTACAAAGATTCATTCAGAATCCTGCCTAGTTATTGCATTGAACTAGAAAGGACAAATCCAGACAGCGTGTCTCATCTGATCAGGGAAGATGATGATTCATTCCAAAGGTTATTTTGGGCTTTTGGCTCAAGCATCCGCTCTTTCAAGAGATCACTATGCCCATTGATAGCTGTTGATGGTGCCCACCTTCGTGGAAAATACCCTAGTGTTCTATTTGTTGCCGTGACATATGATGGAGACAGCAGGTTATTTCCCATCGCTTTTGCCATAGCCGAGATAGAGGATAGAGATACCTGGGAATGGTTCCTTGGAGAGATGGATGTGAACTTAGGGCCCTTTCCTAATTTGACCATTGTGTCTGATAAACAAAAAGGCCTCATACGAGCCGTTCAAGAACAATTTCCCCACGCTAGTCACTGCTACTGCATGCGTCATATATCAGCAAACTTTAAAGAGAAGTACAAGGACGAGGCTCTAATGGTGAAATTTTGGAACGCTGCAAGAGCATATAGGCAGGTTGAAGATGAGATATATGGCTTAAATAAAGGATCTGGATGAAGGTGCATTCAAGTGGATTGAAGACATTGGGCCGCATCATTGGGCAAATGCATTTATAGAAGGAAGACGGTATGACATGATCACAACCGATGTTGCTGAATGCACGAACAGTTTATTGAAAGAGGCTAAGGAGTATCCCATCACAAAGCAAGTAGATGCTATACGATGTAAATTAATGGAATTTTATGATGTATGCCGTCGCAGCTCACTTGACCTGCGTACAAGACTAACTTCGTATGCCGAGAAAATACTGAGAAAAGAATTTGAAGACGCTTGTCGGTTGGGAGTCCAACCAGCAAGTCAATATGAATACCAAGTTCACTCTGCCCAGTACATTGATGTGGTGCATCTTGATTTGCGATCTTGTTTTTACCGGAGGTGGGATGTGTTAGGTATTCCATGTTTGCACGCAGTGGCAGCAATTCAAATGAGGGGAGTTGATTTATATGATTACTGCGAGCAGTGGTTCTCGAGCGATGTTTATCGGTCAACATATAACGATATTGTCCATGCGATCAGAGACATCAGCCAATGGGATGTTCAGAGCAATATGCCCGTCTTGCCTCCACATCCACGACGACAAGCTGGCCGACCTAAAAATAACAGAACTCGTACAGAGGACAGACAAAAGCGGCAAGTCAATTGTTCCAATTGTCGCCAAATTGGGCATAATCAAAAGAGATGTCGTTACCCACCTGCTCGACAGTAGTTATGTGCATCAAGAGTCTGAATGGTGATTTTGTATGATATTAGTCTAGTTGTGTCTGTATATGACTACTTCGTAGAAACAGATGATACATTTAGTATATATTGAAGCAGTTGCTTGATGGGTCTCTTGTTATGTATAGTCTTGTAATGGATATGCACGCACTTTTTTAGGGCATTCAGTCTTACTCTGTAGATTTTCAATATGCTCTTGTTGGTAAGATTTGGACTGTGAATTGTCCAGTCACAATGTGTTATTTTCAATCCTCTCCTGGCTAGCCGAATGATACTGCCAACACATGGAATTGTCCATTTACAATGGTTATTTTATTCTCACAAGCAATCATAAGCAAGTATCTTACTTCAGATTTTTTTTTATGAGATGCTTTTTGTGCCAAATAAGATGCAACAATATGCCATTACAGTATGTAGCATAGAGCACAGCCTGCACTTGTAAATCAACAAATAGCAACTGAAATACATTAGGAGAAACTAGAGCACAGCCTACATAGAGCACAGCCTGCACTTGTAAATCAACAATATATCATTACAGCTAAGCACACCATTTCAAGGCAGCAGGACATTCCAAGAGCACAACCAACATAAGGAGAAACTAGCAACTGAAATACATGCAGCCTGCATTGAGAGAAAAGGCTACAAAACTCCACAGCTTGATCTCCTCACTGCTCTTCAGGGGAGTATCAGCAGCTAGCAATGCTCCTCCCTACCTGCACAAACAGAGCTCAACACTACCCTGCACTGCAGCTGGGGGAGGCTATGCTCTACAGCTCAAGTAGAAGAAGTTAAAATGCTTATCCGCTTGGTCCCTATTTGGGTCAGTTTTTTTATGTATGCAGTAGTTTTTGCACAACCAAACACCTTCTTCATTAAGCAAGGCAGCACGCTGGATAGAAATATTGGTACCTTCGTTGTACCATCTGCATCTCTACTAGAGGCTGTAGGCCTAACGACAGTTGTGGCAGTATTCATCTATGAATAGTTTACTCCAATATTGGTCCAATCTATTCAACTTTTTCTATAACAGAGAGAAACATTGAGGCTTAGGACCAAGAGGACCAGTGATATGGGTTCTTCCACCACCATAGCTAAGCTAATCGACAAAACATTCATAAGAAACTCTACACAAATCAAAATTACAGAAGTACAGAAGTTCATAATTTATGATCACAAAATCATGTCTAGTTGTTCACAAACAAGTTCAATAAAATGAAAGAAATGATAAGATACAGTTATAATGAATGGTTTTTGTGAAAAATCAAATGCACTTCTTGACATTTCACATTTCTAGGATATTATCTACTTACTTTGAGAACAAAGAAGCAAATGGTTGTTGCACGTTCAGGTGCAGAGGTAGAATGTCGAGCAAAGATGTGATGACAATCTCATTCATAGTGTGAAGCCATGAAGACAATTCTGAAGAAGATGACTGAGTGTGAATCTCAGACCTCCTTGCTTCAAATAGATTCTGATGTAAGAGAGCAACCATGACGATGGTTTGAGTTTTTCATTGCAAGTAGGATTGGGGTCCTATGATGATGATGTAAGAGAGCAACCACGTGATGCTCTAATGATGATGATTGCTGCTATGAGTCTTGGTATCGGATGCTGGTATGGAACGTCTTCTCTGAACCTAGAAAATGGGATTCATGGATTCGACAATCTACGTTACTTGGAAAATTACATCGCCACTTCTATAGTTCTCTGTGTCAACAATCTTGATGACTAGCAGCAGCTGGGAGCTATAGCCTATAATGCACCGTATAAATGTATTCTCATGTTTCCAATTTAAGATGTATTTGTTGAACAAGTAAGGACACGTAACTAG
This sequence comes from Persea americana, assembly GCA_029852735.1. NCBI lineage: Eukaryota > Viridiplantae > Streptophyta > Magnoliopsida > Laurales > Lauraceae > Persea > Persea americana. The sequence goes on along the minus strand of CM056820.1, from coordinate 35,898,075 downwards.
TAGAAAATTCAAATTTATTTTATCTGAAAGTTGGAGAAAACTAAACAGAAGAATCCACAATCCATGAGGTGTCAAATCCATGCTTTTGAGAACTTGTGCAACAGATCAAATATAAATAACAGAACTCATTCTAATATCAAACCTATGGTTTCAGCATCAATTAGCCATTGGAATTTTTTTTGTTTTTCAATTTTAGGTGAGCATTGCATCGGGTGAAATTGGATGTCATAGATAATTGGCACACAGTAGGTCTGAACACCAGCATGTTCTAATTGTCCATTTGGGCTGGAAATGGGAGATGGAAGCCTATTCAATGTGATTCCTATTGGTTTTTTTTTTGCTAATTGGTAAATTTGTATTAAAAAAGAGAACGGGCAGAGCCCCCAGGACAAGAGAAGAAAGAATACAACCATAAGGAGAGCAGCCAAAAGGGCTTCCCTGAAACAAAAGGGGCACTAATCAACTGAGAGCAATAGCTGAAACTGGGAACCTTCCAGCAGGGAAAAGAAAAGAACACTACTGCTCCTTAAAACACAGCAAACTACTAAACACAACAGAAGCCTACAACAGGAAGATTACAGCATCATGACACAACCCTTCCTAACACTTACTCTCCTTATACTTCCTCTAAAAAACCAAGGGAGGGGGCTGCCAGTTTTGACGTAGTGTTAAGTCATCTGCACATGAAGTGTTGTACAAACTACACCTTCTTCTCTTCAACTGTACATTCACATTCACAACTCACATCTCTCTTCACCTGCACATGAAAGTGTTGTACACTTGCTTAAATTAATCTTGCACATTCATGGTGGTGTACACCTTTTTCTCTTCACCTGCACATCAGACATTCAAAATGTACATCTAAAGTCATCTGCACATTCATTCAGTGTATTACACTTTCTTAACCTGTACATTCATTCAGAACACATTTCTCTTCACCTGCACATTCACATGGCACTATAGAACACCTAAATTCACATTCACATTCATCATGATACAGAGCCAACCTACTAATATCACCTGCACATTCATTCAGAACACCTTCTTATATTAGTCTCCACATTCACATTAATTTGGTACACCTGCACATTCACATTTCATCTTGTAATTGAAATAGGCATGCAAGATGCATGGAATGTCTAGGTCCATCATCTGGAAATATCACAACCTATATCTACCTATAAACAAATCCACATTAAAGCCTCATTCATATATAGAAACAACGAACAAAGGAGACATCATCTGAATTTCTCTCTTTAACCATAAAGTTTAAAATCCACCATAAGTTGTTTACATCATGATCATGACACATTGAACCACATGCGGAACAATGGAATTGATGCATCCAATTTGAAAACAACAGAACCCAATTCAGTTTACAAAAACATAGCACTACATCTCAAAATGTTGGTTATACATTGACTCATCCCCTCTCTTCCACCACTGCATTTGTTTCTAAAGCATTTTCATCCTATACCACGTCTACCATCTCCCACTGTCTTGTGTATACATCAATTACTATCCTTTGACGATAGTACCAAATATCAGCTTGAGTGAACGCAACCTTACGTCGGTATGCAGCATGCTCAGCGTAGGCCATTACAAATATGCCACAGTCATTGCTGCACAATCGATAAGAAGACATTCATCAAATATAGGAGTTGGAAAACAGGATATAAATTTGATTCCATGTTGTATAGCACCTACATAATCTCCTGTTGAGGGCAATTCTCAGCATCTTCGAGTGGCCAACTTAAGGGGCCATCCCATCCCAGGCCCATGAAGCAACTCTTTAGAAAAACAACCTAATAGTTTAAAAGGACAGAGGACAAACAAAATTAGCAAATAAGCATGAATAAGTGAAATAAGAAGAATGTTAAAAATATGCCACAAAAAACAGAACATTGAGTACAGCGGGGCCACCTTTGTTTGGTTAGTCCCACAAAATTCCGGGTTTGGCTTTGTAGACACTGCCCCAAACTACATTTTGATGTAGGAGCTCATGATATAAATGGAATGGCTTGGACTGAAATTGCATGGAATTATATTGGACTAAACTGAAATTGCGTGGAATGGCTTGGACTAACTTCACTTTATGAAATATATGGTTAATAATTCCAATTCAGTTTCGAGTAAAAAATCCAACCATAGCAAGCATGTGTCACCTGACACTATATAAGCTAAAAAAGATAGAACAAACTTACAAACTCTTCTGCAAACTGCCGGTTGCCATCGCGTCCCATGATAGAATTATAGTACTCAAATCTTCCACGATCGACATACCCAATTATGAGGAAGAAATGTTGGTTACGCACGATGGGGAAGATTAGAGTACACAATTGTGAGAACCGACGACCAAGGAATGCCTCCACTCCAAAGGCAGTATAGTAAAGGTGCTCGGCACTGTGAATATACAAGTCCTACATCATAAAGGGCATAATATAGTCATGAAATGGATTGCCAGTTCCAACACGTGTCTCAACAAATACACACCGCCAAATTTGATGGAAAACAATGGGGGTCCAGCGCCTTTTCTTTTACATTCTTGAACCATTCATTTATCATCTGAAAATAGTGTCAGGTGACTTCAAAAAACTAAAGAAATGATTAAACTGCATTAATAATATCACATAGGAACATACGCGGTTACTTACATCTGTATCCATCCAATTTGGAGATAATGTTCCCCTTAAATCTTTTGGCTTCACTGGTTGACACTATGTATCCATCCATGACCTCCTACATTTATTCAGAAGATTCCATCAATACTCAAAAGTGAATTTTAATATCTTACTTCGCTGTATAATGATCCCAAAAGAGATTCATTATAGCTCTGTCTCTATCCGTAAGAGCATAATCTGGGTTTGGCTCGAGCTTACCCTTTTTCCGAGTGAGTTGATATGGATCAAACCTTGTTGGGATAGCTTTGTTCTTCCTCCCCAAACCCTTCACACGTGCCACAATGGAATTGATGTCCCTTTTTTTAATAGAAGATACCACATGTTTTTCGGGCATAGGAGTTGGATTTGATACAGATGCCGGAGTTTGAAATTGCATGGAATGTCTTGGACTAGATTGGAACACGTTCTCAACAGAAATGGGGGTTTGAACATGCACTTGACTTGGACTAGATTGGAATAAAGGCTCAGCAGAAGTAGGAGTTTGAACTTGGACTTGGCTTGCACTAGATTGGACCACCTTCTCAACGGAAGTAAGAGTTTGGACATGTAGTTGGGTTGGACTGAATTCTAGCAAAGGGTCCACATAACTGGAAGGACCTGTGATGGGAGGAGATGATGTCGGTGCCATAGTCGGTCCACAAGTATGTTGGCCCTGTAACATACAAGTTGAGGGGAAATGTCAGCACATGAATTTACAAACAATGAACCCGGTGGAACTGGTTATTTAATTTCAAAGTTTACCTGTTGTGCCTCATTTGTCTCATCTTTTAAACATTCTTCAATATCTAGTTTATCCAAACCAGTGGCACATGATGCATGGAATTTGGTGAGCTTACTATGAACCAATCTAATAGCCTTGTAAAGGATTGTAGAACCAGTGTTTTCATCAATTGTCCCAAAAGATGCAATCACACGTTCTACAAAGGCTCTAACCTGCAACAAACATCAGACCATGATAAGTCCACAAACAACCTGATGTATAGTTGAGGACATGCACATTACAAAAAAACTGCACTGTTTCAGCAGTTTTGGTCTGACAGTGTTCCAAAACTACGCAACTTGAAAAGCAGAAAAAATAAATTATCTTGCCTAGAAATTTGGCAGAATTAAAGTATACTAATAGGGCTTTGAAACTCCAGAATTTTAGTTTAAAATAACGGAGGGAACCTTGTCAACTGGAGGCAAAAACAGTGGTACTAAGCTTTCTTGTACCCGATTTCAGCAATATGACTATATCAAGTAGGACACTTGTTGCATTCATATCATTTTCATCTGAATTCCTTTTTCACTTCTGCTTCTTTTTTTGTGTTCATGCATCATCAAGGTTCGAATTACAGAATTAGGTTTTGGTTTTGAGCATATTAGGTAGGTTTTACAGTCCAGCAAGGTTGGGCCTGCGCATAGGTTCCATAATAAGCCATTCCCAGCATGCATAAGATTTTTTAAAGCTTGTCTAGAATTGCTTTGTGTTTTTTTTTTTTTTTCCATGTAGGAGCTCAAAAATCATTCATATTTACATCATCATCCAATTTAGAAAGTTTTGTTTTGATTTTTCTTAGGCCAAATTGTTTTGTTTTGATTTATCTTAGGCCAATATATGGTTGCTGACATTGTCGACCTAGTCTCACTAATTATGAGGTGCTACAGTCGTACACATGGACTCAGGGGTCCAATCAGACCACATGTGTTATATGACATGCATGTACAATACTCAAAAAATTTTAAAAGGCGCGAGCATTCCATGAGAATCAATTTTACCTTGACAACCAACTGATCCTCCACCACATTTCTTGAAGCATCCATGGCACCCGTGCCTCGTGCAATTCGCAAGTGTGTAATTTCTTTATACCAAGCCAGGTACTCATTGATATGCATGGCATAATATAAATAACTACCATTTTATTTGAATTTGTTAGTTGTTTATTTTGTCTTAAATGTTCTACTTATAGCATTTTTCTTATTACGCAGGAATTGGAAGGAGCTGAAAATATTTGAGCTTAATTTGGAGAGGTTTAAAGCTAAAACCCCATTTGGGAAAAGTTATACACAAAAAGCATATAGCCTTGTTGGAGGAGAGTTGGCATTTCAAGTTAGAGGTCATGAGTTCAAGACTTTGCACACGTTTTGGGGGTCAAAACAGGCTGTCAAGTTGAGGGACATGAGGGATGACGAATTTGAGTAATTTCTCTTTCTTTTTATTCTTGTATTTTTTTCTTTTTAAGGGGAGGCTCTCTTTTGCTCTAGTGAGTAAATTTTATTTTTCTTCAATCTTTGTTAGAAATTGAAGGTGGAGATTGAGTGGTGTAATAGACAACTTAAAGGCTTTCAATAATGATAATTTGCTTCATTGTTATTGTTTGTTCTACAATGCTTGGCTAATCTGTGGATTAGGGTGGAGGAGGAAACCAAAACCGGTGAGTTCGTTCCTTATTATTCTTCTATGTCTTTCCCTCATTATGCTTAATGATTTAATAGGTTCTCCTTCATGAATGTTATTCAACTTCTGGTTTTGTAAAGGTTATTTGGAATGTCTTTTACTTTTTATGCTTGATCTTGACATATCATGTTTAGGTTAAATTCCTTTAATGGTTTGTGCTTGATCTTGATAAATAGTTATTAGAGTTTCAACGTATTGAAGTGAAGGGAGTCTTAGATACTATTGAGAGAATTGGATTTTTTTAAGAAAAAGGGTTTTCAAAGCTAAATCTTCCAATACAAGGCAATTGCTTGCACATTGGATTGAGTTTTATTGGGATAAGACTATGAAATAATTTTGGAATAATTAAGTCTGTTTTGGTGAATTCCGATACTCTGATCTCTCTTTCTCTGATCAAGTTTGTGTTTAAAGTTCTTTTGATATCAATTTAGTTATTATTTTCTTGACTAATTGTGGTTTTAAAATCTCTTATGTGAAAACTGATTGAGGATTTTTGGATCTTGTTTCTACAAATCTCTGTGGATCGACTCGTATTTGCCATTATCTACTTAACAGAAATTTGTGCGATTCCGGTTAACTATTTTGAGCACATCAAAATTTGGCGCCGTTGCCAGGGATTTGTTCTTGAAAATTGTTTCAAAAATCTGATTTCTGATTTTTACTGTAGTTTAGTTTAGGATTTTATTTTATTACTTTTTTTTTTAAATTCCTTTTAGGATTTTAACTAATTAGCATTTTTTTTTCTTTTTACACTTTGGTATTCTTGATTTTGCAAGATTGAAAAAAAGAAAAAGAAAAAAAGAAGGAGCATTTGTAGCAAGGAGTTACCAGATTTGGAGCACAAAGAATCTTCGATTAAGTTGCCAAAAAAAATATAATAATAAAGAGAAGAATCTTGCAAAGAAAGCAACTCAAAGCGGGAAAGAAATTTTAGTTTTAGTAATAGTATCTTTTTTTAGATTATTGTAGTGGGACTTTCAAAGTGTAATAATTTTAATTATTTTTAAATTCTGAGACCGCCCAGATTGTAATAGTTAGGGGCAGGGAAGGACGACGGTTGGACGATACTGTCTCTGCACCTCGGGTTGGTACACTGAGTCTAAGTATCAGTGGCTCGAGTCGACTCAACCAAATCTTTCACCATCTTGAGTGGGAGGTGAGTACTGAAACCCTATCCACACCTCTTCAGTAAGTGGGTTAATTCATGGTTGTTTAATTTTGGCAAAAGTGTGAATGATTGAATATACACATTGATTAAATTGGAATCACACACTTAGTAAGGGCAATCATACCCCCAACAAGATAAGGATTGGGTTTCATCACCATTTCCTTACCCATAGGAATTTATTTTCCTCACTACTTAGGAATCCTTAGCCTTTAATAAAATTTGAGTAAAAATGTGACCTTAGGTCCCGAGCTCATTAGGAGAAGACCATCAAAGGTTGTACCATTTGCGCTCCTTAATGGAAATCGGTGCCTAGAATAGCCTTGTCCCTTAAGGGAGACAGTTCATCTGTTCTAGGAGTTTGGTATTTAAGCAGAACCTTTGCCATGAGCATCGTGATCCCACCAATTCCTTGGGGGCTTGCCTGGCCGACTACGTTTCATAGGACCAGTTTGGAGGCCTAGGTGTACTCGTCACAGTTAGGAGCTGTCTAGTTAACATAGACTAGCCCATTAGATTGTTGGTGTGTTAACATTAAGGTGTGCTTCCTTAAAAAAATAAAAAAAAAATAAAAAAAAAAAATTTAAGGTGTGCTTGGTTTATGCAAACTTGGACACGTAAGAGAGGTCGTCTAGCCCGAATTGAATTATTTGAGGTATCCATCACGTTTATAGAAAGTTTCTCAATTGATCCCAAAATGGAAAACCGAGAGAGAACTCTGAATGAGATGTTTGCACCCGCTTCTGCTACCCCACCCACTTGCATAGTTCTACCTGTAACCACTGCAACCCAGTTTGAGATTAGAGCCGCTACCATTAACATGCTTCCTAAGTTCCATAGTTTTGAGAGTGAGCAACCATACATTCATTTGAACAAATTTTTGACAATTTGTCAGACATTTAAAAACAAGAACTTAGATGAAGAAAATGTCAAGTTGAGGCTCTTTCCCCTATCCTTAGAAGACCATGCTGCGGCATGGTTGAATTCTCTTGCTCCTAATTCCATAACAACACGGGATGGGTTGTCAAAGAAATTCATGGCAAAATTTTACCCAATGGCCAAGACAGAGAAAATGAAGGATGCCATTAGGAACTTTAGGGGACGGCCTGACGAAGAGTTTTCTCAAACTAGGGAAAGGTTTCATGACCTTCTTGTCAAATGCCCACACCACGGGCTTGACAAGGCCCAGTTGGTCCATTTCTTCTATAGAGGACTAACCACTGCACAACGTACCTTGATTGAGTCTATGCACAAAGGGAAATTTATGAATCAGACTCCCAATCAAGCGTACGACTTTCTCGAAGAGCTGGCTGAAAAGTCCCAAAACTGGAGTAGCAATGGTGGAGGATATGAGAGAGAAGAGATAGGGTCCAGAAAGCAAGGACTTTATGAGATGAAAACAAACCCTGATCTTAAGAATGTAATGGCTAGTCTGGTCAATGGGGTGAACAATCTAAGTAAAAAATTTGATGCCTTTACAGTGATGGCCAACAGGAACCCCCACCAAGACTAGGATTCTTTGATGAATGTTGCATCTGAACCAAATGCAATGTGTGTCCTTTGTGATAGTTCTGAGCACATGGTGGATTGCTGCCCAAATTTGTCGGTCGTTAAAGCTGAGCAAGCCAATGCCATTAATGGATATAGTACCTTCAGGAAACCTACACCAAATTCTTTTAGTCAGACTTACCATCCTGATAATAGGTTTCACCCGAATTTCTCATATAGGCAGAGTAAACCTATTCAGCAACAAAGTGGTGGTCCTCCAGGTTTCCAAAGGAACTTTTCAAGGGAAGGCTCTTCTCAGTACCCTCAGACAAACCAAGCTTTGGTTCCTCAATAGCCATATGTTACTCCTCAACAACCCAACAACTGTAGAACTCTAGTTCCTGACCCAATGACAAATTACTCTCCCTCTGTCCCACAACAGTCTTCATCCTTGGAAACTATGATGGCTGATATGATGAAGCTACAACAACAATTCATCCAACAACAGCAGCAAACCAACACAGCCCAAGCCCAGTTGAATCAGGCTACTGCCCAGGCCATCACCAAGATGGAAGTCCAGCTTGGCCAGTTAGCAATATCAGTAGGAGGGAGAGAGAAAGGGCAATTTCCAAGTCAAACAATTCCTAATCCCAAGGTCCAGCCCAATGCTCAGAATGCTATTAGAGGCCAATTTGGAATAGATAGCTCCCCAGGACTACCCCATGATGAGGTACAAGCTATCCACACCTTGAGGTCTGGCAAGCAAGTGGACAACCAAATCAGAATGCCTGAGGAAAAGAATGTAAATGTGGGTGAACCAAATAAGGACAAGGGGCAAGATGTCCAAAAGAAAGGGGAGGTGAACCAGGCTCCTATAGAGAACCATCCAGTGACACCCTACATACCCAAGGCTCCTTATCCCCAGCGCCTGCAAGACAATAGGAAGAATAAACACTTCAAGGGAATCTTAGAGGTGTTTAAGAATGTTCAAATCAATATTCCTCTCTTGGATGCCATCAAGCAGATACCTTCCTATTCCAAATTTCTGAAAGATCTGACCACTCTTAAGAGAAAGACTTCTGTCCCTAGGGAGGTTGTGATGGCAACTCAGGCTTCAGGGCTGATCCAGCAAACAATTGTTCCCAAATATAAAGACCCTGGATGCCCTACAATCTCTATCAGAATTGGAGACACAATGGTTGATAAATGTCTTTTGGATCTTAGGGCAAGTGTGAACCTTTTGCCTTACTCAGTATACAAACAATTAGGTTTGGGGGAGCTCGAGCCCACAGATATAACTTTGAGTTTAGCAGATCGATCAGTCAAGGTTCCCAAGGGGATAGTGGAGGATGTCATAGTAAAGGTGTATGAGTTCTATTTCCCTGCAGACTTTGTCGTCCTAGATACGAACCTGTCATGAATCCGGGCCGTCACATTCCTGTGATTTTGGGCCGCCCATTCCTTGCCACTTCCGATGCAGTTATCAGATGTAGGAATGGAGTAATGACGTTGGCCTTTGATAACATGAAGTTGAAATTGAATGTATTCAATAATGGATTCCAGTCCCTTGAGATGGATGATGACGAAGAAGTGAACATGATTGATGTCCTGATAGGTCAGACAATACAGCAGTCCTGTTATCAGGACCCTTTGGAACAATGTTTGGCCCAATTCTACTTTCATATTGACATTGATGAATCCATTCGCGTGGTCAATGCAATGTTGGACTTAGCCCATCAAATGGATATTGGTTGTTGGAGAGAGAGAATAGAGCCCTTACCGGTTTCTACTTCGGTACCTTTGCCTTCCATTGTCGAGCCTCCTAAGCTAGAGCTCAAACCATTGCCTGAGTCATTAAAGTATGCTTTCCTTGGTAATGCCGAGACATTACCTGTCATCATTACCTCAGATTTAGAGAAAGATCAAGAGGGGAAGTTACTTAGTGTGCTTCACGCTCATCAAGAAGCTATTGGATGGACCATTGCTAACATCAAAGGGATTAGCCCATCTGTGGTAATGCACCAAATTTATCTTGAAGAGAATGCAAAGCCCTCAAGAGAACCACAGAGACGGCTAAACCCTGTTTTGAAGGAAGTAGTTCGGGGTGAAGTGATGAAACTACTAGATGCAGGTATTATATACCCCATCTCTGATAGCAAGTGGGTTAGCCCCGTCCAAGTTGTACCTAAGAAGTCTGGTGTCACCGTAGTTGCCAACCAACACAATGAATTGGTCCCCACTCGTGTCCAAACTGGTTGGCGAGTATGCATTGATTATCGAAGGTTGAATGCAATGACTAGGAACTAGGAAGGACCATTTTCCCTTACCTTTCATTGATCAGATGTTGGAGCGTCTAGTTGGTCATGCATACTACTGCTTCTTAGATGGTTATTCTGGATATAACCAAATCCCAATTGCCCCTGAGGACCAAGAGAAAACAACATTCACCTGTCCCTTTGGCACATTTGCCTATAGACGCAGGCCTCTTGGGCTATGCAATGCACCCGCGACATTTCAACGGTGCATGTTAAGTATTTTTTCTGACATGGTGGCGAGGTTTTTGGAAGTCTTCATGGATGATTTCTCCATCTTTGGGTCTAGTTTTGAAGAACGTTTATCTCGTTTGACACTTGTGCTAAAGAGATGTGAAGAAAAGAACTTAGTACTCAATTGGGAGAAGTGTCATTTCATGGTGAAATCGGGAATTGTCTTGGGACACATAGTGTCAAAGAAGGGAATAGAAGTTGATAAGGCAAAGGTAGATTTAATTTCAACCCTACCACTGTCGGATGTGAATTTCGACCCCCCCTTCCTCTCCAAGAGAGGCATGGTTTGGGGAAATCTCCATTCATCTATATATATGCTATTTAAATTTTACATCGAAAATGAGGATTCCGACTACCCTCAAAATCGACGGATCACGATCGCCAGCTACAGTACGGCCGTAACACCGTTCTTTGACAAAAAGTCGAAGAAATATGGGGAGAAAAAATAATAAGGTGGGTCCTTCCTCTCGTCTAATGTGCTGCCGGCAACACACTACGGTTGTCCTATCACATTAATTTGGGTCTCTTTAATTTGGGTCAATTCAGGGTCATGAGTTAAAGTCCGAATAAAGGTTAATCCTCACATAGCATGATCATAATATATCCAAGTAAAATAAAATAACTAAAATAAAGAAAAAAATTAAAAAAAAAGGGGCGAGGTGCCAAATATTTAAGAAGAGGATCGGCCCCATTCCCGGGTACCCCTTTCAGATCCCTTGTCAAAATAGGGTTTAAAGGCTGATTTTTCAAACCAAAATGATGATGCAAATGAGATTTTGACTTGTGATTTATGTGTGTTTCGTGTGCGATACACGAGTGATAAAAGTAAAAGGCCGATGGGCCGTAATTGATTTAAGGTGGCCGATGGGCCAAAATTGATTAGAGGTGGCCGATGGGCCAGTGTTTGTTTTAGGGTGGCCGATGGGCCGTGATTAATTAAAAGTGTGTGTGAAATCACTCATCTCATCTCGTTATTCTCATTTATTCAATTTTAGAAATCAGTTCTTTATTCCCTTTATCATTAAGTTCGATTAAATATCTGGCACCTGAGGTGGAGGAAGAAGTAAAAGGAAAATCTTTTTTTGGGTTTATTTTTATTGGTTTTATGGTTTTTATGGCTTTTTTATATGGGGCTAGAAGGGCCTAACTAAGGGATGTTTACTTGGACTTACATGATTAGTGCTTTACTATTGATCATCGGATTAACCCTAACTTAAGGTCCTAGACCGCCCACATCAGCTCTCCCAGTCCCCTAACAGAATAGGAAAAGTGATGGGGCGAAGCCTAATGCGCTAAGCTACCTAATGGGGAAATCCGATCTAATCCTAGGGTATGAATAGCCCGAGTTTGATGGTTCAGCGCCTAAGTGACTTGTTAAGTGTGATTTATGTTGGTTTGGGTTGCTTAAAGTTATAGTTTGGTAAAGAGTGATTTAGGGATGTTTTAAGGTTCTGTGAAAATTCTCTGATGTCGATTTGGGATGAATTTCAGGATAAAACTCAAACTCCGATCCCAAGGGGGAGAGCCTAAATGTCTCTAGGTGACTTGAGCACCACCGTAATGGTATTTTCCGGATTTTCAGTAATTTCAGGAGTTGTTTTAGTTAGGACTTGAAAGGTCTAATTGTGTGCTTTGATTATGTTCTGATTAATTCGAGTTAGTTTATTAATGATAATTTATTAATTTAGGGTTTATTAATTAGGTTTTATCAATTAAGTTTATTAACCTAGGGTTTACTAATTAAGGTTTTTGTTAATTAAGGATTTGATTAGATGTTGTTATTAATTGGGGTTCGATTAATTAGTGGTTAAGCTCAATTTGATTATATGTTTTAATTATGGTTTTAACTTTACTTAAGGTTGGGATTTGAGTTCTAATTATGATTTGAATTTAGAACATTGATTAATGCTTTAATTAGAGTTTTAATTTAGGGATTTGATTATGGGTTTTTAATTAGGGCTTAATTAATTGGATTTTTTTTAATTAAGGTCTTAACGAATTGGGTTTGATTAATTGGGGTATAATTGATTGGGATTTATTAATTACGATTTTAATTAAAATATTAATTAGAGGTTTGATTAATTAAGATTTGTTAATTGGGGTTTTAATTAAGGTTTATTAATTAGGGTTTTAATTAATTAGGTTTACTAGTTAATTAGGATTTAATTGGTGGTTTTTAATTAAGGGTTGATTAGGGTTTAGTTAGGTATCTTGTCTAAAGATTTTGATTATGGGTTGGAATTAAGGATTTATTAATTTAGGGGTTTTAATTAGGGATTTATTAATTGAGGGTTCTCTTAATTAGAGGTTTGAATTATGGATCTGAATTAAGGTTCAAATTATGGTTTTAATTAGGGTTTGGGATAAAGGCTTAAATCAAGTTTTTTTTTTCAATTAGGTGCTTGTTTATTAAAGGTTTTGTTAATTAAGAGTTTAATTCAGATGAATTAATTAGGTTTTAGGGTTTGGCCTTTTTTTTTAAGTTAGTTAATTAGTAGATTGATTAATTTACGGGTTTTAATCCACTTAGGCGCTACTAATGTAATCTAGGGTCATCTACCAAATAACTATTATTTTTGGGATTTTGTCTATCTCTTTTAATCTTTTTTTGTTCTCTTCTCTAATTACTAAATGACAAGATGAGAGAAGAAGTATTTTATGAGTTTTTTCTTTTTTTTTTAGTTTTTTTATGTGATTTTTATGCAACCTAAACTAATGTGTGATAATAGGGCAATTCAACGCACAAAAGTTCATCAAACAACCAATTTCATCACAACAAAAACATCAGCTAACTACATGCAATGCAGAATGGAAAAAGCGAAGCCGGGACAGCAAAAGGAGGACGTGGGTGCAGGCAGGTGCAGTGAACGTGAGGCTCAGGCTGTGTGTTTTGATGGGAGTACAGAGGAAGTAGGTCCAGAGGGAGATGTGTTTTGGTTTATAGGTGGATCTTAGTTCTGAATAGTGGGGTTCAATCAGATGGACTCTGATTTGTCTATGTAGAATCGGTGGGTTAGTGCAATGTGTTAGTAAGAAGGGTGGTTAGGTTTGTGGGCTGGGCTTGGGTATTGGACTGTTACTCTGGGTCCGGCAGTGATTATCACTGGGTTTGTTTTAGTAGGCTCGGTAGCAGGTGGGTCTAGCTGGGTATAAGTTGGCTAGGATCGAATTTTATTGTTGGGCGGTGTAGATGAAGTGGGTCCAGGTTTGTGCAACTGATGTGGGCTGTATGAGGGGTGATGGGAACAGTTAGGAAGGAGGGCTATCTGGTTGTTTGTGAGAATGGGTTTGTGGTGTTTGATGATGAGGTGGGATGATAACGTGAAGGAGGGCTGGTAGTTGTCAATGACCGTGAGATGGACGACAATGATATGTATGATCCCGCAGTCTTACTGAACTACGATTTATATGATATTAACGATACTGAATCTAATAGTGAGGATGAAGATGCTGGATCTGATGATGAAGATGATATGAATAGGAAACTGCCATGCCTAACAAGAAAATCATTAGCACTACCTAATCTGTGTAACGAAGAAAGATCTAACCCGTTTTACTGATACATTGTTTTCCAAGAGTTGATGCTCGCCTCCTTCCTCTTCGTATTCTTGTTTCCTTCGTAGTTAGTTGCTTCTTTCAATCTCGGGTGGTCTTTTTCCTTGCTACCTGGTTGCGTGAGGCGCTGCTACGGCTGGGAGAGGGAGAAGGTGGCGCTGCGGCTGGGGAAGAAGGTGTTGCGCGCAGGGGAGAATGGCCGTCGGCGACGCGGGGCGATGCTGCTGCTGCAAAGGGGTGCAGGCGTGAGGTTCTGGCTGTGCTGCTTGCAGGGGCGTAGAGAGAGAGAGAGAGAGAGAGAGAGAGAGACGGGCGATGAGGTGGAGAGAAGGTGGTTCAGGAGCGTGAGAGAGATGGAGGTGCGTCTGGGAGTGGCTGCGGCATGCGAGGAGGAGCGAAGATGGAGAGAGATGTGAGAGATGGGTCTGCGTGATGGAGAAGAAGGGCCAGAGAGAGAGATAGACGGGAGGGAGGTTCTGCGTGCGTGAGGTTCTGGGAGAGATGGATGTGCGTCAGATGGAGATAGGGATGGGGTCTGGGAGTTCTGCGCTGGAGGTTTGTGAGATGGGTTGTGATGGAGACAGAGGTGGGCGATGGGTTCTGGGAGTGCTGATGGGATGGGAGATGGTGGTCTTGCGCAGGGATGGTTGGGGAGGACGATGAAGGGGAGAGAGATGGAGATGGAGTGATGGGTTGGAGGAGATGCTGGGCGAGACGGAGAAGATGATCTGAAAGGGAGTTCTGTGCATCAGATGGAGAGGGTGATGGGATGAAGATGATAGATGGTGGAGATCTGCGTTTGGGATGAAGATGATGGTGGGCGATGGGTTTTGGAATATGTGAGATGGGAGATTGGGATGGAGAAGAAGACGTGTAGAGGGAGAAGGAGTTCTGCCGCTTCGTGCGTCTGGGATCTGGGCGTGAGGGCTGTGAGATGGGCTGCAGGGAGGAGTTCTGTGCGTGAGAGACGTGGAGGTGGGCGATGAGATGAGATGGAGCGGAAGATAATAATCTGAGAGGGAGTTCTGCGTAAGATGATGGGAGGCGATGGATGGTTGATGGAGGATGGTGGTTGAGATGGTGAGATGTTGCAGCGTGTAGGAAGAGGGGCGATGGAGAGGGTGATGGTGATGGAGGGGAGATGGTGGTCTAGCGCAGGGATGGCTGGGGAGACATGAGCGTGAGATGGGTTGGGAGAGATGAGCGTGAGATGGAGAGGGTGATCTGCGCATCGAAGGGGATAGAGAGGGATAGACGAGGTTTAAGGGGATGGGGGAGAGTCCAGAGATCTGGGACTCTCCATCCTAATCCGGGTGATGGGCCATGCAATATGGGTCGGGCCATTACTCTCTTGGTTGTTATGGATTCCAAAATTTTAAAATGGTATCTAATGATGACAGCCAAGGAATTAAGTGGGTAAGACTTCCAATGACATGGTAACGATTGGATGGGAAGGAATGAAAATCCCACCATGGCTCCCTTCGGTTTGATCTCTTCCTAGGTGGATAATCTTGGACATCTTTCTCTCTTATCTCATGTGATCTCATTGCCATTAATCAATTCAAATTTGCTAAAACAAGTGACCTTGCACGATGGAGAACTTCAATGCAGGAGTGTTTGGACGACTCACCCAACTTTCCCTTTCCATCACGAAGAAATTATATCTTGATCTCTGTGAATCTATTGATGGGCCCCAATCTTTAACGCTTAGGCCCCTAGGAATAATTATGACCCATTGGATTATATTTTGGCCAAATTTTACTTCCTCCATTGGTGGGGGGTCTCCCCTAGATTTATTCCATGGAAATGGATGATCAGAAGAACAAGTGTGAAATAATTTTGATCTATTTGGTGATTGGCCTCAACTCCAATGAGAATAGAAAAAATAGATTTAATTTTTAAACGTTACTCCTAGTGAAAAGCCTTTAGATCTGGCTTCACACAATCGTAGTTTCTTTTTTTTTTTAGAGGATTGCTTTGATATAATTGACCATTTGATCTAATCGCTTATAAAGGGCATTCAAGAACAAAACCAATTGAAGTTTGATAATCACATCTATCGAATAAAGTGGGCCATGCCTATGATGGACCGAGTTGGAGACGAGTGATTCTCTCTAGAGAGATTGCAAAAGTGGGCCCAGGGCCTAGCTTAGAGTGAGACCGAGTCAGGTAAGAATCAGGTTCACAGCGTGGCCTAAGTTGGACCTTGAGTTTGTGATAGCCCAGGTTAGGAAATCACAAGATATTTGGTGTATGACTTAAAAACAAAGCAATTCCCTATGTTCAATTAAAGATATAAATATTGAATCTTGGCTTTTGGGCAACGATTATGTTAGGAAAATAATTATTCAATGCTGGGCCCCTAATAAATCAGGTCAAGTGTGGCAAGCCTCAAAATCATAGATTTTGATCCCTTCGCTGGATCCCAAAGTTCTATATACTGTTGGAAAGGCCTCGAAACGTCGAATCCAATGGTCTATACATCCTAATTATCAGAGATTAGGAAAAGGATGGGATATTTGGATCAATGATTCTAGCCTCCTAATTCATGCTAATTGTATCGTACTTAGGCAAGTTAAGTGTAATTTTAGTGGGAATTGGCCTAAGTATGTCTTAAGTGGTCCGGAAAAAGGTTTGAATAGTATCACGGTTCACTACTTGTGTAAGTAGTGGGGTTGGACTCGAGATCTCGACGTGACTTGGCTTTTCTCTCACGAATTTTTAGAAATCATCGAACTAAGTTTAGAATTATCAACAAGCATCTTCATCGTCTTTAATTAATCTGAATTATGCAATTAATCATTCAATTGTGGGTGAAGTGGGGGCACCTCTATATATGATAGGTATTTAAGGCTATCATAGGGGCCAAATGAGGTGTCTACAACCACCTCCTAAGACAGTGAGGGAGGTGAGATCCTTCTAGGGTCATGCTGGCTTCTACCGTCGTTTTATCAAGGACTTCAGTAAGATCTCAAAACCTCTATGTGATTTGTTGTCCAAAGATGCCTCATTTGAATTTACTCCTGATTGCTTAGCTGCCTTTGAAAAGCTAAGGATGGAATTGACCTTAACACCTATCATTCGGCCTCCTGATTGGACTCTACCGTTTGAGGTCATGTGTGATGCCTCCAATTATACAATTGGTGCCATCTTAGGGCAAAGAGTCAACAAGCTACCCCATGTGATTCATTACGCTAGTAAGACTCTGAACAACGCTCAACTCAACTATTCCACCATGGAAAAGGAGTTGTTGGCAGTCGTATTTGCTCTGGAAAAGTTTAGACCCTACCTGATAGGTTCAAAAGTACCCGATCATGCTGCCCTTAAGTACCTTCTAACAAAGAAGGATCGAAAGCCAGGCTAATTTTGATGGATTCTCTTATTGCAAGAATTTGATCTCGAGATTCGAGATAAGAAAGGGTCAGAAAATGTGGTGGTTGATCATGTGTCTCGATTACTTATAGAGCCTCATGTTGAGTCCTTGCCTATCTTAGAAACATTTCCTGATGAGCAGCTTATGTCAATCTCACATACAGAAACCCCATGGTATGCAGACATTGTGAATTACCTTGTTACAGAGCAAAATGCCAAGTTCTTGGACTAAGCAAGAAAAGTGTCGTTTTCTATCTAAGGCAAAATGGTATTTTTGGGATGAGCCGTATTTGTTCAAGTATTGCCCCGACCAAATCATTCGATGGTGCATCCCCAACTGTGACCAAAGGAAAATTCTTGCGTTTTGCCATGACCAAGCTTGTGGAGGACATTTTGGGGGAAAGAAAACCGCTGCAAAAGTTTTGCAGTGTGGATTTTATTGACCCTCCTTATTCCGTGATTCACATAATTATTGCAAAACCTGTGATCGATGTGAGGCCCCACCCCTGGTAGGCCCTCAATTTTAATTTAATAATAACTAATAGAATATTTTATACTTTAATATGCTATTTAATAGGGAATTAGTAGTATAATTTATAATATCCCTAAGTTTTAGATATAGCTTTAATTTAAATTATGTTAGGTTTTATTAGATTAGAGTTTAATTTGTAATTAGCACTAATGGAATGGGCTTGAGAGTGGAACCTTCTAGAACCCACCTAATTACCCAAATACCCATGGCCCCATTTCAATTCCATTTAGAACCAAAATACCCTTTAGGTAATTAGCCTAAAACCCTAATCTATATAAACCTAAGCTATTGCAAAAAAGCCTAAAACCCTAATTGCCTCTCATCTTCCCCAATTAACCTATCTTCCTCCCCAAGCAACCCCAATTTCCCCCAAATCCCAGCACAAGGAGGCTAGAGACTCTCCCCATTGGCAACTATCACTCCATTGGATCTCTCTCTCACCTCAATTTCCATTTTCTTATTCATTAAGGTAAGTACCCTATGCAATTTCATTAGATGCATGCTCTACTTCCTTGTTTCTGTAACTACATCTCAATGTTTTGATAATGCTAGTTTAGATTTCCATTTTGAGCTTGGTTTTCATGGAAATGGCCATTGATGGATGGGTTTCCCCATTTGGAAGATCAATGACCGGATGGATTGATGGATGGATGGAGGGATGGTGATAATTGAAGTGTTTGATGTTTATTCTTGTCTATGTGATGTATGGGGAAGGTTTGGAATGGTTTAGATGAAAATTGGATTGAAAAAAAGAAATCCCAGAAAATCTGGAATCCTGCAATTTACGTGTACCCGGTCGAGCGGACCCTGTCTCGGTCGACCGGGCACACTAAAAATGCCTGAAACACAAGTCTCGGTTATTTCCTGAAACAGTGTACAGATAGTGTACCCGGTAGACCAGACCCTGTCTCGGTCGACCGGGCACACAGGAAAACACAAGAGATAGCTGAAACCTGGAGTTTCAGAAAAGAGTAAAAATGCAGTGTACCTGGTCAACATCACGGCCATGATGTCGACCAGATACACTGGAATTCCTGCAGAACCCCCAGGTGCTTGACACTAGTCGCAGTGGACCCGGTCGACATCACGGCCATGATGTCGACCGGGGACACAGCAAGATGTCGACCTGGGAGGTCAACATCTAGTTCACCCGGTCGACATCCTAGGGTGTGATGTCGACTGGGCAAACTGGGATCAGTGAATTTCAGAATTCTGTAGAGTGTGATGTTTGATCACATGCGGGGTCCATTGACCATCCAAATGACCTTCCATCAAGTGTGCCACACCACGAATCAATGGCATGGCTCAGCCTTGATTCATGGGGTCCACCTATTGAGGATTCAAGATTCGAATCATCATTGACTCGAACCTTAACTGTAGCCCGTGGTGTCCACAACCTCAGAAGCACCAGATTTATCTCTTTGGACACCTGAGGCTACAGATAGGGATCCAATCATGTGATGAGGCCTGAACCAAGTGTGGACCACTAGCTAGGACTGGTCCTTTGCCTATTTCCACTTAATTCCCTGTTTTTAAGGATTTCATGAGTTGCTCTTTTCTCTTATCCTTGTTGTTGTCTTAAACTTGTTAATTAATGGAAACTGGAGGACCTGAACCTAGGATTACTTAAAGGTGACCCTATGTAGTGTTTGGAGATAATTTACCCGTGTTTGTGTCTAGGCGGGCCCTCATACGGCCTAAGATTGGGGATGTGCAGCCATAGTATAAAGAGGTTTAGGATAAATGGTCAATTAGCTCACTGTGTAGGAGCATAGGGTGATTAATTGTGGAATGGACATGGTATGGTACTTGTGTTGCCTTAGGCCACGATTGTGAGCCTTGGAGTGGATCCAATGTTGTTGGACTTGGACTTGGATATCGGACTGTATTCCACAATGTTGTACCTCAACCTCTTAGAGACATTGGGTAGGACCTTGCTCATGCAAGATTAGCCTAGACAGACACAGACCCGTACTTAGTTTCCCGAGTTGGCACTGAACATTCACTCAGTTGTTCTAAGCTCAGCCAGTTGATTGATCATCTCTGGTATGAGCTATGTTCTGGTTACTTAGAGCTATCATGATGAGCTGTGGTTGGACGGATGGTGTGAAACCAAGTCCGGGCTAATCTGATAAAGGGGTGTGTTCGGTGCAATAAAGGGGTGTGATCGGTGTGATAAAGGGCGTGATCGGTGTTATGTATATTGTATGTTACATATATTATCAGGGTTGTTATCCCTTGCTTGGTTATTACCCTTTTTCTCCACCGCAAACTGTTTATGATATGGGACATTTACAGTAAGGGAGGGCCGCAGCATAATATCCCGCAGTGTATTTAGCTTGTGTGAATGTGCCATTTATTGTCTGTGTAGATTAAATACTTTATCTTTCTGATTCTAAACTGCTATTACTGCTCAACTGCCTAGATTATGTATTCTGTTCACTCATATGATTATGTACCTGTCATTACTCTCTTTTGTGGTGTACATCTGGTGTTATCTGCATATGGTGCCTTGCCAGATCTTTAGATCTAACCCATCTTTGGTGCTTAGGTCCAGACCTTGATCTCGCGGGTGACGCAATCCACGAGGCGCCTGTAGTCAGGGACTACGGATGGGGGCCGGCTGACCAGGTGGTCAAGCCGGAGGACGAAGAGCCTGCATTAGAGGGTTGAGTGCAGATTGTTATTTTAGGATTTGAGAGTTCATTTTTGTAGTGAGATGGGTAGTTAGACTAATATGTATAAACACTTGATACTTACACTTTGAGATTATTATCAGGCTTCCGCACTTTTACATCTGATATATATACATGATACTATTGCTTCCGCTATCTTTTATTCCGCTTCCGCATTTCAACTATTGATTATGATGTTGTTTAAAAAGTTTTAAATTTTGACCTCACTGCGGACTACGATCTTGGAAGTTCTCGGTTTATCCGGGAAGTAGCGCACCAACTTCGGGTACCTTAGCGTTATCTTTGGTATTCGGAATTGGGGCGTTACAATCGTTGTCAACGATTTAGGGAGAATCACAAAACGGAATGAGATGCCCCAACACCTAATCCTGATAATCAAAATTTTTTATGTATGGGGCATTGACTTCATGGGCCCTTTCCCAGTGTCATATGGATACCAGTACATTCTAGTTGTTGTGGATTACGTGTCAAAATGGGTAGAGGCAATATCTTGCAAAACAAATGACCACAAGGTGGTAGTTCAGTTTCTCAAGGAAACTGTATTTGCTCGTTTTGGTATTCCCCGTGCAATCATCAGTGATGGGGGAAAGCATTTTTGTAATCGGGTCTTTGCGGCCTTGATGGGGAAATACTTTATTACTCATAAAGTAGCCACCTCATATCATTCCCAGACGAGCGGTCAGGTTGAAATCTCCAACAGGGAGATCAAGACCATCCTTGAGAAGACAGTCAATCCCACAAAAAAGGACTGGTCATTGCGCTTAAGTGATGATCTGTGGGCATATAGGACCGCATATAAGACTCCAATCGGAATGTCCCCTTACAGATTGGTCTTTGGGAAGGCTTGTCACCTCCCTGTCGAGTTGGAACATAGGGCGTATTGGGCGATCAAACGCCTCAACTTTGCTCTCGATAAGGCAGGAGAGACCAGGAAACTTCAGCTTGATGAGATGGAGGAGCTCAGAAATGATGCCTATGATTGCGCCAAAAACTACAATGACCAAATGAAAGCCATGCATGATAGGCATATTCTAAGGAAAGAATTTCACCCTGGCCAGAAAGTCCTATTGTACAATTCCAGGTTGCACTTATTCCCTGGAAAGTTGAAGTCTCGTTGGACTGGACCTTACATTGTTCATATTGTTCATCCCCATGGTGCGGTTGAGGTCCAAAGTCTCAAGGATGGTAATATTTTCAAAGTCAATGGTCAAAGGTTGAAACCATTCTTAGAGACTGTTGTTCCGAAGGCTGAATCTGCATCTCTGGAAGATCCCGCCTACCAAGACTAATTGAGCACTGGATCTGACAATGTATTTTCTGTGTATATTATATACAATGGTTACCTGCTTTTGTTTTTTTCATTTTTTATTATTTTGTCTAACTTTGGCATGATGTTGCAGTTCCAAGTTTTATAATTTTCAGGTGCCCTCATGTACTTTTATTCCCCATGTTTCATTGATCATTACATTTCATTTATTTAAACATCGAGGACGATGTTCATGCTAGGTGGGGGGGTGAGAACAACCACACTTGTCCATCTTTAGACAAGAATTTCACATTTTTTTTGTTTGATTTTCTAGGATTTTTAGGAAAATCTTCAAAAAAAAAAAATCTGCTATTTGTGTTTGAGAAAGGAAACTTCAAAGAGAATTTTTTGAAACAAAGATACCTCGAATTTTGGAATTCTTGATGCTATGGGCAAAAGAAAACAATGGTTTACTCTTCTGTTTTAGGAAAGGACTTTTGGAAAAGTGTTGGATCTTGATCCTTCACTTTTACACAGGTGGTATATATTTGCAAGGTTTTGAATGTGAAGTTATGATTTCCAATTTTCTTTGACGATTGGATTAAAAATATGATGAAAAACCGACCTTTAGTATACAGTTTCCTGGTTCAATTAGTGAATTAACAAGGGCACATGGAAAGGGCTGCCTATTGTTGGGGACCGCAAAAAAAAAAAAATTGTTTAGTTAGAAGTATTAAAAAGAATAAAAAGTTTTGTAACTAGTTTGGGTTCGTAGCCTTTTTCAGTAAGCCCGTAGGGGTATTTACATACCTAGTGCCCTAAAAAAATCTGGTTTGGGAGTCATTGGCCTAATGCTCATTACATGGGTTAATTAGAAAGCTTAAGGGACCTAGGCATTGCACAGTCACATGTGTGTGTTTGAAAATAAAAATTAAAAAAAAATATATGGCCTTTGAAAAAAACAATAGTGTGAAAGCCGTCATGGTCGCCTTGAGAGGAAACTGTTTTTCTTTGCCGAAGTTAGGTTGCCCAAAATTTTGAGTTGAAAATCGTTTCCACGGAAGTTTCTAGCTAATCATTTAAGACTTATGTCTTTCTACGTGTACACACTTTTCACCGTGCACGATCAACTTAGCATGATTTTGAGAATTTCTAACCAAATGATAGGATTTGTGAACCGAATTCCATACTTAACTTTGAAAATTCTAAGAATCGAGAATATCGGGTGTTTATAAATCTTCTTTTAGAAAAGTTTCCTTTGGTTTTTACTCTAATTGATTCAAAAAAAAAAAAAAAAGAATTTTGTGGGTAAATTCACTGCAAACCCTCACGAGACAACACTCGTCCACTAGAGGGTAATCTAGGGGTTTAACGGCCTGCTGCAAATGCTAAATGCAATCGCGATTCCTGCGAAAGTGAGTTAGGATTTCTAGTTTCAACATTTAATTTTACTTTGTTTTGGTCGAGGACTAGCAAACTTTAGGTTTAGGGGTATTTGATGTGCATGGCATAATATAAATAACTACCCTTTTATTTGAATTTGTTAGTTGTTTATTTTCTCTTAAATGTTCTACTTATAACCTTTTTCTTATTACGCAGGAATTGGAAGGAGCTGAAAATATTTGAGCTTAATTCGGAGAGGTTTAAAGCTAAAACTCCATTTGGGGAAAGTTATACACAAAGAGCATATAGGCTTGTTGGAGGAGAGTTGGAATTTTAAGTTAAAGGTCATGAGTTCAAGAATTGGCACAATCAGTTTTTATTTTTGTGAAGACCGAATTTGGTGGCCCCCACCATATCTAATGCTTGATAATTGTTGCTAAAACTTAGCAATCAACTTTGCAAGAAACGGAAGGAATCTCATGGACATCAATAAGAATGTTCTTATTTAGTAAGTGATCAAATCATGAAGGAAAGAAGATTTTCGGAATTGTAGTCATCCCGTGCAAGCTTTACTATTTTGACTATAACTTGTGACTCAAGACTCCAATTAAGGCAAGATCAGATGCGTTAGAAAGAGGACTCAAAGGAGAGGAATATCATATCTCACGAGGATCTCTCAATTCTGACGTTTTGGGGGTCAAAACAGGCTGTCAAGTTGAGGGATATGAGGGATGACGAATTTGAGTGATTTATCTTTCTTTTTCTTCTTGTATTTTTTTCTTTTTAAGGGGAGGCTCTCTTTTGCTCTAGTGAGTAAATTTTATTTTTCTTCAATCTTTGTTAGAAATTGAAGGTGGAGATTGAGTGGTGTAATAGACAAATTAAAGGCTTTCAATAATGATAATTTGCTTCATTGTTATTGTTTGTTCTACAATGCTTGGCTAATCTGTGGATTAGGGTGGAGGAGGAAACCAAAACCGGTGAGTTCGTTCCTTATTATTCTTCTATGTCTTTCCCTCATTATGCTTAATGATTTAATAGGTTCTCCTTCATGAATGTTATTCAACTTCTGGTTTTGTAAAGGTTATTTGGAATGTCTTTTACTTTTTATGCTTGATCTTGACATATCATGTTTAGGTTAAATTCCTTTAATGGTTTGTGCTTGATCTTGATAAATAGTTATTAGAGTTTCAACGTATTGAAGTGAAGGGAGTCTTAGATACTATTGAGAGAATTGGATTTTTTTAAGAAAAAGGGTTTTCAAAGCTAAATCTTCCAATTCAAGGCAATTGCTTGCACATTGGATTGAGTTTTATTGGGATAAGACTATGAAGTAATTTTGGAATAATTAAGTCTGTTTTGGTGAATTCCGATAATCTGATCTCTCTTTCTCTGATCAAGTTTGTGTTTAGATTTCTTTTTATATCAGTTTAGTTATTATTTCCTTAACTAATTGTGGTTTTAAAATCTCTAGTGTGAAAACTGATTGAGGATTTTTGGATCTTATTTCTACAAATCTCTATGGATCGACCCGTATTTGCCATTATCTACTTAATAGAAATTTGTGCGTTTCCGGTTAACTATTTTGAGCACATCACTCATCAGAGTGATGAGCGGTGTCATCAAGCTCACCGTCAATTATACTGTTCCATCTCTCCTCCCACATATAGTTAATTTCTTTCCCCCTAATTTGATAATCCCTTGCCGTTGTTGACGCACGCTCTTCTCTAAGCAATGGTGGTTTCCATGTAGGAGGAATAGTTTGCCTCAGCCCAAACTGCTTCATGACTCTACAAGTATTGTGATTCTTAAAGACCCCAAAAAAGATGAGCACCGTCTGTGATCCAAAGAGGGCCCTTTCTTCGTCTTCAAAATGTTCAAGTAGACGATCACCATATTGAATGTAGGGCTGCCATACAAACTAGGGTGTTCAACGAAATCACAGAATTAGTATATCTGAGGAAGTCAATGAATATCACCTATATGTATAAATATTTAATTTACTTTGTCCATTCATAGTGACTCACATTATCTTTGTCCTCTTGCTTATCAAGTTGTTCGCGGACAGAAATTGTCTTTGACAACAAATTAAAACCTTTCAACCTTTCATGCCACATTAGACATAAAGGGAAAGCGAACTTGATCCGGTCCCAACTCCTTTCAATCGGTCGCCCTATCTTCATCCGAGAAAAGGCCCAAATCTGCACCACATGTAAAACCATTGTCTTTCAATAAAAGTAGGTACATAATAAAACATGAATATCATCTGATCACAAACAACATATATTACCTATAATAGTTGAAGTGGGCCGGTAAGTGTTTTGATCCCATCTTTCAATCTTGTTGTTCTGCCTAGAGTACTATAAAGATTTGCCAGACAGGCCGGCCCCCACGCATATCTCTCAAATGTCCTAAACAACTCAAGAAGGTATCCGTTCCCCCTCTACCCGGAAGTATTGCTACAAATTTGTTGGGCCACTAAGCAGAATAGGTATGCACGGGTATAACGTTGTACAATCTCTTCAGATGCCCCCTCTGGACAAATGCCAAAGTGGAGACGAAACCAGGTGTACTTTATTTGTGCCCCCATGCGATCCATGGCTTGGTTGGGAACTCTCCCTAATAATTCATGACATAATGCTCTCATCTCTTCTACCCTCGCAATTGTACGGCCTGTAACTAGCCTTCCATCGATGGGAAGGCCATAAATATAGGCAACATCCTCCAATGTTATTGTCGCCTCGTGGAAGTTAAAATGAAAGGTATTAGTCTCGGGTTTCCATCGCTCCACCAACGCCCATATAATGCCGTGGTGAATTTTCATTTTACCAATGGAGGCCACATTGTGTAGGCCAACCATACATACAATTTCTTCTTGCCTTTCATTTAATTCCCAAAAATCATTTAAAGGGTCAGCTGGGATGCACTTCAGTGGGCCAAGTTCCTGCAATTAACAAATACATAACATCATAACAAAAGACTTGTAAGGAACCATCTGAAACTAATAGAATTATGTGAAAGTTTAACAATGACAGTATTGACTCTACCTGCCCTTCCCATATCACTTTTGATATATGGTTATCTTGATCAGTAAGGATTTGTTTATCCAAAGGACCAGGATCCATCTTTCAACTATCCAGTCACAACAAGAATAAAAGTCAAAAATACAAAATATGGCATCAATAGCAATTGGATACTGATGCATATGAATAAAAAAGGAAATGAAACGCTTTAATGTCATGGTGTAGAATGAAAACATATACAGGTACTATTTATTAATAAAACAAATGTAGCACAAACACTTAAGTGCATGGTGATATTTTGCTTGAATGGTTTGATTGGGTTAGATCTAAACAAGGAAAAATTGTTACATAATGGGTTGAACAGTGCTGTTGCAAGCTTTTTGGAAGGAACCTTGTATAAACATTCACTTGACTAACTTTTTTGCCACTCACTTGAGGTTTGCCATCAACTAGCTTATAACTTTATATTCACATTACTTGACTCTCTCATAAAATTAACTTATCAATTGACTAACTTTTCAAGAATTCATCTCATCCTAAGTGTAGGTAGGTTAGCATGGCAAAGGAATTTGAAGAATGCCGGACCCAGGATTTTCGCTTGGGTGGGGCTAAGCATTTGCTTAAATGACTTCACATACGTAATAGTAAAAGAAAATATATTGTATTTAAATAGAAAACTCAGAGCAATCAATCATAAATGCAAACACAATTCTTACTTTCAAAACATAGCAAGCCAATAGACTCACATGATTTTTCGAGTCTCTCAAATTGGAATAAAATAAAAAATGAGCAAGTTACAAAATTATAATTTTACCAATGCTTATAAGTTACAGAAAGATATTCCATCACCAAAAAAAAAAAAAAAAACTTAACATGCTCAGAATGTCAACATAAGATTCGACATAATCTTACCACAAAGAAAATCAAATGATCCCATAAGATTCGACAACATTAACAATAAAAGCATTAGTATTCGTCGACAAATGTCAGCAGGGGCCATTACGATTTTTAAGGGAATTCAAGCTTTGGTCGCCGATCTTAGGCGACCGCCCCAGATGCCACACAGGTGAGTCCGCCCCACTCTGATGCCCCAGATGATGTCAGTGCAGACTCCAACAGCAGTTGATCATCTCAGTTAGAAACCAGAGCATTTAGGGTTTTCTGAACCCACAAACAGAGATAAATAGATAGAGAAGCAGGAAAAGGAAAGACAATACCATATCTCGCTAAAAGAGAGAGGGAATAAGGATTACGAGGTTCAATAAAGGCGACTACAACAACACCAAGCTCAGAACGCCCAAATTGAGAAATAATGGTGGCCAAAATCCCTCATTGATGGAGACAATGGAGACGATGATTCTTCGTCGACGTCGAACGGATGTTGGCGGCCTTGCGTATTTGCAAATAGGTTGGCGAGGGAGGAGGACGGTGAAAATCGGCTGGGGGAGAGAGTTACTGCAGTGAAAAAGAGGAATAGTCGAACAGGGAGGGTTAAACGGATGAAAAAGGGCCTTTTGAGTTGTAATATCGCAATATAAATTGCGATATCGCAAACTAAATTATTGTATTGCAACTTTAAAAACTTGGGGTATCGCAACATAAATTGTGATATCACAATAAATGTTGCGATATCGCAAATAAAAAAACGCCTTTTGCTCAGAATAGTGGTCCGGACAGTACGGAGAACGCCTGGGTAAAATGATCAACTTTGGTAACAAGAGGGAGAAATCACGCACTGTAGGTGACCGTACAGAGATTTTCCCTATATAAAAAACACAATCGACCCTCAAAGGGTACAGTATTCAGCACATTACTGTGTTCTTTTTCCGTCTCTCATATTGACATAGTATCAGAGCCTTATCAAAAATTAGTGCTTCAGCTAATTTTTATTCTTCAAGATCCAAGGAATTATGGATTCTCTTAGTCATCTTCCAAGATCTGGAAGCCCTTCAGAGATCATATCTCCAGCCTGATCGTCTTTGATCATCTTTGATCGTCTCAGATTAGACGTGGCCCACCTGCGATCAGATCTGCTACTTACCGGAAGCAGTACATATTGGTTGCCTAGATTTATACATATTTATGAAGATTTTCTCACAATTTATGGATCATCAGTTTTGTCCATTATGTTCATCTCAGTCGTCCAAAAGTTTGGATTTGGTTTCGTTCTACCTGAGACCACTTCCAACAGTTGCAGAAATTTGCTGTGAACCAATCCCCATACTCAGATTTGTCAACAGATCACTAGGTGGGGCCCATGTACACAACCCAACTAAAATTTTGGGTCGTCAGGTACTGTTTAGTGCATAGTTCCGTGTAAAAGCTGCTGTAGCAGCAACTGTTCTATTGCTGGCTACTGCCGGTTCTTCCTACTGTTATTTATTACTGCTGTTGTTGCTGGTTTGTTACTTACTACTGCTGATTGTTATTGCTGCTATTTATCCTGCTCCAGCATCAGATTCACCTCAACTTGTTATTCGTCGTTCTTCTCGTATCTCTTGCCCACCAGATCGATACGGTTTTTCTCATTCTTCATATTTTGCTACTTTATTATCTATTTCCATTCCTACTTCTTATTCACAAGCAGCAAAGCAGGAATGCTAGAGACAAGCTATGGAAAAAGAACTTAATGCTCTACAGCAGAAACAAACATGGGTTGTTGTTCCATGCCCGGCCTCGGTTAAACCTATTGGGAGTAAATGGGTTTACTCTATCAAATTGAAGCAGATGGTACTTTGGATAGATACAAGGCAAGGCTTGTGGCCCTTGGCAACAACAGGAATATGGCATCGACTACAAAGAAACTTTTTCCCCTGTCGCAAAGACAACCACAGTTCTCACCATCCTTGCCATTGCTGCATCTCAATCCTGGCCCCTTTTCCAATTTGATGTGAAAATCCCTTTCTTCATGGTGATCTTAAAGATGAAGTTTACATGCAACTGCCTCAAGGTTTCCTAAAACCATCCGAAGGACAAGTTGCTCTTTTGAAACGGTCCTTGTATGGGCTAAAACAAGCACCAAGAGCATGGTTTGACAAATTTAAGGATGCTTTACTCAAGCTGCAGTTTCAACTGAGTCCTTATGATCCATCATTATTTTTACATCAGAAATCTACATGAATCATCGTTCTTCTAATCTATGTAGATAATATCATAATCACTGGCACAGATACAGCCATGATTCAAGATCTCCAATTTTCTCTGCATCAATCTTTTCAAATGAAGGATCTGGGTTCTCTGCAATATTTTTTGGGATTAGAAGTTCATCACTCTGAGAAGGGGTTGATTTTGCATCAACATAAGTATACTATGGATTTAATTGAATCAGCAAGCCTGTCAAACTCCACACCAATGGATACCCCTCTGGAACTGAATCTTAAACTCCATAGTGACAGTGGTGATCCCCTTCCTGATCAGACATATTATCGACAACTTGTCGGTAGTCTTATATAGTTGACTACTACTCGGCCTGACATCAGTTATGCAGTTAACTTGATGAGTCAGTATATGACCAAGCCCCATCATCTCCATTTATCAGTTGTTCGACGCATTATTCGTTATCTTCTTGGCACTTCTCACAGAGGCCTTTTTTTTCCTGTTGGCTCTCCAATGACATTGACTGCCTATTCTGATGCTGATTGGGCAGGTTGCCCTGATACTCGTCGATCCACAACGGTCTGGTGCATATTCTTAGGTGATGCTCTTATTTCATGGAAAGTGAAAAAAACAGGACAAAGTTTCTAAATTATCAACTAAGGCAGAATACCGGGCCATGTCTGCCGCATGCTCCGAAATTATATAGCGTCGTGGATTTCTTGAGGAACTTGGCTTTTCACAAACCTCTCCCACCCCCATTAAATGCGAATAACACCAGTGCCATTCGGATTACTGAAAATCTAGTGTTTCATGAGAGAACTAAACACATCGAGATTGCTTGCCATTTTATCGGGGATGAGTATCTACGCGATGTTATTTCACTCCCGTTCTTCTCCTCCAGCCTCCAAGTTGCTGATATTTTTACCAAAGCACTTCCTCAACCACCCCATCAATTCTTAACAGACAAATTGATGCCAGTTCATTCATCAGCATCAATTTGACGGGGGGTGTTAATGCTGGTGTCAATCCAAGCCCAAACCCGCAAGCCCATTTAGTCCCAGTCATTGTATTTTATCATTAGTCAAAGCACACATGTACATACTTAGTATGTTAGCTACTTTTTAGGATCTGAGATATAATTAGATACTGTTAATTGGATATAATTAGGGCATTCAGCCCTTATATATATGAAATACAGTCGACCCTCAAAGGGTACAGTATTCAGCACATTACTGTGTTCTTTTTCCGTCTCTCATATTGACATCCATCTGTCTGTTTTCTTTGCCTGGAATAAGATTAGGGCCTTAGGAACAATAATTGAATAGTTTCTCATGATCTTATCCCAAAGGGATAAATTAATTAAAACTGCCCTTCACAGTCCATATGAAGGGAAGCTTTTTGTCATTGTTTTCACTATTTTGTTATCCATTCCTTCCATCATCACTAATTTTATCTGTGAAAAAAATCTGGCGCTAAATCCAAATCAATCAACCACTAAAGTTCACTTTTTTGTAGTGGCAGTGGCATTATGATTACACTCATGGACTTATGATCTTTGCCCTAAGGGATTACTCTTGTTCCAAGTATAAAAGGATCTGAAGTATCCAGCGCAGGAATGCATATTTCATCAATCATCATCCTAATAGAGACTAGAGAGAGTATATTTATCACAAAATGAAAGAAGGACATGCGAAACGATAATAAAATGAAAGAAGGATATACAAAATGATATTAAAATGAAAGGAGGATATACAAAACGATATTTTCATTCCTGGAATTCTGTCTTTCCTCATTCTACTCTATGTTATTGCTATCTGTACTATCATCCAGCTGATCAAAAATCTGTAGAGAACGAGTATGTATAACTTATAATCTGAACATCAATGGATACAAGGGAACGAACTTTGCCAACTAGTCGGGCAACTTGATTGGCTTTACTACGGAAACTTGAGATTCCTAATTTTTCAGGGTATCACATTTTATTATTTTAGAAAGGTAGCTGCAAGCATATTGCCCACATATGGTAACCTTCAGTAGTGAATAACTCTCCACCTAATGATAAAAGTTGTGATACTTTCCCACACATTCTGCACTATAGGAAAAATGATGAATTGGGTAATATTAGCTACAAATGCAGTTAAATCTTGACTCTCAAGTGCAGGACACTCATTATCTGAACCCATTGCTACAAATCGATAACCAGTGACCTATCTTAATATTCAAACTGCTCAAAAATACTATATTTTTATGAACAAAAGTTCTACTTCAGTCTATCAAACTGAAATTAGCAAGGTGAAAAGCTTAGAGAATCTCTCCCTCCGGAGACTCCACTCATGCTGATTACTATTAATATGATGCACAATTGTAACATATTATACTACTCAACACACAGTCCACCGGTGCAACTTGGAAGATTAGGAAACTTCTTCATTCCCATTCATCATGAACTTGATCTTGTCCGCAACTTGTATCATCGCAGGCCTATCGTTGATATGCTCTCCCAAGCAATCTGCTGCCAAGGACCCCAATGCCATCATTTGTTTCCAAGCGACCTCACTCTCACCCACTTTCAGAGATGGGTCGACTGCATCCATCAACTTCCTCCTCTTTACCAGAATTGCACCGTCGCCATCTCTTTTAAGATTTTTTGCCTTCTGCCTGGTCAGCAGCTCCATCAGAAGTATCCCAAAGCTATAGACATCGGTTTTATCTGTGAGTAGGCCGCTTTTCCGCCAATAGGGATCTATCAAGTGAGGAGTTCCTTCAGCAGCCATAGATATGTGGCTCTGTCCAGGCTTAATTATCTGCGAGTGACCAAAATCAGATAACTTTGCATTGAGATTGTCATCAAGGAGGATATTTTCTGACTTCACATCAACGTGGAGGATTCTAGGGACTGAACGGTTATGGAGGTAGGCAAGACACTCAGCAATTTGGTGGGTAATGGTGAGGCGCTGTTTCCAGTTGAGAATGGTTGGTCCCCCAGCATGATCTTGGTCATGGAGGTATTGGTAGAGGCTTCCCTTGGGCATGAACTCATAGACTATGTGAGTCTGGCCATCGAAGACACTGTGCCCCAGGAATCGAACAATGCTTTGGTGGTTTACCTGGCAATGTATCTCTAACTCATTGGAAATATGTTTTTTGTACATGTCACTGTCCTCCTTGCCATGGTGTGGGCGCTTGATGGCACACTTGAATCCATTTAATATGCCAAAGTAAACCTCGCCATTGCCACCGGAGTTGAGGAGGTTGCTGTAGGAGAAGTTATTGGTGGCTCTCTTAATCTCATCCGCTGGGTACTTCTTTGCTTTTAATAGGAGCAAGAGCTTCTTTCTAACACCTATATGTAAATTGATCCAGAAGAAAAAATGATGTTAATGATAAGAGAAATTTTCCTCTAATAGATTGAACTACAATCGTTCTTGCAAATAATATTAAATCTAAACATAATTCAGAACTTCAGCTTCTAGAGTTACTTTGGTTAAAGACTGAAACCCCATAAACACGTTTCAGAACTAATAATAATAATAAAGGGTTTTGACATACTCATCCTTTTTAAATCCCCGTGAACACAATTCAGACCCAATAACAATAATAAAGGCTTTTGACAAATTTGTCATTTTTAAATCCCCGTAAACACATTTCAGACCCAATAATAATAATAAAGAGTTTTGACATATTAGTCATTTTTAAATCAAGTTTACACATTTTCAAGACCGAAATTCAGATAACGTCATCAGAGTTGTTTGACTCTGGTCAACATATTTTTAAATCCTTTTTTTCCCCAAAATCCCACGATATGATTGAATTATTGCATGTTAAAGAAACTGATAAATCCCATGAGACGATGGGATTGTCTCATGATGTCATAGGTTTTATACAGCATCCTAGGAAGGAAATTTTATAGGAAGTTTTATACATGATATAACCTTAGAAATGGCGTTTAGGTGTGTATTTACTTTTCACAAATTGTCATTTTCCGTGTTTTATGAAAAATGAATCTGCTTGACGGTTGAAAAAAGACTACGACATAAAAACTAGTATATCCCATGATATCTTGAGACATTGAGTAAAAAACCTTTTAAAGAAATGTTGACCAAAGTCAAGTGACTCTGATGACATTATTAGAATTTTGGTCATGAAATTGAGGAAAACGGATTTAAGGATGACTAATATGTTAAAATTCCTAATAATAATAATAATACACAGTTTTGCTTCTTCTACCAAATTTCGATCAAAGTTGCTGGTTGCAGAAAGACTATGACACAAAAATTGGTAAATCCCATGATATCATGGGACTATCCCATGATGTCATGAAATATGGCGTAAAAGATCTTTAAAGAAATGTTGACCAAAGTCAAGTGACTCTGGTGACATATAATTAGAATCTTACTCGTGAAGTTGGAAAAAGAGGATTTAAGGAGGATTAATATGTCAAAATTCCTAATAATAATTATAATACACAGTAATGCTTCTTATACCGAAAATGGCCAGGCGGAAAGTTGGATGCGTACCGGTGGTTGTGGCGTGAAGAAAATGGAAATCAGATTCATGGCAGTGTTCCATTCAGATATTTTTTATTTTTATTTTTATAAATGGGAACAAGATCGAAAAAGCAAAAGAAAAAAGGAAAAAGGAAAAAGAAAAAGGAGAAAATATATATAAATATAAGAGATCTCAACTTTCAGTTGATGCATCTACTGCCAACGGATTCGTCTCAATTCCTTGTGCTCCATCTTCCATCTGCAAGCGACCTTCAAGCCGCTTGGCCACTGGGAAGGATTGAGTGCAATTGCTGAAGCTGAGGCTGCTGGATTTCGCCATTATAAGACAGCCTAAACTTTGATGATCAACTTGCTATGAACGCAACTTTGATCAACTTGTCATGAAAACCTGCCTCTTTTATATGCAATGTGAAAGTGAGAGAACCTCATTCTTATACAGTGAGATCAAAAGATGTTCGTTTTGAAAGCGTCAGCTTTTAATGTGTGTCGTGCGCTCATTGTATAAATGATTATGTACGATATCATTGACTTAAATACTATTAAGAGATTAATTAATTATGTAGGTTGAATGTAAGACAAGGGGATTAGATGTCAAGACCACCTAATCTCTCTGTATCCTCTTTTGTGTACTGGCTGGCCTCAACGTTGGTAGACAAGCCCCTAAATTCTTCTTAGATTGGAACTTGAAAATGATGCTCTAGTTGAGGAAATTCAAACCGCTGGTACACCTCTCAGCACCCAACATTCTAATGGGAAATATATAAAATACTATCAATCAGTAAGATGACCACATTATTAGATTGACTACATTTTAAATGCGTGGAAAACTTCTTTCACCTTTTTTTCTAAAAAATCACTGGATAAAACTCAGTGATCAATCTAATGGTTAGCCTGCACTGAAATTGACAATGGTTTAGGCTCCACACAAGCATTCAAAAAGGGTGCTGCAGTGAAGCTCAATGCAGTGTCACTATGTTGTAGTTTTGCCCTTGTGAATACTTACTTTTGATGTTTATAAGTGGTACTCAACTTTAAACCTTCAATACGTTCACACACAGGTCTTTTTTTAAATGACGTCAGAGCAAGGCTACAATATAGTGTCTTTGCATTATAATATGGTGCAGCGCCCATCTTCAATGCATGGTGGGGCTCATCTTTTCAAAACCTGAGCCAATCATCAGTCCTAAGACCCATGATATTCATTGTACATAAGTTTTCAAAGTAACTTTCAATGTGTCAACCGGTAGATTGATCACAAATAAGTTACTCCATCCATTTCTATCCCAACAAGAAAAAAGCAAGGCAAACTCATCACGTGTCTCAGATAAAGTCTAATCTAATGGTGGTCATCTTACATATTTAAATAATGGTTGATCATTACAAACGGGCTTAGGGCTGATGACAGGTTCAGATCGATTTTGAAAAGGTGGACCCCACCATGCTTTGAAGATGGGTTGCTGCAACATATTACAATGGCGTTGCATTGGAGCCCGGCCCATGACATCAATCTAAATTTTATACAATCCAAACATTATTCGCCATTTTGTTTATTGGGTACAAGATTGTTTTGTGTATAGTTATTGGAAATTGAATACTAAAAACTAACCTCTGGTTAGTTTAAAATCTCATATTCTCCTTAATCTTTTTTATCAATTTTTATGCATCCAAGCAAATCCTATTGGAAGGAGCATTAGCAAACCCTATTGGAGGGAGCATTCTTTACCCGAGCAAATACATTGTGGTACACTAAGTTATATATTGACATGGAGCATTTCTCCATATAAATACAAAATAAACACAAATGTGGTTGATCGCTATAAATATCAAAGACCTTCATTTTTTATTCAAATTAAGGGCTTGTTTCTTTTCTAGAATTTGTGATGTTGAAGTTTTTTAGACATGGTGTGATGGCTTGTCCTGCCATTTGTAAATGTCATATTTCTTGTAAAAGAATCTCAAAACTCCAGCAATGTAAAAGGTCTCAAATGGTCTAGCGGAATTTTGAAATTTCAGCCCCTTTGCTTTTTTGGTGGAATTTTCGGATGCCCAAATACAAAAGAGAATCTAGGTTCTCGATTATCTTATAGCATTTATAAATTTTGAACACAAGAATTCTCTGAATTCCAGTAAAGAAACATGCCCATGATGAGCTCCACACAAGGCCGATGTTGCACTACCGATAAAAATGGGCACGTGAAGTGAAGACCCAGAATGACCCTATGAGCCCTCGTGTCGACCAGGTTGATAATTGGGGCGGACCTAAGTGTTATTATACGGGTGCAACTGAATTGAGAAATTCTTTAGATATTATTTTAAAATTTTAATTTTATTATTTAACGTCTTCACTTCACTATAAGCACCACCCAAGCGAAATCCTAAGTCTGCGGTTTGCTGTTGAGGTATGGTTGAACATGAATCGGATTTTATAAATCCAGCCAAAGAAAAGTAATCGCTTCTCATTATAGCAAACCACATTATGGTGACGATGACTCTTCACGCATGGGCAGCAAAAGGCTGCAAATTCTTGTTATATGAGAATCCGTAAAAGTAAATGTGTGGGGGCACAAATCTTTGACTGTTTTTAGGCATAGGTTTCTATTTCATGTGGGCCTGCAACTGATAATTAGGTAGACCACAAGTCCCACCTATAGTCCCACTATCACGAGCCCCACTGTCTCCACGAGATTGGTCAATATGCATGAAATCTCAAAGGGAGATCATGCACAGCTATACAGCCAGCTAGCCAACATAATCTTTCATCAATTGGATTTGTCAACACCAAATCTGAAGAGAGATGAGAGACAAATCTGTACCTGTTAATCATGCAGCATAGATAGAGATGTGGGAAAAGGGCTCAGCATATTGACTGACCCAATACTTACCCTTCTTGTTCAATTCATCTTTAGTAACTTACTCTTTTCTGAAGCAGAAGGAAAGCCTCTTAGTTTTATGGTAAAAGGGAATTCATTAAGAAAAACAAAAACAATATACAACGCTACCCTTTACCCCTCCAAATTCCTATTCCAACAAAAGTTTTGGTTAAAGGAGTATCTCATTTTTGCCAATAAATGAGCAGCACTGTTGAAGGACCTAGTGATAAATTTAAAGCTAATATGTAAAAAATTAGAAGCCATGGATATAATGTCCAAAACAATTGAGTTTATAGTCCGGTCATATACCCCATTTATAGCTTGAACCACTTCTTTGGCATCTGACAAAATGCAAGCCTTGAGAAAGCCTCTTTCTTTCACCTTTATCAAAGCAATGAGGATTGCCCTTACTTCGGCCTCCTTGGAAAAGAAGACGTACGGTCCTTGAATTGCTCCTGCACACCCATTATTTCCTTTTGAGTTCAAAATGAAACCAAAAGATGTCTTGTCATCAGCTATCCTAAATGCAGCATTTGAGAGAACTATGACGTCATTCTCATTAGGAACCACTTGGGGGATTGGCAATATTTTTCATCTTTCTTTCGTTGCCATCTTTGACGGAGAGGTATCCCAATCAAGTAGCCTATCAGTAGAATGAGTGATGTTTGTTGCATTTAGACTAACTCCCTTAAAGAGAAATCCATTCATTGTCTTCCATAGAGACCACCAAGTAGCTAAGATCCACCTTTTAGAATGGTCATCATTAAGCATAGAAATCGGTTGGTCATGCTCACAATAATGAAGCCATCGGTTAAGAACATTCATAGGATGTAGATTATGGGTCAATATATAGGCTAAAATGAGACCCAAACTAAACTGCTCTGACGTGGTCACATTCGAAAAGAGCATGGCTAACTAATTCTTCCGCTTTAGAATAAATATGGCATCAGGCAACCATCAACTTAAGTATAGAGTTGAGTGAAGATCTTAGCATGGTAGCTGTGTCGGTAAAACACCGTAATAACGAGATTAAGCGAGAATTACAGTAGTACTTGCTGTCCACCTCGGCCTCTGTAATCACAGCCTGGCAGCTTGGCAGCTCGATTAGAAGTACCGGCACGGCGGGGCAACTCGGCAGCTCGTCGTGAGTGCCAACTCAGCACAAATGCCAAGCGCGGCCAAGCCATTCTTGGTCTCGGAACAAAACGCTGAAGGCAGTATGGGCCGTCACCTTCTTCCGAGAAGTACGGCGCACCCTGACAGGTAGGAGCATTCATTTATTACGATAGGATTGCTCATTTATGGCGATAAGAAGTTAGCTTTATCATCCCTTAACATCAACTGACTGAAGGCATGGAAGGTTCGGATGGGATGTTCCCTTTTTACCTACCGCTGAATGTCAGGGTAAGGACCGATGGGACCTCACCCCACCTACCCCCACTCACAGAGAGAATGAGCGAGGAATGTCCACATATATACACATGGGGCCAGCCCCATAGAGGTACGCAACACACAGTACTCAACACATCGTCTCATTCTCCTCTCCTGCCTCCTTCTGCTCAATTTTTTCAGAACTAACTCAGGCATCAGAGCGCCTTCGGCTCACAGCAACCAGGGGCTCTAACCCAAGCCGTTTTTCTGCCCATTTCAGGTTCTTGGCGTTCTGTATTCCCTGATCTACAAAGTTCATCTTAATCTAAGTAGGTGACGTGTTTTCACCGCCTACAGTTTGGCGCCGTCTGTGGGAATCACTGAACAAAAAGCCTTCCAACACCATGCCTCCGAAAACCAGAAATGGTGAAGGACCTTCCAAGGGCAAGGGACCAACCACGCAGCCTGTGCTGGTAAGCTCCACCCCCTCGACGGAGAAGATCAGGAGGAAGGTCCCCTACAGTCCAGTCGATATCACAGTCTAAGGGATTAACAATGCCTTCCTTTCATAATGTTATGCCTCCAGAGCAGCCCCACCATAGCAATGAGCACGCCAGGCGAGGTGACAAGTCAGTCACCAAGCTGCGTGAAAAGTCAGCAAGGGCGGGACCTCAGTCCCACCATCAGGTCAACCCTGACGAAGACGAAAACCCTCGCCTGGATGAGATCAGAGCTCAAAACCGCCTCATTCAAGAGCAG
This sequence comes from Persea americana, assembly GCA_029852735.1. NCBI lineage: Eukaryota > Viridiplantae > Streptophyta > Magnoliopsida > Laurales > Lauraceae > Persea > Persea americana. Next base: position 35,859,347 of record CM056820.1, on the reverse strand, counting down.
GACGAGCTTATCCTACGGCTCAAACAGTAGCTCCAGGAGAAGAGAGGGGCTCGGAGCCCACTTCACGGGCGTAGCCATGCCTCGGGTCCTCCACCCAGGCACAGCCAGGCTCCTCCGGGCCACGGGCGGGACCTAAGGCAGGTCCTCGATAGTAAGAGGCGTGATCGGGTCCACAGAGAAGAAGACTCTAGCAGCAGCCACGAGCACGTAGAGCCAAAGAAGCAGCGGAGGATACCAGAAGACGAGGAGGAGCTTAAGCAGTGGATTGACCAGCAGGTCAAGCAGACTATTCGCCAGAATATGGAGACTGCTGGTATCGCCCGAGACCAGTGTAGCGCCTTTGAAGCTGAAGACACGGGCGCATCTCCTCTCTCCAGGGAAATTAGAAAGTATTCCCTCCCCGAGAAGTTCAACGTCCCGAGGTTCACCCTGTATGATAGAACCTCGGACCCTGCAGCTCACCTCCGACACTACATCCAGAGGATGTTGGTCTGGGGGGATGACGATTTCCTGAACTGTCGAGTTTTTTCCTCCAGTTTGGGAGATCTTCCCCTACGATGGTTCTGCTCACTCCCTGGAGGCTCCATCTCCAGTTGGCGACTGCTTCGGACGTCCTTCCTTAAGAAGTTCCAGGCCCACCGCGTCATCCCAAAGACCGATGCTGACCTGATGGCCCTCCGGATGCGAGAGGACGAGAACGTCACTCAATTCACTCGTCGCTTCTGGACTGTTTACAGCCAGATCGAGTGTGCTTCTGAGGAGATGGCAGTGAAATCCTTTCAGCTGGCCCTGCGCCCGGGCATCCAACTTCGGGCGCAGCTGGTCATGTACCCCGTAGCCACCATGAAAGAGCTCATGACCTGGGCAAACCAGTTCATCCGGGCAGAGGAGGACGAGGTCCGCGGGCGGGAGAACTTCGGTCTCTCCCAGAATGACCGACCATCCAAAGGAGACAGAGACAACAGGTCCTCCAGGAGGGAGGACCGCCACAGAGACTCGTCCACGGATCGGCACAGGGCCCGGTCCTCAGATCGTCGACGGAACCCCTCCACCTCGGTCGCAGCCTCGGGGATCAGCAGGAGGACCGGAAACGATGCCGCCACCTTCAAAGCGGTAAACACGATCTTCAAGGAGCCCATCTATAAGCTCCTCCACAAAATAAAGGCACAACCCTTCTTCAAATGGCCGCAGCCCATGAGAGGTGACCCCTCTTCCCGGGACCAAGGCAAGTTCTATGCTTATCACAAGCAGAGTGGGCACATAACTGATAAGTGCAAAAGCTTCAAGTCCCACCTCGAGAACCTTGTGAAAGAGGGGCACCTAAGGGACTACGTCAAGGAGGAAGGCTGGGACAACAGCCGACCTCCACGCCGAGATGATGGCGGCCAGGATAGCGAGCCGGAGGGCATCATCAACGTCATCCACCTCGCTCCTCCGCCTAAGGGGAGCTCCCAGGCCCGTGCCGAGGCCAGAAGAGCCTCCCATTAGAAGCAGGTGTTGACCGCGGCGCCGAAACCAGCTGCAAAGAAGGCCAAGGCAGAGGGGCCCAGAATATGGTTCTACGATAGGGATCTGGAGGACGTAGAACTCCCACATAACTACCCTCTAGTGCTCACCTTGAAGCTGCAGAACTTCTTGGTTTAGAGAGTCCTTGTCGACCCAAGTAGCTCGTCCGAGATCCTGTACTACGATTGCTTTCAGAAGCTGAAACTGAAGGACGAAGACCTCCAAACTGCCCGAACTCCTTTCGTCGGCTTCAGCTCGAAACCGGTGTACCCGAAGGGGAAGATCTCCCTCAGAGTCCAGGTAGGAGGCGCCTCCAGGCAAGTTGACTTCCTAGTCGTCGACGTCCCCTCCCCATACAATGTCATAATGGGAAGGACATGGCTGCATGGCATGGAGCCTGTGCCCTCCACCCGTCATCAGAAGCTCAAGTTCCCCCTAGAGAACCCGTCTGGCTGGACCGACGTGATCACTGTAAAAGGCAACCAGCGCATGGCCAGACAATGCCTGATAGCCGTGCCACCTGGAGAAGCCGAATCGTCCCAGGTCCATGTGGCCGAGCTGGACAGAGAAGCCGAGCTTAGGGATGTTGGCAGGGCCCCGACACAGAAGAGCATCGAGGACCTCACCGAGGTCAGGATTGACCCCGCCGACCCAGACAGATTTTTCCTAGTTGGAAGCCAGCTCCCCGAGCCCGAGAAGACACAGCTGCTGGACCTCCTCCTCGAGAATAAAAAGGTCTTTGCGTGGACGCCTTACGAGATGCCCGGCATCGACCCGGCAGTCATGTGCCACAAGCTGAATGTGGACCCTAACCATAAGCTCGTGATCCAAAAAGCACGCCGGACCGGGGTCCCACAAACTGAGGCCGTGAAGGAAGAGGTTGAAAAGCTGCTCGAAGCGCAAGCGATAATGGATGTCCACTATCCGCAATGGCTAGCCAACACAGTAGTGGTCAAGAAGAAGACGGGGAAGTGGAGGGTCTGTGTCGACTTCACCGACCTCAATACAGCTTGTCCCAAGGACAGTTTCCCCCTTCCAAAGATAGACCAGCTCATTGACGCCACGGCCGAACACGACCGTATGAGTTTCCTCAACGCTTATCGAGGATACCACCAGATACCTCTGCTCGTATCTGACCAAGAGAAGACAGCCTTCATCACACCACGGGGCACCTATTGTTATAAAGTAATGCCCTTCGGGTTGAAGAACGCAAGGGCGACATACCAGCGGCTAGTGACTAAGATGTTTCAAGCGTAGCTCGAGAAGACAGTGGAGGTCTACATCGACGATATGGTCGTCAAATCTAGAGAATCGCAGGACCACTTGGCCGACCTCCGCCAGGTTTTCGGCACCCTCCGCCAGTTCCAGTTAAAGCTAAATGCGTCTAAATGCGCCTTCGGTGTCGGTTCCGGAAAGTTCTTGGGGAGCCTAGTCACAAGAAGGGGGATTAAAGCAAACCCTGACTAGATCACGGCGATCCAAGAACTCCAGAGCCCGACCTCGGCTAAACAAGTTCAGAGGCTGACCGGCATGGCTGCCGCGCTCAATCGCTTCATCAGCCGAGCTTCTGACAAGTGCAGGCCTTTCTTCCAGCTCCTATACAAAGGCTCAAAATTCCAATGGACGCTGGACTGCAATCAGGCCCTGTAACAGCTCAAGCGCTACCTCTCTTCACCTCCGCTACTGTCGACCCCAACCCATTGCGAAGCGCTGTATTTGTACCTCGCAGTCTTGGACCACGCAGTGAGCTCGGTGCTCATCGGAGAAGAAGATAGCCAGCAGAGGCCTATCTATTACACCAGCAAGATCCTGCTCGACGCCGAGACCCGGTATTTATAGCTCGAGAAGCTTGCCCTAGCGCTCGTCAGCGCCTCCCGAAAGCTCTCCCATTACTTCCAAACCTTCACTATCGTGGTCGTGACCAAGCACCCACTGAAGGCTCTCTTCCGAAAGGCAGACTTCTCCGGTCGAATCTCCAAATGGGCTGTCGAACTGGGGCAATACGATATCAAGTATCAACCCAAAACGGCCATCAAAGCCCAAGTTCTAGCAGACTTCATTGTCGAATTCACTTCTCAGAGTTCGGCGCCGACCCTGCTCGACACCGAACTGAGGGACAATAAGGATACAGAGGCAGCAACCGAGATAGAGCAAGAGCAGACCTGGAAAGTCTTCGTCGATGGATCATCAACGTCCAATAGGGCCGGCACTGGCATAGTCCTCCAGTCTCCGAAAGGCCTTATCATCGAGCAAGCTCTAACATTCGGCTTCAAGGCATCCAATAATGAGGCCGAGTACAAAGCACTCATCGCCGGGCTAAACAATGTCAAAATATTGGAAGCTCGACACATTGTGGTTTTCAGTGATTCCCAATTAGTAACGAACCAGCTCAACGGAGACTACCAGGCTCGGGACGATAGAATGGCGGCCTACTTAGCTCATACGAAGGAACTTCTCTCCCAGTTTGAAAGGACCGAGATCCGACAGGTCGGCAGAGAGTCCAATTCCCATGCCGACGCCCTTGCCAGCCTCGCCTCAGCGGTCGAGGCCGGTAATAGAAGAACTGTCGAAGTAGAGACGCTACGCAAGCCTAGCATCGAACTACAGCAACCTCGGCAACTCATGTGCGTGGACCTTGGTCCGAGCTGGATGGATCCGGTCATCGCTTATTTGAAGGATGACCTGCTGCCTGAAGACAGGATGGAGGCACAGAAGATTAGGCCGAAAATAGCTCGGTTTTGGCTTTCCCCAAATGGCAGGCTCTACAGGAAGTCGTTCACCGGACCCTACCTCCAGTGCGTCCACCCAAGCAAAGTCAACGACTTCCTTTATGAAATTCATGAGTGGATCTACGGCAGCCACATCGGAGGTCGGTCGCTTGCCTACCGAGCAATCAGCCAAGGATACTGGTGGTCGTACATGCAGAAGGACGCCCAAGTCTATGCCAGAAAATGTGAAAAGTGCCAAAAGTTCTCACACTCTCTCCACCAGCCAGCGCAGGACCTGAGCCCTCTATCCAGCCCGTGGCCTTTCGCTCAGTGGGGTCTGGACATCGTCGGTCCGCTACACCGAACTCCAGGAAACAAAAGGTGGCTAATAGTAGCTACGGACTACTTCACAAAGTGGGTCGAAACGGAGCCTCTGTCCTCCATCACCGAACACGACACAAAGAACTTTGTATGGAAGAACATCGTCACGAGATTTGGAATCCCTCGAACTTTCATCTCCGACAATGGGACCCAGTTCGATTCCAACTTCTTCAAAAGCTTCTGCCAGGAGTACGGCATCCGAAACGTCTACTCCACCCCGACATACCCACAAAGCAATGGCCAGGTCGAGATCTCAAACAAAGTGATCCTTGACGAACTCAAGAAGAGACTCGACCGAGCAAAGGGGAGGTGGGCAGAAGAGCTTCCTAGTGTTCTATGGGCTTACAGGACAACTCCAAGGTGCTCCACCTCAACTACACCATTCTCCCTTGCCTACGGCATGGAAGCAGTCATTCCCCTTGAGGTCGGCCTCCCTACCTTGAGGTCGGAACTCTGTGACCAGGGGCTGAACGACTTGAACGTAGCTCGAGAGCTGGATTTCACTGAAGAACGAAGAGAGACAGCAGCTATCCGCCTGGCTGCCTATCAACAGTAATTGGCCAGGGGATACAACCAGAAGGTCAACGCAGGAAGATTCGCGGTGGGAGAACTAGTTCTGAAGAAAACACTTCCTGGCGACCGAAATCCTAACGAAGGGAAATTGGCACCCAATTGGCAGGGGCCATTTAAAGTGCTATCAGCAGCGGGTAGAGCCGCGTACAGGCTCGAGGACATGGAAGGCAAGGAGCTGCCGCGACCATGGAACACAATACATCTCAAAAAGTTCTACTACTGAAAACATGTATTCAAGGGTTCAAACAGCAATAAAAATGAACATTCTTGAGCAGATCTCTTTCAAAATTGCTTCCAAGTTATGCAACTCGGCCGCAGTGCCAGCTTCCTCGGGGTTCGATGACAGCACCACCCCCCAGCTCGACCGCAGTGCCAGCTTTCTCAGGGTTCGGTGACAGCACCACCCGCCAGCTCGGCCGCAGTGCCAACTTCCTCAGGGTTCGGTGACAGCACCACCCCCGGCTCGGCAACTCAGCCAGAGTGCCAACCGCCCCTAGCTCGGTGCCAGCACCAGCTACGGCGGCAAAGCCAGTTTTATCAGGGTTCGGTGACAGTACCACCCCCGGCTCGACAGCTCAGTCAGAGTGCCAACCGCCCCTAGCTCGGTGCCATAACCAGCTACGGCGCCAAAGCCAGTTTTATCAAGGTTTGGTGACAGCACCACCCCCGGCTCGGCAGCTCAGTCAGAGTGCTAACCGCCTCTAGCTCGGTGCTAGCTCCAGCTACGGCGGCAAAGCCAGTTTTATCAAGGCTCGGTGACAGCACCACCCCCAGCTCGGCAGCTCAATCAAAGTGACAGCTGTCCTAACTCGGTTCCAGCACCAGCTACGGTGGTAAAGCCAAAAATGTTCAAGAACACTGACTTCGGCGCTCAAGGACACCTCGAGTTCTGGCAGCTTCCGCTCTTAAGGGTTATGGATGTTGATTGGGACCACGGTTCATAAACCAAATCTCGGTAAAGGGCAGACATCCGATTTTAACTTTTAAAGACTTACGAACAGTTTGGTTATTTCAGACCAACCACTTAGCAAATGAAGCATAATAAAGTACACGTCATCTGCACACTCATTCCATCAAAGACAAGAAAAAAGAAAGCTAAGGAATTCAAAGAAAGTTGCCGTTCCATTAATAGAATTCGGATTACATGAGGGATAAGAGGAATACAATGAAAGAAAAGAAAAATACAACGGGGGCTCAAGGGGCTACAACTTCTACATTGCAGTCGATCCCTGGAGCGGCCTCGGCCACGACCGCGCTGGCCTCGGGCACGGCTGAGGTGGCTTCAGAAACGGCCGTGCTCGCTTCGGAAATGCTAGCCTCAGGAGTGGCGGCTTCGGGAGGGGCCTGGACTACCTCGAGCGCAGGGGAGTCTTCAAGCTCGGCGCTGGCAGTTGAAGGGGCCTCCGGAGGCGCCTCGGGGGCGGCCCTCGCCTTTGGGAAGGCTTGCGGAGGGAGGCAAGGGGAAGCCAAAGATACGGCTATAAGTTCTGAGTCCAAGCGAGGGAACTTTGGGGGATTCCTGAGGAGAGGGCTATCCCCAGGAACCCCAGCCTTCTGCAAGGCTGCTTTCCATCCGAGCTCCCAGGCTCGGTCCCGGATCCCTGGCAGCTGAGCCTTGTAGTCAGCTGTCAGTTTGCCAACTTCCTCCCCCATAATGGAGTTATGCTCAGCCAAGAACTCCTCCTTGAGCCTGGCTTCTTGTCTCGCCAAAGCTTACTCGATCTCGGCCACTTTCCCCCTCAAGGCCATCTCCAGTTAGCCTTGCGCCAAGTTCCGTCGGGAGAGGAGCCTCTTGTTTGTCCCTCTGGCGTCCCGCAGGTCCTCTTCCAGACCGCCACCTCGGTCCGGAGATCGTCGAGCTCAGAGACAAGATGAAGATTCTGGGTCCCCTCATCCTTCAGCTCTTCCCTGAGATGCTCCACCATGACCTGGGATTCTTTAAGGTCGGAGACGAGGCCAACATTCCTGCCCACCTCTTCTACCAGCATCGCCTCCTTAGCCACTAAGGACGCCTGCAGCTCCTCCCTCTCGGCCACCCATTCGGCCTCCTTGGTCTCAGCTGCATCCAGCCTCTCTATGCCCATCTGGCATTTCTGCAACAGCTGCAAGAAGAAAAGCAGACGTCAATAAAAGAATACCGAACTAAAGGCTCCGGAAAAATACTACACTTACCGCTACCAACGAACGCATCGACGAGAGCAGGAGCGACTCGTTGTCCATCTCTGCCCACCTCGCCATGTCCTGAGGAAGGGCGCAGGCACGTCCCAGCGCGGCGACCACTTGAGGATCGGTCGCACGGTCTTTTTCGGCCAGCTGCCTCCCCAATACTTCCTCAATGGACGGCCTCCACGGAGCCAGCGAAGGGGGCGAGATCGTTCCGCCAGCTAGCAAAGGCGACGAGGGGCCAGCCGAGGCCTCAACCCTTGCTCTCTTCTCGGGTCGACCCCCCTCAATGACCTCGGCGGAGCGAGCCCGACCGCCAGCCCTTGTACCATGGTCTGGGGGTGAGTCATCTACGACAATAGTCGCTGAAGGCGGAGCCGAGGCAACCTCAACCGCGGTTGAGTGAGTGGCCTCAGTCGCGGCCGCACGAACCGTCTTGACAACCGGGGCAGTAGGAGTTCCGCCCACAGTGGCCGAAGGCGTCACAGCCAAAGCTACGACCACGGCCTGAGGGGGATCTCGGGCCTCGCCCCCGATGTCCCCGAAGGCCGTGACAGACAGGTTTTCTGCCGTATAGCGTTGCCCGCGCTGGCGTAGCATCTCTCCCTCCTCTTCCTCTTCCTCAGAGCTGGAAGATGCCGAGCTCTCAGACGTGCTGGAAGCTACTAGCCTCTTCCTTCGCGAAGGCCCGGGCTCGGCTCCCGAGGTCCTAGCAGGCTCTGGGTCTGGGAGTACTGAAGCGCGGTGTCCGGACTCAACCAGACGCCCAATAGGTATCGCGACGATCACTGCCTCCGAGCTGGGCACCGCGGTCGTCGCTGACCCTGAGCTGACGCCTTCCCCGCGCAGCACGGAGTCTATTCCCGACACCCTTCTCGAGGTGTTGAAGGATCTGTAGTGGGGCGTATACCCCAGGAGGGACCACGCAGCACAGCAATTGTGATCGCAGTAGTTTCTCACCTTCTAGTGCCACTCACTGTTCACCCTCCAACGGTTTTTCCTGGCAAACTCCCTCCTTTCGCGAAAATCTACACAAACAGAAAAAATTGTGTTAGTCAGGCATAGAAGAAAGAAAAAACTGCAAACCGAAAAGACTTCGGTCTTTACTTGGTGGAGTTCCTATTTTTCCAGGAATCCGGACTGTGGTGCTAGGCTCCGCTTCACCGAACTCCCATCCTCCTCTAACGAGTACTCGGTCTTCACTCGCGTATTTGTTGGAATCCTCCAGCGCGGTTACAAAGCCAACCCGGCGGACCCTCAGCCGGAGGTAATGGGTGTCCCCTTCTACGGATTTGCAGAGGTCGTACGTATCCTTGATGTCCGGGACACCGAGGCCAATCCCTAGGAGCTCGTTCAGCTGCACTACTCCCATGATAATTTTGTATCCGTTGGGAAGTAGCTGGCAGGGGCACAACCTCCACTCCCGGAGGCAGTCCCTAACCAGTGGATGAAGGGGGAAGCGGACCCCTCCCTCCACAACGGAGACCAACTAGAACGGCATCCAGCCATCGCGGTAGGCAAGGCCATCATCAGGGCCATCTGGTCTGACCTCCACACTGGCTGGGATCTTGTACGTATCCCTAAAATAGGCTATGGAACCCGAGTCTCCTAACAGATGTCTATAGATCCTCATTCTCAAGCCAGACGAAAGTCTACCCAGAAGAAAAGACAAGAGAAAAGCAGAAAGAAGCCCTACGAAGGGGGACTGCACAGACAGGATCGCTGAAAACTTGCAGACGTTGAAGAAGTTCTCTTGCAGGGTGCAGTAGAAATTCGAAAGAGTAAAATAAGGTGAAGACGAAGGAGAAGCCCTGATTTATAAGGGTCAAAGACGCCATTTCGGCTTTCGAGAAGAGCCTTTAAAGAGACGTCCCCTCAGCCAGCCCTAACGTCGCATCTCGCAGCCCTAACGTCTTTTCAAAGTAATTGCGTGGCAACCAAAGAGGCGACACGTGCCACCATCGGCGCAATATCTGAGGGCTATTAAATATCCTGGACAGGCGAAGAGACATCTTAAAAGGGGCCATACGTCAGCGACGGTCATCAGGCTCAGGAGGGACCCCCTCTAATCCAAAGCTTTTCTATCTTGGTAACCCCTTCCCACACTTCGGTGACCCTCTCTCGAGCTCGGTAGCGGTGCCAGCTAGACAGTCACTAAGCTTCCGACCTCCTCGAGCTGGAGGACTCTCAGAGGTCAAAAGCTAGGGGGCAATTGTGTGGGTAAAACACTGTAATGACGAGATTAAGCGATGATTACAGTAGTACTTGCTGCCCACCTCAGCCTCTGTAATCACAGCCCGGCAGCTCGGCAGCTCGGTTAGAAGTACCGGCACAGCGGAGCAACTCGGCAGCTCGGCGTGAGTGCCAACTCAGCACAAATGCCCAGCGCGGCCAAGCCATTCTTGGTCTTGGAACAAAACGCTAAAGGCAGTATGGGCCGTCACCTTCCTCCAGGAAGTACGGCGCACCCTGACAGGTAGGAGCATTCATTTATGACGATAGGATTGCTCATTTATGGCGATAAGAAGTTAGCTTTATCATCCATTAACATCAACTGACTGAAGGTATGGAAGGTTCGGATGGGATGTTCCCTTTTTACCTACCGCTGAATGTCAGAGTAAAGACCGATGGGACCTCACCCCACCTACCCCCACTCACAGAGAGAATGAACGAGGAATGTCCACATATATACACATGGGGCCAACCCCATAGAGGTACGCAACACACAGTACTCAACACATCGTCTCATTCTCCTCTCCTGGCTCCTCCTACTCAGTTTTTTCAGAACTGACTCAGGCATCGGAGCGCCTTCGGCTCACAGCAACCAGGGGCTCTAACCCAAGCGGTTTTCCTTCCCTTTTCAGGTTCTTGGAGTTCGGTATTCCCTGATCTACAAAGTTAATCTCAATCTAAGTGGGTGTCGTGTTTTCACCGCCTACAGTAGCATTCTTAAGACACTTCCAACCAAACAAAAGAATTCTTTGCGGAAGATGGGCTCTCCAAAAGACTTTCCAATTTATAGGGGGAGAAGTACTGACCTCATTCCCTTTGATAATCACACTATAAGCCGATTTAGTGTGGAGTTGGCCATTCTTACAAAATGGCCAAGCTCTTTTATCTTCATGATTTGGCATAGAAATATAGATCTTACAAATATCTTCTACATCGTTCGGGTTATCAAAGAGGTTTTTAATAATGGTTTCATTCCATTTCTTGTCCTAACTCCATAAGTTTTAAATAGTGAGATTTGGGCTAACCATATTAGAAAATGGTTTCCTTAGCCCTTCTTTACAGTGGGTCCATTTACAATTCCACGCATTTATATTTTCACCAATATTTCCACTGATCCAACATACCCTTTCCTTAATGAAAGTAACCCTTAACAAATTCCTTCTAGAACTAGGATTTACCATTTCGATAGCTAGCTTCCCAAAGGGAATTGTTAGGGCAATATTTAGCTCTTAAATTTTTTTTAGCAAGGTAAATTATTTAGATTTAGGCATCTCCAACAAGTTTTGGCTAACTGTACTAAGTTGTTACTTTTCGTGTCTCTAATCCCCAATCCTCCTTCATGAATGGGTTTGCAAAGCTCGCTCCATTTAATCATATGAATTTTCTGCTTCTCCCCCTTTTCTTCCCACCAAAATTTTCTAAATCTTGTCGAAAAGCCTCTTAGTTGAAAGCCGACTACAATAGACCCAGAAAACAAAAACATCTTGTCCTTCTTTTTGTTTTTGGTTTTTTTTCCTTTTTTGCCCTCTTACTTGCATGGAATGGTTAACTATCTTAAGGACCTGGTATGCATTGAAAATGACTCTAATGCCCTCTATATATGAGATCTAGCAATTTTTTAATGCTATATGACACAAATTACATAGAAAATGTTCATCCCCACGTTAGATTAGTTTCTTAAACTAAAATTTGCCATATCACATATTTGGAGGGCATTTAAGTCATTTTTTACTGCATACTGTTGGTGCTTGTGACTCTGAGGAAAATTAAACACTTAAAAGGAGAGGGTAAACAATTTAGAAGGAAGTACCCCCACCACATACACCAAACACCCCAAAAGATTTTTTTTTTCCTCTGCAAAATACTCATGCACCCACATATACATTTGGATATATCAATTCCAGATTGTTTATGTGGACAGGGAAATGCCACCCCCTCTGCTCTCACAGAATTGACAAAGAAAAAAAAAGCTAATAATTGACTCCCATTTTTGGCACTATTCAATTAGCTTCGTTTCGATGTCAGGAAGCAACAAAAAAGATTGCAGTGGGAACATAGCGCGGTCATGGCAGTACTATTTGTTAGTATTTTGTGTTGGCTTAATTCATGGGTTGGACAAAACTCTAGGGGTCCATTGAGTTGTATTTCGTATTTAGAAAGGGACTCTGAAGATAGAAGACTAGGAGAATTAGAAGAAGAAAGCTGGGAGAAAAATCGTTGAAATTTCAAATCATACAGTATGTGATTCGCTCGAGCGACCAATGCATTCGCTCGAGCGAACCCAAACAGAATGTATTTCGCTCGACCCACCTTTATGATCGCACGAGCAATAGTCTGATACGCGAAGACAGTGACTTGTCCGCTCAAGCGGACTCCCTATTCGCTCGAGAGAACCTGGGCGAATTTTAGAAACTTCCCTATTTTCTTTCCTGATTTGTCTCAAAGTTGTGTTGCTGATTCCTAATCATACTACAACACATGAGGCACAAATCCAAGGCAATATAAAGGACTCAAGGGCTATTCTAAAAGGACTCCTCACCTCTCAAGTTCTGATTTGGAGACTTAATTGAGAGAATTCCTCTTTAGAGTTTTATTAAGAAGTTGGCTACCAAGTTCTTTAGAGCCAGTTTCTTCTGCATCTTTTATAGAAGATTATCTTCTTGCGAGAAGAATTGATGAGTCAAGTGCTGAATTGAGTCTGTTGCAATCAGCGTTGTGAAGTCGTTGAAGCGTGAAGCGACACAAGGTAACTTCAGTCCTTAGGTATGGGATATCTGGGGAGGAAATCTGAGTTTTTTGTAATTGTATGATTCATAGTGCTTGATTAGATTAAGTTCGGATCCGTGGTTTTTCACCCGGTTAGGGTTTTCCACGTAAAAATTTGGTGTCATTGTGGTGTGTGCTTGTGATTTTAATTCCGCTGTATATTTTCTGTTTTTGCACACTTTTTGGACTGATTTATTGAGTGGACCAATCTAGAGATCTTGTACCCCAAAACTTTCACTATTGTAAGTTGTTAAATATTTATATAGATTATCTAAGTTTGTGTTTTTTTGGTACTTACATAGAGAAATGCTTAATGTGCCATAGTCACAGTGTGCTTGGGCACTTCTTTCTAGAAAGAATTCTCAATGGAGCCCATTAGATGCATGGCAATAAAGAAAGCACAATGATCAAAAGATCTGGACCTAAATAAAGAGAATATGAGATTTTAGGCTGATCAGAGGATTCTATGAATAACGTTAGAATCATGTAAAATCCGGATCCATGCACCTTTAATTTGAAAGAAAAGCGGTGCATGTGAGCAGAATCAATTAATTAAAGTTGCGTCTCAGTCAGGGAGAAAATTCCAAAAGGAAACTAAATAGAGAGGGCTGTATGTCTTGAAGAATCTGAATCACAAGATCCCATTTGGACCTGTCGGGACTATGACCAGCATCACAAGTAGATTTTCTTTGTTTCTTTCCCTTCGTGTCACAAGGATTGAATCATCTTCTTGTTATTCCAAAGGAACACAACTGGACAGTATCTTTTACTTTTCCATCTAATAAACCAGAACTGTTACAAGTAACCTTCGCGTGCTATATGACGGAATGCTTTAATCATTTCTCATTTCTACCAAAAAGAAGTCATTTATCATTTACACAGGTTTTTAATTGTTGTAAGCAATAAACTATCACTGAGCTCCGATCCAATGCCTCGCCAATCAATCAAGGAACGAATCTCATAGAGATCAGTAGGAGTAGGAGATATATATGGAACTGCATAGGACTACCTGAACAAACAGAATAAACAGATGCTAGCAGATTAAAGGACTGACTCATTATTAGCTGCTGTACACTACTATGTGACTAGAGCAGAACCAGACTAGCCTTGGATCCTCTTCAGTTCTGAAAACTACTAGCATAATCCATTCCTGTACCCGCTCTTCACTGATGTTGGCCGCCATAGCCCCTGCAAACTACGAAACTATGCCATGGAAATGAGTCGGGAAAATTGTTAGTCAAGCATCGAATCCATCAAAAGATGCTGCTAAATAGCCCACACAAGTAGGAATGATAGCTCACAAAATGGGAAGAGTGGCATACCAAGGAATTGATCCAAGGTTAGACAGGTGACATATGAGGTTGCCAACCAACTAACCTTTTGTTGTCGTTGGCATCTTAATTTCACACATGTGCCCAAAGAATGATGGAATCAAGTTAAGATCAATGGTCGAAAATACACCTTTTAGTGATATAAGAATAAAAAAAGTACGACACCAAACACCCCAAAAATCAGTTTAGTTTTTTTTTTTTTTTTTTTTTTTTCCTCTCTACAAAGCACTCATGCACCCATATATGCACACTACCCAGGTCTGAGGTACCTTACCAACATAACCAGAGATCACCCGAAAATGCGTATCCACTAGATTGATTTTTCATTTTCTTTAAAATATAAGAAAATCTAAACATGTAGGAGGGAGGAATTGAACCTGCACACCCTTTACAGTTGTAAATTTTATCTTTGTGTATTGACTATTGCCTAACTAATTCATCAAGGTCATGCACTCATTGTAACTGATGCTATGCAGGAACAATTTCTTGGGACCTTACATATCACTAGTTGCATCCAGCTCCTCTCAAGTATGCTGGCTGATGATCCTGCAAAAGATGCCCCTCATAAAATTTATCATCATGATCCTGGAAATGGTTTTTCCAGCTGTATGATGGGCACATTGGGGCTGATGTTCTCGACACATCTTGAAATTGCACTTTGTTTACTTGTTTTTTGAGCCCCATGGCTTGTTTTTTTCTTTCCCTTAGCTGTTGATTGATTGTCTTTTCTTTAACGCAATCTCCTTTCCAGAAAGATTAAAAATACCACTTTATGCTACTGAGTGGGAAAAGGGGCAGGTAATAAAGCATTTGTTCTTGTTGTTATTATAAATTGACGTAGACATGTCTTGCTACATTTGGATTGCTGGCATCTCTTGCTGCATTATAAAATTTCTACGTTACAAAGTGATAATGGAGCCAAAAAAAAAAAAAAAAAAATCCATGTGAGAGTTCCTGAGAGAAACAGAAATCAGAACGTTCTTTTCTGTTGATGGCAGAAGCAAGAGTCCGGATCTCAAGTGGGATCTCAAAAGGCCGAGCCAGATATACAGCCTGGGTTGGCCAAAGACTTCAAGGGCCAAGGACCAGGGCTGGAGTCCGGGCTCTTAAGTAGCCTCTTTTTTTTTTAACTCAGCCATCAGGCTCCGATTGTCACAATTGGACATTAACTCTCTTCCTTTCTCCGTGCTTAAGACTAACAATTTGTTAGTTACTTTCGTTTTTAGGACTCTATAAGATTTTTTTTTTTTCCCTTTTTATTGGAAACAGTATAGTTTGATAATATATGAGAATCACCTTCAATATAATCGATGCAAAAGAAAAGGGAATCTATTTTAGTAACTGAAATGCTACTGTGAGAACCATGCATGCTTACCATATTATAGCGTGACCTTTGAGAGAGCCCAACTAATGATCCATCCAAACTATCCATACACACAGGACCCTCCCTCTACGTAGTATCCGATGGGTTTGCACCCATTCTAATGGACTGGATTCTTGTATTGAGTGTCAAGCTCTTTATTTGACTTAAAGCTGTTAAATTTGTAGGCCACGGATCAAGGAGTTAGTCTATCGGATTAACTTCAAATTGTATATCTAGCGTGGTCCCACTTGGATCATTTGATCTCCAATATCTCATGATCTTTGGGGGCCTAGGTGGGCCCCACCAGGTAGTGCTCACAGTACGGCTGTGACCACTATTCTCGTAGGAGTAGAGCCCATATATATTTATATTATCACATAAATTTTATATGATAATAAGTATGAGAGGGCAGGCTGGGGCCTACTATTGCCCTTAGCCTGGCCATCAAATTGGGCTTTCAAAAATTAGGCCCTACCCTATCATTAGGCCTTTTAAAAAAAACAAAAAACCCTCACCTTTTAAGGTTGGGAAAGGCCAGGCACCCTAGTGGGAGGGTTTGACTGGCAGTGGTAATCCCGAGTGTCTCATTCAGTCGTCCTCTGAGTAGAAGGAGTGGAATTCCACATTAGGTTATACTTATTAAGAATTTGAGCAGCTCAAAATAAATACTCGATTCATTTAAGAAACGTCCTCAGATTTAGTCTAATAGAAGTTGGTCCACCGTAATAATCATAGTAATGTCCTCAAAAGCCTACCCCTGTTTTGGCTTGACCTGCCTTTTCCAAGCTCAAGCCTGATTTTAAACAAGTCAGCCTAAGTAAAGGTTGAGGTGGCTTTATTTTTATATACAATAACCTGACACCGCATGAATTCTACATATATAGATACAATGTTAACAGAAATATTATTTATAATCTATATAAATTAATATAGAATCCAATGGCCCAAGCTACATTTGCACCCAATCCAAGCTGAGCCAGAAAGATTCAAGCTTGAGCTCGGCTTGATTATCACAGAGTGGGAGGAGATGGAGCCCAAGCCCGGCAGAGCTGTTTTCATTATATCTAATAGAATTGGGCTTATGAGATAAGTGGGGCTTATGAGTTGTTACTTTTCTTTGCAGTTTTATTTGTTTCTTTCAGGTCGATCTCTTAATTACACTTGCTTCTACCAGAGCTTCCAATGGGCGAATGTTCCTAGGCAGGGGACTGCCAAAGGTTTGAATGGGCCTAGATCTGTCCCACATATATCTAAAAAACCAATTGCCCCATGTCACGAAACTTTGTTAAAAACAGTACTCATTTTCTCTTTCAGGTGTGGACGACCAAATTCCTTAATCCAAATAGAACTCCTCTGGGAACCTAAATTGGGTAATTGGGTGCTCGCCCAATTCACCATTTCGGGCATCCAAACACCAAGGATTAAAGGAAATCTTATCTTAGACTGTTTTGATGATAATGGATTGAGGATCACTTGAAAGAGATAGTGGGAAAACCCTTCAATTGGGTAGGAGATATGAGCATGGAAAAAAGTTGTTTCTTTTTAGATGAAATACATTTTCTCTTTTGGTATTGTTGATTTGAAAAAAAATCAAGCAGAAATTTAGCTCCGCCCAAATAAAGATCCTGGATCTGCCAATTTTCCTAGGCCTGCAAGAACCATCTGTTACCATTGAACTAAGAAGACTCAAAGATCAAAATCATGCAGATTTCATCGGGATTGCCACGCTCTAAACTCTGGATTAATTCATTTACACGTACGTAGATACATACATGCATATAACATAACATGCACATGTGGTTTGGTATTGGAAATAGAAAATTATTGAACTTTATGCCATAGTCCCTTTTCACACAGGAACCTTGCTCCACACCAGAAAGCATGTGAAGCTTCCAAATCACCAGCCCTCTATTGGTGCAGCATGTTACGTAGTGGACTAACTATAAGGAGGACATGCTGAAACACTTAAAGCATATGACAAGTTCAGATCCAAAGCTGCAGATAACCCCTTTATTAACCATGAAGGCATGATTTGGTTCAAGCCAAAAAGGATAATAAAAAAAAAAGGGCCTAAATGTTGGGGGGTTTTTTGGTAGAAAGAGAAAAACATCATTAAAAAAACACCAGTAGTCAAATCACAAACCATCATGACAACACAACAAACCATAAAAGCTACGCCCAGCTGCTAGCTAACCCAACTTTCTTTCCTTATCTTTCTTACCAAAAAAACGGCTTCTAACCGAACTTGGAACATTCCCATTCTACAAACAGTTCGAATTCAGAAATAAGCTTAGCAAAACCATGGGTGGCATCATTAAACCTGCTAGGTACATGAAAGCAAACTATAGAGAGCCAAAAGAACTCAAAATGGATTCAATATCTATCAAAATTGAGCTGGTAGACTAGTCCATCTTTTCACTGACATAGTTTGCACTGCCTCCATCCCATCCGAGAACACATGGACTTTGAAGAAGCCCCTGCCTCCCACCTTCATCAAAGTAAAGAGGACCGCCCTGCTTTTGCATTTTTAGCACAAAAGACATTTGAATTGGATCTTAGACCGCCACTACACGAAAATAACCCATTCATCTAGACCATAAAACCCAAATTAGCCTTCCCATTCATCTAGACCATAAAACCCAAATTAGCCTTTCTATCCGGTGCTCTAAAAGCAGCATCTGAAAATGTTGGATTGTTGGTTTTAGTATTTTGCAAAGATTAGACCCTCCACGAATTTTCTTTCCATAGAGGTCCCCCAAGGGAGATTTCCTAGTTCAACCACTGCAAATACCCTAGATTTGTCATAATACAACAACAAAACAAACAACAAAGATGACCACATCATGAATGGGTCCATGGATCATTGTATAAAACATCATCATCAAGGACAACTTTATGCATTGAGGGGTGACGATATGGGGACTACACTTGTGATATCACGATCGAGAGCATTTTCATCTATCCGAAGCACTTTGCCAATGATATCTAAAGTCTCCTTACGAGTTTAAACTTAACTTTTTCCTAAAAATCCCTATTTTTAAGCATAGATTATTGAACATGTTAGTTTGGCCCTCTTCCCTCACTATATAATTATAATCATATTTAAAAGATGTGATTGAAATCAACCAAAAAAAAAAAAAAAAAGGAGTCGTCGTAGTGAGTCAACTAGGTTGACTTTACACTTTAATGAGTCGACTCTTAGGCCTCAAAGTTCTTGAGAAATTTCTCAAATTAGGCAACTCTCACTCATAAATTAAATTAGGAACACCGGATAGGTAGGATTGAGGTTCTTATTTCATTGACGATTAGATGGCCAGGGATGGCTAAACAGATACCTTGTTTTTGTTCATCCCAGGTTGATCGGCCATAACCACTTCAGCAGGAATAAGTTGCTGGCCCCTCCCGGCATGAACAAATCAATCTCAATCATTCATATGACAATTAGTAGCCGCTTCACATCCACCCAGGGCAGGTGGGCACATTTGTGCAGCATTCCCTGGACTGGGCTTTCTGTGAGGCGTGCCACCTTTCAGAATTCAGAAACGTGTGCACCAAATGAAGTTAGAGATAATCTGTTAAAAAAAGAGATTTGTCTTTTTTTTCCTTTTTTGGTTCACAGAACAAACATTACAGAAACATATCCACAATAGCCCCATTCGCCCGTAACTCAGCCGGTTAAGAACACAAGTGTGCACAGAGTTCAAGTCACCAATGATATAAGGAAAAAAAAAAAAGTCTAAGTTGATCCCACAATGAAGACTAGAATCACTTTGGATATTTTTATAAATAAAACAATTTTGAATTACAATTTCAAAGAAATAGATCAAATCCATTGACCGTTCTCTAAATAGTAAGAGACTGTCTTGTCAATGTTTGGCTTCCTCACCATCTGAGAACCCATGTCATCTTCCTCTCACCACTCATAAAATCCATCAGTTAAAAAGCATATTTTGGGTCTAGAAACCAAGGCCGGCTCGAGACAATTTGAGACCTAAAGCGACAATCCTAAATGCTACCTCAAATTATCTATTAGTTTTTCTCTTCTTTTTTTTTTTTTTTTTTTTCTTTTTTGCTTTTTTTTTTTTAAGTTTTGAGCATATGGATTCGTATTTTCTAATATGTATATTTATTATTTGTAAATTATAACAAATAATATTTATAAATAAAATGAAAACTAACTATAATAAACATACAACACGAGCATGGAATTAAAAAAATATTAAAATCATAAAACAATAGAACCTGATTTAGTGATTTATTGTTATTGGCCATAAAGATTGTAGATGTAGATGAATTTCGAATTTGATCCAGCTTTTTCATTATGAAGAAAAATGGATTATATTTGAGTTAGCGGGTTATGATTAACATATATTATAAAAAAGACTCACATATATTATCAGAACAAATCCACATATATTATTAAAAAGAAGACAAAACAAGATCAATAGATCTTTAAAAAAGATTGCTTTAGAAATAAATAAAAAAAAAGTAATTATAGAGAAAGACAATCTACGAGAGAGACAGAGGGTGAGAAAGTAAAGAGTACGTAAGATCGAAAAGCGTTGGTAGAGAAACGTTCATTTTAAAAACCTCACTGGTGAGGTGGCAAGGAAGTTGAGTTGAGATTTGTTGGGATTTAAAAAGACACTATACGTGTGTGTAGAGAAAAAGAAGAATGAGACTTGCTTTAATGCTTTGTTTAAATGTGAAAAGATGGCTTTAATAAGATGTAATACTAATTACTATTATGAGGCTTTGAGAGAAAAAAAAAAACTATGAAAGTTGCTTGAATGCTTTTTTTAGAATTGGAAAAGATGATTTTTATGGGGCCTTATTTTTGGGGGTGCCTAAAGCAAGGGCTTTTCTTGCCCAATGGTCGAGCCGGCCCTGCTAGAAACCAGAGTCACAATAAAGTTCACTGCACCATCCAGTTTGGCTATGAGGATGCTCGACCCACATGGACTGCATGCCTGTTTGGAATAATCTCTCAAGAAAAAATAGGTCCGCAAAATTGCAGGAAAATTAAATTTTCATGGTCCTTTAATAGCATCACATGTGAGGTCTGAACTCCGAACTATGAAAGTCTATTGTATAAAAATCACTACAACATACCGAAAACTTGTATGGGCAAACACAGCATCTCTCAAGGATGGATTATTACATCAAGGAAAATAGAAACCCCAGCACATAATCAGAAGAATTATATGAAGCATAGAGATAAACTGCTGCCACAAATAAAAATACAAGACCATTAATTATAGTCTAACAATTGCAAATGCCACAGGAAGTTTCCTTGATCCACACTTTGAATCCCCTTCTTATGCATAAATATATATACATATAAACACAGAGCACTTGATTAGGGTACAATAAACATAAGCCTGCATACCTGTTGGTAAAACCAAACCCATTTTTTCACATTCTGAAGAACTAAATTGTGGTAGAGTGGTAGGTAGTTAGGAGCTTCATCATGAAGCTGAACTGGATGCCTGGGGAGGTTTTGGGTTGTGGCCAATTTGCACGTTCAGGAACCTTGACGCACCTGAAGCCCTGGCCCAAATATAGTCGCATGGCAGCTTGGTTGTTTGCATCGCAATGCAATGCAACGGCACGGCAACCCCAACTCTTGGCTAAAGTCTCCGCCTTAATAATGAGTTGTTTTGCGATTCCCTTCCGTCTGTCCCTCTGTCGAACTGCAACATTTGATACATATGCAATTCCAGTCCTGAGAAGCATTCAGTGCCCCACCTCAGATATCAATTTATTTGATGTTTATGTATGACAAAGGTACATACACAAGGAAAATAACAAAGCAGCCTATCAAGCTTCATTCATCACATCACAACAATGCCCAGATTCTTCCATGTTTTAGAGCTAGAACTTCAAAAAAAAAAAAAATAAACCAAAGATTATGGGCACGTCTGTGTAAAACCTGTTATGTGGAAAAAGTCCTACTTTTCCACAGTTTAGTACAACAACATTTCCATTAAAAAAATGAAAAAAGGAACTAATTTTCCAAAAGGCCATGGAAAACGAAGACATCAGAACAACCTTGAGCTCAGGAGCAAGAGCTGAGCTAACTTTATAAAGTGAGGAAAAGCAGAGCTAGAGCTGTGGGGTTCAGGCAGTTGACCTCAAGCTCGAGCTTGGCCAACCTTAGCTCAGCTCAACTGGTTTACACCCCTAGTTTTTTCCATTTTAATTTGTCCACAGCAGCTCAGCTAAAATTGTTTACACCCCTACTTTTTCCATTTTAATTTTTCTTGACCACATTTCACAAATGGCAGCTTCCTCGAATTTAAGTTGATCAATGTGTAAATTATCTGATGAAATAAGAGGACCTACAAAAATATGAAAAGAGTCTTCAGGAATTCAGTAACAAGAAATCAGCATCATGGCTGTCTTATTAACCTTCTCAAGAAAAAGCATCAAGATAACTGAAGCACACTTAAACTACAACAGCAGGAGTGGGGGAGAAATCAAGAAAAGTGCTGGATTGAACATTTTCCTGGCAGACAAGCTGACATGTGACGTGTGATTCCTAAAATCTCAAAAGAAAAAAAAAAAAACACCTAGTTACACGGACCAATAATGCAAAAGGTCAAACTCATGTTATAGTTCAAAAGGTTGATAACAAAGTACCAATACATGGTTATACAATAAAGCAGAGTTTTACCGTCTGGTCAGCATTACTATGTACCAACAAGGTACAACTTACTAAGACAGCATTTACTATAAGAATGTGTGCAATTGGTGTTATACACAAAATGGTTACAAGTTGTCTAGAGCATGAAGTTACACAACTCTCAAACGATGGAAGCACACAACTCTCTGCCTTCCAAAATGTGATACCTCTGAGAAACAATTGAATATTCAATGTCAAGGAAGAAGGTAAAGGTTAATATACATAATTCTAGTGGAACAGCAAGGATGTATACCTCTTATTGGTTAGCAATATACTACAAAATTCTTTCTCTCTTATCTAAAGCATGGTCCTATGAGTAGACAAATTGAATTCTTAACTGACCTTCTCTGCCGAAGCGGGCCCTTTCTTGGAAGAAAATCAGCCACTGTATCCACCGTTAATATTCCAGCAACAGATCCCTTATTGAAGCTTAATTTTCCTTCAAGACTTCCAACTTTGAATTCTTCACTTCCAAATAAAAAGTCATCTACAGAACTGCCAATAACAGCAACCAGGCATGTCCTCATGCAACCATTTGGCACAGAAAATCCTGAAAGGAGTGCTACTAGTCGATCAACCCTCAGCACCAAATCTAAAGGGAAAGAAAAATCTGGGAAGAATGAGCTACAATGAGTCTCAGCCACTTCCCAGCAGTCCTCCAAACGAGCTTCCCGAACAACTACTTCAGGGCTGACAGATGGAAACAATTCAGCTGTTTGACTGGCTCTGCAAATCCCTGTCCGAGGACATTGTGATATAAAGGAGAAATGAATCTTCAGAATCCAAAAATGGGCACAAAAACTCACAGAGTGTCAAGGAAAAAAGAAAGGAAAATTACAGAGTTTTTACGACTCGAGTAGCCAAGCAACAAACTTCCTTGGTCACCATATTGATAGAGTCGCCAACTCGTGACTTGGCTGGTTAGCAGAAAGCCCACAAAGTGAATTCAACTCATTGGGTTTATACAGCAAATAGTTTAATTAACTCATCGCATTCTCAGTTTTCAAATTTGCTTCACCAAGGCTGCACCTGTCACCTTTCCAATTTTGGAGGTTGTAACACCCCGACCCCGCCTAAGTACGATTTACACCCAATTAATCTTTGATTAGGTGTCTAATATTTTTTTTGAATGGTTTTGTGATGGATTAGGTAGATTAGTGGGGTTTTGACCATGTCGGGTAGACTTATGACCTTTTGAATATTTTTAGGTCGCACTTGTGGTTTCAATTTCGACGAGTTTTCATGGGCATCGCATTCAGCATATTGGGTACATCAAATCCCATGTTTGGACCCAGACCATATGAGCCCAACTTGACCCATTTCCAGGCCCAACTCAATACAAAAGCCCTTTTTCCAGATTTCTCCCATTATATGGGACTTGCATGCAATGGAACCAAAAGTTCCATTTTTATAAAAAAAAACAAACCACCATCCTCTCCTCCCATTTCTTCCATTTCCTCAACCGGGAGAAGCTTCTGTCCTCTTCTTGTTCTCAAAACTTCAAAGGGAAGCTCATGCATGTGGATTCTCTAGGCTCTATCTTCTTCCTCAAGTTCTTCTTCATCCTCTACAATCCATCATTTTCCCCAAATCATCTTCATCTTCTCCATTTGGCAAGGTTTCTCATTCAATCAGTCACCCTTACTCTAAAACCAGCTAAGGAGATGTGCATGTCCACTTGAAGAGAATAAGATGACCTTTAAATGTCATGGAAAGAAGTAGGAAAAGCTGGAATGAAATGAAATTGAAACACAATACAGACAGAGCCACTACAGGTTCTGCACGCAAGGAGTTTGGTCAATTGTCGGTCAGCCGACAGGGAGTTCGGTTCAAATAGCAGAATACAGAAAAACCACAGAAAATGGAGTTCGGTTAGACACCCACCAAACTTGACCGAACTGCCTCAGTCAGAAGATCTGGATAGCCTTTCTCTAGCAAGCTGACTTCAGTCAAATGTCGGTGAACCAAATTGGCCACACTCGGTTAACCGAGAGGTAACTGAACCTCTATTGGGTTCCTTTTAACCATAAATGAGGTCGGTCTTACTTAGACTTATGTATATAAATTGTCATAGTCAGCCCTAAGGATGACCAAGACGTGTACATCAAACCAATAAGCTTCTTAGGGTGTGAAAAGACTGACCTTGTAAGTCCAAGGACATGGAACCATAACCGATTAACATAATTCGATGAAAATTATAACACATGAGAAATCGTGGGCTGAGATTATCTCATGTGCCTATCCGTTTCGTCTAGCACTTTACCATGGGTGTTGGTTTAAGAATTTCGGTGTACCTTCCACACACACAAAGTGACACCAACGAGATGTAGCATGTGGATTGAATTATCTAAAACTACATCGTAATAGACAGCTAGAGAAGGTGGGTAATTGGATTAGGGTTGGCTAGTAAATCACCTTAATTCTACTAATCAATTTGCATTTGCATATTGAGATTGACTTATTATTGCCCTTGAATATTCAAATAATTGTTATATGCATTATTCGTATTATTTCTCAAATTGTTATTACGATTGTCTTACAAATGTTATCATACATTGATGTGATATTCGAACGGAGTAAGCATATGATTCGATTTCGATTGGAAAATGATTCGAAATTATAAAATCAAAATAAATGAATTCGATTAGAAATAATTTGAACAGAAAAGTCTTACTCCAGTTTCATTATTATTCGATTCGAACGGTTCGGCACTACTTAGCTGCGACCGTACGATACTTAACGGGGTTGAAGTTCAGTTTAGTTATTCAAGGCCACTGCAGTAGGTCCTCTGGAGCACCGAAACTCCATAACCGAGTAGCCAAGAGAACCTTTGGCCGGGTCACTGGTGACATTCCAACATGATTCGCTCTCTATCGAAGAGGTTGAGCAAAATGTAGTAGCTAACTAGAAAAGTGAGTATTTGATTTATGATTCGAAAAGCATGGATTATTCATAATGCACAATGTGCCTAGTGGACTATTGTTTGATCTCTTTAATTTATTCGTCTTTAAATTCAAATTAGTACAGCATGTGTTAATTCATAATTGCTCACACATTTTTGAATCGTCGTATTCATGGTACCACACTCCATGTCACAGGAATCCAGGATACCAAAGAGGATAACTAGTAATTCTCCAAGATTAGAGGAATGGATCACTAAGGACATCAGCTAGCTTTGACTGTCGGAGAATGTACATGAGTTGTAACACTGGGTTTGGGATTAGGCAATACATTATGTTATCTTGCACTTACTTATGATTTGCACTTTTCTTAGGAACATGTTTCATTGAGGTAAAGCATCTAGTAGTTTTCATATTTAGAGTACTTCTGTATAATGCATTTTGTGGGATTTGAAGTTATTAATCTTGTTAAATGATAAGATGTATTATTGGAACTCTTATGGACTACTCAAGCTTTGATATTAGTGATGTAAAGGCTTCCGCAAATTAAAAGTACATTGACAGGTGTCGATGAGTACTCCTCATACGCGTGAAGTGGGATTTTCTCCTTCATGGATTCGGACTTGGTTTGGAACAAGTGCGAATTCATGGAAGTATACGTGTCACACCTCGGGAACCACCCTAACTGGGGAATTCTCGGGCCCAGGATGTGACAAAGGTACAAACCTTTTATCATTTATCAACATTTGGAAAATCAAATTCTAAAAATTTAAAATGGTGTTTAGTTTTCAATGCCTTTCTCCAAAATCCTGCTTCAAAAACAGGCCCACATAATGAAATCACAATGTGATTCTCAAAAGAGTTTTAACATTTCTTGAATTGGCATTGAACCAAGTAAAACTCAAGTTCCCATGTCAAATAATTTTGGTCATTAATCTGATTTGCGTAGGGTGAACTTAAACAATTAGATGTAATCCCAGTTATGGTATATAATCCTCTGGTCATGGTGCAGTTGGGTCAAGTAGAAAATTCAAGCACCATTTTACAGGATATAGTTCGTATTTTTTTTTTTCTGTACATCAGGAAATGGTTTGTATCATACCCATTGAATTTCATGTAGGAGCACAAACATAATAGGGGTATCAATTTCAGTGAAAACACATCCCTCCTTATTTTTTTTTACTTTTCAAAGACATATAGATGAAACCAAATAGCAAATTCAAAGAACTCTGTATCAGCTACCGAGTTTATAGATTATTTTTAAGGTCAAAAGCTTAGAACTGGTAAGTGGAAACTTCATGAATTCAATTTGTAAAACTCAGAGCCAAATTTCAAAAAAACGAAACTATTTTGATACTCCATCCTATTTACACTAACATTGTTAAAGCCTACAAAACCCAAACATGAAAGAACTACCAGCAAAAGCCTCATGCAATGAAAACAAATAAAACCGGAAAATGTAAAACAACAGAAGAAGAAGAAAAAAACACACACACACACAAAAAAAAAAAAAAAAAGTGGGAATTCAAACAGAGGGTTTTGATTCTTCCTGTTCCTAGAGGAGATGAAAAATGTCAAAGTCGATAGGTCTTAACATAAGAGAATAGATTAGTTAGAGATTTTAGGTTTGAATTTGAATTTGAATAACCATTGATTTTTTAAAAGATTCATCTTGTACAAATTGAGACCATTTCCTCTAATGAAAGTAACGATGAAACCACATGGAAATGTAGCTTCTTTGATATTTTCCACGAAGAATTTGAATTTGAATGAATCCTTGGAGCTAGATTTGAATTAAAATTAGTATTTGATTTATTTCCACAAGGGACTCTAGATAAATTTCCACAACATGAATGCAAATACTAGGCATCTTTCACCAATATCTCCATTTAGGGCCTGTTTGTTTGCATTAAAATACATAAATAAATACATAGGAATTGAATTACTAGTGTGATAGGTGGGTATTCATTTCCCATCTTCTTTTTTTACTCTATATCCTAAAATCAAAAGTTATTTTATGCTCATTTTAGGAAATTCACCTTTGATCTTAATTTTAACCACTTATGGAATGAACATAAAAGTATTCAATTCATATTTATTCTAAAACAAGCAAACAGTCACTAGAAAAATAAAAGTCCCTAGTCAAAGTAGCACCAACAGTAGATTCTACTCAATCTAGATCTACCAAAATTCAATGAAACCCAGATCTTCTACCAAGCGCACAAACTATAATCAAATTGAAGTTCCCCATTCTCAGAAATGAAGAGAAAGACGTAAATCTGATTTGAGATTTGCACACCTGATTTGGAGGGAGGATTTGTGAGAGGAGATGAAGAAGGAAGAGAGGAAGGTGAGCGATGATGGTTGGTGCGAGAAACCCTAGCTCGTAATGAGAAATTTTTGTTGAGAATTTGATGGTTTAGGGCTGGAGCTGAATGCATTCCCAATGGAACCGTCCGCATCTCCTACAATCAGAAATTTTCCGTTCTCCACTTTTTCTTGTTTCCAAGAAATCTCTCTCTATTCACTAGTCACCAGTGCACTCTTAGAGAGACAAAATAACCGCTTTAGGTGAACTAGCATTCTCAGATAAAAAGAATGAATCTGAATGCGATACTCTGAGGGGGGCTATGCACGGTCAGAGTAAGTGGACCACTCGGGGTCCGCTGTATCAATGCAAATGGCTCCCGTGAAAATGCGTGGCAGGCTACTTACGGTGACGTGGCGAAACGTGAATAGTCCACTCAAAATAGACTCAATAAGAATTCATAAAATCAACCAGCAACAAATCAGAGAAGGATCTCATTTGGGCGGAGAGAAATCTCGAGTTGAATGAGTGGAACTCCCGCGGGGACCACAACTGAATTCAACATAAACTTTTTTTTTTTTTTTCTAGATGAGATGAGATGAGTGAGTGAGTGGTACATAACTTGTGAGATAATGTACATATCCAAGAATTTATCTATGAGCAGTTGTGTAAGATGGGGCACAATTGCCACTAGGTGGCTCACGTTTTATAACACCCTTCATTAATATAGTGGTATCATAACATTTTACATCAGTTTGAGGTTTTTCCCTGTTGGGTTGATTATTTGATGAGAAGTGTGAGGAACGTCGTCCCAACAATGCAACAGTGACGCAAATTGAAATTGACGTGAGATTTAAGAATAGCCCATGTACCCCAAGAGTGTTTATTTTGAACGATTCGAGTTTAAGTGGGAGTGGGAATTTCCACTCCTTTGACTCAATATTTCTATAAGTCAAAAGCTGTAGAGGATTTGAGCATGCAAATCAGAGTGCTCACCTATTCATACACTGTGCCGGCAAGTTCAAATTAAATTTTCCATTATGTAAAGAAACATGATTTCTAAAGATAAAACACTCAAAGTTGAGAAATACGAGTTTCAACAGACATGCCCCACTGTGTATTTCTACTCGTTGGACTCATGATGTTTTTATTGGAAATTCTAGGAAAGAAACACTCAAATGTTATTTGGGACCTTTCAGGTGGCTGGAATTTTAAAATACTTATAAAGAAATGTGGCATTTACAAATGTGAGGCGATACGCAAATCAGACTGCTCTCTGGGCCATCAAGTTCAAATATTATTTCTTGATAGTTATGTAAAGGGAAAAAACGAGGCTCAGATTGGCTGACTTTTTTTTATTTATTTATCTTTTTGCCCCCTAGATTTCGATTGACTTGTTTTGGTATGTCTAATAACAGCATTTGATCATTTTCTTAGTTGTACGGTTATGGACCTTGTGGAATGAATACATGCATCTTTTTTGGTACAATTATAAATCAACCAAATATAGATATTTATTTAGACGATCAAGATATACTGGCCACATCTACACAGGTTTTCATAAGATGTGCTAAGATGACTACTTAGACTAATGTGAAACTGTGAAAGAGACATTCACCAGTTAGTTCGGATCTAGGAGTTTTAAGGCTTAAGAATTCTCTAGCCTCGTCTAATTATCTTGCTAAAATCACTATCCATTATTGAATTGGATTTTACTTTAATTGGGTTTCAGGCTACCATTAAATTGATTAATCATGTACAAGGAAGAAGAAAGTAAGCAAATCATGCATTTTATGAATAATTAATATGATGCTGGACTATGCGATGATTAGATGGGAGGCCTTTAAGTTCTTAGTTGCTTGTTTGCATTAGAATACATAAGAATTGAATACAATAAGATTCATACTATAAGTGGTTATCAAAGGTGAATTTCTAAAATGAGGGTCAAATAACCTTTCTTTTTAGAAAAGTAAAATCAGATGAAAATAAATACCCTGCCACTACCATAATAATTTAATACATATAACAGTGAAAGTTCAATCTACATCTCCACCTCATATATATCCTTCACCCTTACCTCATATCCTTAACCCCGCACATTTTCAATAATTCATTTGGTTTCATTTCACCATGCACTCCTGTCCCAGCCTCTCAAGTTTGACCAATGCAATTGGCCAATTTGTTTAGTATAAGGGAGAGGAAAGGGGAATTTAAATAAAAGGGTAGGATGTGTGTGTGTGTGTGTGGTTTTTTTTTTTTTTTTTTTTTTTTTTTTGAACTCCCGGCTGTTTGGATGAAAGAAGCAAAGTAAACGTAAAGTGGTGATGTGACTATTTTTACTTCATTAATATTTGGATAGAAAAAGGGGATAGGAGAAGTAAACTTTGGTGAGACACCGCTAGTGCCTTTACTCTACTTTTGACTTCTTTTCTTGCTTCAACCAAGCGTAATAACTTAGGGCTCCTTTGTTTGCACGAGGGGAGGAGTAGAAGATGAGTAAAATATCAAATGAAAATAGAGTTAAAGAGGAGTGAGTTTAAATAAATGAGGGATGAGTTATTTTTATTCTGTTTAGTTGTTAGGGGTAAATTAAAATGGATTTACTCGTGTTTGGATAATATGAAGTAGAATAAAAAAACTTGTCATTTTCTAGTTTTGTTAAACTTTCACTTTCAAATAATAATTTTTTTTTCTTTTTCCCAAGAAAGAGCCAAATAATCAGGAGAGCGAAAATGAGATATAGATTTGGTGATTAGAGTTTTTAAGATAATACGAAGATTCCAACTTCCTCTTCTTCTCCATCCCAAGCCAGAACCCTGCAAATCTCCCCAAGCCACACTTTTTATGGTTTCAAAAGAGAACCCATTTCAAAAAAAAAAAAAAAAAACTCGCCAGATTTGATGAAATATGGTGTTGCTTCCTTCAATTGATCAAAGCAAACCGGGCTTTGAAATAGTTAGGAAGGTGGGGAGGAATAGAGTTATTCGGGTTGATTGGGATGACTCGAGGGAGAATAAAGTGAAATAAAAGTAACTACGAGCTAGGTAGTTATGTTTACTTTACCCATCTGTAGGATCTTATACCCCATTGAGGAACTACTTATCTCAAAACCAATTGGTGATAGGAAATGGTACAACAATAGTTTTACGGTGAGGGCGAGGGCTCAACCACAATCATGACTGCTCATGCTTAGGAGCGAGGGTGGACGTTGACCTCAACAATCCCTCCCTCAACGGCACACCCGACGCGACTCCTGCTGCGAACTCGCAAAACGCGAAAGGCTATCAGTGCACTCATGTGCCTCCCATATATATCACCAATCTCATGTCCCATAAAAAAATTAAAAGTACATTTTAACCATCTGGCGGGCCTAACAGGTTGGCTTTGGAGTAATTTAGGTTGCAAATGTTTTGTTGGGTCAGACATGGGCCCTTCAGTCTAGCACACATAACCCACCCACTTCCTCCCAATTGGCACTATTCGTAATTTAACATAGTTCTACAAATATGTAAGACACACTATAAAGGATATAATAGGTTAATACATTTTGTTTTAATATATATATATATATATATATATGTATATGGGAGGTGCTCCCATGAGAGGCACTCTCACTAAGTTGGTGAGAGATGGGTGGAGGCCCTCACCTTTAAGTTGGAGGTCCTTGCATTTAAGTTGGTGAGAGTAGATATGGAAGTGAGGGTATATATATATAAAAAGATCTCTTGACTACTAATCAAGGATTCTTTTGGTCCACGTAGGTAGTTGTGAGACAGGTTTCATTCTCTTTATGCACTAGACAAATACAAGTCTTCTGTTATGGAGAACTTTGATTCACTTTGAGCTCTTCTTATGGTTATTAATGGACATGTGCGATGGCCAAATTACAGGCATGTTATTCTTTTGATTGGTTCAAGGCATACTATTTCTTGGTTTTGTGTTTTTATCCTCATCTAATGGCAATGGCTAATCAAGAGATTAGGATTCACAGTTGTTTTTGTTTACTTATTATTATTATTATTTATTTATTTTGGTTATGTTCTTGAGCCTGTGCAAATCAGATAGATAAATGTGCCAGTTTTGATTTATGATGACTGACCCTCTCATTTTATTATGCTCAAACCCAAACTCACTTCAATTGTAGCAGTATTCACCATTAGATTGATGACATACAAAACAGTTATATATTGACGGCATTGATCATTTCTTTTGCACGAAGGAACTTACATCAGCCATATGTTTATCCTATAAGCTCACCCAGGCCTCTCCTTAGGCCCCGGCATCATTCTGAAAAAGTTTCATCCTGAGAATAAGTTAAGCCCTTTCTACTTGCAAAGCTCATTTTTCCTCATTCATTGAGAATGAAACATTCCAAGAATGATGCCAACCAAAAATCAATCTAGGCCCCCCTAGGATCAATCCTACCCCTTCATTAACTAAACCCCCATAAATCAGCACTCACCCAATTTGGCAAACTTCAAATTCACCCCCTCTTTGGATTGATCATGGAAAAAAAAAGATCACAGACATTGAGGCCTTTAAACCAACGGTTAGAATGAAATATGATTGTAATGGTATGGTTCCAATCTGTGCACACCCCTATACCAGAGACATTTCCAACTCTTTACCCTCCCTAAAATTGGGATGCATCCAGGTAGGCCAAACACACCAGGTGGTAATGATAAACAGATGATAGCCCATTATATCAGCCAAGCTTATACTAGTTATTCTCTTTTCTTATAATCAAATGATGACCAATTAAAATGACTTATGGACATGGTAGTCCTACAACTGTCTGCACATCTCATGCACAAGCCCCCCATTTCAGGAAAATAAGTGTCTGCAAAACTGGTTTTTTCCATGATTAAAATGCACCAGTTATTATTGACGTATCAGAATCATCAAGAAACTATCTGGGAAAAAACAAAAAAAAAAAAAGAGGAGAACGAAATGCACCACCAATCTCTTTCTTCTTCTGGCATACAGTTAGTTCTGCATGTCATTTTTTTTCAGGCATATAGTTCCAATTCTTTCTTTCTAATTTCGTTACTATCTTTAAATTTGAGCTGATATAAACGATTGTCTTTGAACAAAACGTAGTCATTCTCTAAAGGAACAAGGGAAACTTGGAAAAATTAAAACACAAACATCGATGTTTACTACAATGACACCACAAACTGCATTGGTATCTGAAATTGCTTCCATCTCTCCAAAAATGTCCAAAATGTCATTTCTTTATTTTTCCAATAAAAATAAAAGAAAAAAATATAAAGGGGCAAAATTACAAGTGACAAAACGTTGATAAATTCAGCTGTCAAGGAAGAAAGAAAGTAAAACTCTTAAAAAAACAGTCTGGATGAAATAGTTGATGTGTTAATTTGTGGCTGAGTATTGGGATTTTTGGTGCTAACAGCATTACGGTGACATCTAGATGCAAACCTACTTGCAACTCGGTCATTATCATCGATACCACCCAGGTGCAAAACCCATTTTGCATAGGCAATAACACAGGATACCCCATGTCATATTATATACAAAGCAACCTCCCAATTGGTAGTCATTAGCCACACAAAAGACCATTTGAATAAGCTTAGGTGATACATAAAAATCCAAAGCTTGTAGAAGGCTGTCTAGCAAGCACTAGAAATTGATTGGCAGACTACTCAAGAAAGCCAATGTATATGGAGAAGTAGATTTACCAAAGAGAGAACACCAAGAAGGAAGCTTCTCAAGAACTCTTCCAATCTTCGGGGTGGCTTTATTCACATCGGTTCTTAATTTTAAGAGAGAAGACTCTTCTTGTTGCTGTTCATCTGTGTGGGACAGATGTGCAGGACTTTTTCGCCAAAAAAGGGTGATTTCGAACCTTGTCAAAGCATTCTTTCCACCAGAAAACTGAATAGTATGCCATCCATCAACTGCAGTCATGTTTCCTACTGGAACCAACTCCACTGAATTCCCTGCAATGCAAGCAATGTGAACTAGTTCAAATATAAAGAACTTCATGGCATGATTGTCATCCATTGCTGAACTCACAAAATTCTTCAGCACTTTTCTAGAAATGCTTGAACATCCAGATATGAATGACATACAAGCAGAGTTCCATGGAATGAGGAAGCTATTTTTTTCCCCTTGAGAGGCTGTCTAGCTGGATACATAGTTATAAATACACAACCTTTCAGGAAAACTTTTAACACTTCTTTTCTTCCCTCATTTGCTATTGGAGATAGGATTCCATATTAAATGCTTTGCAAACTACCCATAACATTTATCTCCTTAATATAGCACATGTGCAGTGTCCAAACTGTTAATCAGTTGGGACTTGGCCCTACTGATAATGGGCCATAAAAACAAAACCACGCTGATCCAATTACCTTGGCCGCCAATGGAATGCTTTTGTAATTGAATGTCAAATTTTTAATTGGGACTTTTCATCTGTATATATGTAATCACTGAAAGACCTTTACAATCAGTGACCGCCAATTATCTGGGCCAGTTTGCAAATAAGGTGCAGGCCATCCATGTTAAGCCCTGACAAGTATGTTCTGAACTAGTAGATGTGTGCCACACGTGCAAAAATAGAGAGGATAACAATTAGCCTAACTAACCGAGAACAATGGCTTCTTCCCTTCTTCAAAAGGGCAACATATCATGTTGTATCCTATCCAGTACTTCCCTTTTGGGTGTAAAATCCTTGTCCCTGCCGTATCAATTCCATATCTGGGCATCATAATTTCACACACAAAACTGACTCGGTTTCATCAATATAGATGCATTTTTCTGCATCTTCCTCTTATATGAACTACATCACAGTTATATATCACCAAGCATTATGTAAATGCAGAGTGTAGTTTGGCAATGTCATCATTTCAATTAGATGTGTGTGCGCTTTTGTGCCCAGGTTCCTTAGCAAGGAAAATGTTCATACACGTTGACTTTAGGATCTCTCACTTACCTTCAAATTTGAAATCTTCAATTTCTCGGGCATTAATAGCCATAGTCCAGCGTGTAGAATCCTTAGTGTCAATGGAAACCCGAGTTGTCCTCACATCCATCTTCAAATCGCTTTCAACTTTGAGGATAGGAATTTCTGATTCACTCCACCCACTCCCAACATCATCAGAACTCCAGCATCCATAATTGACAGTGAAGGTAACGAGATCTACTGCCTTATCTTTTCCACAAATAAATCCTTCATCTTTCAAACTTTCTATCTCCTTTGACAATTTGCCCGGAGTTGTGGAAAACAAAGAAACATAGGAAACTGAGTCCTGTTTTTCACCATATCTTCCTGTTGTCTCCACAACATGCACAACCTGAGGAACATAAGATGGCAGCATTTAAGTACTGCTAGCTTGTATTTAGTAATCTTTTAACACTAATTGGATTCAGTCATTCCAAATCACAAATCTCATAGAAAAAGAAGCAATAAACAGATAGGATGTACTAAGCATTCTTCTGAATATCGAAATCGTCTCAGAAATCACTCAAGGAGATGGATCAAATTGTTTCATGAATCATGTTCACAAATCATATCATTTTTTATTTTTCATGTAGAAATAAAAATAATTAAAAAAAGTAGTTATTCATAATCCATCAATATTCCATTAGCAACATAAATATAATGACAAATAAGACTATGATCTAATCATATGAAGAACACCATTGACATATACTACCATAGTATAGATGATGTATGTGAATAGTTAAATATACTTAAGATATCAAGTTACTGGGAAAAATATATAAGTTGCAATATTTTCTATTTTAAATCAAAAAATAAAAATAAATTCCAAATCATCAACCTTAGATAGTTACAATTTCTCCCATAATTTTAAAAAAGATGTTCATGAAGAAAAAAAAAATAAAGAAATGAATAATGGACAAAATCTCAAATGTACAATCAAAGCTTTAGTCACATGCTTGTTCCTTATTTATCTCTAAAACTTTCACAAAATCAAAAAAATCTTAAGAGATTTCATCAACCACTAAATACCCTATCAAAAAGAAAAATGAAAGAGTACTAATATTACCCTCTTGGCTATGGCTATTTCCACTTAGCCGAATCGCTTGAATCGTAAGATTCAATGAAACAAGTATCGAACTATACAGTTCACACCTAAATCTTTTAATTGACATGTAAACAGGATTCATTGTATGGATACTAATCCTTTTCCTTAGGACTCAAGATATGAATCATAGGATTTTGATAACAATAGTACTAATGACCTTTTCCTGCCTAACTTTTCCACCGGGCTCAGGGCAGCAAGGATCTAAAATCAGTTGGAGTGACAGTCAATCTAACAATAAGAACAAACCATCACATTGAAGGGAGGCTCCAATTAATAACTAGCATAAATGCATAATCAGCTTTCTCATTTATCAAATGAAGCTTTATAGAAATCATATTTTGTGGCTCAAATAATGTCTGAATGACAAGGAATTGGGTCCATTGGATAGGTCATTCGATTAAATTTCCAATGGGCCCAAGTTGGTGTGATACTGACAAGAATTGAGAATATTATGGCCCCATTGTTTCTTAGGGATTAGGCTAGTGACAAATTCAATGGTGGTTTAATATTTTTTTCTTATTTTATTATGTTTAGATTTTAAGATTAACAAATTCAAGCTAGTTTAATTGTTGAGATTTTATTTGAGGTTTTTGTTTTAGAAATAGGATATGTTTTATATACAATGTAAGGCCATCGACTAGATATTTTGTGGGGAATTTTATGAAATTTAGATTTTTTTCATCTTTTTGTGAAAGCTTTATATTATATATAATATATATGGAGCCTATGTACCCCAAGCAAGATCAAAATTTTCAGCGCAGATGGATGGTTTCATATGAGAAATTTCAATTAGAAAAAAGATTATCCCACAAGGGGACTTAAATAGGTAGGCACAAAAGGGTAGTACAGGGCATAAGATAATGCATGGAGGACAACTATACTTCTTTCTTTTTTTTTTTCAAAAACGAATACAACTACACATTATACGAGGTGTTTGTCAAATAAGAAGATTTTGCTCTTCATGAACACGGTAGAGAGGAATCCTGCATTCCTACGTCAACCATGGGAAATCATAATCATCTCTATTGATGAAAATTTGTTCATTCTCTTTTCTTTTTCTTTTTTTTCCCTCACAAAAAAGTCTCACCCCAAATGACAAAAGAGCGAGTTTTAAAGAAAATCAGGAGTTGATTGCAACTTTCCTCTCTCTATTGCAGAATCCTCCTGTGGCACAAATGTAACTTATAAGAAATGAATATTGTATAACTGCACAAAGGAACAAAGTACTATGGTTCAACAAAATCCTATGCAAAATTGGAAGCCTCATTGTTGCAAACATGAAAATACCAGTCAAGTCACGTTTAACATAAAAAAAAATGCAGAAGATTTTTAATGTTGTTCTTTTTCTTTTTCTTTTTTGAATGGTTTTAAATGCAGAAGATTCTGCCTGTACTGAGATGTAATTTCAAGAACAACATTAAAAATTGCCAATGACAAAAGGTTCAGTAAATAATGGCAAATTGTAAGCATTCTATAAGAAACTGCATAACTGCTGTGCAGGTTAAGACAAATAAAGGATTTAAAGAAAAAATAGCCTTGATATATAGAATCTCAAAAGCAACCTACATTTACAGCCCGGGAAACGTCTTCTGTAAATGGAGGAACGATACCAGACATTACTGCCGCCAATGTGATACCGAAGACAGCACAAGTCGCAAGAGAAATTGATCTTTTTGCACCTATGCACGTATTAAACAAAGTCAACTTCCGACTAAACTATTAATCACATATTACTAAACAAAGTCAACTTCCGACTAAACCACTAATGATTGATTCCATCTCCTTTTAAACTATTAAGATACATAGCACTAATAGGGATAATCCATTTCTTGAAAATTGCATGTCAGATGTCAGATGCACATGTGAAATAAGTGTTGGACAAATGCTGATGTATTTTTTTGGTTAATATGTTAATCTACTTTTCTTTCAGCATTTTGTATTAGTTGTATAATTTTAATACATTTACAGTTATGTATTACTTGAATAAATTGTCTTTAGGCAAGTTCAAAACACAAATTCCCAATTAGCAACCACAAATTTGCCCAAATATGATATGGATGATGATCCTAACCACTTGGTCAATGGCCCACAAGTTTAATCATCCAAAACAGAATGCATATATACAAAATTATCTAGTGCAACCTTTTTTGGTATTTCAGTGCACACCCCATAGTGGGGCCCACCTAATCACACAACCGAATGAACCACACACACAGGAACAACCCCCACCCACCCCCCCAAAAAAAAAACCCTCTTCCGAATTACACTAATCCCTTTTTTGCACCCATCCAAATGGACTTCATTGTTGGATTGTCAAGGTCCTTTTTTTTTTTCTCTGTGGTGGTGGTGGTGGGTTTTTTTTCTTTTTGAGGGGGGCGGGGGTGGGGCGGTTTGAGAAGGGGTTAGGAATATCAGGTGGGCCCCATATTTTTGCAACAAGTAGGCCTCAACCAGATCTTTGGATTCTCCCAGCCCCATCCCCAAGTGGGATCCAAAGCTCCGGTTGGACCATTGGGGCCTACAAAAAATGGTGCCCGCCTTATCATCCTAACCCCTTCATCAACAGCCCACAAGTTTCACCTCATCAAAAAATGGACTATCGATCCAATGGTGCACTCCATTCAGATGGGTGCAAAAAAATGGGAACGGTGTAATTTAGGGGGGGTCTCGTGTGTATGGTCCATTCGAATGGGTGATCAGGCGGCCCCCACTATAGGGTGTGCACATAAACATAAAAAAAAAAAGTATGCATTGGAATACATATATATATATATATATATATATGAATAGAAACTGTTTGAAGCACTTTGTGATCGGCACATACCAACAAGATTGAAGGAGAAATTCTACAAGACAACAATCAGACTAGCTATGACCTATGAAGCAGAAAGTTAGCCAATTAAGAAACAACATATGCAAAAATGAAGGTAGCAAAGATGAGAATGTTGAGCTGAATGTATAGTAAAAGCAAGAGCAAAAGAATGTCAAGGGTAGCGGAAGTTGGGGGCTATTTGGATGAGTAGAGAGATGGAGGTATAAAAGCATTTGCTCTTGAGAGACTCATTCGCTGCTGTAGGCTTGCATTTTTGGAGGGGAAACATGAGGACCATTCGGTGGATATTTCTTCACCTTTCGAGCGAAAAAAAAAAAAAAAAAAAAAACAAACCAATTGATAGGGGAAGAATGAAAATTTCCCAACTCTAATAACTGAATACTTTCTCCACCACCATTTGTCTCTAGTGGATATAAAACAAAAGAAGAAAGTGTGATATTTTCCACATGCTGGAGAAAGCAAAAGCCCCACATCAATGGTTAGGAGAGGCACTAAACTCTCCACTATCCATCCATTTAGTACTAATGAATGCTGAACAGGATTACAGTGTAGACTGGTTTTCTACACAGATTTCTTGTGTTCTCTCCACCTAGAAGGGAATATCCACTTTTCACTTCCTCCACTACCAAATGGCCCCTTGGTGAATAAATAACATGAACTCAACAAAATTGCTATGCAGCAAGAGGACAGATGGCAAGTATCTTGGTGCATTAAGGAGAGTTACAAGAAGAAATTCTCTTTAGAGAAGTCTCCACTTGAGTGGAACGGCCTTTTTCTGGGAGTA
Source organism: Persea americana (assembly GCA_029852735.1). Taxonomy (NCBI): domain Eukaryota; kingdom Viridiplantae; phylum Streptophyta; class Magnoliopsida; order Laurales; family Lauraceae; genus Persea; species Persea americana. The sequence continues at coordinate 35,820,742 of CM056820.1, read as the reverse complement.
TTCCAATTGCTAGGTGAATACCCTCTTGTCAGTGTTGGGAGAAGACAAGAGGCAGTGGAGAAGAATTCTGGAAGTCAATTAGAACAGCTAGTTAGTACCTTGTTCAAGGTGCAAGACAATGGAGACAGTGTCTTGTTCATATTCTAATGAACCATGTCTTTATTTATTTATTTATTTTGCTACATTGGGGATACGAACTCACGCACTCTACTCACACACCCATGTTCCTGACCAGCTGAGGGGGACCTTGTCTTCATTGTACTTTGTGCCGTAATTAAAGATTTACTTAAAAGCCATGAGCAATATCCAGTTAAAAATACAATTCAGGGACATGTGCAACTTATGAAAAATGAGATGATAAACCCACAACCTGAGAGATGAGAATATGAGAGAAGATACACCAATGTAAGGCAAACAATAGTAGCAATAAATACAGCAATCCCCATACTCCCCAGCCACTCGGGAATGCTACCAGGGCTCCTGCATTATAGTGCAAAATGAAGTTAGCAGGTTTTTTGTATGCGTCATAATTAATGGAGCATAGATACATATTGAATAGAGAATATATATATAATTTACAGACTAAAGATCACATATCAGATGCATGTAAAAAAACATACAGCAGCATAATAGTTCGCAGAGAAGCATGCCACTTTTTGAAGGCAAAGCTCAGAAAAATTACCTATCTAATCGAACCAACGCCCCAATCATTGCTCCAGTCAAGCGAATAAATAAGCCAGCTGAGATCAAGACAGGCACGACCAGAGCCAACACTAATGTTACAATCTTGAGTTGCCTTGGTGATCGCACTGGTGATAGTGTTGCTTCAATCAGGCCATCTACATATCCAGGGAGAGAGAATCAAGGAAAGTAATCATAGCCTTATCCCATCAATGTGGGGATGGCTATATGATTTCTTTCTATTCATAAAAACAAACAAGCTATGACAATTGGGGAAAGCACTAGGCAACACAAATGTCAAGTGTGAAATGTATCCAGGAGATAGAATCAGAGAAGTAATAAGAAACCCAAATGCTAAACTTGAAACATGTAAAAATGGATAATGGTGCATTTCTATGTGCCCTATATTTTTAATTGCATCGATTCTGAATATTTTGGCAGTGGATGGCCATTCATTTTTTTCTGTCTACAGGAGCAGAGAAATCAAACATCACATCAGATAAAAAACTGCTTCCAATTTTTCTGCTCCATACGGCAATGGTGTTGATAATGATATGAGACAAAATGAAGGTATTCCAACTAATATGGTTCCAAATTCTTGACTGATTCATATGCAGAGAAGAAAACAACCATTCATCCCACAAAAATATTTAAACTGCTTACAATTGCAACGTGGGTTACATCCACACCATATTGATACCAGAGAGTTTGAACTTACAGGCAAACGCTGGTGAAACTAGCCAAACAAGTGCTAAATAGGAAGACCCAACTTTGAAAAAATTTCCCACAATCAGAAGAATGAGCCACTGAATGAAACCGCCTTTAAAAAGCCACCTTTCAGCCTCCCACTTGATTAAACTGTCTTGAATAGCAGGAAGCCGATTTGGATCTCCTTTGGATGCAACATGCCATAAATATTTTTGAAGAATGAGATAGCCCACATGTTGACCAATAAGTGCCCCAAGCACCGCAGGTGCACCAAATAAACCAATGACTAACCAAGGGTTTGCAATATATGGTGCTGGAGAAGAACAGATGAATGGTAGAAGAAAGGCAATAGACGCAGACAAGCTTATAGAAAATATCCACATGAGAACAACACCTAGAAATGATAAACCCAATGATATTGCTGCTGGAAAACCACCCACAAACAAAGAAGTTGTCCAAATCAGAACTGCCTGTAAAATCACTGAATTGTAAAGCATAGTTGCCAGTTGTTGATGGTAAACAACCATGTACATCCCCTGTTAAATTGAAAATGTATATTGCATTAGAAGATATAAGACACTTTCTTAGGTAATTCAATTTTTCAGAGAAGAACAAGTACTATAAGCAGAGAATGTAGCCTTCCCTCCATTTCTAATATCATGAAACTACAACTCCTTGAGAGTTTATGATATTTCTTGATTTCATCAAGAACAACATTTACATAAGCTGGGGTCACTACTCACAAACAACATTTTCACCAGCTAGTGTCACAACTCACAACAACATCAGCTTTCAAGGAATCATCTAAAGTAACTTCATAGTCAGATTCCAAAGATTGACTAGCAAAAGCATGTAAGAGTGAAACAAGGACAATATACGTGATCCGGCATGACAAACCAAAACAAAATGGATGCGAATCAAAAGATTTCATGGAGGTACAAATTTCAAAAGTTAAAACAGAATTCCCTATTAGCTGAATCCCTAAATAAATTGTTAAGCCTCAATATTATAATACCAGAACGTCGAAAAAAACTGCCTGGTTTTGGCCCTTGTCTTCTGTTTCCATTGCCTTTCCTTTTGGAACATAAGATGAAGTAGCAGTCTGAAGCAGAAAGGCAAGCATATTTTCTCCAAGGTGCTGAAGAGAACCTGGCCTCAAAAGACTCAACTTGTCATTCTGCATTAAGTAAACATTTGAAAAATAGTTATTTCAGTCATCTTCAAACTACAAAACAATGGGAATTCATAGTGCACGATGAGAGAAATAGATATAGATATTTTAATCTCTCTACCATCAAGCACATTACAGCAGCAAAGCTTCAGCACAAATGTAATAACACCAACTATAAAGCACATACGCAAGGTTTTAGGACAATAGCATATAAAAATTGTTACTTGGAAAAATCTTATGCAGCTACAACCCCTGGTGATAATTAATTAAGTACACTAGCTCTTGATATCATACATGACGCTTTTTTTTCCCTTCAAAATATAAAGGTTTTATCAAAAAAAATACAAATTAGATCAATATGTTCCACATGAACTGAGCCTTAAAAAAGTTTACAGTCAGGCTGAGTTTTCAAATGGCAATATCAAAAAAACGAATCTTATATCACTCTATGCTTATAAAATAACATAATAGACATCAACATCTTCCACATTTAGTTTCATTTGATAGAAATTGTCAAAATCCATTTCCTGAATGCTAAACAAACCTTCGTGTGGTAAACAGCACCAGCCTCTACATATGCAAAGTCGAGCCCAGAAAGTCCACCAAGTTCTTTGTACACTTGAAAATCCGTTCCAGATTTAATTGCTCCAGAAAGAAAGAGATCCTGCGGCACTACAGTTACTCAAATTTAATTCCTTTATTAAATGATGATGATGATGACGACGACGACAACAATGATTGTCATTCCCAAAAGAAAGAAATTTGAAAATTGAAAACTGAGAAGGGACAAAAAGAAATAAATAAATAAAATAACAAATAAAAAACAAAAACATCTTTTCAGCCAAGAAGGTGGCCATCTTACCCCCAGATAGAGGAACGAGTCCTTAAAGATGACAAGACAGAAAAAAGAGGCTAGATATCACAAGAAGCAAAAAACCAGTCGAGATGAGCACACCCCTTCCCACCAACCAGGCCTTAAAGCACATTATATTGGAAGAAAATTTAGGAGGCTAGTGGGAATCCATCAAAAGATGATTTTAGAATTAAAACCATATTTTGTAGAAGATCAAGCATTCAAAGATTGGGTGCACAATTCATCTGGTTGATCGTAAAACAAATAGACATATTTCTAGTAAATTCATTCATACTAATTACAATTCATCTGGTCGAGTGTAAAACAAATGAATACACCTGTTTATACTAAACTCATTCATACTAATTAGAACATGATGAGTCTTAAAATTATTATTTATGGGATATTATTTTTGCAATTTTTTAGATTTTTTATTAACCATTAAAAATAGATTTTTATCACATTTTCAATAAGGTCAATGGTTTTTTAGCTAAGGGTACAACTTGTTCCAACTCAGCCAAGTCGACTCAACTCAAAGGATTTGAAGTTGCCCCAAAAGCCTGAAAAGTGGTCACCCACATTGTGCAGTTGTTTTTATATCTTGATCAAGATATCCCGAGAGCCGGTGATCTTTTTTATTTTTCTCATCGTAAGGTTTTGATATGCAGTTTTACTTTGTACCAAAATAAGTCCTGGATCCCCTTGTACTGTTCCTAATGAAGCTATTGCAAAAATCCTACATCACATCTCATTATATTTACCTTAGTTATGGCAATCCTGGAATCGTTCATCTTTAAGCTTTTAGTTTGTTATTTTTAAATTTTAAATAATAAATTCGTCCAAATAGAGAATACAACTAGATTGAATGACAGAAATCAGAATGGACTATGATTAGCATTAGTAACAAGCACAGAAGCACTCGTTTCATTAAGCCTGATGGCATAAGTTTTTACAGTAAAAGCAAACCAAGTACATGTCACAAATAATACTGATAATTTGTTCAAAATAATAATAATAATAGTATTGATAATTGGTAAATAATAAAGAAAAGTCAAAACAGGCAAAGCCATAAACGGAGGAAATACTGACCTGTGATATGATTTGGGCAGATGGATACTTAGCAGCATTGGCAAAACTTTCAATAGCCCAAGGATCTGGCCCACTCTGTTGCCATGCATGCAAGTGTTACTTCAGGTGCAATTTTAAACAAGAATCAAGATGTAGTCACCAGCTTTTATTTGAGTAAGGATACTTGGTATGGCTGATAGAACAAAGTGTGAAATATATGAAGTAAAGCAACAAACTACTTCTTTCACTGCCTCATCATCATTTTTCACCTCAAGTACAAGTCACAATGAATTTAAATATGACATATGGAGATGAAAAATGACCCATTAAAGTGCCAATGATCTCATATCTTAAATATGATAACCATAACCAAAATCCAATGCTTACGAAAATGCAGCATAAAAAAATAATACATTTAAAAAAATAAGTATACTAGAAACCATTAGACCTGAAATATGCTGGACATCCCTCCTATACCCATGGCCTCCAAATCAATAGCAAGACAAACTGTACTACTCCAAGGATGCTGCATGAGTAAATAGAAAAGTTACTTGGCTTCTCTAGGATTTGAGAAGACCATTCAAAAAACTAACCCATGAGAATAGTTAACATGAATTATTCACAAGAAACTTTATGTTGCAAAATGCCTCATAGAATCCTACAACTTATGTAAAAGGGAATTGAGCATCGACAGGTCATCAACAACAAAGGTTCCACAGACGACCAAGAATGAAACAAGATGTGATCATGAATAGCATGAGATGGATGGACATTAGTTTTAAACGTAGAACCTGTGCTATAAAGCTATGAGCACCATTAAGCCCCTCCTCTTCACCAGTATTAAGCAAAAATATAACAGCTTTCTTAAATCCATGAGCCCATTGAGAAATTCCTCGAGCAAGCTCCAATATAACAGCTACACATGAACTGCAGTCCCCGGCTCCTTCACTAAAGATAAAATAAGACATTATTTATGCACCACAAAGAAATCTATAGATGAAGGACAGGAAAAACTAGTAATATTGAACAGAATTAAGGAATAACCCATAAAAAAATGTTAAAAGGAAAAAAAAAATCAAAACAGGACTAACATTTATGAGTCCAAAGTAAACCTCACCGATGGTGTATTACATAATTCCATTTCATTGGTTTGGTTAGCACTTGGCACTTGGGTCCATTTCATGGGTGAGGCTTGTTAATGTGGAGGTGCTTTCCATTTGCTATTTTGTGGCCAATATGGGTAGAGAGGACATACAGGATTCTTGGGGATAAGCCACTATCCTTTGATGACTGTGCATCCATGGTTTTCTTAAATATGATAAAATGGTCTTTGAAGAGGAAGGAGTTTCTCAATGTTAAGTCCAATGACATTCTTCACAATTAGTGAGTTTGCATGGTGTGTGAACTGATAAAGGAGTGAATATTGTATCTTTGGCCCCCGCCTCCTCTTCGGTCCTTTAGGTTTAAAGTGGATGGGACAACAAGCAGCAAGCCAGGTCCCACAGGTATATATAAGGAGATTCTCGCAATGAGAGAGAGGAGGTCTTGTTCATGTTTTCTGAAATGTAGGGGTCAAAGATTCGAATGAAGCGAAGGTATTGGAAAGGTCAACCATTGAAGCTTTGAAAATTTAATCTAGAGAATTTCATGAGTCTAATAGTGGAAAGTGACTCACTTAATGCAATATCTTGGGTGATCTGTAATGCTTCAGCCCCTTGGAAATTCCAATTCAACTTCAATAAATCAGTTATGGGTGGTTTTTCACCATACGAGCTGATCAACAAATGGAATGGCAAATTCTCTCGCCAAAGAAGAGGTTGATAGAGTTTCCCCCTTTGTTGCTCATGTTGGGGAGTTTGGTTTTAGAATAATGCTCTTATATGGGTGCTTTAATATCTTTGTTCTTTCATTGTTCACTTTGTAAGTTGTATAAACTTTTGTATTTAGTGTGACATCACATCGTTACCGACCAAGGAAATCAGAAAAATACCTTCCATATAAAAGTCACAACGATGCAGCAGATCTCTTTCAAAAATAAATGAACCTCGAAAACTTTCATGCTCTTGACACCATAGTTGTCATTTGCCAATTTTGTTTCAAGCACCAGTTTGGTTTAACTCCAGATTGAATCATTCCATCCGATTCAGGATTTCTGTGTTTCATTTTGGAGTTCCATTTTTGGAGAATTTAAAAGATTGAATTACATTTAATTAACTCAGCTATGGGATGAAGCTAAGATGATGAGATATATATTTAGAAAAATAGTGAAAAGTGAAAGTAGAAAAATAAGAAAAATAGCAAAAAGTGAAAGTGACACGAGTACTATAAAATATATTTAAATCATTTACATCTAGGCAGGTGCTTCTATCCTCTACTTCTGTTTTGAATTTCATCTCTTTTCATATTTGTGCTGCTTATCTTTTCTTCTTTTTTTTTTTTTTTTGGATGGTCAGTTTACAAGTGTTTATGTACACGGTTAATGCAAATATGTTTCAGAAGTAAAATCAGTTTCAGAGAGGACAAAGATAAAGGAACCATACGTTGAGAAAACTGTGTCAATGTGAGAAGAAACGAGAATTGCATTTTCTTCTGCTTCATCTAGATACTTTGGCAATATTCTCAAGACGACATGCTTCAGATCTGAATATAACAGTGTTTTCCCCTTGAACAAACCACCTTCAAGGCGATTCGCACCAGATTTTGCATGGAAGAAATCCACTTGAACATCAACCTCCCAATGTGCTGTTTTCCTTATCTTTTCTGCTGCTTCCAATACATACTAAATGGAAAAAAAATAATGTCAACAGTGACATAACTCCATGGATGACAAACAGCTGGTATCATGAATGAATTATCACCAATTAAAGAAGCATTGATGAGAATAAGAAATCCAGAATTGTTAACATTCTTGTAAAGGGGGTCTTGCCTAAGCATGAAATATAGAGAATGATGAGTAATGTAAAGAATTTGCAAACAGGACAAATTAAGAGGCAAGAAGTTCTATCTTGTGGAATCATTAGTTACTAGATACAACCTTTCTAACAATTTAGGAGTCCAAGAGAATATTACTAAATATAACTTCTTTTAACAAATGTAAAGGGACGTTAAATGTAAAAGGACCAATAAAACATTAGCAAACTGGCTTAGCCAAACTGTGCAGCTTAGACATGGATACACTAGTCAATATCTAATATCAATATGCTCAAACTGTGACTCTCATACACTCAAAACAATGATATCAATTACCAATAATATATTATATGCAAATTTACTATAAAAGTTATAACAAATAAGAAATCAATATATTCATTATTTTTACAAATGAAATCCATTTTGAATTTACTCCTGAGAAAGGAAGAAATAACAAATAAAAAATATCAGAAACCAAAGTACCGGGTACCAACTAATGTAATAAAATATCATTTCTAACCAAAAAAAGTTATAAACATAAGAAAGATAATAACAATATAATTCTTCATAATCATTAGATTACTGGCCAAAGAGTGGCCTTCAGAGCAAGTCTTTGCAGCAACATTTCCTCTGAAAAATATAAGCTATCTGCAGATACATGCAAATCTGATGCTTGATATCGAAATTTTCCTTAGATAACCATTGGGAGAAGCCCATAGTATTTTAAGGCCTGAGGGGGATCGGATCTAAGATCTTTTCTGCAAATTTGTGCACTTGCTCCCTCTTCTTTTGATCTCTGCACCAAACAAAAAACTGTATATTCCACACGTTGCAGCATCTAGAACAGCACAGAGAAAGTACATCATGGATTCCACAAGCCAAATGTGTTCTTAAAGAAAGAAACTGTGCTGAAAGCACTGAGTGTGGTCAAGAGTATCGTCCTACACAATACATATTGCCAGGATTGTATGAGATTTTCAACCAAAAGAACACAATTCGATCTACAATGCTGCACACTTTGATCAGAGTATTAATTTATCGTTTTTTATAGGTTTTTAAAACTTCATTGAGTCAGAAGTGAGCAAAGAGCTCAACTACAACAGGAAGCACAAGAAAGTAATGCAAAGCAAATAATACTGATGCAACAGACAGAAACTGAAACAAAGATGTAAGAGAAGCACATGAAACACACACATGTGAGTGTGTACATGCACAAGCAGACTGATAGATAAATAGACGCATACTAAACGCGGCATGCTCCAGTGAGGATACTCCGTGTGGACCTTCCTTGTGGGGCCCACCTGGGGATGCCAATCATGAAGAGGGGGGGCGGGGGGGGCGGGGGGGTTTTAATTTTTAATGGGACCTACACTCGTGCAAAATTTCAGCTCCATTAGATCAACCTAACCCCTCAACTTTATGGTTTTACAAGACATCATTTTTTTATGATTTCACATACACGCAGTGAATAATAGTAGGATGAGTGTCAAACTTGGGTTTGTACATATATATATATATGGGAGCCATCTCCCCTAAGCTGCAGCTTAGGGGAGGAATAAGCTGAGGCATGCGAAATGCCCATGTGGCTTTAGTTTCATTTCAAGTCAATGAAAAACTGAGGCCCGCTCTTTTTTCTTTTTTTTTCATTTCCCCCTTCTAAGACCTAATCGAGCCTCTCTCTCCCCACTCTCTGTTTTCTTTCTCAGCCAATCCACAGGAAGCTCTCTCTCTCTCTCTCTCTCTCTCTCTCTCTCTTGCCTAGTTCCAACGAATGAATCTCTCTCTCTCGCCTCGCTCTCTCCCCTGAATCAGCGACCGAAAGAAGCTTTGCATTTCTCCCGGACGTCTCTCCCTTTCTGGTCTCTCTCTCCCGGACGGATCTCCCTCTCTCGTCTCTCTATCCCGGACGGATCTCCCTCTCTTCTCTCTCTCTCTCCCGCACGAAGATCTGTTTCTCTCTTCTCTCTCTCCTTGACGGATCTCGTCTCTCTCTCCCGGACGAAGATCTTCGTGCGACACCTCTTTTGCTGCAGTCGTCTCTCCCTCATCGAGCTTCTCTCTGCCGGCTGTCAATCACCAATCTCCCTTTCTCGTCAAGCTTCTTTCGTCAATCTCGTCTCTGAGAGAGGGAGACTGCAGCAAGAGACGAGATCGACGAAAGAAGCTCGATGAGAGAGGGAGATTGGTGATTGACAACCGGCAGAGGGAAGCTCAACGAGAGAGAGACGACAGCAGTGAGAGAGGCGTCGCACGAAGATCTCTGTCCGAGAGAGAGAGAGAGAGAGAGAGAGATCCATCTGGGAGAGAGAGAGACGAGAGAAACGGATCTTCGTGTGGGAGAGAGAGACGAGAGAGGGAGATCCGTCTGGGAGAGAGACGAGAAAGGGAGAGACATCCAGGAGAAATGCGAAGCTTGTTCCGGTCGCTGATTCAGGGGAGAGAGAGAGAGAGAGAGAGAGAGAGAGAGAGAGAGAGAGAGAGAGAGAGAGAGAGAGAGAGAGAGGGGCTTCATTCCTTGGAACCATGAGAGAGAGAGAGAGAGCTTCCTATGGGTTGGCTGAGAAAGAAAACAGAGAGTGGGGAGAGAAAGGCTCAATTAGGTCTTAGAAGGGGGAAATGAAAAAAAAATGAGCGGGCCTCAGTTTTTCGTTGACTTGAAATGAAACTAAACCCACATGGGCATTTCACACGCCACAGCTTATTCCTCCCCTAAGCCACAACTTAGGGGAGTCATTCCCTATATATATATATAAATATATATAATATAGGAAAATATTCATGTGCGTCCATCCCTCACCATCCAAACCCAAGTTTCCTATAAGGACCGTTCTTACAACTTACGTTGCGGAACTCCTAGTGGGGCCCACGTGAGTCCCCACTGGTCATGGGACAGAGGGACGTTGCAGACCGCCCAGTGGGGCCCACATGAGACCCCACTAGTCATGGGACAGAGGGGGACCAAAAGATTCAACTTGTAAGGACGGTTCTTAATATATATATATATAAGTAATGCTCCTGAATAAGCTTCCCTTACCGTCTTACGGTACAAGCCACCTCATGAGGCCACCTACCGGTCCATCTAAGTGGACCATCCAAACCCCCCCACCCCCCTACTCACGCATCCCACCGGATTTTGATAGATCTGAATGAAATGGACCATTGGAGTTGTTAAACTTGTGGACTACAAATGAATGAGTTAAAGGTATTAGATTGTCTTCAAATTTGATATCTAGGTTGGCCATATTTGGATCTTTCGATCCCCCTCTGTTCCATTATTTTTGGGGTCCTAAGTGGGCCTCACGAGGTGGCTTGTATTGTAAGACAGTAAGAAAAGCTATAACAGGAACATTACTATATATGTGTCATCAGGCTGAGGGGGACCGAAAGATCCAAGTGGGGCCAAGTGGCCAACATACATATCAAATTTGAAGTCAATCTAATACCTCTAACCCCTTCATCTGTGGTCCACAAGTTTAACAGATTTATATCAAATAAGAAAAATTGAACCTCAATCCAACGATCTAGTTCATCCGAATCCTTGCAAATTTATGGGATTCGGTGCCTATAAGGGGTTTGTGAATGTGTGGTCAATTTGGATGGGTCATAAGATGGGCCCCAGTGGGCGTTCCGAATTGTGCGGACCGTAATGACGGTCCTTATAGGACCGGTTCCCATATATATATATATATATATATAAGAAAATATTCATAGGGCCTATGGCCTACTACTTTATGGGACACGTGACATATAGGGGCTGGGGGTTTAGGTGGTCTTACCATGTAAGACACCTATGGGGCCCACTATATGATCAATCCGAATGGACCATCTAAACCCTCAGCCCCTATATGTCACGTGTCCCATAAAGTTTGCACTGATTTGAATGGATTGAACCATCGCATCTAGCGTGAAGTTTTTTTATTTAAAATTGTTTAACTTGTAGGCCATAGATCAAGCGGTTAGGATCATTGGATTGACTTGAAATTTCAAATCTAGGGTAGTAGTAGTACCACCTAGATCTTTCTATCCCCACCTCTCACATGATCTGTGGGGCCCCAGGTAGGCTCCAACAGTTGCTTCACATAGGAGCACTCCTTACAAAGGTAACCTTTTTACCACTACATGGAACACCCCATGACAAACCCAATCCCCACACTCACTAACCTCCCGTGAAGATTCAACACTCACTGCCTCACCCTAATTTGGGACTAATCTAAATAATAATCACTATCAAATCAGATTTCAAAGGTTTATTAAATTGTATTTTTCATGAAATTCAGTTCAGCGGTGATTACTACTTAGATTAGAGTCAAATTAGGGTGAGTGCTAATTCATGTGATTTCAACACCCTCCGGCCAAAATAACTTAAGCTAATGTCCGCGCCAGAGGATTTGCGTGCATGGGACAACAAGGAAGTAATAAGAAGTAGCAATTTACCATTACAAGATATTCACTTTAAACCATAAACCACAACGCAACATCTCCTCACAGAAATCAACAACTTGAAACCTCAAAATTCAAAGCAAAAACACACACACTTCCAGCTAATCAGGTTTCCTCATTCAAATTCCAACTAAATTTCAGTTTCCAAGTTCCCAATCATTTAAAAAAAAAAAAAAACACACACACACACACACAACAAGCCCATCATCATGGTATCAAAAAGAGAGTTAAAATTCAAACCTGCAATGCCTTATCAAGAGCATCCGACCCAACAGGATGAGGACCCAATCGAGTAAGAGCCTTCACATGCTCCATCGCAGATACCTCTGAAAAACCCCGTTTCCCCACCTGCTCAGCCGTAAGAGGATCTGGGAGCCTCTCGAACTGAACATGATGAACGGCCCAAGAGCCATTGATCAGAACAATAAGCAAGGCTATCCATAAGAATCCCGATCTCTTTGGACCCTCCGCTATTTCTTCAGAACCCGAACCTGCTCTCTTCTCAACATTAGATGTTGCAGATTTTCGACCCATCTTTTGTTTCATTCATGTACAATCACAGATAAGCTTTTGGGTTAAGATCGAATCGGTATAAAATACAAAGGCCTTGCCTTGTTGTAGTTGTAAAAGCTGGAATCTTTCTCTTGTTGAGTGAGATTTGAGAAGATTTGCAGTTTGATTGAATTGAAACGAAGGAGTTTGCGGGAGTCAAGAGAAGAAGTGAGGGAGGGATCCGAAACTAGCAGAGTTCGAGGATCCTCAAGCGGACGGGTCAATGAACGAGAGACAGAGGAGACAGCAGTTGAAGTTTTAATGATTCTGGTGAGAGGAAGATTTGTAAATCGGCCCTTGTATTTCAACTAAATAGCTTTGTAATTGCCCCTTGTATTTAAAGTCAATAGCAAAGATACTCATGAATGGCTTTTCACTTATTACCCAGAGTTTTAGACCCGTTAAAAATCGGGTCTGAATCCTTATTGAGGCTTCGATAAGTAAATGGGTCCGGATCCGATTCCACCTTCGTTCGAACCCTTGGACTCGAGACTAGACATATTACCTCAATTTTCTAAAATCTCTCATAAAAACTATAGTTTTTTAATATCATTTTCTATCTAGACTCAGATCCGGATCCAAACTCATCTTATATGTGGTTCTGGTTCCAATTCCGAAGCCAAGAAACTGGTTCCAAAACAATTCCGTGTCTAGATCCAGTTCAACCTTCTCCTTAACAGTTCTGGTTCAGGGACCGCATCCACCATGGACCCAAACCGGAACCGACCCGTTTACAACCCAGTTTTTGCTTTGATTCTTCATTTTCTTTTTCTTTTTTACAGAAAGTGGTGGTGGTGGTGGTACTATGCTGAGCTAACGATTACTAGTGATATGGCTATGAAGCTGAAACAAAACACAAAGTGTAACTTTTAGATTTGACTTTCTGTCGATTTCGGCCGAAGATATGGATTTCAACCAAAACTTAACCAAAAGAGTCGAAATTTCTAAAATTTCCGTAATGGCCAAAATTTTGTGGGGAAATGTATTCAAACTTCAATCTTGAAGGTTATTAACTTTTATTATTATAAAAATTATATCTAAAATTATTGTAGCAAGAAATGTGCTTAAGTTTATATGTCAAATATTATTTTATCATAATAAATTAAATGCCTACATTATGTGTTTTTATTTTTTTAGCATATATTTATATTTTGATTTTATTTATTTCTATAAACCATAACTTCCAAACCTTTCACCGAGACATTTCAATTTAAATTAAAGACCCAAATGAGCTCCAAAGTGAAATTAACAACTATGATAGTGAGGCCTGAGGTCCTAAAATTGTGTAACGTGAACCCCCTTCAAGTTTCACTTATAATATAGAGTTGGGCTTTTTTGACTTTCCATTAGTAAAACATGTGATGATTTTAAATGCAACAATAAAGGCTCACAGGTGTATTATAAATAGAATAATAAAGTCTCACATGCTTTTCAGGCCATCAGTGTGACAGTGAGCTGAACCTCAACAATAGTGAAATTTAGCCTAGCATCCTATGCAGGCAAGACCTATGACCCACGGATCAATCATTTCATTGGGCCTAATCCATAGGTCCAATAAGACTAACCACTTAATTAGGATTTTTAAAATAATTAAGAGCTTTTAAACCTATTTTGATGTGAAGCTTTTCAGCAAGTTTTTAGAGATTTAGTTTCCTTTAAATTTGAGAAGATATAGAGATTTTGATCCTACAAAGAAAGGGAGATGCCAATCCTTTCTATAAATATATGTAACCCAACCCTCAATTGGGAAAGAAATCTTTCATCATTCAATGAAGAAATTGTTCGGTTTCTATGTGGTTGTACATGCTCCCCTTTGATTGAGAGCTATTTCTTTGCATAGAGTTCCTTGGGGGATTCAGCCAAGCTGCATCAACATTCCAAACAATGGGGGAAGTTATTTAGAGCAGCTTCATTCAAAGGTGAAATCCCATGATTTGAATATAATAGACTGATGGATTACCTTGGAAGCACATGTGACGTGGGCCACATTTGATAATTGGACCAAACTAATTTTATCTATTTACTTTTTTTAGTTATTTACAAGAGACTCGAAGTGACATCCCTATAACCCCAAGGGATAGCACAATTGTCTAAGTCTAAAACTCGAGAGTTAGAAGTTGTAGTTTTAAACTTGTGCTCTATCCTAAATAGATGCGTGAAGGAGGAAGGGACTTCAACTACTTGAACACCCTCCTTAGGCCAAAGCCAAAGAAAAAAAAAATTGACATGCTAACACACTCCTTGATGCCCCACTAATATTTTGTTCACGAGTATAACCGTATCGTGTGACATGACAGCTTCTTAGAAAACGAATTCATTAGGAAACCCACAGTAACTTTAATTCCAGGGAAATGACCTCAATTTATACCTGATGATAATCAACTACCAAAATATCATATGGACCAATTCAATCCTAATCTTAATAAATAGCTAACATTGCCCCTCCCCTCAATCACATGTCCTATCAGGAAAGGATGTTACCAAAAAATAAAATGATAATATCTTGTGGAATCGATCATCATGTTCTCTTGCTGATCACCGTTTGTTCGTGGATCCAACATCATCGCAATCCGCTCTTTTTTTTGAGTCGCAGGTGCCGATGCCCCAATAAATTACATCTGTCGTGATTTCTTCCTGTAATTATTTCAAAACCATTAAAGATAGGACCATGTTCGACTTGATCGCAAGATCATCAGCCTTTTAAATTAAATCAACCTAACTATCCAACCACACAACTATTATATATAATTATTTATCAAAAAATATCTCAAAAGTAACTAGATGGAGCGACCGACCCTAGCCACATGGGCCATGCCCATGCTTAGCCCAGGTTATTATGCTAGTTTATACATGATGATAATCAACAACCAAAATATTTTCAAATCCAAAGCTAAGATCTCTAACAAATTATATTGACCAATTCAATTCTAATCTTAATTAATCTCTAACATGACAAATTGCGTCTGTGAAGTGCAGTCCTCCGCAATGGGAGTAGGAATCAGTAATATCATCCTGAGCTGCACAACTTGCACTTAATCTGTAGATTTGAACTCTAATCGATGGCCCTATCTCAACAAATTTGTTGCCCCTCGTAAATCTCCACCATTAATACTCCATGGTAAGTGCCTTCAATAAAAAGAAGGCAGAGCTTAGAATTCCTAAGAACTCACAAGGCCGGCCCATTTGCTTGCATGGAATTGAATTTCTGAGAATTCATTGTACATTAGGTTCCAATAAATGATTATTAAAGAGTGAAGGATGAAGGATACAAGTGGAGATGTAAATGGGACTTGATTCTCCTAAGATTTGATTTAGTGGTGGTGGTTGGGTATTCATTTTTTCCAACTTTCCTTGTTCATTTTCCAGCTGTGGGGAGACCATTTGATGGCCAGCTGCACTGCTGCTGTTATTAGCAACTAAATAGAAAGGAATTCAAGTCAAACCGGCACCAAAAAAGGATTAGTAAAGAAGTGAAAGGGTATAAGGTGGAGATATTAATGGGACTTTGACTTCAATAAAATTAGAAATAGCAGGGTCATGACTGGCATCATGTTCCCTTGATTCATTTCCATTTAAAAGGAAAGTTTATTTGTTTATTTTCAGATATTCATCTTTGTATCTTAAATTTTAACCACTTATAGTAATGCAAGTCTTAAAATACCTATAATTCAATTCCATGAAACAAACAAGCATTTCTTAGAATTCCTAAGACTTTAGTTCCACACAAACAAAAAGGCACAAAGCAAACAACCTAAGGGCACGTTAGATATTAGGTGATGAACATCCATGAGTAACCTACAAATTTGAGGATTTCTTCAGGCCTGTTTGGTTAGAATTATTTCTATAAGGAATTGGGCTTGTTGGAGTTGGAAATTTATGACATGATGTAACACCTTCTCTCCTGTACATCCCAAATATTATGCTTGTTGCAAGAATTCAAAATTCCAAACCACATGAAAATGCACTTTTAGCCTCATAAATTCCCATAATTTCAGCACTCCAAATGCTAGGAGGGGGTGTTAAAACATTTGGAATTCTACTTTAGAGGACGGCATTTGGAGTTCTCATAACTTTCCTAAACAAACAGGCCGGATTTGTACTAATGTGGATTCACGTCGATATCCGTGCATATAGCCGAGAAAAATGTTATTAATGTTTTAACTCCACAAAACTTTGGATTTCCAAATCCGGCGGTGCAAAATCCACAGTTGCATAAAGAAGAAAGATGGGAAGCCACCGGCCTCGCGAAGACGAGGTCACCATTTCTCCTGACATCCATCCAGAAGTTTGGAATGAGTGAGAACATGTCCCAAAATACCATCTTAAAGCCATCATAAGGGGCGGTAGAACCAAAAATAAACCATGAATAATAAAGCAGTTAGTCCCACCAAAAAAAAAAAAAGCAGTTAGAACATATTAAAATGCAGACTGACATGTAACACAGAAAATTAAGATGATCTGAAAAAATCAGAACTCATGAATCCTACTCAAAATAGATTGGATAAAGCATCAATGGTGCTGATGATGAGAAGCAAAGGGAGTTATGATGTTGGATGAAATTAACTTTGCTGATGATGATGACAACGACCATGACATGTTATCACAGTAACAATTACAATCACAATAATGTGAAGTTGCAGCACATTTCTGCTGGGGGGAAAAGTTGTATATGTACATAACTGTAAGAAAAGAGATCGATCCTACTATGTTGTAATTTGTTCCAATTTCTGTTCTGCATCAAAATAAATCAAACTAACTAAAACAATTAAAGAATTACTCCTGAACAATACCCACTTCCTTTATCTACTTGCCAGCAATTTATATCATTGAATTCCAATGCTTCAGCAATGTGTCAGTTCTCTCCTCCACAGGAACCTTGGCAACACTACTCCTCTTTAGCAGTTGGCCTCACCCACAATTCCTTCCTTCAGAGCCTGATCCATCGCTTTCTTTGTCCCCTCCAGGTCAACACCGACAAACTCCTCTTCAAACAAAGATGGCATGATCCCCTGGTTCACGCCAGTCTCCACTGGTCCATCACCAGAAGCCAGTACACTAGAGAGGCTGTTTGGGGCTTTGATCTCACCATTCAAACAGTCAACCAAGGGCCCCATGGCTTTTCGATCGACATTGCCCTTTAAAGGGTTCCTGCCCTGACCATCAACC
This sequence comes from Persea americana, assembly GCA_029852735.1. NCBI lineage: Eukaryota > Viridiplantae > Streptophyta > Magnoliopsida > Laurales > Lauraceae > Persea > Persea americana. Next base: position 35,803,193 of record CM056820.1, on the reverse strand, counting down.
TGAAAATCTGATGACTCGCACCATGTCACCCAATTAGGGAGTGGCTGATCAACAGAAAAATCTCCACCGTCTCCACCGTCGGTTGTCTCTTGCCGGGCAAGAGAAATATCATGAGATATGCACGGTTTCTCTAATCCTGAAGAGTGCCCCTCGCCACAGTTGTAGCCTCCCCCATTCATAAGGACATTTTTGGTAGACGGTTTATCTACGCAGTCCGCGTCCAAACCAGATGCTCCATTAGTGTAAGTTACAGTATCAACTAATTCCCCATCCTCTCCAACAACCTCATCATCACTACTACTGCTTCCGCCATTAGACACTGTTGCTGTTCCATTGAGATCAATTTCATCCATCTTCTCACTGTGTAGGGACTCATCTATGGTTCCATTTTCTTGGAAAGCAAACCAGTTTGAATTTGTGAACAAACAGCCACTGCAGCACCAACAGAAAAATTGCTTGTGTCATTAGTAATGAATTTTACTATTTTCGTATTTTGTTTCCCTGACCTAATTTAAAGTTACTCAACTTTCATTTGGATTCTATTTGAGATGGCTTTGCAATGGGTCATAATGATGTTTTTGGTGCATTGAAGCTACATGGAAAGTAAGCATTCAGAGTCAGCATTCCCAAAATAGGTAATTCTACATCAAGGAACTGAAAAATTACATGGAGAGTTGGAAGGATTCAAATGTTCCTAAGATGATGTTTATTGAAGTGTAGGCTGCAGCTTGGATTTGTTTTTCGGCCTGACCAAGCCAAGGTCATTCAGTTGGATTCCAAATCAATCAGCAATTTTAAAATTTCGTATTAATAAGCAACCAGAAAAGGAAGCAATTTTCTCTGAAGAAAATGGAAGCTCAAAAAAAATTATAACATGGATGATGTACAGGAGAAAAATTAGCATTACCTCTTCACGCCATCTCCAAGCCTCAGTGATGATATTACAGCTTCGGAAGATTCATCATCCAAAAATGCATCCTGTACTTTCTCATGGTGATCAAAATACAATTCATATGCCAGAATATGAGCAGCTTGTAAAATGAAAAAATAATATTTTTGCAACACTTTCTGATATAGACACCTTAATTTGATATTACTTTTACTAAATTTCACCTCTATGCTTCCAACACTTAAAAGAACACCACTCAAAACACCAATAAGAAGAATTCTCTCGCAAACATAATCATGTCACGATTGATTTCATTGTTCTACTCCACAATTTCCATAAGATAAAATTCACCAAATAAACCCTGTATATTTGGTTTAATCTAATTCTCTATATTTGTTTGTTCATTTATTTTTGCATCCATTCATCATTATCATTACAGGCTTGTCCCAACAATGTTCAGCTACACGAATTTTGTTTCTCCATTCCGATCTATCTTGGGCCAAATCCTCAGATAATTCTTCAAATCTATTTTTACTACCTCCATCCACGTCCTCTTTGGCCTACCCCTTTCTCTTGATGGGCCATCAACCTTCATAAACTTTTCCTTCCTAACGCCGTTGCCAGCCTACGTTGGACATGCCCAAACCATCTCAAACGGGTTTCTCTAATTTTATCCCCTATTATTTTTATTTTTATTTTTTATAACTGTTAAATTTTATTCCACTAGAAAAGAAGAGAACAAAAACACAACTACCGAAAGACAAAGAAAAAGAAACAACTAAAACAAACTATACATCAAACATGATAGAAGATCGAGAAATTCCTTCCCTTGCAAGACCATCCGCCATTGAGTTAGCCTCCCGTGAGATGTGACAAAAAGAAGCACCCATCTTTTTAGAAATATCTTGCACCTCCTCTACCCAATCTGCCATGCACTAAATGATTGAAAAAGAGTTTTATCCCCTATTGTTGCTACCCCTAAATGCTCTAGAAAGCGCCGATTTCTAATTTTATCCTTCCTAGTTTTACCACACATCCACCTCAACGTTCTCATCTCTGCTACATCCATTTGTGCATATGGTGCTTCTGTTGTCTCAACAAAATTCCAAGTGCCCATCTGACAATATGCATTATGTATATGCATGCTCATGTGAACATACAACTGTTTGTGTATAAAAATGCAAATATATGTACAAGAATAACTGAAAATTTACCTCATCAACCTCTTCAAGTGATCCATGAACCTGCAATAAGTACAATTGGACTTGCTCACAGGCATAAAATGGTAATATAATAGCGATGCATTTATTTTAAAACAAATACACATTCAAAAACCATTTTTCTATTTTTCTCAGAAGAAACAATCTAATGTGTACAAGCCACTGCACCAAATTGTTGTGCAGTGCCGCTCCAGATCAATTGATCGATGGGAAGTGCAAACTTGGATTGGAACTTGGAAGGACCTAAAAGTGACCAAGTTGCATAATCAAACATTGAGTTAAGGGCTTGAAATTTTTTATTTTTTATTTTTTAAAAAGGATGGCTGAATTACAAGCCCTAAAATCAATGGAACAGATTATCCAACTGGTATGATTTTTTATCCATGACATATCCATGGAGTGTCCTTCCTATCCATCAATCCACCTTGATGGATGGTGGTGTGTCCCATTATGTGGCGCAGCACATACACACCTCTCTATGGTTCTCAAATCTTACCTCTTCCACATCTTCATACATGCTGTATCTAAAAGCCTCGCTTAGACTGTTCGCGAGTGCAGCTACATCATAGTCTCTATCCTGGAATTCATCTTCATCACTGTCCCTAGTCCTTTCATGCAAGGAAGTTGGGCGTCTGCATCAGGAGAAAACAAATTTTCAACTCAAACAGATACCAACAGAAACATTACAACATTCTACAGAAGAGGAACTCAAGTGTTTTGAGGAGCCCCAACAAAATTTAAGTGCTTATAGTTTAAAGGAAGAGGTGTCAATGACATGTTCTTGTTTCCTTTGATAAATTTCATGTTCAAGTGAATCAACTCACAATCCACTTTACACATCTTACTGGGCATTTGGTTTATGCATAGCTCACTATGTGTATGCTCCATGTTAAGAGATTATGCAAGCCATTTAGGGTCTCCTATGTACATACCCAAACCATCTCCCATAACATTTCTTGATTTTTCTCTTAGAATAGAGTTACTCCCAAGTTTCCTCTTATGTATGCATTTGAAATTTTATCTTGTAACTGCAAGCACTCATCTTCGCATGTGTTGAGAAACAAGGGTTTATTTGAGATTTTGGTCAATGGGGGTTTATTTGTAATTAGGGGAATAATGTTGCCCTAAATTAGGATTAGATTAAATTTGAGTTATATTAGGCTAGTATTATGATGTAACTAGGTTTCCTATGGAATGTTGTTCCCTATTATGATTGTATTAGGTTTCCTAGTTTAAGTTGGTATCTTTTGGTTGTACTTTATAAATGAACATTGGCTATCCACAATAATACATATCAAAGAGTTTTGTCAAGGCATAGCCCTAACACTTCAACTGCATGCGCATCTCAACTCCATGTACTGACAACTTATTGTTTTTTTTCCTTGGACCAACATTTAGATTCATACAACAAAACATAAGTCGAAAATGAAATTTTAAGTTTGAAACTCACGGAGTGTTTCTGGTTTTATTTTTTTAGTACTCAGTCCGGTTATTCAGACATGAAAAGAACCACTCAGCTCTTTACTCAAGCTAAGCTCTAACAGAATCTATAGAAAAATAGTGACTTCGTTTGTTGGTACTCAGTCATGTTTACAGACATTGTTGCATAAACTACCCATTCTCCGTACCAACCTATCAACCTTGTGTTGTTCATAAGTAAAGATCTTATAAGATGGTACAAAAATACTTGCCCACAAGCCCATCTGTAGACATTTTCCACAGTATTGCGCTCATTTAGGATGCTAGTTTGCCAGTCTATCCACTCAACGTTGTCCTGAGGAAGCACGAAAGAACCAAAGTGAATTAAATTTTCCCAGCAAGTGGAAAGATAAGATCCAAATTTAAGACATGCGTCCACACAAATATATAAAACAGAATTATCAAGACTAGCCAGGACACCATTATCAAATTAACGACCAGGCCTGCAGGGCCCACTTGAAACCACCCATGATCTACTGATACTCAATCCCCCAATTTAACACTCACCCAACCTATATTCACCACTGGATTGACCATACAAAACAAAAAAGCACTTCATCTAAGACTAAAAATTGTTTAATTTTGAGGCTCTCAAATCTAGGGTTAGATGATGGTCCCCATCATCAAAGCTTGAACGCCAAGTATAGATTTTTTGGGAATTACATTCAATAGTGAAAATATGTTGGATCAATGCCAAATTGGGACCACTGCTAATTCAAATGGGGATTGGATTGACCATGGTGAGACAATATGTGAAACAAAAAGGGGGGCATTAGATAAAGGTGGAGAATTTGTGGCACACAGAAAGTATAAAGTGCTGGAAGTGCCCCAGAAATTCAAATAAAAGAACACTGAATATCTAGGATTATATCCAGTTGGTAAAGATTTAACCATGGTCATTTTTTTACTCAAAAATTTTAATTGATAATTAAATGAAATTTACATCAAAAAAATATATGAAACACAACACTAAGCAGATAATTCATCCCCGATGGAAATTTAAGTAAATTTGATTCATAAACATAGTCACATCAAGGAATTCAACAAGCATGGGAGGAAGAAAGTGAACTGAGCTGGTACAAAAACACCTACTTAATACTAACATTTATCACTCACATAAGGTTAGCAGCTACTTAATAATAACATCTATCACTGACAGATAAGGTTAGCAAGAGAGGCCCCTATTGAGTGGTTCTGATGCCAATAATTGGCACCAGGTTGGTGCAGGTTTTCATATGTCCTACAATGAATTATTGTAATCCAGGATGAACTGGGAAGATGATGCTAGGTTACATCACAACCCAGCAATGGGTCAGGGGTTTTTTTTTTTTTTCTCTCTTTCCCCATGTGTGTGCGCATTAAGAATCCATACAAGCTGGTATTGCAGATACCATTCCAGCTACATTGGTGAAGTTTCATTTAAGTCCATATTCCATCACAAGCTATCACCTACACAGCCAACATTTTAACCTGTAGATATGCATGAATGCCGTCATTGACATTCCCCATTTGAACAAGCTTGTTCGCAATTCGTGTAATGTGCCCGAGGTTGCCAGTCCGAGGTAAATGTTTTCCAGCAGCAGGTAATGTCGGCTGCCAAGTCAATTAAAACCAGTTTCATTTTCTCAAGAGATGTAATTGAAAAGGATGAAAGACATGTGAATAAAGGTAATACGAGATGTAGAACAATGAAAATGATAGTCATAAATGAGTAGCACTAGAACCTGCCCTTGTAGAATTAGAGTATTAACTTACCAGAGTTGAATCAACAGAAACAATGGGATGTCTGTCAGCTTGGAGAATTTTCCCAACTAAACTGCACTCTCGAAAGAGATGGTCTACAAGTGTAGCACTCTTGCTCTCCAAGCATGACACTATGATACCCTCAACATGAAGATGTAGAAAATTATTGAATGGATACCTGCCACCATCATAACAACACATGTAAAGCCACAAGCGCTGGTGATTTCTTTGGTTATCTTGCTAAAATCAAGAGACAAGCTCTTTGTCAGGTCCTGCAGGTATAGGAGAGGTGCTCCATAATAGTGATGGATTGTTGTTAATGATAATGATATTCTCCAAGAAAGATGACATTTTAGAGTCCAATGAGGCGGAGGTCTTGGCCATTTTGGGAGCTCTTCACGTTCTCGTGTCACATTACAATGCTAAGGTGATTGTGGAGAGTGAATCAGTGAAAGTCTTTTGGGCCTCTTCTTAAGCAATAGCCCCTTGGAGGTTCCAGTTCCATATGAATGAGATTAAGTCATTGTCTTCTCTCATTCATGTGGAGTTCCAGCATGTCAGGAGGTCAGCTAATGCTTTTGCAGACTCTTTGGCCAAGGAAGGGGTGGAGAAATCTTCTCCTTTTGTTGTTTTCACTTTGTAATTGCGCTTTTGGTTAGGTATAATGTTGTTATACTTTTGTTGCCTTCTTCGAAGGCTTGTATTTTTATTGTTCTCCTTTTCTATTAACAAATCCTTCATTAACGATCAGGAAAAAAAAAAATAGAAGAGCCAGCTTACTCAAAAAAGAGATCCAGAATTCTCTGGATAGCACCCGAGCTAACCAATTCCCTCTCAGCAATGTCATTGCCAACCTTCAACAATACTGAGATGAACTCCACAATCTGATTAATCAATTTTCAAAATGGAATAAGAAAATAAACTACTGTGAGAGTTCTGATCCTTTACTAAATGCTTCAATACAGATTTAGATTCCTATATAAATCTTCCCATTGCAGATCATAATAGTTGAAGCTTTTAAATCAAAACTGCTAAAGAGAAAAGGCGAGAACTACGGAAGCGAGGAACATAGAAGAAGAAAGGCGCAAAGAAAGGAGAACAAAAGGCGCCCAACTTAGGGCTGATCATCCAATGCAGGGTGGGGCAACCAGCTTCCCATATTTATGTTATTAAAAAAATGAATTTTGAAAAATAAGTGCTGAAGCCCATTCAAAAAAAAAAAAAAAAAAAGTTCTGAAGTTCTGGTTTTCAAAAAATTACAAAACAGTCCCTGTGCAGCAAAAATTAGATTGCAGATCAGTCCCAAACTGTGTTTCTACAATAACATCATATACAACTCCCAACTCTTTAGAACCACCAAGCACACAGTTTTTGAGCATATATAAGTAGAAAATTCTAAGTAGCCATTATTACAAGTTTACTGTTATGATTTTTTTTCTCAAATAAATTAGGTGGTGATCTTAATTAATGACTCCAAAAGAAGTGTTTGCCAAGGTTTCGAAGACTTGGAATGATCGTCGAGAACTTTTTTAAAGAAATCTAAAAGGATTTAGACATTGTTAAGCATATACGTGCATGATACAATTTAAAAAATGTTTAATTTGTCCAACAGATCCACTACACCAAATATGAAGTTGAAAACAGGAAGATGACATCTTGTACCTGCCATCACACATAAGGGAAAGAACGATGTGAACCTCCACCTCAGGCTGTACAGTGCGGGCTTACAAATTGAGGAAAATCTTCACCTACGAGCATATCACATAATGTGCTTATACGGCCAACTTGTGGGCCAAGTTGGATGCATTCCTATCCTTGGAGGTAGGATAGATGAAAACTTCTCTTTACGGTTAAGGGTCATTGAAAAATGCAGCCACATCAGATTATCTCAGCCCTTAATTTAACAGCTGTAAAGTTTAATGGTCTTTTTTAACCACAGAATTTTTTTTGAAATTCAATCCATCATTAAGTAAAGGTTCAATGAGCATAAATTTGGGCATGGTGCTAGATCATGGGGTATAAAAGTGTGAGATGGGCTTCACTGATCAAAGGTGTGCGCAAGTGGGTCACATAGAGCTGGAATAGTGGACTGTGCATGCAACCCACTAGGAGGAGAAAATTCTCCCAGGGATTGATGATCTAATAGGCTCCTCCTTTAATAGACAATGTTCCAAGAGTTAGGGGTTCGTTTAGGCACATCTGTGGAATGTGGAGTCTAGCTGTGCCATCTCAGCTTTTACCATGGAGGGTGAAATCCTCATTCCAACCCCTCCCTTCGAAATGGCACTCCACTAAAAAGAAGAAAAGTACAGCGCCACATCAGCAAAATTCCTTTGCTTCTCCAATTCCTTGCAGCACTCCAAATAACAAATGGCAGATAGCAACAAAATTTCCTGCTTTCCCATTTTCACATTATACATAAACAAGCCCTTGGAAAGGTGAGAAGCTATTGGCCATGCTATATTTTGTTATGAGAAAAGTTGGACTTAATTTGTAATTCTGAAAAAATACGGATTGTACTGTAATTACAGGGAAAGTGATTGAGTTTTCTGTGATTTTCAGAAATATAATAAAGAATATATAGGCATTGTCGACCAGCCCTAGGCACTACAACCTTGTGAGAGATTTCTCTCAATTCAACCCTCATCTCTCTATTTTCGTATCTTTCTTCTCTTAGGGTTTTCCGACCTTTTAGGGCGAAAAACCCTAGGAATCATTATATCAGAAGTGTTAACGTGGTTTCAAAGCCTCTAAATCTCTAAAGACGACTATTTTGAGAAAATAGAGGAGGTATTGATTTTGAGATTTACAGTAGCAGCAGCACAGTAACAACGGTAATATTTTTCGGTAACAACGGTAATATAGTAGCGGCAGTGTGGCAATACCGTAGCGATTAAAGAGGGTTTATTGGAGACTCCAAGTGGACTGAAGAAAGAATGAAGAATTAGGATTTTTAGACTTTGCCAGAAGATCTTCATCTGTGAGGCCCTTCGTCCTCACAGAACTCCTTTGGTTTTTGCCCATTGATTCTCTTCATTTGAGACATTTATGTTAAGAAAGGGCTGAAAAGTCTGAATCACTGTTAGTACATGCAAACTGGGCAGGTCAAAGATAGATAGAAAGTCGACAACAGGTTATTATACTATGGTCAGCAGAATTAGAGTTTCTTGGAAAAGTAAGAAACAACCAGCAGTAGCAAAATCTAGTCATGAAGTGGAGTACCAACCTATGGCTCTTGGAGCATGAAAATTGTTATAGAATCCTACAGTACGAGTTGGGATTTCTATATAAAGGTCCAATGATGTTACATTCTAACAGCACATCAGCGCAGAAATTGCAACAAGTCCATTCTTTCATGAACATACAAAAGAAATTAGAGTTGCTGTCCACATCAAGCTGAAATATGTGGACAAAGATGAGCGCTTAGTAGATTTCCTCACTCAGGCAGTGCCAAGAAGAAATTTATCAGATTCATTTTCCAAGCTAGGTATAGTGGTTATCTATGCACCAGCTTGAGGAGTACTAAGAGAAGATTTGGACTTATCTGTAATTTAAAAAAATATAAACTGTGTTGTATAAATATAGGAAAAGTTAGGGGCGTTTTGGTATTTATTCAAAAAATAATAAAGTATCTATAGGTGTGAACGTGTGGTCGCCCAGCCCCAGGCACCACAACTCTATGAGAGATTTCTCTCAATTTTTATTTTTATTTTGAATGATTACTTTTATTAAATAAAGCAAACAGTATAAGAGATAAGTACTAAAAGCAGAAAAACCAAAAAGAACCCTAAAACCAGCAAACTAAGGCCCTGCCTCTCAATTCAATCTCCATCTTTCCATTTTCTTCTCATTCTACTTTTAGGGTTTTTTTAACTCTTAAAGGAGAAAAACCTAGGAATAATCACATCAGAAGTGTTAACATATATGACGTTCAACATTGACCGTAAGTCATTAACATGTTTCCCTTTTGACAGCCAATTCAAAGGATATCGATCAAAGGGTTAGAATGTTCATGCGTGCAACAGCTTTTGAGGTAAAGCTCCTCCATGTGGCTCACCAAATCAATGATCTGGATAATTTTACCGAGGGTCACGCATAACAACTTCAGGCTTGAGTGACAGAGTCAATGATCTTTTTTTCCGTAAACAAAAAGCATCATCTACTAAATAAGCAACATTGGTTCAGAGATAACATACCTTTAGTCGATGCTGCCCAAGGGGAGGGCGGAGTTTCCCATATGTAGTAGGCAAAACATTCTCATCAGTGGACACATTCAAAAGCAAAACCAAGTCACCTGCGCCACAACATAGCCAATGGCAAGACAAGAAATAAAATATTAACACCCCGGGCTAAAAGGTGATGTGGAATGCATCAAGTGGTTAAGAGGTTATAAAAGATCCGTCATCCACGGTGATAGATCACATTGGTCAATTATAAGTTTATAACCATAGTTACCTAATTCGTTTGTCGTGGCCCCAAATTTCGCACTGTTCAAGTCAATCAATCCGCTATTTGATTCGGTTGATTCGAGCAGCAGTTCATTCGGGTACACAGAGGGGGAGAAGACAATGAAAAGTAACCCATGAGAACAGAGAAGACAATGGAGGAGAAGATGAAAAGGTTGAGAGTTACAGCCCATTGGTCTCTTGTTCTTTTTCCATAGGTTTTTTCCTTTCTTTCTATGAGATAATGGGATGGTAATTAAAGGCACTATTCCATATTTCCTTTCTCTTCCTCTCTCTGACTTGACTAAAGTGGAAAGTTAGAAGGCAATTTAATGCACTGTACATCTTTCCTTTTCCCTACCTCTCTCTTGACTTGACTAAAGTAGAGGTGCTCTAGTGTCTTACTCTTTTATGGATGGGCCCACCAAAAGATTAATCCTTAAATCTCATGGAGGCCAAATATTATATTTTGTGCTGCTTCATTAAATTATAAAATAGACACGATTATCTCTGTTAATCCAGAATTAGGGCCCATTTATAAAATCCAAACCAGTAAAAAAAAGTCTTCCACAAGTTAATTACTGGTGTGCCCAATTAAAAAAAAAAAAAAAAAAAAAGGAAGTTTGTGCCGCCATTAAATTAATTAAAATGCAAAACATATAAGTTCAACCATTTATTCTTGTGTAGTTTAGTCATATGAACAATAATGATAAATTTAATGGTGGACTTTACTCCGATTAAACTAAAATTTAAGCCACAAGTTACGTAAAGGAGATGATGAGTACTTAAGTTTTCTTAAATTGGCCCCAATGATAATATTAATAAAAAAAGACACTTCGATGAAAAACAAAGAGGGATCTCTTGTAAATTATTTCAAATTAGTAAAGTCCACCATTAGGGCTTGAACTTGAATTGCAAATCAAACAAACTCAAAAACGAATTAAGTAAGCCCACTCCATCGAATTTGCAAATTGAGGTAAGCGTCAAAATGCAAACTACGAACTTAAATGCAAATCATAGGAATTGCAAATCAGGTAACTATGATTGTAACAGGTGTCAAATTGAATAAAATGCAGATGCAGCAGTAGATTATTTGGTTATAAATCTTAATATAGCTTACTTGCAAATTCCGTATTTAGTGAGCCTTTAAAATACATCCTCCATGGCTCCATCTATCTTAGTCTCCTTTTCTTTACCAAGACCCTTCCATTTTCATCTTTAATACACCCTACATGATCAGAGCCTCTAGTATTCCTTCTTTGATCTAGCACGCTTATAGATTTTCTTCTCTCCCTAACTCCTAAACATATAAATTACCATAACCTTGCACCTGGCTTTACCTACCTCTTTAAACATGAAACTTTAGTTGTTAATCAATTGAGTTTTGAGAACTCATAACTTTCAGATTATTATGGCAATGCTTCCATCTGAATCATAAATAAACAAGTAACCCGTACGAGAAGAGTCAATGGCCTTAGGTTTAGAAACACATCTATATGACGAACCTCACCAAGAAAAACCATGAATAAAAATTTCTACGTGAAGTGAAACAACTGACATTTTGTATGATGGTAAATCAATTGACTTTCAGGTGGATCAGTTTCCTTCCAAAGCCGAGCATAAGGATGAACATGCATTGACAAATGGATAGATCTCTTTTAAAGAAAAAAACTTAAGCCCCCAAAAAACAACCTAAGGTGTTAAAAGCCATCTACGCATTTGCCTTCTTCACAGATAAAAGTTATTATCCCCATATTAGTATATAATAACAAAGAATTGTCCTTTCAAATGCACAAAGTTCTCAGTAGTCAGTTCTCACTGAATTAGAAACAAGAAGATTACCAGAAATACTTGAGAGCCTTACAAATCAGGTTCTTCTATTTTGGTTCTGCATGTTTCAATTTAGATATAAAAGAACCACATAATTTCTTTAACAAATGATAAGTAGCTTAGGTGCAGTTCTAAAATAAAAACATTAAAGCGAGGACTTCAAGCAATGCACTGCAATTACCACTTTCAGCTCATATAGCTGTAATCATTCCGCACAAGGAGCCACAAAAGGGCAGGGAACTTACGCCCAAAACTTTCAAGAAGCATAGAAGTTCTTGTTTCTTCCTTTCCAAACAGAAACTAGATAACTGAAAGAAACACAAAAACTTAAGACACTATTGTCACTAAATTTCATAGCAAAAATTATGGGAATCCAGGAAAATGCATGAGAAAGAAGCAACAGAGTACTAGAATACATGACAAACTGCAACCTTGAGGAAGTGCCTAATCGATATGTGCATTAAGAAACAAGACAAAATAAATCCTAACAGCATATAGAGGTGGAATCAAGAAAAATAAATCCGAACAGTATACAGAGAAAGCATCAGGAACTATGCTGAGTCTCAATTAGGATTGGCAAAAATAACAAATGCTAATCAGACAACTCAAACTAGTAATACTAATCCCAGCTACAATTTTGATTAGTTAACCCAGATAAAATAGGTGCTAAAAGGGCACAACAAGCTACTACAACTAGTGTTTATTAAAATTCAGCCATTTACTGACTTACCAAGTTTTGGAAGCATGGCATCTATAGTCTCAGGATTTACAGGGAAAGGGGGTTCATGTAAATGTTGGCTTCTGATGGATTGAATCAAAGGACTAAAAGCCAATCTTTGTGGATCCAGCAAAGATATGCACACAGACAGTGCCTGAACAAGTACTGATTTTGATTGTGAATATTCCTGCACCTGATCAAAGATCCTCCCAACAAAACTGCATGTAGTGAAAACAACCACTTAGCTCAAAGATACACATAACAAATAACATATGCAAACAGGAGTATATTAACAGCAGATGTGGAAACTACGAACCTGGGGCTGGAAATTTTAACAGACAGAGCCGATGGAGCATTTCTAGTGATAGTACAGAGTGTTTCGGCTGCATTAACATGAACTTCAGGTGGACACTGATCCATTAAAAAGGAAGGTTACCAAGACATGCGTTAAACAACCCAAAATGAATGTACAAACTAAATAGCAGACATCAATCAAAACAACGACCACAACAACAATAAACAGCAGACTAGCAGCTATCCACTATCTATTAGATCTTCACATTGTCGCAGAACAAGCACATAAGCAAATGTACATTCTATAATCCTTTAAATATAATTATAATATATGTACATACATTCATATGTATGTCACTCTCCATTTGCACGTTGGTGAAAACATACATTCATGGCATTTCCAAGAAAAATATAGCCAAAGTTCAATTCAATTCCAAAATGCAAGTACCAAATGAAGGCTGTGCAAATGAGTAATTATCCCAAAAATGGCATGCATCAGTGACAGATCAAGTATGTGATTAATACATCAGTACCAGATCAAGTATAAATGTAGTGTAGATTACCTGTAACCTATTGATCCACGGATCATTTCTAAGAAAATCAGGCCATATTTAACTAAGAATATGAAAATTTACTCATATTTAAACAAATAATGCGCTAACACTCACACATGGGCTCAATTTATCCACAATCATTTCTAGCAAGTTACTGTCAGCTAACAACTGCATCACATCCACACAATTGGGATATGGATGTTCATTGGCACCAACAAGTCGAACCAAAACCTGAGAGGAAAAAAAACATATACTTATAAGCCAATATTTTGTATAATATGGAATCTATGAAAAGTTAGAACTCACAATCTTCTCAAAATTGCTATGTCCGAAACATCATTATTCCCTACTACATTTTCTATGAGGTGTTTAGCACAGACATTTGACAAATAAATAGGAAGGTTGGGTGTTCTCCAAGATATTAACTACTAACCTCCATAATGGATGTGATACCTATTAAATCAACCAACTGGCGGAAAATGTCTTGACGAGCCTGTCATAAATCAAACAAATGGTAATATCAGTGCAGTTTAAATTAATCTATGATAAACAATTTAATGTTAAATCCTCAATGTGCATGGAAACTATAAAATAAATGACACAAAAATGGTTCGTTGGATAACAATGACTCAAGGATGTATTATATGGAAATTTTAGTGCAAAGGAAGGGTTGCCCATGCAATGCTGACAGAAATAATAATAATAAGACAGCTATGGTCACACAGTACTCTGTTCACAAATGTAATATAGTGAGACCTATCAAATGAAAATAATGTGATACAATGAGAGAATGAAATCGATAAACAAAATAACTTATCTAGATGAAACAGGAGAAAGTATCAGCTTACTCGAATGTAATTCATTAGTGGAATGGTCTTTCTTAACATGAGACATATGACAACCTATAATACCAAGATGACTACATTAGCCAACCAATTTTGCTCACCAAGCCACAGAAAGATTCGGACATTCCCCACCCACCACCAACAATAGAAAATGCAGCGGAAGTAAGAAGACACGAATATCTGAATGTACCTTACTGAAGTACCCAGCCAGTAAGGCACTATGAGACCGTTTTGGCTCCAAAAAGGAAAAAAGCACGTCCAAAAGCTGTGATATTAAGAACTTGTTAAAAGTTAGTCCAGTATGATGCAACAGATAAGTATGATGCAACAGATAACCAAAAGTGAAGACTATGAAAAGCAGAGTGTTGGATCACATACATCCTCATCCTCAGCAAGGGTTTTAAAGATAGCATCAACTTCACATGTAAAGATCTCGCATGCAATGAAAGGGAATCTGATCATGGAAGTAAATTACTTTAAACGAAATATAAGAAAAGGGCAAAAGGAAAAAAAAGGAAGAGAAAAGGAAGTGGAGACGGAAGGAGGAGGGGTGTGTTAGATTCAATAGTCACCAGTCACCACATGACCAAGACTATTCTTATATATCCAATACAATGAGCTTCAGTCTATTCAAAGTAACTTACTTAAAAGCCCTTTTGCTTTCAGCATCCTCAGGAGGTTCTTCCACAATATAGCGCAACAACTGCTGCACCTGTGTTCCATCCTGAAGACTGAAAACGTATAAACACCAAATTAGTGCTTTGGCAATATCAATCTACTATGACTATTGGAATAACTTTGGTAAAATGTATATATAAACTCAAATATCAACTACAATGCCCAAATATGTGTATACGCAAAGCTTCTCCTTATCCAAAAGCTACAATACTGGCATGATGGCATCTACACTGCATACCGCACAGTTACGTTGCAGGATACCATTCTAACATATTCTACTATACTAGGTCCATTATTTCATGAATTTTTATTAGTTCTTTTACCTTGCAACATAATAATGTAATAATTTAAGTTATAAAGATACCATCAAGTTTAGAAATGTTGTAAAGAAGAAATTTAACACTTTCATGACACGTCCAAGTTACATACAATCATACATGGCGTGAACTTTTTCTAATAAAAATATAATTATGAAACGTGAAATCTCTATGGCACGAATTGGAAGCCCATACAAGTGAATCGGATTATAGAAATTGCAGTCATATCCCCACCCCAGATTTGTGTCTTTGTCCTTTTTGTAACTGGGCATCATCAATCATCAAACTAATTCAAACGTGTTTGGGCGCTACAGACCAAATATGTCCAAGCTTCAACACACTAGCTAGATATGAACCCATACTTGGCCCACTCATTTCTATTTTAATAGTAGAGGACTGATTTCAGAATTTAAAGTAAGTTTATTTAAAAAGAAAAATGAAGGTGTTTATGGATGTACCCCGAAAATGCAATGGATGAACTTTATAGCAGATTAAATGGTGATAAATCCCTCACTGTGCATTTGGGTGGGCATTGAGACTGGAAAACACATGAGGTCGGGCATGGTTTTCCTACTTCAGGAAAATCCAAATGCTCCCTAAAAACTACTGCAGACACATATTAGGTAAATAAAGATCCATTACAAATTTATAAGGCGGCTGTTGAGCGCTTTACACTCATGTATTATTTCTTCCTCATCCAAAAGCTCTTCCAAAGTGAAGTTTTCCTTGTCCAAAATTGATTCAACCTACAAAGAATAATGTTTATCAACAGATGACGAAAATATAAGCACACATAGAATGCCTTATAGGCCCAAATTCAAAAGGAGCTGTATAAGAATGCCCAATTTTCCAATTTCTAACTATCAGCAAATTGTTTGCATGCAGATGAGTCTACAGATAACCTTTCCAATCACTAACAATCGTGGTGACTGGTGATTGGTGAAACTCAAAAGGCATCATCTACAAGGAACACCATTCAAAAAAAAATTTTAATCATCTACAAGGAATATCCGAACATGCATGCCAGATAGAGGGAGAGAAAATACTGACTATTTGAAGGATGTCACATTTAAATTAAACTTATGGTGCAGCCTAAAAGATGACACAAAATCCGCATAAATTCATATATTATATACTAATCTCACAAAACAGTTGCTAAAATAACCCAAGAATTTTAAAGAACAATACACCCAGATGGAACTATGAGAAATAAGATTAACGAAAATAGTAATACTGAGAATTACAAATGGGGAAACCCCAATTTCCGGCAAATACAAATGGAAAAAAATCAATTAGGCCCCTACACCAAAATTCAAGCTTAAAAAGTATGTCAAAAGACAAGGACCAACAAAGTATATACAGAGACAGATTACACACTGCAAAAAAAAAAAAAAATCTCTAACACCCTTTTGCAAGCATATCAGCTACCTCACTTGCATCTCAAGTATATAACTGAGAACTGCAATTTCATTATTCTCTGCTCACCAGGAGTTTTGGTCAAATCTCCTTCCACAACCAGACAACATAAAAACGAAAATTAGAGAAACAAAAATCTACAATGTTTTAAGGAGCACCTTGTTTGTATTTTTATAAATAAAGAAAATATTACAAAGACCAGACAAGAAAATGTGCAATTTTTCCACAACTTTAGTTCAAACAAGTGGGGGGTACAGTACAGTGACCCAAACAGTTTATTTAACGGGCCCCTGAACATAGGGAACCAACATATAGACAATTAAGAAAGAACATACAGAAATTATTACCATTCAACAGAAGAAAAGGGCCAAAGACTAAATAATGCATGGACGTTCCCCTGTGGGAGATTTCAGTGCTGGACCACACGACTGGCCCAATGATGTCAACAGTTGGTGCAAAAGGGTCCAATCACTATAAATTCTAGTCAGCACAGAAAATTATGCAAAAGCCAGTACAAGCTGTTCTCTCCAAAAATACATCTGATGCTCCCAGATTGCCCACTCTAGGAGCACCAGATGTACCACTCTAGGAGGTAATTATAATAAGACATAATGTGGAAGACATAAACATTCCCCTATTCTTATCCTGAATTTGTTGGAGCAATCCATTTGAAAAATCCAGCAAACAGATTCATATCCATTCCATATGTGTTCAGGATCAGCATGGAGATCAGGAAACCCATTAAACAGAATGCTCACTTCCTACCTTCCATGCTAAAAATATATATATAGTTAAATAAAATTTCAAGATAGTCCACACATTTTGACCTAATATCAGGGTTCAATGAATTGATGTATCAAAAAATGTTCCAAATTTTTATTTTTTTTTTTTTTTTGAAAGGAAAAAAGATGTCCCAAATTTTTTGAGGTACCTTTCAAACAGGTCCTTGTTGTTTAACTTATGGTAATGCCACCAGGAATGGTGGAAACAGAAGACGCACAATGACTTAAATGCTCCTTCACTCCCTCCAAATTTTCAAATTCAAACTCAAACAGTTGGGTTTTTTTTTTTTTTTTTGGCTAAGCCAATTTATCTATTCTCTCCATCAAACAGATCTTCCTAGCATCACTTACCCCCACCATGGTCTATTTTCCACCTTGGATCAATCATATTCAGTAAACCCTTCTACCATCCAAATCCAACCACCATTTCACAATGAATGGGCCCGACAAAGTATGCCCTGTTGTCATTACCATCTCCAATCAAAATCAACCTCAGCCATGCCCTGGTCTCCACTAGAAGTCAAGAAAATTATAACCCAGTAGTCTGATAGTTTTCACCGAAATCAATACCAAAACTGCCATCAAATCCACTCCAAACATACCTTAAACCTATCTATATACCACCCCTTCATCATCTGTGAAAGAAAGATAGATAGAAAAGAAGGTGACGGGAATATATAAGGATAAGCCAAAACTCACCTTCAAGCCCCATTTTTTTTAAAAAACAGAAATTTTATTTCATCAAAAAAGAACAAAGAGGACAGAGCAGAGAAACTGCTGAAACCTAGCCGAAACTCAAATGAAAAGAGAAAAGAAGGAAAGGAAAACACTAGAAATCAAAAGGAATAGAAGAGCGTAAAACTCCCACCTTAGCAAGAGCATCTGCCAAGCCCCATTATTGATCAAGATGAACATAAAGAAACTTGAATATAGGTCAAAAGATGTAGAGAAGTATAGGTTATGATTGATTAGAAGCCCAATGACAAATGTCAATTGAGGAAAATATGGATGTGGTTGGGCAAGGTAAGTAGGTATTGAAGGTCTTTTTTTTGTTTTGTAGCATTAGATAACATCAAGGACCCATTTGAAAGCCGCCTCAAAAACTTGGGGATCTTTTTTATAATTGATTCAAATTGAACACTTTGTTATATAATACCAAAACATAGGGACTATTTTGAAAATCTCCCATATATATATGAGGATGACCTTACCATGTGGCCAAGTAAGGTCAAATCAAATCCATACATGTGAGTTTCACCTTTTAAAGATCTAAACCATTCACGTTGAGCCCTTACTTGTTTAACTACAGTAGGCATGGGATGTTCTCCAAGGTAAGCGATATTCACTACTAGATTGAATAAAAAAGATGATTAAATCACTAGTTACACTGTTATCCAAAATTATTTTTTTCCCACATAGTGGGGCCTTACTTTCGGTGTTCAATATTGTCCGAAAAAGTTACTCCATGGCTGCATGGAATTTCGGTCCCTCTTTTGAGTTATAATCATTGTTGGATTGGACAACCATGCTTTTAGCATTTGCCCAATCCAACAGTAAATCTTGCACTAATTGACCCAAAATTTTGTGCTTGTATTGACTACTGGCAGGAGTTTTGAACTGATAGCTTGGATAAATTTTGTCTTACTTATTGTAAGAAAATTTGGTTCGTAAAAAATGTGATTCACTATCTAGGATTTAATCACACTTTCTAAAAACCATTGAAATCCAAATGGCGGTTATTTCAGTCAATCAATCATGGACCACGGAGATAAAAAATGGTAGTGCAAAGTGTTTAAAAAGTTCAGATATTCATAAAGTGTGCATCATATATGGATTTGATTTGACCTTACTTGACCACATCTAAGACCAGCTTTATACTCTAATAAACACATATACATATACGCATATAGGCTTCTTTATGCTAAAAGGTAACTCTCATGGCTTGTATGAGAGGAAACCTTTTCATCACCGCATGGGACACGCCATGATCAATCCAACCTCCTCACACTCACTAACCCCTCATGAATTGGCACTCATCCTAACTTGATAGTTGACACTAATCTGAGTTATACTCACCATTGGATTGAATTTCATAAATAACTAGAGAAACCATTAAACTTTAAGACCTAAATCAATAATCTTATTGAGATGATCTTTGCCCAAAATCAAATTCACAAAGAGACCTTCCGATCGCACTATCCTCTCATGATTGGAATGCATCCAAGAGGGTCCCACAAGGGGCTTGAATACCTCACACTTAGGCAAACCCCATTGTTGTAAGTAGGGATGTGATCATCCATCTCCCAAGCATGTATTCTCTTCATTCGGTTAGAGAGATAAAGGGAGAGAAAGGAGGAAGAGTTTCAGTTTAGGGGAACCCAGACTTTTGAGCTTGATCCAGCGCCGATCGAAGCTGTTCATCATCTCACTCCACGATCAAGGTGTCCACCCTTGCCCTTGTTCATAAAGAGTGAAATCGATGAGAATGAGATTGATCTCTAGTAGACAATCTTAAATTTCCACATCGGGGTCTCAATCCTAATCGACACAAGGTTCGTGGTCATCGCGTTCATAGCTGCCAATTCCTCTCTTCATCTAAGGCTAACAGCTTGCAAGTGAAGTACCTCTACAAAATGCCTACGCAATTTTCCCCCTCGAAAAACCCTACTTGCACTGGGGCCCACTTGGATGCATGACAATCAAGGGAAGCACGACAATGAAAAGGTCTGTATCCAGGAGATATCAATATGAACAAATGATCCTATCCCTACCATTCAAAAAAAAAAAAAAAGGATCATATCCCTTCCATAGCAAAAAAGAAAAGAAAAAATGATCCTATCCTCTAGTTTAAGTCCCCAAAGTTTAATGGGTATACAATCTGCAAATTTACTGTTATGAAATCCAGCTGTTGAGATGAGAAATTAGGATCAGTGCCAATTCAAGGGGGGTTGGTGTGTGTGAATGGCTAAGATTGATTAAAGGTCTATCCTCACATATGAGAACTCAAAAGGGTCTTCCAGAAAAATAAAAATATCGGCCTGCTGTATACACATGTCCTTAGTCACACTAAACAGCCCTGCAGTTCCAGTAAGGTCCACTGGATGCATGACCCATCAAGGGATGGGAGGCAAGTGGATGGATATGTTTAGCCAGTAATTAAGGGTGGCCCCCCGCAATATCAGTCCCAATCAAATGATTCTAACCCTTAATCAGGTCCTCCTCAACTTCTATTCTCTATTCACCTCACAAATTTATTTTGACAAAATCCAACAGTGCCTAATATGCAGCTAAGTGCCACCCAAGGCACCAATTCAAAAGGGGCCTCCTCTGAAAAAATATAGAAAAGTAGCATCCATCTAACCCGCAAATGTATCTTCATTTTGGGGTACACACCAAAAAAAAAAAAAATCTCAAGACTAACAACAGACAGAAAATAATTAATAGAAGCAGATTTCTCTAGAGTCGGTTTGGATGAGAAGAAGAAGAAAAAGAGCGCAGAAAATGGAGATGGAAAGAACTGCCACAGTGAAAATTTGTACTACTCTAGGCAGCTCAATCCACTTGTTTTCTCCACATCCAAAACCATTTTCACTTACAGGCGATGAGTCGTAAAATGAAGTATTGTGCCAGAACATCTTAGCAGGCCTGTTTTGATGAAGACAGGAACTGGAAGTAGCTGCTTCAAAGGTCTGCCGCAAGCCCTAAAAATACAAAGAGAATCAAAGCCTATGAAACGGTAAAAGAGAAAAAGGGGAGCTCTAGAAGCAGAAAAAGAAGCCCTAGATTTGAGGGGTAAAAACCAAAAAGGTAAGAAAGGCAGAGATATTAGAGATGAAGAGGTACTCCTGCAAATGCAACATAGGCGATGCTAACGGAGCTTGCAAAACTATAAAAAAAAAAAAAAAAAAAAGGGAAGGGTTTCGGGATTTACTAACCAATCGCACAAGAGATAGGCGATGGTTTGGAACTTGGGAACAAGGGTTTTGGTTGCCGTCCGTTCGTCTGTTTTTTCAACGAAAAGGTACGGACAAGGTGAAGGATGAATTGAAAAGAGGGCGATAGAGCAGTAAAACCGGCCTTTTATACACATCACATGTAGGAATGTAAATGGTCACGATACTTCGAATGTACAGAGATTTTGACCCGTTAAAAATTGGATCTCTTTAATTAAAATCCGGTAAGAAAATGGGTCCGGATCCGATTTTACTTTGATTCGAACTTATAGACCCAAGACCCAATATATTACTTAAATTTTCAAAAATCTCTCCTAAAAATCATATTTTTCTAATATCATTCTACCTATATAAGGACCCATCCCATAATGGGTTAGGTTCCGGGTCCGGATCCGATTCCACAATTTCTTTAACGGTTCTGGTTCTGGTCCACTATGGACTCGGACCGGAACCGACCCATTTACAACCCTAATCACATGCACGTAGATGTAGGGGTGCTCATGGGCCACGCACGTTTAGTATTTGGGCTGATCTTAGATTAAATGATTGAAAGCACGGCCCGACCCGTATAAGGAATGGATGCAATCTAGTGATAACTTGTTCGGTCAATTGTCAATGGTCAGGGTATCCCAATTCACCAGTTGAGCATAAGGTGGCACGTGTGGTGGAGCAAACCGTACCTAAGCAGAGCACTATAGTGGAAGTAACACTCGCTCGGGTTGACCCCTAAGTTGATGGATGAGGCTGTTTTAAGACTAAGATTGTTCACAATTCCTCCCATGTAGTAGCAAAATGAAAGAGACATTTCGCTAGAAAGCCAGTGTAAATGATAAAAGCCCGGCTCGGCCCGGTCCGGATAATTAAATGTGTGGGCTTGGGCATTAGTGCATGACATTTTACTGCTTGTGTCAGGTTTGAGCCGAATATGGGATAGTTTCTAAAGTCGGTCCGGGTCCGATATACCTTAGCGGGGCTTGCTTGACCCATCCCATGAACACCCTGCAGGCATTGGTCTGGACTGATAAACTTCAAGCCGGGTTTCCTAGACGGTCCTTTGAAATTTGTTATGAGTACACACACCTGACAAAGGCGTCAGGTTGTTTCGGGCTTGAGGTACTCGCCTGTTTGCAAAATGCCTTTCACATGGTTGAGAGCCACGGATGAGGCATGTTTTGTTTGCATGAATTTTCAACTTTGGGAAGAATTCCCCAGCACTTTCTCCAGAGCTCAAGTGCAAAATTGTGAAATCCCAAGATTTCAAGCTTTTAGGTGTCGCTTTTGTCTTTGAAATTTTGTACATTATAACTTCATCAGTATTTGGTAGTCTTAAGCAATTGAGAAACATAATAAAGGACAGAATTTAGAGATTTCATGGTTTTCCCTCCCATAAATTTTCTGAATTATAGTAAACAAATGCGTCCTAACTAGATTTTAGGAAATGTCTCTGGTCCTCCACAATAGGTTTGATGGGCTCTACTAACACCTCATATGGTGGCCAGAGTCTTGGTTTGAGCGTGCTTTTTTTGCTTTACTTAGGTAGCATTTGGTTCGCTGTAATGAAAGTCGGAATGCAATGGTCATTCAAACGAAATGATCATTACCACATTTGATTCGCAAAAAAGTGACGGAATGACCATTACTTCCGGAATGATCATTCCTTTGTGTAGAGGAATGGTTATTACACTAGGGAGGTAGAGGAATGGTCATTTCATTCCTTTATAAATTTTCCTTAAGACCAAAATGCTCATTTATCACATCAACCCCTCCTCCCTCCACCCTCCTCCTCCTCATCCCAGTTGCCGGTTGGGAAGGAGACAGCCAGAAGGCCCCAACGGCAGCCTCGGCCGGCCTCCCCCCTCCCCTCCCCTCCTCCACCTTCCTGATTGTCTCCTTAAGCTCCCGGATCCGCACATACAACTCCACGATCTTCCCATTCAAGTCATAGAGCTACCCCTACACCTCGAAGAAAGAATCCGACCTCAGGTACTGTGAAAGCTTCTCTTGCAATGTCGCGTTCTCCGCCGAAGACGTGAACGGGTTGGCTACCCGGAATGTCCCACTATCCTCCAGCTCGAAATCCTCCTTGAAGCAGAGGGAGAGGACTTTTCTGAGGCACGCGACGAGGGCTTCCCCCTGGCCCCTGAACTCCCCATCGCCGCCGCCCAATTGGCTCGAATTCGCTGCAGCATTGGCCTCTCCCTTCTCTCTAGTGGTGTGGTGGCGGATGTCCTCGAACCGCCTTTACACCCCCGCGATCGACGCCAAGTAAGGCTGGAATTCAGCGCGGGAGACGTTGGGGAGGGGTTGGGGGAGATGGATCTGTGATGGGTGTTGCTGGTGGTTAATGGATCTGCGATGGGGGCTGCTGTGATGGTTGTTGGATTTGGAGAGGGATGTGCGATGGGGGCTTCCAGCCCAAGGAAGATAAGGAAGAGAGAGAACACCCGCAGGCTGTGATGGAGGAGATGGCAGGAGAAAAGGATGATGATGGAGAGGGTTTTGCGTAGGGAGTAAGAAGATGGAGATGGAGGTGGGGGTTGCTGGGATGGACAAGGGTGATGCGTGAGAGAGGGAGGTTCCGGTCTAGGGGAGATGAGGAAGAGAGAACAGAGGGGGAGAGAGGAAGAAGAATAAGAAGAAAAGAGGAAAAGGAAGGTGGAGGAGGGAGGAAGAGAGAGGGGCGGAGGGAGGCTGGCCCAGTTGTTGTCGCTTGGACCTGCCGGCTGGTCTCCTTCCAAGCCGGCGACAGGGAGGGGGGAGGAGGAGAATGGTATTTTGGTCAGTTTTATATAAATTTTATCCTATTTCAGGTATTATTCTAGCATACCAAATGCAAGAATAGGAATAGTCATTCCATTACTGGATTGATTTTTAGTAAAACCAAACGTTGGAATGGAAATGACCATTCATGCTTTATTCCATTCCAGACTCTTTTCACTTTCAATTTCATTCCTATTTAAAACCATTCCAGCAACCAAATACTACCTTATAACTAAGGAGTAATGATCCATGTTCATTATAAAAGAACAATTTAATGTTTTTGCAGTGGTTAGAACTCTTTGATGCTTTTGCTTACTATTTAAAAAGCTACGGTGTTAGAAACTTGAGTAACAATCTAAATCCTATTTTTTAATAAGTTTTCCCATAAAGTGGGGCGTTGGCTT
Organism: Persea americana; assembly: GCA_029852735.1. Taxonomy (NCBI): domain Eukaryota; kingdom Viridiplantae; phylum Streptophyta; class Magnoliopsida; order Laurales; family Lauraceae; genus Persea; species Persea americana. The sequence goes on along the minus strand of CM056820.1, from coordinate 35,778,866 downwards.
TGCAAGAATTCCTTATGAGAAATGTAAATCTCGGGAATTTCCAACATTATGTCATTCGCATCCGAAGTTCCTATTTTATTTGTGAGTTCCAAAAAAAATTCAGCGTTGCAAAGGGAGGCACATACAATACTTCAAATTTTAGCTTTCACTTTTCAATCCAACTAGGGAAAGACATTTAAAAGTTTCAAATATCACCCAACAAGAATCCGCATATATCATGCAAAACTATCAAGCCCATACAAATGATCTCAACCATTACTATTGTCATCAAAGTCTTGGCCCAAGAATGTTGGAGTCAGCTACATAAATCTTATTTCTCCATTATAATATGTTAAAAATGATCTAGCCATTTTATAAAATATTATTTTTTAACAAAAAAAAAAGATTAAACTAAATTATACGGTTTGATGGAGATTGTTTAAATTGTCAATTTAATTAGGGCATGTATGTGTATGTGATATAAAAATGAAACATAGAAGACTTGCTGCTGCCAATTAAACGAGACAAATTTGCTGATCAATATTCTTGATAACATCATTGTGGACACATTGGACTTCAGAGTTGATATTATTCACCTTCCACAAAACCTGCACTCAACAAAGTTTCACCTACTAATGTCAGCAGCCAAGTGCTGCTTTCATTGATGTATTACATCTCCTGCCTCGTGAGTGCTTCCTTCATCAAGATGTTTCCTCCAAGATGCGCTTCTTCCTTTGTTCATCTTTGATGAATTTGAAAGGGTTTTGGGATGCAACCATACCAACTCCCAAACATCATTTTTTTTTTTAACCCTGTTAGTGTTAAATACCCGCTCATCTCTCACACACACCACTTAAGTCCCATGACCATCAACGCTACAACCATGGACCAATCTCTAGTTGTTTGTGTGGGGTGGAAGGTACCTCACCACCTATGGTTCATATTCCTTTTAACAGAATTATCTAGTATTTGAATTTATCTCAATAGTACTGTAAAATCTTCTTCAAAATATATATTATTAAATTTGAATTTATTAACACAAAAACAATTCATCATAATATTTTTATTGTAATACAGGGACAATATCACAAGAGAAAATGTGTATCTTAAGTTTCATTTTTTTATCATTTAAAGATTTCTTCCAATTTCCTTCCATTTTATTTTTAGATAATACCAAGAGGAGGATTCCTTTTATTTTTGTGTGTGCAAGAAAATCTTACAGGGCAGTTGCTTAATAGAAGAAATGGATGATGGAGAATTTTTTTTTTTCATGAATTCAATTAGGGTTGCATGGGTAATTCACTTGTTGAATGACGTAAAGAGAATAGTCAAATCAATAGAGAAAATAAATAGAGGGGGTCAAATTAAAATGCGTTAAATGACAAAAAGCCGACTTGAGAATGTGTCTTATTTATTTATTTATTTATAAAAAAGCAGATGATTTTTTGTCATTTATTGAAACGAGAGATTATTCTTTAGGTTTTTTTTGTCATTTGTTGCAATGAGAGAATTTCTTTTTCTTTTTCTTTTTTAAAGAATAGGCGATTTTTGAAAGTTAGTACTTTTTAATATTACTCATCTTATTTTCACGTCTCCTGAATTGAGCATTCGCGTCAAATCACTCTACAAGTGAATTACCCAAACAATTCCACTCGAGACACGAGTCAAAGCATGCGGGGCCATGTGAACTACGATAAAATAATTATCACAGTTGTTTGACAAAACCAGGAACATGCAATGAAGAAATTCCTTGATTTTTCTATTTTCATTTGTAGTATGCCTTCGAAAAGTGGATCCATCTTATATATATATGAAGCAAACTGAGAAATCAATCTCTGATTTCAATTTTATTTTGACCTTGTAAATTGGTTTTGACCTCTCTCCGCTTGCATAACCGCACATTCCCGTTATCAAGCAACCCTAACTCCTCTTTAGTAAAATATGTTAAACGAGACTTTTTGTATTCTCATTAAGCCCATCATGAACGGAAAGTAATACGCACGTTATGTGAACCATTAATGCTGAGTTTATAGCTTATATTACCACAACGCCTCTGCTCGATCATTGGTGCAGCACTCAAGCGGAACAACACTGCTTGGGCTCTCCCCTCTCTACTTCACTTAGACATTGCTCGTGAGGCTTCAAAAGGTCCATTTTTCTTCTTCTTCTTTTACTTTTATTGTTCTTTTTTCTCTTTTCATTCTTGGTTTTTCTTGTGGACTTTTTTTATTATTGATTCTTCCTTTTCAAAGATTCGGTTTTTACATTGATTGATTCTTTCTTTTAAAATATTATGTTTTTACGTTGATCTGATTTTGGTTATATTGGTGTAGCTATGGCAAAGGGTTATGATGGAAACGTCGGTAGAATTGCAAATTCTCGCTGACAAGTGGAAAATTCGGAAAACTCTACTTGCAGGATTGATTTTTCAGGTTTATCTTTTTGTTGCTTTTCATATTGGGTTGCTTTCTGTTCATCCTACATTTTGGCATGCGTTTCTTGGGTTTTTTTTATTTGTTGTGCGCCTATATTTGGTTTCTGTGGTATTGGGCATTAGCTTCCCTTTTTATTTATTTATCTATTTAATTTAACTTTTTCCTTTTTTTTAGTTGGGATATTGTATAATATGTCGTTGGTTTCATAATATTATGCAATGAATGGATTTTTATTGTTTTTTTTTTCTTCTCCTTTTCAAGATACGGAATGAAAAGACTGTTTGTGCAGCACTGAGGAACATTTTACATTTTCTTTCCCATTTATGCTGAATGGATCATTCTTTAATGGAAAAGGTACCGAATCACTTTACTTTTTTGTTCTTCTGGTAAAAAAACCATGCCCTTTTTATATTTTCTCAACTAGATTGATTCTTCTTTTTCTCCCCTTCTTTTTAGAATTTGATTTTGGTTTCTTCTTCTGCATGTTAATTAATCTCAGTTGGAGTTGAAGATCCTTATGCATACCAACTGCATGTTGTAATGTTATAATGAGCACATTTTCAAAGTTCACCTATAATTTAGTCCTTTAGATCACACAAGGAATTTCTGATAGTAATTGAAATATACAAGGCCTATTTGGATGCTATTACTATGTTAGATAGTTGGTTGATACATGAGTGTTATCCTAAACATCTGTCATTTCTGTTTATCTGGAGGTGAAAAGGCAAAAAGTATAATCCAAGTAACTGCAATTTTAGTTCCTTGTGCAACCCTATGTACAAAATCTTGGCCAAAAAGAAGTTAAGAAGAATTGTAAGGAGATGTAAAACTCATTGCCCGATGTTCACTGACCTAACACATATCCAATAGAAGTAAAGAAGATTACTTGGTATCTTTCAAAAAAAGAAGATTGCTTGGTGACTTGACTTAGTGAAATAACTACAGCCAAAATAAAATGGTTCGATGAAAATCACTCCCTATGAGAAATTGGTTCCTGGGTCATGGACAGTTTTTGTTTTAACCACCTTAAATTAGATGAATCATTTGATATGCTATAGTACCATGTACATTGCGGAGGTCATGCATACTTTTATTTTGTGATGGTCGACCATTCTATTTATCTTAGTAAAAGGTAATTATTTGTGCTTAATTTGGTCATTGTTGAATGTCCATGAGGTGTTCATTTTATTGAAGTGGGCCAACTGTTAAATATCTGAAAAATGTCTTTCCTTAAAGAATATATTAGTTATTGCAAAATTAAAATCCATAGCAAACTCAGAGAGCTTCCATCATTTCTCTTTCAGCTTTTACTAGCCAAAGAAAAAATAACAATAAAAAACTTATGAATCATATATAACATCAAAAGGTGTGCTTTGAAAATGGAATGAAAACTGTTAGAAACAACTGAAATAGCAGGTTGCTTAGTTGCTTGCAGCTCTTTTGGGCTGCTTTGTTTTTGTTGTTAAGTTTTTCTGATTGTTTTCTGTTTTGTTAGGGCTTTCAGCATGAATATTCAAGCACCATATTATAAGAAATATTAAACCAATGCATTGCAACAAAATCCAAAGACATAAGCATAATAATGGAGACAACTTCCAAAGCATTGACTAAGAAAACCCACATTTGTTAAAATGTAAGTTGTTAAAGATAAACCATTATTATAGCTAAAAACTAATGAGTAGAATGCAATTTGGAAAAATAATTTGGCAGTCAAGAAAACTCAATTCCCCATATTGTTTAAAATTGAAGCTCTTTCATCTCGATGACTATGGACTAAATAGAATAGTAACAACACCCGCAAAATATGCATTCCATGGCCAATATAGAAGGACCCAAAAGACTGCTGAATCAAACATGCCCTTGTGGTGAAAAAAAGATTAAAATAAATAACCCATGTCCCTAATGAGTTGCAAGTAATTAACAAGAAATTCAAACCATTCAGGCTTATGGTTGCCAATGTCCCAAGGACTTGGTATCCATGAATCTAAAAACATTAAGTCTGCCAAGTTACAGAGCACTCAGTTTCAATGGTTCTAAAAGTGCCAAATACGTTTGGGCCATGCCACCTGTGCATGGTCAGCTCTCTCTATAACATTCCCTTTGCCACTGTACTATGCACATCTTACATAAATATTTTAAGATGATTTGAGAATACTTATCAAGAAACTAAAAATTAATAAAGATTTCTAATCAGCCAGTTGCAATTTAGTATAATTAGAACTTAGGCTTTGAATTTCATATCTTGATTGACGTTACACTTCTTATAGTCGGATCCTCTTTGCATTTAAGTATCTAATCAAGCATCGCGAAACTTTGCTTTTAGCGAGCTTAAACAGTGTTCTCTGCTTTTAAGAACTGGAACCTACATCTCCAAGCTTTTATTTAATTCTACAATTTTGCATGAGCCACAATCTGGCTTCAACCGGACTGGTTCATATGTAGTTTCATTTGATCAGGTGCATTTATTTGGTCTCAAGCTTGGCACACACTCTCTGCTATTGTAAAATCCTCCATCCACCTTCTCAATCTAGGTCACAAATATGTAGGTACCAACTTTACAATATAGTGCTACAACCAGACACCATAATGCCTCTTTAAAAGACTCATTACCTTTTATTACTTATTAATGCAGACCACTAAAGACTATTGTATTTATGTTCCATGCAAATGCTTGACAAGTTAGTAACATTATTGAAACTTTGATGTTTCAGACTTTCGGCATTTTCACAAATTCTCTAAACTGCATAGAGCAAATCGAACTGCAGAGAGAAGTTTGGTCTGTATCAGGGAAACCGTTTAGTTTATGTCATGATCATCAGTATTCTTCTTGTGTGGATGTTAATTCACATGTTGAGTTGTTGATGGTCTTCTTTGGTTGGTTTGTATTCATTATTTTATTCTCTACTATATTTCTAGATCCATTTGGAAAATGAACTTACATTAAAAATATAAAATTTGTAGTTTAACTGTTATAAGTTATTATTCACCGGTTGCTTGTGCTAATCATGGGCACATCCTGCTTGCTTAACTTTGGCCCAAATCCATCGGAGCTTGAGACTGATAATTTTGCATGAGTCGATGAGTACTTTTGTTTAGACTTTGGTATAAGTCTAGTGTCCCAAACTGTCAGTAGGTGGGGCATAGGTTAGGTCTTTTAGACTTTGCCTATTCTAAAGCCTAAAGAAATTCAAAATGATTTATTATATAGAAATTTTACATACTAACTATAGTTCATTCTATGATGGTGATGGTGATGGTGAAGGTGATGGATGCCATATTGAAATTTGTTTGATTTTTTCTTTTTCTTTTTCTCTCTGCTTTGAGGTGCTTTGAGGTCTCACTCATTGAACAAAAGGACTCTATTTTCAGTCAATTTTTTAATTATATCATAAGTTCTTTTATAATTTTTACATTGAGAGATTAAATGTTTAATTGCTGATATGAGCGTAATGTTTAGTTGTTTTCTTATTTCAGACCCTATTAATATATACTTAAGTCCATTTCTATATAAATTTTCTTATAATGAAAGAATATTTATATATGGATTTGAATTGATTCAATATTTTAGTTTAATATAGATTTGTAAATATGAATGCCCGTGCTAGGCGCGGGCATAATTTGCTAGTTTCCCTTAAAGGAAATGGTCTATCTACACATTTAAGAAGTCAATTCAAATGTTCCACTTTTCCATGTGGAAAAGGCATGTCCAACACTAGCCAAAAAGCATGTTCAAGTGGAAGGGGCAACCCATCTCACACAGCCACCCATGGATAAATGCCTAGGTGGGCAATTAGTGTACAGGTACTGTAACCAATCTTGTCCCCAACTTAGCAAAAGCTAAAAAATAAAAAAAATAAAAATAAATAACAAGCATTGATCAAGAAACCACTGACCCAACTTAGCAAAAAAAAACAAAAAAACATTTTTTTATATATTATTATTTATTTATTGTTTGCAGTACAAAGGAATCGAGATAACATTTTGATTTTGAACTAGATCACATTGGACCTAGGTGCTTAGATTTGACCACGTAACCTATTGGGATGGGGCTCATGATAGCACGAGGCTTGTGTGGTTTAGGATTCATGAGACACAAGGCTTGGACTCTTGAGCTAGACCATCGTGATTAATGATTATTAGCCAATTAGGCATCAGTCTTTTTGCCAATGGTTCATGGTTTCATGAAAACTAAAGACAACAAAGTGAAGGAGTATGATCTCTAGCATCGTTTTAAGGCCCAGACTTAACTGGGCACTGGGTTTTATTCCATCAGGTTGGGACTGCCTCATTGCACCTGAGACAAGTATGCTCGGGCTGAGGTCCAGGAGCATTCTGCAAGCCGATAACAGGTCTTACTCAATGACAAATCATCTGCCCCCTACCAACTACACCATGAACGTAAATTTGTTATGGGTTTGTCTCGTATGCATTAATTTACCGTTTCAATGATCTATCAAAAGCCAACGGATGCATTTATAAATATTTTCTGAATTAAGTCACTGATTTGAAAATTGTTTATCAATGAAATAAAGAAGTTCTGCATTGTTTACATGTAAGGAAGAGTGCGGATATGGTGGATGTCACATCATAAAAAGAATAACGTGATTTTTTTAAAGTTAAAATAGAGATATGGTAAAATTTTCGATGCGTAATATAGGTAAAGCATAGGAGTGGGGAAGGGGGAGAAGGAGTACATTAATGCCTCGTTTCTTTCGTGGAATGTCTGCAAGGAATTCATCATGTTTAAGAATCCCTGGGCATTGAGGGGGGATTACATTAATGCCTTGTTTCTTTAGTGGAATTTCTGCAAGGAATTCACCATGTCTAAGAATCCCTGTGCATGATGTGATAGGTTGTCCCTGAAATTTTTGAGTTTCATGTTTTTTTATCATTTATGGATACCAACCACATTAAACGTCTTTTTTAACCTTTAAGAATCTATGAATTCCACTCCCTATGCATTTTGGTGGAATTCCTGGATGCTCAAGCGCAAATGAGCATCGAGGAATTCCACTTTGTCTGGGCATTCAAGAATTCCAGCAAAAAAATGGGCCTTAAAAAGATGATTTTGTTGTAAAATCATCATCTCACACCATCTTACTTTTTTGAGAACTTAACCGTACGACTATTCTAAAACTTAACATTCATCTGTTAAAATTGTTGAAGTTTAAAAATTTCACACAAAGCATTTCAAACAAGAAAAGGGCTAAGAATTACAATTGAAGGGGACATTATGCGATGTGATATAGATGTAGGAAATTGCATGGTGTGATATCTCATGGTGTAGGATACTGCACAAACAATTTTGAGCGAATCTTTTAACCTTCATCCATTGATGGGTAAATCAGTAAATGTCACATCTCAGCACAGATCAAAATCCATATTTTCTTTTTTTCTTTTAGTAAAAAGAAATAAAAGGTAATGGTGTCACATTATAAACTTAACTCTCCACTCAGCTTTTCATATTAATATAATGGAGTAAAAAATTTCACATCATATGTCTCCTTTTAATCCACCTTTACTCCTCCACCGGATTGCTATTGGACCGCATGTTAAACACGAGAAGATCATCTATTTACATTAACATCAGTTGACTCTTTTTACAATTACAATAAAGTAAGAGGTCCTTCAAAACAAAATTTCCAGCCGACCCGCAGTGGATCAGAGATTGTTAGCTCGCGCTAAAATGCAACCGATGATTTGGTTAACATCCTACGCTATCTCACCTTACTCGCTTTCCGGTTGCATCATATCATAGCTTCCCTTTTCTTTCTTCCACTCCCACCTTCTCTCGCTTTATCTTCTCCGTCCTCCTGTTATGTCTCTCCTTCTCCCCTTCTTCTCCCCTTCTTCGATCACCCTATTTCAGATCGACAAGCGAAAACGATAATAATCTCGCCGCTCTCTGCAGAAGCCACAGATTTCCCTTATAATTCCGAGGTATCTTACGTTAATTAGGTATTAGAAGAAGAGATTCCGGTTTTTCCCCAAAATTTCCCGTAAATCCAATCAGTTAGGGTTTTGCATCGATCATTTTTTGTTTTCATGCTTTGATGTGTTATAGTAGGTTTCCTTTTGATCTCCCTAAATCGACTGAGTTGGTTAGGGTTCTGTTGGTTGTATTTCCAGTGAGGTACCCTAAATTCATGGTTTTTGGAATTAGGGTTCTGAATCTGCTTTCTGAGAAGCTGAATTGAAGATCAAAGTTATCTTTTTTTTTTTTGAAGTTGATCGAGTACTGTGTTCTCTCAGATTGAGATTGGTTGTGTTTTGTACGAGTAATGGAAATCGGGTTATGATTTGGAGTCTTTTGAAGCCATGAATGTGAGCCATCCGTCGGTCCATCCGATCGAAGCTCCTCCGCTAACCGATGGCGCCAATGATTTGCCTAGAGTGAGGATGAAGGATATCCACGGCATGCCCGGAACGCCGGGTGGCCTCACCCTGCGGCTGCTTCAGTTTGCTTTCGCAGTTGCAGCTCTCTGTGTTATGGTTTCCGCCAGCGACTTCACTTCTGTGACGGCCTTCTGGTAAGATAGGTTTTGAACTTCTCTCTTGTTACGTTTGGTTTTGAACTTCCTTTCCCTATGGAGATGCATGCATGCCTCATTTGCTTAAGAAATGTACTAATATCCTTTTTCCTTTCTGTGCACTAATAGATGTTTCAATGAGTATAGTATTTAAAACATTCAGGGCATGATTGCTTAGCGTCCAACGAAGGCGCATTCGCCGAATTCTTTTTTAGAAATGGCTTTCCATGGTATAATGGAAAATTAGTTGCCTTTTGCAGTTCTGCTACTTCTCCTCGCAAAATAATATTACACAACCTTTTCTGAAAAGCGAGGAGTGTGGAAAAGCAGATTCTTTTTTTTGTGGAAAAGATGTTACAAAAACATGCCTGTTAAGTGGATTGTGAAGAACATACAATGAAGTCAAATTTACACATGGTTCATTAATTTAGATGGTATTGAAAGGGGAGTTTGGATCACGTAATGATTCCTATCAAAATGTTTTGGATAATGTATTCATCCATGAAGAAGACAAAACGTTCCTTTACAATTTGAAAAAGCACATGTAGGGTTCATTTGATGCATTTTGATTGGAGGAATCACACTTTTCGTTTTCCTGTGACTCCTAGCATCTGGTGATCCTGTCATATGAAAGGGTGCTATGGGCTGTTAATTGTGTGGAGCTGAATATTGGATCACTAAACAACGGAAGGAGCCAAAGTTCACGTGATCTAAGTACACATTCTAAGAAGGATGCGTGGAGTTGGTTGTTGTCAGTTCTATCCTGTTTTATCCAGAACTTTTGGTATCCCTTTCTGGAGAGGACATGGAACAATATGCCAGCCCACAATTTTTGGCCAAAATTCCAGTCCAATTCAACCTATTCTGATTGTTTCAGCCAAAACAGCTCGCGTAAAAGTCTGTTCTGCGAAATTTTGGCCAGAAGGCAGATTTTTGCCTTTCCTTTTTCTTTGTCACATTCCTAAAATTCTACCCTTCATTGGAGGAGGAAATAATAGTCGTGAGAGTCTATTAACCTCAGAAGTGCTTATAAGAGAGAATATATGTAAACATGTGCTTTAGTCATTCATATATGTAAATTGCTTGTTATTAGTTGATTTTATTATGTAGTATGTGACACAGATACACAACTTGACATACCTGGCATTTAGAATTAGCTATTCGTAGTGTTTTTTAAGCTACATATAGTTTTGTGGTAGCTTTCTATTATTTTTACCCTTTGCCTAATTATTTAATTTTTTTCATTCTTCTGTTGTGCCTTTTCTGAAGCAGAACGCCAAAATGTTCCATTTGAGGGCCAAACATAAACTATGGCCAGAATGGTATTGACAACTGCAGTGGAGTTACTAGGAAGGATGGTCTTAGAAATTTATACGTAAGAGAAAAAATATGGGTTGTTGTTGTAGAAAGAACTAGCGAGAAGGTTCGGGCACTTCCATAGATGGCCATTTGCATCTTCTGTAAGATGAACAGAAGGATTCCAAGTTCAAAGAATTAGGAGAAGGGGAGGCCATTAAAAAGTGCAGTGAAAACAGACGTTAGAGTGTGGAGTGACTTTGAGCATAACTTTGAATAGGGTGGAGTGGAAGATGAAAACATAAAATGGCGACCCTAAGTAGATGAAATAATTCATGGTGGAGAATTAAGTAGTCTGACTACACTATCTACACTTAGTGTATAGTAACTAGAGAGAAGTTTCCTATGTCTTAGGTGTGATCATGTAGGGGTTTTGTAGGAGGATTTAGAAACTTTGGTGTTGAGTGATACCAAGTTTGTTTATTTTTATATTTTTTATTGCTAGAGTTATACCGAGTATGTTTTTTGCATAGTCTAAAGTCTCATTCTTTTGTTAGCCCCTGGTCTCTTGCGTGTTCCTTCACACACACTCAAAGAGATGCGATATGTGTTTTTTTTTTTAATCTTTTAATTGGTTAGTCTATTTATGGAGATCTTTTAGCCAACTCCCGATTAATGCAGTAAGGCTTAACAGTGATTATGATAAAATGGTGCCAAAGTGAATTCATCTATTGCATTGGCAAAAACTCTCCCTCAGTTCTGCTCACAACATTATCCAAAAAACTGAAAGTTTGAGTCCTTCAGTTTTCATGCGCTACGGCCTCTTGTAGATACCTTCTCTCTCTCTCTCTCTCTCTCTCTATCTCTCTCTCTCCCCTTTGTTTCTTTTGATTGGCCCCTTGTATGATACATCTACAGGTTATAACTGGATCTTTGCATCCAAAATCTAATTAGAACTACAACTTATGCCATTTCTGCCTTGACATGGTGCATTGAAGCCCATCTGTCCTTAATGTCCCATGCAAGACGAACTCGTTTATGTTCTGAATTGCACTCTTTTGGTCTTTTCACATTTTCTCATTAAGTACACCATTCAGCATTGTTGGCAGGATCTTTTGCTCATACCTTCTTGAAATGTATTGCAGTGACGACCAAAATTCCTTGAAAGAACAAATAGAAACAATACTCTAAAATTTGCATTAGGTAGTTCCATAAGCCCATTCCATACTCCAGTGATGCTTAAGATCAGTTTTCTTGCAATCGTGCTAGCCTTGTAAAATTCGGATAATTGATCAGAGCTTATTTGGCTTTAAGATGAAACCTTGTGTTGCACATTACCGTAGTTGCTTTTTCGAAAGACCTCTGTTGTATAAGTTGGCTTCTTTAGGGTGTTATTTCTGATAAATACGAGAAACTGTGATATGTGAATCTCTAGAAAATTGCTGCATCCTTTTTTTTTTTTGAACGGTAACGCAAAAATATATTAAAAAAAAAAGAAAACTTACACCAAAAAAGGAAGAAAAGGAAAAACCAAGCTTAGGTATAGGAGACATATACCCAAACATCAGAAACAACTATATAAGAGAAGCCTCCAAGGCCAACATCCTAACAACCCCTTGCTTGGCCAAAGCATCTGCCATAAAATTAGCTGATCGACTCACATAGGAAAATGTCACTGGAATGGAGGAAGAAAGAGATTTGATCTCATTCAAGATAAACTGAAATCTCCATGTCCTTGATGGAATTTGTTTTTTTTCTTCCTAGATCATATTCTACATTAAAAAAAAAAGAAGAGATCAGATTCTACTTATCTCCATGACTACTATAGTTGGGATGATAATGTGGTGGACATATGGTTTGCCGATGTAGTATGTTCTTATGCAATGTGGAATCGTTGTCCCCAATCAAGGCCAATCTTTTCATTCTCATCAAATCTTTTCCATTTATTTTGATATCCATATTTAATTTCAGTAAGGCAAGCATCTCATCTTGAATGATTCAGTAATCCTCTTCCTTATGGCCTCCAATGTGACCTTTGCTGTTGTTGTTGTCGTTGCTCTGCTGCTTCTATCGATTAAGGAAAAATGTCAAGAGTATGCAGATTGCTTTGATGCCTTTTTTCTCCCATGGTGGGAACGGATTAATAAATTTACTAAATCATGAATGAGTACAAATCCCCGAAGGCCAGCCTCAAGAAAACATAAAAAAGTAGAAGAGTTTAGCATCACCATGGCAAACTCCTTTCCAGAGTTATAAAACAGAAATCACTATGAAGAGTTTAGCATCGCCATAGCAAACTCCTCTCTAGAGTTCTGAAACAGATATCCCTACGAACTTTTTAGTGGACATAGCCCATGATTTAGTCAATGATTGGGCTCTAATAGCGACGTCATATATGCAGATGCTTATGTTGCTGAAATATTCTTCTGTTTCTCTCAAGCCAAAGAGACCATAGGACAGCCACAACAGTACAATGGCATAAAAGAAATCCCTTTCGTGAAGGATATCCAAAATGCCATCTTTCATTGGTGTTATGACCAAATGAAGCATATAATCTACCACACACTGAACAGATGATGATGATGGTGATGGTAAAGAGTACATGGATCCTGCAAACAAACAAGATAATGGCAAATGAGGGATATTTTCTGCATCTCACAAGCATAATAGAACCATTTCTGAGGTCAGTTTTCTGTTGTGAATGCATAGATTGTCAGCATTGTTTTTCTTGAGATTTCTGTCCAAGGAAATGCAAAGACTTTTGGAGGAACCGATCATAGATAAGACTCAGGCAACAATGAGAAGTGTATCCAGTAGCTACTAATTTTCCATATAAAGACTTAGGATTCACTTTTTTGGCCTAGCTCCCAAATACGATAATCTTGACCCAAATTTGATGTGACCACCCTGAATATCCCATACAAGTTGTGGTCTGCCCAATGCTTCTCCATTTGATGGAGAAATGTATGCCAAATTGAAACAAGGTGTTTGTAATGAATTCCTTTGAAAAAAAAAAAACAAACAAGGTGTTTGTAATGAATCTCTAGAAGAGGTCAATTGTCACCTAATGCCATGTTTCTTTTACTGGACTCTTGTGCCACCACCAATGGATGTCTCATAGTTTTAACCAGTTGCTGCTGGACATACATTGTTTTGGACTTTTGTAGCTGCACAGGGTGGAACCTTTCCCTTTTCATTGGAATTCAATCAATAACTGAAGAACTTACCTTGAAACGAAGAATCTGTTGGTGAACCCTCATATCATGCCTATGATGTCATAGAATCAAAGAGGATATTGCGTGTTTTAATTATGGAAGGTAACAGTGGGGGGCAAAAGTGATAATTCATATTATAGTATTGCCCGTGGTGTGGCCACACCCCTTTCCCCCATTTTGATGATTCTATTGGCCTCCATTCTCGTTAATCTTATATAGTTTGAACCTAGAGTTGGCATCTAGCTTTTCTTCCCTAACCATTGGTTTGATAAGATGATCTTCTTGTACTGATAAGAGGAACATTGTTCAATTGCATGAAAACATGTGTCACAGGGATGGGTCTTTTAGAAATCTTCAAATCAGTTTTTACTTGTGGAAACAGTATACAGTTGACTCTAAGAATTAGGTTGTCTTGATACTTGATGTAGCCTTTAACCCAATCATCGTAGCTTCAACTCTCCAAACACTCTGAGACAGCCTTCCCCTCTCTGGACAAACAAGTCCACTGTGCATGCACAGATTGCTCCATAATTATCATGCATTATTAATTTTCAGATGGAAGAGCTTCTTTTCTTGAGAAATGGTGCTTCTAGCCTTCAAACTTCAGAGAGGCACAGCAAGACCATGTGGCTGAGAAGATGTAATTTGGGGATTGAAACTGATGCTTCTTAGAGTCCCAATTGTCACTGTCAAGTGTCAATACTTATTATTATTATTATTTTTTTAATGTAATCAAGTGTCAATGCTCTGCATTTAGAAGATACAGATAATCAGCAAGTGCAACAGCAACACATGGTAAAACAGGGAAATGCTTGATTGTGATTTTTTTTTTAATTTAAATGGCAATTGGGATATGGCTTGATCGAGAATTACATGAAATGATTTGATGAGGTACTGCGGACAAGAGAAAAACCGTTCTCCAATTAAGTCGACGTAACTGGAAAATATTAGCTCTGAATTATGTTTACTCCCCACTTTTCTCAAAACTCTCTTCTCAGTACAATTCCTTTAAACAACACAATTCAAAGCTGTGCAACTTGCCAAGTCTGAGCCTTTTTTTTGACTAAACAGCTTATTTTAATGTTGATACTTCATTTATTTCAACTGAAAATTGAAGAATTAGAAACTTGTAGCCTGTTAAGTGTGAACTGTAGATCCACTTGAAACGGGTGTGTTCTTAACAGTCACTGCATCTGATTGTGTCATGTTTCAACTTTCAATAAGTCCTCTTCTAGCTGGTATTTCTGCTTTTCGGTCATATCAACTGTTAGAAAATGGTCAGACACTGTCCAGGATTTACATAGCAGGTAAAGTTCCCCAATTATGCATGTTCCTGTTTGAAACTTGATCCCGCTTAATGCTTTTATCTCCCTTCCAGCTGATTTTAATTATAAAGTTGGAAAATCCATGTTTTCCATTTAGAAGTCTACCAGAATTTGGAAGCAATAAATGGCTCTTTCATGCAGATATTTAAAATAGAAATGAAGGCCTTTTTATTTTAATTATTTATTTTTTAATTTTTCGTAGCGTAACCCTTGATATTTGGTCTGGCAGCTATCTTGTTGCAGCTGTAATCTTGCAGAGCTTGTGGAGCTTATCACTTGCTATGGTGGATATCTATGCTATTCTTGTAAAGCGCTGCTTGCGGAATTCCCGGGTAGTCGGATTATTTGCCATTGGTGATGGAGTAAGAAAACTGATTCTGCTATGTACTAATTTTAAATGACCTAAAAAAGAGCGAGAGCCATGGAACTTAGATACCATGATTGCTTCTGGAATTGCAAAAGTAATTTGCATTGATCCATCATCCAAAACAGTCTTACAAGGAAAATCATGTGTTGATGTGACAAGAGCCAACGGCACAGTTGGAAGGTGCTAATTATTGTGACCATGAGGTTGCAGGTTGAGTCATTTTATAATTAAAAAACCATGTGGTATTGTGCTCATCCACACGCATCCCCCTCACTTGCAGAGCTTATGAATTAAGACTCATAAACTACCCAAGATAAATGGAAAATCACAATAATCTACTCCGCAATCCATATAATATTGTCCGCTTTGGCTCATTGTGAGTCCAACCCAATCTTGCAGCACAGTTTAGAAAGGCCTTATGTGGGGTGTGGGACTTATGCACCACTGTATACCTATTCCTCTCTGTCCTTCCACAGGAAGGGAGGTCTTTGCCCTTTTACAGGGACTGTAAGGAATCGAGCCAACTGTCTATAAGATATTGTCCGGTTTTGCTCATGGGATTCCAACCAAATTTTGCTGCACGGTTTTAAAAGGCCTCATGTTGAGTTAAGGTTGGGTTACGCACATATATACCTAGGATTAGGACTAGCATGTTTCCAATGTGGGACTTATGTACCACTGCATACCCAGTCCTTTAGAGTTCTCCCCTCCCTCTCTCTAGGTGGATGCTCCCCGGACCCAACGCCTTTCTACAGGGGGCCACAGGCGTGGCATAATTGTGTGCATATGTAAATGCATGTGATAATCCATACCCAATTGTATTTATTAGTATATTAGTGGCTCTTTTTCTGTTCTTATTATTCATTTCTTCTGCCTAGCCTCTAGGCAAAATAAAAAGAGATGTGTTTTCTACTGTCTTCCACTAAAAATGGTTACTGTTTTTTTTTTTTACTTTTTTGCAGATCACTTCCACACTTACATTTGCAGCAGCTTGTGCCTCTGCAGGCATTACAGTCTTAATTGGTAATGATCTTGGGGAATGTTCACAGAACCACTGTGCACAGTTTGAGACTGCAACAGCCATGGCCTTCCTCAGCTGGTTCACTGCTTCATTGTCATTTCTCATGAACTTCTGGCTGTTGGCTTCTCGCTGAAGACCTAGCAAATAGTGATTTTGCCAAACTGTCAGCAACCTGTTATGGCCATCTGTTTCTTTTTCTTCATTTTAACCTTGATTTGAGTTCTGATTGGTTCCACTTGTATATTGCATGATTTGGGTTGAGAACTCCAGTAAATAGAAAGCATCTAAGTGTTACTATATGCAGATATTTGGCAAATGTATCCTTGCTTGGTCATTTCTATGTATGCGTCATAGATTGTGTTATTCAAAAGATTAAATCACTGTCCTAGACTGTAGCTTACCCAGTTGGGGACACCAAACTACCATGTGAGAGGGTAACTGAGCGTGAATTTGAATCCTTACAAGCAGGAAAACAAAAAAAAAAAAAATGAATTCTGGTATCTTCACAGAAAACTGGTTAGGGCCATTCTTCTTGTTAATGGTGATCCATGGTCTCCTGGTGCATGAATATTTATGCCACTAGCTCATATAACATGTGGTCACGTGTTTTATGTGTGATCAATTTGATAGTGTTTCCAACGGGTCTCTTTCTTTGCCTAGAATAATTAGGAATTGAATACATAGCCATTCATGCCGTAAGTGGTTGAATCAAGGGAATATGGGAATTGAATAAAATGTTGGAAGAAAAACAGATGGGGAATGAATATCCAGCCATCATCTTAGTAATTCAAATATTAGGAAAGTCAAGATTTTATCTGTGTTACTACTGTATATCCTCACCCCTCAATTAATATCATTCACACTAACTTTTTAACAATCTTTTTGTTGAGCTCGTTTGACTAAAGCCCTGTGTATCTAAATGCAAACAAACAGGCCCATGAGTCTTTTAGTACAGCACCAACATGCCAGGGATCAATGATTTTGTGTATCTAAATGCAAACAAACAGGCCCATGAGTCTTTTAACAATTTATTGGTTTAGGCTGCACAGTGTGGGTAACAAGTATAGGCCTAACTTAAACCTGATCCATTTATTAATTGTGTTGAAAATTCTCTACCAAAACTTAGGCCAAAAGTTATAAGAGTCAACCTAAATCCTTAATTAATCAGAGATTTTAGTTGGCTGGGAGAGTTAAAAAAGAGCCAGAATGGACTCAACAAGTGCTCTGTGTAGTTGGAATGGATATATCAAACTGATCCAGATCTAGGTGGTGGGTCTCGTCAGGAATTGTCATCCTGAGCAGTGGGTTATTCTGTGATTGTTTACCATCATTGCATTTTTGCTGCTGGAAGGGTTTCTTTTCTTTCCTTTGTTTCTTTTCTTTCCTTTTCTCTTTAAAGGATGAATGCCACATTTTATGGCTGGATCTTATGGCTGATATAGCAGCAAATTCGACCCTAAACAAGGCTGTCACCCTACATTTGCCAATTTGACAATAATTCAAGATGGTTCCTTTCTTTAAATACATATCTCCTTCTAGCCAAGAAAAAAAAAAAAAAGTTATTGACATTGCCACTCGCGTTGATTGGTCGATCCCACATGAATGCGTGCTAATGCTTATCAGTTGGTGTAAGTAATAGAAAGGTCACCTTCTGATTGAAAGGTCTGATCTTGGGCTAGGATTGGAGAGAAGAAAAAAAAGTAAAAAAACCTTCCTTATGGTGACCCATGATTGAAGAGTTCTATCGAATATCTCCGAGCATGATCACTTGCCACTCTACTAAATCAGATTGATTGGAAACGTTAGCCTACATTAGTAGGCTGAAGAAAGGATCTTTCATTTCAAGTATCCATTCATCATCATCATTGTCGTTAAAGCCTTATTTTTCATTTCTCCTTCCTGATCTATACTGAACTAAATCTTGTAATGAGTCTTGCTTGTTTGAATCTTTTCTTATTATGTTTCAATTCACATCCTCTATCCTACTTCTTCTTTTCCTTCTTGTTGGGCCATAAACCAGCAATAAAACAAGAACGGATTTTATAAATATGTCTATGGCTGGGACACTACTCAATCAGCTAATTCCCTTCCAATCTTGTAGGCCCGGTGGCCCCACACAGAATTGGCCGACTCGACCTCTGCGATTGGGAGCGCTCCTTCCGCTCATTTTCTCTCCCGCGCCGTCCGCAGAAAGCCCGCGGTGCGAACGCGAGCCAAGTGAGTGAAGAACAGAAGGAAAAAAGAAAAAAAAACCCTTGTCGTAGTTGTAGGAATTAGCAAAGAGAATCTCTGCATGCGAAAGGAGAATCGGAATAGAATTAGAATCATCGTCAGCAGCAGCAGCAGCAGCAGCAGCAGATACAAATCGAAATCGATGGGGTTGTTGAGCTCGAGAAGCCCTATCCTCATAGGGCTGTTTCTGGTCATGTTTATGGGGATCGCTGTCTATCTGAGGCTCTGGTCCATCGATTCCGGCTTCTCCCAACAAGAAAGCGAAATGCTAAGGTCCCCAGATTCTCCTCCTCTCTTCTCTTCCAGTTTTTCTGTTTGGGTTTTACATTTCCATCTTCTTCTCTTGTAAAAACAACAATAGCATTGCATTTGATTCTTAGAATGCAAGAAAAAAGACCCATTTTTCTCCACTCTTCTCCAATCATCTTACCAAATCGGCTAAAGTTATCCCTCGTTGTGTTTGGTTGGATCTTAATCTATGAGTATATCAATGGGTTTCTGAAGAATCGAGATGGGATGAGCCTGTCTTTTCAGTTGAGTCATTAGTGATGTCTCTAACAAGCTTAAGCTGGATGCTTTATGCGAATTTTTGTTTCAATTTGGTGGAGACGAGAACCCAAGAAGGAAAGTCTCATAAAAATCCATCTTTTCTTCTCTACCTCTTTTCTCTTTCTGCAAAGGGAGAGAATTTGAGTTGGATGTAAGGGCCTAATGTAAGATCAAGTCTCCCTCTTCCTTTATCATGCCTGCAAATCTGAAAAAAGTTCAAATTTTTTAGATCCATATTGACTGGTTATGTAGAAAGTAATCGGCCAGCGGCCATCCCGGTCGTTGTGAATGTGTAGGATCTACTCTGGTAGCAGATCTTTGGATCTCCGTGGATGATGGGTCTGCATTCTTCTGTGTTCTTAATGGAACATTTAGGGCTTGTTTGCTTGCTTAGAATACGTAAGAATTGAATACATATGAGTTCATGGTCACATGAGCTCCATTACCCAAGGGAATATTAAAGAGGTGAGGGGTGAAGCATATAAGGTAGTGATATAGATGGGACTTTGACTTTCCTAGGATTTGAATTCCTTGAGTAATGGTAGGGTATTCATTTAACTTCTTTCCTTGTTTCAATTTTTATTAAAGGAGAGGTTATTTGATGGTCATTTTTGGGGATTCAACTTTTGTGATTCATTTTTAACCACTTACATAAATACAATCCTAGGTATTCAATTACGTGAAACAAATAGGCCCTTAATTTCCAAGGTTCCTAGTGGAGCAACCGTTCTTTTGTATTTAAGAATTTGCATTGGTTAGGTTATGTGGTGCACCACACGCTAGTTGGGCATGTGGGCCTGGATTCTCATCTGCACTTATGGATCTGGCAAAAAGAGGTGTTGCCAGGTGCAATTCTTTTAGGATGGATGTTTTGCAATTTTGGAATTCCAAATGCTTAATGACGTTTTGTGCCTTACTGCAAACTACATAGTCCACATACTCTTGATGGTGAGGAATGGAGTACCATTGGCATCAAGCTCAACATCTTATGGAGAATGCTGCTTTAATTGTGCGTTGGGAAATTTAGTAGATAGAAATAACGGAAATCCCAAAGATCCTCTAGGAAAGCAATGGAGGTAATTAGATTATATTTGGCCCATTTGGCTGGAATTAAAAGAGATTTTTGATGGTGTTGTGGTCGGGGATATTGTAATAGATTGTGGACAAACTCAATTTAAGGTTTGTTATTTAAGCTCAATCTCACCTTTTGTGATCACTCTATACGAATTTTTACATTTTTGTGGGACTGATTTTCTGGTTAATTGAGTGAGCAAAAGGAAATAAAATCTAGAAATGCATGGTGGGTGGCACTTCATTACAAACTTACTGTTCATATTCTTCATGGTGAGAAAGGGCGAGCTTTTCATGTTCTAATGTCTAGGGTCGTTGTCCACCTCCCATGCTGAAAACAATTTGTTCTACGGCAACAATCACCTTTTCTTATTTCTAAATGTTGAACAACCTAAAGGTGGGGCTTTTCGGGTTTTTCTTTCCTTTTTCTTGTTTTTTAAAATTCTTTATGTGCAGTGAGTATGAGGAAACAGTCTACTGCTATTACAGTAAAAGATTACTGTATTGTCAACACACTCATGGTTGAGGGGTGTTGGCATCTTAGTTTCGCATGCATGCTTAGAGATCAATCTTGTGTCCCCAAGTTAAAAGTATCACTCTTAACGAGCAGTCCAACATAGCACCCAAACAAAAGAAAAGATCACTGTATTTATTTTGTATGGTTGATGTGGACACCGCTGGCATGAAATGCACACCTTATAAACAATGCTACTTAGAGCAATTCACTTAGATCCTTTGGGGGAGCTGAGGTAATGGGGTGGACATGGCCCATGTGGATGCAATTGAAAGAGATTCTGATGGTATGGATATGTTTAGGCCTGGATACTCTGATAGGTTGGAGATAAGTAATGCAATTTGAGGTTCAATATCTGTGTCATCCCTCCTTTGGCAATTATCCCTTTTGAATTTGTACTATTTCTATGAGACAGATTTCTCAGTTTATAGCTGCTGACGAGACGGTTAATCTTGTTCATTTTGGCCTCTTGTTTCTGCACTTATCCATTTGCATACTTGATAAAGTCTTCATCCTTATTAATAGAAAAAAGTAGGAGTGCAAAAGTGTAGGGTTGGTGGTGCAGCCAAGATCCGCGATTAAGACGATAAATCAATCTCCCGAAGGATTAATCGAATCCAAGAGGGATTCCAGCCACTTGGGCACAAACAAAGACCATAAAACAACCCTTAAAACTCACGACTAACTCTAAAATCTTATTATCAGTTTAAAGAAGCATACCCTAGTACAATGGAGGGCTTCTCTATTTATAATGTAATACAGATTGTAAAATAGAAAGTTACTAATCCTAAGAAAACAATAAAATAAGAAACAATTCCTAATTAAACTTACAACAAAATTAGAATGCCACAGTAGCTTCTCAGCCAATTGGGCTTGTGGGCTGAACCCAATGGACTGGGTTGGATGGCTTGGTCCATCATGTGGCGGCCCAGGGCTCTTTTAACTTTCTGGACTACATCAATTGGGTAAAAATTGATCTGGTTGACTTGAGGCGTCTATGGGTTGAAGCCACCAAAGTAACTATGTAGGTTCTCTACAGCTCTTCATATAGCTTCTCCTCTCTTCCAATACCTACCAGAGATGTAAAACCCTACAGCTAGGGGGAAAATGCTGAAATGCATAAGAAAACTAAAAAACAATCCTCATATACCTGCCTTAGTCCTTTCAATAGAGAAATTTGAGGAACTTCTGCATATCCTGAAATGCATAAGAAAACTAAAAGCAATCATCATATACCTGACTTCGTCCTTTCAATAGAGAAATTTGAGGAACCTCTGCATATCCTAAAATGCATAGGAAAACCGGCAATCAGCTCTCATTTACCTGCTCACTTGAGAAATTCGAGGAACCTCTGCACCTGTTGCTATATGCAATGAAACAGGTTTTTCGAAGGTTGAGAACTGCCATCTCGATGAAGTCACTTTGCTTTTCAGAAGCTCAAGTTCAATAAGAGGGAAAAACCAACTAAGAGGACAGTTTAAACAGGGGAGACGGGTTGTGCAGGTTGGCCCTAACCCAGCATGTTTAAATGTTGGTCAGGCTTTTTTGACCCATGACTGATCTGTACATATTGCAGGTCTGGTTTAGTGGGTCAAATTCAGGTCGGGCATGGACACATGGTAAGGTTAGCGGCTTGGTCAGGTTCGGGTTTTGCCACCCCTAAAAAAATGTCCGAAGTTACCTCAAATTTCTCATAGATCTAGCCACCTACGCCTCATCAATGCCCCTTAGACTCTTCTGAAATTGTCATGATTCACTTAAAAGTATTACAAATCTCGACTTGATCTTTGGTTCTTCAGTAATGAGTCTCTTCTTTAATTTCAAGACATTATCTTACAGATTTTTATGGGTATAGCTTCATATCTATAATTGATGTGTTCTCTATTTTCATGTCTCTATCCTGCAGAAAACAGTTTGATCTTGCTAACAGGGAAGCAATGGAAGAATCAGCTGAATGGAGGCTGAAATATGATGAACAAGTGCAGAGAGCTACACAGCTTTTGGGGGAACTGGAACGGGTGTGACCTTTCTTCTGCTTTAAGTAGGATGTAAATATGGAAGGCTAAAAATTAAAATATTACCAAGACATTTATGAGGTTGCTGACACTGGTTTCTATATTTTAAATAAACTGCAATCATTATCTTTAAGGATCTTCCCATCTATTCAGGTAATTGTTAAATAGGTGTGTTTTGATGAATACCACCATTTTAATTTATCTCAAGGAAGCTGGCTTCATATAATTTTCTGAGTTTGCTTATGATTATTGATACATTATTTTAGTTTTATAAAAAAAATTCTTGATTCCTTTTCTATGCATTTTATTTCTTAAATTGAAGAATATTTGGTCTGATTTGGATCAAAACCTAGTTTTTTTAGAAACTGGGTTTCTTTGTGGCCTGCATCTCCGTGTCGTTTTGTTGGCTTCCATTTCAGTGATTGGTTGTTTTTCAACTTGTTTGTCTTATATTATATATAATTTACAATGTATTAGGTGTTGCTCATGTAGGTTTGATTACCTGTTTCTTGTGTTAGTATTACAGTTTTTTCTCATTGACAGGTGAAAGTTGCTCTTGATCAGAAGACAGAGGAAGCAACAAGTGAAAGAAATAATCTGGCTTTGTTGGAAAAGGTGAGATTTTAATATCATAATCTTTCTCGTTCTTCTTTTCATCCTTTCTTGTCCAATGTTTTACAGATGATTGCATACTGTCATCAGGAAAATCTGAACCTACTTGCACGAGTGGAATTGTTGACTCAGGAGCTTGAAACGGTGAAATTGAAGTGCAAAACAAGATAGACATAAATTCGATAAGTTTCCATTTAATGGACTGTTTATCCGTATGTAAAGTATCACCTGTAGATCTTTCATATGCTTAAATATATGTACCACAATTTTCAATGTACAACTGAAAGGAATTTTCACCTCTTGAGCAAGTTGTGTGCTGCAGGTAGTAACTTTTTTCTGGAAGCAAAGAGAATGACTATCGAACATTGTTTTTCTATAGGAGTATAATTTTTGATGTGCAGGTTGTACTGTCTGCCAACAGTAATAAAATGATAAAAACATTTCATAACAGGACATCTCTCTGATTTAACTTGATAAATATTACAACTGGCTCGACATTTTTGACAATTATAGCCACCAACTTATATGATATTGAGGGGTGGACCCAATGCTGTTCAGGGCACAATAATCACTGTGCTCCCATGCCAAGGCCACACACATGGCAAGCTTTGAGGAAAATCTGGACTGTTTGCTCAACGGGTCTGTTGGTGAAAGGACCTTAGCCCAATGGTTGCTAGGATCAGATATTATTGACATTTAATTGGTAGCGTACAAATGGACTCTTAAAGACAATACATAGTTATGGTTCTTACATTCATTTAACAAATAATCATTCAGTGGAGGGTTAGCAGTGTTTGATTCTGGCATTGTTCGTTGTGCATGGAATGAAGTCTTGCACCAGCACGATCCATGCTAAAGATCATCAAGCATGGTAAACGATATCGGATCATAGCAACTTTGTTGACCTTGGGGCCATTAAGTGAGCCCCTTTATCTGCACTTTCTACCAATTTTAATTCATCCATACCTTTTTATTATCTATTTCATTTACATCTTTAATTGATTTCTAATTTAATTAGCTGTTTCTAGCATTCCTTATTCTTAACCTTTGTATTTCCAAAAGAAATTGACAGCATCAAGTATTCTCTACAACCATCATGTAATTGAGGGGCAGTGATTCCTTTTTCAATCTTTCTATTGTCATGTCAGTTATTAGGCCTAGAAGAGCATCTTCTCTTTGTTTGCCTCATGTAATATGCGTCATGTAATATGTTGTGATTTCTGCATCCTATTTTCATCTTCAACTCGCACTCTAGTTGTCAATCTACCAGCCAAGGTTTTAGTCATTTTATGCAGAAGATGGCTCAATGTTCAAAGAACAGATAGCATTCTGGGCTCCAATTCTCTATGATTGCATAGGTGCATGTGGGTTTTGTAAAGGCTGAGGGAAGCGGCGGCTACTTCTGGTTGCCACATATGTTTCACACTCTGGTAAGCCAAAGAGATGTACAACTGAGCAAAAAAGGCATTACCTCGGAATTTTTTCCCTCTTTTAAGTTATAATGTCTTCTGCATTCCCTCTATTGTATTGGGTCCTTTTTCTATAATAATTTTAAAATTACTCACATACTCAGAAGTGCATCAACTGTTTTTCTATTATTATTATTTATTTCTAAAGGCACATGGATTGTACTATAGGCTGGGTTTCCGAAGAAATAAATTATATTGCCTTGTCACAAACCTGACCATTCATCTTGTTTACTCTTGTTGAGTGGTATGCGTTTTGACATGTTGTATTCTCATTTATTTTCTAGTGTGATGATATCATATTTGTGGTCTCATGTTTACTGTTTGATACTCTTTATGTCACTTAACTTACAATATTACTTAGCCAGATATTTTCAATGGCTTTATTTTTCATGCCATCTCACAATTTTGCGATAATGGGTTTAGCAGCTTTCTTTTCACCATCCCCAACAACTAGTAAATGGTTCTAGCCAAATAAGATATTTATTCATTCTTCTATAAAACCTTCTAATATCATTTGTCCTATGACTAGATTCAAAATCACTTATTCACATATACGCAAATCAAACATGATCAGGGTGAATGCATTCAATAAATTGCAATCTAGCATCATTCCTCCCACCTTACATCCATGGTGTATACAGCTTCTCCATCAAGGTCTCTAGTCTTGATCTTGTTTGCAACATGAGACTCAGTTGGATATGAAACAAGAAGGCACCCCGTTTTCTTCTTCAACTCACTTCCATGAGTGAGCTAGAGATGGGACATACCCAGTACTCAATTGACTTGAAAAAGAGAGACCGAAACCTCAATTTTTTTTTTTTAAACAGGTTATCAAGTACATCTAAATAGTAATATGATAGACAAATAGGCTCTACTCTCTAGTTTGTTGTTGTGAGTTTGAATAGGAATTTTTCTTGTTATTCATGGGAGTAATTGCGACAGGACTATACTTTGCTTTATATAGTTACAAATACTTAACAAGAAAATTGAATGGTATGACAAGTTTAGTTGTAGGTTTCTCTGGTACAAATCATTAGAGTACAGCAAATGAAGTAGAAAACATTGAGAAATGCAAGACATCCCAGTGGCAAGGTGTCTCAACTCTCATCTCATAAAGCTGTCCAGGGATTGATCCCTCGGAAGGTAGGTTGTTTCACAGGATTGGTTCTAGTCACCCATCTAGCAAAGAAAAAAAAAAGTAAAAAACATTAATCTTCTGCAAGTGCATAGGGTATCCAGGATTTGAGCCCACAACCTGTCTCGTGGGCTTCACAGGATTGCCTTTAGCCATTGAGCTGATGGTTAAAAACAAAATACAGCATTAAACCCCACAAATTATTCTTTTTTTTTTTTTTCATATACACATTTGTTTATTAATTTATGTTGGGAAAATGATCAAGTCCAATAGGCCTCGTGGGTCACACTGTATCCAACTCTCTTCATGGTGGATTGTAAGATATAATGACACTCTGCTGCAGGTTTCAGTTTGCTACGGTCAAATAGCCATTAAATCAATATAGGAAGCAATTTGAAGAGTTGGAACCTATTGCTCTAACCATTTATTTTGTAGGCCTCTACTGAATACTTATGAGCATTTATAAGAGTAAGCTTTTATCCATAAACTATCTATACGAACTGTTTATCATCAACTATGACTCTGAACTGGTGGCTGCAAAATGCGTTGAACCACAATTGTAATCCTACTGATCAGATTGATCATTTCTCCAAGTCTTAGCTTTACCCCTCTACCAAAAAAAAAAAAAAAAGGTCTTAGCTTTATGACTCGGTCAGGACTCACCCATTGTCATGACTACTCTAATTGGTGAGGGGTCATTTGTCTTTCTAGGAATGGGACATGAAAATGGGATTTAGAGAAGCAAGATTTGTGTGTTACACATTTGAAACACATTTTTGTTTGGAAGCATCATTCTCTTGTGAGTAAATGTTGAACGGTTCAAATTACATATGTAAAATCTTTATATATCTCAATGGGTTTAGTGAGTCAATAAAAAATCTGAACAATTCCATTTAAAAATTTAGGCCTGATGATACGAGTTGAGATCGTGACCTGTTAGGCATTCTTTGTATTTACACTTTACCTATCAAATGTGAAAGCTTTCATAGGAAAGGACCTCTATTTAACTATCATTTTTACATCTCAATTACACATGTAATGCAATAAATGCACATAAACAAACACGTATATGCGTGATTTTTTTAAATAGAGAAAATACCATTTAATAAAAAGGAACATAGAGACAAACAGGGAAGCACACACAGCAGAAGCACAACAACAGAAACAAAACCCAACACAGCAGAAGCACAACAACAGAAACAAAACCCAACCAACGCGAACCCAAAATCACTACCAATTAAACCACCCCTACCCAGACAAAAAGAGAAGCCATCCTGTCCACATTTAGCAAGCCAATGGCATATGCGTAAATGTCATATTATCCAAATGGGTGCAATCAAGTGAACCCTAGAAGAACTAGGAAAATGCATGAATCATCCACAAAACGTAGTTTCACTTTCATGGGTTTGTTTTGTTTTACCATGGCCACTAAGTCGGTATCACCATAATAATAGTGTTTTACCCCAGTGGTAAGATGCGTAAGTCTCACTTCACGGGGGAAGGTCCCCAGCCCTCACACCCAAGGTCTCCTTCCACTGGCAGGGTTCCATGGGGTCCAAGTCCAGTTAGCTGGATAAAGAAAAAAAATGCAAATTTCTTTTTGTTGGTCAAAGCTAGCATTAGCAAGGGTTAAAACTTAAAAAACCCGCAACAGGGGAGGGCAACTGAACAGTAAACGCTGGCTAAAGTCGCTGCGGTTTTGGTACTTGTCGGTTGGAATGGAAAAGAGCAAAACATAAACAGCGTGTCAGGTATGATAGACAGCACAACTGCTGATGTGAGAGGACAACATGCTCTTCCTGTCTTGTCTTGTCCCATACAAAGCAGAAGCACAAGAAGGCAAGTTCAATACAACTGTCTATATCTTCATTTTGTCAAAGGCCTCTTTTCTTGCCGTTCCAGACCCCCTGCTCTTTTCTTTACAGCCGATCCTTGTGGTCACCTTCTCCACAATTCAACTCAGAAATTATTGCGAAACTGAATTCCTCGACGACCGTTGAGAGTGACATGGACCCCTGTGGGCGGACGCGTGCGTGTGGAACAGTAGAGAATTCTACGCATGCTTTTGATTTTTACATATGTATTAGTTTTACTTTTACAGGGGGACGTCACTTTTAAAAGTGAAATGAAATTTCAGTGGAAACTTCTTGGGTTGGTGTTGATTTATTGGAATCGTGTAGTATGAGCGGCTTAGGCCAAAGAAGACTGGAAGTCATCTGAGCCAATATTTAATCATCCTCTCCCATTTAGATGCCAGCATAGGATTAGTCCTTTCAAAGGAACATTGTTTTTTGCGCTTTTTTTTTTTTTTGATAGAAACATTTGGTTGGAACATTGTCATGTGATGAATTCTAGGGTTTTCTTCCTTAACAAGAAAAAAAATAATGCTATTCAATGACTTTACAGTGGGTGTGATAGACTATTTAAATCATTCAGGAATCTCTCTCAATATATAAGGCCTTGTTTATTTCTATAATACAATATCTATGATTTTAAAAATTGGGTGCATTATCACAAATTTGATGACAAAAGTAGAGTGGGTTCAAGTTGTATAAGGCTTCTAATCTCCAGCTCTTCTTGCAATTAGACTTATTTATATTTAACACTCATTCAAATTGTATAAGTCCTTTTAATTGGTCAGGTCATCTCAGTAGATGGGATTTGAATAATTTTAAAGCCCTCAAACAATAGTTTTCTTAATTAGTTTTTTGCAATGGTTCTAATACCTTTCAAACTTTTGAATTCCAGATTGTCATGCTTTTAGATAGACCCCATTTTTAATGTCCCTAAACATGATGACCTGCGCCCCGGGCTGTTTTGTCAGCCGCTTAGGGTCATGTTGTGCATGCTGTTGCTTGGGCTCAACTCAATTCCCATGTAAAAAAAAAAAATCATACATATAGAATCATCCTCATTGATGAATCTAGCTACACAAATGCAAAGATTGAAATCAGCTTCACATTTACCGTCAATTTAGACTACATAAAATTTTGATAGAAAGCTACTATAACTAAAAGACCCGCTTCTTTTGTCGACAGTGAGAGTCAATGAGCCATCCTCGTCTTTGTATGTGAGGTTTGAAATCCAGAGATCATCGTACGGATTCCTAAATTCACGGCACAAAGGGTGGGCGGAAGGGAACTTAAATAACAAGTTGAGTGGAAATTATGCACCACCAGACCACTTACTCGTTGAATCCAAAAGGAACACTTGCTGACTTGTTGAAATGTTGGTTTCCATCAATTCGTCATCTCTACCACTTTGGCGTCTCATCCATGACATTTTGCACAACAAAAGATGAAAAGAAGATCAAGGTTGCCTTTAGTGACTAGGGAGGAAGGGAAAAAAAAAGGAACCTCAACAAAGGCAATTTCTATTCCAGACTTCTCAAAGAAAGACATGGCAAATAAATTATAATGTAACAAAAAATATGGGGCTTTTAAGTACAAAACTGGGTATTCCATTTTAACTTAAAACTTGCACCTCTTTTCACATCTTTCCCTTTTCTAATCACTTGAATTGTGAAATCTAGACAAAAGACCAGTTGACAAAGGCAAAGGCGAGGCAGTGCACATTGTTATCCTCCCCTAGTACTTTCCAAGCGATTGCTTGGTCGTATGAGACATGGCGGCCCATGGTTGACAAGCAGACTCCAACAGGCAGATAGGCATAACCCTGAAAAAAGCATAGAAAAATACCAGTGGAAAGTGTTATTTGCACAACTTCGGCCTGGCTGAGAGAAGTAGGGAAGCAAATTGCAGTTGCACCAAATTAAAAAGGGTTCTTGTTTGGATGGTTTCCTGCAAATTGCATTTTCAATGCTGTTTTTAAGAACATGAAGAAAAGAAAACTTCAAGGCAGATTATTGCATCACCTGTTGCATTATCTTGGCAAATTCAGAGCATAACAGTTTCTGACCCGACTCATCAAATATCTTGTCCAGTGCTATGTCCTGGAGGGCTAAAAATGTTGTTTCCAGCATGTCTAGGCCAGCCTGGTTAGCGAAGGTGAAGACTGGAAGGGACTGCAAACAAAGTAAAATATCAAACTAATAATCCCCCCAAATTTTCACAAAGCATTCATAGTGCCCAGCTCAATTCAAGAATCTGGCAGGTGTCAGACTCGTCGTCTTTTCTGAAAGTTTGAATGTCTGCTCAAACTTACAATCATACCTTCAAAGAGCAGCATAAAATCGCATCTGGATGATGCCAGAGCAATTTCAATATAGAGTCACTGGTCTGAGCTGTCTGGCTATCGGACCTCAGCAGCTCTACCCCTAAATGATAACTGTGAAAAGCAAAAACAGAATTAGAAAAGTAGGAAATCTATTCATAAGAGGAAAACTGACAGAGGATTACAGAAGAGAGATCACTTTATCGGTGGTCCTAAATGCAGGTACCAAATATGAGATGCTATATACATAATACACATCGATTACAATCCATAACCGTAATCCATATAGATATTTATGTGTATGCATGCATGTGTTTGTGTGTGTGATATAACCCATGTGGCAAATATGGAAGAGTCAACAGTGAGTAGAATATTTCAACAACCTGACCAATTTTTTTAAAATTTATTTCACCGTACAATGTATCTAAATACAACCTATTTTAATTATTTATTTATTTTTTACTGGTCACTTGGACATGTCAGTGTGGAGCTTGCTGGGACAGTGTCTCTTAACACCAACCAGTACCTGCTTCTTAAAGTTTAAGAGCATTAATTCTCAACAAAGGAATATTAAAGAGAACCCTTACCAAAGTTTTGTTCAAAATGTGGGCAGTAATGGACCCAACATTCAATTTCCATTTCATGTAGGTCAGCAAATGACACACTTGACTGTGATAGTAGTTGATGTTTGGACAACAGGAAAACCAAGTCAACTCAACTGAGCTAACAAAATATACTTTCTCGTGAAAATGAAGAATTATTGCAATGCTCAGAAAATTACTGATGGCTTTAAAGCTTCAAGTCAATACACAATAAGGCTTCAAGTAGTTAACTGGTTTACTTCCCTAGAAAGAAAATTTGAACCTGGGATCTAACACATAAAATTAAGAAGTCAGACAAAACTTGCCTATAGCTCTGGCAAATCCAACGAGCAAGTGTAAGAGCTTCTGGAGAGCCCAGAGGTAGCTTTGGCCCCACATGTGACCCAAGTCGAGATGGAGATATGGCCATTGCGACCCGCTGTACAGAAGAAACTACACTACGTACATACTGTCGAGCCATGTTTGCAATGCTGTCCTGTAGGTGGTTTTCATAGGGAAACTGGAAGGCAATGGTCAAAACAGAGCGCAAACTTCCTTCACTAGGAGATGCATTTCCACCAGTCCGATTTGAAGCAGAGCCTGTTTCGAGACTAGATGCCAAATCCAAGGTCCGATTTGTGCTCAAGCCATCCTGCGTTTCACACATTATTAGAAAGCATTAATATCACGAGATGTTTTAAAAAATCAAAAGAGTCAATATTCAGCTTAAGAGAAAATCAGCTAATCCAGTAGATATTGACTCAACTGTTTTCGAATCCAGTGGTATAACCCGGAAGCCAGATGGTAGCAAGGGAGCATCATCTGGGAATGATTCATCAATTGGAGCGAAAACAAGCTCAGAGAAAGCACCCACAGCATTCTCATCAACACCACTACAAAGCTGAAAATAAGCCACCCAAAAATATAACCAAATACTGTCAATATGTAAATGTTTACATATCAAATTCAAACAATAAAGGGACAAATGATTGCAGCAACTTAGATTACATGAAAACCAATTTGTTGGCTTCTAATAGCAAAACATGACAAAGCTTCTAAGCAGGATCACTCAGGTAAAGGAATATGCTATCATTGGTTTGCAATGACGAGTTCTCTGTTTTACCCCAAAAAGGGAAACTTCACCAAGATTTAAATATTAGTATCAACGCCATATCAGCCAGGCCTAAAACCAAATGTATAAGCCCACATCAATCAACATGTGTAGCATATGGGTCCATAGCAGCCCTAAATTCTCAAAGGAGTCCCGTAATAGGGCCTCTAAAAATAATACAAGTCATGATCCAAAACTGTGATATTTCCTCTTATTATAGTATACACAGGCTTTGAGAATATGAGGATTTTTCAGAGAATAAAATGAATTGCATCAACGCTTGACTTCAAAGAGAGATAAATTGGGCCAGAAAAGGAATGAGTGCATAAGCAATGTCTAAAAGATGTAAGCATGATTCCAAGCGCATGAGCATGTTTGAGTCCTTGAGAAGCTGGCAGAAAAACTTCAAATAAAGCTTCCGGAAATGACCTCTGTAATTAAAGTGGGGTTCAGGATGTATTATACCTCAAACATAGTTTTACCCAAAACAATTTCTCATATAAAGTGAAAAAGAGATGAATTTTTAGCCAACCTACAAAAGAAAAAAAGCCTCTACCATACAAAAATGTTGCAATTCTTGGTAGATTAGGGAGGCAGTTGACCCAACCCAGCCATATACAAAAGGTAAATTATAGGAAGTAGTGACACGTCTCAAAAAATGAATCCAATAAATTAGCATTAAATTTCTGGATTAGGATACTTATACCTCTAGTGTCCCGAGTGACTCCAAAATTGAAAGCAAATAATTGATCACAACATGCTTAGTGCAGACAATTTTTTGTAAGATTTCTTCACAAACAACTTATACAGATTACAAAAATCTTGGCACATTTGACTTGTCACTTCCCCATATGGAAAATACAAAAATATTGTAATAAGTAGCTATTATACTTGGAATTTGGAAAATGCACTTCCTAATTTTCCATTTCTCTTTTTTTATCTGTTCCAATTTCAATTTACTCCAGATTCTAAAATTCAGTTGGGACACTGCTTTGATGATGATGATGATTCTAAAATTCAGTCAGTCAAATAATACGAATTGCCCAAGGCTAAAAACTAGTATTCACATTATTTTTCTTTTGGTAAGCAAACTTCTACTGTTTTTTAAATGCACTATTATGGTTGACAAACTTAGTTAATTTGTGCTTCAGTCGGTTGAATTAATAAATAAATATTGCAACAGCGGAAATAATTTCTTTAAAAAAAAAAAAGGATAAGCAAGTTCAAGTTTGATGTCGGTGAAAAGCAAAGAAAATACCTGTAGGAGATGAATATCTCTAGATAAAACAGCCTCCTCCTGAGTGAGAGCATGTCCTTCAAGTCGTACTACTTCAAGAAGCTAGAAGAATTTGCAATTAACAAATAAAAAGAATAAGCACTGAAAGAATTATAGAAAGGAAGCTTGAATATAAGATGCAAGTACTCAGCTCTGTTGCATTTTTCATCCAAAAATATCAAGTTAACTTTATTAAAAAATAATTTATAAAAAATCCCTTTTCAGGGACTTCTTTATTTTCAAGAATTATTTGACTTTGGTTAGACAAACAGATGGTAAATCATTTTGTAAGATCAAGTGTATGATGATTACAAAAGCAAAAATCCATAATGGGATTCTTCTTCAATCAATATATATTAGCAGCTACAGTGGACTCATTGATAGTGAAATATTTTTGTAAGATCAAGTGCTGACCCCAAAGAAGTGTATTTTTTTTCTAATTCAGGAATGATTTCACTAAAATAGAAGAAGGAAGACTGCAACAAGCAGATAACAGTACATGAAGTGCTTGTCCATGATCCTTCAAAACACTAGAGGGGTTTGCCATTGCCCTATGGTTAGCATAGGAAAATGGCCTTGTTCTAAGGGATGGAGTTACAGGTTGGTGATAAATATATGGAAGTGGCATCAATCTTCCCACCTTTGGTGGCCATTTTTCATCTTTCTCCTATGAAAGTAACTCTCAACCACATGGGAATTTTTACTGGCCACTGTAGGCCCTTTTGCCCATTATCTTCTACATTTAACCTCTCTCTAACCCCACCACTTTCCTATGTAAATGATATGAAAATGTCGAATGGCCCCCTATCTGTAAATGATAGGTGCTACAACAGGTTTGTTAGCCATATTAACATGTAATAACACATTTGATAGCATGAATGGACATGAATCTTTTATTTTAATATCTGACTTATCATACAGTCATGGAGTAATTTGTTCATTTTGTTATAGCTTTTACACAAGAAAACAATACTGAGATATCTTTAACAAGTAGATACTTAAGTATCAATGGCAGGACCCATTTATCAAGGTGGCAAAGATGTTCACATGGTGGAACACCACTCTAATATCTCATGTCTACACACATGCACTTGGCATGTGTTTATGATGAATTGGCATTTGGAATTTTAATTGCCATTTCCAAGAAACCATTTCCATGTTCAAAAGTAGGTGAATAAAAATTATCATGACATATTACAGAAAAGCATACCTCTTCATTTTCTACAGTATGAGCAAGTGGCATGATGATTTGACTCCCAGAAAACCTAGTAGGCCGCAGACCAAGAAAGGCATATGAGCCAGCTTTCAGTGACGCAGCAGAGTACGCATCAACATTGTAATCTGCCCACTCAGAGCGATGCTCCCTCAGAAATCGAACCAGCAATGCCGGAGGAACATTCTAAACAAAGGGACACCATTTCTCAGCAATCATTGCAACAAGTGAAGAAAACTGTACAATTGAATTGTCAGCAAAAATGAATTCCACCAATATTCAGACATTTGCAACTTTCTACAGATATTCAAATAATTTCCAAGTTCAACCCAAATGCAGACTTGCCAATTTTTCTCATAATATCTGAACTACACAGAACATCCAAACTAAGCCAACTTGTCTGAGTTATCAAACACTGTAACCATATGGCCAGTATTTCAAAAAGATCACACTATCATTGTGTTTCTTTGAAATGAAAATTTCATAGATATATCGCGGTTTCATTTTAAAAAAGGCACTAAAATGAGATTTTTTGCTATATAATTTCCATAGTAAGAAAAGACATACCTAAAATCTTAAATTACATACTTTTAGCTATTTTATTTTCTTGTTAACTGGAAAAAATCCCAAAACATTGAAATTCCTGAGAACATTTCCTGTGACAATGTTCCCATATTGATGACTAAGCTCTTCCTCTGCAAGTATGCATTGATGCAAAATAACAGAATCATTTAAAAAGTCCCAGAAAAATCTAGATCTAAACAATGGTGGCGGTCATTTCATGGAAAATCAGAAGCTATCTACAAATCTGTGCTAATCTAAAGCTTGTCATGTAAATTTTCTGCTGAGACGTTTCGATCAAAATTCATATTTTGAACACTTTGAGGTAAAAAAGGGAGGGGTTGGATTTCTGTCCTTTTCACGTATCTGTGCCTCTCTTCATCCTCTCCGACACTGAACACTAAAAAAAACGACTATTCTATAGTGAAAAATCCACACCTGAAGATGTCCACATAAGTACACCGTGGATTCTGTGGCCAAATGATCGAAAAATTTACAGGTATTGTGTTCCTTCACCTAGTTATAAGACTTTGTGCTCCAGGGGATTTCTCATCATGAGATACAAAATACAGATGAGATTTAGCACTAGGAGATGTGCTGGTGGTGAAGGGGAAAGAAGTTATAGCAACTGAAGAAGCAAATGGGTAAATTTGGTAATAAGCAGCTATTTACCTGGAGTAACATGGATGCTTTTGCACAGAGGATGCCGCCTGGTGCTGCAAGGGCATTAGCAGGATTGACATGTGTGCCCATATTTTTGGTTGAGTTGACAGCAATTATCACATCTTCACCACCATCACAGCCCAGCACTGACCACCCATCATCATTGAAGCCATTTATGGCATCATTGAAACCCCTGTGAAGTTATTGGAAAAATAAATAAAAAATTGAAGATGCACACATGATACAATATACATATATTCATCCAAGTGTCTATATTAGACAAAACCAAAGAGCTGTGGAAATTACCTGCTCAACCGTTGGCTAAAAGTCCTCAAAACAGCAGGCTGCCTGCCTAGTCCATAAAACACTTCACCACTTGTCTCCTGAGCTATTTGTCTGATGTGGCGCAGTGCCTTCACCAGTACGATTCATTAATTTGTGTTAGCATAAAATACCAAAGGATAAACCAACGGGAACTGAATTTCATTGCACAAAACCAAATCAAGCTCAAATCAACCAAAAAAAAAACACCTTAAGACAACACAAGAGAAGAAAATTAAAAAACGTGATGAACATGAACAATGACTTAAGTAGGTTCAGCTCAACAGTATTAATGTTCTTTACAAAATTTTGTAAATATATTCTCTTTTTAATCAGCTAGTAAATATTCTTCTTTTGAAGAAAATAGGAGTTGTCATAAAAACCATAACCAACACACCCATTCTGTACCTACCGCAACAGTCATTTTCTGGGCAATGGCCTTGGAAGACTCATAAAGTGGTCGTAGCACCTCAGGAACTGTCCATGCCTGAAGTAACAATAGAGAATAAGTTATAGACGAAGAGAATTGACCTAGGTCCTAGACAGAGAAGTTACGAATCAAACCTCAAGATTCAGATGGTCAACTATGTGGATGATTGACCCTCCACCCTCACATGGTCGAACCAAATAGCCGCTAGGCAGCATCTCGGCTCTTACAGATTGAGAAGCAATGGAACCATTTGGTCCAGCACCAGAACCACTCAGCGATCTCTCACAGACCTGAAAAAGGTACCAACTTCCAATGCTTATTTATGACCTAAATCAACAATCAAAGCCAATGTCGTTGTTGGACCACCAGAACCCAAAATCAGAGGACGTCTGGTTGGCCGGTTACTTATTCGACCTCAATTTTTGTTAACTCCCAGTTGCCTTGTTTAGAAGAATTAAGGTCATAGCTGGGCTGGTCTCCGGTGGGCCTGGGAAAGCCTGTATTTTTTATAGGTCCATGCCAATTAGTTTAAGATCTGCACCTGAACACAGTGCATGCGCAAGCTAGCAGAAAACATAATTAGCAGCAGCAATTGATATCTAGGATACAGAGTGCATGACATACCACAAGACTGCCATCTTCTAAACTTGTGGTATACCTCAGAGTCCAGAAGTCGCGTGCAGGAGCTAATGTAGTTGGAGCATACAACTGAAACAACAAAATGACAAGTTAGCCAAAGGGTAGAGATGTGAACGTTCTCAATACTCATAGTGGTCCTATCGGTATGTCAAACGAAAACACAGTAACTCTAAGTACCCAGCTGTTGCTCAGCTGGTTAGGGACACAATGTTGTATGCACTCTGTGTGAATTCAAGACTTTGAGTCTCTCGTAAAGCAAAAGGAGGGGAAAAAGAAGAAGGAAAGAAAAAACACACTGAATGTTAAAATTTTGAATTCTTTAATACCTGCATGTATATCAATTCAATTGTCCCCCCATTTCCAGCTGGAAACATGGTGAATACTTCAAGGCTCCGGCAATCTCGGAACCAAGATGGACGATCTTTGAGGATCTCTGCGATCTGTCAAGGAAAAGAAATGAATTGCTGGTGACTAACCAAAAAAGAGACTAGAAAAGAAATCTATCCTAAAACTCTGAACGAATTGATGGAAGCCATGAAAAAACCTTTAATGCGTCGAAATTTCCAATAATGATTAAACTAATTCTTTTAAGTGTGCAATAGTTCTAAGAAAATAGAGGGTATTGACTATTGAGCCTTCAATGTATGCATTTCAGTCAATTAAAAACTTTCAAAGTGGTTATCAAATTCTTCAGAAATAAAAGGATGAAAGTCCATTCAACGGTAGATATCAAAGCTTACCTTTGTAGGTTCTAAACTCACAAGACCACAGGCTCGTGCAGCCACTCCACTACAGTGGTGTGAAATGGCAACGATCCCAATCGAATCCGGACCAGGCTGGTTACAGAAGAGCAATAAGAACGTTTCTTGGATTTAAATGAAAAGGGTCAAATATAGCAGCATACTCAAATTACTATCACAACTTGACCTTAGTAAGTTGACATATGGAGCTACAGAGATTACATAATTAAATTATATACAGTAGATAGGATTACAAAGAAGCACCTTCATCCCAGGCATCTGGACCCAGTCGACAGCAGTTCCTGTAGCCTTTGAAAGGAACTCTGCCAAGGTCTCCTCTGCAATTGACAGGAGTCTGAGAAAACATAAAAGACCCCAAATTTTAGAAGCAACAGAATGAATAGCTGACGAGAGAGAGGGAAGGGGGGAATCTAAAAGAGTTAATTCTTATTGTTTTTGAGGATTACCCAGCAGGGTTATTCACATCCTTTAAAGGATGCTGTGGTGTAGTAACCACGGATTCGCAGCTTGTGTCTGTGGTGGCTAGAGATGCCTGAAAGATGAGCACAGTGGATTAGAAATTCAGCACAAAGAAACCCAAAAAAGGACTTAAAAGGACGACCTGACTTGTACAATGGCATTGATGCAAGGCATGTGATAAACAATACATTTCCACTGCATGAAGAGAAAAACCGAATCCCACTTTTGCCACGATCTGATCTAATCGTGAGCCTCTTCTCATGACATCAAGAAGATCTCATGAAATAGTTACCAAAAAAAAAACATGTTTTCAATCAATTTCATAACTATACAATTGTAGAAAAATAATAGAAAATGTAACTTCTAATGCCACAATCCACCAACTAGTCCACAGAAATCAAGTCGCCAGCAGAAGAAAGCGACTCATGCTCTAATTCCTAACAAGGGATAGCTATGGATCAAATTATTTAGCACTTGAGAAGAGATGAGAACAATAAAAGATGGGTGCAAAATTGGCCATGAAAATTAGCAAGATAAAAAAAAAATCCAATATTTATTCAAAGATAGGACATAAATATAAGCCTTCCGCGCATTTTACAGGGGTTATGAAGTCAGATTGATGGGAAAAAGAGATTGCTTAGGATTTCATTTTCTCCTAGGTATGGAAGACAAGCATGAGATTTCCGGTAAGGCTTGCAGAAGATTCAAAGCAGCTCATTTGCAGGAAGTGATAGAAAAAAAAAATTATATTCGTCAGATCAACCCCCTTCGCTTCAAATCATACGATGCATTGAATGGGAGGAAAATCATAAATATCATTTAAAAAACAAATAGAAAGAAATCATTAACAGGGTTATTTACCAAATAACAAAATAAGAGCCTCTAACGAGAGAGAGCTTACATTTTGCAATTGCTGTCGCATGTACCCATTCTCATCCACCAGCTGCGATACCTGTTTCTGGAGGCGATCATTTTCTTCCATCAATAGCTTATTCATAGCAGTTAACTTCCTGTTGACAGTCTGAAGACGAGAAGCTTCTTTCCGCTGCTTCTCACGGCACCTACTCAAACACAACCATACTGGTTCTTATAAATAACCAACACATAATTACTATGGCACAAAGAACCACCAAATTCCAAATCCATAAACACAACCACATGTATCACCCCAGACCCAGATGAGAGGGTGAATGAAGCCCATATTCTCAAATATAGTTTTCAGTAGAAAAGAGGGAATCTCCCATGCATTAAATATTTGAAAGATGATCGGTTGGAAAAAATATCATGCTATCATCAAAGCTTAAAAGACCAAGTGGAAAATTATTTCTGGGGGGGTTTTCCCTTCCAAGTCCCAAACAGAGACACCAAACATAATTTAGGAAAAATAGAGGGGAGAGATTTTCCCAATTTCAACAAGTCCTTGCCTGCGATTTTGAAACCAGACTTTGATCTGCTTGGCCTCAATGTTGCAGAGGATTGGGCACTCGCGGATCAGCTGTTGCCGACGCATCGAACTAGGCTTTGGACACTCTGCATACACTCTTTCCAGAGCCTCAACCTGTTCGGCCGTGTACCGGACATACTTGCCGGCATCCAGATGCTTGTTCATCCCACTGCTGCTGCTGCTTCCGCTTTCTCGATGCGTTGCTATTGTCATCGCCATCTCTCCACACTCAAATCAGAAAGATGCAGAGGAAGGTGAAGATATACTGCTCCTTTCCTCTTAAGGTTTGTGAGAGATTAGGCAATAAAAACAGCTAATCACTGATCAAAGATTCCCACACAAGTCTTAAAAATGCAAACAAAAAGAGATGGCCTAGGCCAAAATGACAAGAAGCAGCCTCCTAAAGACAGAAAAACACAAAAGTGATAACCGTCTGCACGAAAATCACGTCCCACAAAAGCTATCCTTTCACAGAAAACGCAGAAGCTCGACGTTCACATGAAGAAAAATCGCTTCTTCACGCCCAAATCTGCCAAAACCACCCGTATTCAGATCCAAGCTTGCTGAAATCACGACATGATCTTCTTTTCACACATCCAAGTCATTTCTCACTGCTTTGATCTTGAAATCCCACAGATCCGAAAGCTTTTGAGCTTCTCACACAAAAAAAACCTCAAATCCACTCCGATATCAAGCTCATCCGTCAGTATCAAGATCTGGTTCGAGTAGAAAACGCACAAAACAGCTTGAGATCTTCAAATTCCTCGCAATCAAGCTCTTTTCAGCTCTAATCGGACTCGATTCAGACAGATTACGTCAAAAACCTCATTTCGACGCACAATCTTCCAACCTCAAGATCCTAAACCACAAAGAAATGAAGAAATCCAAGCTCCGGATTCAAGCGAGAGATTGAAATGGCTCCCTTCACCAAGAGAGCCTGTTCAAACGGGCATCAGAAATCGAAGGAGGTGTGGATTTCGTGAAGAGAAACGGAAACCCTAACCATGTCCGAAAATCAGGAAGGGTAGAGAGAGAGAGAGAGCGTGAAGAAGATGAATGGCGAGTGATTCCTGGGCTTGAAAGAGGGAGGAAAAGAAGAGAAGAAGAAGCTCGTTCTCAGCTTTCTTCGGACAGCAGACAGTAGAGAAAAAAAAAAAAAGAAGAGGCAAAAGGTCGAGTTTGCCCGCAAATCGAAAATTCCAGGTAAATTTATAGGGATCGGGTTTACGTGAATGTCCTTGGGTTTTTTGTGGAATTACGTTTGCGTCCCGAGATTTTGAAATGGAAAAGGAATGTGAAACTACAGAAATGGCCCTCGACTTGGAGGCTTTGACTTTGACCAGATTGTAAAATGTACAGTGAGTGGAGGGTGGAGAGTGGAGAAATGGAGAGAGACAAGGTCAAGGCTGAAGACAATAAGCAGTGAAACGTCATGGGTACCTGCAGATGGCAGGTACGGTACGCCGCAGGAGTACGGATTCAGATCGTCATTCAATTGTTTTGTTACTTGTATAACTTGCATCTTGTCCGTCATCAAGTGGACTACCGTCGAAGAGTCTTGGTCAAAGTAATTGCACGTTTGTGTGCCTTAAAGTACATGTAGTTTTTTTTTTTTTTGTTTTTTTTTTCTCAAGAGGGTGATAGGACCCCTTTTGTTAATGAAATTTCTGATAAGGATTTATAGACTTGTTGAAAATGTATTGGAAGACATGACGTTTTTTTCCCTAAATATTTTAAATACTTTTTTTGGTGTAAGAATTCAGAATCTCAATTCATATGTAAAGACACTTATCCATTTCTTTCATAATTTCAAGAATTTATGTCCGAGAGAATTTTAAATTCTCTAAAAGTTCTTCTTTAAGTGAAATTCCAAATTCATTTTTCTAATGGAGGATTTGAAATTCCAACATGATAATGTAGAGAGTGGAATTCCAAAAGGTCTTTTAGAAGGTTGGAATTTGAAACACTAATGAAAAAAATACTAACATTTCAAATGCCATGAGACAAGATGTTACATTATATCTAAAAAAATCTCAATATTCCAAATTTTAGTAATAAATTCTGATAAAGAAATAGGCCCTTTATCTCGTGAATTTTTAGGATTCCAAACTTTCAAATACTAGAATGGAGTTGAGCATTTGAAATTGTACTTGAGATTACACTCTTTGATTATAGAATGGTCTTCATTTTGCTCAATAGCGAGACATCTACTTCCTCTAAAAAAACAACAGGATATCTCTATTGGTTAGAGACTTGAATAGTGTGTTTATAGGTGTGTAAGAACTCTATTAGAGCGAAAGAAAAAGTTCTGCTTTTGCATGTATATTTGTCAGTCAATTACTATAATTTACTTTATCTCATTATGATTAATATGCATTGACTTGGGCCCTAGAAATAGAGCCGATTCTTGATTGTGAACGAGTATCTTCTTAGATAACATTTGTGATCTCCTCCCCATTTCTGTAAACAGTTCTTCTAGTTGAATAGGTACTTCGAATCCATTGTATTTAGAAAGATGGGACGATGAACAATTGTTAACATGTTTGACATTTATAACACGTTATACATGTCTTTCAATCTGTGATTAATTCTTCCAGATCGGTGAAATGTTTCTGGGCCTACGAAGATTGCATCAGCTCATTGAAACTACATACACAAATGATGAAAAGCATTGTCAAAGTCGGCCATTTCACCTTGAGATTGTTGAGATCTTTCTTATCAGGACCAAATCCAGAACCTCTAAATTCTCATGCATATTAGTATTAGTTTTTGATTGGGCAAAAGGATTGAATTGGACTTGGGAAGACAAATGGCCAAGCGTGTTTTAGGCACTAGGAACGTGGTTAAGTTACACATGTCTTTCGTATCAGAGGGGATAGAAAGATTTACGTAAGACTGCTACAATTTTCAAGTTTAATGATTTCATATTAAAAAAAATTTTAACCCTTCATTTAAC
The DNA here is from genome assembly GCA_029852735.1 of Persea americana. Taxonomy (NCBI): domain Eukaryota; kingdom Viridiplantae; phylum Streptophyta; class Magnoliopsida; order Laurales; family Lauraceae; genus Persea; species Persea americana. The sequence goes on along the minus strand of CM056820.1, from coordinate 35,736,513 downwards.
AGTCCAATTCATTTGGTTAGGTGCGAAACCTCGGAATTAATAAATATCAAGGGTCCCTATTTGTCCACGGTTTAAATTGATTGCTACGTGGACCCCACCAATAGTTCTCACGAAAGCTAGATGAAAATTAATTCTCACTTGAATATTTTTCATTAAAAAAAGAGTGATCTTTAATTATCTTTTAGACCTAGGGCCTAAACAATAATTGCTTCTAACCTAGATGGTATCATCCACAGGAAGGTTTACTTGATAACAGCTCAAGTAACCATCAGTGCGATTTTCAAACCCAAACTAAAACCATAGGTCTAAATGTCAAGCCCGTCCATTTGCAAGATATGCATAATATATCTCTTCATATTAAATGCATCCAATCAGGTCTCCAATATGCTAATGGTTGAGTAGTGCCGGCACCCTACTTTCACACACATGCTCGATCCATGGGTACTCAAGTTAAAGTATCGTCATTATAGGACAAATTGACCCAATGTGAACAGAAAAAAAATCCCATCTGGTTGAGCCCAAAGCAAATTAGGCCCAAATCTCCCTCAGGACTCTAAAAACCAAACTCGAATCCAGAAACTGGACGAGCTTGGGACTAGTGAATAATTAGTCCAAAAGCTAAGGACTATATAGTGAATTTCTTATATCTTTAGTCCTCCATGATTAGAATCTTGAATGCAAAGCCCTAATGAAAAATGAGCCACGGAGGACATCTTCGTCATTTGGACTATTTTTTTTCAAACAGAAACATTCTTTTCACACCGCAGCTAATCATACATACACTCCAAACAAATGACTAAATCCAGACCATTCCAAGGTGATACCATCACAGTCACAAATGGCCCACCCAAGTACCCAGATCTCCAATCAACGATTCTAATCTCCTCCAATCAAAATGTTATATCACTCATAGGTGGGTCAGTGGGTGTGATCTTTATACAAAACCTCATCTATGTGGGCCCGGGGCATATCTAGATACATGGTTAGGGGGCAGTCGCCCCGTTGAACTTGAGTCCGCATTCAAAACTAACATGAAAATTCTAGGTCCGCCCCCAAAATCCAATTTTCCGGTAAGTCCTCCCCCTCAAACAGCCCCGTTGAACTTGAGTCCGCGTTCAAAACTCACATGAAAATTCTGAGTCCGTCTCCAAAATCCAATTTTCCGACAGAGTGTTCCCCCTCAAATCAAAATCCTGAGTCCACCCCCGTTTGGAGCCCGCTAGAAGGCGGGTCCAAATTTCAATATCTCATCTTCCTGTTCCACCAGAAGGCCTGACCGACGCTCCTCCTCCATGGGCCTTGGGCGCATTTTAGCATTAGCCAGTACCAGCGGAACTGATGCAGTGCAGCGTCATGCGCATAGTCAGCTTAGCTAGCATGCACCTTTTTAATAATCCAATCATAATAATGTAATGCTGTATACATTTTTTTAAATGCAATAAAGTCATTTTATATTTATTTTTATGTGCCATTTTCATATGCTTTCCGCATGCGAAAAAAGCATTCATGTGCTTACCACGCTTCCTAAACTATAATATTAGATTAATAATCCAGCACGATATTATTTTGCAGTATATAATTTATTAATAAATCTGATTTTTCATCAACAAGCAAAGCGTTACTTATAAAATAATCCCGATGAGTAGCCGAAAGGCGATAGTGCGTCTGGAGCGATAAAAACAAACTGTGACGCCGCTTAATTAATTAAGTATAAGATTAGTCTAATCTGCTTTACGACGTTTTTTTATCATTCTTGCATATGATGTAGGGATTTGATAAAAGGAAGAAAATTGGAATTGTGACTTTTTATTCTGACCAAACAAGTGCTGCTTATATTTTAATAAGAGGTTCTTTTTTTCTTTTTTTTTTAATGAACATACTGTGAATTGCAGGAGGGAAAAGTGGGGGAGGAATGCTCTGAATGCTCCAACAGGAAAAATTAATGTTTTGAGCTGTGTAAAATGGAATTTAAAATTTACAACCCAAAATGGAAACTGCTGTGTAAGTTGCTTCCTTACCTTGGACAGGTATTATCTGGTTACTCATAATTATCATTGGCTTCATTGGGTCTGTCAAACTTGTATTGTACTTGATTTCTCTGAATTTAATTGTCTATAACTTTGTTTGTATGCAATGGATTTTGTCATGGGACAAAATAACTGTCATTTTATAACTAACTCAACTTATTAAAATGCACAGTTCCTATTTAGAGTTTACCTGTAAACTGAGTTACTTTGTAGTTGCTTTAACAATTGCCATTGCTGAGATATGATAAAGCAAAATCCCTTGATGTGGGGTCTACTTTTCACCATACCATAGTTAATCTCAATCTATATTAACCCCAAGAGGTAGTTCAGTTAGCTTAGGACCACGGTTTACACCCGGAGGTTGTAGATTCGAAACTGCACTACCACACTGGGGCTACAGGGGAGTTTACCCGGCTTCTTTTTGGGCCCGGAGAGATTAATTCAGCCCAAAGGGTTGGAACCCTTCGATAGGAAAAAAAAAAAAAAAAAATAAATCTCAATCTACATCCATGATAGGTGATTAGTGAGGGAATTAGTCTACCCAGTTGCATGTTTTGCGTTTTTTTTAATTTAATCAAAATTAAACAGGTTTTACCCAAATCAAGTGAGAAAAAGCAACATAGTTAAGATCTCCTCGATGATTCAATAAATTAATGACATGATATAAATAGGTGAAGGCAAATTTGACCCTGGTGGATACTTTTTTTCTCTGTCTATCATATTTAGTTGAGAGAGTAGAGCGGAAAACAAATAGTAGCTGCCGCGTTTTTTCCTTTTAACCACACATCACTTTTTTTTTTTTTACCTCACAAAATTGAGGTAAAGTAAATAAAGTCAAGGCAAAAGATAACTATTTAATCACTCTCTCCCACTTTACCTCACATGAGACAAATATAAATATTACTTCATCATATACTTTTTCTCACCTTCACATTTGTATTAACAAGCTGAGTTGAGTTGAAACATAGTGCTAACTTAATCAACCTAAGCTTAAATTAAACGATCTAGTTGAAGCCAAGCCCTTAATTGAGCCAAGTTAAGTAGGCCTTAGCTCAAGTTTGGTTCATACGCTAATGGACTTGATAGGCTCAAGCTCGCCTAGATCAGCTTACTAGTTACTGGTCGAGCCCAACTAAAACCGACTTGAGCAGAATTGACTCTTTGACGACCGAAAGTGATGGTACAAGAAGCTTTACATCATGATGTCGTCAACTGCTGTCAAATCAAATTTATACATGTGAGGCCCTTCAAAGACAAGAATTGCTCAAGTTGCAGCTCATCTTGCTATTTGTTTAATCCCTTGTTCAAAGAATTTCTGGCTGCAGGATTTTGAAATTCTCACTATAGTGGAATTTGTTATTGCTCTTTTGTACCTGGGATTGAATCATTGAGTAGTTCAAAAAAAAAAAAAAAAAGAGTAAAGGGCTAAAATTATTGAAATTTCAATGCTCGTATGAAATTTTTTAGGTAGCTAAAATTTTAAAATACTTATTAAGAAATATGATATTTGTAAATGTAAGAGGACAAAGAAATTCTTATAAAAAATATGACATTATGTCCAAAAACCTCCAACAAGACCGATTCTTGTCAGAAATTTTAAAAAAGAAATAGGCTCTAAGGGTCTGATTCTTAATCAGAATTCTAAGAACTCATATATGGAGAGATTTTGAGTTCTCAAAAGCCGCCCCTTTGAGGTAGAATTTCAAATCCCTCATCTTGGTGGAACATTTGGAATTTCCACCAAATGCATAGAGAATGAAATTTCAGAAATTTCAAGGTGATTTGAGACTTTTAGGTGGTTGGAATTTGAGATTCTGATTAAAGAAACATGACATTTTAAATGCCAAAAGACAAGATGTCACATGATATTAAAAAAAAACCCATTATAGTAAATTCTTGTCAAGGATTTTAGTACCCCAAATCCTTGTGTTGAATAGTGTCAGAGTATGATCCTGAAATCTTCAAGTTTAAAGTATCGCTCCCCAACCACCAACTAATCACCCAACGTAGCTAAAAGGGGAAAAAGTGTTGAAAAGTGTGAATAAAACATTAATTCTTAATAATTCACCAATATTCTTTCATGCAAGAAAAAAAATGCCCATTAAATGCAAAGTTTTCTTATTCAAAATTGTATGAGATTTCAAGATAATAAAAACCATATTCAACGTTTGATTGGACTAACATAAATTATCCATGCTTTTAAATCTTAAATCTATCATGTGCAACATTTATTATGTACTTTGATCAACTTGGATTTAGCGCTTGTTTGTTTACCATGAAATAGAATTAAGATGGAGGGAAATAAATTCTAATGATTGCATTTTTTTAAACTAAAAAATGTGTTTTTGGAGATCAATTGTAAGCGACAAGTAAGAATAGCTTAATCTCTATTCTGTTCATGCATGAAGGAAGATTGAATTGATGGATTGGATATGTGTTAGGTGGGTTCCATTATATGACCATTTTGCTTTTATTAAAAAAATGCGATTGGAGTTGTGATTAACTGCATTCACTCTCGGAGTTGTAATTAACTGATCACCTCTCTCTCTCTCTCTCTCTCTCTCTCTCTCTCCGCGTGCCTTCCAAAACTGACATTATTGTGGTGAATCATAGAGCTACAGGTGAATGGCTCAGTACATCTTTTGAACAGCTAGGTTCTTCAGAAAATGCCCTCCATATGCATGAATTTGAGCTGACGTTGGTTGATCACATGATGCAATCAACGTTATACAATCCATCCAATGGATAATGAACATTTTTCTTTTTTTGTAACTCATTTTAACATCATTTCTATACCATCTATTGTAAGTTGTAATAGCCACTGAAACTTTTAACCACAAAAATGCACCTCAATATTTTAACATCATTTCCATACCATCTGTTGTAGCAGCCGCTGTAGCAAAATCAATCCTATGTTTTTAATTTACTGCTGTATCAGCATGGTAAAAAAAAAATGGTTTCTATTGATAAAAAGTGGGCTGATACATTGCCATTTCACTAATATAATGGTGATTGTACTGTATAATGATTCTACTGGTCTACAGAAGGAAAGTGTAGCAACATCTCTTCTCCAGTTTTGTTTGATTATATTCTTGATTCTCTTTATATTAAGGGTGCTGTTAGACCCTTAAAACAACATCTTAACCTCTGCAAAGCCATTCATAATGGCTGCACATGAGGACACAATAAAAAAAAAACTTCTGTCATATTCTAAATAAGTACTTGATGAGCCAACCTATGTTTTTTTTTTTTTGAAGCAACAGGGTAAAAGACTGGGTCCCATGTAGATCAGATAGACTCCCATGGACTCCCTTGGATTTTGCAGTCCTCTGGCAGACTGCACAATCTCATGAGCTGATTTGTAAGACATCAAAGATTCACGTTTCACCACTTCCGAGTGAGTTAACGTGAGACAATGCATGTATTATTAGCATTATAATGATTGATTACAAAGAAATGTAGGGTCCGATCAAAGTACCATCTTGTAGTGAAGCCAATAGTACTAGTATATAACAATGTTGCTGTATTTTACCAAAAAAGAAAAAAAAAAAAAAAAAAAACCAATGTTGTTGTAGAACCATGAGACCCAACATGGGAAACCTGGAAGAAGATGCAATGGAGGAAATAAAGTGCTTCTCAACTTTCATTTTTTTCCCTTAATATATCAAAATACACTTTCTTTGATAATTAATTGAGATTTCCATAGTAGATAACCTTTAGGTGTCAGGTTGACTGTCAAATAATGGTGAGTGGCTTCGGAGAGTGGGGCGAAAATTAGGCTAAGAGGAGAAATTAGATAGCAAAGCCATTGTGCAATGGGAAAAACATGAAAGAGATAAGAATTGATTAATCTTCCACAAATGCTCTAATACCATGTAAACGAGCATCCCATTGAAAAATCTTCTAGCTCAATCATGCTGATTTTGTAGAGGATTCTTGTATTTGTAATTATATCTATGCAAGACGTTACGGTTGTCAACATGCAGTTATATTTATGATTTAGATCTATGAGGTATGGATATTTTTAAACGGACAACGTATCATGTCATATCGTATCAAATACTTTATTTTTTATATGTAAAATCCGTGCCCCTGCTATGTTCATGATGTGTCTGTACCATATCCATACCCTATCTGGGGCATCATAGATTTAGATAATAAGAAAGTAATTAGACTAATATATAGATTAGACTAGAACAAATACCAGTATTATTAATTATCTTAATGTTATCTCCTCTACGATGGGATGTGTTCCTAAAAACACCAAAATATTTTGACTAAAGAGAAAAAAGAATCGTTCTAAAGTCAATTATATTAGTCAGAGCAATTGCTTTATGGCAATGTCTCTCTCTCCTGTGAATATTTATAGATTCTCTTGTTACTTTCACAAATTATGTCCTTATATCTGCAGGCAATAATGATTGGAAAATGTTTTTGTGTCTCCTTCAGAAAATCAGTAGAGAAATAAACCAAACAAAAAGGTTGTTAGTTGTTATTAGTATGTAAATTCCCTTGAAACCAACAATATCCTTCACCCGATGGCCCTTGTGTGATATCAACTTGTCACTATGTACAATTCCCTCGTGAACTCAAAGAGAAATGCCAGTATTTCTTTGTTATGGTATCAGTAATTGAGTTTAAGTCTTCAAGGCCACAAATCACTCATTACATAAAAGATGGTTTAGTGAAATAAATATTGATATAAGATTGTCCTTGAGGCCTTTTTGTTTCATGTAACTAAATTCCTATGTACTCTAAGTTAGGACTTTGTATTCAAGTGGTTAGAACGGAGGAGGAAAAGGTCGATGAACATTCGAAGGATCATCAAATAATCTCCTTGGATACCTAGCCATCACTCAAGCAATTCAAATGAAAGTCAATATCTCATTTACATCTACACCTTATATTCTCAATCCCTTACCTTCCTAATGATCCTTTGTTGGAGCCCATTGAATTATAAATTCAAATATATCTAATTCCTTGCAAACAAACGGGCCCTTGATTAATATTAGGAGCCATTAGGAGACAGTGATTTCAAACTACTTTTCATATTTACTCCACTTCATGTTCTTTTGATGAGATGTATGATAGAATGAGTTTAGTTTTTATAGATAATGATAAGTAATTAGTAATTAGGGTTTAAGAGCAACTCACTTAGATAGTTTGAACATATCTAACGTAGGTCAATAATAGTGCTGTAAGGAAAAGTTTACATATGGAGGTTGATAGCCTGTTGAGGAGAGTTATTGATGAAAGTAGTGAAGATAGATTTGAAGAAGTGCAATCTATTCCAAGATTTGGCTCAAGAAAGTGGTAGATTTAAGATTTTCGTTGGAAGAAGCCCATTTGCACCTCTTCTGATCCGAACGGGGGGCCAAGGCACAATACCTAAGTCCGCCCCTAGCTTAGGATGGATCATAATGAATAAATAAAATTCACGTAATTCATCCAACATAATTGATAAAAGGCTTTAATGATAATAATGATGTTGGGTATCACTGGGGCCACTTAATATGTCAATTATCCAGAGCTATCTCATCTTCAATAGTTCCTAGTTGAATGAGGAGAGCCCATGAGCATGACTTAGATTACATAACAAGACTTCCAAAATTTTTTACAGGAGTCAAAATCTTGACTCAAAAGCAATCAATAAATTCAATAATGATCACTTCAATTACAGCTATTTGAATCTCACACTCTCTTGCAGGTTTACAACTTCACTAAAGTCACACAAAAACAATCCATTCTCATCATGCCAGATGTCCAGTAATCCGCGGCAAGAAATACCAATTACGCTAGCTAGCGGGAGGCGAGTTCCAAAAGCAAATGGGCACAGCCTCCGGTCACTGATCTGGTTGCCAAATCTACAGTACTTTGATGCACGCCAATGACATAAAAACGTGTGGAGAAAACAAGTAGTGAGAAATAGAAAGGAAAAGCAATTGACTTTCTAGAAATTGTAAAGGCTTTGTGCACCCTTATGTAGTGTTGTTGTCGGTATTATGGTATGTAGGCAGCTCGGACATATATGCTTTGGATCCTCCTTCCCTCCCTCCTCTATCTAAAATGCACATAACTACAATGCAGCCCCACTGCACTATAGTAATGTGCAATGCCCTTCTTAAATGCATGATAATTGATGGAGCACTCCCTTTCAATATCTAAGCTGTTTATCAGCCCTAACACCCCATATATTTATTATATATAAATCTTCAAAGTTAGCTTCCATAGGACCGCATGAAGGCTCCCTCCATTCCTATCTCAAACACAAGGAAAAAGTAAGTTCATCATGTGCGTGGTACTGTCAATCCAATGGTGGTCATCTTATATATTTTAGTAATAATTTATATACTGACCACTATATTGGTTGTTAGAGTTGATAAACGGCTGGGATTTCGACAAAGTGGGCATCACCAAATGTGTTTAAGAAGGGCGCTGCACCATACTACAGTGCGGCCAGGATGCACTGTATTTCTTCCCATCTAATAAAATATATACAAGAAGAAGAAGAACAACAATCAATGGTGTATGATGAGCTCTAAGCAAGTCAATGGGACATGTAACCTTTTCCTTTTAGTGATGGGTTTTAACTTCCATCCACTTTGTCTCCCTCCATACCCCTTTTTTCCAGCTTTGGATGATCCATATGGGTGGAGTGTTGCTATCTCCTTTTCCTTTGGCCATTGCTTTTATCACAGGAAAGGAATATTGCATAGGCCTTTGCTTTGTCTCTTTGGGCCCACAGGGGGTTCAATCAAGAATGCTGATGGGTGGGGCCCATCTTGTCTGGGCTGGCTCAGCACTCAAGATATGTTGCGTAAGTAAGTAGGCAGGCTGTGGACGTGGGCGTCGCTTTCAAGGCGGTGTTATTTCGGTGGAGGGAGGGTCCCACCCCACCATGTCTACCATGACAGACAGAGATGAGCATGGGAGCATTTTTGAACTGTGCCTGTCTCACCTTGGCTGCAGAAACAACCCTCTGTTGGTCAGATGCTGACATATACATATACTTTCTTTACTTCCCTTTTATTTCTTCCTCATAATTTGCAGGTGGAAATTTTTTTTTTTTTTTTTTTTGAATCCTGTAGAACTTCTACATCAAATTATGATTTACACATAGTTTGTGAGGCCCCACACTTGCAAAGTCCATATTACTGTGACTGTCAACCTGTGACTTTCTACAATCTAGAAGATCTTGGTCCAAGGGATTTCTCCCTTAGATCTAGGGTTTCTCCTTTAGAATAATGATTTTGAAGCCATATACATACACAAGAGTCTCTAAGGAAGCCGGACCCTTTAAGAGATTTGTACATGCAAGAGAGAATCCACACACATAGGAAGCGAGTGGAGACAAATTAATCTTTGGTCATCCGAATGAGAGGTAGAGTCATCAGCTGATGGAGGCCATGCACCGGAGTTGGATCTCATTTAAACTCTTTAAGAAATTAGGATTTTGGTTGTGTTTCCAGATTAAGCCTCACCGACCTCACATGTGGCATGATGGCCCCACAAATTCTAACACCCTTCGCAGTAAGTGAGCTTACTTTTGGATTTATTTAGATACTAAAAGGTTGGTTCATTGAATGTCGTCGATTGTGACTACGGGCTTTAGATTAGACGACATCTAATGTAAATGGTTGTTTTGGATGGCATTTCATGGTTCAATGGACCTCATGCACTTTCTTTCGCATCCTATTTTGAAAAGTAAGAATGAGATTTTTTTTATGAAAGTGATCAAAAGAAATATGGCTAACTCAACTTAAGAGCCTTTTTCCCCCCTATAATAGGGATTTAAACTCACGTGCTTTTTTCATATACCCATGTTCCTAATAGGTTGAGTCACAATTGAAAGACAACTTGAGAGCGAATTAAACACCAGCTTGAGGCATGCCCAAGATATGTTTGGAGGTTGTCTGTCCTTTTTGCATTGGGTGTGAAAAAGTGATATATATATATATATATATGAGGAATTCTCAAAAACTCTTATATTTCAAAAGGAGAGTTTCTGCCTCTATCTATTTGCCAATGATTTAAGAAAATATATAAAATATCCACAGTTTTAGGACAATATTAAAGAAAGAGAATGGATAAGCATACCATTGATGACACGTGTCACGCTTTTATTGGCTAAAAGATGAGCATTTTTTTGTAAAAAACGCCCGGCGAGTCTCATAGCGTAACTCTATATATATATGTTTATATAGATAGATGCTTATATGAGAGCATCTCTCACCTTATTATGAGAGTTAAGGTGGGGGCCCTCACATTTGTATCTAATGCCAATAACTTAAATGTGAGGGCCCCACACTATCTCTCATAGTAAGGTAAAAGATGCTCTCATAGGAGCATATATATAGATGTTACATATGTAAATTCCATATATCTAAATTTACACACGTGAAGCATAATACCATGCTTATTTGGAGTATCATTTTTGTACATGTAATTGTTGAACTTTTGGGATTACATGTATAAGATTTTCATATTTCTCAAAATCTATTAAGATTTAATTCATGAAACTACAAGTTCGGGGATTTGACTGGTCAATTGAAAGTTTTGAGCGGTTCGGATTAAAAATTTGGAGCTCACAAGGGTTGCAAAATGTAGAAGGTGATGGTGGGGCTTGATACCATGACCTATCTTAGTCTAAAATTGTATGGGGGTGCCTCTTTGAGGTGTGAGGCATGTAACCATTATAGACTTGAAGAGGTGTGAAGATTTTGGTTTGGAAATGACTTCATTTACACCATTTTCATATCAAAATTTACATTGTGATGTGTAGAGAAACGTCATGATGTGCAAATAATACAGATGTATAAGCAGTGGCGGACCCAGGATTTTTATTTAGGTGGGGCGAAACTTTTGCTAGAATTTTTTCACATTAACAATAGCAAAAGAGAAAATGTATTCCATATGTACATCCACGCAAAAACAAAGAATAAATAGTCCATCAATGATAAAAATGAGAATAAAAATTGTTTGAAATGTGGCACAATTAGAAGATGCTACTTGCTAGTGTCCCTCAACCACGAGGTTGCAAGAAAGTCATGTAATCAATCAAAACACAAAACAATGATGATCAGCACAACAGGGTTCAGTATTAGGCCTGATGCAATATCAAATGAACAAATACTAATTGCTGAATGATAATCGCGGTCACAACACTACTATCAAGTGCAAAACTACTTATAGGAAGACACCAACTCCAATCAAACAAGAAATATAAGAGAAGTGATGCACTCGAAGGAAGAAGCCAGAAGGGGCTGGCTGAGGTTGAGAGTCAGAGGAGTGAAGAACAGAAGAACGAAGAAGGGTTTTTTTCTTTTCTTCATTCATCGATTTTGATATGGGGGCGATGAACTTAAACCATACGGGGCGTGGGTCAGTAGCCCAATAGAACTTTAAATGAGTTTTCCAATTTGACCTGGGGCGTCCACCCCAGGTACCAATAGCATCGGTCCGCCACTGTGTATAAGTGACTTCTTCTTTTTTTTTTTTTTTTTTTGAAAACACATGAATAGCATTTACCTATGTAAATCAGAGCAAAGAAACAACCCCAGCACATAGCTTTAAAAGTATCGAATGTAATCTATACGTAGTCCAAATATCAGCATGATTTGATGAACATAACCATCTAATTGTAGCAATATTTAATTACATGTAGTGCATATATACCTATTAAACCATTTAGGCTATTAAAAATAGAAGTCCACCATTATAACCATTATTAGATCATGATACTTTTGTAAATGCCTTTACATACTTCTAATCCGGTTCAATTTAAACTCGTAGTAGGCATGATTTTTTTCTTTTTTTTGGTAAAACAGAATTCCATTAAAGAGAACAACAAAACAACAGACAGAAAGAAAAAAAAAAAAAAAAAAAAAAAAGAAATCCCAAAAAAACTACATTCCATCCATACATGATAGGAGCCAAGGTGGAAAAGAACTGCAGCAGCCATGGTTAATTTACACACTGTTAGCACCCTAGTTTTTCTCTCCATTCAATGGTCATCTATTTACAGGCCATTGCCCTTCCCCAAAAACCTATACCATGGCATTTTTCATGGTTTCATCTTCATTGGGGTGGTTGGGGTGGTTCAGATAAAAAAATTGGAGGTAAAGAGCACTAAGTGGAGATAAAGACGAGGCTTCTAAGGTGCTTCCTGTCCATATCATGACTAACAACTTGATGTAAACTACCAACCCCAGATAAGGATTTGTTAGATCTATTCCTGGGTTGGATGAGATTTTCCTACTAAATCATGATTATCAACATATCATATGTATGTATTATTTGGGAATGAGACAGGGAGACGTACCTTTCCAGTGAAATAAATGAACAGGTGTAATCAATCACATAGGAATTATTATTCCTAAAGGGGTTCAATGATGGGTGAGATAACTGTTCCCCTCCCTACCTCATGATTCTGTATTTATGTACAAATACGAATTGAATTTGGGCTGATTGTGACCCTCATGGACAAACAGATCACATTTTTCTTGACCCACTACAGTCACCTTGAAGTAAAGTTAGGGGTGTTAATGGATCTGGGTCTGGTCTGAATTGTCCCAAGTATTGGTGGTTCGACGAGCCCAACAAGTTGGACCCAGACCTGGATCCCAGGATCCAATCCTTATTGGACTTGTGGTCTAATGGGTGTACGTCAATGCTTTTGTTGGGTGAATCCCAGCCCTCCGAATTCTCATCGAGTCCAAACCTGGGCCAATATATTGGCCCAGATTCAGTTGCTAACAGCTAAGTAGGCCGGCTATGTGTTAGATTAGATTGAGCATTGTGATCAGGTTGTATTAGCCTAAGCCATCCTGATCAATTTATTAATTGGGTGAAAATCTCAACTCAAGCTCAACCTGAACCCATAGTAAATATGTTGGGTTTGGGTTGGGTTAGTGGGTCATAGTGTGATTAATCAAATTGGGTTGGGTTGGTGCGTTGAAGAGCAAAATGAGTTTGACCAAAATTCAATCATTTATTAATTAGGTAAGGAATGCCTACTTAACCAGACATGAAAATATAGAAATCATTCAAACCATTCCTTGAATTACCGGGCTGGGTTTCAGTTAAGTTAGCGAACTGGGCTACGAGTTATCACGCCTGGATATTGGGCTCTAAATTGAGTCCAGATCCTTTGTTTCTACAAAACAGGGAGATATTGTTTCGTCCAATCAAAATCAGTCAACCGTATAAAATGTCATACCAGGTAATACACCTCTCAATTGCTTCCTTGGAAAACTAGCATGAACATGATAAATGTACCGAGTAAAAACATGTTAGCATGAGTATACATCTAAGTATGCATTTACAAACATAAATGCACATGTTAGTGTATGCATACTTTTCCTGATCTTTTTGGCAAAAGCCAAGCATGGTGTATGCATCTATTTTTGTGTATTTCACATCAAAGTTTATGGCATTCTATGGTGTAAGTTAAGGGCATGTTTGTATGAATAAAATGCATAGAAATTCAATACGGAGGACCTCGTAGTAAAATGAGTTCTATTCAAAGATTATTAAAGAGGAGAGGAGTGAAGGACATAAGTTGAGAGATGAAAAAATTTTAATTAGTCATGTACATAAAACCCTCACTTTCCTTAGATAGGTGGCTGGCTATTCATTTCCCACCTCCCCTAATTTGATGATCATTTTTAAAAATTCATATGAATTTCTTCAATTTTAACTATTTTTAGATACAGAAGTCTTGTCATTCCTTCCTATCTATTCAATTACACGAAACAAACCGGCCCTAAATTTTGTCATGCAACCAGGGTTTATGTATACTAAAGAGTTTCTACATAACTAGATGTCACCAGACACCAAAGCAATTTAGGACTTTCTTGTTCCCAGTAAGGTTAAGCGACAATGGCTTCTCATCCTTCATTGGCATGAAGATAATGTCAATCACTTCTCTCTCTGCCTTTTAAACCTTGGAAAGCATCCAACTTCTATTCGTTATATGTCTGTGGTTCCATCTAAAAGTCCATAGTTGGTGAGGAGTCAGTTCCCTGTCGACTCACCACCCTCCCATCTTTTATGCTGGATGGGGCCATATGGCTACATGATTGGATGATCTGGTCTGTCCATCTGGTGGGCCACTTAGCAAACATGGGCTGCAGGCCAGATTTCACACCCTATCATTCAATTTTATTCATTGTCGATGAAAGCATAGTCTTCTGTTTTCATTCAGTGGGGCTGATCATGGACAGGCAAACATATTGGATATAGAAATCAAATCAGCATTATTTGTAAGGAGGGCTCCCATCAGCTGGGTCTGTGTAAGTTGAAGGGTGCTCCAGATACTTGAATGGGTTTTGTGTAAGTTAGAGAAATGGGAAAGTAAAGGTGTTTCTGCTCCTAGTGAAAGTGATGCAAAGGAAAAGGATTTTACTGATGCAGCAACTTAAATTTTCACCATTCTGTGAAATCATCATTTAGAGGTTGGAATAAGATGCCACCAAATTCTCCAGTTGCCCACTTGAGATAAAAAAGTATTTTAACCCACCTCTTTTCCACTTCCTCAATTCTATAGGGAGACATTTACCCCCCAAAAAAAAGTACATAGGGAAACGCATAGATAGCTGTTATTGGGCTGGGTCGGGCTAGAATTTCTGGAAAGCATGCTCATTTGCTAATTGGGCCTAGAATTTAGTTATGGGTGTCTTGATTATGGGCTTGAAAGTCACCCCCAGGCCCAGCCCTGTCCCAGATATTTCACACCTCATTGTGTATTTGTAGAACATTCAGGCCGATCTGCGCCATTAAAAATATATAGGCCCAGATCCAACCCTTTTGATTATTGGGCCAGAACTTAGGCCAGATGCAGCCTATAAAACTAAAAAAAGAGCCAAATGCAGTCCAATACAGGCTTGGTTGAGCTCATGAACTCAACTAGATGCATATTATTTAAGACTACAAAACACAAAAAAATTGTTCAGGCTCGGTTTCATATAAGTCCTGCCTGTGTTGCTGCCTGTAGTTGCAGTGGACGGTTGGATTTCCATATGAACTTTGTGTATAAAGTTTGGGGCCAGACATGATTGTTTAACTGCCGGGGAAAAAATTAGGCTCAGGTTCAAACAATGGTCCTAAGAACACAGCCCAAATTCAGCCTACTGCGGGCCAGTCCAGGAGGGGATGGGTTTGGCTCGGCTATGAGTCCCTTCATAGCCCTCCAGCTTGTGTTGCAACTTTCAGGCCATTGAAGTGCCAGTATAGGAATCAGAAATTTAAAGTATAGTTCAGATCCTCTAGTTCTGAGAGAGGCTTACTTATAAAGAATCTAAACCACTTAAAATAAATATCCCTTCAGATAAAAGCAAAATCTCAAACTCTAAAATTTGTGAGACTACTAGCGGACCTACTTACAAGAAATCTAAGCTGCTTAAAAATAAGTGGTTCTTCTTAACTGAGCCCTCGCCAAATTTCACTACAATAGAAATTAATTCCAATTGATACCCCCTCTCTCTCTCTCTCATCACCTTTACAAAACTTGGTTTTTTCCATAATATTTATAACTGATTTACAGTCACATCCTCAACTACCCACAAACAAATGGAATGACTGGAGGATTGCACAAATAATTGAAGAATGTTTCACATTCACTGACAAAAATTTCATTATCAAGCATCTCCATGATGGTAGAGGACTCCATTAGTGACCTCGTTTGGTACTGATGAAAAAATGACAGTTTTAAAATTATTCACTAAAAGAGTGCTTCTGTAGATTGGAAGGTCAAACTACTAATCATGTGTTTTATCTCCTGTCCTCAAATTTGCAATATGTGGCCTCTCATCCCTAAAAGCTACTAATGTTGTTCCCTTCTGTATTTGGTTTTAGTCCCTCACATGCTGTCAACATATGCCACTAGTCTCAATAATTGCTTGGAACTCACTGAAAATGCAAAATGAATTTGTTCTCACAACCCTATGTTGGCAAGGGTCCCAATAATAAGCCACTGGTCTCTCTGCTTTCTGCTCCTATCTGCCTGTTTCTTCTTCTTCTTCTTCTTCTTCTTTTTTAACTTTCTTTCCTTTAATGATAGCTCTTTTTCTAACAAAAATATCATACTGATAATATCTCAGCCATCCAGATTGAGGGAGATTGTGAGTGGGCCTCACACATGGCATGAGGAGTCACACTTGTCTGCGTTACTCTCCACTCTCGCTATAGCGAAAATAAGTCTTGCTAATCAATTTTCTACAAGAGAGTAAAAGCAGCAACACTCCAGGTCTAACAATATAAATAGAAACTCATTTGATTTACATCTAAAACACTCAAAAGCATTTAAAAGTTGAAATTCATAATTTTTGTCTGAGTAAAATGGTTCATAACTCAGTCTAGTAATGAGCTATGATGCACAGATATTTCAAAATGGGCAGCGTATCATGTCATATCATATCTAATACTTCACTTTTAATGTGTAAAATCTGTATCCTTGTCACGTCCATGGCACATCCTTGTTGTATCTATACTATATATGGGCATCATAGGTAAGGAGATTATACACTTCTATGTGTAAAGGTTTCAATTGACGGATTATGTGTTGTAAAACCATGCCCTAGGGTAGGGTTATAAACAGGCCGGTTCCGGTCAGAATCCATGGTGGACCTGGAACCGGAACTGTTAAGGAGAAGGTGGAATCAGATTTGGACCTGGAACCGTTTTGGAACCGATTTCTTGGCTCCGGAACCGAAACTAGAATTATATATGGGACGGGTCCGGGTCAAGGTAGAGAATGATATTAAATTATATATATATATACATATATATGGTTTTTATGAGAGATTTTTGAAAATTGAGGTAATAAGTCGGGTCTTGGGTCCACGGGTTCGAAACAAGGTGGAACCGGACCCGAACTCATTTACTTATCGAGGCCTAAATAAGGACCCAGACCCGATTTTTAACGGGTCAGAATCTCTAAGTAATCAGAGAACCAGAGACCCATTTACATCCCTACCTATGAGAGTTGTTCATCATAGGCTGATATCACTATTGGGAACCATTTAGGACTTGGGGTGGGTGTGGGTGGTTCTTTGCCTTCCGGTATTGGGACTACAGTTTGTAGAACTACCAGAAAGGACACAAATGGGCTGGGTGAGGCACGGACCATAATTGGGCCTATTAGACCTGGATTAGGAATATGATGGGAAAGTAAGGGCTGGCCTTAGCCCATTTACAAGACAATCGGTTTATTTTTGTTAATATGTTTTTTTAGGCTGGGCTATGCTTGGCCATGCCATCTAATTGGATCTATTGGTCAAATGAGGGATTGGCCCACCCAGCTTTTTTTTTCAACAGAGTGAGATCACGGGCCCAACCTCTGCCAGGGCCTTAATGCTTAAAATCAATTCTAGCATAAACCAGCCTGTGCAGAGGTATTTCCAAGTGTGACAGGTGGGGTTTTAACTACATCTTTTCTGGGCCTAGCACACAACCAAGATCGATTACTAGAATTGGAAGTGGGCTAGGCTAAGCTACATGGGACCTGCCCTAATGGCCAACTTGTCTCAGTTGCCAGTGTTAGCCTAAGGCCCAAGTACATAGGCTAATGAGCCTGCTGCATTAAGAACAGTTAACCTTTTCAGTTGACAAATTGATGGGCTTGGGCTTTCCTCTTGGGTCCACAAGCATTTGGCAAACCCAGCACAACAGTTATCAATGTTAACCCCAACCATCTTAAGTAACAGTCTAGTAAAACGTGTAGTATGTGAGCAAGATTTATAGGGCCTGCTGGATAGTGGATGTGTGCCAACCATGAAGGGCACGGAGATTAAAAGATCTTGATGAGGGCTGGATATGAGTCTGGATCCTTTGCCGCAACTATTACACATGAATTGTATAACACTTTTATGAAACTCCGTCATAGGGCCTATATAGAGATAACCCAGACCGTTCAAGGTGAATGTCATCCCCTCCAATCATATCTCCTCAAGTTTGACATTCACCTTCAACAGTCAAGATTATTTCTATGTGGGCTCTACGATGAGGTTCTCGTGTAATAACTGCAGATCCGGATTCGCTTAGTATATATAAAGACTCAATCCCATCCAATTTTGCTAGATGTGAGATGAGGTACCTTTTTCCTCAGCCATTGCAAGTCTAGACCATTAAGATGAAGGTGCTACGATGACTGGATGGGGTTGGCTTTTGCACATACTTAGCACCCATCAAGATCTTTCATTCTTGACTTCATGTTCGGAACACATTCAGGTAAGCCCTATAAATTTTGGTCACATACCGCACCATCTCACTAGACTTTTTCTACACCCATCTTATATTTGTTTTATTCATATCTTGGCATCAGTTATAATCTCTATCATTCTCCCAAACAGCTCCTTTTCCTTAGAACAGTCCAGCTGGACCCACTCCCTAGAACCTGAGTCCTAACCCTGCCTTTGGCTGGGTCAAAGCCCAAAGGCCATGGGGCCACCATTGAAAGTCCAACGTTTCTTTTGAAAGTTGTTAAAAGTGTGTAGTCTAAAAAGATATAGCACCTAAATCCACAGTTCTCAGTCACTTCACTGAACATTATTTACATTCCACATTGCACCTGGAGTCTAATCAGTTGCTCATTAGTTGCGCCCCACATGTAACGTAACAATCCATGCTTACAATTAACAATATCACTCGGGTGGGCATGTTACTAATCACGTTTAAGGATCAAAATAACAGTTGCGGTCGGTGTAGCGGCATATAGCCAAAACACTACGTAGCAGGTGAAATATAGCAGCGTAGCTGTGTGATTTTTTAGACGGTAAATTTTTTTTAATCTTGTTTAGCAGCCAATCTTGTGTTTTTTAAATGATTTGAAACCATAAGAGAGTAAATACAACTTCAAGAAAGGCTATTGGGGAGAAAAAAAAGGGGAAAACAATGTTATAAATTAAAACGGTTGCCTTTACTTGGTTTTAGACCGCAGCAGCCGCTATTTTGAACCATGATCACATTCTACCATAACAAATGATTTTGACAATACTCTCACCCCTTCTTATCAAATCAGAAACTTCAACTATAACTGCAAGGCCAGTCATTGATCTAAGGGCGGACCCAGAAATTTTGTAGTAAAATGAAAAAAAAAATATCGGCGGGGACCGCCAAGTTGTATGGCTCACAACATGAAAGAGTGGGGGATGCTGGGGCTGCCTCCATCTTGATTGACCCTATGACCTGCATATTGAAAGAAATACAACACAATCCAATGATGGAAGTTGGGAACGCAGAAGCAATTCTATGCTCACTATTTACCGTTAAATGGAAGAATGCTGTCAATATAATGCAACTTCCACAGCATTGCCAGGGGAGGCTCATACTGCTACTATATCCGACAGAAGACGGACAAACTAGGAAACAAGAAAAACAAAAACGGAGAAGAGAATATAAAGAGTGAAAAGAGTTTATTAAACATTCAAACCCTTCTAAGATCATATTTTCAGCTGTTTCAAGCTCTGTACCGCTGTAGATTCTTGCAGATCGTCATTAGTGGTTGCACTGCCAATCTGTTCTATCTTAACTGATGGCTTGCTCGGTGATGGCGGATGCGGAACAATTGAAGGCTCCTCTATTCGAACCAATGGATTGTTTCGTGGTGGCCCCATGAAACCTGATTGCTCATCCTTCCGAGCAACTGGTGGTGGAGCCGCAAAAACTGGCACTGCCTGCCTCATAAGAACTGGTGGTGCAATATGCACAGCTGGAGCTATCATCTGTGCTGGTCGACTGGGTGGTGGCTGCAGAGGAGGTGTAGAGTACACTGGCACCGGTGACCTTATAGTGACTGGTGGGGCTATACCATGGTATGGTGTTCGGTAGTGGTGGATGGGAACATATGGCACGGCTCCAGCAGCTGGGAACTTTGGTAGGTGGAACCCACGGTTCTCAGGAAGTAAGGAGGGTGATGAAGATAGGGGGCCATCTACTCTTGCAGTCATTGTCATTGTCGTCGCAGGTGCAGGCCTGTTCCTTGGATTTGATTTGGGACGAATAAATGGAAGTATTTTTGATCCAGTGGCTGCAACAGGGGGTGTGGTGGATGGCTTTTGATCTTGCATTGGGAACTTCTTGGGGAAAGGAAGTGCTTGGGGTGTATTTGCTGTTGCCATTGCCATCTTCTCCTTCAGGCGGTATTTCAGCAGAGCACGTGCTATGGTGATCTGTTCCTGCTCGTCCGTGTTCTCTGTTTCTGATGATGAGCTTGCCACTTCCTGGGCCACTGGTAAGAATGTGTAGCAGGATCAGATAACGCGAATTTAATGGCCAAAACTAAGTGTTGTTAGCAGGGGAATTAACAGCTTCAGCAATGTTCAGCAGGCATTAGATCAATACAATTCACAACCATGATGCTCCAAAAGTACAAAACCATGATGGTCTTGCTATGGGGATGAATGAGGGCAAAGGTCCACCAAATGTGATTTGGATTGACCCTTTTTAACTGTTAGAAGCCACCCAGTCTAATTTCTGACTTGCAAACTGACATGGTAGGTAGTCAGAGATGAATCATCAGATCTCCCATAATCAAATTTTAAAGTTATGCTTCATTTCCTACAAACACAAATTGCACAGCCATAAGCTGTAGCATGTGGTCAAACTCCACCTGAATTATTTCCCTCTATGTTTAACACACACTGGACAAAAGAACACCAGACCAATTCTTTCGGTTAGCGTTGAGGTAGTTTGGCCTTAGAGCTCCCTTTTGGTTAGCGTCTTTTTTTGGGCATTTTTCTAAGCTTTCCAGTATATTTATGTTCCATTGTTAAGTCTTTGATTAATGTAAGTTACCATTCATAAATAAATAAATAAAAACTAAAGCTGGACAAAAGACCACCAGAACAAACCATGCCTAAGATAAAGATATGGGTACTAGGGGTGCACAAAAAATCCGCCGATCTGATCCGAGCTGTGGATTTTTAACCGAATCGAAGGTAAACGGATTGGTGAGAGATTGAAAATCTTGTAATCCGCTAGCAATGGATTCACCCTCAATCCACAAATTCAATCCGATCTGATCTATTGACATTAAATATAAATAGAAAAAACTTAAGGGGTCTAAATATAAGTTAAGAGGTCCAAATATAAAAGAAGAAAAAACTTGAGGGGTCAAAATGTAATTCACTTTTATATATAAGTATAACAAATGAAACCCTAGATCTCTTTTGGTTTTAATGTAGATAAAAACAGCTCTTTGTATTGATCAATTAGGTAGCTTTCGGGACAAAAAAACATATTTGTAATTTGTATTTTTTTTTAGATTGTTAGCTTGTATGCTGAAACTCTTTACAATATGCTTGATCTCTTTCTTTAACATTAGATTCAATGGATTAAACGGATTAAACAGATATCAGATCGGTTTTTAACGGCCACAGATTGGTGATGGATTCCAAATCCATCAATCCGCAGGTAACGGATTGGTGACGGATTTGGCCTAATCCGCACCAATTCGATCTGTGTACACCCCTAAATTGATTGAACATGGATATGGAAAGCAGGGTCTCTCAAATCCAGGGCAAGGATATGGACACCTATTTGCTACTTTAATACCATGACACATCACAAGGAATTGAGAGAAAAGCAAAATTATATGGCTAACAATATAGGATTACATTCAAACGATACATCAGATACCCGTAAAGTATCCAGTAGGTATCCATATCAACAGAATAGGATGACTGTATCTAAAGCATATAGAAGTAGCTGGATGTACTCTTGGTACAACTCCTGAGGCATGCAACAATTACTAGTTTAAAAATAATAGCAATGACTTTCCTATGCAATTTTTCTGAATTCTGACCGTAACTCCAAAATTTGCAAATACATCTAGATCCAACTCCCTAACATTGATTCAACACCACATCTCGAATTCTAAAAAAAGATGAGTTAAGAGAAGGTGCAAAATAAAAATCATGTGACTCAACTTTCCACAAAAGATGCTTACGTTTTTTTAGGGATGACCATGCAGCCATTGCTGCATTCTTCTCTGCTTGTTTCTTGCTCTTGGCAGGTTCTCCCCTGAATGTGATTCCGGCAAGTTCTACCTCACATGTGAATACAGGTAGGTGTCCAAGTCCAGAGCGAAATGTTGTGTATGCAGGGAGTGCTGCTCCAACTCTCTGTGCAATCTCTTGTAATAAATTTTTGTAAACTCCAGTCTCATCCTACCAAAACAAATTTATCAAGGGAAGAAGCTAATTAACTAATGAAACAATAAATGCTTGTACATACTAGATACAAACAAAAGTACATAAATATATGTATAAAACATTACAATGTAACTATGTAAATACATTTAGATTGTACACTATTACAAATACAAAAAGCATGATAGTATTAATTTACATATTATGCTTATAAAAAGTGGATTCAGATTTTAGACATATTCTTCGAAGATATTTACATGCATGAACATAGCTAGGATAAAATTGTTTGCATTTCTTTTATGCAAAAGATGAGCGGTCAATTTGCTTAATATTGCTGACCATTTAAAAAACAACTTACATATATGTAGTAGATCAAATGAATAAATATAAAACATATGAGATGTTTTGAAAATTGGGATCAAATCATAAATTTCTGTAGCTGGTGGATCAAATTGAATTGTGAATTATAAAAAGGTATGATTTTTTTAGAGTGCATAAAAATTCAGAAAATCCTAAAAAATAAGCACCACTAAAAACAACTAGAAGTTAAACATCTATTCTTCATCCATTTATATATCAAGAGAAAGGTTCCGTTCTACTAAACCCAGAGGCATGCACATGTCCTTGCCCCTGCCATAGGTAAATGTCTTTCTACAATGCATATCATTATCATTTCCAAAAACCAATTCCCAACATGAGGGGCAGGTAGAGTACTATCTCTGAACTTTGTAAGATGTACAAGTACTAACATTATTCTCATTGGAGTGATATACACCATTCGACTGACCATTTCAAATGTAAGAAATTAACTCTGTTTTCATTGGAGTGATATTCACTGTAGGACTGACCATTTCAAAGAGAGTTGTATTTGAACCATGAACCATGAACCATGAACCAATCAAGGGCAACAGAAAATTTATTTGTTTATACATTTGAAAGAGCATTTTCTGACATCTAAGCAAGTACAGATTCAAAGTTACTGGTAGAGGATGGTAGATTTCTTCTTTACACCTGGTTGCAGTGCAACCTGTTCCTATCTATCAAACTGTCCATTAAACGTAGTGATAAGAAGGGAATCATAGAGCTGCCATTGTTGATAGCGCACTCGCTCCCACAGCTCCACCCAGGGATCGATCCCTGGGTGGGCAGGTTTACTTCAGGTCTCGTGGCCACTAGGCCAATTAGCAAGAAAAGAAAAAAGCATAGTGATAAGAATATGATTATTCATTAACTAACAAAACTTCAAGTCACTTGGCAATCAACAAAATTTGAGGTCAAACAAACCATTCATCATGGGCCATGTCAACAATAGGAAAAAAATGATTGAAAAAACATCTTTACCTACTAACACAAAATAATCATTGACACTAGAGTATCTTCTTCTTTTTTTCTGAATGGAGACACTAGAGTATCTTCACTGTAATATAAAATTGAAATGCAAAGACAGAATCAAAGCTCACCCACTGATACAAACAGTCCCACAAAGGCACAAACAGAACAAGGTTTGTTCCTTGTTAAACGTTGAGCTACAGAGGCAAAAAGACAAAACCAAAATTCAACTGATAAAACTACAAAGATATCGAAGATTATTGTCACTTTTAATTGGGATCTCAGAAAGAAAAAGAAAAAGAAAAAAAAAGAAAAAAGAAACCTTCAAACTTTCTGCCACCTCTAAAAGTTGAAAATAAAAGTTTCTCTGAGAAAGAGACTTTTGAGTCAGACGTAAGTGAAAGATTGTTCATTTAGAAGCCAATATAAATTGCTTTACTTGAGATATAATTGAATGCATCTTTCCTTGGAACCAAAAGTGAAGCATACAATTCATCCAATATCAGCCATTTCTGTGATCATTTTAAAATCTAGTGTTAGCCAACTAAATATAGTCTCCCACTAAAGGAACTTGAATAAAACATGGCACAACAACATTTAAAAAAAAAAAAAGATTTCAATCCATTGAAACAAGAAACAAAGAGAAAAAGAAAGAAAGAAAAAAGTTGGATTTCAATAAAAAAAAAACAATATTTGAAAGTCAGAATAGACCAAGTCCTCTATACAAGTCAAATTACTTAAATAGAGCCCTGTGGGTAATTAATTAGATAACCATTATTATTGACTTCTCTCCATCCACCTAAAGTGGCCTAGTTCCTATCAATTCCGCCAATGCCACCCACACCAAGCAATCTACCCTTCTCCTCCCTATGATAATGACAAAAGAAGAGGGCGGGGGCGACCCTAATTATGTTTGTGATGGATGATGATGGCTTCCTCGCACCTTCCTAATCTCCCTTGTTCATACCGGCTCCAATTCACCCCCTCATAAATCCCAACCATTTTTAACCATTTCCCCCAAATGAGAACAGGGGCATCCTCGTCTTTTCACCACAAACTCCCCCAAATCTCCAAACCCCAAACCACCCCCCCACACCGTCCACACCACCCCCCCCCCCCCCCCCCCACCACCCCAACGGCGCAAATTAGCCGATGGGCAGGCGCACGTTAGCCGAGCGCTGCATGCGAAAGCCTGGGGTTCAAGAAGGCCGCGAGATGAACGGCGCGGGTTAGCATCCCCGGCGCAGGTTAGCAAAATCCTCTGGATGGTAGAGAGCGATTTCTACTTTCCCTAAACGGCGCAAGTTAGCATCTTTTTCTCCATTTGCATGGAAAATACACACGGCCAAACACAGCCAAGATGGAAAAGAGGGTAAAAGGAAAAGCAAATTCAGAAAGAAGCAGCAGACGACAGTAGAATGAGGGAAACAGAAACAGAGAAGAAGCAAAGGAAGCATGGAGAAAACCCTAACGGCGAAGAAGACGGCATCTGGAGAGCGGGGGTTCGTTTCTCTTACCAGGATCCTTGCAGCGAGAGAGTGAGAAGGCCCTCTGTTGGAGAGCGAATTGAGGGCGACCTCGGCCGCGGAATGCTCGGCCTGCCTCAGCGTCGAGCAGAAGCTGGGGCTCTCGAACGACTCGCCGTTAAAGTTAACGGTCGCCTTGAATCTCGGCGCATGGTCGGGCCCTTCCCTCACACACGAATACGAAGGCAAGTTGAAGCAGCTCCTCTGCGCCAGCTCCTGCAGCTGGTTCTTATACATCTCCCTCCCTCCCTCCCCGCCCCAAAACCGCTGTGAGTTGACGGAAAACCGCTCTCCAAGTGGACGGAAAACCACTCTAGCTGTGGATTGACTGAAATGGTGGAGCTGGAAATGAAGGAGGGGAGAATGGAGAGCTGCAGAGGAGGGAGTTTTTAGGGTTTTTGTGGGGGTTGGTTTGGAGGAGGGAGAAGGAAGAAGAGAGAGTGGTCTGAAAGCAGGCCTTTTTTGCTGCTGCTCCTGCTGCTTCTTGTAACTTCCACTAAGTGGGGGCTCTATTTTTTATTGATTATTTATGCTTTGGTTGGTTTTGGTTTGGGTCTGGGTGTTATTTTATTGCATGTGGGGTTGGGTCAACTGCACGTTTGGCTGCATGGGGTGGCTACTCTTTTTGCATGGTTAACTTTTTCTTTAATAAGTTGCCCTTTTTGAATCACTTGATGATTACATTTGCAAATCACACACATCTTGAGATGGTAAAAGGATTCATACGTCTCTTTACCAAAGGAAAAGAGATTCACAAGTTACTGCTGTTGTTGGGCGTGAGCTAGTGATTTGGTGTGATCACCGTCCATCATGGTTTTTGATGGTTTTTGATGTACTTCTTTTGGAATGTCGGAAATGCCAAGTCTAAACCATCCATCCTCTTTTGATAAATACTATGGTGAAAGCAGCTTCTATTGTGGGACTGTAATACTACGGTGAGATGTTGAGATTTTATCTTAATTAAAATGAGTTGGGATATTCCGCGTAAAGAGCTATCCTTAAACCTTACATTCACTTTTGAGAGAGGCTTTAAGTTGTACTAGGATTTCTAGTGCGTGCGGATCCATCATTATTGCGAGGGAAATGTTTAATGTCAAGTCTATGGGCACTCACAAAGTCACAACTCTAAATGAGTTGGCTTTTTTTTTTTTTTTATCTTTACCCCAACCAAAGGGGCTGAGATCCAAGAGAGAGCCTACAAATATATAAAAAGTTAATCCAATCAAATAGGAAGAAAGCTCGATCGCACAAGTAAAAAGAAAATCTAACCAAGTGAAAAAGAAGCCCATACAAGTGCAAAAAGGCATCGTACCTAAAATTACTACGGTAAGAATTAACGCTCTAGGTAAAGGAAGTATTGTTTAAATGAATTGGCCGTTGAAAGGAGGAATGGACCCATGAGTTAGACTGAAAATAATAAAATTAAAGATGTATCTTTGGAGATATATTCCCCCTTTCTTTTCCTTCAAAGAGGTTAATCATTCCCTGCGTACTTTCGTCGCTTTGCAGCTGGTGAATGTTGGCCACCATTTGCTAGAAAAACAGAGGAGATACCTGGGAATCTCCGAAGTAAAAGTAAACCATCCATGTATTTTCAACTTTCTTTCGAGTACACAATGTAATCTTTCTCATGAAAATAAATGGGTGTTTTTTCTTGTCACTGACAAGCACTAGCAGAGCATGCTTTCCATCATCTGAGGGCTATTAGGAAAATAGATTAGTAGTTTTTAGTAACTTATTATATCAATCAATCGAATGTTAGGCCCCACTCCAGTGGTAAAACAAAGGGGAGCAGTATTAATATAGTTTGGATTTATCAACAAAGTGATCAGCCCTATTATATCATTATCGAGAGGATCTCAGGCACATATATTTCAAATTTAAGGTGTTTTGGAATATTATTGCAAAGACTTTGCGAAAATACGTAATATTTTGAATAATTAAAAATAATAAATAAATATTTAATATAAATACGAATATATTTTATACTTCTCCCCTTTTTTTCCCATTTGTTTTTTTTTTTCTGGAAAAGGAATAATATAAGAAAATTAAGCACCATGATACTTATTAAAAATTATCATTATATATCTATGAAATTAATTGTGTATAGCCCGCATGTCATAGGTCCCACGTCAGATCACGCAGGGCATAAGGCCAGCAAATAATATAATCCCATTAAGAGTACGAATTGATTTAACCCTCCACATAAGACTCCTAATAAACTCCAGTTTCAAACATAAAATAAGGGGTAAAGAGATCTACGGAACTTCCCAATCAACACTATTTTGTGTAGTCTTAGAGCATGTTTGGTAACAGGCGACGAATCCATAGATTTAATGATTATTCACTACCACTTGAACAAGGATTCATCGCTGGGAATTTATATAGTTGAATATTTCACATTGATATTGGTATGTATCAATGCTTATAGCTGATAAAAATAGGGTGGGGTGTGCAAATCCACTGAAGTAAAGATTTTCAAATCTTATGGGGGGCAGTCGCATCTGAAAATCCTAACAAATAAAGATTTTCATTCATCCAAATCTTTGAAAATTTACAATCGTCAAACTTGAATTTACCACAATATGAGGGAAATAAAAAATCTTTTCCTTAAAGATTTGATTGCCAAACATGACCTTACACTCTGTTTATAATTTCAATCAATAGAAAGGAGAAGATATTGTTTTTTATTTTTATTTTTTCTTCCTTGTAAAGAGATACCGGTACCATGCATTCTAAACAGGAACAATAAATATTTAGTAGTACCCTACGTCACACTACCGGAGTTTACCAGTAGAACTATCATTGATTACAATAAAGCTTTCACACAAAGTTATCAATCGACATGCTGCTGGTGCTGAATCGAGATTAGGAAATTGTTTTTTGGGATGTGTATTATCATAACCAAGTTAGTGAAAATCGACCATATAATGCTAGAATGCGAGAAGGCATAGATAAGGGGGAAAGTAGAAAAAAAGAAGTAAATTCTCCACAAAGATCCATGTTTTTTGTGCCTTTTGTGTTATTGTATTAGGGGTTCGCCTATGGTCAATTGAATTCTTTCACACACACTTATCCTCATTCTGAATTTACATTGATCCTAATTTAAAGCTAAGGTCATTTGACTGGCTCGCCTACCTTCTAAACATCTCCGTGAGCTTGCCTTCCTTGATTTCAACACATAAGAGGTGAACCGTTCTTTTAAGGGGTAAAAAATAAAAACAGCCATATGTTGTGTAAAGTCACTAAATACAAATGGAGGTGGATTGCTTGGCGATGGTCCTGTAAACCAAAACAATATCATAAGTTGGTTAAGTGTTTTTATTATTATTATTACTCTTACGACTATTCAAAGTATATTGTCAATGAGACTTATACGCGATGGGGAACTCAACATCATTGATTGTCTTTAGATCTTTTATTACATTATATTTTTCTCTTCGATATTTTAAAATAAGTCACATTGCAAAAGTCTGTAGGGCTAGTCATACCAAATATAAGAAGGTTTTAAGATTTAGTCTTTGTAGGAAAAAATTTCTTTTCATATTTTCGTCTATTTCAATGCTTCAGATTAGACATAGCCATGTGTTATATTTTAAAAAAATTGCAGAGAGGGTTGGATCTTGATCACTCAGCCATCTCTACAAAAACACTTCACATTGACCACATTTGCATACTGCCTAGGGTCCAAAGGCCAAAAAAGGGCAAAAAAAGGCTTAGATTAATCATTGTGCACTCTTACACATACGACTTTGTAGGCCTTAATCTAAAGATATAGTGCCATAATGACCAAGGCCCTGCCTTATTATGGGACCCATTGTCTTTAATTATTCAGCAGGAGCTTTCCCATTTTCTTACAATTGGAGGACTAAGCTTTTCGTTGCATTATTAAAATTTCTAACTTACAGTTGAATTTGATGGCATGGTCAAAGTCCAAAGTGCATAAATATGTCCAGACCAATGCATGCAAGTTGCAACCTGTACAATTAAATACAACACCAGTTTGCTGAGAATATCTATCTGCTTATTAATATTTCATTAATAACGTTCAAACACTCAGACCAGGTTTGATTGTCACTGGCTATTTCGGCTTCACGCAATATCAGCTTCAAGGTGGCTAGACGATCTGACCAGTTGTGGGGGTAAAAAGAAACAATATGATCAGTGGAAATAACTATTGGAAGGATTAAGGCTCTAAAACAATGATAACGCTTATTTTATTTGATTTTATTTTTTTATAAATAGCATCTCCCTTATGATGATTTTTTTTTTCTTTTCTTTTTTTTTTGCAAGTGGCACTAGAGAGAGGGCGAGTTCAAAATCACAACCTCCGATTTTTTAACCGTGGTCCAGCAAACTACGCTATTATTGTTAAATATATTCAGATTGAACCCTCTCAGTACAATACTATCTGCCGTCATCTTATTTTTTGAGCTACCTCACTTAAGATCATGTGGCTCTCCTCACACCCCCAAGCCAAGGCTAATGGCTAATGGCTAATGGCTGCCCCCATTCAAACGGGGCTGATCTAAATTTAAAGCACTATATATAAATAATGTTTTCCCCATTTGTTTTAGCTGTAGGCCAAATTATACTCTAATTATAGTAGGGCCCAGCATCAATTTTTTTTGCTAATGGGTCTAGCGTCAGATTGATCATTTAAAAAAAAATATCATCAGAAAAAAGAATAAAGGGTGCGAGTTATTTTAAAATCATGTGTTTTCCACTTAATCAGTCTAGGCAGGAGATCCTACTCTAATTAGAGTTCAATCTGACCCATTGCCAACCTGGGAGAGAGGACTGCTAGTTGAGTTGGTTGCACATTGAGGATCTGCATTCAATTAGCATTTTTTTTCTTGTTTACAAAATGATATAAAATTGATCATCACACTAATGATAATGGTGGTCATAATAATAATAATTATTATTATTAATTATTACTATTTAACTACTGACCCATATAATAATGTGTGCCCACATGACTTGGATGCTATTTCCTCTTACCTTGGGAAAGCATCTAAATGTATTCCAATATTTTACTTAACTATACCACTTTATTTAATTTCTATAGTCTTGACTGGTATTAACTGAATCTGAATCTCCTTGGGGGGCTTCCTTTAGATGATCTGTCCTTGGGCTTCTCAGTCTTCTAGTTAGAGATATTAATAGGAAGCTCCATGGAAATATATAGTTCTGGAAATGACCATGCATACATGTATGTTATTTTTTGAACATGACTGAACATGAGGGTGCTTATGTCCTCTGGTGGAAAACCCTTGTGCTTATTAATCACCTCCTCTTGTTTGTCTGACAAGTCACAATGTGAAAGGGAAATGAACCTACCTTCCATTATACACACGGAAACAGAGGACGTGGAAGGCCCCTTAGATGACAGAAGTACCCTTCAAGTTTTCCCAATCAGGTGTGGCTGCTGACCTGTTGGATTAGGAATTAAATAATCCTTATAGCAGATGTGGTTTTTAACAGGGGCCGTGTGTTTAGGTAGACTTTTTCTCCTTATAACAGATGTGATTTTTAATTGAGGCTGTGTGATTAGGTAGACTCTTTCATCTTATAGTAGTGGGTTTGTTTGATAGAATAAAATTCTCTTAAGATTTTAAAAAAGTGTCTTTTAACTTAAATACCATTTTATCTTCTGAGTAATGAAATGGGTTTTATCAGAAACTCATATTTCTATATACATGGGTTGATTCCATTCAATTCTTCTGATTGCTCACGCTTGACTCAAGCTGGAGTTCACTTAGTTAATCCCAAGGTTGGTTAAGCTTGGCTTGGCTGGGTACCAGAAGATCATAAGAGGGATTTTTAGTTTTGATGATTTTCTTTGTTGATCCAGCATCAATGAGGACTCTTTCATCTGTGTAGAGTTTCTAAATTGATCAAGAATAAATGCTCAACTGAGATACACTGCTTATATAAAGCTGAATAAATAAACTCATACTCAGCAATAAGCAAACAAACCCACTCCCATTGACTACCTCTCCATCAGGCACCTGCTTGATACTCTTCTGATTATATTCACCATTTGATTGAGACACTCTTTTTCCACATTTTCTACACTATGGGTTTTGAGGCAATAAAATACAAACTTCAGGGCCTTCTTGGTAAGTTTGATCTCACTGAAATACAAATTGATTCTTATATCTGTTTAAAATAGAGTTGATTAGATTAAACCGTGTTACAAATAGGCAATTTGGTATATCTCAATCGACTAGGAAAAAAAAGAAGTAAACATGTCATACTATAAAAGTATATGAGCAAAGGTTTTCATTCAGTAAGGGCATGATTAGGGTATGTTCGGGTAATTGTTTTTTTCATAGAAACAAAGAGGAAAAGCAGGGCATTTTTTTTCTTTTTGACAGAGAACATAAAATTGCTTTAGATATTCATATATATTTGAAAAGGTCACCTTTTATACTTTTTTTGAAAAGGAGATAAAATGTATTAAAGCCCATTTAATCTTTTGTGTTCACATAAACTTTGTCAAGTAGTCTAAAGCACTCAAACATCAATTTGAATTAATTAAACAGACCCAAAGTTAGACTTGTTAAAAGGTTAATGAAATCCATTCAGGCTGATTTCTGGCTATTCCCCGGCCCATGTATACAGACATTCACATCCCTCCCTCCTAAATGCCACTACACAACAGAAGCTTTACTTAAATATGCATACAATATTTTAAATCTTCTCTAACTCTAAAGTCATAAATACAGATTAATGGTCCCTCAGAGGCATTCCAAATGCAAGAAATCCTTGCATTGAGAAAGGGGCAAAAAAATATCATGAATGTGCATTAGGTACATAACCAGCTTGCTTAAGGTGCTGACCCAATCTAGAAATCATCCTGTAAATTCTATATGACTGTGGATGTGATCTATCTCCCACTGTAAACTCATGAACCACGTCATCAACCTCAATGGAACTGGACCCAGGCGGTTTCTGGATCCCAGTACCCCTCATCTGAAGCCTCACTTTAGCAACATCATCCCAATTCCCCACCGACGCATAGATGTTGGACAACATAGCATAGTTTCCAGCATTCGAGGGCTCCAATTCAATCAAGCGATTGACCACGTCCTCTGCAAGGCCCACATTGTTATGCACCCTGCAAGCGCCCAAAAGGGTGCCCCAAATGATGGCATTGGGCTCCATAGGCATGGTTTTAATGAGCTCAAAAGCCTCCTTGAGGTGGCCAGCGCGCCCAAGAAGATCAACCATGCAACCAAAGTGCTCTACTTGAGGGTCCAGCCCATAATCCCGCTGCATCGTGGAGAAGTAGCGACGGCCCTCATCGACAAGGCCCACATGAGTACAAGCAGAAAGAACTCCAACGAAGGTGACACCATCAGGCGCGGGTCCATCTTGCTTCATCCTCCAGAAGAGTTCAAGTGCCCTCTCACCGTTGCCATGCATGGCTAGTCCCTGCACCATTGAATTCCAAGACACCACATCCTTTTTACTCATTTCATCAAACACTTTCATTGCCTTGTCTAAGCACCCACACTTAGCATACATATCCACCAAGGCATTGCAGACTTGAGTTCTGTGCTTCAACTGGGTCCTGTTGATATACACATGAATCCTCTTGCCCAGTCCAAGCAAACCTGATTCAGCACATGCGGCCAAGATGCTGATGACTGTGGCATCATCAGGCTTCAACCTGGCCTTCTCCATTTCATCATACAGACTGGATGCCTGTTTTCCAAGCCCTTTCTCAGCATACCCAGATATCATAATTGTCCAAGGAACCAGACTCTTCACAGGCATCCTATCAAACAACATCCTCGCCATCTCCATCTCGCCGCATTTGCTGTATCCTGCTATCATCGTCGACCAAGAGACAATGTTCCTCTCCGGCATCCTCTCGAACAGTTTGAACGCCGTGTTCATTTCTCCGGTCTTCGCATACCCATCTAACACAGTGTTCCAACTAACAACATCTCTGTCAGGCATTTCATCGAACACCCTTCGAGCTTCTCCCAATTCCCCGGATTTCACCAACCCAGCAATCAGCGAGTTCCAGGAAACGACGTCCCGCTCGGGCATTTCATCGAACAGGTTCCAAACATCATCAACACAAGCACCGCACTTCGAGTATGTGTCAATTAGCGAATTGGGGACGAAGATATCAGAAGAAAAACCGGATTTTATGATCTGGGTGTGGATCACTTGGATCTGGAGGAGGGCGAATTGGCCAGAACAGGCTTTAAGGAGGAAAGAGTAGGTGAAACTGTCTGCGCCGACGCCGTTCTTCTGCATTTGGGAGAAGGTGGAGAAGGCGTGGCAGAAGAGGGAGTTTTGAGTGAGGGCTCTGATGAGGGTGTTGTAGAGGAGGGTGTTGGGGTTTGGGACCTGGTTGAAGATGGTGATGGCGGGGGTGATTTGGCGGCAGAGAGAGAAGGAGGAGATGAGTTTGGGGGCGATGAAGGGGTCTTGGTGGAGGTTGGCTTTGTAGATTTGGGCGAGGCATTGTTTCAAACGGTTGGGGTCCGAGCATTTGTGGAGATCCTGGAGCTTTTGTTCGAGCATTCGGCGCTGGGAGATCCATGCAGGCGTTCGGAATGCTGTGGACATTTGAACATGGCGCGAAATCTCAGTGTCTTGGACAGGGATGAAGGGGTTTTTCTGTCTGTGGATATGTGTTATTGGGCTTTTGTTAGGCGTGGGCTTGTGATTGGAGGAAAATCGGGTCTTCCTCGGGTCGGGTTCATCTTGTACAGGATTCAAAAGGCTCAAGTCCATATTTGACTTCTCTATTTCATACCACTATTTGTCTAGACGTCTAGGGCGGATAGATATCGAAAAAAATAAGAGCGTTTGGCATATGATTTTACCTTCCCGAGCTTTTGCTCACTTTAGAGAAATAGAGGCAAATCCTTTTAAGAAATACCTCATTTATGGCCTCGTAAAAATAATGGCTCTTTTTTGGATGGTTATGTGGTAATAAAAATAGAGATAAAAGTCGAAGTCCTAACCAAGTTTTACTGAGGATAAAAAGGTGGTAGAATTTTTAAGTATGGCCCTAAGCCCATGTGATCATCATAACATATAGAGTACCACTTGAAGGCATGCGAATCATTTGAAAGATCTTTTAGCATTTGCTATGTTCTCAATAGAGAGAGGTATTATTTTGAAGGCATCGAAGTTACTCAAATCCTAATGATTAGTTAATTCCTGGTTTTTAATTTTGTTTGCACAATCAATTTGAAGGATTAAAAAGAAGTTCACATTCATGTCAAATTTGGGCTAGTGACAATTCATGGGTTAGAAGATTGGGGGCATGGGCTCCACAGGTTGACTCATTGTTGACAAAGCATAACCAGGTTGTCCCTAAAAATTCTTGATGATATATATTATATTATTTATATATGGACAAAATAACATTCGGCCGACACTTACTTGGTAATACTTTGATAATACTTTTGAAGCCCTCAGACTTACCATCTAGCACGCCTAAATAGCACAACTCCTTTTAGGATAAGAACAACCCCCGACCCGACCCTTCCGTTAACAAATCTATCGCCGTTCACTTTCAAATTCACATAAAAATCCTGAGTCACCCCTAAATCCACTAAAAAACATCTTGAGGTTGCCCCCCAAAATGCAACTATCTGTTTGGGGCCATCCCCAAAATCCACTAAAAAACATCTTGAGGTTGCCCCCCCAAAATGCAACTTTCTGTTTGGGCCATCCCCAAAATCCAACCCCAAAATCCACAAAAACATCATCTTGATGTTCCACCCCAACCCAAAAATGCAACTATCTGTTTGGAGCCATCCCCATGAAACGAACATACAGGCTATTCTTCCCCCTTTTTCCATTCCCTTTTTCTACCTGTGTTGGTTTTCCTAGGTCCCAACCCCCTAACACGGGAGAGTATAAAATTTCTCAAATTTGTAAATTCCTCTGTAACCATTTTTTCAACAAAGGAGGATTCGAAATTCAAAGTCGAGCACACTGGCCCGCTTAAGGGGGGCATTTTGTGTTGAGTCAGCCAGTTCTGAGTGATCAAAAAAATTCTCAACCAATAGTTGACTTTTTCTATCCAACCACCATTATAAATGTATAAGAATCTAGACTTAGATCTCTCAAGTCTCAATTTCAACTATCTTCTCTACAAAACTCTCATCAATGGATATTACAACCAGGGGTGATTGACCATCATTTAGAATCAACATGACAGATCAATCAATGTATTAAAAATACATACACACATAAAATAACAACAACCACAATAATAATAACAAAAACTATAAACCCAAATGTAGAACTGAGATTTGAGATTCCTCCCCTAATTCAAATACAATGAAAAAAAAAAAAAAAAAGTTAGATTACATCAACAAATCACCCATCACCTCCAATCAAACCCATTTAACATTTCAAAAAAAAAAAAAGAATACAAAATACATATCAACTATTATAAATAAACATAAACTCTATCTTAAAAAAGGGAAACCTGTTAATGTCTAGAATCTCAATTCCATTTCCTTTTCTGAGTTTTCTCCTGTTTGGCAACTCCCCTGTAATCTCATTCTCCCTAATCTTCGAACCCCGTTTTCTCCCAGATCGCATCCCTCACCCTGCTCAAATCCCTCCCTTTTAGAGTCCTCCCAATCCCTTCATGAAGCGAAAAAGACGCGATCCTCGCCCTCTCGAACTGCTTCGCCAGAAACTCATGTGGTGGGATCCAATCTTCTTCATCCTCGTTTTCTCCATCGATTTCTCTCCTAAGACTTTCTCTGCAATCCTTCCGAAGGATCTTCGACCAGTCGGGGATACTGACCGGCAGCGATGACGCCACAGCAACGACCGGGGGATCCTCGGAACCGGCCGGTCGTTTCACTGGTTTCTTCGAGATTCTCCGTGTCGGTTTTTTGGGCTCGTGTCGCTTTTCCACAGATGGGGGAGTGGAATTCCAGATCTCAGATTCGTCGAATTCGAAGGGAT
The DNA here is from genome assembly GCA_029852735.1 of Persea americana. Lineage (NCBI taxonomy): Eukaryota > Viridiplantae > Streptophyta > Magnoliopsida > Laurales > Lauraceae > Persea > Persea americana. The sequence continues at coordinate 35,700,516 of CM056820.1, read as the reverse complement.
GGGGGTCTGGGATTACTGGGGTTTTTTCTGTGGAAAAGAAGCGGTAGGTGGGGCTGGAGAAATGGGTTTTCTCTGCCATGGAAAATGGAATTCATGGAAAGTTGTTTGTGAGGGAGAGTCGCGGGGTGATTTATAGGGGAAGAGTGGATAAGGCTTGTCGTAGGGAGAGGTTTGTGTGAACTGTGAAGTGCCGAAAATGGCCTTTACAGTTGCTGAAATCCAGTGAGGAATATCGTGGACAATGTGATCTGTTTTTGGAAAAAGAGGAGTTGGATAATGTGTTTTTTGAAAAGTCGGGTTTCTGGTAGTTGTTTTGCTTAAAGGGTGTTGTCGTTTTTGGAGGCAACAGAGAGAATGTAGTTGGGCTTGTAGTAGGATCTAAGGCTGTATGTCCTGTTTGATCCAGCCTCTCAATGGGTGCCACCCTCTTGAGGAACGTACCTTTTATAACTGGAGTAAAATTTAAGATTTTAATTGCAGGGAGTTTGTGTTTAAAGTGGCCCATGTACATTGCATTGATGTCAATATCCATTAATCCTTTCAGAGTACTCATTTTTTTGTTTGTTATAACTTCTTTTCGACTTTTGCTTTGGTTCAGATTCATACACCCATGCTCTAAAACTATACAAGATTGAAGACCCTATCTAACAATCCAGAGATTGATTTCTATATCTATTTAGTAATTTACTTGTATGGGGAAGTAAAGAGAAGGGTAAAATTAAGAGAGAATAAAAAATAAAAAAAAAAGGATCGGTCAAATCAAATGGTCCTAAATCACACAAGGTACCTTTTTTTTTTTTTTACCAAAATGTAAAAAAATCTACTCCCTCGTGACTCTAAATGAAAAACAATTCCTTTGATTTTTCCTTTTTTCTTCATAATGGACCACAAGAGGGGCCATTAGTTTTAAGATTTACAAATTGTTCACACTTAAATTGTCTTTTGCAACTATGAACGAAAGTAATAACCATTTATTTAATAATTCTTCGTACTTATTGCAATGAATATTTAAGTACTTGTGATTTTCTTGGATAGTAACAAAAATAAGTCGTTTTATTCCCCTACATATTTTATATCGAGGTTAAACTTGTTGAGTGACCTTCTTAGAAATTCTGCACAACCCTCAACTATTATGAGAATTATGTGCTTTTTTTTTTAAATGATTGCCCTCCAAAGAATCTTTTTTTTTTTTTTTTTCATTTTTTACATAGGATCCACTACACAGATTTTCTAGCTCCACCATTAGTTACAATGATCTTATACTTTCTTTCAAAGAGATTTAGGAAACGCGAAACTCCTACAAAATAAATTAAAATTTGTAACTACCCCAATCTTTTTCCATTTTATAGAAAATATATAGTATTTTAATTAGCCAAGAGTACCACTGCTTTAAGGTTATGCATCTCGTGATAAATCTAATTGGAAGATATATTGAAGTACAAAATTTTGTCTTAGTCTGGACCCTTTGAGGACCATGATTTGGAGGGACCTGCATTGAGTAGTGAATTTTTTTTATTATTAAAGTGTTTTTTTTTCCAAATCCTTCTCTTTAGTTTAGATTTGGAGAACAAAAAAAAAATGCAAAGATTTCCATTCATATACTATTACAATACATGATCCTAGAAGGAGTAAAATGGCTAAAAAATGGAGGGGACAATGTTGTAACTTTGGTTGTTGCTTATGGCTTCGCAACGCTTAGTCAGACTTGAAGTTTGTCGCGACTTGACGCCTCACGAGGTAGTGAGCCATAAGATGTGAGATGACGACACGTTGCTCGCCCTCCCAGCAGTGGCACGCGGCGCACTGAAGCTTTACGTTTCCTTGCCATGTGAAGTGGGGTCCACGAGAATCTTCACCTCGTTTTCTACTGCCAGGTTGGCATCCTCCATTTTCTCATATCCTATTGTCATATATCGTGCTTTCGCATTGACTCGTTGCAATGCTCATTCTCTTATGCGACTTTACTTCTACTTCTACTTTTACTTTTCCTTTGGTTTTTCCTTGTTTTCTTTTTATCTATTAATTTTTAAAGTTTTTCCAACCCCAAAGCTCCATAGAAATGTTATTTATGATTTGCCATTTTATAGACATCCGATGAAATTGGAACGACACGAAGTAGATTAGCATGTTCCTATATTTAACCGAACAAAAACTCACTAAACCACTGATATATTGGTGGCAAGAAACCTTAGTTTTATTGGAGAAACGAGAGATCAATCCATGGACCTCATGCTTGAGTGTGATTTTCTCACCACCATTTCAATCTAGTGAAATAAAAAACACACCCTTGGAAATCAAGTAGAGTTTAGTGTTTGAAATCATTTTGGATAGGCCACCTAGTGATTTTAAATAAAGAGGATTAGGTTGGCAAAATATCATTTTGATGATATTATTAAGGCCTTAAAAGTTTGATAATTTATAATTGCATCTTTTGTTGTTTCTCGTTTAGACAACAAATGATGGTTGAACCAATTTTAAAACGGGTACTTATTTAATAAACATAGGTGGGTGGGAGTTTGGACTGATCATATTAAATAATAGATAGCTTTTTATATTTAAAGGTATTTGGTATTGTGCATAAGAGTTGCCGTGGATTAGGATTTGCGTAAATATCACTTTGATTAAATATCATAACCTTTAATTCTAGGCACTTCAGTTTTTTCTTCTTTTTTTTGCCTAAAAAGGAGAATTCAAGGTTAAATGACTGTAATTGCATTTCTCAATGGGGTAATTCTAATCCTAGTAGGAGTTGTAATTCTTGATTTTCCCTGTGAGGGGAAAAAATACTGTAACATTCATTACTCTCAAAGCATCAAACTATGGCTGCACAAAATCTCATAAGATATATTATTGAGGAATGCCAATTTCTCAAGAATTTGAGAGAAAGCTTAAATGATGATGATAATATACTAGTGAGGAAATTATTATTGTTGTTGTTGATTGGTAACTAGAAATTATATTAAAGGAAGGAAATAAGAGTACAAAGAAAACAAAAACACCCTACCCAACATATGGAAAAAAAAAAACCAATTTAAATAAATTATACCGATACCAAAAGAAAAACAACAACAACAACAATAGAGCAATACAAAACAACCACCAAATCCGTGGTGAGAAAATTATTATCCTTATTTATCGCTTCACATTACTTGTCAATGAACTTTCTGATATGAAAAGCCTCCGGTTGAGTCCACTAGTACTACCACCTTTGGGCTACAGGGGTGTTTAGCAGGCTTCGTTCTGGGCTCGGAGGAATTAATCCAGCCCAAAAAGTTGGGAATCCTCCCATAACAACAGAAAAAAAAAAAAAGAAGCCTCCGGTGTGCAAATGGAATGTGTGATGAGATGATGCGTCCCATCCAACGGCCAAGTGCACCTCTTGCGCGGCAACGTGCTTGCAAAGGGCACCTAAAGGGGACCCCTTCCTGAGAATGTATTCTTTTGTGTTTTCAATAATGTTTTGACAATTTTTATTTGATATTATTGTAGATTAACATAAAGTCATTGGCTCTCAATGACATGATCTGGTTCCGTGCAACAGATTATCTTGTTTCATTTTCAAATCAAACATCAATGCATCTTATTCTTGGCTCAACTTTCAAATCTTACTAGTATTCTCGATGCAACATATTATCTTGTCTCATTTTCAAATCAAACATCAATGCATCCTATTCTTGGCTCAATTTTCAAATCTTGCTAGTATTCTCCAATAATGACACCTAATGTGTGTTTTTCAATTGACCTTCTTTCATTTCAGTATGCTCATATGCTCATATTTGATACCTCTAATTTATTATGTTTATCATGTTAAACATTTTCATTCAAAGCTATTGGTGGCTTGGAAAAGATATTCGTAGGTAGTACATCTAGGTTTCATTTTTCAACCTTGTCCATCTGCACGTGATCCAACCACCTTAATCACTATTAACTTATAATAATGATTATCTAAGTGATTTTAGGAATTATTACATTGCACCACTAATACATGAAGCACACATGATGCACACAAGAGGGATCTTCGCGGAAATTTGCATCTTCAGGGCCTCTTTAGCCGCATAAGATTACATAGGATTCCATACACAGGAATTCACGTCAAGCAAGCTTCATTGAAGGAATTTTAAAGAGGTGGAGTCTAAACTACATAAGGTGAGGGGTACAGGGTATAAGGCAGTAATAGAGATGAAATCACTTTTTTAAGAATTGAATTACTAGAGAGTTGGATGAGTATTCATTTTCCACTTTCCCTTATTCACTTTCCATTTAAGGAAAATATTATTTATGGTAAATTTTTTATATTCACTATGGATCTTCATTTTTAACCATTTATATTATAAACTGTTGTGTATTCAATTCTTATATGTAGATTAGCATGCCCTTAATGAAACCCATCACCTTTTGGTAATGACTACATACTATATTTATGTCTCCACAGCACTCTCCAAATTTATAGCAGTGGTCTCCATTGTTGGATTGACAGGTGTTTTGCCTTTGGTGGACCTTTTTATTTTTCTCAGCAACAAGAAGAGAGACAAGTGATTGAAGTTAATCACATAAAAATATAATCGAGACAACGCAGTTGTCATGCTCATACTGATTTTGAAGTAAGATTTTATAAAATGGCCTAGTGGGTGTTTCTATTTATCAATGGTTTGTTTGGAATGCTGTACTTCAATAAAATGAAGCAGTTTCATACCAGTTTTGCCCAATTGTATATTACTTTCTCTAATATCCTTATTTATCTAGTAGATGCCAAGGGATTAACACATGATACCAGTATAATGTTGTATGACATTTGTTGTCATGCTGAACTTAGCTATCGTACGTGTTACACCCCGTTCCGAGTTAATCAAGATTAACTCTAATTAATTAGAATCAATGCCAATTAATTATGTTTAATTGAGCTAATAATGGTTAATGACCCAATTGAAGTGAATTTGTCTCAAATGATTAATTTGAGCTTAATGAAATGATAATGAGTGTTATTGAATGATTTGAATCGGTTTTAGGCTTAAACCAAGTGATATAAGGACTTTTCCGCAAATACGAATTTCCGTTTATTTCATCAAATACGGTAAATCTTGATACCAACACGTGTATCTCAAAGAGTACGTTGATTTCCGTAATAGACTTGAGCTTATTCGGCGAGAATTGGATCAAATGACCTTTCATTTGACTCAAATTGAAAATGAGAGATGAAGTGGAGGGCTTAATTACAAAAATGAAGCTTATAAGAGATAAGATGAACTCAAATGAGTTCTTTCCACTCATTCCCAGCACAGCCAAACCCTAGGCTCATTTTCTCTTCTTCTCCCTTCCCTTTCTTCAGCAAGCATCAAGATTGAGGCTTTACATATGGATTGGAGAGGACTTCATCTTCTTCCTCTAGTTCTCTTTCTATTTTCTTGGAGTTAAAGCTTGAAAGGAAGCTCAACCTTCCTTGCCTAGGACTACAAGTAAATGATTTGGTTGATTACATAACTTTCCAGTTATATTCCATGATTTAGAGTGTTTTCTAGCACAAAGAACTCATTGGAGTTCTATTTGTGAATTTGGTTTTGGTTTTCGGTTGAAGAGAACTTGGATTGAAGAGATTTCATCTCAATAATCAAGCTAGACAAAGGGCTTTTTGCTAATTAATTCTCCAAACAAAGCAAGTATACTTATTTATTATGATTTAAGATGCTATGGAACTTGTTTGAGCTCAAGGAGCCCAAATTTTGAATTTCGGTTCAGAAAGTTTTTGAACTTCTGGAAGCAGTTCGGTCAGCCTGTCAGCAGACCGACCCTTTTGGGTTGAGTTTCCCAGGAAAATCCAGATTCTGGAAAGCTGACCGAATTGGGTTTGGTCAGCCGAAATCGCATTTCGGTCGACCGACAGGTGACCGAACTGCTGACCAAGCTCATCTGGAGCTCTCTGGATTGTGAACTGAGAGATAACCGAACTATGTTCGGTTAACCAATATTGTGGGTTTGGTCGATTGGAAAGGTGACCGAATTCCCTTAAGAAATGTCAGAAATTTTATTAAAGAAATGAGCTTTTGGGAGGTTGATCGTGAGCTGACCGACAGCGTTTGGTTAGCCGAGTTCCATATTTCGGTTAACAGACAAGTAACCAACAAGGTGACCAAACTTGAGGAAAAATTCAGATGGAGGTATGATTTTTCTGAATAGAAGCCTATTGACTAAGGCTAGTATTAATGATGTTTTTCCAAAACCTTCATGGGTGTTAGTTAAGGTTATACTAATGTGTAAATTTCACTTAAAGTGATGTCATCGAGAATAACACATGCATTAGATGATTATAGAATTGATAAACAGGTTTATTAGCATGTGCTATCATAGATTTGTGTATACATTGTTGAACTGTCGTGTTCACAGTGTTATTGATGACATTACAGGCCCAGTTGCCCGTGCCGGTATTGCAGAGACCGTGCCGCCTATAGAAGAGGCCAATCAGATTCCTCTAGGAGAATTGATTGAATAGACATGAATTGGAGGGCGAGTCAATTAGAACATTTGGAAACATTTTGAGAAATACTTTTATATATTCATTTTGGAATGTAAATAGTTGTCACTAGCATTGCATTTTGAATATGCAGTGGTTCACTTAAATAGTAGCACGTGATGTATATTTTGGATTTTACTTTTATGTAAAGAACTTGTATTGTTTTAAATCGTTTTGTCAATGTATATAAATTTTCCGCAAAAATGAACATTTGACAGGTATGAAGTATGCTATCCTTTGTAGACTTCGTTTTAACTTCGGTTAATTCAGAATTTACTGGAGTAAGTATAGAGATCACGACTCAGTTTGTCCGAAGTAATCCTAATCTCGAGCCCGGGTCGTGACAGTACGTCTGATATTTTCAGGCTTTCAGTGCTCATTGAAATATTATTAGGAAAATGCTGCAAAAAAAATTCAATAACTAATATTTTAGAAATCTAAATAGATAAAAAAAAAGTGAAAAAATGCATTTTTTGGGAAATAATTAAGCTTAAAATATGATTAAATAGTTTTATGAAGAAAAGAATGAAACTACGGGTCAGTGGGTCGTACATTAAAAAAAAAAATGAAAATATCCCAATTGACAATATTGTAAATTGTAATTCATCCTCTTTGATTGAAATACTCATTTTCATTCAGCTTATAAGTCAATTTCATGTATCCATCTTCATCATCACTCCACGGCTCCATCTTTGTTCACGCACAAATCTTTCCAATCTTATTTTACCATCTATCATACTTTCATCCACCAAACTACATCTCGTATCTCCAACACCAAACAATCCATCCTCTCTTCCATCCCATTGAACTTGATGCACGCAAACCAAACAGCTTCATCATGGCTCCAAAGCCCAACCACCTTCAAATTCATCCACATAGTAAATAAAGCTTGATCCTACCATTACACCCTTTCCCGTTATCTTTTCTCTTCATTCTTTCTCCCTTCCCATTACTACAACTTGTTACCACCATCCACTCCTCCCAACCAAATATCGTCTCCATGCTAGGTTTTACCATGAAAACATTAATTCAAGCGATTTTTGGATCTAGTAGAAAAATAAAAGAACGGGATAAGGGATAGCCAAATTTGATTTGAGAATACACACCTCATTTGCTAATGAGGTAAGGGGTTAGGGCTTCTCGAAAAGAGGTTCAACAAGATGAGCTAAAGAAAGTGCTTACAGAATTAGCACCATCCACTGCATTCACCACCTTCTTATTCTTGTGAAATCACCGTAAAAGAGGAATAAGAAAAGCTGTAGGAAGTTGACGACATCATCAATTCAATCAACAAAATCATTAACAAAGGTAGTTTCGTCAAAAAGAATTATATGGACAACTTTGCTATCATTTTATAGTTTTTCTTTATAAAATTATTTAATAAAAGTTTAAGCTTAATTTCTTCATAAAAGCTCCTAAAAAGCAATTGTATTTTATTTTATCTTTACATAGGGTTTAATTTTTTCTGACAATATATTTTCTTTCCTTTTTTTTTCCTTTTTGCATTTTTTGCAGCATTTTCAGTTTTTATCTGAAAAACAACATAGATAATAATATCACATAATATCGCGCTACTTTCAAAATATCGCAGACTGTGCAGTTTTGACCAGATGGGGCAGCTTGGGGTGATATGATAACTACCAATAATCAGACACCAAAAAGTTATGTTGGGAATGATCCCACAAAGCCTGACCCTTTTCCATCTTTATCTTATCCTCTCCATGACTAATAGCTGGCAATGCAACAGCTGGAGTCATACTGAAAAGTTAAATGGTTTATTTAATGTCTGAGCTTGGTCTTTATTTAGTTTTGGGCATTTCCAAACAAGAACACTTTAATTCAGATACGCATTTCCAAACAAGAACACTTTAATTCAGATAGAGAGAGAGAGAGAGAGAGAGAGAGAGAGAGAGAGTGTGGGTGTGTGTGTTTTGGTGTTGCATTTGTACCTTTTAAGAACTGAAAATTTGTAAACTATACCTCCACCAGCTGAGCCTAAAAAGTTTTGGGACTCTCCCCTCTTGTGTACTGTGGAAGTAAAGAAGGATAACTTTCCAGGTAGCAGCACTGGCAGCTTCATGACATCATCCCTTGGTTTTCCTTTGATTTGTTGAAATTCTAATTTTACAATAAGCATCTTCCACAATTCACAACCTGGATGGCAATCTTGACCATTCAAATCTAGAGCTCCATGGCTCATAAGGTCATAAGACAAATTGATTGATAGCACTTTGCAACTGTCCCTTACAGTGCATTAAATTGCAACTGCTATTGAGTTACACTCTAGCTTCAATGTCCGTAATAATTGTGTTGGATTGGTGTGTATCTCGGCTACTTTGACACATTTTGTAGTGGATGCAGGGTATTGAGAGGTATTGAGAAGACGCACGTTGTAGTCCAGTCATGTTTGGTAAACTAAAGACCATGTAGTCTTTTTAGGGAAGTTGAGGGGTATTGAGAGTAGCGACTTGTGTAAGACGCACATTTTAGTCTAGTCATGTTTGGTGAACTAAAGACCATGTAGTCTTTTTAGGGAAGGAGAGGATGGACCTCTGGCTTTAAAAGGATTCACTGATTGCATGGAAAGTTCCTATCTTTTTCTCAAGTGACTTCAATACTCAATTTCTATGAAGTTCCAGGTCTAAATAGTAAAAGATGAGTAGTGGGGGAAACTGCAAGGAACAATGTGAGGTCTCACTCTCAGTGGCAGCATTGACATGGCCCCAAACCACATTAATATATCATAATACTTGAGATTGCAATTTGAATTAGGGTGTTGATTGTTTTGGTACCAATTCATTTGGTGGTTATCAATTTATGAGAGAGTGATTGGGTTGTGCTTTCCACGGGTGCAACTGGGCTGCGCAAAGCCTGACCCACAGGGCATGACAATACTAAAAGCTTGTTTTTTCTTGGGCTCGCAGTCGGGCTCAGGCTCAGTGTGGGCCTAGATTTTGAAACCCATGTGAGATCCAGGCCCTGCTCATTTAAGCTCAGGACTTGAGTATCTAAACTAGGTCTGGGTACCGGGACTGCCGGGCCGAGCTGCATTATTATTATTATTATTATGAGTATTACTACTACTACTACATTATTGGACTGCTGGTGGAGGTGAGATGGTAGCTCGTTGAGGCCCAGGGATTTCAGTGTAATTAAAGTGCCTACACCACTTAGTAATCAATGTGTTGAGGTATTAATTAAATATGCCATGGAGAACGCTGAAAACCCTCTCAACATTACAATATCAGATAATTGACTGGTTATGTGTTCCCTTCTCTCTCTCTCTCCATCGAAGGGTCAGGCCCAGGCTGGGACAGGTTAAACCCTCATCCTAGTCTCACATATGAGGGTCATGCCTAAGTCGAGCTTTGGCCCTCAACGCCCTTCGCATGCCTACAATACCTAGGCTCTTATCTTACCCTCAAAGGATAGGGTTGGCCCCCAGAAAATGCCAGAGATAAATTTTTTTAATATTTATATTTCTTGTCATTTTTTTGGTCTACTGAAGTTGGGGTTGGCAGAAAATTGAGTTACACGTAACCTGCAGGCAACACGTTTAAATTGCAGAATCTTGAAATGCATGTGTTGGTATAGGAAAAAAAAATGAAAGTAACCTGAATACATGCAACAAATTCTGCTATTTCCTTGTTTTGTTTGGTGTCGTTCTTCAACTTTTGGACCCTCCATTGATAAGCATGAACGTACGTGCAAGTGAGTGCAACTGCCACACCAAACCCATTGATGAACCAAAACCATACACTATCCATGTGGCTGCTATTCAGCGCCATTCCATTAAAAACAAAAAACCAATAAAGCAAAGTAGCCTGGTTCCTTTCTCTACGTACTCCCACTTCAATTTATGACATAACCACATCACCAAACTCCTTAAGTTCTCTCCTACTTCATCCAACCCATATTCATCCATATTACATATTAACCAATTAAGAAGAAAAGCCCGCCCACCTTCAGCCAAGCACCATTGCTCAGTTTAGGGGTTTCCAGGGCATGTGTACGTTGACTGGCTGGGCCGGGCTGGGACAGCCTTACACAAACCCTCATGGTTATAGACTTTTCAAAGTTGAACCCTACCCTACCCTCAAGCTTCAAAACAAGATAAAAAGCTCTAGCGTAATGCGTTTGAAGGCTTCGAAGGGTCAAGCTGGCCCCCTCGTCAAGGGCTGGATTGACCACCCTACTCTCAACCCGTTTTTTAAGTTTCCAACTTTGAGGCCCTTTTCTCACTCTCTTGCGCCTCACCAGGTGAGAAAGTCCCTCATTCAGCAATCTAATCCCAACAGAATCATGATTGGAGATTTGAGACTCAAATATGTGGACCATCTTAGTCTCCTCCTATGATGCATGGATACCTCAAAATGGGCAACTCATCGTGTCATATCGTATCCGATTCTTCACGTTTTATATGTAAAATCCTTATCAATGCCATGTCCATGGCGTGTCCCTACCATATCCATGCCGTATCTGGGGCACCATAGATCTCGTCCATCATTTACCAAGTTCGTTTGGTAGGCTTTCGGACTTCAAAAAAGTTTATTTCAAACAATTGGCAGTTTGATCAACAAACTATTCTTACATAATTCACTCACTTGAGTCCCACAAATTTGTTAGCAGTACCTACATAAAAGAACTACACCCTATGTATGGGCGCTAATTCATATCTAACTTGAATTAAGGTTGGCCCCACTTTAAGATATAAATAAAACAAAGAAATTTACTTTGGTTTTTATTTTAACTATATGTTTTACACAAAATCAATTTGATTTTTGCCCGACTTTGATTAAAATAAAAAATCTGCATGGATCAAATGTAAAGAAGAACACTTATTTGAAGAAATTTAGATGTGAGCTCCATGCATAGGCAAGAGGAATCAGTTCATAGAACTTGTCGAACTCGAGCTCCAAATCAGACAAAATGCAGGGTGAATCAAATGCATCTATTCTATCAAATCTTCTGATCAAGCCAAGTCACAAATTATGAATTGCAAAATCAGAATGTGAAAAATGAATTGAAATCTAGGTGTTATTATATACCGACTATCTCACCCTGGGCGGAGCCAAGAATTTGCTCTTTTGGGGCTACAAGAAAGAAAAGGTGCATCTTTCATGGGTCCCAACCTATCAGATGTCCATGAATCTAAATGGGTTTTCAAAATTTCTTTATGTTGGGTTCTGCCTTCTGACTGCTACTGCTGCTACTTCATCTCTTCTTTTTCTGCTCTTCTTCTATTCTTCTTAAAAGAGCATGATCACTGACTGTTTCACACTCATATATTTATAGACGCCAATGGGCTGAAGCCAGTAGAAGTGGAAATAGAAATAGAAATAAAAATAAAAATATAGATACAGAAATCTTGAAAAAATATGCCCATAGTTTTTAACAGCTAATTTGGCAACTCTACTAATAGAGTCAAGTGAAGTAAAGTTGATTTTGAAGAAAGGATAAAATATAAGTGGGTTATGATGGTATTCTCTTTTTAGTTGTTTATTGTGGAATTTTTTTGACTTTTTGTGTAGGAAAGTGAATTTTTTTTTAAAGTAGATAAAGATGGTTGTTTTTTTACTTTTTTTTTTTTTAAGATGAAGAGAGTTTTGAATTAAAGTGCTTTTGATGTGACATCTTGTCTGAAAAATTGATGTTTTACTTGACTTTTACTATATTAGTAAAGTGCCAAACTAGCCCTAAGGCCCTTTTTTTTAGTGAAATTTCTGCCAAGAATTTACCATATTCAGGAATTCATGGACATGATGTGACATGCTATCTTCTGGAATTGCCAACGTCCATATTTTTTCACTAGCATTTATGGATTCCTGCCACATGAAATGTCTATTTTAAATCCAGGAATTCCGCTCCCTTCGCATTTTGGTGGAGCTCCTGAATGCTCACGCCCAAAAGATGAATTCAGGAATTCCTCGAATTCCAGCAAAGAAATAAGCCGTAAGGAAATTGTGACTGTCATCGGGGGACTTCGCTACTGATAACATACTTGGCAATTATATTTGATTTTTCTTCCAATATTTGACCTACTGCTTTGACCTTTTGGAAACAGTTTTGACTATGGCTTGCTAAAGTGCACTTTATATTGTGGGGTCCATTTAGATGTATGTCAAAGTGGGGCTAGGGGGATCAGAAGGGCAATGTACACTCCTTTCAAATGATTTTTAAGTGCAGTAGTACTGTCAAATAGGCATCAATTATGCCAATTCATGGGCAAGGAATGAGGATGGTAGATTTATGACGGGTTGGATAATTATAAGGCGGGCATAATTGTATGGTGTAATCTATAAAAAACTACTTGAAGAACTTTTAATTTTAGTATGGTGCATGCCCACATGTATGCAAGGTGAAAATTTTCACCAATGAAAGCCTACATGAGGGGCGGTGTGGGATTTTCAATTCCCATCGTCCATAAAGTTGCACTTTCTAATTTAAAAATGCTTTTTGAAAATTCACTAGCTTTCTTGTGGATTTCTACAGGGGAAAATCCCCATGTTTACAGATATTTGGATAATTGCGAGTCACTAAAGATGTAAACATGTCGGACTTAAACCTCCAAATTGTGATCCAATAATATCCATAGCCATATTCGACCAAAGTTGGGTTCAACCTTATTCATATTCATATTCATATTCACACCCATATCTATATCTATATCCATGTGCTTGCTTGGTTGAGCATGCATTGACCCTAGATTCATTCAAAGATAGAATCATTTACTTCTCATTTAGTTTACCATTGCAATTAGTAGAATCAATAGATTGACTTTTATTCCACCTCTTGTGGGGTATAAAAGCTATAATCCATCAATAAAAGCAATACTTAGTAATTTTTTCAGTTCAAAATAAATGCCAAATGTCCACAAAGGCTGCCTGAGTCTCAAAAATCATGTGCAGAGAAAATTAATGTCCAAGACTTAAGAGTCAAGGGCATAGCTACTAGTACTATGCAAGGCCCAGAGCCTTCAAGACATGATTCTTTGAGCAAATGAGTGTGATTATCCAATTGTGATCATAAAGATCTATAACAGGTAAATGGTTATGTTAATAGATTAGGAATGCTTATAGGGCTCACAATTACAAAATCAAGTGGGCCAGTAGTAGCCTATTAAGGTATGGTCAATGGGCCTGAAAACCTTTCAAATTCATGGGTTAGAATAGAACCTACAATTGAGTGGATGCCTTTTCCAATATATGTGTTGGGCGGCCCATGCCTTTGAAATTAATCTTCAACATTTTTCCTAAGTTTAAATCAAATAAGGCTGTTGACTTAATGGTTGATGTTCTCTCCAACATTTTTTAGGGTCCGTTTGTTTGATCTTTTATTAAATACGAAATTATGAGCAAACCCAATTTATTAAAGGGGCTAGAATTGAAAAGGTAAAATTAAGATCTAAAAGCGGCTATGAAATAGCCTTCCCTTGGGTATAGAATGATTACCAGGACATTGGCTCAGTAAATTTTAATGAAGTGAGATTGTCTTTTGGTGGCTCTAGACGTGCTAAGTAGCGCTTTTCAATGACTCTTATACTGATATACATTGTTATGTCATTCACTAACAACTCGAGCTTTTGGCGTTATTGGTCATTAACATGGTTTGATCATTAACATTTTGTTGTTGTCAACCACCCAACCAGATTAAGAGACAAACCCTTATACTAGAGTTGTTGCTTAATCTGATGTGGGCCCACGTGGCATGACAAGCCACACAGTTCCCTACACCTTTTACTTCCCTACACCTCTATATAGCTTTCCTTTGTTATAGCACATTTTATTATGATTTATTAAGAATTCAATAAAAACCAGGTGGGCTCTTAGGACTTGTTTGCGCTTGATTCATTTTTTATTGAAGAAAAAATTATTTAATGGAACTATACCGCTATCTTTCCTTTTCGCACCCTTATTTTTTTAAATTTTAACTATTTTTAAAATATACATATTTAAAAATCCGTGCTAGTTCAATTCCAACAAATAGATACTTTGAGTTACCGCTCAAAGATGATAAAGTAATTGAGAAGTAGCCATCTTTGTTGTCTCTCATAGTCCAATCCTATCAAAGAAAAATATAAAAAGGAAACTACTACTAGTATTTTCATACTTTAAACTGATTGTCAGTCCTTTCGGTATAAGACTAAAAAGGAAAAGAAGAAGAGAAAAAAAAAAAAAGAAGAAGGAGGAAAGATTAAGCCAAAAAATCAGACCATACTTTAGCAAAGAATAAAAAATAAAGAAAGAAAGAAAGAAAAAATGCAGATTATAGAAAAAGAAGAAAACTAATCTAAATGAGGGGCTTTGGGCCTGTGGTGCGCTTTCTAAACATTGCTCCCTCCCATCCCAGCCCAGCCCACCAAGGCTTAGTTGCAGTAAGTTGAATATGGAGTCATTGAAGATAGGAGGTAAGTCAAATATCACTTAGATCATGTTTGTTTGTACTAGAATACATAAAAATTGAATACACGGGGTGTTTAGCAATGAAGATAAAAGGTGAATTCGTAGAATGGAAAGAAGATGCTATTGATGCTCATTTTTGAAAATTGACCTTGGAGGGCCATAAAGATCATACAATAATATCACTTGAATTTGAAGCCTCAGTCTTGACAGTTATTATTTTTGGGATTTTTACGAAAAAATTAAGTTCAAATCTCAATTAAATGGTTTTATGAAGAAAAAGTACTAGGGCTGTACACGGATCGGATTGGTACGGATTAGGCCAAATCCGTCACCAATCCATTACTTACGGATTGATGGATTTAGAATTCGTCACCAATTTATGCCTGTTAAAAACAGATCTGTGGAAGATCAGATCGAATCTGTCTAATCCCTCCAATCCGTTGAATATAACATTAAAGAAAGAGATCAAATATGTTGTAAAGATTTTCAGCATACAAGCTAACAATCCACAAAAAAAATACAAATTACAAATATGTTGTTTTTTGTCCCGAAAGCTACCCAATTGATCGATACAAAGAGCTGTTTTTATTTACATTACAACCAAAAGATATCTAATCAACAAATAAAGCCAAATGTGTTGTTAAATTCATAAAAATCACACTCCATCTATTGAAACCTTGAACTCTTACATTTTGACCCCTGAAGTTTTTTTTTTCTTTTATATTTAGACCTTTTAACTTATATTTAGACCTCTTGAGTTTTTATTATTATTTATATTTAATATCAACGAATCGGATAGGACCGAATCCGCGGATTGAGGGTGAAATCCATCACTGATCCGTTGCTAACAGATTACAAGGTTTTCAATTCGTTTATCTTCAGTTTGGTTAAAAATCTGCGGGGCGGATCGGATCGGTGTTACGGATCAGTGGATTTTTTGTGTACCTTTAAGAAAAACTATAAAATGATGAGATAATTGTTCGCACAACTTTTTGGACGAAATCACCACAGTTGATGATATCAATGACTTTCATTAAAAAAAATGATATTTTGCACCATCTTCTTCATGCTTAGCCTCGCCCCCCCTTGCCCCCGGCCCCATATGAATTTTGAGAGTTCGAGTTTAGGGTGTAAGGTGTTCGGTAAAATGTCTAAATGAGGACTTTCTCTCGATTTGGCGGTGGCTTCGAGTGAGACTTGAATGGATGAATTTGGGCATGCTTTTGTAAACATTTAGAGTTTGAAGCCATTTATTTGGAGGATTTTCGTAAGTTTTGATGTTTATGAGCAATATGTGGGGAGCCATGTTGGTACTCTTTGAACAGTGAATGTGAGGTTTTCTCATAGGTATTGTAACGTATATGTAGAGTTTTAGATCCTGATAGTGTTTTTTTGTTTCATTAATTCGGAATCTTTGAACCAGCTTTAAGAATGGATTGGACAGGGGACGGATTGAACACACTTTATTTTGTGATTTGTGAAGACTTGTCAAACCCTTTTTCTTTGATGCATTTATTACATCCTTTTTATTTTTCTTCATTTATTTGAAATAGATATTTATCTTCCGCCAAATCTTAGCATCATCCCCTCCAAACTTAAGACAATCATGTATGAAAACCACCAAAGAAAATGAAAAGTTCAAGAAAATGAAAAAAAGCTGTCAGAAGTTTACGATCGTCAATTAGGGTAATTTTGTCCAAAAAAACATGTACGAATAATTATCTTGTCATTTATGGCTTTTCTTCATAAACTCATTTAATTATGATCCAACTTAATTTTTTCGTAAAAATCCCTTTATGTGACTAAATCCAGTGGCGAGATCAATGTCATTTGGATGTTGCCAAAAACGTAATTAATCTAATTTTAGGCATGTTCATTTGTAACGTTTTACATCAAACTCATTGGGGTAAAATCTGAGGATATGCCCCTATACACTTTTATCATTGAGTGGCGGTGGCACCTTAGGGCATTTTTGGAAACAATGTGTAGGGAGGATTTCTCCGGATATTCTGTGCTTCCTTGGGATACCCACGTTTGGATGAGGGTAGAAAATCTCATTGAGGAGTCTTCACGTCCTCATTAGTGAATAAAACCCCGGTCAGACCTCCCCCTGTCTAATTATGCAAATCAATCAGTGTAAGGAAAGGCCGAGCTACAGTGTACAAATGCCAACCACATCATTAGCGATTTTTACTCTGGAACCCTTTTTTATGGGTCCCATAACCACAATCCGAACTAGTGATTAGGTTTAGAAGGTCCAGAACAACTAGTATACCAAAAATCAACCAGTGACTCATCATTTTATTTTATTTTTTGAGAAATTCGCAAAATAGTCGAGAACATTGGATTTGATTTTTGAAATTTTGTGGGGCCCCTTTGCAAAATCCAAGCTGTCAGTTCTTTTCATAAACCCTATAATGGCTATGTGGTCAAGTTTCGCAATAGAAAAAAAAATTGACCATTGCCTTTTCCCAATGAACAAATGAAAGTCCAGGATCCCAACCCTAGAGGAGGGGGGGGGGGGGGGGGGGGGGGGGTGCTCTAAATTAGTGACCAATTATGACCAATTTTAACTTCTTTAAAATTAACTAGTCACAAGTGATGATTATAAAATTAAACGCCGAAGCTAAACAAAAACAATCACCACAAAGCATACACCATGACACAATGATTTATAGTGGTTCGGCCTCAATGCCTACATCCACTACCAACTTGTGGTCCAACACTCTACCGGATTTTCACTATTTATGCTTTTCAATTGGCTAAACAATAACCTTTACAATGATGTTTTTTTAGGCTAAACAACAACTTATCAATGTGCTTTTCTAAGCTAAACAATAACGTTAACAAGATGCTTTTCAAAGGCTAAGCAATAACCTCTGCACTAGGCTTTTCTTAGGTTAAGCAATAACCTTTACAAGAAGAATATTTTCTCTCAAAGTAGTGTCTACACAAACACTAAAAGAGACACAATTTAAGCTCAATTACAATGCCTCTAAAATAGGCGGATATGAAATTGAAAACTAACTCACACAAACACTGTATAAATGCCAAGGTGTATGCTCATGATGTGTGTGTGTGATAACTTCAATCAAGTTAAAAGGTAAGTTCAATCAATAAATGCTCAAAGCATTTAAAAGTTTAAGGCACATAAAAAGTTTTGATTGAAGTGAAATACAAATCACATGTATAAATACTAGCTTGTTGATGAAGTGAAAATCAAAGGCTCACAAGTTATATGAAACTAATTAACTCTAAACATGTGATGCATGTACAATGTTATTTTCAAAACCAAACTAATTTAACTAAGGTTCAAATGAATGAAAACAACAAATAAATATTCAACCAAATAAATGAATTATGCTATAAAAGAAATCAAAGATTTTGGCTAAGCATGATTAAAGAAGATTTTAAAACAAACTTGGTTTGAAATCAAGGTGAAAAATCCAATCCAACTTTGATCAAAGATTAAATGAAGAATGGATTCAACACATCATAGTTATCATGCTAAAATTCATTTACCAATAATTTAAACAAAGCATATAACATATGATTAATAAAAGTAAAGCTTACTTAGAGATTTAACTTCATTGATTCAAGCTTTAGCTCACCAAAAGACCGCATAGCTTCCCTTTGCTCATTTCCTTTTGCTTAGACTTAATTCTCCCAAATAGTGCCT
This sequence comes from Persea americana, assembly GCA_029852735.1. Classification (NCBI taxonomy): domain Eukaryota; kingdom Viridiplantae; phylum Streptophyta; class Magnoliopsida; order Laurales; family Lauraceae; genus Persea; species Persea americana. The sequence continues at coordinate 35,681,930 of CM056820.1, read as the reverse complement.
CAAAGGATCCTTTAATAGCCTAAGGAAGAGCTCATTTTATAGAAAAATGAGGCTCCAAAGGCTAGTGCAACGGTCATATTATTTTTGAAAATATGCTTTCAGCGGGGGCCTAAATCGCCGGTAAAAGTGTCATATTGGCCGTCAGTATAAGTCATGTTTTCACACGTGTGTTTTTCAAAGTAATTTTCTTGGGGGTGCTTTGGGGCATGTAATCAAGCCTAGAGACATGTTTTAAATCAATCTAAGAGTTTTAAAAACATGAAACCTAAAATGCTTAAGATGATTTGAAAGTTTTAAAACCATATGCTTGCTTGATTAAAAAACAAAACTTTTTTTCAAAATTTAATGCATCCAAGTTAAAAAACCAAAACATGCATGAAACATGATTCTTAAAAGTCTTAAAAACCAATGTATGTGAAATCAATATTTCAAGATTTTCTAAATTAATGGTTATGTGAAACTTCAAATGATGATTAAAATGATAATGCATCCATCAAATTGCAAAACACAAAATCCCTAACAATAAACACAAAGAAGATGTTGTTACTATGTTACAAGTTACAACCCAGTAACTTAGAGGTTACCTTTTTTTTTTTCCTTTTGCAACCTTACATTTGATGTTTCGTAATGACTCTCCGAACCGATAATCATTAATAAAAAGCCCAAAGCGGCCATGTGGTCAAATCTTAGTCGTTAAGTCCTCATAGATCTTAAGATATTTGGCGAAAAGTCTAGACTTTAAAATCAAACTTTTTTTAATTCCTATGAGCCTCGTATGTGCGATCCGAACCGTTCAAATTCTTTAGAGAGCCAAAAACAGTTATAGGGTGCCACCTCAGGTCTTGTTTTTTCATGGATTTTTGAGAAATTTGAAAAATAAAAAAATTACAACGGCCGCATCACACATCATGCTTAGGGTTGGAATCTCTCTTTTACCAAATTTGAAATTCTCCTCGAGAAATCCTCTCTGTGGATATCTTGGTTCTAGTAGATGAAGAGTATTCATCTCTATTCATCTCATCTCTATTCATCTATTTATGATCCCTATGTCTTATAGTTTAAAGTATCAATTCTCATAGTAGTCCAACTATGTGAATTTTTATTTTTATTTTTTTTTTAAGAGGGACTTTAATTTTAGTGGCTTGAATCCTAAATAGCCCATAAAAATTATGGGTATACTGGCATATCCAAGGGTTGATTCCTCGGGGGCTTTTGCATATGAGAATTATTTCTTTCTTGTGAAGTATACATACGAAAGAAAACAATGAATCCCTCCGATTCCGATACCTTCTCCGAATCCCTACCCAAATTGGCCACGAATTGGAAATCAAAAGCGGAGGGAAGCTCCGAAATCAGATGATAAACGTGAAAGTGGGGCCCACCTATAACTCGCTCGAGAGGAACCACGCAGCTAACACGGCCCGTGTAAATGTCCCACAAGGCGGCGGCACGGCCTTCCGGTCTATAAATATCCCTTCAATCCCTTGCTTCTTGGATTTGCGATCTCTGTCGATTGAAGCCCTAATCAAAGAGCTCTCGCGAAAACCTCCTCCTCCGAAAATCCCGTTACAGGTTTTTCCCGATTTCACTGTTTATCCGCTACAAACTCGTTTTCTTCCAATCTCTCTCGATCTCTATGGTATCATTTTCGTCGATTTGATCTCAGCATTGCTTATAGATTGAGAATCTTCGATCTCTGTGAAATCATTTTCGTCGATTTGATCTCGGCATTGCTTATGGATTGAGAATCTTTCATTTGTTTCAAAAGAGATAGAATCACTTGTGGAAATATTTTGGATCGTTGGAATTCGGTTTCCATACGATTGGAACTCGGTTTTCATACGATCAGTTCACTACAACATGTAGATCTAATTTGTTCCTTGTATAGGTAATTAGGCTATGCAAAACCTTCATTTGTGTGTGAATTGAATTACCACGTAGTCTAATTGCCTATACTTTACCATGATCCAAACGGGCGTTTGGGGTGCGTTTGGATGTAGCCCAAATCGCCTCTGGCATAACAGATGTCTGTCAATTCATCTGCTGAAATCATTGGGAACTTTTGGTTGTTTGAAAGTGGTTTGATCGGTGGTAGATTTCTTTTTTTTTTATGCTTTGAATTCATGGCTAATGTTGTTATGGTATTGGGAATTTGGAGGAGAAGAAAGAAGAGGTCGATCTAATGTTGTGGATCGGATTCTTGTGTTTGTAGTATCCTTACTGAGTTATAATCATTGAGAAAAGGAGAAATCCATCTAATGCGATTTCCTGTTTCTGTACTGTCTCATAAGGTGCATACAACACATTAACTGTTGTTTTTCCTGAGAAGTATTTAATGGGAGCTGGACTGGATTTTAAGTGGTAGAGAAACAAAACAACCTTTAAGGAGAAGCCCCAGAACCACTAGGAACCATTCCTTGTTTATGTTTCGAGAATGGTGAATTTGATCAATTATGTTCTTGTGTGGCAATAAATAAAGCATCCTTTGTATGGGAAACTTTGTTTTGGGCCTGTTCATTTGTATGGAATGGAGTTCATAGGGATTCATGGTAATATGGGTTTCAACAAAGGATTGTTAAAGAGGTGATGGGTGATTGATATCTAGTTGTTTATTCATCCTTTGAGATTATTTGCTCCATATACCATTGGGTTTTTTCCAGCTTCTAGTATTTGTTTTGTTGAGTTTTGCTTGGTTCTGCTTTGCTTTCCTTGTTTTTAAATTGGTAATATATATTTTGATTGGTGACATTAAATTCATGAAAGGTTGTAATAGTACAAGCAGAAAGCACATTGCAGGGGTAAATGCTGTAGACAAAACTGAAAACCTCCTTTTAAGATCACCACTTTCATTGAATTTTACTTGGTTCTTCTCTGCTTTCCTTGCTTTTAAATTGGTAATATGTATTTTGATTGGAGACATTAAATTCATGAATGGTTGGACAGGTACAAGCAGAAAGCACAATGCAGGGGGTATATACTATATACAAAACTAGACAATTTTTTTTCATAGTGTTTATTTGTTTACATTTAAATTGGTCATAATATTTGCATCGTTTTTTCGAGCATCGCTCCTTATATTTCTGAATTTTGCCTTTGCATTTACTCTATGGAGCACCCTAAAGGTGGTGGTGGTGGTGGTGATTGTCCACTAACTGGTCTTATCTTTTAAAAAAAAAAAAAACAATGTTCCAGCAATTGAAGGCAGACAGAGATAAGCAAGTTCAGTTCTGATTGCCAGAAGAGAAAAGGAAGAAGGGCTAATATTTCCACATAGGTAATACTTTTTTTGACCAATGGGGGATTCATATTGCCCGGACTGTAAGAAAAGCACAGAAGTGGTATTTGACCACTCAGCTGGGGATACTGTGTGTTTTGAGTGTGGCTTGGTCCTGGAGGCCCACTCCATCGATGAAACTTCTGAGTGGAGAACTTTTGCTAATGAGTCTGGTGACAATGATCCCGTTCGTGTTGGTGGTCCCTCAAATCCTCTCCTAGCTGATGGGGGCCTCACCACTGTTATATCCAAACCCAATGGTGTACAGGGTGACTTCCTTTCCTCATCACTAGGGCGCTGGCAGAACCGCGGTGCTAATCCTGATCGCTCCCTTATCCAAGCCTTTAAAACCATGGCAACCATGTCTGATAGGTCTGTTGTTTTTCTTTCATCAAGTTTCCCAACTATTTCATTGCTCATTTGTATTTATTATTTATCCTCCAAAGTTTGGTATGCAACTTTTTCTCTTATACTGTATGCATTTAACATAATGAAATGCAGGTGTTAATGATCTTTTTGCTCCATGTTTCAGGTTGGGCCTGGTTGCTACTATCAAGGTATTATTTTTATTTTTCAGTTACTACTTTCAATGTTTTATTTATTGAACATTTGTCTTACTTGGAAATTGACAGTAACCCCAAAGTCCTCATTTCAGTCATTTGGTTATGTAGAACCTTGCATCCTTGTTCTTATCTTTGAATATGCAATGGAATTCTGAAGTAGGTTATGTGGAATGTTCCTGATGAAATGTTGGTATCCTTCATCCGTGTTTCCTAGAATTCCATTCATCTGAAGGAGCCCTAAGAATATTGAGAAGTATGCAATTGGAATTGGATCCAGGACAACATTTAAATGAAAACATGTGCAGATAATGTTTCAATGGTTTTGCTGTTTTCTATGTATTTGGTTAGCACTACAATGAACAATCATGAGTAAGCCTTCCATGATCAATGCTAGTGCCAGGAAATGATACACCTTATATGTTGATTACAGTCTCTTCTGCTCTGTACATGTGAAATTTTGATTTAGTTCATGAAGAACATATACAGACTTTTCTTTTTGCCTTTAAGAAAGTCCTGAATTTATTTTTATGATGCAAATTCATGACCATGCATAGGCTCTAATTGAGACACTTTCATTTATTGCTGAAATATCAGCCTGAAGCACTAATCGTCTACCTTGTGGTGACATTAATATTGAAAGTTCTCTCGCAACGGGTCTCAATTTATTCTTATTTTTATCCTGCCTAAAACTTGTTAGGATATAAATTAGGACCCATGTGTATTATTCGATCTGTGCCTGTCCACCATCATCTAAGACATTTCTACTACTGTTTCCTCTGAATATGAATGTCTTAGAACTTAGAAGTTTATAACTAGTTGACTATTAAAAAAATAGAATGAGTTGATCTTTATGCATGCTCGTACGTTTGTGTTTGCTCCACTTGTTTCGATTGGACATAACGACTTTTTCAAGTAGCGTTAAGGTGAGCGAATCACTTGCGCATCACAACTTTGGTGAGACTAACTGCATCTATATTTAGACAAAGAGATACCTCTCTTAGACAGTCATTTTGAAACATTTGAGAAAGTTCATCAAATAGTTCGTTGTACTTAATAATAACAGGTATCAGTTAAGTCCTCTAGCAACTAAAGATTAAGATTTAGATATGATGTTGATATATTCTAGCGACTGAATAACATGATATTATCCACAATCCCTGTGAAGAGCAAATCAGGAAGGATAATGTGTTACCCTAGAGATTGGACAGGGAACATGGCATCCTAGGTATGAAGAATGATATGCTAAAGTAGACAAAAATTGGAAGACATGGGCCTTCACCAAGAGTCAATAGTGGGTTAGAGAAAGTTATATGGTATAGAGAACTTAATACGGTTTGTGGAGCTTTAAATTTAATATATCTAAAGGTAGGCCTCACTTTTGGTATGTGAAATAGAAAAGAACCTGCTCTAGGCATGGGTTATCATGATTCATGAGCAGCAGCAGCAATTCTAGTACTATTATTACCGCTATTTCTACTAACAAAATGGCGACACCAAGGTCACCCTATTATGATAATGATCACCTCAGTCAATGATGGAATCACAAGTAGCCCCACCTAATGATGAAGACACATTATCTTATCAAATGATCAACATCTTGGCCGCCTCGCCCAGAATGGGAACAATGTAGGTGCCACACATTTAGTAAAGCAAATGAGCTAGGTCCATAGTGGTATGGACCTAGACCAGGATGTATACTCTTTGATTCGAGACCCACTCTGATGACGCAATTGAACCCATACCCGACCTTGGGCCAGTCCTAAAATTGGTTTAATACTGAAATAATTGTACATCTTAGCACCATAACTTGCAACGTAAAATTTGCATCCAGAAGGGTCAACTATATGTGTTACAAGATGTTTTTTTCCCTATTGTATAACATAATGTTAATATATATTTATATAGAGAGAGAGAGGTTCATATGCATCCATCCCACACCGTGGGACAACTTAATGGGGCCCACCTAGGGCCTCACTAATCACAAGGCAGGGGGAATGGAAAGAGACATTTTGGATGGGCCCAGATATCAAGTTTGTGGTCAATCCCATGCCTTTAACCCCTTAATTCGTGGACCACAAGTTTAACGACTTTATATTAAAGAAAAAAATTAACCCTTGATCCAACCTTCCAGTCCGTTCGCATTAGTGAAAACTCGATGGACTCAATGCAGTTTTGGGGGTCCCGTGTGTGTGGATGGTTTGGATGGATCATAAAGTCGGCTCCACGATGTGTCCCTCACCTTATGGTGAGTGATGGATGCACATGAATATTTCCTATATATATTGAGGATCCTCGCCTCGCCTCACCTCAAGCAGAAGGGAGGGAATCTATCTGGTTGCCCCCCCCCCCTACAAAAAAAAAAAAAAAGAACTAGTTTCTCACTGACTTTGACCCATGCAAATGGATTGTGCACTGTTGGATTGACTGTACATCCATGTGAATGGATTGTACACCATTAAACTTGTGGGCTCGGATGAAGATGATAGGATAATTGGATGGGGCTAATTTTTTGTACATGACCCTCCAGCCCCATCCCTATGTGGGCCCCACACGCAAGCGGATGGGTTCCCCGCCATCTTGAGCGTAGTGCCGGGAGGAGGCCGGCAAACGTTCTGACCCCATGGATATGTGCTGTGGTGAATAAGGGGGTTCCGGTTTTAGGTTGGGCCCTCCTCTTTAGCATCTGGAGCAGACATCCTGTAGGAGAACATATTGCCTTCAAATATTATAGTGTTTTATACATACCACTTGGGTAATCATAAATTCGGAAATTTAGGACCCAATAACCAAGCAAGGCCAAATTTAGGTTGGACCTTCAAGTAATTAGGTAATTCGAGGTTGGTTGGTATCCCTACACACATTGTTGATATTATGGGGTGAGCCCCCTATCCCAGCGCGTTTTCCATCATTAGGTGCATTTTCTCTTCATTTTGGTGGACCTCACCTTAATAGACAATGTTGGGCACATCCTGTCATTTCTCCATTATTTGGGTGGACCCTCCTATGATTTCATTATTGAGTCGTCTCCATAATGGTTTCTATCATCGAGGTGGCCACATTGTGATTAACTCATTAAATGGGTCTCACTTTTATTTGACTATTGTTTTGCACAGCTTTTTTCATATTGGGTTAAGCACATCTTGTTCACAAATCACATACACGAATGCGGACGCAATCTATTTTCTGATGTTCTCACTGTGTTTCCATTATTGAATAGACCTGTATTCCATTAGTGGAACCCGTTTTATTTTTTTTCAGTGGATTTGGATTTGGTTCACCCCGATTATATCGAGTGTGTCCTCTCATAATTCCTTATTAGTCGAACTGTACCATAATTTTTATCAATAGATGGGCCACTGTTTTCCCATCAGTTCTTCATTTAGGTGCTGGCCACACTGTGATTTCCACCATCAGATGGATCCACCATGATTTCTTTCATTGGAAAGGTTCCATGTGAAAGTGCTGTTAATGTGTACTATTTATATAGAATCTGAGATAACTTATGAGAAGACACTTCTGTCCAAATTATGAAGTAGTTGGAGGGTTTATTTTTGTCTTAAGAGAACTCAGCAGTCAGCAATGTTAATCTTCCAATTATTAATATAAACGGTCGAACATTCTTTTTACTAGGTTATTTTGCATCTGAAGCGATGCGAATGACATGACCGATGAAACAGCCAAATCCTGTAGTAGCATTCGTAAATGGCTTCTATCTGTTTTCTATGTGATGGCATTGAATCTACCTTGCAGGATCGAGCATGTGAGATATATAAGAAGGTGGAAGATCTGAAGTCTATTAGAGGAAGGAATCAGGATGCAATTTTGGCTGCTTGCCTTTACATTGCTTGTCGGCAAGAGGAGAAACCTCGGACTGTTAAGGGTACTGTTCAAGCTTAACATTTGAGTGCATTTTAGTTTATCTTTCTATGTCTGAAAGCTAATGCATATTTCAATTAGAGATTTGCTCTGTTGCCAATGGAGCTACAAAAAAGGAAATTGGCCGGGCAAAAGAGTATATTGTGAAACAGCTGGAGCTTGAGATGGGCAAAGCAATTGACATGGGGACTATACATGCTGGGGACTTTCTGGTGAGTTGATCGACTTGATGTGGCCTTTTGAGCTTGGAAATATCTGTGACATTTTAGATTGGATTCTTATCTCTTGCATGTGTAGATTGTGTTCTTGCATTGTACTTATTGACTTGCTTGTAATATAGAGAAATCCCATACTGATGACAGCTGTAATCTGATTTATCATCTATGGCCTATATTATCTGAATTGCTCAAATTACAAGCTCCTTATATACAGACATTGTTCTAAACTTCATTGTAATTGGATTTTGTTTTCTATGCATGATCAATCCATTGGTGTATATCTCTCTAATATATGTTTGGGTCAGTTCTTACAAATTAGAGTTGCTTGTGATTTGAGCCCTATGGAGATTGAATCAGATTTTATCTGCTGCCAACTCTGTTTGTAAGCAGCCTGTATATTTGTCTTATTAATATTTCTAATGTACATCTCTAATATGTATTGTGCCAAAATCTGCAGAGGCGTTTTTGTTCCCATCTTGGCATGACCAATCAAGCAGTTAAAGCTGCCCAAGAAGCAGTTAAGATGTCTGAAGAGCTTGACATAAGGTGCTTGTGCTCAAATTTTGAAGAGAATGAAACTAGTATTAGTGAATTGTATTTTGTAGCGTTTATAGGTGTGGTTTTGACAAAGCAAGACTTTGTGAAATTGTAACCACTTGTTGTCAAATTTGACTTTCATGCATTCAGCACACCATTTTTGATGGTCTTGATTGTATGTTTGTACTTCAGACAGCTTACAAATTTCTAGATACAGGCTAACCAACTAGTTCATGATCAGAGGGACTTAAAAATATTTGGTAGTACCATTCAGGAAAAAGAGTTGTTTGTCCAAATGCATTCCAAAGAATCAGATATTTAAAATCATTCGGCCAGCATTTTCTTGGGATGCCTCTGTTATGTCCACAATTTCAGCAGCTTGAGTTGGCGTGTATAATTTGTGTAGTTGATGACTTTTCTACTAGCCTTGCTTTTTCAAAAAATGAAAAAGATGCATATTTTTAGGTATGTATGCATCTGTTTGTTTAAGTGTTCTATTAATTATCTCTTTATTTTCTCTTCTTGAGCACAGATGACTATTGGTTGCATGGAGTGTGCTGTTGTGCTAACAAGTCCTTATCCACAGTGATTTCAGATGCCTTTTGACAGCTCCAGTTACCTATTGGATGTGGTAGTTTAGCAGGTTGATATATGAAAATGATCCACATTACCTAGACCCACATTAATGCAGTTCTTAGATGCCCCCATGGCTGGATTAGATGGCAGCCTGGCAGGTGAAACTAAAGTAAAAACATTCAAATCTAGAAAAAGGAAGGGACAACAGTAATCCATAGATCATAAGAGGCCAAGACGGCGCTGCTTTCCTATCAATGCTGCAAAACAGTAGAAACCCAAAGTTGACTGACTGTCTGTTGCTCGTCTTTCTAGCCTTTGTCAAACTAAGTTTTGTTACTACTCTTTGCACACACACAAAACAATATGCTCCGTTGCTTAATGGACTAGTGCATATTTTAGAAAATTGAATATCATTTTGTTTCACTCTATTAAGATGTCTATACTTTCTTTCTTATAGAAGGTAAATTGTTTCTATGCAGGAGGAGCCCCATATCGGTTGCGGCAGCAGTTATCTACATGATAACCCAGCTATCCGATGACAAGAAACCTCTGAAAGGTCATATATTGTGCCAGCCCTTTTTATTTATTTATTTTATTGGTACTCATTTTTTCAATGAACTTAAGATGCGTGAGTTCTGAAAGGTCATGTTTCACTTGCATGAGTTTGGGTTTTGTGAATTCTGAAAATTCTTTGGTTGAATTGCATTTTTTGCAGACATTTCTCTTGCAACAGGTGTGGCAGAGGGGACCATCAGGAATTCTTATAAAGATCTATACCCCTATGCTATGAGGCTGATTCCGAGTTCCTATGCCAAGGAGGAAGATATTAGGCAACTCTGCAGCCCTTGAAATTAGAAAATTAACATGAGTGAGTTGCTCAATGGTATTACTGTTACTTCAGCGAAGGGTTCAAGTGTGTAGAAGGCATTTGGATGTCTTTCTAGCAGATGGTTCACCAACATCGTAAGAATTTTTTTGGAATGCACACATGGATATGCTGAGATGAAAAGGGAACTGCAAACCACCCCCCCCCCCCCCCCCCAATATTTGAGTAATTGATTGAAGACTTCTTACAATCTTTTATTTGTTTTGAATACTGAATAAAAATAAATAAATAAAAAAAACGTTAGAGTTGGGTAATCATAGGCTCTCAATTTTCTTTTCTCGATACTTGTTTGGGGTTTTACTTTGGATACACTGTCGATTTAATGTTCAGTGATAATTGGAGTTTGTATGAATTTCTATTTTGACTTATCATTTCATTTGTTCCTATGATCGAAAGGAGGCATCATGTGGAGGACTAATTTGCTGAATTTAAATCTGCTAAAGTTGGGACTATATGTTTGTGAGTTGCTAAAAGTCTCGTTTATCTGCCTATTATTATTTGGTTGGACTCTGGTATGGAATGTAGGAAACGGTTGGGCCAGGGGGATTTGGCTAAAATACCTGTATTTCTGGAGAACTTTTATGAAATAATTTCCTGATTTCTGAACATGCGGAAATCTGTTTTGAATTTTGATTGTGCTGAGCTGTATTATTTCTCTGGAAACGAATGTTGTGTCTGGTTATTTTCTGAAAATGGATAAATTTGACTCTACAAAGAATTTCTCAAAGTACTGTGTTTACATCTCATGGAAAAGCGGCTGCATTAATAATGGAAAAGGCACAGCGGTCCATTTTACACGATTTTGTATGGATAAGCGGCTGCACAAATGTTTGCCAAGGGAAAGAATTTTCTCCTACGAGCAACTGGGGTGAGGGAGCACATAGAGGAGCCTGAAGGTGGGATAGTTTGCAAAATAAAAGACTAGAGAACAGTGCGGGCATGCTTGTGGGGCTGATTTTCCTCTTCTAGATTTTTTAGGAACATAATAATAGAGCTTGGAGCAAACTTTTATTATTTTTATTGCATGAAAATGGAAAGGTTCCATACTTTTGTAATCTACATCAAGAACATATATGAACAAGTAATTTATATTCGACCCAAGGCACATTTTCATGGAAATTTAAAGAAAGGCAGATTTTCGTGAAAATGCATGATTAGAGCAGAGCCACAGTATTAGGTCTACCTCGGGGTTGACATGATGATACTGAAAGTCTGGTTTCGGGTCAGAAGCAGATATTAAGATTGGTTTGGTTCCTGTTGAGCTCTACGTTACCCTAGCTGAGCTAAATTGATTTTACCAAGATTGAAGCCCACATTATGTGATTCAATTCACTCATATTGGAGAGAAAGATATAGTACTACTAATGCTTAGAGGCATTTTTCTGCTGAAATTCAGCGATTTTATTTTGGGGTGAATCTGTAATTTTCAAATGAACAGCAGGTTTCTCAAATCCTCGATGGGCTGCAGATTTTAGAAGGCTAAAATTGGCATTTCAAAAGATTGAATCTTTGAAATTCCACTATTTCTTTTAATAATGGAGGGTGTCCCAACTTTTATACCAGGCTAATCCCCACGGGCTCAGGGGGAGCCGGGTAAATCCCTCGTGGCTCCAATGTGATAGCATAGTTTCGAACCCTCAACCTTCGAAAGCAAACAACTGAGTTGTCCCTAGGGTTTTTTTTTTTTTTTTTTTTTTTTTTTTTTTTTTTTTTTTTTTTCTTTTTTCTTTTTCTTTTATGGGGCATTCAGCGATGGGTCCCTCAACATTTTACTTTTCCGGCCTTAGGTCCTTTTACCAAATTTGATTATCTAAAATATCCAAGTTATGATTTCTTCAAAAATTCTTATTTATGTAAAGATAAATCATATCCCATGAATAGTGGGATATGCCATTAATAATAGTCAAATACCATTTAATTGGCCATGATTAATGAAAACCCCAATAATGAGATTTTCAAATAAACGTTAAAAAAACACAAATAAATTTCAAAAACTCAGTTAAAATTTTCAAAATGGAGATAAACTTGTCAAAAACTCAGATAAATTTGCCAAAAACTCAGATAGATTTGTCAAAAACTTAAATAAATTTTTCAAAAACTTAGTTAAATTTATCAAAAACTCAGATAAATTTGCCAAAAACTCAAATAGATTAAAAAAAAAAACTCAGATAAATTAGAAAAAAACTCAAATAGATTTAGAAAGAACTTAAATAAATTTGCCAAAAACTTAGATAAATTTGACTAAAAACTCAGATAAATTTACCAAAAACTCATATAGATTTGTAAAAACTCAAATAAATTTCTAAAATTCAAATAAAATTGACCAAAACTTAGATAAATTTCAAAAACTCGATTATGTTCTGTGACGGAACTTGAAATGGCCTTACTGCTTTCTCCTTTTCTTCGGTGATCCTTCGCGGCAATGGTGAAGGGAGCAACAGTAATGTAGACTGGCGACAATAAGTGCAGCAACAATGGCGCTGACTCTGGCCTTCTAGTCTGGCAACGATCGCCGTACGAGTCCAGACCTTCGGACTTCTTCTCTGTGAATGGCAAACCCACACAAATATATATATATATATATATATTTATATAGTGGGGTTGGGGTCTTCTTATTCATACTTCCCTCACTATATGGTGAGGGACATTTCCTATTTTGGGGATTTTCAAGTACAACAGGGGATTTTCAAATATATAGGGTGAGGTACACTTATACTTGAAAATCCCCAAAAGGGGAAGTGTCCCCCTCACCATAACACCATATGGTGAGGGAAGTATGCATAAGAAGACCCCCCATATATATATATATATATATATATATATTTCAATCTCAAGTTCTCCACTTGTCAAAACAAGACACTCCTTTTGTTCTTTGACTCCTTCCAAGAAAACAAATCAAAACCCTATACAGAAACAAGGTTAGTCACCACCACGTGACCACCAACTCCTTTTGTTCTCTTGTTATGGTGTGGCCACCATATATAAATCCCGATCTCTTTCTTCTCGCACAAATCCCGAGGCAAGATGAGATAAAGAAAAAATGAGAGTTTCTCTCTTGGGCGTTTCCTCTCTTGTTTCTTCCATGCTTTCGGCGATGGCGAGACGACAGCAAGAGAAAGCTCCTTCTCCGGTGAAGTTGAAGGTAACGAGACCGAACCCCTTCGATCGTCTTTGCGATTTCTGCAATCCAAAATCAAAACCTGGTATCCTCTATTGTCTTCTTCTTTGCAAAAGACGGAACCAAGCCCAAGGAATGAGGGAGAATAGAAGATTTGAAAATTTAAAATTCAAAATTTTATGCATAAACAGTTGAAATGGTAAATCAGTCATGAAAATGTATGATGTAGTGTATCTAAGGACCTCTTGCCAAAAAATGTACAACTATATGAACTATAAGGTTTAGAGAAAAAGTTCTTGGATTGGAAGCCTTACAAGACTAATTTGAGGGACTTTTGGCTAATTTTCCCCCTTTTTTTTTGCCATTTCATGCTGTCTATAGAGAGATAGAGAGATGAAGTTGCTGGGGTAATGTAAAGGGAGGGAGAAGGCGAAAGGGAAGGATAAGGAGGGGGTGTTTTTTGAAATCCCACTAATCAAAGATGAGGGTTTTTTTTTTTTTTTGGTAAAGAAGAATGCCATTGATAACAATTGTTGATGTCAAAACTCAAAAACCCCAGCATCGAGAATTTTCAGCAAAATTCAGGAAAAATGCCCTCCTTTTATGTAGTTTCAACTTTCTCACACTAATTGGATCTAGTTCAGAATATATGAATTGGAACCCCGAGGGATAGCTCAGTTGGCCTAGGACCATGGTTTACTCCCAGAAGTTGAGGGTTCGAAATTGCGTTACTACACTAGGGTCACATGGGATTTACTCGGCTCCCCTTGGGCTTGAAAAGATTAGTTCAGTCCAAAGGGCGGGGACACCCTTCGATAAAAAAAAAAAAAAAAAAACAATTGTTGATGTCAACACTAAAAAACCCGAGCATTGAGAATTTTCAGCAAAATTCAGGAAAAAACGCCCCTTCTATATGTAGTTTTAGCTTTCTCACACTAATTGGGTCTAGTTCAATACACATGAATTGGAACTGACCCAATGGGCCTTCACATGGATCTCTTATTGGGGCAATAGTTTAGATTGACTAAGAATTTCTCCTTAATGAGTAAAACCAAAAGGAGGGTCAAGGAAGAACCCGAGGATGTATATGGGTATCAGATTCTCTAATTATCCGCACGTTCCAACTAATAAAAAAATCGGCTTTGAAACTTGTTATAGATTGTGATTCATAAATGGATCTTGGACATGAAAAAATTTTAGATTTCGATTGTTAAACAAGCCCGATTCCGGATCCATACAAGTTCCAACCCGTGGAGACCTAACATAAGAATCTTTAATGTTATAACTTGTAGCTCAAAATCAATTTTGGTCGGGCATTTTTATGTTTAATCTTGAAAGTAATAGACTTAATACACTGCTATAAATTGAATGATATTTTTATTTTAATTAAGAAATAAAAAAAAATTTAAAGCAAGTCACAAAACTGGATCCCAGTCTTCTAGCCGAAATTGGTTCCAAATTAGAATCTCAGTCCTCTTATCATAACTGCCTTTGGAACTAATATAACAGGGCTCGAGTGAAAACCGGATCCCAAACTATCATTTAGAAACCATTCTAGCCCTTATTGTAGATCCAGCATGATTCGAGTTTAGAACCAACCCGTTTACCTCCCTAAGCATCAATGATCTGCATAACTATATCCAATGGCGACCTCACAGCCGTACATATCCCCACCCTATCATTGCAACGGCTCACATTAGCTCAAAAAATAGTGGGCCTCACTTCTGGAAAAAAGGCCCACACCACCTCCAAGGGCATTTCCGTCACTTCCCTCAACACCTCCCAGTCCCAAACCCTAACTCTATAAAACCCTCACAAACCTCCTCACTGCTCCCTCCTCTCTCCCCCACAACCCAAAAAGCCAAAACCCTAACCCTAGATCTCATTTTTTCTGGTTCTGGCACGATGCCTCCCAAATTCGATCCCTCTCAGGTCATCGACGTCTACGTCCGAGTCACCGGCGGAGAGGTTGGCGCCGCCAGCTCCCTCGCCCCCAAGATCGGCCCCCTCGGCCTCTCACCGAAGAAGATCGGAGAAGACATCGCCAAGGAGACGGCCAAGGACTGGAAGGGCCTCCGCGTCACCGTCAAGCTCACCGTCCAGAACCGCCAGGCCAAGGTCTCCGTAGTCCCCTCTGCCGCCGCCCTCGTCATCAAGGCCCTGAAGGAGCCGGAGCGCGACCGGAAGAAGACCAAGAACATCAAGCACTCCGGCAACATCTCCCTCGATGACGTCGTCGAGATCGCGCGTGTGATGCGCCCCAGATCCATGGCCAAGGACCTCACCGGCACCATCAAGGAGATCCTCGGCACGTGCGTGTCAGTAGGGTGCACCGTCGACGGCAAGGACCCCAAGGATCTGCAGACGGAGATCTCTGATGGGGATGTCGAGGTGCCCACGGAATGAGCGATGAGGGACTTCAGATTTCAATGATTTGGTAAGGAATTTGAAATTTTTTTTTTTGGAGAACTTGTTGGAGTTGTATGGTTATGCTACAATGGTAGAGTTTGGATGTTACTATCTGGAATGTTGCTTGAATTTTTGAAAGTGAAATCTCTCGTAGTTATTATTATTGTTGTTTGGTTTTACATTTGTTTGTTTAGATGGTAGTGTTTTAAATGCTGATGGATGGTTAGGGATTTGAGGGGGAGTGCTATAGTGTTTGTGGTTTCTTTCTCATGTTCAATAGGCATTTCATTCTTATGGGTAGGTATATTTAGATAGATTCTCATCATTTGGTAATTTTCTGGGTGGTTAGCTTTTCTTATTGTGTTTGTGTTTGTAGGTTATTATGACTAATTAAATTGTTTTGAGTTGTTCATTTGGTTTCATAGTCTTGAATGCTGATTGATTTGCCTAAAATTAACAATTGGGTAGGTTTACGTTTGTGATGTTTTGGCATTCCATTTTCAATAGATATAATGGAAAAAGAACAAAAATGTAAATAGGTTTAGAAAGTAGTTGAAAGCACTTAATTTAAGTTCTCACATGTAATTGGGATGGATAAACATACTTAGACTCTGTTTCACAAGCTTGATTTAGGACTTCTCCTGGGGAGAGAAGTTCAAAACAGTAATGTTTTACAAGAGAAAACTTCAGAATTACTCTGACTCAGCTGAATTACTGTTTGTTGGTTTGTTATAGCAAGACAATGTTTAGCTGAAACAAAATAAAGTGAAATTGAGTGCTATGCCATGATTGATCTGGACATTGTTGGTTCACATAGTTTATGATTCTAGAGAACCTTCTTAAGTGATGCAAAGTACCGATATGTTGTCACTATCCAGTAGTATCGTTTCAGCACCACTGTTTTTGATGAATTCAGATAAAACTTTTATGCTGGAAATCAAATTCTAAATGCAGAGTATCTATGCGTGATGGTTTTGTAAGAAGGGTCTATTGATATCCAAAAGGTGGTGCTAATTATCAATGCAATGCCTTGCCAAGTGTTTAGGATGTGAAGCTGTATGAGAATGGTTTATCATGATAGCCCATGGTATTGTTGGAAGGTGCTTGATTTCAATACCAGTGTTGCATGCTTAAGTCATGTTACCTGTGAAAGAGATGCGAAAAAGTACAATTAAGAATATGTTTGGACCACATAATGAGACTTCATTATGCATCCGCAGTGGGTGTCTATCAACCCATCTTTCAAGAGCTACTCATCTGAGCAAATAATGATGTATTGGAAGGAGTTGGCTTTCTCCCTGTCAGGGCCAACTTAGTCTCGTTTAGTGGACTGTTCTAGTTTCTTTTGTGTTTCCCTGTTTTCATGCTTTTCCTTTTCAGTATATTTCTCTTGTACTGATTGTGTGTTTTTATTAATGAAAGTAGCCATTCAAAAAAAAATAATAAAAATAAAAATAATGAGACTTCATTATGAAGGAAATTGTATTTGTTGGGGTTGATTAATTAGGGCCAAGAATATGAATTCTTGTTTCTGATCATTTAATGATACCTCAAAATTGTAGTTCTTTAGATTGACAAAATAGGGTCAAGAATATGAATATTTTGTTTTTCATCATCATTGTCATCAAAGCCTTGTCACAACTATGTTGAGGTCAACTCCATGAATTTTATTTCTCCATTTCTGTTCCTCGTCATCATTGTCATCAAAACCTTGTCACAACTATGTTAAGGTCAGCTACATGAAATTTATTTCTCCACTTCAGTCTATCTTGGGTCACTTCCTTGGATAGGTTGCACTCGAAACTTCTTTAGATCTATCCTTACTACCATCCATGCCCTCTCTTACCTACCTCTTTCCTTTGAGAGGCCATCATCATGTATGGATAAACCTTTTCTTACTGGTGCCATTGTTGGCCTACTCGGTTATGTCGAGATCATCTAAAATGGGTCACTCTTAATTATCACTTATTGATGCTATCCATTAGTGCTTCCGAATGTGTTCATTTCTAATTCTACCTTTCCTAATTTTATCTCACATCCATCTCAAGTCTCAACATTCTCTTCTCCACTATACTTCTCCTTGTTCTTGATTGAAGATGATGAATACTTGTTTTTTTTTTTTTTTTATGTTTTTTTTTTTATCACATACATGCCTCAGTATTAAAGAAGTTGTATTTGATTATAATTAGACACTCCCTCAGTTGGACTGATGCTTAGCAGCCCCCTGTTGATGCAGGAAGTTTCGAATCATGATAATAAACAGTGCCTACATTGTAAAAACTATCATCTCCTTTAGTTGTTTTAGATAGATAATTTCCCTTACAGTGCAGTTAAAATTGGTGCTAGATCCTGTCAACAATGAAGTGCACTAAAGAAGCATAAATTGGTTCTAGATCCTGTCAACAATGAAGCTCTCTCTAGGAGGGATAATATTCCTATCTATATATATATATATATATTTAAGAATGAGATCATGTTACACATTCGTTGATTCAAATGCATGGTGAGACCCAATATTTCTTTGGCTTTTCTTCTCCTAGAGTCTACTACTAAATCTTATCATCAGTGACCGAACCTTGATGATCCACCTATTTCATTTTTTTTTATTATGAAATAACAAGAGCATATGATGCGTGTTTTCAGAACGTTGCATTGGGCCGTCATCTTGCTTACACGAGAATCCTGGTCCATCTTGGTTAGATAGTTGTCATTAGACTCTCATGGTTACAACCACAAGGTTCTTGATTATGTATGCCTTTTAAGAAAATGTTATATGGATGGTTTTCTTGAAATAGAGGGATGTTCTATACGAATCTTTGATTGGTCTCTCTTTAATCATTTGATTTTTGGTTGCTTCTCTTTAATTATTTGTTTACTTGTTGGTTCTTGCATCTTGTGTTTAGAAAAGCAGGAAATGAATAATGTAAAATATGTAGTTAGGGCAGGTTTGTTTACGTGGAATTGAATATGTAGGTATTTATGGTCAACAAATGATTGTTCCTGAAGGGTGAAGGATCTTCGCTTTTCTAGGATTTGAATACCAGGGTGATGAGTGGGTATTCGTTTCTCTTTTTCTCTCTATTCATTTTCCATCAAAGGGGATTATCATTTGATAACAGTTGGATTCTTAGGAATTCTAAAAAAATATGTTTCTTAGAATTCCTAAGGGCCTGTTTGGATAGGCAAAAAATAAAGTAGAGTGAAGTTAAATTGGCCATAACAGCTTAAAATTTTAACTCTACTCCGTTTGGATGAGTCTGGCCCGATAGATAAAGTAATGTTGTGAGCCACATGTATTCCAATTCACTTCAACTTTAAATACTTCCTTTTTCTTGAGTAAAAGTGGATTCTACTTTAAACTTTAACTTCAAAATAAGTATCCAAATGAAGTGAAGTGAAGTGAAGTACTCTGCTTTAACTTCAACCTACTTCTCTTCACTCAACTCCACGTGTGAAATCCACTTTATTTTATTCCTGTCTTCATTTATCCAAACAGACCCTAAGAATCTAACTTCATGAGACAAACCAGCCTTTAGAATGCAGATTTTTCCATTTCCTTTTTCTTGTTCTAGAATTAATAGCTCATTTGACCTGAAGCAAGAAAGAGGCAACTCTAGCTTGTTATATATATGAACCGTGGAGAGATTGTCAGAAATGGTTGGACTACCATCACCCATGTTGAACTGAAATCAGCACAAGTTTTACACATCTGATGACCATTCTAACAGCTCAGCACCTCATTATTGCATGCTTTCAGGTGGGCCACGGCTTAAGCTTGTTTTGGAGCCGGGCTCTCTTTCTGTTCCTTAATAATAGCTCATGAATTCCTAACTGGAAAACACAATAACAGGAGATGGTTCTTTTAACAATGCCCTTCAGGAATTTTCTGATGGGAGCCAAGCTTGATTCCAACAGACCCTGAGTCGAGCAATGTGCATTGTGGGTTGACCCATTTGTGGGTATAGTTTGCTAGGGCATTTTTCCAGACAGAACAGTTGCACCTTTGTCTTGCTGTTTTAACTTCCTGATTTACCATCAGTGTTTCTGGGGACTATTACTGGCGTGCCTAAGAATAGTAATGGCTTTCTAAGAAAGTCATCCTTAATCCTATAGTAATGGCCTTTCGATGAATATGAACTTAAGGTTATGTCTTGTGATTTTTATTTTGTGAATTTCCCATGGTATGTTGTCCGTACAAGTTGCTTTGGATGTACACTCAAGAGTTGTGGGTACTAGGCTTAGATGTGGAGTTCTGCTTTTGCCGTTCGGTGTTCCATTGAACTCCTGTGGTGGATTTGTTCTTCAGAATTCATCTTCTCCATCATATCCATTTTTTCTAATCTTCTCCGAAGGGCTGTTTCACAAGTGGCACGTTTGTTTGTCCCTCCAAAAACTCAATTGAAAAGGTCGAGTCTGGAAAATCGTAACGCTTCTCTGTTTTATTTATTTATTTTTTTTATTTTTTTTTATTTTTAATGTATTACACGAACATGCCCGAAGTGAGCTGTAAAACATTTTCTTTCCACATCATAAAAAGGGACCTTAGGTTAGATACTTCTCTGCAAGTATTCCTACGACTACAAGGTTTCAGGGAGATTAGCAGGAACTAGATCTCCAAGACATAGGTCCGCTGTTGGTTGCCCCATTCAACCGTTTTGATAATCCTTAATCTTGTCTTTCTGCATAGAAAAGTTGTGCCCGTTGCAAGTAACTGAAGCCTTCTTGTTTTTTTTTTTTTTTTTTATGCCATTATGCCTAGAGTGGTTAAAAATGAGATCCGAGGTGAATATATGAAATGACTATCAAATAATCTACCTTTTAAGAGAAAGTTCAAGGTGAAAATATGAAATGACCATCAAATAATAGAAAGGAAATGAAAGGGAGGATGTGAAATGATCAACTAGCCATTACCTTAGTAATTCTAATCATATGAAACTGCAGCCCCATCTACATTGCTAACTTATATCCTTCAACCCTAACTTCATATCATTTACACTTACCATTAGTTCCCATGTATTTAATTTGACCATGGTTACCTATGTATTCTAAGTATTTAATTTGACCATGGTTTCCTATGTATTCTAAAGCTAACAAACAGGCCCTTAGCTATGGCTTCTGTGGGGGCAAAAGCTAATGATTTGAGTGGTATTAAACTTCCAATCCTGGGGCTTGCAGCCGGAACTAGATAACTACATCCACCAGTAGTTGATTTGGAGAAATTGACCCCAAGATGCATCCTACAAAACTAGTCGATTGATCTAATAAAATAACCCTGGACGTTTGCCTTGTAGTTGCACTTGCATTTTTGGATACTGCAAGACATAAAGGGTGCGTTTGGGAGTGCACCAAACAGATGTTCCCATGAAATAAGGTTATAGAAAACATGATTGGTACGTGTAAATCATTGCTCCAAAATTTGGTATCACTTGAAGGAATCTCAAAATCATAATCCATTGGCATACGAAAGTTAGAACGAAAAAACTTTGTTATTTTTAAGAAACAATCCACTGGCACATCTCTTGCTTTTTAGGGCATGTTTGGTAAACATCCTCAGAGAGGAGTTTTGGCAACTTTCAGCGATTCCTTTGAAAACCCATGTTTGGATCAGCATGGAAAAGGTAATGGAGGACAAGAGGATTCTTCATTTGCAAATGTTTTCAGAATCCCCTCCCCACAATTGGATCTGAAGAATCCACGCATCAGTGGAATTGTGGAGCTACAGTGTTCTTGGACGTTAATATAGGGGTCACCGGGTTTTTGCATTTTTTGGTTTATATGGGACCCACAATCAAGATCTGAACCGGTAAAAGTGTTAACAAGGTCCAAAACGGCTACCATATCAAAAATCAGCCGTTGATTCCATCTAGAACTTGAGATATTTGCAAAACAATTCTGACCGCCGATATGCACCACAGTAAAAAAAAAAAGTGGATTATTTGGCAGTACGTTTTTTTTTTTTTCATTTTTATGATTTTTGTGGGCCTTGAAATCATCATCTGAACCATGAATAATTTAGAGGAGCCCAAATACAAATAGGGGCCCAAATTTCAACCGTAGATCTATCATGTATTTTGAGATATTTGCAAAAATGTCTATACTCTAAAATATATTTTTTTAAAATTTATGTGGCTCCCTTTGCACGATCTAAACCGTTCAGAATATCTGAAGAGCCAAAACTAGTTATGGGTTGAAAGATCAGCCCTTGATATTTTATGGATTATGAGAAATTGACTAAAAACTTATGATTGTTGGATCATATAATGCATAGACTCCATGATTCCTCTTTTCTGCCAAACTTAGAATTATTTGTAGGGAATTCTCTTTGAGGATGGCTTGGTTCTAACGGATCAAAGAAAACTTCTAATTAGGGATTCCAGTCAATTTGCCAAACGTGCATTTAAAGAATGGCATTTAAAGATTTCAAATTCTCTCACTTATCTCAAATAAAGTGGCTCCACTTGGTAATTTCTAAAGGTGCGTCATATGGTTACAATCACAAAAGGTGGGGCTCGTATTATAATTCCTATAATGGTGGGATCAGATTATAAATTCTATGGATGTGGACGTCATGTTTCAATTTTTGAAGGTAGGCATTACGCTGTAATTTCTTAAGGTGGGTCACATGACAAAAGGTGTGCTCATATTATAAATTCCATGAATGTGAGCCAGTCTTGTAATTTATAAAGATGGGAATTACATTGTAATTTTTAAAGGTGGGTTTCATGTCCACAATTACAGAAAAGGTGGCTCCATTTTATGATTCTTAAAAGTGGGTCATATGGTCACAATCACAAAAGGTAGAGCTACATTGTAAATTCTATAAATGTGGACTGACATTGTGAATCCTATGAAAGTGACTTCTTGTCTGAATTTCTAAAAATGGGTACCACATTGTTATTTTTTAAAAGTGGGTCCCGTGTTCACAATTAAAAAAAATGGTCCCACATTATAATTCTTGACCCACATTGTAAATCCTAAGAATACACTGCACTCATGTTCTAATTTTTAAATGTGGGGCACCACATTGTAGTTTTTAAAGGTGGGCCCTCTATCCAAAATCACAAAAATATAGATCTACTTTGTAATTCATAAATGTGGGTCATATGGTCACCACAACGAAGGGTGGACCCACATTATAAATCCTATGAATGCGAGCATATATTCTAATTTCTATAGGTGGTACCATATTGTAATTTCTAAAGGTGCGTCCCATATTTACATTTACAAAAAGGTAACCCTACATTATAATTTTTATAAAGGTGAGCTCACATTGTAAATTCTATGAATATGGGTTCCATATTTTAATTTTTAAAAGTGAGTAACACATTAGAATTTCTACAAGTGGGCCTCATATACCAAAATAATAGAGTGCCGCAAACAATAAAAGGTGGGTCCCACATTGTAAATCTTATATCCACTTTTTAGAGCAAAACTTTTATAATGTTACCAAACAAGTTCCGTATAGTATATTCTCTGTAAAGTAATTTAATATAATTTTTCCAAACAAACTCGGGAGAGCATAGTCCTAGCACAATCCGATTTCAGCATAACCTGATCCGAGCACAAAATTGGGAACAACATGAAAACGATACCAAACAGGCCCTAAATTTCTGAGAGGACCATTTGACTTCCACTGAAACCTAACCACCGGTATATCAGTTGAGCTTTTGTTGGATGTGAACAGGGTGGGTTAATTTTTCCCTACAGGAGGACCGCAGTTGGATCAGTAGCATCGATTTGATTTCACTTATGCACATTATAGTAATAATAATAATAATAACTAAGCTAGACTGGGCGAGCACAATGCTAGTTTGAGACCATCCTAGCACAGGCTCAGGTCGGGTCCATTTAGCTCTTGTTAAAAAGCTTGCACCCTAGAAGGTGATCTATATCGTGTCTAAAGTGAGATCTTGGCTTGAGCTAGGGCGGGATTGTAGATTAGTCCCAGCCCATGTGCAATCTTAGTCGAAGACCATGCTGATGAACCCTATAAAATAGGGTCGGTCGGAAAGGTCAATCAGCTAGATGAACCTGTAACACCTTACCATGTTTCCCAATTGATTCCACCAGTGTTCAATGTTCTTCAATTTGTTTAGGTTTTTTTTTTTTCTTTTTTTTTTTTGCTGACCGGGGGTGTCCAAGGCCTCTTTGAGTACCTGACTAGTCTCCCGGGGTGGTGGCCTCCCCCTGTTTCCACTCACCGGGTTCGTCGGGCTTTATAATAGCCTGGGGTCCCAATGCATTGGTGGACTTCGATGCTGAAATCTCCGAATGGTTACAGAGTGCCACAACCAACGGCACTATACACAGCTAACTAAACAGATTGCTATACATACACAGCAATATGTTTAGTTACCTGTGTATGTATGTATGTATGTAGGAATTAGAGTCCCAGGGCCAACCAAGTTTTGGAGTTGATAGCGGCCATGAGGGTAACAATGCTTTGCCAGGTGCGTCCCGAGATCTAGTGATGTGCAAACCTTCTGGTTTTGCCATTGCCTAAAGACTTACAATGTAGGCAGCAGCAGGGCTTCCATACAAGTAAGAAATATTCATCAGCTTCAGGCATCTGTGTGAACAGTGTTAGCGCCCAGCGCGGACCGGGGCGGGGTTTCTTCTGGATGCATATTCAATAATTATCACAGTGATTTCTGGCCATCTGAGCAATGTTCTTACTAACCAACCCATTATTTAGGTGATGGGTGTTTTTGTCTTAATTATCTATTAACGACATTATGAAATTGGAGCTGTGCTCCAGGCAAAGAAAGAAATGAAGGCTTGTTAAAACAATTTTGATTCTGTTAAGGTTGAGCCATGAGGACTGACAGCTCTAATGTGACTTTAGATATAGTGTGTGACCCAATAGGGATGAACCCTGATTTACAACCCTTTTGATGTAAGGCAAGGCACATTCAAAATTCTGATTGTTGTTTTGGCCCATTTTGCCTCCCACCAAGGTGCATGCTGGTATTATATTTTCTTACTGTAATATATCTTTAGAACTGGATCCTCTAATGCTTTAGCCCACTGTCCGTACCAAAATTAAGACAAGGCACATATATTTTAGACCAGTTGTACTACCACATATAAGAAACTTCAAGGATCAATCAACCGTCTGCAAAAACTCAGGTCCATTGAAGGTTGATGACTGTCCAATTTAAAGCCACAAAAAGAGTGGTTGAAATAGAAACCTATAGCCCTTTACTTGCTGAGGATCCATTTCGTAATATTAAGTTGGGGAACTGGTGACATAACATTGATTTTTGCCCCCTTAATATGGTGGATCACAAAGCCATTTTTATGTAATAGGGGCAGTGGGTCTCAGACTCTCTCTCACATCATGTCTTGTTTCCAAAGGCAATAGAGGGCTCCCTCTATCCACATGGGAAGAAATTAGGAAGCCTCTTTTGATGGGCTTGGGCTGGTATGGGTCTCCACTCTCCCCGATGCAAAATGTTCATAAAAAATAGGGAGAGTAGCATATGGTTCCACTGGTCAGTAAAATATGGACCTCGGATAAAGTGGTCTCCATCTACTATAATCTTTCGAGAGTTATCACCTACCAGCATTCTTATTATCCCTACTTGCCATTATTAAGTGAACCTCCTTGAGAATATATGAACTTCCGGGAGTTTCTTTGGTTCTCTCTCTTCTTTCCCTCCCTTGGAATTCTAAAGAGTTGGAAGACCACTATCAAGTATTCTCAACCCTCTAAACCCCTCATTTGCTGTGGATAGATATGGACAGTTGGATGCTATCACGCCCCCGGTCGTGAAACCGGGGTTTATGCGTGAGATTATGGCCAATTAAAATTTTTCAGCATTAATAACAATACTGGGCCCCAATCATGTCCCAATATGGATCGAAGATCGCTGTGAGGTATAAACATTTCCTCAAATACAAAAACGTATAGCGGAAGCTTCATAGTACAAATGGTATCTTGAAGTATATAGTTAAGAGCAAAGATTGATCATATCTATTAACTAGAGTTCAAGTTTAAAACAATTAAACAAAAGTATTATTTACAAAAATAGGCCATATCCAAAACTCGGGCCTAATCAAAAGATGAAGAAACCAAAAGATGAAGCTACACAAAATAACGTGAAGGGGCTCATGTACGGGGTCAGTACGGCTATACAATGTCATCCGCACTGTACTCTAGGAAGTCATCAGGCTGATTTGCCTGAACTTCTTCCGTCACCTCCTCCTCGGTAAGGTAGAGCTCGGTACCTATGCACCAAGAGTAGCATCATCAGACACGAAGGTCGGCAAGCAATATATATAAATCATCCAGATATGTAGAACGAATCAGAGTAAACGATAAACAAAATCATATGAAATGCATAGCATCCTGATCGTAGAAAGTGCATAGCATTCGAATCAAAATCAACTAACATAAACATCTAACAAAGAGGCAACCCACATAAACTAATACACTACGGGATAGTTTAACATAACCCTCCTGACTCAACATTTGAGCTGTGGTAGAGTGGCACCGGATGAACCCCGGCAAGCAAGCAATCAAAATGGATACCAAAAGGCCATGCGTCATCAAAGTCAATCGTTCAATATGTATCCGATGGTGTATATCCATCAAAATATAAAAAGTCGTACTGCACAGACGTTCAATCCAAAGTCCTCACACAGAATGGTGCCCCATCTGTGTTGGGTGTTAACAGTCGAGTTGTGCCTGACACAAAGAGTCCTAAACAATTGATAGTGAAGAGCTGGACTTTCTTGTGTGAACAAAATTCATTAAGCAAAGAGAAACTACCTTTCCATCATCAAATCAAAGTCAAAACCATCAATACCGGTAGTTCTCAAACAAGCTTTCCAATTAAAGCCGTCTAGCCTCAACACTCCCATCAAACTTCGAAACAATGAAACATCAAAGGGGATCCTAAATCCATCAATCTAAGTTCTCAAAAGTGATCTCAAAACAAAGCAAATAAACGAAGCTAATGAACATGAACGTTTCATGTAAACAGTACCAGACGGTACAGTCCAGAATCCAAGGCAATAAGCAATCCAATCCTAAGTCAATTATTAAACCCGAAGCATCGTACAATCCTACTTAGTCAACGAAAGGGTTTAGGGTTCGCGATACCTGAATATATGATCTTCGTGCATAGATATAGAAAAGGTATCTCATTGTCCCGTACCGTTCAAGATTGAGTGAAATTGATTCCCGATACAATCGGAATAACGTGAAGAACGTTAGCTCAAAACGTCCTCACATATAGTCAAATGAGTCCTAAAAAGGGGTAGCCAAAGTTCCACATAAAGTCCTCAAAACCTAGGGAAAAGAACCCCCGAAACAGGGTTTTTACAGTTTACCCGATCGACCCGGTCTTGGGCCGGTCGACCGCGTACACAGTCTACCCAGTCGACCGCGCCCCTGGCCGGTCGACCGCCTACACAGTATCCCTATCAATCTGTAAGAAGCAGGTCGGCCTCCTCCTTTGTGCTTGGTCGACCGATGCCTGTGCCGGTCGACCGACAGTTGTAAGTGAAAAAGGCCAAATAGTGTTCTCGTCAGGTTCCAGAGAACCTGACGCAGTGTCACCGGTCGACCGGGCCCTTGGACGGTCGACCGGGTACACTACAGTTACAGAACACAGGTTCTGTAACTGAAGTGAACTTGAGACCTTTCATTATCTTGTTTCCTGAACCTGATGAATCAACACATATGTAGATGCAACAAGTCCATAAAAACCCAATCCTATCATCTAATCAAGTCATTAAAGTCCTAATCTATTTCATTAAGCAATTACAATCAATTATCATGTTTTCAATATACAATAAATCCAAAGAGCAATTGGTCATCTAAACATCATCAATCATCAATCAAAGGAAAGACAAAACACACCTACTAACTAACCTACTAACTAACCAAGCAATTAATTATCATTAATATGGGGTTAAGGTATGGGGTGTTACAGATGCTGTGAAATGGATTGGGATCAAAAGGTATGCAAATGAATTGAGCATTGCAGGTAAGAATTTTATTAGTTAGGATGAGAGAAGAAAAAGTAAACAAAAGTAGGATATTGCCTAAAACACGTCTCAGAGGTAGGCCTTCGAACTTGAACTCACCAGTGAATTCTGAACGTTAATTGGACCCAGAGTTTTTGTTTGAGGGGGGCGGACCCAAACAGGTCATTGGGTTTTGGGCACAGACCTCAAATCTTTATGTGGTTTTTTAAGGTTGAGCCATGATTCTCATGTGAGTTTTAAAAGTAGGCTCAAGATTTTCATTTGTATTTTAGAAGCAAACCCAAGTTCAAAGGCGGCGACCGCCCCCAAATATACATGCAGGTCCACCCCTTATTAGAATTGACGCACATTGTTAGATTATTCACATATAAGCCATGTTCTAAACTTTATTTATATTTTTCTAATCACATGACACAGATACGACTAATATAAAGTCAGATCAACTCTTATTAGAGTAAAATTTGATTACCTTAAATACCATTAATGATTTTGGTGGTTTAAATTGCAGAGTACAATCTTGCCAAATCAAAAACCGTTTGAATCCAATGTCGGCAAATAAAAGAAATGAGTATGCTGCCAAAATCACATGTGCAGCCCACAATCTCAATCTGTGAAAGGTGTGTACTTGGGCGGCAATGGGGAGAGTGAAGAAGGGCACTTTTCAGCCCACCCCTAATCATAGAGTGATTTCATGGGGCACATGGATCTCATGGGTGAGAAGCTCATGGGGCACTTGTAACATGAGGTAGGTTGGGAGAAATTGGGATTTCCCGTTCGGTCCCCAATTCAAAATTCTTCCACTTCGCTCTCTGTATCTATCTTGTCTACTTGAGAGAATGATAGATCTTTCTTTGCAGTTATAATGAATCTCAATATTAACGTTCCAATGTTTGAATTGGTCCATATGTTTATTTTCAAATTTGAGGGGGCAATCTCCAGCTCAGCCCATCAAGTACCTTCTGAACGGTCTTTCAATGTTGTCTACAGAGGAGACTACTTTTCCATTTGCATACCACAGAAAAAGATAGAAAGAGATGCTCCCCCCGTCTCTCATAAGTTTCAGTGAGAGTCACATGTGAAGAAGCGTTAGTGCTTTGAACTCTCTGCCTATGTATAAGACATAAAAACAGACTTTTAACTAACGGATGGCACTGTTATGGATTAGCCTAGATATCTTAAGAGTGGCCACTTGCCACCATTAACTTGACCCTCAGGCCTCAGCTAAACATATGATTAGAACACAAAAACTCCATAATATGCAAATCACTTCTTTTTTCTTTTGGTAACAAGTCTCATCAACAAGAGTCTTGAATGGCAGCTACTTGGGATTTTCATTCCATACCTTTAATTTATGAGGGTGTGCTTTGTAGATGTCGAGGATTGAAAATCGTGTACTATAACTTTCTATGGAACTCTTGCAAGTGAAAAAAATAGTGTGATTGTGGATCATACATTGAGTATATTGAAAGTTAATGGAAAATGACTAAACTAAAAGGAAAGAATTCATTTTGGATTAGTGTGGTGAACTCTCCATAATTTTTAAATTTTGTAAACCTTGGATGTGGAGTCCAATTGGATGCATGCATATCACATAGTGGGGAGATCTGGTAGGTTTTTTTTTTTTTTTTTGTGGATCAGCAAATGAGCCTAACATAAGCATTATCTAATAATGTAGTTAAGGATCCTAATATTTTTCGAAATTTTCAAATGAGCTAAACCACAACCCTTGTCAGTCTGACCACCTATGATCCAGTCAAATGGGACATAGACAACCACCCTCCTGAATGTCATCGATCCTACATTTTTTTTTACACCAATTAGAATGGGATTGACCTTTTGATTGGAATAAAAACAAATGGTGCACATTAAAATTGTTAAACTTATGGGCAACATATCAAGGAATTAGGATGATGTAATGTATTTGGAAATTTGCATATAGGTGAGTCATACTTAGATCTTTCACTCTCCACCTTCCCATCAATTGACCTAGCCCTAGGTGGGCCATTCCCAAATTGCATAGATTGAAAAGCCCTATATTATGTATAGGTAGATGCTTAGATGTCTTGCTCTTTGTTAGACAACTTGTGGTGCGCGCCTAGGGCTAGGGCCCCTTACCTTCCATGGAACCCCTCATATACCATCTGGCCCTTGAATGTCAGAGGCCCCACATTTTTAACACTGATCAGAACGGGACTCACTCTTAGATTGAAATTCAAGAAATCATGGCTTTTAAAATTGTTAACCCTGAGGGGTATGGACTAAGGGCTAGGATGATTGAACAGATTTGAAATTTGTACACAAGTAGGTATCATCTAAATCTTTCGATCTCTCACCCCATCGAAGCCATTATCATTGAGCACCACCTCATGATGCCCACTTGGGGCCATGCTAATCATTGGGAAGTGGGAGATCCAAATATCTAAATGAGATCAACTAGTGCACAAACTATCAACCTTTTGAAACCATCCTACCCCTTTAATCTACAACTTCCAAATTTAATAATTTTAAAAGACATCTTTTTATATGATTTCAATTCAAGGGTGAATAACAGCTTGATAAAAATCAAATTTGAACTCTTGCCACTTTATGAATAGGGATATCAGTCCCAAACCACTCGACTTACATATGTGCACCATTTTTTTTCTGGATCTCTTGGTGCACGAAATGAACCAAATGCGGAGTTGGAAGGTGCGGAAACAAGCGTTGCACAAATATATCCTAAGTATCTTGTAGGAAAAAATATTAATTTTTATTGGTGACAAAAAAAAAAAAAAAAAAAAAAAAGAACCCTAACAAATGGGGTTTTCTTGTGGGGTTTTAAAATTCCTTCTTCAGGGAACGCTCAAGAAGCCGCCCCACTACATGTGTGGTGCACTGATTCTCACGCCTGGAAAGCAAATAGTCTCCATTTCCAACTCACACACCACCCAAAAACAAAACAGCACACAGTCATCACCTCAAGACTCCAACAACCGGGACTCCAGTGTGTCATGACACGTGGCTAAATAGAGCCCACAGCCAATGCAGGAGTCGGTGAGAAAACTCGGCGGGGGTAGTGCGTAAGAAAAAAAAGACTAATCATTTATTGGTGGGGCCCGCCGTCGATGACATAAGCCAGCCCTCTTGGTACTGGGGCCCACTTTCCCAGCTGTTAGTGGTCGGTGATTGCTAGCTGGTTGTTTATCCTGTCGTCTGATCACGTGACGAAATACCCGACTGAGGGGCTCCTCTTGCTTCTTGACACATGGCCTAACCAATGCCACAAACACAGGTCGATTTTATTATGAATCACTTTGTCCTATGTTTTCAATTATTGGTAGTTTATACATGTATATTTCTCACAACACCTGGAAGTCATCTTCATTCAAGATATCACAAGAATTTAATATGCATGGGACGCGATTGAATCACAATTTTTTTTTTTTTTTTTTAATTCAAAGTGGATAAGGATAGGAGTGGAAAATGGGTTGGGTTTAGTCCGAAGGAATAAGATTGCAATGGCTTCACATGTTAAAGTAATTGATTTGGGAGTTGTTGGAGTGGCATAAAGCTTAGAGTTTGCACTTCACATTTACGTTTTGTGTTTGGAATTTGTCCGTAATTCGCCTAGTTTGAATTTGTATGGATTTAGCAGGTTACGGATACCCAAAAATAGATTAAAATTTAACCAGATTTGACCCAGTTTTAAAATGGTAACTTTAACCCCCAACTAACGTGGATCTACTCTACTCGATAGATCGGCATGACCCATACTTAGATATTGGCCAACCATTTACTCCACTCAAACTGTCGAAGCTTAGGCCTTAAAATCAAGGAATAGGATAATTTGGTTAAAGTAATGTTTGATCGAATTCTAATCTACATCACGCCTCTCTAAAAGCCATACCTTTGTGATTGATGTAGGATCTTATCCATCTAGTGAGCTACCATTCATTTCAAAATCAATTGATGATGAAGGAGGCACAACTTAATATTTTATACGGCATTCGTCATCGCTTTCGCAGACCTTTTTTTAGAGCGGCCGCTGAGAGTGGCATTGCGGCACACCTCTGGCCAACAATCTCACCCTCAAGATGGTGGTCTGGCAGTTTGATCCCGTGACCTAAAGCTCTGATACCACTTCACTTGTAGGATCTTACGAGAAATTTTCAGCTAAGTGGGTGTAAGAGATTTTACAATTGACATGACATGCATTTAGTTGGGCCCAAAGCTTGCTCTTTAAGAAGCAAACCTGGGATTTCTAGACGTCTCATCTTCCATTTATTGATGATGAATGAATGCATAAAGCAATAAAAAAAAAATTGCGATTCACCATATTAAATAATTTGGCATGGCCTGCATTTCGGAATGTCTGATTGAAAGAACAATTTGGCCTTGTCATTCCAATCTGTGCAAATGCATTAATTACATTATCACAAAGCTTGTATAATAGCAGACATTTCATGGCAAGCCACTGTTTTTGCCTTTTCAAGCACTAAAATAATCATTTACCTGTGCCTCTGAAGTTCAAAAATACCCAATTCCAGCTAGTGAGTTCATTTCCAATACAAGGGCATTCTCACATACAGGAATTATGGGAAGAAAGGATTATTCTAATGATTTCAGCTGGGATAACGTCTGGAGAGTTTCATCCAATGAGTGGTTCATACAGGCTCTCAGTTTTTATATTTTAATTTGCTGACGAGAATCTTAAGCTTGGAAGAACATGTAATGACTAATGACCTACCAAACAAAAATGACATCTACTGTAATGAAGATTATTATTTTGGTCGATTTCAATAGCAGGTTTTAAGCCTACCAAACGATTAGGAAATTGGCTTGGTTAGGAAAGAGATCAGCAGGAAATTCATCATACTTATTCCTTTCCTTTCTAAAGGGTGTTTAATAATACATTAGGGTGTGTTCAAGTGACACAAGGATTTCTCACCCCCTGGAATTTCATCCTCCAACAGGCAGTGAGATTTGCTCTCCTCCTCCTCCCTCTAGAGTTCAGTTTCCTCTGCATACTGAAGATCAGTTTTATCTTGTTTATGTGAGTAGAGGATTCCGTGTTCCGCATATTTCTATTTTTGTGGAAGAGAGTAAACGTACCTTCTTACCCCTAATTGCTTTTTATTGAAGAAAATCAGTTTAATTTTTACCATCTTTTCCGTTATGAAAATGCATCAGACCATATGTTATAATAGTAGGTTATGGGGAAATCGAAACAAGTTCTCATTTTTATTACGGAATTCTTGTCATAAATACACCGGATACATCTGTGTATCGTCTGCTAAAATGAAAGTATATCACCACACTTCACTAGTAAAGTGAATTGATCCACCAACACGGGGGGAAATTTGCCTTTCGTACAACCCCTCGAAGACACTTTTATTCGAAATTTTGAAAAATTGCTTTGCTTTTGTTGGTTTCTCTCCTAGAAAGGCGTTGGCATTAAGGCCCAAATAAAATATATAAAAAATGAATACACAGGAATAGACACGGTTCCATTTTAGGAGTATGATGTGTAATTTCAGTTAAGTACCAATGAGCAAGCGCAGGCCAAGTCTTGGATGCCAAATTTGAAGAACAAATGAACAGGCTTGATCCTTTATGGAATGGGCCATGAAGTGGAGTCCCATGACCTGTATACCAATCATTTAGGTCCAACAAGACTAAACATGCCTAGACCAAGCATGAATTGTGTTCCAAATCTCTTACAGATTGGATGATCTTCACCTTCCGATCAACATGCCCACTACTCAACGGTCTATATGACTGATCCCACGGCTCACAATTACAAAATCAAAAGCAGAGAAAGAGCTTCTCTGGAAAGCCAATGAGATCCTGACCATGTGATTCTGGGTATCTCCATGAAATAAGGAGGATCCTGACCTTTTTGGAAGTGTAGAAAATGTCTGTCCTTGTCACTGGAGTAATATATTCATTTATGGCCTTCATTTTCTTCCCAATCCCATCATCCACTAAGCCTAAAGTCCTTGACAAGGGCACTTTTTTTTTCCAACTATCGACCGTTTTCTAGACATTTTTGAGACAACTGTTCATGAAAGTAGGATCCAAGATACAGAGATTGATGAATTCCAGTACATCAAATTAGAAAAGTTAGATGATAATAGAAGTTACGAGAACTGACTTTTTATCAGCAGTTTTCATCAGGTAGATTGTTGGGTTACTGGGTAATTTAAAAAATGACATTTTTTTTAAGATTATCATGCCTTTTTTTGCCAGGGATAGTATTTTGTTCACATTAGTACTTTTTTTTACCCTAACTAAAGAGGCTAGAATCCAAGGTAGCCCGCACAAGTGAAAAGAAAAGCCTGTATATATGGAAAGAGGAGCCTACAAATGTGGAAAGAGTGACATATAAAGGATTAATCCTTGGAGAGCCACGTGACTTCCTAGGAGTTGTCAAATAACCGAGCAACCCATGTTGTGGTTTGTGTTAGCACTTTAGAGCTAGATTCCGTTAACCAAATTCCTCTGATATCATAAAAATAGGTCCGAAGCAAATAAATTAGGCGAGGTAGCCAATTTTACGTATCTTTGATTATTTTAAAATATCTTTGTCAATTATTCCATTATGATTGAAAACGATTAAACTGGGTGGATGGTTGAAACAGCGTTGGACTAAACCATCCATTTCACCATTTCACACTCCTATTCAATTTTCAAAAACATTGGTTACTATTACTTGTAAACACCACCTCTGTTCTAAAAGTATTTTAACTCCAAGAGTTCTTAGCTTTCTTTCATAAGAAGATAGATTTAAGTTCTAGTCTCGCCTTCAAATTCTCAACCAGTTTTCTTATTTGAACCTATCCAAGGATGAGGTCCTACCCTATTTCACACTCCTGTTCGATTTCTTAAAACATTGGTTACTAATACTTATAATAGTCGCCCTTTGGTCTTAAGAGTATTTCAACTCCAATAGTTCTGAGCTTCCTTTCAGAATGAGATTTCCCCCCTTCAAAATTAAAAAGAAGAAAGAATCCTTTTTTTTAGTGCCGAACCAAGGATGGGCTTTTACCTATAGAAAAGAAGCTGCAGATGCAAGAAGAAGAACCTAGGGAGCAAAACCTGGGTGATGAATTAAGAAGCAGAGTACCCAAACAAAATGGGCAACCCCTTATTCCCTTACTTTTACTTTTATACTTTGCTTGGTTGCTTGTTGGTGTTGTGAACCTTCTACTAGAGGAAAATCACACTTCTTTATCTCCTTTACATACTGTGAAGGAACAAGTAGCCTTATCAATTGATCCGCTTCACATCCCGGGGCTATATAAATCAGCATTTGTCTACTTTTATCTACAACTGAACTAATTGCATAATCAGAATATATAATAATCAGCTAAACCTTATATAAGCAACAATTAAGATAATTGATAGGAAAAACATCAATATTGGGTCATTTCTAATTCCCACCAATCCTATACTTCTGCTTCTTCCTCCTCATGCATTCAAGCATGTTTTTGAGGAGAATTGCAAGTGTCATAAAATTTCTGTGAGAACATATAGAATTTAAGATTTTCTATTTGAATGTCATATTTTCAAAATTTAGCCTATTGAAGAGTTAATTTAAGGGCCGTCCTATTTTCTTCAAAATGCCTAAGAATTCTATAGATAAGAATTGACGGAAAAATGATATCTACTAAAGAATTGTTAGAGAGGTGGGGGATGAAAGATGTGTCGGTGGTAGAAGGATATAAAATAGGGACCTAAATAATAACTTTACTTTTCTATATATATTGACTCACTAGGGTGAATATTCAATCTTGTTTTGATTTTGTTTCTCCCTCTATTTTGAAAATTCATCACCCCACCTGTGCTCTTCATTTTACCACCTGTTGTGATAACACTCAGATGCTAACCAAATCGGCTCTCAGGCTTTAAAAAGGCTAGACTGTGCTTGAAAATCACATTTTAAGCCAAGAAATCTTAAAATTCCTCTAACCCAAAAGGCCCCATGAGGACTTGTCAAGAATTCTCATATCTCCACTGACAAAAGAGTCCCCATAGGCCATAAGTGCAGGCCTAAGATATATCATTTAATAGACAGAGAGCATTTAGTATTGTTAGTACTTAGTACTAACACACCCTCCTGGTCCATGTGTAGTCATTGTAAGTAATTAAGAGACAGAGGAAGCAGTTTCAAAGATGATCTCCATCTCCTCCTTATGGGTTATAATAATATCATCAGCTGATGGAGACCACCAGAGACGTAGACACATGCATCTTCTTAGAGCGTCGCGACGAGTGCGGCTTTTCTTTTCTTTCTAATCCAATGCAAACACCGAACAGATTCCTATGTGGGTCCCACCTTCTCGACCCCTTCACTTGCTGCCACGACGAACCGTCATTATCCCCACATCCGTCGATTCTGCCACGCGGCAGAACGTCCACCGTGAGATGCCTCGAGCAATTTCATACATTAAACCTCGTGCTCATCTACATCCGCGCGTCGGCATCATAATATCAGAGTCCGACATCTCTTTGATTTGCTTCCAATAGGAGCTTGCCACGTTGCCTGTCACTGCTTTTGACCGAGGGGAGGAAGGATGGAAAGTGAGTACTGTACACCTCGTGAGTACAAATGAAAAACACATCCAAGCTCTAGAACCGACAGTGGTCTGTGAGTGGTGGTCGGCAATGAAATTCAGCGACAGGTGAATGAATGAATTAGTGGGAGGACTATTGCCTAGGCCTAGGGGAGGTTTTTTGTCTTGTTTTTCTTTGGTTCCTCAAAGAAAATTTGATTTTTAGTGCAATTGTGAAAGGTGTGGAAGTAAATTTCTAGCATTGTACAAAAAAAAAAAAAAAAAAAAAAAAAAAAGAGTGTTTCTAATAAGATTGAGTTATATTAGGTTTTCTTTGTAATGCCAAAAAAATTATGAATTGAACTAATTTTTTTCTACATTGAACAAATATGTCTCAACGATCTATTTGGATAAGCGAAAAATAAAATATAGTGAAATTAAATGCACCCTAATAGTCTAAAATTTTAATTCTATTGTGTTTGAATTAATCTAACCCAATAGATAAAGTAATATTGTGAGTCATATGTACTCTATTTCACATCAACTCTAAATACTTTTATTTCTTTGAGTAAAAGTGGATTTTACTCTGACCCTTAATTCAATATAAGCTTCCAAATGGAGTGAAGTGAAGTACTCTATTTTAACTTCAACCTGCTTCTCTTCACTCTACTCTACATGTGAAATCCACTTTGTTTTACTCTACTCCTAATTTATCCAAACATGCCGTAAAGCTTTTAAAACATCTAAAAATTATTGTTAGAAACTCTTGAATTAAAACTTTTCAGGCTTATTTGCAAAATGAATTTACAAATTTAATAGAAATCCACCAACTTCATTCTATTATTTGCCTTTTGGGAATCCCTACTGTTCCAAACTAAGGCATCTACATAGCAATCAAGTTTTTCTTCATGTTCCTTTTTCTTTCCTTATGTCATACTTGTATATTTCTTTTGGTCCTATTCTTCTCCTGTCATTGTTCTGGAGCTCAATGACTATGCTCTCTCTCTCTCTCTCAATACAAATTTGCAAAAAGAACTTTATGAAATTGAAGCATTTCATGAAAAGCAAGTTTGGATTTCGTGTGGGATGATTGGAATTCTTGCAAGACTTGCTTTCGAAAGGACCCATAAAAGTTTCCATATGAACAATTGGTATTAAGCTAGCACATGTTGAAATGAAGCAGTGGGTGTGATTAAGAGGAATGTTAGACATGCAGAGGAGAGAGAGAGAAGGTACTTTAGCTAGCTGGCGAATAAGGACGTTGAAGATTCTCGGGCCAGATTTGTCGGATCTACGTTAATACGTTGGTACCACTGACTTTTAACCAATAATTTGTGACCAGGGGGGGTCTCCTTGTTTGTTTGCAAGGATTCCAATAATTCTAGTTGGTTTTACTTTTTTTTTTTTTTCTTAATGAATTTCACCCAATGCTTCTTTCTCACCAGATTTCACAGTATATATCCATTACAGGTGCTTGTACATTGTTTGTACAATTTAGCATTTTGAAAAATGAAAGTTGGAGAATATTAGACAGAAAAAATAATAGTACACTACTAATATTATAAATTCTCATCATTCAAATAAGGAATTCAACATTTTTTTAAGACAATATTTATCATTGCTGAATTTTTTTTTGATATTGAGAATTCTCCATCGTCTGGAGGAATACGGGTTTAGAGTTTGAAATATTCAATGAAACATATCATGGCCTGAGATCATAGGCCCATTGGACTCCTATTACTCACGTATATACTATTTACATATCCCGTAGTATAATATTAACATAAAATGTACATCACTGGATAAAAATGGTTTTATGAAATTTTCATTCTTTTGTAAATTCAAACTTGGTCCTAACCAAATAGATTAATGCGCTT
The DNA here is from genome assembly GCA_029852735.1 of Persea americana. Taxonomy (NCBI): domain Eukaryota; kingdom Viridiplantae; phylum Streptophyta; class Magnoliopsida; order Laurales; family Lauraceae; genus Persea; species Persea americana. The sequence continues at coordinate 35,644,065 of CM056820.1, read as the reverse complement.
CAAACGGTGGACTTGAGCATGCCCATTTCAGAAGTTTACGTGGCTTAGATCTGAGCTCTGCAGTTCATATTGGACCAAATTTGCACTCAAAGCTCAGTAATGAAAGTAGATTTTATGTGACTTCGTTTGAATACGGCCGTTGAAACTTTATTGGTGATGAAGAATGCAAAGCCATTGAAACCTTCCCGGTGATTAAGGATGTAAATGGGTCGGTTCTGAGTCGAAATCATATTGGACCGGAAAACTGAAACCTTTCATATGGATGGTTTCAATTCCAGTTCCGGTTCCAGCTTGAAACTTGTTATCTTGGTTCTAGACCCAATACCAATAAGGGAACATGATTCAGTTGTGGAACCGGTTTTGACTTCTTATTTTTTAATTTTATTTTCTTATTTAAAATAAGGATTTCGTTTAACCCAAAAATCCAGAAAAGGATATCATCCAACCTAATAATAGTGCAAAAAGTCTACCTTTCACAATTAATAAATCTCAACATCTTAAAAAATAATATGTAAGCTGTTAACGTTAGCCTATACAAAGTTATGAACCATGTTTAAAAAACATGCATATCCACGAGCGAGGCCAGGGTCCACATATTGGATAGATTTGTAACAAGGCCCCTTTAGCAATCGGAACCTAAATTAAGATATGGACCTAATCCCTTTTATGAGTTAGAGCCTTAAAAAGGTTCCTAAACCAGTTTTTTTTTTTATGGGTTGAAACATCCAGATGATTGGAGAATTCGATTTCCATTTGCATTCCTACTAGTGATTGATTCAATCACCCTCATTTACCTATTTTCCTCCTTATGTGCCAACACCAGTTACATAACCTCTGGCGAATTGGATTTATTCACACTGGAATACTATTGATAGAAAATTAGAGCATCGACTTTCTTCTAAACAAGTCTTAAGAATGTTGTAGAAATCGAGAGAGAAGCATTTATTTTACAAAATATTATTACGAGTGTTAAACATATTGGTTTTTTTAAATTTTATTATGATATTATGAAATATTGCAATGATATCAAGATTATATGAATTTATATCTTTTTTCATAAAATGGGGCCTTCTTTCTTTATGTCATCAGTACATTTCTTATTCAGGTAGACATCCATACATGAAAATAGTTTGCATATGCACGCAACTTGTAAGCGTAACCATTCTCAAAGCCAGAGAAGTCTGGAATTCTGATTTTTGGGATCAGATGAGATTGAGAAAACTAGAAGGGATGGTTTTTTCGATTAAAGAGAAAGTTACTAGTATAGCATAAACGAATGTGTGATTTCCAATTAAAACAAAATGTTAATATGGCATGACATTAAGTGGCTTTTACTAATTTTGAAAGCTCACCCCTTAATATTGGGTACTGATAATTTATTAAGTATTATTTCCAGATAGCTATAGCCTATAAGCCATTAACCCCAGACATAATTACAAAACAGAAGAAGACAGTCTTCCATTTTGAGCTGGCACTCCTGGCAGCATGGAATCTAGGTTGGGCTCACTGGTTGTACCTCATGCATGGGTAGCTCCTAGAATCTACTAATGTCATAGACATTTATGTCTAGGGTGCACCAAAGTTCAGACCCATTTACATTCATGACCATCTAAACTGAGACGAAGAAAGGGTGGGAAAAAGGAAATCATTTGGACCATCTAGAAATTGCCTTATGGCTTAAATGTCTAGCACTATTTATTTTAGGAGTGCATATAATGGACAACCCTATATGCATCTCATAAGTTTGATAGACCACACGACAAATACCCCCTCTCAACTGCTAATACATTTGCAAGATGAAAATTCACTTTTATCTAACATGAGGAACAAGATTAAAATGCATCCGACAAAAAGTGACCAAAATTCTCTTTTTAAGTTCTAACACTCTAATTTGTTTTCGGTTGATTCTCCAATTTGAATAAACCAATTTAAGAGGAGTAATACCTTTGTAAGGATGGTCTTCATAGCTTACAGCGAAGACTCCCTCAAAATCCGAACTTAAAATGGCCTTTAAGCTCCTTACCCCACTTCAAATAACCATCAAGCCTCTATATATGGTCACGTGCATAAAAAAAATATTTATGTGTAAAAAATGAAAATTTCTTCACCCTATGGTGAGGGATAAATGCACAAAAATGTCCCTCATATATAGGGGTGTTTTGATGTTTTTGAATAGACCACACAAGATTTGGTCTTGAGTTGATTATTAAGCGGGTCCAAGAAAAGGATCTGTTCCTAAATTTTGCGGATCAAACTTTTTAGATAATTAGGAAAGTGGGTCTATATTTGACACACCCATAGCTTTGCATTGAATCTTAATAAACCTATAGCTAAAATCATGGGGATAATTTTTTGCGTAACCTTCATCCACCGTGAAACTCTTCAAAATGTGGATCTTTACATGTAGTTCTTGTCCATACGTATGACAGGCTGTCTACGATGACGTGATAGATCTTGAATGGTCCACTCACAGTCTCCTTGGGGTTTTTTCTCAACTTTTTATCTTTCCATCTCTACTGATAGGTATATCTAGATAGGCCCATTAGCACGACCACATACTGAAGATCAGGATTGCAGATCATAACGACTGAAACAGCAAGGTACTTGCTTTGGCCAGATCAGTCGGCCAACACTCCGGTAGTTGGGAGTTTACCTGCCATTGCTCTCAAATCTTCCTGAGCATACGACCCACAGCAGAAATAGAAAATCCAAAACAAAGAAATGAAAAGAAGAGAGACACAAGTAGATATGGTGAGGTAAAAAGAAGCGAACAAAATAAGATAGAGAGTGGTGTATGTATGGGCCCAGGAAAGTGAAATACTGAAGATTAGTCGGTTTTGGGCGGCAAATAAAAGTATATGGCTTAATTAACCCCTCTCTCCTTAATCATCATCCCTCTCACATCCCCATAAATACCCCTACCACATGCACACTCTCCCATCGCAAAACCAAATCCAACTCTCTCTTCCCCCCCTCAGAAGGCCACATTATTCCTCCTCAAAGCCTGCCAAAGCAAGCTTTTCTTCTTTGAATTTTGGAAAGAAGGAGACATGGGTAAGGAATTAGAAGTTGCAGAGCAAGGGGAGTTCACAACCAAGGACTACACAGACCCACCGCCAGCTCCTCTCATTGACACAGAGGAACTGACCAAGTGGTCCTTCTTCAGGGCTCTCATAGCGGAATTCATAGCCACTCTCCTCTTCCTCTACATCACAGTGGCCACAGTGATCGGCTACAAGAGCCAGGTGGACCCCATCAAGAACACTGCCCCTGATGCTGCCTGCGGTGGCGTCGGCATCCTCGGCATTGCATGGGCCTTTGGCGGCATGATCTTCATCCTCGTCTACTGCACCGCCGGAATTTCAGGTCTCTCTTCTCCCTTCTCTAAACTCTTATTTGCCAACCAAATTCTTGGAAAAAAGATTTTTATTTTTCTGTCTCTTGCAAAACCCACATCTCGCAATTGTAAATCTCTGAGGATAGGTGGAAATCCTTTTTTTTTTTTTGAGGATTTTTAAGTCTGACCTCCTCCTCCTCCTTGGGAAGTAGAAATCTTTACTTTTGCGGATTTTGACACCAAAATTCCATTTTTTATGCTATATCATTTATATGCATGTGCATGTGAAATCTTTCGGTTATACAAATCCTTAGTGAGGAATCCTCATTTTAGGGGCATGGATTTCTCACCCCAACCAAACATGCCCTTAAAAACTGGTAATTTGGGGGATTTTGAGTTATGGGTAAACTCAAAACTGTTAATTTAGAAGGTTTTAAGTTTTGGGTCGTCTTCAGTTTTCAGAAAAAAATAGACAGAGGGAGAGAGAGAGAGATCAATTCCGGTGACTTTAGCAAAGTACTGAGCTTTTTTTCCATGTTGCGCAGGTGGGCACATTAACCCGGCCGTGACATTCGGTCTGTTCCTGGCTAGGAAGGTGTCTCTGAACCGAGCCGTGTTGTACATGGTGGCCCAGTGCCTGGGTGCCATCTGTGGGGTGGGCCTTGTGAAGGCGTTCCAAAAGTCCCACTACGAGAGGTATGGTGGTGGGGCCAACGAGCTGGCCGATGGCTACAAAAAAGGGGTGGGCCTTGGCGCAGAGATCATCGGGACCTTCGTTCTCGTCTACACAGTCTTCTCTGCTACAGACCCCAAGAGGAGCGCCAGAGACTCTCATGTCCCTGTAAGCACCTTCTCTTCTTCTTTGATTGATGATCATAACCGCTAGGTATTTTCAGCTAGTAAATTATCCTGGATGTACGGTTTCGATCAGTGGATAGTGGTTCCCACGAGCAATTTGTTGGACAGAGTGCATGGTTAGTACACTGCTTGAATTGACAGTAAACAGGCATTCACAATAATGCACATCTGTGTGATGTGTGAATTATGATCAAGCATAGAGCAAGTTAGCCATTGCTTTTATGGCACAGATTAAAGAGGACCACAATCATGTTGGGTTGAGAAATGTGAAAAATTCATGTTTGGCAACTGTAATTATTATTATTTTTTTACAATATTAACAGAGTTTACTCCTTTTGAAATCAGAAGATTCTCATTTTTGCATATTTACATGGGCATCAATTTTTCTCGCATCCATGCCCATTAATATTGTGGTAAAATCCTCAGCTATAAAAATTCTCAATTGAGGAATCCAATGCGAACCCTTCATGGTTACCAAATGTGATGCACACCATGGTTCTTAAAATGGGAGGCCTGTTCCGGAGCACGTTATCACTATTCTTATGGGATTAGCTATTGTGCGCCGTGGCCATAGGGCGCTCGTTAGCTCCCTGGGGCTTCCTCTGCACCTCTTGCTTTCTTTATCTTTCCTTGTTAAGCACACTCACCATTCATTTTCTAATTGAGAGGGGAGGAATCTGTTTTCTCCACTGCAAAGGATAAGAAATTTCCACTAACAGGAATATTGGTAACTTTGGTTTCTGTTTTTTTTTTATGTTAAAAGGTTATTGGTTAGTGGAGAGGAAAAAGGCCAATGTTATTTAAAGGGGTCAAATGCCATGACTACCCTCTAGATTGTCATTATTTATAGTTTTGGATTTGTTAAGTTTCATGGAAAAACAATTCTTGCATGCATGTTTGGGTGGAAATTGACTTTGATTTTTCCCTGTAGGTGTTGGCACCTCTCCCCATTGGATTCGCCGTATTCATGGTTCATCTGGCAACCATTCCCATCACTGGAACAGGTATAAACCCGGCTAGAAGCCTTGGAGCTGCAGTCATCTACAACAAAGAGAAGGCTTGGGATGATCAGGTACATCTAATGGGTTCCCTGAGGGTATTTTTGTCATTAGCTTTTGGGGACCATCTCTCAATTTAAAGACGTTAACAGCTTTAGTGGGTGCTGTGTTTTTCTTTATAAAGGGTAGGTGACACTTTCTGTTAGTTGATAAACCCCACCATCGACCCACTAAGAGAAGGGCACTATGGTCATTTTGAATTGATGGTTAAGGCCTCTTCATGAGCATGTGCATGTGGCCACTTTTGGGGTTGGGGCCTGGTTATTGTCTCCTTGTTTTGGCAGTGCTAGTGGTTGTTATTACACATACAAATACCACAAGATTGATCAATGGTTTGATGCCTGTCCACATGTTTGTTTTTCAGTGGATCTTCTGGGTGGGCCCCTTCATTGGAGCAGCAATCGCAGCCGCCTATCACCAGTACATCCTCAGAGCAGGGGCCATCAAAGCACTGGGGTCATTCATGAGCAACCCCCACAACTGATTTTCCTTCCATTTCCTTGGTCGATGTTTGGATGGTTAAAAAGATGATGGATGATGTTTCTATGGAATAATAGCAACAATCTATGTTTGAAGATGGTCTTGCTCTATCTATAAAATGTGGTATTGGATCTTTGAGATAGAGCTGAGGACCATGGAATTGTAGATACATCCCTTGGGAGGCTTTCTATTTCTATCCCTTTGATTTTAGCATTTTGCTTTGATGTACTTAGAGTGTGGTGGTTATCTCTATATGCTTTTCGTGTCCTGTGTATTTGAGGGGATGCTACATGAATCTAGCAAGTGGTTTTCTCTTTTCTGATTGACTTGCAAGTGGTTGTAGAATTGGGTATGTGCCTCAAGTCTCTTTATCTTATTAAAAATAAAATGACGATAGAAGGCCCTTCAGTTAACACACCTATAGGAGCATACCCAATGTGATTTTGATTCCCACAAAAACTATGTGAAGATTAGACATTTCAATAAGCCCACTGCACCAAAATCTCTCTACTTCTTTTTGCTCAACACCTTTTTTGTTTTCTGCAAGGCTGACTTCAAATTTGGTATGGCGATTTTTTATGGTCTTAGTGCAAACTAGCACATGCCATATATGCATCACATATGTACAGGTGGAGAAATTATTTGGGGCAGACTTTATATGGGACAACAAAAGTGAGGAAGAGGATCCCCTGTTTGGTCCAAACAGGGAAATCCTGTTTGGACCAACCAGGGGCTGCCACATGGGGGGTAAATTTTTTTTTTTTAAGGGGAGATGGGATGTGTTGATTGAATTTTTTTTTTTTCCCATGTGGCAGCCCCTGGTTGGTCCAAACAGGATTTCCCTGTTTGGACCAAACAGGGGATCCTCTTCCCAAAAGTGAGACATATTAGGGCCTACACACAGTTGGCACACAATGTTTTTATGGAGAAAGAACCATGGAATGAATTATTTGGTCCGGCGTGCCAGATTTTCAGGTGGGCACCCAAGAGCTGTTCTCACCCTCACTCACTCTGGGGTGGTTTTTCTACCAACTCTAGAAAATATTTTAAATGGATAAATAACATACATTAACATGCATGTAATCTTAGCATCTTACTAATTGGAATAGAAATTTTGAAATGTTGGTCATCAACTTTTCCATGAGAAGACCAGACAAATGGAGATAATAGGATGGTATGTTAAAATGGAATGGTGAAGATAAAACAGAAAATGCCAAGATGGCATGGGTTGTGATCCTTTTAAGGTGAGGAGAATAGTCGCTTGGTGTCCCCCTTCCTTTGGAGTGTATAAATTCAACATTGATGGAGCTTTGAGGGGTAAGTTGAGGCCAGCGGGAATTGGGAGAGTGTTATGTCGTTGGAAATGAGAGGTGCTAATTATGTTTTCTAAGAATGTAGGCATATGTGACTCTAATGAAGCAGAAGTGTTAGTTATTTTGGAAGGTCTTACATTGTTCTCTACTAGAAGTGATTCTTCTAATACGATAACTTAGGTATTAAACCGGAAGGTGAGACTTTAGAAATTTTAATTTCTTTTTAATGAAATCAAGGAGCTTTCGGCTAAAATCGTTGTTTCCTTTCATCATGAGGTTAGATCTGCGAACTCTATAGCGGGCCTGTTAGCTAAGCGGGGTAATGAGATTGTCCCCTTGGGTGGGTGTAGAATATAATTTGGGCAGTGTGATGTACAATGCTCATGTACGATCATCGTTCTTCTCTTTCTATGGTTTTTATGCTTGTATTTGGCTTATCTTTTAATAAGTTTTGTTACCGTTTCAAAAAAAAAAAAAAAAGATAAAAAAGAAAATGAAAATAAAAACACTAGAAATACTTTATCTATTGGCACTATGGGTGCAACTTGGCTCACCCACGTCGCCCCACCTATCAGAAGTGAAAATTAAGAGTGGCATATTTGGGTTCGGGTCAGGCTTGGGCATGACCTAAAAACCCACATAAAACTTGGGTTGGGTTGGGTTCAGGTTTGGACTTCAAATATCTGAGTTAGACTTGAGTGTCTGATTTATTTATAATTAAATGTAATGATCATACACAATATACAATGCATAGTATCTACAATTTTGAATATGTATACATGTGAACAAGATACATTTCCTTGTTTTATACCCTTGGAAAGAAGCTTGAACACAAAAATTCCTGGTAACCAACCCAAACCCATGTCAACCTGACTGAACTCATGGGCATTTATAAAATGAGTTGGATTCGGGTGAGGGATGCTTGGGACCTTTGGGTTTCATTTGAGTCAGATTCAGGTTTACCTTAACTTACATATGAAAATAATCTTGTGGGCAAACTCATTATCAATCTATCCCTTACAAGCACTATGCTTTTATGAATTAACACTCATCATAATGTGAGACTAAATTGGCTGCTTCCGATATTCCGGAAGATTGAACGTGCATTAAGTAAGATTGAGCCAAAGGAAATGGTTATTAAAACTAGAATTATTATTTTTTTTTCATGAAAGCAGAATTCTAGAAAAGTGGGCGAATTATCATGTTTTCTTATTTGAAATCCCATTTGGATTTGTTCTGTATAGATCATATTTCATTCCAACTCTAAATCTAATCTCAATGATTTCATTAGAGATATTACTCATTAGTGACTTACAACCACCCTCCTGGGTATAGTCATACTCATTAGTGACTTACAACCACCCTCCTGGGTATAGTCAACAAGGCAGAATCTCTCTCTCTCTCTCTCTCTCAATAATGGCCACATAATAGCTGTGACTTATTATGTTGTTATTTTAACATGAAAAATGATCCACAAATTTAATCAAAGCATCTTATCATTATCATCATCAATTTTATGTTAAGATTGCAGTCTATCAGATAACATATTGAATTTTGATAATCATCAATACTAATCAAAGCGTAGTCCATATGATGTGACCTGAAATATTTTGTCAATACCTAATTACTAGGAAAACAATTGATTAAGCAAGGTGAGATAATGACCATTACATTTTTTAGAGTAAGTGTTTTTCATTGTTTTAAACAAAAGGAAACAGCGAGATGTGAGGCTGGGTTAGCTTGGGATTCTTAGGTTAGCTTCGGATTCTCTGCTTTTAAAAGCTGTAGGTCTCAACTCCCATGATTATGTGTATGCTTAAAAAAACTACTGCTGAATTGTTTTCTTCTCCATGGTTTTCTGACGTTTTTGCATTTCCTGCTTTTTAAAGGGGGAGGATAACCCATGATTATGTCTTTTACGCTTAATTAACAACTGCTTAATGTCATCTTCATGGTTTTATGACATTTTGGCCTTATTTTATATAGAGTTGGTAACATTGAACTTTGGATAAGTGTTGTCTTACTCATAATAAAATGTAATATGGGTCCTTGATGAGCTTGATTAAGATTAAAGATTGTAAGAGAGGGCTTTTACTTTTGCTTTACCAATTAAGTGGCGTATTGTTTAATATTCCGTTGGGGCTTTTCTTTTACTTTATGAAGTTTACTTTAAATTAAGGACAGCATATAACGGCTATTTGTCTAAAGTCTTATTGAATTCTTAGAAATTTTGGAAAGGAGGCTTTAATTTGAGGGTTATTGTAGTGTGGAGAGAGATTGATCAAGGGTGGAGATTTAGAAGGGACCATTAATTTTCAAGGATTTAACTTACCAAGGTAAAGGACAGTGATCATTTCTTATCAGATGGAGACATTTAATTCATAGAATCACAGTCTAAAGAAATTTAAGAATTCAACAGATGAAACAGTTCTTAATGAAAATTGTTAGTGGGTTCTGTTCTATTTTTTTATTTGTTTATAGAAGATGAACTCTCTCTCAATTTATCAGTTAAGACAACACCACCACACCTCCCAGTTATTATGCTAGAACCCTCTATCTCACTCTTATTGCATGTGACAGAGACGTTCCAGTCTGTAGCCTTAATCTACCTCAAAACACACTGCTAAAAGATTAGCAAAGAAAACATGTGACCCGGAAAAACTTGATAATTTTTTATTTAGGGCTTCAAGCATAGCGACATCTTAAGTTTGAAGGGTTCATGTGTGGTGTGAGTGAAAAAAATGACCTTACGTGCATGGGGAGTTTACGTCCACTTGCATGCTCTTTAATATTTTCTTGTTGCTTGAGAACATTTGGATTTCTACTAGTGTGATCACGGGCGGAGCCAGGATTTCATCTCGGGGGGGGGGGGGTTGTGTAAAACTTGAATAAATTTTTATTTCACCAATTATTATAACTATCAAATGTTTAAGTTTTCTTTCGACATAGTTGTAAGTTCAAATATAAAAATTATATACGATTCAAGACTAAATTTAACATGAAAATTAGAACCAGTATCTATTCAGCCTTAACAAAATATAAGCAAAGAAAAGTCGTAAAATAATTGTTTCTTAGTACATTTTAACTCAATCATCTATCACAATGGAACTCGACATTCTTTCAAATCTCGGAAATCTTCTATGATTGATTATGTGCTAAGCTTCTCCACAATTTCTTTTTCAATGTACACAATCAAAGAGTCAGAGAGAAAATCATCCTCCATTTTGCTATAAAGCCTAGTTTTGACAATATTCATGACTGAAAATGATCGTTTAGTAATTGCAATAGAAACTGGAAGAGTAAATACAAGTTCAATCATTCTAAAAACAAGTTGGTAGACTGTTGATCTTCTAGTCTTTACCAACCATTGACATAGATTAGAAACATTTGACAATCTTTTTTATGATTAAAATGCTAGTTTAGTATCCAATAAAAACTTATTTGATTTCAGTATTAAAAAGAAAGGAAAGGAAAAGAAAAGAAAAGCTTAATTCAACCATAATTCATCATATGGAAAGAGAGAAACAGGCTTTCTGCAGTTAGGATGATTAATTGCATCCCAAACTTATGTAACTGCACTCTTGCATAATCAGTGCTCAACATGCATGTATCATGATACATCCATTAAATGATATGACACGAAATTCACATGACCTGACCTCTCATAGTTTGTATCATTGAATTCATCTGCATCAGTTAAAATTTAACACAGTAGTTCAAAGAAGCACCAAAATCATCAGTTACTAATTTGACACTGACACTGACACGGTAGTTCAAAAAAGCACCAAAACCATATCAGTTAAGTTACTAATTTGACACATATCACATATTAGTTACTAATTAGTGTTCAAGACTTTCAGTGCTGTTGTCAGTGCTACATGCAGACTTCCAGTGGCATCTAGCTGCCGGATTTAAAACCCTTCTCAAAGTTACAACCCAAGCCCCAGAACAGTCCAAGTTGGGATGTGAATGGACTTGGATGTAACTAATTATCCAATTATTAGAGACCCCAAGCTCCAAATCCTCCCCAGCTGACCAAATTTTTAATAGGTGGATTCCATGGTGTAGAGTTTTGCTGCTTTCACCTTGAGACAACTAGAGATAAGAAGTGGATAAAGAATAAATTCTTTTGTTTTCAGGACAACTGATTATCTGATTATTCGATAAGTCCACTAGTATTTCGTGGCGATGAATTTTCAATAGGTGGGCTTTGTCGCAGAGTTCCACTCCTTGCACCTACGGATTTGCTGATGGAGATATTTAAAGAACAAAAAAGTGGGTGTGCATGATCATATGATTCGATTTGGATCCAGAACTGGAATTGACTGTAACTTTTTATTTTTAGATTTCTTAATACATAGTCACAGGCCATCCAGTTTGTTGGATTAGAGTGTACTTTAGGTTAAATAATATATTCTAATCAAGAGACTCACTTGTATGATTGGCAGATCTGTTTTGACGCCCATTGGTCTAAGTATACTTTAAACTTCAATTCTTATTTTCAATTTTGATTCAAAAAAATAGAATCTATATTGAATTTAAATTCATTAATGGACAAAACTTGGGGGGGTGGGGTGCATTTGGGTTTTTTTAAAGGCTTTTCCAAAGCCTGGGGGCCAGGGTCCCCCCAGGCCCTAGAGTGGTTCCGGCCCTGAGTGTGATCCTTTCAAGGTAAGTTCTGTGGTTGGGAAGGTAGCACTGTGGAGAAGATTTCTTTGATGAATTGAGAGTCCAATAAAGAGTTTTAGAAAAGAGATTTTGTTCACTCTCCAAATTACTAGGTTGCATTAGGGAGGTTAATAAAACCCCAAGAATGAGACATGCTACTTGTCGACATGCTACTTCTCTAGGGACACAAGTGTGACGCCAAGGATTCTTCAATAGGTTTCTGCCATCTCGCATAAAACATTTTCTTGCAGAAAGAGACATTTTCTTGTAGAAAGAAAAAGATTAAATGCATGTTTGTCTAAATTTCCGTAGAAAACTCCCCTCCCCCATTGCTTATGTCATTTCCTCTCTTATTTCCAAAATTTGAACCCAGGGATATTTCTTTCAAAACCCCTCCCTCCCTCCCACAGTTGTTTCTTTCAAAATCCCCTATCCCCCTCTCCTATTGTGGCAACCACCCCTCCCCTTCCCTATGACGACGCCCCCACCCACCCACTCGATTTTACGATCCCCCCTCACCGCCATCAATTTTGAAACGCCCCCCCCCCCCCCCCCCCCCCGGCTTTTATCAGGGAATCCACAACTGCACCAAACAACATTTGTACCAATTCATCAAAGAAAAGAATCCGCACCAAACATAAACTTTGATACTTTTGTAAAAATCCTTTTCCATGGTATTCATTTCCATGAACTTAATTGATGTGACCATTTTCTCTTTACACAAAAATGGTGTGTACACAAACGTGCCATAACACAATTTGTTCTTGAGTTTATAGAAAACCATTTCAATGGCGGTAGGGAGTCAAAATCACTTTTTACTGCTGCAAAATTCAAGCATTGCCCAAACTTATCTTTAGCTTAAACCTTGTTGTGTGCGCGCGCGCGCGGAACGGTGAATGAAACCTGTGATTGACAATCAAACCACACACAAGAAGAGAGAAAATCATATCAAAGAGATTTGTGTGGTTTGGTAAAGTGCCTATGTCCACAGTCAAAGAGAACTCACTCTCTCTTTACTATTCCACCATTGTTTGTCTAGGGTTATAGACTACATCATTTATATAATCTTACTTTCTTAACTGCTAAAAAAGCTCTAGTACAACAACCAAAATACCCTTTAACTTGAATCCGTCATTGGCTAAACCAACGGACCACTTCGGTAAACCATAATACAAGATATAAACCCAACAAATCTAATGCATACTGCCTATTTGTTTTTCTTTACAAGAGATTCATACTCATGCTTCCTAGCACACTACATAATGTCCCTAAATAGGTGAACTACATCGGGGACACCTCAAGGATGCTTTTAAGTTTTTTTTTTTTTTTTCTTATAATGTGGGTATGCTTGAGGTCTTTGACCCAATATGACTATTCCCTTGGTGGCGTCTATTAAACCCACACAAATACACAGCTAGCAAATTTGGTGCTGATTTAAGTTAAAAGAGTGTTCTTTATAAATATGACCTAAACCTTGTGCTTTGCGAACAGTAATGATTTGATCATGTAATGCTCCAAACTTAACAGGTAGCATCGAAGCTAGAACAATGTCGCTGTATATAGAACGTGTGAACAATTGTATTTTTTGTGATAGTTATTTTCTTTGTATAATCATACTGTTAACATGGTTCAGGGATTTTTTTTTCACTTTTTCTTATGCTCCCATCGAGAACTCATAACTCAATTTCTTAGGCAACAGCACAATGCAAAGGAGAATTACGTGGTTGGAAGAGATCCAACCTATTGATCTAATTTTCTAGGGGCCCCCAATTCATGATGTGAACCGTCCGTGTTCACATATTAACGATAATCATCAAGACATTTTGGGATTTATGAAAACATTCAAAAAAGAAAAAAAAAAAAAAACACATAACTATAATCAGTGCATCTACTCATTTACTTATGTGAAAATAATGACTTTGACAAACATGTAATCTGTTTCACACATGAATAGTTCATATTTTTAACATTTACATATATAATGCCAATTTGCCCGTCTCATGTGTAAAATAAAAATTACACCTAGAATGATTTAGAACAAACTGAGAATCTCCAAGTTATATATTCTTGTAAATTAGAAAAACCCGGAGATTTAAATTATTAAAAGGAAGTAGATATATATATATATATATATGGAAAATATTCAAGTGAGAACTAGGTCTCACCTATTATATGAAAATTTTTTTGCGGAGCCCAACTAGCAACTCATCCAAACCTAGCAACCAATAGGGAACCCCCTGATAGTCACTAATCCCAAGGATTGGCACACATCCGAATGAACTGAACCGTTGGATCGATGGTTGAATATTTTTTTGAATATGAAGCCATTAAACTTGTGAGTCACGGATGAAGGGGTTAGGGGCATGGGTTTGGGGCCAAACTTGATAGTTGGGGTGGTCTCACATAGATTTTTCCATCCCCCAGGTCCCATCTCCAAATGGGGCCCATAATTGGGCCCCACAAAAAAGTTCTCACATAATATGTGAGAACAGTTCCCACCTGAATATTGCCCTATATATATGCTATAAGTTTATAGAGAAGTGGTAGAAGATCTTCGTCCATTACAAGTGGCATATTCCTAGCTATTCAACATACAATATGAATATAAATAAGGGCATCTCCATTCATTTATAACATGAAACTTTTTATAACATGCAACTTTTAATAAATCAATTCAAGAAACTTCTCTAATCAAGTGTTGAATCAAGTGCTGGACGGGCTTGAATCAACTCTGGGATTTTGAATCAACTCTAGGTTTGTTTCTTTACTGGAATTTATGACTAGAATTTGGGAGGTTTGAGTTTTTTGGACATGATATGATATGATGTGACATCTTGTTCCGTAGCATTTGAAATGCCGTGTTTCTTTCATTAGAATTTCAAATCCCAACCATCCATAAGAACTTTTGGAATTCTTGGAATTCCATTCTCTATATATTCCATTTTTTGGAATTTCAAATCCTCAAAAAGAGGAATTTGGAATTCACCTAAGAGGACAGCTTTCGGAGAATCTGAAATTCTGCCAAACATGAATTCTTGGAATTTTGATAAAGAAACGGGCCTTAGGATTGTGTTTAGATCGGAGTTGTGTTCCAGGAGAGGAAGTTAGATCCCAAAGTTCTCAAGTAACTTTTGTCCATGAAGCTAGATTCCAAGTTTTTCAAGTAATGTAAACCCTTTAGTTGATGCATATTCATGGCCAAATATCTCATATAGTTTATTATTTATTTTGTGTAAACCTAATGCTTTCAACTTATTTATATTAAGCGAACTCTGGGTGGTTTATGAATGCTGCAGTTGTATTTGTATGTATTGTTTGGATCCGTGTAAACATTCCGACAGCTTTAAGTCTAAAAGTATGACATATAACAATTAGCTCAAAAAATGCCCAATTTATATGGCATAATATCACATCCTCAAAAAATACTCTTCAGCGAGTGGTTGCATGGAAAACACAACTCTATTGGGCCCACTTGAAGCCACCTTTGATTAGTACAGCTCCTTTACACTGTTATCTTCCATGATCTAACACCATGCCTAATTTTATTGTCATTGAGCCTTTATTCTCTTATGAACTGGTTTTTAAAAATAAAAAGGTCAAAAGACCATTAAACTATAAGTAATCAAGGCTAAAATAATCTGTTGAGACCGATTTTCCTTTTTCATGTTACTTATCTATAAAGAGACCTTTCCATCTTATAGTATCCCAATGATTGTAATGCATCCAAGGGTGCCACATGAGTTGGATTGCATAAGCACACTGAGATCTGCTCGTACGTGAAAACCATCGTCATGGCCACCCCGTATGCTGGTTGGACTGGTTGGAGGGACACTTATTAAGGCCTAATTAACTTAACCAGGCCAAATAAAGGCGTATCCTATGAGACATAAACTCTTTTAGAACTTAGCCATCACTAGTTTTTGTGACCACTTTCTGATAAAATGGAAAGATTCTGCTGTGTTATATTTTTTAATCTTCAAATCTATTTTTCTGGTTTATTGAAAATGATCATAGCTACCCATTATAATTCCATGCCCAACTAGTGCTAGCTAGCTTCATTTATAGTATTTAACTTGGATCAGATCATTTAGTTTACATGCTTCGGACCTACCTAACTAAAGGTACATATATTATGGTAAAATTACTCACCCAAGGCCTAGTGGAGTTGGGACAAAGGTTAGGCCTAACCCAAATTCGGTTTCCTAATGGCCCAAGTATTACATTCTTTTGTTTTTTTTTTTCATTTAGATCCTAGCTATTGCACGTTCAATTCAAGTTAAGGCCTTAGAAAGCACATGCTCAAATTCTTCAACTTCAGGTTCAATTCTAAGCAGTACATATTCTAGCATATGGTCCATTAATCTGTCATATGGGCCTAATTTTGATTGCGACAAGAAATAAACCCAAAGCCCGATTTTGTCCAAGGTCAATCCTATTCAGTGTCAAACCTAATTTGAGGTCAATCAATGCAAGTTTTAGAATTAATTAGATTCAAAATATGGCTCATAATAGTCTCAAACGTTACACTCGCCTAAGTTGTCACGTTTATTCCCTGGCTATTACTGGTTCGATTTTCACATCATTTCTACAAATGAGGCCCAAGTGTGTAAAGCTTCACGAGCATGGAAATGTAAATGATGCCAGGGCGGGGAGGATAAGAGTCTGAAGGGAGCTGCATTGATCAAATTAAGATGGGACCGTCTACCAATCCCAGTCCTTTTTATTTTGAAATATTTAAAAGACATGGACAGAAATTCTGATGTTCCACAGAGATTCTTCAAGCTGCAAGTGAGATGGTTACATCTCAAGTGTCATTAAAGTGAAGCTTTTACTAAGAACAGTTGTCAGAATCACCATGGATCCATCTGTAAATTAACACATCCACTTGTGCTATGGTGCTTAAATAACACCTACACATTCTTGTGAGCTACGGTGCAAGAACTTGTGATTGTGAAGCCTTGATATCCAATTTCCAAGGGCAAAAGGCACTGGTGTGGTCAGTGGTGGTGCGGGCAGTGTAAAGTCATGAGATCGGTCATTGTCATTTAAAGACAAAGCAAGCGTAGAATAAAAGATATGGGTTAGTTAGTGGGGGTGAGACGGGGAGGGCGTGACAAGCTTTAACATGTAGTTGGGGGTGTATTGATTTCGACTTTTGCATGCGTTTTGCTCCTGGCTATAATGAGAGACAAGGAAAAGACTCTCTTCAAGTATAATCCTCTATCTCCACATATACATTTCTCATGTGGGTTTTGCTGTCTCAACAAGACACACTCTCCCATTGGTCCCCAACCCCTTTTATCTCTATGTTTACAGTGGTCCATACTCTTTGTGGATGTATATGCAGTTGTATCGCAACATATTCTTCACTCGGTCTTCACACTTAAGTCATCCAACTTTTATGGTTATTCAATTGCATTTGGTCCAATGAAAAGATAATCCCCCAATTGGATTGTTTTATTTATAGGGTGGAACTGTGTCACGGGTCAGGGTGGTTTGGGGTTGGGTTGACAATTTTAGGTAATATATATAGATCCAACCCAAAACTGACCGATTTATTAACCGATTGGAAATATCAACTCGAGCCTAAATCAGAATTTGATAGATTCAACTCAAGCTCGTAATAACCCGTTCGGATGATGAATTGGGTTGGATTAGGTTTGAGTTGTGTTGGCAGGTTGAATAGAAAATATGAACCCCTCTAGAGTCAGTTCATTAATTCAGCTGAAAATGCCAACCCGAGTCCAACCTGGAAATCGGCCAACCCAAGGGAAAATCTCAAAACGTGGCTCAAATTTTTTTCATATTTCAAATTCAGGACAACTAAAAACTCACATTTCAAATTAGGGGTTAAGTTTTCCATTCACATTTCAAATTAGGGCATCCGAGCCAAAGATGACTTTCCCGGAACTGCATGCGGGCTTTGATCCACCATCGAAGAGGTGCTCAAGCTCAACGGGGAGGATGGCAATCTCCATGGTGACGATGACGATTGTGGTGGAAAAGTCGCCAAAGTAGAGAATGGGGAGATTGTGAGATGGGGTCCATGGAGCTGAAAGAGGGCGTGATGGGGAGTGAGGCGGGTAGGAAGAGGAAAGGGATTTAGGGCATTTTAGGCATTTTGGGAGAACATAGAGAAACAGTTTGCCGGAAAAGTCATCTTGTGGCCTTATGTTCTGATTTGAAATGTGAATGGAAAACTTAACCTCTAATTTCGAATGCAAGTTTTTGTTTTTCCTCCTCTAATTTCGAATGTAAGTTTTTGTTTTTCCTCATTTGAAATCTGATTTGAAACCACCCCCCCCCCCCCCCCCCCCCCCCACCCCCCCCGGCAATGACCAAGCACACAGTTGAGAATTGAGATTGGGTTGGGTAGGCAGGTTAGGTCAAAAAAAGGCCACTGTATATAGTAGTTAGAAGGACCCATGATCCATGATGTTCGGATTAGTGTGCAAAGCTGCAAATGTATGATGGGTGAAGGATGAAACTCAATAAATAGATCATTAGTGCATTCCCACATATGCACATTAGTTTAAACGAAATGCTTTACTTACATCTTACCCTCCATTTTTTAACTCTTAATGGCACTCATTTTGATGTGCCAGACCCATGAATTTTTGTGCCACGATGCCCAGACAATATGATTAAGTAGAACGCAGGGATGGTGAAATTATAATTCTACCCCTTCAAGTAATTACAGAACGGATGTATGCATGTAAGATTCAGGTCGGTCCTTGTTGGGCCAGAACCTGGCCAAATTAAGTTTTTTCAGGACCCTTTGGAAGTCAATGAAATTTACATCTGGTCTCATCATTTGCAAAAGAGATGTTTCATTTTCACTTCCATCCCTCAGATTGTTGCAAATGGCCTGTGAACTTCCAATTAGCATTTCTGGCAAATTGCAGTGTAATCCTAGGTCTCATGTGACATATCATTTACTAGTTGATAACTCCACATATACATCTTAAAACCAAAGATAACCAACCAAATAGAAGACTTCAGTTAAAAAAGAAGGGCATTTCAGGAAATCGGTTGCAGACAATAATTCCTAAGAGGGAAAACAACTCCATCATTTTGTTCCCTCCTTTTAACCATCTCTGATGTCCACAAAAATTCAGGACTAAGCAACAAAAGCAACACTTTTCCACCCATAAAAACCCGTGGAGGGGATCTCAAGAATTTCAAACTGACAAAGCTACTCTTCATAGTCCACACTTCCAACTAATCTAAAGAAGCAAATGGCACCCTTGTCTTTCCTCTCCCTACTCTCTTGTCTATCCTTACTCTGCATTGCCCAAGCCCAGGACTCTGGGACACAGCCCAGAAGCCATGGCTTGGCACAGGAGAACCCCGTGGCGCTCTCGCCTTCGGCTTTCCAATTCTTCCATCCCAATTCCCCACTCTCCAGCGCAAACGTCCCCTGCTCGGCGTCCCATTGCGCGCCTGTTTCATCTTTCTCTAGTGCAGCTACTGAGGTACAAGCCGCTCAAGTGCATGAAGTGGTGAAACCGGCTTCTAAGGCAAACGCGACCGGAGTTGGAGCTGGAGGTGTAGTTGGCATCGTATTCGGTTTCGTCTTAATTGTGCTTCTAGCAATGGGAGCCTATTACGTGGTGGTTACACGTCGGGCCAATGCCAATCGAGCCAATTCAGTTCAACCTGATGTATGATCCCTGTTACATTGAGTCAGAGTGGCTTCAGTTCGGCTAACATTTCCCTTCTCTCTTTTTAGAGTGCTGATGTAAGATATTTTGGATTTGTGATTTTAAGTGGTATCTTGTGTTATCAGTGTGTGAGGAACTCATCCTAGGATGACCCGCACAACCACCATTTTAGTTTGGAAGGTATTATAGTTAGGTCCGAAGGGATCTATGTTGTCTAAATATTCAACCAATCTTTTAACACTGTCTACCTAGAACAGCCTTTTCAAAAGGTGGTCAATGGCTTCATGGGGCCATGCAAGCAGGGTTGGATTGGTGATTGAGATTATCTAGTAAGGCCTGGCCCACTGTAAGTAGACCATGGGCATACTATCCTATATGAAACAAAAAGTAAGTATAATTAATTACTGCTAGTCAGGCATGTTAGAAGTACTTTAAAAGCTTGTAGTGTATTTGGTGTTTATTGTTGTAACCATGAGGTTTGCTCGACTTCTCAAACTGAAATTCAGTCACAGTTTTTATGAATAAAGGTATCAGAAAGGTTAATTGTTTGAGTAATCTCATAGAATTTGAATCTTCTCAAGCCCCAACACCCTCTTGCTACTCGAGGACTGATACCAAAAGCCTCACTCATTCTGGTTTCAGAACTGGACCAGTATCCTGTTTCCACCACAATGTTTGTAATAAGACCATAAACGAAAGAACCACCTTAAACATCCCAGGCTGTTGGCTCAGCTGGCTAGGGATTTGTGCGGTGTGTGCGTGTGTGTGAGTTCAAATCCTCGTAAAAAAGAAAAAGAAGAAAAGGAACCACCTTCAACCATATTCTAGATTCCTCAATAGCTTGAGGATATTTAGACATGCAACTCTATTCCTAAATCCTTCCCTCCAACAACATATTTTTCTCATGAGGCCTGTGAATATAAGTCCATATATACTCTCCCCTTCAACCTCTCAACAACCCAACAGGATCCTGGCTCTGTTTTAAGTTGAATTAAACCAAAGCCTCAATTTATACCCAAAAAAACAGAGACATAAAATCTAAATGGTCTTCTCTAGAACAAGATGGAGAATTGGAGATTAATTAACAATAGGGAAATAAAATCTCTCCCTCAGATACTTCTAAGTCTATCAATCAGAAATTGCCTAGCATCTTAAAATCAAACAATTTAAAAAAAAAATCCGAGTGGCTTAGGACTCTTTTTTAGAGCTTTGATGAGGTCAAACTAATGCATCTGGTAGAGAACATAATTTCAATGCCAAGTTCAGAGTCTGAGAAGGACAAGGAGTAGTAGACACTGATGAGAAAATTCAGTTGTAACCGATCCAAAGGCACTATCTGTTTACTCACGGCATGTTGAGATTACCAACATCCTGTTTCATAGGCAGGGTATTGAGAAATACCCAAGGTCTAAAACAAAGCAAATGTAGCACACTGTTTAGGCATCTCCAACAAAGGAACTTGGTCCTGCTGTCAAGTATTTGAGGACCATTTACTGGTTACTATCTTTCTTGCCCCCAACAGATTGAAGAAGAAGATGATGACAACAATGATGATTTTCTTCACTATTTTTTCAGCAATTTGTGAATCAATGGCTTCTGTCCTCCTCAGGAAGCAAGTATGCAGACTGCCTTCAAATACATTTGCATTCCTACACCTTGATGCGTGTAAAA
This sequence comes from Persea americana, assembly GCA_029852735.1. Taxonomy (NCBI): domain Eukaryota; kingdom Viridiplantae; phylum Streptophyta; class Magnoliopsida; order Laurales; family Lauraceae; genus Persea; species Persea americana. Next base: position 35,623,016 of record CM056820.1, on the reverse strand, counting down.
GAGATGGATATATCAAATGCAAAATTTAATAAACTGAAAACAGATCTCATGAAAGAAACTTATCAAATTTCATTATAATTTAGTGATTTGAGGTATGATGCAATGACACAAGGCATTGGCACAGCTTTTACACCTAATATTAATGATAGTTAATACTCGTGATTGGTGTAACTACATAAACCTTGGTCCAGGACACCAAATAGAACAACTGCACTTAGTGCTAACAACCATTTGAGATGACACCATGGTCTACATCCATAATATAAAGAAAATGAATTAAACCCAACAGTCGGTACCAAAGGTGGTATTGATCCTGAAAAAGGTTTATAGGAATGAATTTACTCAAGCTATTTCTACAAGAATATATAATGATCGTTTCAGCAAAGAGATAATAACAGTGTAACCAATGAATAAGACTAAGGGTGCTGTGGGGCATTAGCCATGACTAGCTGTTATGGAGGTTGGGGATCTTAGGGCAGACTGGTTGCAGTTGGATGATATCTTGACCTACCCCCGCAAGTGGGGCAGATGATAAACACAGTAAGCTTGTTCTTAAGAATTTTGAACTGTTGTGATACGGGGCTTTAGTAAAGAGATCTGCAATTTGTTCTTGAGATGATACATGCTATAAATATTTATGTTTTGGTTAGGCATGAAAGGCTGGATTGGCAGCAAGAACAATGGTACTAATATTGTCACACTAGATGAAGGTATATAGATAAATCTTTTAAAAGCAGACATAACACAGCAGAAACGCAGGCCAAATAAATGTGTTAGGTTTCGAGGCTAGATCGGGCCACAGTAGCTTGTTTCTCTGCACTCCATGACATAAGATTGTTGCCAAAGTAAACACAACAACCACTTATTGAACAACGATGACTTAGATCATCACAGAATCAGCATCAGAATATGCTTGAAGAGACGGGGATGAGTCGGGTCGGAGAACGAGCCCAGTTTTCAATAGCGTGCTTAAGGTATCTCAAAATACACTCTGTGGTGAATATATTGATGAATGTGTATCTATTCATGTTCTCATCATATGTATATATAGTACACTTTTGAGATCTTTGAGATCCTACAAAATAGGTGAACATATCAATTACAAGTCATGGAATTATCTCGGAAGATCTGAGAATAGCTGTAATGACTGGGGTCCTTTTCTTTGATGATTCAACCTAGGATATGACAGCTGGGCCACTTGTGAGGAAGGCTGAGATGTGCTAACATCCCCCCGCAAGCGTAACGGTCTTGTCTCAACGTGTAGCTTGTCCTTTAAGCATTGGAATCGTGCAGAACTAAGACCCTTTGTAATGTTAAAATGTCTGCCAACTGATCGATGGTCGCCACAAATAGAACTTGAATATCTCCACGAATGACTTTTTCTCGAATAAAGTGATAATCAACTTCCACATGTTTGGTACGAGCATGGTGGACTGGATTAGAGGCCAGAGCTGTTGCACTTATATTATCAAAATATGTAAGTGGTGGATATTTAAGAAAAATCCCAAGATCCTTCATCACCATCCTGATCCAATAGAGTTCTGCAGCAATTAAGGCAATGGACCTATATTCAGACTCCCTGCTAGATCTTGACATTGTTGGTTGTTTCTTAGCATTCGAAGAGATTAAATTTGGTCCAAGGAAGACAGCATAGCCTATTGTGGATCTCTGATCATCAGGGTCACCTACCCAATCTGCATTAGAATAGGCTGTAATTTTGAACGGGCCTTTTCAAAAATGAAGTCCATGAGTGAGTGTTCCTTTTAAAAAGCGAAGAATTCGCTTGACAGCTATCCAGTGGGGGGTCCTTGGTTCATGCATAAACTGGCAACTTGATTTACTGCAAATGCAATGTCAGGCCTAGTCAAGGTCACTTATTGTAGTGCACCAACAGCACTGCGGTATTCATGAGGATTTGGCAAAGGATCACCATCGAACTTAGAAAGCTTTGATCCAGGCTGAACTGGAGACTTGATAGGCTTTGCATCTTGCATGTTTGTCTGATGTAAGAGATCCCAAACATATTTTGTTTGAGTGAGATAAAGATCAGAAGAAAGGCGATGGGCTTCAATTCCAAGAAAATAGTGTAGAGGACCCAAGTCTTTCATTGCAAATAATCTGCCCAATGCCATTAAGAGTTTGGGTAGAGCAGCAATATTGTTGCTAGTAAAAAGTACGTCGTCCATATATATGAGTAAAATAACAAATTCTCCTCCAAAATTTCAGACAAACAAAGCGGTTTCTAGTTGTGAGGCGAGGAACCCAAGACTCTGAAGGTAGTCGGTCAAACGAAGATACCAAACACGTGGAGCCTGTTTGAGGCCATAGATTACTTTATGAAGCTGACACACATGGGTTGGTCGGGTGGGGTCAACAAACCCCTAAGGTTGGGCCATATATACTTCTTCTATAAGGACGCCATGAAGGAAAGCATTATGAACATCCAGCTGTCTAATGGGCCAACTTAGTTGCATAGTAATGGCGAGGATCATGCGGACGGTTGCATGTTTTACTATTGGACTAAAAATGTCTCCATAATCAAGTCCAGGTTGTTGATGGAAGCCTTTAGCAACAAGGCATGCCTTGTACCGTTCAATTGATCCACCAGATTTTTGTTTCAACTTGTAGACCCACTTACACCCTATAATATTAAAATTATCTTTGTAGGGTACTAGGGTCCATGTACCTTGGTGTAGTAGAGCATCAAATTCAACTGCCATTGCTGCACACCAGGCTGGTGATTTAAATGCTTGAGAGAAATAAGATGGTTCGGATGGGGCCAATGTAGTTTGCAAAGCCTGAGGTAAAGGATTCCTGGTGCTCAACAGTGTTTTTGGTTTGAAAATGCTTGGAACATGAAGGATATTTTGAAGATGTACAGTGTGTCTATGTGAGATGTGACTGGAAGAACCAACATGAGAAATAAAAAGTTTCTTACCATTACCAACAGCAAGATTATTAGGGCCTACATACTCAGAAAGAATTGATAGATTGCTAAAATCTGGTGTTACGTGATTTGTAGCTATCAAGCCAAAATCTGTCAGGCGGTAGAATGTGGTCTCCCTATAGCGAGAATGGTGCGGATTGCCCAGTCAGATCCAGACTCTTGAGTGAAAGTTTGAGATGGACTCTCTATTCTAAGTGGATTATGATTAGGAGTCGTATGCATGGATTTGGGGCTTTATATTGGGTGGTTCTCACAACTCAAAGATACACAGATCATCTTTCAAGTTCTGAATTAGAGATCTAATTGAGAGTTGTTCTACCAAGTACTTTAGAGAGCCAATTTCTTCTGCATCCATTGTAGGAGATCATCTTTTTGCGTAGAAGATTTGAAGAGTCAAGTGCTGGATTGAGTCTGTTGCAATCTAAGAAGCACGGACACAGGACACGAACATGACATGACACGGGCATGCCGACACGGCATTTCTAAAAAAAGTAGGACACGGACAAGTCGGGGACACGTTAATATTTAATAATAATAATAAAAAAAAAAAATCTAATCATATATTAAAAGATAATATCATTTTAACTTTGTAATCAATTTAGCAATCAAATAAATAAAAATTCAAGTACCAGCGTACCACTGTAATATTTCCACATTAAGTTCCTCAAACTTGGTTACATATTTCCATAGAGGCTTAATTATATCTTCTTCATTGGAGGGGTGTGAACTAGAGCCAGGAATGGAACTCATTCTTAAATTCCAGAGGAAGAAGCAACAGATAGATAAAAAAAGAATTATTTGATATAAAGAATTGCAGAAAAAAATAAAGAACATCAGCAGCAAGGACATTTGCAGATTTGCATATTCGCTGTGAAGTAAAAAAAAAAAAACCAGCATCAAAGAGGTTTGCAACAACAACAAAGCATATAAGAAAAAATCAATAACAGAACATCCAATGATCAGAAAAACAGCAGCAGACTACCAAAAAAATAGTACAGAAACAACAAACAGCAAAAACAAATTTTAAGAGAAAAAAAAAAGTGACATGAGCAAAAACTAAACAAAAAAAAAAGCAACAGCAGAGAAAGAAAAAAAAAGCAGTAGCAAAAAAAAAAAAAAAAAAAAAAACAACGTACCTGATGAGCAAAAGCAGTACCACAAGCGAAGAAAGGAAGTAGAAGTAGCACTGCAACAGATCTCCTTCTTCTTCTTCTTCTTCTTCTTTCGTTAGGGCTGGACGGACAAATGAGATTTTTTCTCTTTCGTTTAAGGTTGGACAGACGAATGAGTTTCTTTTTCTCTTTCGTTTAGGTCTAGAGCTAGATGAACAAATTAAAAGAGCCCCATTTTCCTCTTAAGTTATAACTTTTTACAGACAGCCCCCTTTTCTTTTCTTTTTTACTTTAATTTTAATTTTTTTGTCAATTAAAAGAGGCCAGCGTGTCCCTAACGTGTATCGGCGTGTCCCAAGCGTGTCTCCAATGTGTCCGGAATATAAAATAAAAATAAATAAATAGGATACTCTTTTTGGCATGTCTGACACGTGTCCAAGCGTGTTTGGAGTGAGTTTGTGTTCGACATGTGTCGGACATGGATACGACGGCCTCGAAGAGATGTCCGTGCTTCCTAGGTTGCAATCAACGGTGTGAAGTCGTTGAAACATGAAGCTACACAAGATAACTTCAGTCCTTAGGTAGGGAATATCTAGGAAGGAAATTTGAGTTTCTTGTAATTGCGAGATTCATAGTGTTTGATTATTGATTTAGTTTGGATCCATGGTTTTTCACCCGGTTAGGGTTTTCCATGCAAAATCTGGTGTCCTTGTGGTGTATGCTTGTAATTTTTATTTTCACTTTATAGATTATTATTTTTTGTGCACTATTGGGCTGATTTATTGAGTGGACCAATCTAGAGATCTTATACCCTAAACTTTCAGTAGCACCCGTGTTTGTGAACCAGATAGAACCAAGTGCCCCATACGATTGCAGATTTGGCAAGGAGGATAATTGGGTTTAGAGTTGTGATAATAATTTGAATGGTTGGAGGAAGATCTTTCACGAGCAGTTTGGCCACCATGGCCCCGACCACAACCACGATTATTGGACCTCCCACGAGATCTAGATTTGCCTTGAGAAGAAGTAGTAGTGTATAAGGCAATAATAGGTTGTTTAGTAGCTGGTGTAGAATGATGCAACTCGAAGCGCAACTCAAATGTCAATAGTTGTCCAAAGAGTTCTTCAAAAGAGATGGGTGCATCACGATTTGCGATGGAGGTATGGACTGCATCATACTCAAGGCCCAATCCATTAAGGATTTGATTACACAAATCATATTTTGAAACTGGTTGCGCTATGGCCTCAAGGGCATCAGCAATTTCTTTCATCTTGTCAAGGTAATCAGTGATTGACACGCCTCCCTTTTTAAGATTCTGAAATTGTTGCTTAAGTTGCAACACATGAGACCTTGTTTGGATCAAATGAAGATTTTCTAGACGCTGCTAAACAGCACGGGCAAACTGGATGCCAACAACCCTCTGTAGGACTTAAGGTGTGAGAGTAGCATTGATTCATACAATAACAAGTGCATCTTGTTCTATCCAAAGGTCATAAGCAAGATTGGCAGTTGAAGTTGGTTAATTATTCTCATCACAGTGAAATTGATCAGGGTATGGAGCCTAGCCATCAGCATATTTCAACAATTTATTAGTGCGAAGAATGGGGAGAAGTTGACTCTTCCACAGCAAGTAATTATCATGATCTAGTTTGATCAAAATTAGACTGGCGATGTTCGAAATTGAGATGGTATCTGATGACCCTGATGAAGCCTTAACACAAAGAATTGGTAGGCAGACTTATCTTGTACATGGAAGAGTTCTGGAACACACGTCTGTGAGACAAGCAGCAACGTGACTAATATTGGAAAACAGAGTCCAAACAGATCTAGTATTAGAAAGTGGAAAGGTTAGATCACAGAGAGGACCGAACCAAATTTGATACCATGTAGTGAATATATTGATGAATGTGTATCTATTCATGTTCTCATCATATGTATATATAGTACAAGTTTGAGATCTTTGAAATCCTACAAAATAGGCGAACATATTGTCACATCCCGGACCCGAGAATCCCCTAATTAGGGTGGTTCCCAAGGTGTGACATCGTACTCCCGTGACCTCGCACCTGTTCCAGACCAAATCTGAATTCACGAAGGAGCAAATTCCATATTCAACGTGTGAGGATTACTCACAGACACATGTCAAAGAACATTTATTTGCGGAAGCATGTATATCATCAATAACAAAGGCATGAGCAATCTATTAATCAATCCATTATATTACCATCAATCTATAACAAAGCTAATAATTTAAACCTTCAATGCATACTTAAACTAAGTGCAAAACGAACTATCTAGTTTCAAATCATAATTACCACACTTGTACGTACTCCGGCTGTCAAAGCTAACCATTAACCTTACCGATCAAATCTCTACTCTGAAGGGTTATTAGCTATTCTCCTCGGTTATCTGGATCCCTGTGACACCAAGTGTAGCACCATGAATACGACGATTCAACAATGTATGAGCAATTAAGATATATCACATATTATATCAAATTTGAATTATTGACAGAAGATTAAAAGATGTCAAATAATCGGAAAACTAGGCACATTATGCATTTAAGAATAAATCATGCTTTATCGAATCATAAAACAAATACTTACATTCTAGTTGGCTACTCCCTTAGCTCAATCATCCCTTAATAGAGAGCATGCGTTTTGGGATGTCACCAGGGGCTCAGCAAAAGGTCCTCCTGGAGTTCCGGTACTCCAAGCTGTCTATTGCAGTGATTTACACAAATCTAAACCAAGACTCACCCCGTCGAGTATTGTCCGGTCGAAGCTAAGTAGTGCCGACTCATTTGATTCAATGAAGTACACCCACTTCCGTCTCACCTCCTCGGGGTAGGATCTTGACTTGGGGTCTCACCTCCTCTGGGTAGGATCTTGACATCACTTGGTCATTCACTTTCACTCCGTCTCACCTCCTCGGGGTAGGATCTTGACCTTCCGTCTCACCTCCTCGAGGTAGAATCTTGACTTCGTGGAACGTTACAGTTTATCAAGTCCATGCATGATATAATTGTAAGGTAATAGCAATACTACAAGAGAATAACACGAATACTATATAAAACAATCTTTGATATATTTGAGGGCAACAATAAAGTCATTAACAATATGAAAATGCAATGTGATTAATGGAATCAAGGAGGTTTACTAGCCAATCCTAATCTAATTACCCATCATCTCTAACTGTCTATTTCGATGTAGTTTTAGTTAATTCGATGCACATGCTACATTTTTATTGGTGTCACTTGTGTATATATGAGGTACATCGAATTCCTCTGAATCAACACCCATGGCGAAGTTCTAGACGAGACGGATAAGCACATGAGATAATCTCAGCCCAAGATTTCTCGTGTGTTACAATTTCCATTGGATTATGATAATCGATGATGTGTACCATTTTATGGACCTACAAGGTCAATCGTTTACAACCTAAAAACCTTATTGGTATAGTGTTTATGTCACAATCATCTTTAGGGATTGATTATGAAGAGTTTAGGACTTTTTAAGTGGGATTAACTCTCTTAGTGGCTAATGGTTCCAACCTAGGAGTCCAACTAGATTTAAAGTCCCATTTTCCAAAAGAGATAGGGTCAGGTTTAATGGTCCAAATATTTACTTTCTCTCCCAATCTCCGATCATTAAGTGGTGTATACCACTGGATTCCAGACTTCAAGATCTTTCCAACGGTATGTGGAACTCCAAAATCCGATATACGGGTAAAAAGTTATGGCCATTCGAAGTTAGCACTGTCGGGCCCAATGGGCCGACCCACTCGAGCGGGCCCAATTCTGGGCAATTTCTGAGTCTGAAAGTGTCAAGTTGGAGCCATTCTTCTTGCATTTCAATTACCCATCATCCTTCTACTATGTTAGACAAGATTTGAGCTTCCAAAGCTCCATGTACAAGCTATCTCATCAAGCCACATCCATTCCATTATCCATTAACATATATACATAAATCATTTCACATTATGAATTCCATTCAAATGAAAGGCTGAATTAACATTTCCAGAGAGTAACATTGCTCAATCAATAAATCAATTTGCATGCTTAAATCTAAATTGCTCATACTTGCCTATTTTTGGTGCTTTTCATTCTAATCTTTTCCTTTGGCTCAAGTCAAGTACAACCCCTCAATTTCTAAGCTCAAACCCATTTCCTACAATGGTGAATGTCAAGAGATGAATCTAATTAGCATGCATGCAATTCAAATGAGTCTAAATAGTTCCTAATAGGCTGAGAATATCATTTAGAAGATGGGTTCTTACCAATAGAGAAGATGGTGATGACAAGAAGCTTGAAAGTGAAGAAAATGAAGTCTTTGGAGATGGGTAATGATCCCTAGCAGCTCTAATCCAACATGCACAGCCCTCATCAGCTTGATTGGAAGCAAGGAGAAGATGATTGAGTGAGAAGCTTGTCAATGGAGAAGATATTGAGGGTGTGATTGCTTGTAGGAGCTGTAGCTATGGCTGAAGAGGGGATTCTCAAATCTTACTTTCCCATAACCTTTACCTTGAATGGAATAGAAAATGAAAGAAGTTAAAGGAAGAAGAAGGAAGAAGAACAAGCAGAGGGAGTCTCTCTCAGTTGAATGAATGAAGAAGGACGAATGAAGAGGATCGATGGGATAGTTCCTTTAAGGAGAATTTTTGATGGTTTTGCATGCAAGCCCATGCATTTTGAGAAAATTTGAGAAAAGGGCTTGGTGGAAATGGGGTTGGGTATGGGTCAAGTTGGGCTCAAATGATCTAGGTCCAACCATGAAGATGACTCAAGATGAAATGCTCTGTGCAATGTACATAGAAACTTATAAAAACTATGAACATAAGGGCGACCATAAATTATTCAAAAGGTTAAAGTACTACCTGACCCGGTTAGAACCCTACTAATCTACCTAAATCCATCATAAAATCATCCAAAACAAATATTAGGCATCTAATCAAGATTAATTAGGCATTAATCACATTTAAGTGGGGTCGGGGTTTTACACATATCACAGTCACAGAATTATCTTGGGAGATCTGGGAATAGCTGTAATGACTAGTATCCTTTTCTTTGATGATTCAATCTAGGATATGACAGCTGGGCCACTTGTGAGGAAGGCTGAGATGTGCTAACACGCTCCACACCCAATTAGGTGTATTATGACACACCTGATTCACTACCCAGACTATATCAGGGTGACTTAAGAGTACGATATTGCAATGCACCAACAATGCTTCGGTAGTCCGCGACATTTGTTATCGGGTTCACACTGCTCTTAGATTATAGTTGATTTGCCGAGTTTGATAGATATGAGGTACGAAATACTGCTAAGGACTGCGAGTTGTCAAAGGGAAGGAGAACGAAGAGTTTCTAGATGAAGGCAAAAAGTTCCTGGATTAGGCCATTGGTATGAAACAGAGAGGCCCAAGAGAAACAGACCATGAGCTCAGCAGTGCTCTGATACCATATAAGGGTTTGTAAGGACGAAACCCACCGGGCCCCGAACCGAGCTGGCCTGCGAGGGCAGGGACCGAGCTGGTGTAACCGCGGGTAGGTGTCCCCACACCTGAGAGGGGGGCGAGGCCACACCCAACTGCAGGAGGTATTGTATACACTTCAGGAGAGCGCGATAGGCTGCTCCCTACGCATGCTTTTGTCCCACATCGAGTGTGGACGCCTCCCACCCTTGCCTTATAAGCCTTGGCGTAAGGACAAGGATGTACCAACACACCTCCACGTGGAGTGTGTTGGTACATCCTTGTCCTTACGCCAAGGCTTATAAGGCAAGGGTGGGAGGCGTCCACACTCGATGTGGGACAAAAGCATGCGTAGGGAGCAGCCTATCGCGCTCTCCTGAAGTGTATACAATACCTCCTGCAGTTGGGTGTGGTATTGTATACACTTCAGGAGAGCGCGATAGGCTGCTCCCTACGCATGCTTTTGTCCCACATCGAGTGTGGACGCCTCCCACCCTTGCCTTATAAGCCTTGGCGTAAGGACAAGGATGTACCAACACACCTCACGTGGAGGTGTGTTGGTACATCCTTGTCCTTACGCCAAGGCTTATAAGGCAAGGGTGGGAGGCGTCCACACTCGATGTGGGACAAAAGCATGCGTAGGGAGCAGCCTATCGCGCTCTCCTGAAGTGTATACAATACCTCCTGCAGTTGGGTGCGGCCTCGCCCCCCTCTCAGGTGTGGGGACACCTACCCGCGGTTACACCAGCTCGGTCCCTGCCCTCGCAGGCCAGCTCGGTTCGGGGCCCGGTGGGTTTCGTCCTTACAGGGTTTTTCTTCACAATGTATTTACTCAAGCTGTTGTTACAAGAATTTATAGTGATTGTTACAGGCAAAGAAATAACAGCCTCTGCCTCACCGACAATGGATAAGAATAAGGGTGATGTGTAGCATTAGCCATGACTTGCACTTGTGGAAGTTAAGGATCTCATGGAAGTGGGGTTGTGGTTGGAGGACATCTTAACAGATCCAATAGTCTCTCTAGATAATAACAGGGGCCCACCATAGTGGAAGTATCATTCTACATTGAAATTTCAGGTGTGTGTGTGTTTTTTTTTTTTTTTTCAAGATAAGAAGATATTTATTAGAAACAAAAAATACAAACAGATATTAGACAACCCACACTTCAAATTTGATAAGCCCTCCTTGGCTCTGGTAAAGGGTCCTGCCGTGCAGTTCATAAAATGGCTTGCAACAAGCAAGGGGAAGTGATAGACAAAAAGAAGAGGAGGGAAATAAAGAAAACAAGAAACTGATGGAGCCCACATTCAATCAATGATCAATCAATGACTAAGTTCAATCAATGGTCAGGTATAAACTAATGCAAATTGAATGTATTTATGCAATCAATGATCGATCAATGACTAAGATCTTCAATAATATATGCTCAAAAGCTGATGTAATTATGCAATGATCATTTCTTTGAGGTAGCTAACGCAGATTGAATTTCGAATATCAGGCAATGAACGCTCTTGCTGTGTTAAAAAATAACTACACTCGTGACAAGACACTGTTCTTGAAGCAGCAGCTAAAAGCATTCCCAGAAATTTGAATGGAAAAAGAGAATCTATTGGGAAATCCAAGGAATTCCAGTCTCATTTATCATTCATTGTGGGAAGAGTGAATGTGGGAAGAGTGAAGCAAAAGACACAAAGGATGTGTAGTTTTGTCTGTAGATTAAGCTTATGCCGCCCATCCGACAGGGTTGGCCTACTTCGACATTATCTACTAAAAATAGAGTTGTTTTAATTAGACATTTACAAGTGCGTTGTTTATCATGTCTGATTCAATTGAAAAAAACAAACTTACTTATGGTGAAACTGGCATTGATAAAGTCATCATATAATAAAAGTTATACAAGTAAATTAATCAATTTTTTAAATCATCATATAATAAAGGGGATTTTACTAAAAAAATAATTTTAAGTGGCTATTGCACAAAACATGGAACTTTAACCAATAGTACATCAATAAGGGAATCCGTACAGAAAAAGTAACTTTTTTCACAAAATTTTTTTGTGGTTGCATTTAACCTTCATTCTATATTGAGGGTCGACTGTAACCCTTATTATAATAAATGAGGGTCACATTCGACCATGAGCAAGCATACTCTTCATATTCTTCCTTCTTTTTCGAGTGTTCGAGTTTTTGATTAAAGGAAGAGATGACTGGAAGATCTTACCTAGTAAATTACCAATCACCCCTAAAAATGTTGTTCATAGGTGGGTCAATTTAAGAAAGGTTCATTCCTTAATAAATATTGTCGATTGTTTGTGCATTATGTGAACTGCTGGTGCCTTGTTCTCTTCCCCATCTATAGTTTTCTTGTTGGTGGCACCTTTTATTTTAGGTCATTGGTATATTCTTATATGAGCATAATTTTTTTGGCCCAAAGCACAAATGAGCATGGATCTTAGCTTTTGAATTGCTCCCGAAATCAATTCTTCTATTTTAGCAAAATATGTTTCACGTGATGTTGCACAACACAATAGTATGCTAGAAATTTGGGCGTGAAATTACAAGAGCTTTTTTCGGGAAGGATTCTCTATGAGAAATTTACCAAAAAAATAACTTTAAGTGGCAGATCTTCCGGTCCTCTCTTCCTTTAATTGAAAACTCAAACACTTGAGAAAGAAGGAAGAAGATGAAGAGGTTATGCCTGTTCAAAGTCAATGCTACCCTCATTTGTTATAGCGAGGGTCACAATTGGCCCTCAACACTGAAAATGAAGGTTGAATGCGACTAAAAAAAAGGGTGAAAAAAATTACTTTTTCCGTACGGATTCCCTATTTAGTGCATTATTAGCTAAAGTTCCTTATTTGATGCAGTGGCTACTTAAAGTTATTTTTTTGATAAAATCCTCTATAATAAAAGTTATACAAGTAAATTAATCAAATTTTTTAATCATCAAATAATAAAAGTTATACAAGTAAATTAATCAATTTTTTTTAATCTAATTGTTACATTCATATCTATGAAAATGATCATCTTTTTGTTGGAAAAAAAGAAGTCTTAAAAGCTTATTCTCCCAGTCCCAATCAATATAAAGCTCTCAAAAATTACACTTAAATCATTTTGAAGTCCACTGAGTCCAAAAGTAAATTCCCCCTAGATCAGTTCTAGTCAACAAGGGATATATTTGACTCTTCTTTATAGATTGTTATCATTGTTTATTTATTTGATTCTCAATTTTAATCCAATCAATGTTCTCCTACTAGTAGATTTTATCTACTCGTGGGGTCCACTTAAGATGCCTTCTTATTAGCATGGCAGGGTACAGGAAAAGCTCTCTCCAAGGATAAGGTGCAACAACAGGAAAAAAAAAAAAAAAATCATCTCCAAGATTATAATCCTAACCTTTAATTTAATGGGAGGTGCTCCTATGAGAAGCACTCTCACCATTCACCAACTTGGTGAGAGATGAGTGGGAGCCTTTACATTTAAGTTGGTGAGAGTGGATATGAAAGTGAGGGCCTCCACCTATCTCTCACCAAGTTGGTGAGAGTGCCTCTCATAGGAGCACCTCTCTAATTTAATAGCCTTAATATTTTGTGATCTTTTAATTATAGATTTTTTTAGATTCAATCTAACCATGGATAAAGATTTGGGGGTAGTGAATTTGAGTGTAGTACATGATCATGGGGGAGATGAGAGCGTGACCCAAATGGGCCCCATACAGCTGGACCATTTGGGGGAGAACATTTCACTCTCGTTCACTCTCACTGAAACTAAACTAGTCAACCCCTAAAAACCACCCAATCATCCTACTAATTACAAAACGACGCCCAATCATCCCACTAATTACAAAACGGTCCCAAGTTCAACACAGTCAGCAAACACCAAATGACCCACAAATTCATCGTGCAAAACCCTCCACCGAATCAAACAATCACACGTGTCAATCAACCCTCCGTACATGCCACGTGTAATCCGACATGCCATCTCCTTCGCGGCTCCGATATATACCTCCCAGTCCCAGATCTAAAACCTCTCTTCCTCGCTTTCCCACTTCCGACCTTTTCGATCGGAAAGTAAAACCCTAAACCCTAAAATGGCGATCCGGACATTCCTCTTCACTTTCTGCATTTCAGCTCTTCTCGTCTTCCATGGATTCTCCTCTGCAACATCGCCTCCGAAGACACCTGAGGATCTCGAGCTCGAAGAAGACCTCAAATTGCTCGAAGAAGACGAATCTCCGGCCGCCGGCAAGCACTCCGATCCAGATCCCGATCACTACTCCGACGAGGATGAGTTCGAGAACTACGACGACGTGGAAGGATCGGAAGATTCCGGCCACTACGACCACTCGCCGCCGCAGCCGGAGATCGATGAGAAGGATGTCGTAGTGCTGACGGAGGGGAATTTCAGCGATTTCTTGGAGAAGAATCGGTATGTGATGGTGGAATTTTATGCTCCGTGGTGCGGGCACTGCCAGGCGCTCGCGCCGGAGTATGCTGCGGCGGCGACCGAGTTGAAGGGCGAGGCGGTGCTGGCGAAGGTGGATGCGACGGAGGAGAACGATTTGGCGCAGCAGTATGACGTGCAGGGGTTTCCGACGGTGCTTTTCTTTGTGGATGGAGTTCATAAGCCGTATCCTGGGCAGAGGAACAAGTAAGATTATAACTTCTGTTAGTTTTGTCTTTTGTCGTTTTTTGGTGTTTCAGTTGGAGAAGTAGAAGTTTGTTAGGTTTGTGTAGATTGCAGGGCTAAAAGTTGAGTTTTTGTTGTAGCTGATGAATCCATGGATGATGAGATTTTGTGCTATTTGTATTCAGACTGGGAATGTTGTCAGTTTGACTTGGGAATCGTACTCTTTGGTTAAAATCGTTTGTGCGGAAATTATGTATATGAAGTCTAGTGACTTGTTTATTGAAAAGTTAATCCCTTTACATTCCGAAGATATAGCCAGGTTAGTGTGAATTATTCTGTTAAAGATTTTGACTTTTGACGCATAAAGATAGGAAATTTGAAGAAATGGAGAGGTTAGGGCAGCAGGTCATCTATGGTCATTATTCTAGTGGAATGTTCTGAAATAGGTCATCTATGATCATTATTCTAGTGGAATGTTCTGAAATTGTGATATCAATTTTGTGATATTTTATGGGTTTTTTTTCCTGAATGAATTGACTATTTTGTAGTTGTGCTTATGTTAATTTTTTTTAGGTTATATGGATGTTTTTGTTAATGGTAGAGCACTCTGCTTAGAAATTCAAGTAGTTGAATATTTTAGGTGTATTGGACAGAGAATCAGTGCACATCTTGACTTCTTCGTTTATTTTTTATGAGAATTGTGGAAACACATTGCTTTTTGGAATAAAACATTGTTTCATTGGCATTACTGCGAAGGTTAGGTTCTCTTGTTTAAATATAATTAGGATAGAGTATTGGGGTGGTCATTATTTTGCATAATGGAGATAATGACAATTTGTAGAGTACATTTATATCCAGTTCTCTATTTCCTCCATTTTTTTCCACTAAGCATGTGCATTTTCTAGCTCAGGGATTTTTTGTTTTCATTTCCTTTTTAAATAGGGATGCATTTGTTTAATCTTGATTCTTGAGGTGATGGCCTGGGTAGTTTGTATGTTTTGTCTTGTATTGTTCTCAGTTTCTTTCCAGCAAAACATGTCATTAATCTAAAGACAGATTTTACAGTATGAAATATAAGTTAAAATCTCAGATTTTGATCTATTAAATTATACACTGTGCCTTTTGTGGTTTCTCAAACTTTATTATGTCATTCCGCTGATGGCATTTTGCACCCATTAATGTGTATTTGAGTGGATACTGATTTCTGAATCTAATATGCAGGGATTCAATTGTGACTTGGATTAAGAAGAAGACAGGGCCGGGTATTCATAATGTGACCACAACTGAGGATGCCGAAAGGATATTGACTTCTGAGAATAAACTGGTTTTGGGCTTCCTTGAATCTTTGGTGGTACTTTCTTACTCCTAGTGTTAGTTGGACATAACAGAAGTTTGCCAATTTTAGAATTATGAAGCATTTTTTTTCCGAATAGTTTGAATTATGAAGCATTAACACCTGGATGATAGCAAATGATATATGTTTAGGAGTGTTTAGTAGATTTGATTGAGCACTTGACATTGTTAAATCAACTTGGTCAAGACTCTGGTAATGGTTGGGTTGAAAGCAGCCTTCCTGCTCTATGACCTTTTTTTTCTTATAGAAAAAAAGGCCTTGTTTGTTACTTTGGTTTAGTAAAAGAACCCTTTCAAATTTGAATATCCAGTCAAGTTTTTGAGATTGTTGTGTGACTACTGGGATACTTGATGATGCATGCCCAAGCTCAGTTCACACAATCAAGCAATTCAATGTGAACAATTGCTACCATAAAAAGTGGATCATGCCTTAGGCTAGTTGGGAGCATTGATTGATGGCTTAGTCAGCACACAGTCCAGTGTTAGATCCTAAATCTCAGCAATTTATATAACTTGAAAATCCACTAAAACTGCAAAGAAAATGGTTTGATCAGATGTTGCTTATCCTTTCAAATCTATCTAGACCAGTTCTATAGGTTAGCCAGGCTAGTTTTTGTCCTTGTTCAATCCAAGCCTTAAAAATATGGCACACTTTCTAAGGATCGCTGTTTTGCAACTTCCTTGCGACCTTGAGTTGGGGCAACTCTCATAAACCCAGTTTACTTGATCATCTATGTAATTGAATAGCACTTTGGATTTCATTAGTTTTATTTTAAGTTTTGGGACCCTTAGAAAGACCCAAGTTATCCTTATAATTGACAATTTAACCTCCTTTGGTCACTAAAATGATTGCAATTTATAGGATAGGTGATTTATATCAGCCGTTATTAGGTGTGCACCTAACTGTGGGGCCCACTGTTGGTCTAGATGGACCAAAATAGGGAACCCCCCACCCTCTCTTAAACTACATAGGTCCCATGGGTTTTACACCCATCCAAATGGACTGGGCCCACAATTCAACTGTGCACCTATTCGAATGGATTGTGAAGCTGTTAAACTCATGGGGCCCGCATGAAGATGATAGGATTATCGAATGGGCCCCAAACTCCATTGGTAGATTAGGCCCACCCAGATCTTGAAATCCCCCCGTCCCATCCCTAGGCGTGCCCCACATCCTGACGCGCATGTAGCTCCAATGTGTGACACACGTACTGGATGACTATATATATATATATATAGATATATATATATATAGGCAATTCTTCCTGTGAACATGGTGCTCACCATCTTAAAGTGAGGGCAACATAGTGAGGCCCTCCTTTTTATCCATCCGAACCATCCACACACATGGGACCCCCCCAAATTGCATCAGATCCCATGGTTTTCACCTTTCATAATATATGAGATTGTTAGATTGAGGGTCTTCTTTTGTTTTTCATGTAAAGTCATTAAACTTGTGGGCTATGGATCAAGGAGTGTGAGTCACGAGATTGACCCCAAAGTTTGATAAGCCTGTGAGCACCATTCTCACAGGAATATATCCCATATATGTATGTATGTATTTCAGTAAGTTTTGTGGTTTGCGCCAATCGAAGGTAAGCTGTTTTAGCCTTTATATTTTGAAAAATTTTATATCAATTTTGAGCTTTGATTTTTCCTTGTAAAATTCCCAATATTGGGAGAGAATCTTTCATACTCTCTAAATGGCAAGGTTAGAACCAAGTCATTATTTTTGAAAGCCTAAAATTTGGCAAAGTCCTACTCGCGAACAACCCAAGGAATTTTCAAAATTATCACTGGCGTAAATTTATAAGTTTTCAACCTACCAAAATCTCTAACTGTATAACAGCATTGTCTAAACCCATGTTGTCCAAAACCACACTAATTTTTCCCAAGTGACTATTTATCTCCCTATCCAACATAGATGCCACAAACAACATTGTTTAATGCTTTTTCTGAGAACATTAAATGTGGTCATCTAAAAAGTTGGAAGCTAGTTTTTCCTCCCCTGAAAATTGATTGAAGTCAAATAATCGATCAGGTGTTTGAAATGTATCTTTGCATCTCATGTCATGTGGTTTACTCTTTTCTTCCACATTTTTACTGGTTCTTTGAGTTGTTTACTTCAAACCTATTGCAGGGTCCCGAGAGTCAGGAGCTTGCTGCTGCCTCAAGACTTGAAGATGATGTCAGCTTCTATCAAACTGCTAGTCCTGATGTGGCAAAGCTGTTCCACATTGACCCTAAAGCTAAGCGTCCGGCTTTGGTCATGTTGAAGAAGGAGGATGAAAAAATTAGCCTCTTTGGTTTGTTCCATCATACTTATTTAAAGTTGAGGTGCCTTGGAAGCACTTAAACATTTCTTTGAAGCTAACCTTTTCATTTTTGCAGATGGTCAGTTTACTAAATCTGCAATAGTTGATTTTGCGTTTGCCAACAAGCTTCCTTTAGTGACAACCTTTAGTAGGGAAAATGCGCCAATGATTTTTGAAAGCCCAATCAAGAAACAGGTAGCATTGTCTTTATGCCATCATTGCATCAACTTTTGAATGATTGCTTTCTTGCATGAGAAGATCTTCCATTATCTTTGATTCATCTCTGCTTCTTTTTTCAGATTTTGCTCTTTGCCACTAAAAATGGCTCTGAGAAAGTTCTTCCAGTTTTCTTTGAGTCAGCAAAACATTTCAAGGGAAAGGTAACTCATGGGATATGCTTTGTTCTACTTATGTTGATTCATTCTTTCCCTAACTTCGTACTTCTAAGTATCTTTATGTGTGCATGTATGCATTACAAAGCTTGTGCTACCCATCAATGGATTCCTCTTCTAATTTTAAACGAGCTTTAACCATCATCATCAAAGCCTTGTCCCAACTATGTTGGAGTCAGCTACATGAATTCTATTTTTCCATTCTAGTCTATGTTGGGGACAGCTCCTTGGATAGTTTGCACTTTTTCAGATTTATCCTTACTAATTGCACTGATGTCCTCTTCAGCCTACCCTTTTTCCTTGAGGGTCCATCACGCAGTATGCGGATGCACTATCCGCCCAATCAAACCAAAAAAAGGAAAAAGTCCAGCAATTACTACTGATTGCAAAGAATAATAGAAATCCCAGAATTAATAAAGTGTAAGGAACAATGCAGAAAACCCCAAAAACCTGATCTGTAAAGCCTTCTCAAGCCCCAAGATACAATGGAGAGAGGCAAAACAAAGCAAAACAATGCTTTATGAATAGTTTCTGAAACTTTACTGTAGCGTGAACAGTGATTCCAACCCAAACGCACATATGTACAGTGCCTAAACTCCTAGTAAACCCTAGCAAACTTTACCTAAATGATTCTATGCATACTTAGAAGTCCTAAATCCACTTTCTAAACATAAAACATCTGGAAATTTCAAAGGAAATTGGGAAAATTCCAAATTTCCAAAATCTGGGTCGTCTCGGATGTCTGGGAGTAGAATTGCTGTGGGGCCTAGATGGCCTATTTGATGATGGGAAAAACCCAACGATCTTGTAGAGAACTCATGGGCGAACCTATTACTAATGGTCTCATGTGGATTGGTTCAAATTTGGTCCACCAAACAGCTCTTCAAAGTTACTCCACGTGGATGCCCTGTTTTGGTTTATGAAGTTTTTGAAGATTAGCAAACAGCCCTTGAACTTCTGAATATTCTCCAAACAGCCCTGAACTTGAGTTTTCTTAAATAATTGGGTATTGTTTGAGATCCAGTTGATCCTTTTGGCCCATTACAAGCGTGTGTTCTGCATGCTTGATCACAACCATCCAAAGCATTAAATAATCAATTCTTCATCAACTTATGAAAATTGATCGGCTGAATCAACCTGTATAGAGAAACTTTTCATCACCATCGACGCTGTTGGCCAAACCATCCATTGCCTCTCTTGGCCTGACCTTTCTTTCCCCGTTGTTGGCCAAACTTTTTCCTTGGGTTGGCTGTGCAAGTGAAAATCTTGAGCTTTTTGAAGAATGGGCTTTGGGCTCTGCACTTTGCGCTTGATGCTTGGGAAAAGTGGGACAACTCTTCTCAGGTTCCAGTGAATTCCGAAAGTAATTCTTGAACGTGTAATTTTCTTGGTGTTTACTTAAGTGTGTGTATCCAATTGGTTCTATGAGCAATATAGCTCATGGATTATAATGGGCCACGCATAAAACCCTATTTGCACTTAACCCGACCATCCTCGCTCCCTCTTACGACCTTAAGGCCTTGATATCTACACCGTGTGATATCCAATCTGCCTGGTCAGTGGATCACTTCTTATCCATGTAAACCTTTCCATCTCCCATTCCCATCCTTTTCTTATCACCCAGGTGGGCTCCACAGGACTGTCATTTAAGTGTTCTCACATCCAGTCACTGAGGAGAACACTGCCATATAGATGCGCACACACACATATGATAGTGGTCTGTTTCTCTAAAATTTTGTTGTGCTCTATGAGAGTGAACCTACTTACAATAGCTTGGCATTCATCATGTTTTTGGTTCCCCTGCAGCTTATCTTTGTATATGTGGAAATGGACAATGAAGATGTTGGGAAACCTGTTTCAGATTACTTTGGTGTTACTGGAGATGGTCCCAAAGTAATATTCTTTTCATAGTTCTTCTAAATCTACTCATTTTCTCATGCATTTAATGCAAATTCCATTTGACATTCAACAAATCTGAATTATCCGACAATCTTCATTTGCTTTCAGGTTCTGGCATACACAGGAAATGATGATTCCAAGAAGTTTTTTCTTGTTGGTGAAGTGACTGTAGACAGTATCAAGGTCAGATTTGAACTTTCATCCTTTTTATTCTTTATCACTTTACTCCTTTTTTCCCCCGCCAATGTGTATTGATAAAGCTCAGTTTTTCAAATGGGTTTTACAACCTTTTAAGTCTAATTGCCAGAGAACTCGTAATTTCAAGGACAGCCTGGATTTTCAATTGAGTTCTCATAGAAGTGAAATGAGTCATCACATCCAAATTTTGAGTCGGGTGTGATGTGCGTGCTTTGTTTATTGTTGTAATGTACTTTTTAAGATCTTTCTCAAGACAATAACACCATTGGGATAACTATGGCGTCTTAACATAAATGCATTGAATTTTTATGGATTTAATACCTAAAATTTCTGAATAGGGAACAAATTTTTTTCCTGTTTCTTATGCAAACTTTCAGATGCAAGTACCATTCAAAAAGGAAAATAACATTTAGATGCACGTACTTTTATATTATTTTTGTTTTACTTTGTTTTCAGGCATTTGGGGAGGGATTCTTGGAAGATAAGCTCAAACCCTTCTACAAATCAGATCCAATACCTGAGACTGTAAGCTATGAGAGTTGACTTCATGCCCGATTTATCCTCTTTTGTTCTTTGATACTTTTATCCTTACTTTTTGCTTTTTTTATTCTATTCAGAATGATGGGGATGTCAAGATAATTGTTGGAGATAACTTTGAAGAAATAGTGTTGGATGAGTCGAAGGACGTTCTTCTTGAGGTGATGATCTGCCTTGATGGACTCCACCGAATCCCCCCTTTAATATTTTCATTTCATTTGATTCTCTTTTCATCCTTTGTACTAGATCTATGCACCATGGTGCGGGCACTGCCAAGCACTAGAGCCGATATACAACAAGCTTGCCAAGCATCTACGTGGCATTGATTCACTTGTCATAGCTAAGATGGATGGAACCACGAATGAACATCCGCGGGCCAAGGTCCGATATCTCTCTTACTGTAACAGTCATTCACATCCAAGCTAACTTTCTCTATTTGATTTAAAAAAAAAAAAGGCTCAACTTGGGAACCAGCCTCTTCTTGAATTCTGGGGATGGAATTTTTAATTATTTCTATTTTCTTTTCTTTTTTTCATCAATGTTTGGACTTGTGTTTTGTGCTAACTATTATCTAAAAAGCATTCTTTTATCGGTTTTGTTGTTGCAGTCTGATGGGTTTCCCACTCTTCTCTTCTTCCCAGCTGGAAATAAGAGCTTTGATCCTGTTCGTAGAGATTTCTGTGCATTCTTCTTATTTTCTTTGTTTCTTCTATTGTTTATGTTTGTAGTTTTGGTCATGAGTTACTTGACTTTTAAGATATATTTTTTGGTTTAAGCAGCTTACAGTTGATACGGATCGAACGGTGGTGGCATTTTACAAATTCATCAAGAAACATGCTTCAATTCCTTTCAAGCTTCAGAGACCAGACTCTTCTGTAAAATCTCAAAGTGAAAGCCAGAAGAGTTACCACAAAGATGACACGAAGGATGAACTATGAGGATTTTATTATACTCACTAGCATGGAGCAATGAAGAGGTTGTGTTTAAATGTGATGAATAGATGTATGATCATTTTATTGCAAACGCATCCTCTGGAGTATTGCAAGGCTATGAATAAAAGTTTTTGGGCAACTTTATCAACGTGAATTGTAGCATTAGCTAATGAGTTGCACTAGTTTAGGTAATGTACTCTTTTGCGAAATAAATGGCTTTTTTCAGAAATGTTTTATCATTGGTTTGGCTATCAAATGTTTCATACCTTGTTGGAACCATGCAATGTTTTAAGGGGCAAATGAAGGAACCGACGGTAGCATGAGTATTAATGGAGCTTCTTGTGCCTGGTTCTGGAGTGCTAATAAGTGAACAAATGTGTATGTCACAGCCAATATGATGTGAAAAGAAGGATACAAAATCACTAAGATCATTAATACGTGCTGGACTAAAGCCAAACATATAAAGCATTTATAATCAAATTGGATAAAAATGTAATTGCATTGTAGCATGCAGAATAAAAACACAATCGAGACAGACAATTAGTATATAAATGGTAACGAAAAGATACCTTTTTCATGCGTATCAATGTTGCAATTAGAAATTTATTTTTGATAAATTTGATTATATAAATTGTATTATATGATAACTTAATTTATAATAATTTTATCACACTACAAGTTTGGGTTTCTCAATTGAAGCAGACATGTCAAAGAGTTTGTAAAATGTCTAATTGAAAATAGCTCTATTCAAGCAAAACAACTCTACTTCAAGCAAATCTAAAGTGGTATTTAGCAATTGTACTTTTTAGGCTTATATGACTTAAAACTAAATCTAATATATGTTTAACTAATTTAAACTATTTGGAAAATTTTATTTTAATGCATCAACTTTCACCTTTTTCCTTTTTACATAGCTAACAAAAACTTTTTCATCAGCCATGAATATCTAAAGTAATAGAACATTTTTTTCGACAAGTTTGCTCATATGTAACTTATATCTTCTCACATATTTGCCTATACTAATACTACTACTTTTACATTATAACAAATTTGCACGCATTACTTGTACTCCGTGACAACTTTACTTAGAACTTTTATATCGAGTTTTCTCCTAGGATAACGTCCTTGATCTAGACATTAAAGAGGTGGAACCCCATAAATAACCCAGGACCTCCTTAATTTCACCATAACCAACCAAGACATTGCGGATGTCTTAATGCAAGAATGTCCTACGAGAAAACTCCCCTAACTTCTATCATATGGCAAGTTTGATTCCTTTTAATTGAATCAAACATACCAAAAAGTTTATTTATAAACGGACTAATTGAAACAACTCTATAAATAATATTTTAATTAAATCAACTCTATGCTAAGTGGATTAGACTTGCCAAGCGGGTACTAATTGAATCAGCTCCGTCTCAAATAGTTCAGACTTTCTAAACAAGCCTTAAATGAATTAGACATGAGAAATTTTCATATGCTTACACCTCTCCTAATTATGGTGAGTCGTTATAGCAGGGCGGGCCTTATGATCCATCCGAACCATCCACACACATGGGCCCCCCCTAAATTACATTGGATTCATGAAGTTTTCACCCATTTGAATGAAATGGACCCTTGGATCGAGGTTTTGGTTTTTTCTTTAATATAAAGTTGTTAAGCTTGTGATGAAAGGGTTAAAGGCCTGGGATAGACCTCAAACTTAATATCTGAGCCCATCCAAGATGTGTCTTTCCATGCCCCTCATCATTGGGCCACCAAGTGGGCCCATTAGGCTACCTCTCACCATAATACAGTGGGAGGTGTGTGCACACGAACATTGCTATCAGTGAATTGATCTATTTATCTTCATCTGCAGTGGGGCCATGCAATTTTGTGGTTAAATCATCTGATTGTCCATTTTACGGTCTTAGATAAAATCATACATTTTATAGATTGGAAAAACCTAGCTGCCTATATTTCAACTTGCACTAATCTTCATCATCTTTGAAGCCTTATTCCCTTCATTTAGAGTGGCCAACTTTATCTGATGCATGTAGGGATCCCTAGGTGTAGTTATGGGAGTGGACACACTCTCTAGTCTCTACAATTGCAGCCCCTGTTGTGCCTCCCTTTGCCTGCTAATTATTATTAGGGAATTTCTTTAACATTTGGTGGCCAATAATTTTCAACTACAAATTGCCAACGAATGCAAATAGGCACTAAAATTATGTTAGAGAATCAGATCACCATAAAAGCAAATCACAAAATGCATCATAAGTCAAAGCATGAGACCTATGTACAGTGGCGGAGGGAGAGGGGATTGAGGAGGGGCCCTCCTCAACTTCTTTGTTCCCTTAGAATACTTAGGCAAAAGTTTAGAGAAATTTTGGTCTCTTGCAACTTTGCCCCTTGTCACTTTTGTTTTTTATTTATAGAAGGAGAGAAATTAACCAATTTGTCCTTTGCTTTATGCCAAAAGTAAGTAAATCATCACCAAGTTTTAAGGAGAGTTTCTCTCTCCAAAATGGATGTCTACAAAATAGATATTTGTGCTACAGGATACTTTGAGATAATACTTTCTTTAAAATTAATTGGATTTGGCTTATTGGCTATCCTTTGGATTCAAATAGGAGTTGGCCCCACTATATGTACATTTTAAATTTATGATGTGCTCAATCTATGAGATAAGCCTTTCTTTAGAATTAGTTGGATTTTGGCCTATTGGCTATCCTTTGGATTCAAGAGGGTGTTCGTCTCATTGCATTTGCATTTAGAAATACAATGTGTTCAATTTCTTGGTGGGATCAACTCTTATTATAGTAAAATTTGGAAAAAGTCCACTTTAAGTCCTTCGGGTGGAGCCCTCTGCTGAATACTCCCCATTAAACTCATGACAGCATTAAGTTTTCTTAGCTAGTCATTATTTTAGGTGTCTGTCAATGCAAGGAAGGAGGATTGTATTGGTCCTTGAATCCTCACCATCCATCTTCACTTGGGCCCACCAATGATAACAAACGTTCTGCATCAAATACTCCTGGGTCCCATTATTTGGGCAGTTGCAGTTTCCTCTATGATCAGCATATATGGATTTGTCTTATTTTAAAGGCAAGAGACGACATGTGAATGTGCAGTGGGATCCAGTCACGTGATGTGATCCAACCTCACCAATCTGGGCCTACGAACCCACATGATCCAACCCCACCAAAACTGATGTTCTCGTTGAAGCTTTGCCAGTTTGGTCTGGCTCGGGTCTAGTTTTTAAACCAAAATAAAATGTTTCTATGAGAGACGTTGGCACGTTTGTACTCGAATTCGATCTAAATACCTTCAGGCCTGTTCGTTTAATTTAATTGAATTCCTAGGATATTATATACGGTAAAAGTGGTTAAAAATGAAGAAATAAAATATATAAAAAAATGAGCTTGCAATAATATGAAAACTAAATAAGGAAAGATGGAAAATAAATACATAGGCCCATACACTTATTATTTTTTTTTTCTTTTTCTATAACGGAAGGTGTCTCAATCTTTTGGGCCATAATAATTTCTACGGGCCTAGAAAAAGCCGTATAATTCCCCTACGCTGCTAGTGCAATAATACAACTGTGGTAATAGGCGAGCTACCCCTCGGGGTTACCCCTATGCTTATTATAGATGACCCTACTACTCTTGGAATGACTTGTGGGGGAATGATAGCTGAAATACTTGTTTGTTAGTAATCTTAAGTGAAGAGGCTCACCTGACTTGTGTGGGGTTTATTTGTATCGTACCATTCATTTCTAACTCTAAGAATATAAGAGCATGCTTGCCATCTGTCCACGGTGTGAAATCCTCGTCATTACTTTCTTTTCTTTTTCGGATTCACGAAAAACCCATTGTTGGAAATGGACCCCGCTTTCTCAAAATACATGAAAGCCGTCAAAAGAGAAGAGAAGCTCGGTCGAACCTCCCCCATTAAACTCTGGAGATCCACGCGCGCATTGATTTGCGGATGAATGGTGACTTAGACGTTACACTTTTTTGCTATGGACACCTGCCTTATGAGTCCCATAATCACGACCTGAAACCTTAATAATGTTAAGGAGGTCTAAAATGGCTATATAGTTAAGTCTCGTTCGTTCGTTGATTCCTCATATATTATGATAAATTCACGAAAAGTGCAAGCCATTGAATAATTAATTTTAGATTCTCATTGGTCCCATTTGTAAAATTTGAACCGTTCATTCTCTCTAAAAGCCCTAAAACGGAGATGGGGTCAAATTTGGTAGCCTCATTCAACATGTATTGTTAGAAAATGGCAAAAAACTCCTGATCGTTGATCACCATGAACAACGTTGGTGATTTGCGGATAAATTGTGTTCTAGACAGTAGTATTTGTTTTTTCTTTGGAAACCTACCTTGTGGGCCCCGCAATTACTATCCGAACAGTCCATCATGTTGAGAAGGTTCAAGACGGTTAGCAATTAATTTTCGGCCGTTGAATCCTCATGTATTTTGTGGTATTTATAAAAAAGTGTCCATTATCTAAAAAATTAAATTTTCATTTTTGTGGGATTCATAATGAAAATCCAAACGTCAATCACCTGTAGAAGGTAAAAAAGGTCAGTGATCCAAATTTTAGGACTTTACTCATCATGGATTGTGAGAAAATTCCAAAAAACTTGTAACGATTGGACCTAATATATGTAAATCCAAAGCTTCCTTTGTTTAGAGGATTACTCTCATATTGCCGAACGTGCCTATTTCTACAAAGTGTTTTAAAATGGAAGATCGGAAGTGAATATTAAAAAATGACCATATGTTTGGCATCACCTTAGTAATTCATATTCACGAAAATGATGTCTACTCCCATCTACCTGACTTTCAGTAATTCATATTCACGAAAATGATGTCTACTCCCATCTACCTGACTTTCTTAATTGAGTGCTCTTCTTAGATTTTAATTCATTCTACATAATTTACGATCATGTATAGGCTCACATTCAAAATGTTCCAATCTCATACGAGTCGGGTTTGAGCTGGGGTTCGCCCACATGCAACTCTGTTCGAACCCATCTAGGCCCGTGATGATAAAAATGGGGTTTGACTTTGCCACATGCCCGCATTCATAATTTACCACAACCACTCATCATGGGACTCAGCTGCATCCACTCATCACGTGGGCCAACAAATTGGGACGCTTCAGATCAAATGGGGAAACGTAAGTTCTCTCAACTGAATCCTCATATCATAGCTACTAGCCTGAAGCCCCATTGTATCGCAAAGGTTAAGTCCTAAATAATACATTAAAATTAATATCGCATTCATATAAATCTATTTAAAATAAACTAATTAAAAAATTTAAATCAATCAAAAAATTATTAAAACCAAACCTTTCATCGCTTAATCCACGACAGCATACATAAAATAAATGATTCATATGTAATTATGCTCATTTTTAATACTATATAAAAATTTTAAAAATAACTTTAATTTATAGAGTTAAAAGGCATCTCTTTGAATTGGGTTACATCCACATAAATGGGCCCAAAAGACACTTTTTATAGAAAAAATAAATTAATGTAGTTTCTCCTCAAGTCAGAATTAAAGATTTATTGAAAAAAGATTTTCACCCAACAATCAGCTATAAAGAGAAAGAAAATAAGTAGAGTGCATACGCCGTTTACTCCTGCCAGCAGGAATCTTCCTTTCCCTCTTCCTTTCCCCTCACACTCGGAAGTACGCGTTCGCTTCTCGATAATTCCATCTCCCTCCCTCTCTCCCTCCGAACCAATAAAGAAAAGGAGTCCTCACTCGATAGGCGAAAGAAAACAAACTCTTCCTTCAAAATCGCAGAATTTCATGCCATTCCACACGATCAGTTGAAGTTTCGAAAAGGTAACCTCTCTCTCTCGGTTTCTTCCTTTCTACGTGTTTTCTACTTCACTAGTCTATATGAAGATACCACATTCATCTACATCTTTTCCCTCCTATCAGATCTACGTTTTTTCCCCTTCTTTTTTGCCCCCCTTCTATATATAGAGCTTTATTTCTAGATCCTTTGAAAGTTCCATTTCTCCAATCGAAAGTTCCAGATCCTCTCCTTTTCTCTCTGTCATTTTCCGATCTGACTCCAGATCCTCCATTTTTCTACTGTCAAATCGCACGCATTGCTTCGATCTATAAGGTGCTAGATCTGGTTTTCGTTTCTGTTCTGCTTATTAGTGTTGTTGTAGATCTAGTTTTGTTTCTGCTGATTTTCTAGATCTGGTGATAAGTAGTGACCTGAATCTCTAGATCTCTGTGTTTCTTTCTGTGGATTTGTTTAGGATTTGGTAGATCTGGCCATGGTGCGACTCGCTCGACTCGGTTTTTCCTTGGCATTGCTTCTGTTATTTGCAGATCTGCCTTCGTCTTCTTCATCAGACGCACCAGCTCCTTCTCCTGATAGCGGAGGAGATTCTCCGCCTCCGGACGCTCCGTCTCCTTCGCCGCCCGCCACTCCATCCCCTGCTCCGTCGTCGGGATCTCCAGCTCCGTTCCCTTCGCCGGATGCGTCTCCTCCGGCTCCCGAAGCGCCTGGGCCGGCACCTGTGTCGACTCCGTCTCCGGCGCCGGTACCGGCACCCAACGGAGGATCAGACGACGGGCCGCAGGATATTAGCGGCGGCTCGAATGAGAGTTCTTCCCGTGGATTGAAGGCCGGTCAGAAGGCCGGGATCGCACTCGGCGTTATCGTCGGAGTTGGGATCGTTGGCGTGGGTGGATTCGTCTACAAGAAGCGGCAAGAGAATATTCGGAGATCGCGGTATGGTTATGCTGCTAGGGGGGAGCTTCTATGAGTGAGATCTTCTTCACATGAGAGATTGATTCGAGTTCCTATTACATGATTTTTATTCTTCTATAAGAAAATTTCATAACATTTGCAGATTGGATCACTCCTATTCATTTTGCATTCAGAATAACATTATTAGAAAGAAATTTTTTGTTTTTATGTGTAGTAATCCTCTGTTTATGTAGAGATGTGATATTGGTGGGAGATTCTGCTTAGAAACTTAAATTCTTACTACATTCAGGTTTACATTAGAACTATTTTATGTGTTTCCTTCTTGTATAGTAATCCCTCTGTTTCTTTGGAGATGTGATTTTGGTGGAAGACACTGATGGGGAGATTTATTTGAGATCATTTGATATTTCTCTCTCTTTTTAAAGATTTGGAGTGGTTGCTAAAATGGATCCACCTTTGGAGTTGGAGTGGAATAAGTAGGATGCACTTCTAAATCCGCCCTAGATTTACCCCATGTGCATTTGTTCTTGGTTCAAAGGCGTCGCCCCGTCTCATATCATTTGGATATGTATTTATGAGAGGTCGGGCATGTACCTTTGGATTTATGGGTTATATGGTACGTGGTCCGAAACTCCATATATAAGAAAATATTTAAGTGCATCTATCCCTTACCATAGGGTGAGGGATGCTTTCATAATGGGAAAATTTCAAGTACAAAAGTGAAGTTTCAAGTACATAGGGTGGAGTACACTTCCTTATCTTCATGTGCAAAAAGGGAAAGTGCCATCACCCTATCGTGACGGATAGATGCACATGAATGTCCTCATATATATATATATATATATATGTCTTAAACTGAACAATTGCCCTCCAATGTTGGAAAGATGTAATTTTATTGAAAAAGAACGTGATGAAAATAGCAATTTTATTTTTAATCATTCAATATCCTATTGCTATACAATATCCTATTCGCAAAATTATCCATTTCCGTCTGCACCCGAAACACATATTTATCACGAATTTAGAACCTGTTTTATCATTTCGTTGTTGATTCTCAACCAAGAAAAAAATTAAAACAAATCGATATAATATGAGATATCCTACAACCATAGAATATTGCAAGAATAAGGATAAAATCATCACTATCACTGTGTCCCTTTGAGTGCAAAATCATTAGGAAGAAATGAAAACGGCTGGGGTACGAGCAGTTAACTAAGAATTTTGAATGGTTTGGTTCTTAAAGGGTGGCCCCGGTAATGAATTTATAAGTGGTTTAGATTTCATATGTTGGTTTTAATGGATGGATTTATTGGTGTGATCCAAGTCCGCTTATAGTAAATTGGATTGGAATTTAGAAACCAGCTAATTCGGAAACCACATATAAATGCCGTGTCGTTGTTGAATGATCCAGATTCATTGGTTTCTCTTTCTCTCTCTGCCCTTCTTTTTCCTGAAGGCTTTTTTACTTTAAAAAAAAGTCGGTTGGGTGTTCCATTTTGGAAAAGCAAGTGGGGAATATGGGGTAAAGAAATTCGTATTGCGGGGGCTGGGAGTAGACAGTTGGTGCTGCAGCAGCGAGCGAGGGTCCACGGCTCCACGCGGGAAACACAAGTGCTTGTGCAGATGCTTATGCTTATGGTGGGGTTGGTGGGGGCGTGGCTGATCATCATGAAATGCCGCTCATCACGACGGTTTTCTTTCGGTCGCTTACCAAACACTGGCCCAAGTTCCCATGGCCAGTTTTCGCTTAAAAACGTGCATTTGTAGAGCATTTGAATAGTCTTCACCCTGCCCCTAGTGGGGCCCACTTGGCGCCCCAAAGATCCAAGTGGGACCACCATAGATATGAAGCCTCATGCCAATATGATGCCTCTAACCCCTTGATCTATAGCCCACAAGTTTAACAGCATATATTGAATCTAATCCAAAGGGTCCCATGTATTTGGATGGTTCAAATAGATCATAAGATGGCTCCATTGAAAGTTCTCACTCTGCACTTCCCTAAAATAATTTCAGTTTTTTGTAATTTACTATACTATAAAAGAAAGGAAAACCAGACATTTTGGTAAATATTTAAAAATTTTCTGCATCTCATTTCTCAAAATAACCGAATTTACCAAAGAATTAAATGTCCAATATAAGGAGATGTATGTAGCAAATTACTAAACCACTCTTTTATGTCACCCAAAAGCTTCAGCAAGAGTAATGCGTGCACTGCGTTTTTTTATTTATTATTATTTTACAACCAAACAATTATATGATTGTTAAGAGGACTTAGGTAACCATGATGGTTAGCTTAGTTGGCGTAGGACCACGGTTTGCACTTTGAGTTTATGGTTTCGAAACTCCACTACCACACTGGGGCAACATGGGGTTTATCCGCCCCCTCCGGGCCCATAGGGATTATTCTAACCCAATTGGCCGAAACACCTTCTAATATCAAAAAGGAGAAAAAGAAAAAGTGAGGACTTACGTCCGCATGTGGTCCATGTATTAAGGCAGGCTTGTGACTTTTTTCATACTTTACTTGGTTGAGAAGCTGGCGCAATCAATTTAAAACCTAAATTCAGTCTGACAATGAGATTGAGCTCATCACTTCCCAATTAATCTTCTTTAAAACACACCAAACAAATAAATGAAGTGAAATTGTTCCATTTGCTTATCTAAAACTCCATTCAATAACAAAGATTTTCAATCATTTTAAGAATTTTTCCTTTAAAGTTCTGTCTTAGAATAAAATAAGTTGAAACAATTTGAGATATCAAGGTGGAGGGCGTATCCGATTTCATCTCTGGCCAGTTCAGTTTTCCAAACCATGTATTAAAATCATGATTTTATTTCATTTTTATGAGTGGTTCAAAAAATGAAGAGTTTTTTTTTTTTTTGTATAATATTTGGAAAATATATTTCAAAAAAAAAAAAATCCTGAAAGATAATGATTTCAACCATGATTAAGGATTTGAAACTATGTTATAAAACGATCAATGATAAAGAACATGATAAGATTTTTGACTGGGAATTGCCATCAAATTTACCCAAATCTAATGGTCTTTATTATTGTCACAAATTTCATTTAAATGAAACAAGATCTAGAAAAAATAAAAAATATAATGAAATTTCATCAAATGATCATAAAGTGGTTGATTGAAATTTTCAGATTTATAGAAGTAGTTATTTATAAAATGGAAAGGCTGTTGGAACTTGTAATTGGAAATGGTAGAATTTTCCATGGTAACTGTAAGTGGTCATATGTAAGTTTTCCATTAATATATTAGCCACTTGTGGTATATTTGATGAAAAATAAGTTAAAGAGTCAAGCGTACTTCCAACACTGTAATTGCTCTTATTTGCTTTGAGCAACATGATGGCACATTTCTTCTTTTTCTTCTATCTTTAGAAAGGAGATGGTAACTTCTTCCTTTCGCTTCAGCCATCATTGCATTAATGAGGTTTTCTGGCCACAAGAATCAAATGTGGACACACACTCAGACCCACACACACACCATAGTTCAAAATCCCAACACAATTCACCTTGACTTGACTAGTGGGCTGACTGGACCCACTGGAAGGAATCAAGTCAAAGAAGCCCGAGTCTGTAATGACTCGGTCAAACTCACCCGAGTTACTCGGCTAGATACTCCATCTTTAGAAAGGAGATGATAACATCTACCTTTCGCTTTAGCCATTATTGCTGGTATTCTAGTGACAAAGAGTCAGATGTGGAGACACACACACACACATTATAGTTTGAAGTCCAAACACAATTCACCTTGACTTGGCTAGTGGGCTAACTGAACCGAACTGGGGAACTCGAAAGAATCAAGTCAAATGAGTCCGAGTTTGTTAGACTCAGTCAAACTCATCTGAGTTACTCAGCTAGATACTCCGCATGCATTTTAGAACAATGAGTGACCTTGTGACACTTGCGCGTGCACACTCATAATTTCTTCTTTTTCTTCTCTTTTGCTTTTTTCTCTTCTCCGCAAGTGGATTGACCGAAACTTTCTTTAGCAGATTGGGCCGAATGGCATAAATCCATGGACACATTCTAGTCATATCCTATTAAGACTTTGGGTTTTGGACATCTTTGCCAACTCCTTAGAATGGGTTGACTGTCAGTACGGTGATGTTATAAGACCTGTGTTCCATTGAAAACCTCTTGCAGCTTGGACTTTTGAGAAATCCCAGGACTTGAAATTCCATCGTAATCTCTTGGATGCCTCTATTGACTACAATATAAAATCTTCCCTGTTAAGGACATGAGTGGCCACAGTGTTGGCCTCCGTTTTTGTTGAGAAAATATTCCTAAAGACCCTTTTCGACTAAATAGTGGCTACGCAAAATTGTTCTCTTTCTTTCAATTGTGTTAACGTTTAATAAAGCAAATCATATCTTTTCTCATTATTTTATTGCACATGGGTTGTTTTTCATATTCACTTTTTTCCAAATTGGCCAATTGGGTTGAGAAACCCACCTGTATTCATGACAACGATGGGTGAAGGAGATGGAAAGGTCTGTGTATGACACATTATACATGTAAAAATGGACGAGTATCAACGTGGAGCTTTTGTCTTCTCCTTTATGGCAGAAGAGTATAAATGAGAGGAAAATAGTTTTAAAGGATAGGATCCATCATAGTTGAGCCCAAGTGGGCTCTCACACTCATTGCAAATTGGATAATTCTACCTCTTTAGGGTATATTTGTGCAATGAGATAATTTTAAACACAGAGGAAGATTGTTCTGATTTTCCGCATAACTCATTGTATCATTGTTTAATGAGACAAGATTTTCTTATGAAAAGGGTAAAAGATCAACCGATTTTCTTAGGGAGATAGAAGTCTAGTTTTCTATGGGCAGAAATATAGGACTCCTTTCTAGCATGAAAATAGAGATCCGTAAGGAGTAGAATCCTCTTGTTGTATGATTTTTTTTTTTTTTAAATCTTCTATAATCCTAAGTATTACAATATTACATAAATAAATCCCAACGTCAAAATCTCCACAAGCTGTCCTACATTTGTGGACTTAAGCTGAGGCACATGACACTTAGGGGGTCGTTTATTTGTATTCATTTACACTATGTAATTGATTTTCATGCGTAATAGTGACACATTATCAGTGTTATTTGCACTCATTTAGTGATTCATTTACACAGCAAGATTCTCACACTTGGAGAGACGTGAAAGTGATTCAGACCTCTTTGACTAAAAAGAGGCTAGTATAATGAGTTACACTATATTTTTTTCCCTTGTGGAACCGATTAAATACCTTTATTTCTTAATTCACAAGGGCCCCATATTGTAATCCAAACAATTAAATTTGTTCATTGAACGAATAAATCCAAAGATCTTAAAGTTTATTATCTTAAATTTTCATAGATTTTTAGTAATTTATGAAAAAGCCCCATTGAGTAATTTGTGAAAGGCCCTCAACCCAAAAATCTAACCTTTTGGACTTCTATCGGCCTCTAATTCATTATAGGAACCATTAACATTCTTGTATTAATGATAAACATCAAGATAAAGTTTCATTCTTTATTTTTCATGGATTTTGAGAAATTTATAAAAAATCTAAAATTTCTAATTAAACCGTTGAATATACTCAATGACTTAATAATTTTGATAAATTTACTAGGGATTTTTACCAAAAAAGTGTTCCAAAACAGATATACACCCATTTTTAGCCTAGAATACATAGAAACACCCAAATTCGTGTTCGTACACGCATTTTGGATGCTTTTACTCCTCATTTTGCGAACGACATCATCATGGAATTATAACCTTAACACCTCAATCGAATGACTTCGTTCTCCTTCTCTTCCCCTACTTTCTCCTCTCGTACCTTTTCTCTCTTTATCTGTTCTGCTTTATTCTTAGAAGCTTCCCTTTTGCAAAATGCTCTATCTTCTTCCATCTCCCTTCAAACAAAAGTCTCTGAAATCTGATCCAAAGAAAAGCACTTTGATCATCAATGATGATTGGGTCGTGAGGATCGAGTGTCGTCGGTGACACTCTCTCTCTCTCTTCACACCCTACCCCACTTTCTTTCCATTTATTAACTTTCATGCCCACGTGATTTGGCGTTTGCCTGGTCTGTTCATATGAGCATGGTCGCTCATTGATGACCGTTTCTCTTTGATTATCCATGGATTTTAAGATTTACGCCCTCTTTTCCAATTTCGGCATCTGGGGTGATCCAACTTTGGTTTCTTTTAATATCTATATGTATATATATTTATGGATTTTGATGATAAAGCTATATTGTCTCCTATTTTATTATGTGGATGTTTAGTATTTTTGCAGAATTCACCCCACCGGCCATGGATTGTGTTTCAGATGATCTGATTCTTGAATCTGTGGGGGTTTTCATTGACCAAACATTGTGGGTTTGGGAAAATTCCAAGTTTTGTGGTGGGTTTTCTTCATTTATGTTTTGGTTATTAGAAATATTGTGGATGCATGGGTCTTAATGAGAGATGAGTCCATTACTATTTGTTTTTGTGTTATTGGTGAAACTAGAATGGGATCACTGCATTTCATTATTGAGTTTTGTCTAACGCACTACTAATTGATGGGTACAACTTGTTACTAACAATAAGATGGATTTTGTGTTATATACTAATAGCTTATTATACCCATTAGAGAATCAAAGGGAAACATTAGGTGAGGCAGGAGAGAAAAATTATTAAATGAAAAGGGTATTAATGGCTTGTATTTTGGGTGGATCCTTCATTTAATTACCATCACAATGTTGCAGGAAAGTGGATAGAATGTTCCTCTCAAGAAGTATTACTGAGTTGAATGTCTTAACACACTAAAACAGTTAGAAGAAAATATTGAAATATCTCTAGAAGTCACAACTCACAAGTGATTAACTATGATGATTCCTTATTGACAAATGTACTCTGCATATGAATAAAACTATGAATCTTGAAATCAATACTCTTATGCAATGACGACATTGGCATTGTGGTATACAAAACTTGGCTGAAGAGCTGTACTTGAAACTTGGTCATATCGCAACTAATCAAATTAGGTCAATAGTCCTCTACGTGTAAGAAGACTGCGAGTGGAGGAGACCTGGAATGTTTACGGGCCAATACGCATGGTTGGTTTCTGTTTGCTTCTTTTTTCCTTCGGCAATAGCACATGGTATGAGATAGGGGTTGCCCACGGTAAATGACATCAGTAAAAGAGGAGCATCCAAGTTTGTGTAGAAAATCTTGTATATGAAAGAGGGTTTCTCTAGCCAAGAGAGGTGAGAACTTGCATAACATATCTATTTTTTGTTATTGCAAGTGCATGGCAGTGCCCTTGATTTCCTTTTGAAGTTTTGTGTGTAGATTGCCCTGCATTCAATGCTCTGTTTGTTTGAATGTTCTGTTAGTACTAAAAAAGTTAGCCTTTAATTGGATGCTTACTCAAATATGTAAGAGTCTTCAATATTCTTCTTGTTTCACATGTTGTATTATTACACAGTCTTATTTTTAGTTGATGGGTGTTTCTTCTTTCTTGTTGAAACTTAAGATTCAAAGAAACTTCTTCTTTGCCCTTCCTTCTTCCCCTGTTATCACCATCTTCCTTATTTCAGCTTGATTGGAAAATTGGATGATTTCTCTTCATTTTATTAGTTTTCTTGATCTGGGTGTTGTGTCATTGCATCAGGTTTACATTGACCATCTGGATTATTTTGTTTTAGTAGATGAAAATCAGTCAACTGATCCAAAGCTCTATTCCATTGCAAATTACATGTTTCAGAAAAAAAAGGGCTCTTCTGGGGTTACAAGCAATGTCTATATCAGGCCATATTTGACGGGTTTTTTTTTAAGAAGACTGCATAAAGGAACCCAGACACGTTGCAGAGAAGAAAAGGCAACTGAGCATTGAGCATTGTTCTTGCCTTGGATAAGACATAGACATGTAGAATGGGCTCTAAATTTGTTATTGCGTTTAACACTTCATTGCATCGCCATTGTATCATTGTCACACTCGCATCGTTCTTGTTTAAGTGGTCTATGTAGCAATCAAGTTTTTGGATTGGAATGCCACAAGTGTTGAATTTTTATTGCTCTACATTAATATGCCCTTTATTCGATAAGTTAAGCCTTTCAAATGCATCCACAAATGGTTCCCTCAATATATTTCAACAAAAGAAGCATCCATTTTTCTTAAGTCCTCTGCAGAAGAATCACCAACTTCACAGATGCTTAATTATTGTGAAGCATGCTCTAGTTCAGACCTGAAAATTGAGAAGCTTGCTGCCTAAAATTGGACACCGCTTATAGTTTCAGACACTAAATTCAATTATTGCCAATATCATAGGGCCTACATCAAGAAGCAACACCCATCTTATGTGGATTAAGCATACAGTTTACTTGCTGAGCCATTTTCCAGACAGCCCAAATGTTCGGACTATCAGGAGGAGAGTTCGAACCTTCGAGGCTTGCACTTGTTGGGCCAGTTTCCAGAAAGCCCAAAGGTTTGAACTCTCAAGACAAGGGTTCAAACTTTCGAGTCCTGCACAAACTGAGCCATTTTCGAGAAAGCCCAAAGGTTAGAACCCTCAAGATGAGGGTTCGAACCTTCGAATCCTACACAAGCTGAGCCATTTTCCAGACAGACCAAAGGTTAATTCAAACCCTCAATATGAGGGTTCGAACATTCGAATACTGCACTTGCTGAGCCATTTTTCAAGGAGCCCAAAGGTTCGAACTCTCAAGAGGAGATTTTGAACCTTCTTGTAAATGTATTTTATATTTTTCTTTCTTTACATGAATATACTGACATATGAATTTGAGTAGCATCCATGAGTCTTTCCCATTGTTTAAAGATCACATTTTAAAATGGAGGCTATCAACCTGCTGGATAACAAATTTGAGACTGAAAACTCTAAAGGACGGTAACGATTTCGTTGTTGGTGGCAACCTCCATGAGCCTTTTTCATTGTTTAAGTATCTCAATATATAGTAAGGGCCAGGGCCAATCTCGTTACTAGACAGCGAAAAACGGAACAAAAAACTCTAAAGG
This sequence comes from Persea americana, assembly GCA_029852735.1. Classification (NCBI taxonomy): domain Eukaryota; kingdom Viridiplantae; phylum Streptophyta; class Magnoliopsida; order Laurales; family Lauraceae; genus Persea; species Persea americana. The sequence continues at coordinate 35,585,454 of CM056820.1, read as the reverse complement.
ATTGTCACTATATCGTTATCAAAAAAATTTAGAAATCACTAATTTAGGTGAAATCCGTGAACCTTTTTCAATGTTTATGTATCTCAATTTATAGTTAGGGTCAGTTTCGTTGCTGTACAACAAATTGAGAGAAAAAGGTCAAAAGGATCGTAACGATATAGTTATCAAAAAAACTTTGAAATCACTAATTTGGGTGAAATCTGTGAACCTTGGTTGGGAGTACTCAAACCAAGCCGTTTTCCAGAGTCGCCTATAGTTCGGACTCTCATCGTCAATCAACATTTTCCTCTTTTTATGGATGAGATATAACTTCAACTTGTCCACATCGTTGTTTAGATATGAAATGATGAAAACACTTAGCACAGGGGGAACACATTTTGATTTATATTTTAGAGGAGAATATAATATGAGATACATAAACAATGAAAAAGGCTTACGTATTTCACCCAGATCAGTGATTTATAAATTTTTTTTATAACGATATCGTTACGATCCTTTAGAGCTTTTTCTCTCAATTTGTTGTCCAGCTACGAGACCGACCCTGACTATATATTGAGATACATAAACAATGAAAAAGGCTCGCGGAGGTTACCAAAAATACCAAATTGCAAATATTCCAACAACGATCCTTCCTGTAAGTGCACGCGGATATGCCATTTTCCAGAGAGCCCAAAGGTTCAAACTCTTAAAAGGAGAGTTCGAACCTTCCTATAAATAAAGGCAATGGTTTATTCGAAGGATTGGATTCCATCACGCCACATTTTAGCTCGTGTACATCTTAGTTTCCCAAAAGGAACCTATCCATGGAATTCGAGAGAGCATGCAAAATTCACTCCAAATCAGCACCCACTATAACACCTGGAATTCAGAGAACTATTACACTACCTGGACTAAAAATTGCTGATTACAACACCCAAAAAGAGAACTCAATCAGAAAAAAAAATTCATTTATTGTGCTGATTACAACACACAGAATGAGAACATAATCAATCAAGAAAAAAATTTCATTACATCCCCAATTATTGCTAGAACGCCACACTACTGTTTTAAGCCACAACAGAACCCTCAATTGCTTACAGTTTGTTACACAATTTCCATCAAGTGGTCATAGTTTTATTGGAAAAAGACATCCAAATATGAAATATGATTTCCATCGTGATTGCTCATCTGAGCAAGAAACGGGTCGATAGTATTACCACAAATTCGTGACTCCATATTTTGCACCCCCCTGTGACATCTGTGGATCTTTCCACCATTCTCAATGCATGATCAGCACAATGAACATGACTGATACTTAATCTGCTGCTTTCACCTCCCAAACCTGTGACGGAAAATCACTAATTTGATAACATGGTGCACATGAATTGATGAATCTTAAACATGTTTGTATCACGTATCCTAAATATTTAAGAACTTGAATTCCTACTCATACAAACTTGAATTTTGTGCGATTTTGATGTATTTTTATAACGATATCGTTACTATCATTTATAGTTTCTTCATCCTGTTTTTGTGTCCAACAAGAAAATAATGGTGACTTTATATTGAGATTAGAAACAATAAGAAAGACTCACGATTTCACCGAAAATCTAGTTTTCAAAATTTTTTGATAACGATATCGTTACAGTTATTTTAGGTTCTTTGCTCATTTTTTGTCTCCAACAATAAAATGACAATGCCTTTATAATGGGGTGCATAAACAATGACAATCACATCAGCGCCAATGCTCATTCATGTCTAAATCCCCAAGTCAAAACTTGGGAAGTCATCAGTATTCATCATTTTCTTTGATACGCTTTTGAATTCCATAGTGTTCTCTCATTCTGCATTGGCAATAGCACAACCAGGCGGTCCACCCAAACTAGATGAGGAATCCAAAATGAATGCATCCTCACATTTATGAGCATCTAGCTCCACCTTGTCCATGACGACCTGCCCAGAACATTATGGCGTGAAAGAAAGTTCTTTAATGCTTTTATTGAGGTGGGAAAAAATCCAAACCATATCAATGCAATCCAACCCAAGCGGGGCTCAGATTGTAACAATTCTTTATCTTTGTTTTTAAGCACCTGTTAGTGGAATCTGGTTATATTGAGTAGATTGATGAGAAAGTGCAGAAGGAAACATCATAGCTAACTATGGATCAAAATTTAGAGTATAGGAAGGACATCTTGATAATGGATTTTCAGCTCATGATAATTTATAAATCACTAAAAAGGCAATATGAAAGTGTTCAAAATATATGAATTTCATATAACAGTTCAATTATATATGAATGTCATTGCTACTTTAAATGTGAGTATTTTCACCATCAACCTGCACTATAATGTGTTAAAGTGTTCCTAATTGTGTCTCACTCTCCTTGTAAGTTTCATTTATATGAATATCATTGCTATTTTAAATTTCAGTGTCTTCACCATCAACCGGCACTACATTTTGTACAAGGCTTCCTAATTCTTTCTATATCTCCTCGTGAAACCATATTCTGATATCTAGTCACTGGCTCTTTATGAGACAGGTTTGGTAACATGTAACTGTTGCCCCTATGCACTATCCACAAATACCAATGAGTGCAAACAAACACTTGATATGGCCATTGCCCTTGGAAAGAAAACTGCATCTTTTGAGTGGCCAAATTCAGTAACATCCAACTGTTACCTGTTTGCATCATTTATATACACTGATCAATACAAACAAACAGCCCCAAATGGTCATTATAATTAGGCATGTGCACTGAGTGCTAAAGAACCCGTGGAACCCTCATTGACTATCAATATGCCTAAACTATTAATTTCTACATTGCAACAGCAGAGGAGAGACCCATCAAAGGAAGATTCTTAGAAACCATGCTTTACATACAGAAGACCGGATTTGAACCAATTGATTTCCTGAACAAAAATGCACTCGCACACACACGCACACAGAGTAATTTATGGAATTTAATTAACTTGTAAGTTATCATCTTCTATTCCTCTTCGTCCTTGAAGTGAAAATAATCTAGGAAATATAAATGGTGGTAACGATCTCGTTTCAATTTCAGCCACGAAACTAAAGTTCTAACCAATCATAAATGAAGTTCTTAGAGATTCCTCACCCCCGCCCCCCCAATTCGTTTCTTGTTGTTCTTAACCTCTTATATGGGGTCTATGAATTTGAAATCAATCTTGTGCTAACTTTAAATATTCTTTCAATTTTAGATAGACAATCTTCAACCTGGTCCTTTGGATAAATCAGTTTTATATGACCAAAATAGCCACATTTCAGAACGAGTCTAGAACAGCAGCGTAAGTCTTCATTTTGGCTACCAGTTGTAGTAATATTCTTAGTTTGTGCTTATGCCATGACAAATGGAATTGATTTTGTCCTCATTTATTAAATGCAGGTAGTAGGCCCACTACGATGCATTCCCACACCAAATCATGATAGATCACACGGTATTCAAACATGAGTAGTTCATTTTCTCTACGATTCTACAAATTATAATGTACTAGAAATGAAATTGGTAGATTTTGTGTAAATGTTGTAGATGACCAAAGTGATTAATTTGAGGGAAAAAATGGCCTTCATGACAATGGGGAATAAGGTGGGCAAAGGGAAATAAACTAAAGTCTCACAATTGACCTAAAGTCCCATAATTTGGTATCAGGTTTTAGCATCTTAACCACCAATGTACCTATAAGACCCAACGTATTAAGGACCTACAATTGGGCTGTCAATAAAATGGAAATGAGACATCGCAAAACAGGGAAGCCAAATGAGTATTTCGAATTCTAGGAAAGCCCATGACATAAAAGAACCAAAACCACATTCACAATTAGTATGTAAGGCAAAAAACCCAAGCAGCCAATTCCCAAGTGAAAAGCATAGAAGCAAAACAAAAACAAATGAAAAGTTAGAAAAGGAACAAAGACGAAAAAATAAAAGGAAAGGGAAATAAAACCTATAAGAGATAATCAAATTACACTAAGAACCCCACCATAAGAAAATCTAATGAAAGACTGAATGAAACAACAAAACAAACATCAAGAACACTACAACCCCAGTTGGAGGAAAACGAGAAAAGAGCCAACATGAGTTTATGTCAAGGCATACCAACTGATTTGCAAGTTCTAAAGAAACATATTGGTAGTTGCTCTTCTTCCATATACTACTAGCAGAGAAGTCCCATCTCCAAGGCTATTGATGACCATAAGGCATGCTACTGCTAAGCCTTCCTCATATGTGTAATATCAACTTCTTAGCTACTCTATTTCCTATCCCTATCTCCAGATGTACTACAACTGTTGTCACATGCACCATTCATCATTCAGTAAGCATCTAACAAGAGCCCACACAATCAAATATCATTTTTGCAGACCCTACTCATCAGTTCATCAAATAAATAATAATATTGACAAGATTGTTTCCTCAAATTTGGGTTTTCTCCTTGGCTGTAACTTCCAGACAAATTCCAAACAACCATTTGTCTGCAAATACCCCATGGGTTTTCTCCTTGGCTGCAACTTCCAGGCAAATTCCAGACAACCATTTGTCTACAAATACCCCATGGGTTTTCTCCTTGGCTGCAACTTCCGACAAATTCCAGACAACCATTTGTCTGCAAATATCCCAAACAAGATCCCCTCTCCAGAACTCCACAATTAAAATAGTTATAGAAACTGAAAATGAAAAGAGAACAAGAAAATAGAGATGTAGAAGAGAGAAGAAACAAAAAAATCACCTTCGTTGAATCTGAATGGGAAGATGACGTTAAAGCAGTCGTCGAGAATTCCAACAGAGGTTTTTTTTTGCAATTGGCTAGAAAGCAGGGAGCGGAAGGGGGGAGCTGGAGCCGAGAAAGGGAAAGAGATAGCAACGAGCGGAGAGGGAGAGGGAAAGAGAGAGAAGGGAAAGGAGAAGGGGAAAAAGAGAGAAGGGAAAGGAGAGGGAGAGGAGAAGAGAGAGTAGCAGCCGCAATGCATGGAGAGGGAAAGAGATCAGGGAGCGGAGGGGAAAGAGAGAAAACGGCAGGAGAGGAAAAAGTGAGGGGAAGAAAGTATAACGAAATGGGTGAATGAGGTGAATGACATGACGATGTTGTTCGGCTCACGTGAGGGTAAAGTCATCCAAAACCATCGTACGAAAACTAAGTTAAACATTTTGGTGTATTTTTTATTAAAAACGGCGTATACATGTTTAGAAATACTTATATGGTAAAAATCCCAATATTCTAGTATATTTCACACACATGTATAACACTGGCAAATGAAACAACTGTAAAACCTATTTTCTTTGAAAAGACAAACGACCAACCCATTTAGTAGTCGTTTTAATTTAACTACACACCAGCAAGGACTCTGAGGGTGGAGAAGGCAGGGCCTTTTCAGTAATTTCAGTAACTTACAATGTTCCAATCATACCTCGCACTTAACGAATGCAAACCACCTACATCAAAACTTCGGATCGAAACTCCACCGGCGTTGTTCCGATTCAGGTACTTGTACTCTTCTTCCATCACCACCATACAACCTCTCTTCACATCTTATAGATTTTCCATTCTGGGTATATATTCTTGATTTTTCTAAAGCATTCTTCTTTATGAGTTACCTCTTCTAGTTCTATATTTCTTTTAGCATTGTATCAGTAATCTACATGTGCTTGGGTTACATAGATCTCAAAGTTCAAATGGTTGCCACCCATTTGATTTTTTTTTTTTTTTTTTTTGGTTTTTCAACTGGAGTTTCTTTGATTCATTTGTTTGGAATTACAGTAACTCGGTCAGAGTCTTCTAGATTCGGTGTTATGGTTTGACTATAATTTTTGTTCTATGTTTCTTAAATTCTAAAAATGGTGGATCTCTTGGGAGAAACCATGCTGAAGACTCTAACGGGTGTTGGTAGTTTTGGTGGAATTTGACCATTTTGACTTCGATTTTGATGATTATCTTTGAAGGCTATTTTATCCTGTCATTCAAAAATGGCTATAGTGTTCTGGATGTGGGTTTCAGTTCTTGACTGTTTTTTTTTTTTTTTTTTTCTGTTGTCTTTCTCATTAAAGGCTGCTGCTGTTCATGGATTATTGAGGACAGATATATAGTTGAAATCCTTTGCAGCATCTTGGTCAAGTGAGGATTTGATTGACCCATTTGATTAAGATATAAATTATGTTCTCAGATGGGTCACATCTTTGAGTTTGGAGATGAGATTTACTTTAGTTTGATTAGTTCACAGGGTTTCTCTTTCTTCCAAGACCATTCTGTGTTTAGTTGATGATGAACAATAAAATGTAGTGGATTTTGGTTTCTAAGAGGTGCTTGTAACGAACGGTTTAGAGCCATTTTTCTATTATCAATAAATTTGGGCCTTTTGGCCTAGATTTGATGATAGCTTCAGATAAATTTCCTTTAATTTCAGTGGTTTCTAGCCTTGTTTGGGAGGTTCTTGAGGTTCAAGTTGAGAATGGAAATGGATTACTCATTTTGGTCTTCTGCCTTTGACTGTGCTTTTGGTGTTTTTTTTTTTTTTTTTTTTTCTTTGACTGTGCTTATTATGTTTACTTATTGAGAACTGCTGTTTATATACCTCTGATAGGGATAAGGACTGAAAGCTCAAGTGAGCTTTAGCTTATATGAGAGGATCCTGCTCTTTTGGTCCAAATTTTATTATATTCTTAGATTTTTTTTCTTGGGGTTTTGGTGGAAAATGATTGAGATTCACTTTCTGTGGAGGTTTACTAGGAATTCTAGTATTTCAAAGCCAGTTCCTTCGGTTGGCCTTCATGCATACAGAGAGGAATGATTGTAGTAGAAAAGCCAACGTGAGTCCACTGCATATTTTACATTTATATAGGAACCTTTAGCAGTGATGGGTAGTGCTAATCAAAGAAAGGGTAACGCTTAATAAGTCAGTTATTTCATCATTTATATTGGGTTTCTAATTAGTAAATGATTGTGAATTGTATTTGATCCCTTGACCTCATGTTGTGTTGTGATTGCACCTGCTGGACAATTGCCAACCACCCCCGCACCAACCCACACCCACACATTTTCTGTTTCTTTCCTTAACTAAGCTGGTTAAGATTTGCTTATGGTTGTCGACATTGGGAATTTGTTATCAATTGCAGCTTTGTGTTTGGATAATTAGAAAATTTTGGCTGCCCTTCTCCAGTACTTGGATGAGGTCACAGTGGAGAATTCAGGATTTTCATTTGAGGGGGGAGGATTGTAACGACCTGACCCAATCAACTGGTAAGATATTGTCCGCTTTGGGCCTCGGCCCGCACGGCTTTGTTTCTGGGAGCCCGGCTCACTGGTACCCAAAACGCATCTTATCCAGTCAGGTACAGCGTCGCACATATATGCCCAGTCTCTGGGCGACCTCTTGGCGATGTGGGATCTTACAATCCCCACCACTCAGAGGAGAGCCGCCTTCGGCTCTGATACCATAATCTGTAACGAACCGACCCAATCAACTGGTAAGATATTGTCCGCTTTGGGCCTCGGCCCGCACGGCTTTGTTTCTGGGAGCCCGGCTCACCGGTACCAAAAACGCGTCTTATCCAGTCAGGTACAGCGTCACACATATATGCCCAGTCTCTGGGCGATCTCTTGGCGATGTGGGATCTTACACGGATGATGGCCATGATATTATTTTCTTCATTATTTTGTCATTTGATGAGGGCCAAAGATTACTTTTGATGGGGTATGGTCCCTCTTGCTATAGTCCCTTTCGGACTTTTTCAAGGTCTATGAAGACGAGTGTCCCCAATACCCAATATTTGGTCTGCCCATGGACGAGGAAATTATATGCCTTACTTCTGTGACTCTTAACTTTAGATCAACTTGGATTCTAACTTTATTTGTATATTAAGAGGTTAGATCTCCCTCGTCCCTCCCTTCTTGAATGGTATTCTTATAATTAGAGTGAGGCCTGACAATTTGGCTATGAGCTGGTCTGGTGATAAATGGCATGTTGAAATGACAATACCTGTCACTTGCGACTACTCTTTGACGTATTTGTTTCCTGAGAGATTGGGTTTATGGTACCCCTAAAACTGATACCAGCTTCTAATTTAAGTAAATAAGAATTAGGAACACATATCTAAATATCATTTTCTTCACCAATACATTGAAGATAGAAATTGTGGACAGCTTGTTTTTGACACTATATTGCTGGAATAAGGCTGGTGATGATGGTTGTGGTGGTGGTGGTTGTGGTGATAATGATTTTGATGGTATTTAACTATGTTTTCCAAGTGGTGTCGTGTTTAGAATATAGAATTTGGAGTCCCATGAGCTCCATTTCTCAATATATTTGTATCTCTGGGTACTGTGCACTCAGGTTTGAAATTTCTTTCGCGTCCTCTGATTTGAATATTAAAATTATAGAATCATCATATCTTATTTGCCTCTTTCTTTCTGGAACCACGTGGTTGCAAGATAAAGCACTTTCCAACCATGCTATACTCTTGACACTTGACCAGATAATTATGGACTGATGTTAAATCATTGCTGTCCTTTCATCACCTAAAGTTTAACATGGTCCCTTGTTATGTTGGTGCTGGTCAGAGACATATGATGTGTCCCGATTTTCTTGTGAATTAGAAGTTAGTGCTTTACACCAATCAATTTTCGAAGCGATGGAAACAAAGGAATTTTTAGGATCAATTGTTGAAATTTCTCTCTGGTATTCATTTTTTTTTTATCAGTAATGATAAATTAAATTAAAAGAAAAAGCAAGATACAAGAAATCCACCAAACAAACAAAAAGAGTACGATGGTATAAAAGAATTATACCATGAAAAGGAAAAGCAAAAGACAAAGAAACACCACATAATGAAAGCCACCAAATTAGAAGACCTATCCCCCCTTGCTTAGCAAACGAATCAGCAAAACCATTAGCTGACCTCCTAACGTGTTGAAACTTTACTTTAATAGAGGATACTAAAGTTCTAATCTCATTAAGGTAAAATTAAAATCTCCAAGGAATGACAGTTGAAGAGAACACCCACGAAATAGCTTTGAGAGAATCGCTTTCCACCTCTAAACTTGAATTAAATGAGGAAGATGCAAAAATTCTAACAGCTTCTAGAATAGCTAACACCTCCGCCTCATTAGACTCCATAGTCCCAACATGCTTGGAAAACATTACCAACACAAGCCCTCTACTATTACGAAGTACTCCACCAATACTCACTAGCCCAGGCTTTTCTTTAGCTGCCCCATCCACATTAAACTTCAACACCCCTACATTGGGAGGAGCCCAATACACCACCTTTTTCACCTTCTTCACCCCACAATATAATGAAGCCTCCCAATTATGCAACATATCATAAACTTTTGAAGCGTCAAACTCCTTCTTGAAGGAAGCCCATTTTGCAATTTGAACCATCACCAATTGCTCTAACTCTTCCACGGGCAACAAAGACCCTCTGAAGATTCTATTGTTCCTTTCTTTCCACACGAACCACAAAATAGCAAAAGGAATCATCCTCCAGAGAATCAAACCACTACCAAAAAAAGAAGAAAACCTCCACGCTTCAATTAACCCAACCAACGACCTTGGGAGACTCCAAAGAACACCACATCGCGCTAGAAACCTACACCACAAAGAATAAGGGAACTCGCAATACACAAATAAGTGGTCTACCGTCTCATTAACTTTCCCACACAACACGCATATGTTTGAAATAGCCCAGTCCTCTTCTTTTGAGGTTGTCTGCCGTAGAAACTTTTCCGGATAAAGCCAGCCACATGAAAGCCTCTGCCCTAGGAGGAACCAAGCCAAAGAAGCTGAAGCTTTGATATTTGGAAAGCCCTCCAATTCCTTATAAAAGGACTTACAAGAAAAGGCACCGGAGGAGCAAGGCATCCAGATGCGAGAATCGACAACATCCCAACAAAAGAAAACGTTAGAAAGAAGATTCTTCAAAGACCCAAACTTAGACTCCTCAAATGGATGCAAGACCCTCCTGAAGGACACATCCCAAGACCCAAAGCCCCCCTCACCCACATAACAATCTTTGACCCAGGCCCACTTGTTGACCACCAACCTGAACAATCTAGGAAAAGACAAGGACAAAGGACCCAGCCCCACCTAATGATCAACCCAAAAACAAACACGACTTCCCTCCCCCACTTTGAAACCAACCCCCTCCTAAATTACTCTCCCCCCGCAAAAGACAGATCTCCAAACCTTAAAATATTACCCCATAGACCCGACAAACGATGCCTAGGAACTCTACTAGGCTCACAACCCCAAATATCTTCTCCATATTTAGCCCTAATGACTCTCTTCCATAAGGCCTCCCTCTCATCCCCAAACCTCCACCACCACTTAGCCAAAAGAGCCCAAATTTTAAATTCCAAGTTATACAACCCCAATCCCCAGTGACCTTAGGCTTGACCATCCTCCCACTTAACAAGATGCAACTTTCTTTTGTCACTCCTCTCTTCCCACAGAAAATCCCTCCTTAAACGGTCAAACTTCTCCTTGACCGCCACCAGCATACGCAACAAGGACATATAATACACTGGCAAATTAGATGAGGAAGCTTTGATTAAGTTGATTCTTCCTCCTAAGGAAAGATAATTTCTTTTCCACATAGACAATTTCCTCTTGAAATTTTCTACCACTGGATCCCACACCTCTTGAGATCTCACTTTGCCCCCAATAGGCAAACTCAGATAAAGCAGAGGCAATTTACCAGATTTGCAGTGAAACTTCGATGCTAAAGTCTAAATCTCTTCATCCGTCGACCCAACCCCCACCATTAGACTCTTAGAAAGATTTATCTTTAAACCTGAGCAAAGCTCAAAACGCCTGAGAATCCTCTTTAAGACCACAACCTCCTGCCAACACTCCTTGGCCTTGGACAATAGAGCACTGGGAGCTTCCACCATTATGGTAAATGTAAAGGGAGAGAGAGGATCACCTTGTCTAAGCCACCTAGAATCTCTCTGGTATTCGTCTCTCTCTTTGTTCGCCAATAAAACCTTTTCCTGTTATAGCTATGGTTTATCTTATTTATCGGTCGTTGCATGCTTCATTTCATTTATCATTCAAGGTTTAGATGATCTTAAATTTCAGTGTTTATCCCCATGGACAGATGTCCACCTGATGAGTATGCTAACCTGATATTTTATCCAGGACATGTAACTTCATGGTCACTCAACCTGACTGATGCCACCAACCCAAGTACTGACTAACTTTTGTTTCCGAATTAAACCTTTTCAAATGCTCTGCTTTAGCATTATAGTAGATGTTTCTCATGTCTTGCATGCTTTATTCCATTAATCAACCCGAGTATGGGCTGTTCCGTAAGTTATACTTTCTGGGTATCTATGTAAAGATATTGTCAACCTGATGAATTGGCCTGCTTTTTCATAGAGCAATAGTCCTCAAAATGGATATTTTGAGCAATAGTCCACAAGATGGTCAATAGATAGAATGGCCTGAAACAGCCATTTGCTTCATTTCAAAGAATTTCGTGCCCATTCATGATGTTGCCTATCGGTTTGGTCAATTAACAGATCTGTCATTCTCATGATTTATGGGAGTTAGTAACCAATTAGTAAAACTTCACTAACACTCACTGGACTGGGTCTCACACATCTAATCAATATGGCATGGATACGATCGGAGTATGTCATGGACATGGCATGGGCATAATTTTACACATAAAAAATAAAGCATCAGATATCATACGACATGATACATTACCCCTTTTTGAAGTATCCATGCATCATAGCTAGCATTCCGCTAGGCAAGTATGTCAAAAGCATATGTAGTCTCTCCAATATAGAAACTAATCGTCCAAAGTGCACAAGTGAAAGTTTAACCAGGAAATCATTGTACTTTTTTTTAAATGCTGGCGTGATAGTATGGAATGGATTTAATGGAGACTTTACTCCACTGAGATGTTCATACTAATATTGGAAAACAATCCTCAATTGCAAACCGACCACAAATCATTCCTTCATTACCATGAAGCAAAGTTTTTAACAGGCTATCAACCTAGCAGTAGCTTTGACATGGTTGTCTTCATAAACAAGAATTCGTAATCAAATTGGCCGTGCACTCATTGGCCACAACTGCCACTTGCTTTTTTTCTATTTTCTCCAGAGTTTGGTGTGTTCTAAGATTTTGCTGAACAGTTATAATAAAAGATGGAATCAACCAAGGCTCAAGGTGGAATTCAACGCTTGCTAGCTGCAGAACAGGAGGCTCAGCGCATTGTCAATGCAGCGAGAAATGGTTAAGTCACCCTGCTCTTCTATCTTGCACACATAATTAAGGGAGAACATGATAGCAGCAATTACATTGAAAACTTTCCGACATTGTAATCAAAATTCAAAGTTTCCTCATTCTGGTTTGTATCCACATTATTTCTTTATAGCTTCTAGTGAGCTTTTGTATATTCATGCTACATATTTCATGTTTAAACTATATAAAAAGGGCACTCCATTATTTTAGAGAACTAACTGCCATGTTGAACCGACATCACAACATGTATTTTCTTCATGTGAGCTTATTTAAATGTTCTGCTACAAAAATGACCATTCGAATTACTGAACTACGTTAACTTTTTTTTTTTTTTCCTCTTCTGTTTACTATTCTCATCTAATAGCAGAAATAGATTGAATTGGCTTATCTATTGATGAGCATGGGTTTTATAACACTTTGTTCTTAATTTTTAATTTGATCGATTGTTTGCTCTCTCTCTCTCTCTCTCTCACGCACATGAGCGCGCGCGCACGATTGTCTATCGGCAGTGGATATCACAGACTCATTGGGTAAAGCATCCGTGGAATCTGTCTCTTTTAGCAAAACTGCACATGCCTCCTATGTTGGACTGCTTGGTTGTTGGGTTCCACATCCATGGAATTATACTCTAGACTATATAAATCCTCCCAAGTTTTAAGTGTTTAACAGCTTTGATGTTGTAATGTAGCTGTGGATCTTTTGGCTTGTCAGGATTCACTGCTATTTCTGATATTTGTCATTGTTGTCTCTACTCAATTTCTTGTCTTTCTTTCAGAAAAAATGGCTAGACTGAAACAGGCAAAAGAAGAGGCTGACAAGGAGATGGCCGAATTTCGAGCCCAAATGGAGGCAGAGTTTCAGAAAAAAGTTGCAGAGGTAAATATTGAACTATCCAATAATCCATAGCATTTCTAGGCTCGTATATGCTCCAATTCAACTCTCCCATTCCCGTGATGATCAAACAGACCAGTGGAGACTCCGGTGCCAATGTTAAGCGTCTTGAACAAGAAACTGATGCAAAGATTCATCACCTGAAGTCTGAGGCAGAGAGGATATCAAACGATGTTGTTCACATGCTACTAAAGCACGTGACAACGGTAAAGCACTAATTTGTCATGAAAATTGGTTTGCTGAAAAAAAAAATTTCCTGCTTGTGGACATGGATTTTTTTTTTTTTTTGGTGCTGAAGGTCTGGACTGTGTATCTTATTTTATGTTTTTTTTTAATTTGGATTGCGGTCCATGGTGTAACTAGTTAATTTTGACTTGTGTTTTAAATATATAAACATTGGGAGGCCAGCATATATCCTTTTACATAAACAACCAGACACCCATCATCGTCATGGGTATTTTATTTTTTGGGCACCTACTGGTACTGCTTGGTGCAGCATTTAAAAAAAAAAAAAAAATTCTGGGTGCTGAATTTTTTTTCTTTTCTTTTTTTATTTTCAAAATTTTGGGTGGGTATTAGTACTTAGTGTTGATGAGCCTATGGCCAAGTTTAGAGAAAGTCTCACACTCTATGCACGTGCGCATGTGTATGCACACTTGTGCAAGCGACAGACCACACAGGCTGGCTATTTTGTTCTAACCATTGGATGTTTCAGGTCCAAACATGCTTAACGGGGAAAAAAAATACTCTGGTATAATTCAGGTTTCAAACATTAAACGGAGATATGGCACATTTTCAAGACAACAGGATCCGGCAACATTTCATCTCTGTTATCTCAATCATCTGTGTTCTTTTTCTTTTTTCCTTTCTAAAGATACAAGTAATCATGTAGCGGATGGGCCTTATTGTTGTCATTTGCAACGCTCGTCAAACTTCAAAGAGTCATTCCATCCAGCATGGGTTTTGGTGCTGTTGAATTTTCATCTCATTCCAAAGTTCTTATGTTGGGCATTTGAAAATTAAAAGTGCCAAGCCCCACCATCCGCACCATTCAAGAAAAAAGACATGTCCACTACTAAGCCAACTCATCCATAAGGTGAGCCCGCATGAGCTATATACATTCAGCTGGAGTTTGTTTAATATTATGGCCCACCTAATGAACTGGACCAGCTTTACGTTGAAGAAGACTGTTGATTAACAAAAAAATACGGAAGCAGATCCCCTCTTTGGTCCAAACAGAAAAACCTGTTTGGACCAATGGGAGAGTGCCACATGGGGGAGAAGATGTCCAATCATCTACATCCCATCTCCCCCATTGAATGAGTCCGGATCCCCTGTTTCGTCCAAACAGGGGAGCCCTGTTTGGACGAATCAGGGGGCGACACATGGGGGCGAAGGGGGGCGGAGGAAGAGGAAAAGCACTTTTTCTTTCCTCCGCCCCCCTCCGCCCCCCCATGTGTCGTCCCCTGATTCGTCCAAACAGGGGATCCGGTTCCCCATTGAATAGATTTTTTTTTCTCCCCCATTGGTCCAAACAGGTTTTCCCTGTTTGGACCAACCAGGGGGTACCACATGTGGGGGAAAGGTCCAATCATACAATCCCATCTCCCCCTTAAAAAAAAAAAAAATTCCCTCCCATGTGGCACCCCCTGGTTGATCCAAACAGGGGATCCTCTTCCATCAACCAGATGCAGGGCCTGGATCATACACCATTCTGCATGCGGCTGGATCCACACTAATGCATTGGCAAATCAACGGTCAGTTAAATGTCCTATGATTGTTTAAAATCTGCAAAGGCCCGCGGAATTTCTCTCAATGCTATCTTGTCAGTGTCCAATCTAGCTAAAGGCCCATGGAAGTTCTATTTTGTTTATCTCAATGAAACTATGTTCTTATCTATGGAGTTTAGATATATTCTATGCTCTATGAATGAGGCGGCAGACGTGCTGGACAAGAGAGGGGCTTCGCAATATTTAAAATCTACACTAATACAGCTGATATTTTGTAATTAAAACACCCACACATTTGGCGAAAATCTGCTTGCCTGCAATGGTTACTATCAAGCTGAGCTCAGATGTTGTTTTCTCTGAAAAGTCTTATTTTCTCAATTAATCAAAAAAGGACAAATACATACCTATCAGGGTATCAATTTCCCAATCATGTATAAGGAAGAACTGCTAATGCATTAGAGCTTTGCACAGTGCAGCTCACACAGAAGTTGCCCCTACTTAATTTCCTGTTGTTTACAGTTGTATATGCTTCTGGTGTTGGGGACAATGTAAGATATCTATGTATGCTGGATGGAGGTTCGTCACTAAATACACCTCTCTTCCGCTAGCATTCAGCAAATGGGGAATACTGGATCTACTCATCAGCTGGCGGATCCACCCAGCGGCCATGGTCTTTAATCAGCTGAATCAATGCATTGGTGGCATGTGCCATCTCAATCCCTCGCTTCACCACAGTCTACATGACAATCAGGGAGACAATTCCATTAGAGACAGATTCAAATCGAGGGCAACTGACCTTAGTAAACTGCCATTGATTGAAATTGGAAACTCAAGGACCACGCATTCAACTCCTGAAAAATGAACTGACTAAATGGTTTGGACCTTGAGTACCAGCAATAAATTTTAAGTTATTCAGAACTCTTTAAAGGAATGACTATGTAGAGCCCAAGAACATTCTAATGTTCATGGATGATTTGGATTAAGAAAACAGATAGACCTCTTGATGCGTGATGCTTTCATGGGGTAAGTATCATCTTGGGATAAGCTAAATTATGAGGTTTCTGTTACAATGGAAAGAAAATAGTGTAGTCAGTTTTGTGATGCAGTTTAGCAGAACATCACCTTCCCAACGTAGAGGTCAATCTTTCCTGGAGCACCTCCAACATACCCAAAATCTGCATCTGCCATCTCTCCTGGCCCATTAACAATGCAACCCATGATTGCAATCTGCATAAAAAGACAGCATGCTGTTTAGGTTCATTCAAAGGACTCCAGGTCATTCATTAGTGTAAATTAGAGTATAAGGTTCCAGGGGTTACCGAAACACCAGGTAAATGGGCTGTCTTCTCTCTTATTTCAGCACTCACTTCTTGGAGGTCAAACAGTGTACGACCACAGGATGGGCATGAAACATACTCCTGCAAGAGGAATTAAGCATTTGGGTGTTCTCTCATTGCCAGAAAATTCTTCAGAAACTGTATTGAGGTTGATAGCAACTAAAACAATTTACCGTTTTTGTATTTCGCATTCTGCAACCTTGGAGCAAATTGAACGATGTGTTCCTCAGAAAATCAAAGTCCTGATCAGGAGCCTCCAAGAATAAGCCATCTCCAAGGCCATCGACCAGAAGGGCTCCCACATTGCTTCCAGCACCAATCACTAGATCATCTCTGCAGATGAAAAAAGATTCAGTGAGGGAATGTGACGTTTGCTAGTGGAATATTCATAATCCACCCATAGCATGTTTTTTGTTGCCTGAATTTTGTTGTTACCTGTGTATCCCTTCAGGAAACTGCATGTGGTGAATTACAGGGAAGTTCAGAGAATTGTCTGACAGATACTCAAACAGCCTGCAATGAAATGGAAAGTTGGTATTTTAGACCTAAGAAAAATGGTTGCCATTTTCCCCACAGAACAAAGCTTTCAGATTAGTGAATAATTTAGGAGAACAGAGAGAGTACAGAACAGAAAATTTTGGGCACATTTTGGAAGGACCACAAAACAATAATCAGTACTATCATTGCCCAATCAACCTTTCATTTATGACAAAAAGAAAACCAGCTATCACTAGGTGGGTTACTATTTTCCAACTCTTCCACCCAAAACAAAGACTGATAATTGCAGTACTGATTTGGGTCAAGTACAGAAAAACATAACCCCATAAGAAGCTTTCTGAATTTCTCTGCCGCCGAAAAGATAGTGGAGTATAACCATGTGTTCTGATAGGATCTTTTAACCACTTACCTCTTGGATGACATCCAAATGCAAAGACAAACAGCCAGTATTGCAAAGTCATTAAGATCATTACCTCCTTGCTGAATGTACTCTGCTGTTTTTCTCTTCAGAAAATGGTAGATTGTGTAGAAGCATTGTTATTTCCACATCTTTAAGTATATCCAGCTCCTCGCAGGGTTCATCACCACGAACAGATACTGCCAAGCGCGTGCCTGAAAGATAACGGAGTTGTGACATGTCATAAAAAAGTATACAGCCACGTAAATGAAATATAAATTTTAATAATATAACCAGTGCCCAAGAGAACCCGAAGGGAAAATCTACCTTCTGGTAAAAGTTTGTGGGCACCGCTTGCCAGTTCCTTAAGATTCACTAGGACCATGGCATTAGGTAAGGGCTTCGTAAGCTGCTGTGACAATGGAGTCAAAACTCCCATGCTTATATCTATCAGCCTTTTGAGTGCAAGCCTCTGGTAAAAAACAAAGAAGAAGCTTGAGTACTGATACTGCAAAAGGAATCTGTCAGAGATCATGAGAAATATTGCTGTTGTGGCAATGTTAATAAGGAATCTGCTTAAGCTTTTTATCTTCTTCAATGTAAAGAAGAGAAATGGATAATATTCTCACAGCATCAGTGTTTTCTACTGGAGGAAGCTCTCTCACAAGAATTGAATCAACTGTTGCCAGATCCTGCACTTCACAACAGAATTTGTCAGAAAGATATTAGATGGACCTAACTACAGAATAACCTATTTCAAGTAACAACCATCTTCAGGAAGAACTACAAACCTTAAATGGCATGCCAACAACAAGTTTCGCTGCAAGTGATTTATAGAGGAGTTCGGGCGTCTGATAAGAAAAAGAACCACATCAAGAATCCAAGCTAATTATGAAATCCAATATCAAAATGTTACTGCAGGTCAACAACTCAAGGGTTCAGCTAAAAAACAAGGAACAATAGGCTTAAAAAAAAATCAGTTAGAACTGGTGAGAAAACAAACTTTTTTGTCATGTGAAAGAAATTCGTCGCCAATTGTTAAAGGAGTGAATAGGGACATATTTGTGTACGTTCCTGTGGAGCACTTTGCATCTAATATACATTAGATAGATAGTCCTGTATATAGTCCCCAGGACTACTATGCCTAATACAATTATTGTGGATATAATAGTTTACCAAATCTCTCTTCTTGTTCTGACCTACATTTGAGCCACTCAATGGTTATATCAGAGAGTGTTCTCCACTTCTCCTCCCTCATGTAAAGTACAGTACAACAAAGCTTTCTTTACCTCCTTTCTGATTGTCTCTAATATTCTAATATGAAATTAGAGCTCCAAGCTCTGTGATCAATCATACTTCTCGACCACCTCTGGATCTCAAGTGGGGTCTACTCTCTGCTAATGTGGGGCATTCTGCAGGATCTCATCTCATCTAAAGGGATTATTATTTCTCATTCAGCATACTTCTCTCTCTCTCTCTCTCTATATATATATATATATATATAGAGGCTATTCCAATAATTTCGAGCAGCTAGATCATCTTTGAGTTCTCTGGTGGGGGCCAACAAAACTCTGATCAGATATTGTCTTCTGAAGGAGATTTCTGGTAGAGATAACATCTGGGACTTCCGGTAATTTTTTGCAGTTTTTCTCCAACCAGAGATACAACATATCTCCATTCTTCTGTTGGGAAAATTTGGCAAATTCTCAGCAATCAGATTTTATCTTGACTGTCCAAAATTGAATTTTTGGACCTCTCTACTGAAATTTATCCTAGAGGTGTGCCAATATCAGATTCCTACAGTGAATGCTCCTGTGGAGCACTGTATGTGTAATATATATTATAGATGGTCCCTATTCACACCTTTAAAGTCTGGTCTTGTGCATGCCAAACTGCAACCCAATTATACAAAATTACATTTCCCTGTAGTCATGCCTCCCCCATGTTATCAATCAAAATGATAATATCTTAACTGACATTTGGCTCATATTGACTTTTCAGTCAAATTGAATGAAAGAGAAACAAGAATTTCTCATCCTAAGCAGAAAAAAAAATTGGGTGGATCACATATAAAAAATGAATGTAGTTTTGAAAATATATAGGGGCTTTTCTGAAAATTTGGGGGGGGTGGTGGGGGTGGGGGTGGGGCGCCTGCCAGTGGATACATGAAACATTAAGCTAATAGTTAGTTACCTTCAACTGATTTAGAGACACAGACATAAGAACAGAACCATCGCGGTGCAAGACTCCTCGGTAGTCTACCTCTTCACCCTACAGTCATCAAATTTTGATTCAGAGTCTCACAAAGTTAATAGAGCAATAATAGAAAACAAGAGTATCCACAATGCCTCAGCTGCGATTAAACAAATCTAACCTCTTTCTGAATCGGTAATTGACCAGTTCTGCGCTGAAAATCAAAATAATGTCTGTGTTTTTCTTCAAATGGTACCTGTCAAAAAGTGTCGCTGGTGAAAATCAAAACTAAATGTTTGGAATTACAAGCAACTAAGAGAGGCAAGTTAAATGATAATTTTGAGTCCTACCACCCCCTTCTGAAGCTTTGAAGCTTGCATGCCAAGGTTGGCTAGTCTTCTGCAAGGATCTATCTCTTCCTCTGGTGGTTCTGTGAGGGAAACACGGATTGTATCCCCCAAACCATCCTGTAAGGAGAACAGATGCCCAAGTCCATGGTTATGCACAATATAGAAGAAAGATGGAATGTAGAATTGAGCACACATACTAGAGGTAAAATGAAATACTTTTCTACCAATACATTTTACTGGATTCACACAATAACCACAACGCAGTAAGGCTAGAAAAAGGGAAGAAAAGTAACTTCTTTTTATATTGGCTAAACCTATAGCTAATAGAACATTCAACTACTCTCCCAAAGAACTTTGCCTAATTGAGAATTCATCCTGCCAACAAACTATTCGACCATTAGTCTGCATACAGTTGAAAACATGCGAATTCATGCTAAAATGGGATTCAACAAAGGATAAAGAGGTGAGGAGCAAAGGATATAAGATGGAGAAGTAAGATGGGATCCTGACTTTCCTAGGATTTGATTTACTAAAGTGACGGTTGGGTATTCATTTTCCATCTCTTAATTCATTTTTCATCAGAGGGAGATTATTTTATGGCCATTTATGGATCTTTGCCTTTGTTTCTTCAAATTTAACCATGTCTAGAAATACATTTTGTAGAATTCCTGGGAACTAAATTCCTACAAACAGACAGGCCCTATGAGACTTTTCAAAACTTGCCCATCAAGTACAGGAAATATGTAGAGATCAGAAAAGGCCACAACACAGCTGAAAGGTACCCATTATTGAAGCCACGAGTTTGTGGCTTCAATTCATGTTTGATGATATTTACCAGAAGAAGAGAAAAAAAGAAAAGAAATAGTATGAGCGTTGACAAACAGTTACCTGAAGAAGGGTTCCAATGCCAATTGCAGATTTCATCCGTCCATCCTCACCTTCACCAGCTTCAGTGACTCCCAAGTGTAGAGGATAGTCCCAACCCTGAACAAACATTTCTGCAACCAGTAAGCGGTATGCTTGAACCATGACAACTGGGTTGCTTGCTTTCATTGAGAAGACAAAGTTGTGGAAGTCCAACTTGCGGCAAATCCTTGCAAACTCAAAGGCAGATTCAACCTGTTTAAGATCATGGACAGGCATTATATATTGACAGAATATGGAAATGGATAAAAGAACAGAAGCTCAAAGAATTTTTGCAGGAGTGCATAATTATTTTTACCATCCCCCTAGGAGAATCCCCATGGTAGCTCATAATCCTGTCAGAAAGACTTCCATGATTTGTTCCAATGCGCATTGCTCTTCCGTACTTTTTACATTTCTCAACTAATGGAGAGAAAACCTATTAAAGAAGCAAAACCTATGAGTAACTAAAGTACTAAAAAATAAGTAGGTGTGCAAAATGCACGCTGACATTTAAAATTGTATGTCTATGCCAGTTGTCAATCTAGGAACTTGTATCATTAAGTTATCTATAATTTAGGAACTTGTATCATTAAGTTAGCTATAACTTAGGAACTTGAATTGTATTAGGATACTTATCATCCTAATACAATTCAAGTTCCTAAGTTATAGCTAACTTAATGATACAAGTTCCTATATTATAGATAACTTAATGATACAAGTTCCTAGATTGACACCGGTCTTATTCTAACAGATTTAACAAGACTTTACATGTATCCTTCTGTGAGCATGGGGGGAAATGCAAAAATTTACACTAGTGAAACAACATGCAGAGACAACAAGCAGAACTCGTGCCTCATAAAGTTTCCGACAGTGATAGTGCAAGGTCTCAAAGGAAGCACGAAACCAATTAGAGTCCATCATTAGGTGATTATTGTACTGCTAAGTACAAGGCACACTTTCATTACTTCACATCTATCACCAGTCCTCTAACTAAACTTCAATAAGAATGATGGAGTTTGTGGGACTAATATTGGACTTGTGTAAACGTTTCTGTTGGTAATGGGCTCTTTCTTCAGGATATGCATGACTAATGGACGCATTAGTGAGGTGAGTCCCATATCGGTGGTGTGCCCAATGCCTGAAACAAGTCTTTTTCCACGAACAACTTCTTGTGGATTAACGAGCCTCAGCAGATTAAACAACAAAAGCAAACATGAGTAGCAATTAAAAAGAGTTATTTGACCTGCTCAATATGCTCAAGTTCCTTTTGATAATCATCTTCAGTATACTCCAGCTTCTCAAACTGAGCCCGCCTATCAGCTGCAAGAAACTGGCTCAGCTATCACAGGAATCTGATCATGCACATTAAGCATCAAGAAGTAGCAGGGAGAGATAGTTATACCGAAATTTCCCGGGTTGACCCGAATCTTGTCAAAACATTCAGCAACTCTCAAAGCGATAGGAGGAGCAAAATGAATGTCAGCCACCAAAGGAATGTTATAACTGCATAAATTGAAAAGTCAGTGGAACAACATAAAAGAAAGGCTTTCTTTTTTCTTTTTCTTTTTTTTTTGTGGGGTGGGGGCGGGGGGGGGCGCACGCTTGGCGGTAAGAAGATACAGGGCTTACTTCTTCTGGACTAGGGTGTTCTTTATTTCAAAACACGCATCTGCTTCTTTCCTCCCCTGAACTGTGATCCGAACAATATCTGCTCCCTTGTCCGCTATTCTCATTACCTACCAATAGAAGATTTCAATTAATCATTTGTGAATGCTTCTTTCCACCAAAATCTAGGCTGTTCTTGTTCTCCAGTCAGTAATGAGACAATCACATTAAAAATGCAAAAACAAAGAACAAAAATTGCAAAAAAACCCCAAATCAGTACAAGAGGCCTATGCCAACTAGGAAAAAAACACTACTAGAAACAGGCCAATGTAAAGTTCTCTCCGACCACCCCTTGACAAGCTAACAAATCGTCCACCTTGTTAGCCTGTCTTCAAACATGATGAAATTTTCTCAAGAGTGAAGAACTTGTCTACTTCACCCTAAAAGCCATCTTCCATTCTCTCTCTTATGCAAAAATATTTGAAAATCGTCATTACTTCTCTAAGAGCCATAACTTTAACTTCATTAAACTCTCTGGATGTCAATAAAATGGATTAAACAACCTTTATAGACTTTAGAACCTTTCTCATTAAAAAGGGTGCCACCTATTTTGGAATGGCTCCAGTCTGCCACTAGCTGCACCGTTGATCTTACATTTACGGAACATGGAGAGGGCCTTCATCTCCCACCCTCACACACACAACAGCAAAGAAGACCAGGATCCTGCAGAACAAGGAATTGAACAAACCTCCTGAACAGTTCCGGTAACATCTTTTGTATCGCTAGTAGTCATCGTCTGAATCCTTATAGGATGCTCACTACCAAGAGCTACATTTCCTACCATCACAGTCCGAGTCTTTCTCCTCATAGTCTTGTGCACTGATTCACAGTACTTCTGCCTAGGAACTAGAATATGATATAGAAACATCATCAGATAAAGGATTATAATTAGCTGGGATAAAGGTAAAGATATCTCTTGCAAAAGGAAAAAAATGTAAGTTCCAAAACAATCTCATTCAACACCATTCTATTCTACTACTATCAAAACTCAAATGACTCATTTGCCAAACTCATGCGTCAAAACTGGGAAGAAACCCTTTGCAGACAGAAACCAAGGGCCCGTGTGTTTGCACAAAATATATAGGAACTGGCTACATTGGAATTCATGGTCAAATGCTCCACCAAAGGATTATTAAAGAGGTGAGGGGTAACTAAAGGATATGATGTGAGGGATGAAGGATATCAGGTAGCAACGTAGAGGGACCTGACTTTCCTAGGATTCTAATTACTAGGGTGTACGGCTGTGTATTCATTTCCCCTCTTCTCTAGATCCAGATTCCATTAAAGGGGAGGTTATTTGATGGTCATTTTTGGATATTCACCTTTGAATGATTCTTAATTTTTTTACCACTTATAGAAACACAGAGTCTTAGAAATTCTTGGAATTCAATAACATGAATCCTAAGAAACTAAACCATATTTGAGCAAGTAGGCTTCTCTGCAGATAAAGGAAAGATGACTATATTGATGACATTGTCTTGAATATTTTTGGAAAAGAAAATGAACTACAGCTGATGAAATCTAAATATTTACCCTGAGATATAATTTTATACAGCTAAAGAAAGCATGAGACCATAAGAAAATCCTACAAATTCATATAAAATATATACTATCTGTCCAACAGACGCAGGCAATGCAAAGGTACTTAACTTTTAAGATGAAAAAAAAAAATCTCTTCTTTACAACTTCCACTCAGCTATCTTTCCTGGGATATAACTAATGTAAATAAATGAAAACAAAATACTCAAAGAATAATGAGAGTATACCTAGCAGAGGGCTTCCCGCAGAAGCAGGCTGCAACTCAATGGTTTCAGGACCCTGTTTTGAGTTTCTTATAACAGATATATTATCTCTCTGAGACTTGATCTTCTGTGAAGGCAAGCAAGTAACCTTCACAAAATCTACACTTCTTGAGAAGCTTAAACCATGATCCCTGGTCTTCAAACCAGAAATTGAAGCCGGAACTGTCCCAGTAGCCATCTCTACAAATCCCTTACCTGACCTTCACAGTTCTGCTTGACAAAATCAAACCGTGAACTGCGTAAGATTCAATGTCTCAGAATGCTAAAATCACACAATAAAATCACCATGAGAAAAATCAGTGACAAACTCAAAATCTTCAAAAAAAGAATTCATATAGCACCCAATCTGAAATCAGATAACAATTTCATGAAAAAGGTCGTCTCTAGAATGGTTCCAGAAAGGCGAAATTCACAAACTCTCACAGTAAATTAACTCAAAAAGCTATCAAAACGCCTGGGAAAAGGCGAACGTGCATCACGAGATTTCAACATCAATAAAGCTAAAGTCAACATCATCCAAAACTCACAAAATCCACCCAAAAACACCGGCCTTTTCAGCTCGGACAGCCATAAAAATGCTCTGTATCATATTCAAAGCTTCCAAACAGCTCTCACAAAGGGAAAAAAACCATCATAAATCTCAAACATCAAAACCTAATGACAAAAACACGCACAAAAGGTCATGAATCGATTAATTCGAGCAAAGATCAGTGAACTGGACTTCAAATCAGCAAAATAATATCAGATTCTTTAAGATAAATCGAATCATTTGGAAAAAGATCAGCGAACTGAACTCCAAACCAGCAAAGATAACATCAGATTCTTCCAATCAAACTTCACAACCAAAATATCGAGCTAATTAGAAGAAAGAAAAACGGAGACGAGAAATCAAAAACGCATCTTGAGATATATATCACCTCAAGAAATCTACAAAAGGCTTGGAAACCAGATCGAGAAAAAAAGACTGGAAATTGCAAGATCAGAGGAAGAAGAAGCTGAATTCGAAGCTTACCTCGAACAATCTTCTTCTGCAGAAGAAGAAGTAGAAGAAGAAGAAGCTGATGAAGAAGGAAGAGAGGAATCGCTTTCGACTCGAAGGATCTGGAGATGGTATTTAGTGGTGGAAGGGAATTCGGATGGTTTGGATTTGTGTGTGTGCATTTGAGCTGCTTTTCAAGGAAATGTGATTTTATGGAGGGAAGGGAGGACAAACGTTTGGCGATGAAAAAATAGTATAAAAGTCGTGTCGTTTTCCACTAAAATTTTTGTTGGGGTTACCATGCAGAACTGTTAATGCTGAAAATAGGCCCAGGACAGCGAAGAAGATATACATTCACCGTGGAACTGTTCATCCATAGGTTCGATATTATACGGATGTAAGATATTCCATAATCAAAAGTGGAAAGATTTAAATAATCTATTTGTTTTCCCTTGACTGTGGGATCACCAAACCACCATCTAAACCATTGGATATTTGTATGAGTGTAAGATTTAATATCGCACCAAATTTGAACCGTTGATCTATCACGGTTATTGAGAAGTTTACAAAAAAGTCACGTTGTTTTGCAAATTATTAGAACAAATTATAAGCCACGTTTTTTTTATGCAAAATTCTTGATAATCGTGATAGATCAACAGTTCAAATTTGGTGTGATATTATTTCTTACACTCTTACAGCCATCCAACGATTTGGATAGTGGTTTGGTGGTCCCACAGTCAAGGAAAAAAAAATAAAAAAACGGACTGCTCAAGAATTCCTGCTTCTGATTGTGGGATATCCTATATCCCTAGGATATCGTAGCTTGTAATATCCTACAAATCGAACAGTTCTACAGTAAATATACATTTCCGGCTGTTCTGAGGCTATTGTCAACTTTAACACCTTCCGTAAAATAATTGTCCCATTTTTCTTTTGTTTTGAGGTAAGGTATTGTGGAAGGACTGTTACGTTTGGATCATGTGGATCACGCTTGTCCTCCATCTAATCTAAGCTGTTCATTTGTCCATATCTCATCCCAATTGCATTAATTTCACAATTAGCTGGACAGACTAAAAGGTGAGAATGAGATTAACTATGACCCATATCTTTATTTTTAGATTTAGACCAATCCAATAATGTCTATCTCTCCAAATAAAGTGAAAATGAACCGACTAAATATATTTTCAGTAAAAAGTCTGTGGTGTGATATGTTGGGATCAAGAAAATGTAGCTTATATACTTGTGCCGAAATAATTGAGTACCTAACCTATCCAATGCCCCAAGTGGATATTAGCATTTATGATGATTTTCTTTTTATTTACATCTTATATAAGGTCCTTAAATACTTTTAAAAAGATAATGATTAGGTAAAGATAGAGTATACTTCGTGAGATAAAAAAAAATGTATTTATTTTCGCAAGGAACAAAGTAATGTGATATGAAAAGTCGACAAATGGTAAGAGTAACTAATTTATTTGTTTCTATGAGGTAAAGAGTTTTTGAGGTTATTTTGACCAACTAAATACAGTAAAATTAAGATTTTGTTATGATAAATTTTATTTTACCTCTTGTAAAACAAACCTTTCACCGGAAAGGAGATTTTACCTCTTGTAGAACAAACATTTCACCGGAAAGGAGAGAGAACAACTGCGTGAATGTGTGTTCACTAATGAGTGAGAAAAACGTATATGCATTTGAAAATTAGTTGAGAGAAATAAATTATGAAAGCATCTTCGGATGAGATATTCCGCGCATGCAAAACGACCGATCTATGGTACGGGTACTATAGTCATTGTCGAATAGCAGGTGGGGGTATGTTGGTCATTTTCACATAATTAGTAGGCGGTCTTCTTTTTTTTTTCTAATAGAGGCAAGCAAGACTTTGTTTTCAAGACTTAACCATGGATAAATATAGTACATAAAATAGTGTTCATGGATTTTGAAACAGATATTCATGTACAACATGAATTCTGGACCTTCATTGTACCAAAAACCTGACACATTTCCTTAATTTTCAATTTATCCCCTCATTTTGGAGAAGGGAAAGCTTTTTTTTTCTTAGCCAATTCATTTTGAAACTTTTGCCTAGCTTAATATTAAAAGGTCATCACATCAGTGTGCCTAATGCTAGATGTGGAATGAAAAGACTATCCAAAGGGCTACAATGATGAAAGTTGGGCCAACCAATGAGTGGTAGCTCAGTTTGACAAGAACTCTATGTCTCAAGAAGTGAAAAGATTTTATGGTCGACGCTTACTTTCGTTGGGCACCTCCCATAGTTTTAACCATGCATGCAGATAGAGGGGTTTGCATGTGCCTCTATAGGGATTAGTTAGAGTGTCCCTTGGACTCAAGGCCAAAGGCTCCTGAGCTGAATTTGGTTGGGAAATACCTTGGATTATAAAAGAAAAAATGATAAAAGGTGGGCCCAAGTAGACCCTAGAGTGTTGGAGTGCACTGGCAATTGCTCATAGGAGAACATTTCCCTAGTGGGGTACTTTATACTTAAGCTCTAAAAGCCATGTTTAGGTTTGGGTAAATTTATTTAACAAGGTAATGTTCTGTTAGGAGGCATCTCTCATGTACTGTGTGAAAGATGACCCTTTTACTAACACATGGTCCCCTACAAAAAAAAAAAAATCACCAAGCCCATTGCCAATGTGATGATGCATTTGCCTTCAATCTTACAAATGCCTTCCACTCATACGTACATTAACATAGGACAATAGGACCAAACACATCTCTAGTCGTGATACACGATGGTTAGACAGGACTTGATGATGTGCAGCCGTGTTTAATGTTTATATATTCTCCAGGTTGAGCCGCATGCATACATGCACCTGCACATCGCCATCGGCCTCGCAAGTCGTACCTGGTCCAACAAAGTGCACGGGACTCGCGCTCTTCAATTGTCGCAGGACAATCCAATCCATCCACGCAACATGAAACACGTGAAAATTTGCACACCAACTCACTGTCACTGCTTAATGTGGCCAACATAACAGGAGATTCTTCAATTGACTCGACACTAATTTAATCCAAAAATATCGGTTGGGTCATGGCCAAGACCATCATCTAAGTGAAATGATGGATTGAAATTTGAAAATCATGGCTGTATAGTCTAATTTGGAGAGCAGAACAGAAGAAGAACTTCAGTGCCGCCACTTTTGATTCAGCTCTATATTGACCTGACTGAAAGCTGGGTACTGACTCCTGATGGATCAGAATGTATAATACATTAGCGTCTGATGATGACAAAGAAAAAATAAATAGGGAAGGTGTCCACACAGAATAGTCAAATCGCAGTATAAGAATAACTAAACAGAGCCACTAACATTTAAATTGCTCGACTTTGGGAGTTGGATTGAAATTTCACTGTCCATTGAGGATTTGGGTTCCATGGGAATCACGCAGCGGCCACAATTTACTTTTGGTTAAAAAGAGGTGGTTGAATTGTGCAACTGATATTGAGGTCCTAGTGGAACTTCCTCACGAATTATCATAGCAAGCATATAGCCCTGTTTGGACTCTCCACTCATGGATGGATGTATGATGATACATTTTGACCACGCCCTTACCATATGGCACTTCCTAGCCATTCATCTAGCATTTTCCCCATCACTGTCATTTCTTTTGAACTAAAGATGTACAGTGACTAGTCCCCGGATCTTGAAATATGGAGAAATTTCATTTCATGGTCCATTACATCAGATCAACGGTTGGAACCATAGGACCAACCCAACGATGACGATATTGTGGGGCAATATTGAAATAAGAGATGGGTCCCAAGGTGGGGCAGTGGAGGGCATCGCTTACACCTCAACCTCAAGACCCAATCTTATTAAATTGGATCAAGGACTGGAGAGCAGTCCAATCAGGGTCCCAAATCTAGGATTCATACCCAGATCCAATTAGATTAGGTTAGATCATAAAACCTAAGTTTTTTAAAATATCATCATTATGATTTATGCTCCTCTGGTTAGCTTGTTAACTTGAAAAATATAGGCTATGCTTATAATTCTTTAATTACGAAATTTGGTGCAATAAGAACACACCAAACCCTCCAACATTTGGTTTTTATTCAGTTGATCACCACATTTGGGTTGTCTACAGATCTTGCGGCTCATTAAAAAGATGCTAACAGCTGTACTAAAGCTACCCACCATGATCCTTCCATCCCAAAAGCCTACCAACCCTGCAAAACAGGATTTCAGCCAAAATAAAAAATAAAAAAGAAACCCCGCAAAACAGTAGGCAGAAAAGCTGTTTCACACGAGTGAACTCAGTTTGGCCTTGCCTCCTATATCAAATCACGGACTATAAATCTCTCACCCTCTACATCAAATTCATGAGCCCAGGTCGCAAAAAATCACTGTTTTATGTTTACACCAATTTGATCCACCCCCTACCCCTTCAACAGAGTAACATGGTAAAAGAAGTGATCTAAAACAAAGAAACAGTTAAAAGGAAAAATCAAATGGCCGACAAAACTACATTGGAGCAAACCACAACAATGCAGCATGTGCGCAGGACAACACCTAAGCAACATCTCCAAGATCCCAGAAGATTGATAAATATCCGCTTCATGGTCTAGAATCCAGACTCACTTCCTCGAGTTTCCTCCAGTTGTAGTTAATCTCTGGTTTTCTACTGTTTAAAGGATGTAAGGCAACAAGTTTGATCAAGAGATATATCCTTCCTGCTGCTCCTGAAGAAGCCTAGCAGAAGTTTTCGCATCCAGATACAGAGAAGTTACTTCTTCAAGATCCGCCTGGGACAAATAAAAACACGGGTCAAAAGACAAAGTAGCAATAAAGCTTATAGAATTTAGAATCGACACAGGAGGTAGGTCAACTAATATTGTGCATTGTTCTTTGCATCCCGTCTCTACATGGCTGCACGTGCTTATATGGCAGATGTGAACAAGATCCAAGTGAACATCGGATGGGGTCCTCAACTCAAAGTAACTCATGTAACAGAAAATCAAAGGCTAGCATATTCAGCAGGTAGGATCTGCATGCACACTGAATATGGACTGTGGACCTTTTTTTTTTCTCCGTGTAGTCATCGTGGCCCACTTGAACAGCGTAGCCATATTTTGTTTGAACATCAACAGAGAGGGGTGGGTCACCTTGAGGATGGCTATTTCCACATTTGACACCTAGGCACAAAAGGCAAAGGGGAAACTACTCTTGTTTCCATGACGACGCAGAATTAGAAAACTTCACGCAATGGACATGGATTCTCGACAAATGAGGTAGACATATCAATCAAAGAAAAATGAACGAGACATGAATTAAGGTATATAATATGGCAGCAATGTCTAATAGAAACATTAATGAAATAAGAGATAAAGGCAAATAATATCTTATGTGCGTAACATGGCAGCAATGTCTAATTGAAACATAAATGAGATAAGAGATTACTGTAAAAATGAGACAGAGATAAAGGCAAATAATATCTTAGGTGCATAACATGGAAGCAATGTCTAATCGAAGCATAAACGTGATAGAGATTAATGTAAATAATATCTTAGGTGCATTTAGCAGAAACTATTTCAACTAGTGCTGAAGAAACTAAAAGGTACCTTGCAAATGTTATCTCTACCATTCATTTTAGCCACAACACTGGCTGGTGATAACAGCTGAACTGCATGCCTGAAGAAACAAGCAATTGCACATAAGTGCAGGCAATGAAAAGCAAATATAAAGATGGAAATGATGACAGATATGTATAGGAAGGTTAGTGTGAAGCGCATGGATGAGTGAACAGTGCAGGTTACATCCATCATGCTATTGAAGTATATACAAAGAAGAATGGTGTAATAATATTTGTGAGAGGGTAAGTGTGAGAGGGTAAGTCATCAGATGCTTGCCTTCGCTCAATCCATCATGTTGAACACAGTAAGATTTTACAAAAAAAAAAAAAGTAAAAAAATTATGATCAGTTGTTGGACATGATAATAAACTGATACTGGTATTGGACCCTATTGGCACTAGTAAAATGTGCTTTTTAACTAAATTCTGTAACCTTAGGTTTGTCATATGCTTATATTTTAACACATATAGGCATTTATGGATAATTGACAGAAGATTGACAAAAAAGTTGTTGGGTACCTTGAAAATATTAAGGAAAGTAGGAAAAAGATTAACAGTAAATGAGACTCCGTACTGGACAACAGAATCTTTTTTTTTTTGTAAAGGAATTTGAGGAAAAAGAGATCCAGCGTTGTTCTTAATGGTTGAACCGTAATATCAAAGATAAAAGGATTCTATTTAAGCTATAAAGCAGCACTCGTCAAAAGAGGAAAAATAGATATATGGGCCAATCCTACATTTCAAGAGTTGAACCTTAAAGTAGAAATGGCGATACAAACTTCTGATTTTAAGCCAATAAACCCTAGAGGGAGGACTCTAGGAGATAATCCTGAAGGTCATTGCAAATAATCTTAACGTCAAGTACTATTTCTATTTCAGGGAGCACTGGTGCATGGAAGGTAAACATTTGGTGGCTAAATGAATGCATTGATGCTTGATAGAGGGGCAAGGGCAAAGCTCTTATGGTTGGCTTGCCAGATAAATTTGGAAAGGGCTTATGACCGTGTCATTTGGGGCAAGGATCAAAATAGCGGTAGGGGTTGCGGTCGGCGTAGCGGCCAATGGCCAAAACACTACGTAGCGGTGTAAATATTTGAAGAGGTAAAAAAAAAAAAAAATGAATAGTGTATAACAGCCAATCTTGTGTTTTTTAAATGATTTGAAACCATATAAGGGTAGATACAACTTTAAGAATGGCTATTGAGGAAAAGAAAGAAAAAATAACATTTAAAATTAAAACTACTTGGCTCTACTAGATTTTAGATTGTAGCGCCACTATTTTCAAAATAGTGTAGCGGCCTCGACCGCTACGGCCGATAATGCGGCCTCCACACTACATAGCGGCTGCTATTTTGAACCACACAAGGTGAGAGGATAGGATTCAGGAATAAATAAAGCATGTAATTGAAGAATGCATCTGCAAGTCTTCCTTTTGATTTTGAAACTCAGATTTTTCCATGGCACAAGTGACTCCCAGGAGGCAGCACATTCCTGTTGTACCTTTTCCTCCATTTAGCAAAGGGTTATTAGATTGTCTAATCAAGTAGAATATCCTAGCCTAATGCAAGGCTTCACAGCAAGTAAAGGTAATGATGTCTCATCTCCATTTTCGTTATGATGCTATTCTATTTTCAAGAACAAAATCCATCACAATAATATGTAAGGTGCTTAGGGATCTTGTGAGGTTTGCAGTTCAACCTGCCTAAAAAAAAGCACCATTTTAGGCATTATAACTCAGACTAAAAGGTTTATTTTCTCCACTCGCTAACTGCTAGGGAGTGGATAGCTCATAGCGCTTCATTTCTAATACTTGGTTTCGCCCTCGGTGCCAATCCACAAATTCTCTTTCCCTTGGAGTAAGGATCACTCCAAAGCTGCCCCATATGAAACATTCCTCTAGATCTTTGTCCAAGTAAAATCCCCATTGAAGCAACCAATTTTCATCAGAGCTTTATTCCATCTAACTGGAATTAGTGGAGTGTTGTTTCTATATGGTTTGACAAATTTTTCAAGCCTGTTGCCAGGTTAACACTACCCTCCTCTATTCGAGCCTGGAAGTAGAACATGTTGAAGTATGACACATGAAGGAAAAGTGTAATGGGTCATTGGAATAGGGCCATTGGATGCATCCATAAAAGGGAGCATCTGCAAGGGAGCAAGATCCAATGTTAAGTTAATCAAATGACTTGGATTTTACCATTGAAAAAGGAGCATCGGTAAATTTTGAGAAGGGTCTTCCCCTTGCCAGTACTGATTAATTGAAAAAATGGACCCCT
The DNA here is from genome assembly GCA_029852735.1 of Persea americana. Lineage (NCBI taxonomy): Eukaryota > Viridiplantae > Streptophyta > Magnoliopsida > Laurales > Lauraceae > Persea > Persea americana. The sequence continues at coordinate 35,552,591 of CM056820.1, read as the reverse complement.
AATAACAGGGGCGGACCTAGAGTGGGGTGGCTATGGCCCCCAATGAAATATCAAAAAGGCCCCTGTAGTTAGAGGAAATTTTGTTAAATTTCCACATTGGCCCCTCCAAGAAATTCCATATTTTCATTGTGGCCCCTCCAAGGCATATTTTCTAGTTCCACCACCGCCTAATAAAGTAGCTTAGATTTAGTCAGGTACAATATGATGGATGTTTTCAGTTTTGACGATGGCTTGAGGACAGGACTTCATAAGTTTCCAAAAATTGAAGAAAAAGCAAAAAGGGGTTTCCTTTGTGCTTTTTTTTTTTTTGGGAGCAGGTGTATGGGGATAGGATTTGGTTTTCAGCAAAATTACAAGGCAGCGTATATATCATTTTCCTCGGTAGCCCATTGTGCCCCCATCTCCCAAATCTAGGGAAACAACCTCATCACACCTTCATCATGCTTGATCACCATTTGCAGCAACAGCCACCAATGGGAAAACTCTTGCCATCACCTCTCCCTTGCGACTACCATGGCATTTTCTATGGAGATGCTTTTGATATCTCACTTTTTTATCTTCTCCATTTCTTTTGATTAAAAAAAAAATCACCATCAACATAGAATTGTCAATAAAATTGTTTCCTTTCATTTCTTTTTTTATTTTTTTTTCCAAAACTTCCCAGCATCAAACGAGTGAGCTCTTATTGCAACTTCACAAACTCAAAACATGAATATTGTAGGATCTTATGCACCACTGAGCTACCATTCCTTCTAAAACCAATTGGTGATGGAAGAGGCACAACTCAATGTTTTATAAGGCATTCGACATCGCGCCCACGGGCTTGTTTTAGAGCGGACGAAGGGAGTGGCATTGTGGCACGCCTCTGCCCAACAATCCCCCTCTCACGATGGCGCTCCCGCGACTCAAACCCGTGACCTGGAGCGCTAATACCACTTGTAGGATCTTATGCACCCACAGAGCTACCATTCCTTCCAAAACCAATTGGTGATGGAAGAGGCACAATTCAATGTTTTATAAGGTATTCGACATCGCACCCGTAGGCCTATTTTTAGAGTGGTTGTAGGGAATGGCATTGTGGCACGCCTCTCACCACCAAATATTGATGTAAGAATCAAGAGAGAGGTTCCCATGTGGATATCGGCCAATGAACGAGTTTTAATGAAAATCCACTGGCATTCAATTGCAAATGGAAATCCAATTTACTCTTTTGGTTAAAACTCTTTACTGATATATAATTATTTTCTTTAGAATAGCAGTCTCAGTTTAGTAGGTATTTTAGCCTGTGAATGCCCGATTACTGCATGGATATGGTGAGGACACACCATGAATAGGCAAGGACATGAATTTTAAGTATAAAATTTAAGTACTGGATATGATAGGATATGATATGTTGCATACATTTCAGCTTCCTTATGCTATAGCTTTAATATTTGTTATCTCCAATGGTTTAGATTATAATAAAGAGTCAATTGGACTAGTCAAACATTGATAAAGGAATTGGGGGTGGGGGTGGGGGTGGGGGTGTGAAGGTTTTTGGGCTTTACATCAGAACCAAAGGTCTTGTTAAAAACCTACTATTGTGCAAGCAAGGAAATGATGGAGGATTGATCAACTGATGGGTCATAAACATTGATGCGGAACGGGGACCGATGTGGGGTGGGTAGGGATGAAGATGGGATGTGGGGATAGGTCAGACCTCACACTAGAAGTGGAGGGGCCTCACGCCAGATCCTTTTGCAGGAGAGAAGAGTGTATGCACTCAAATATTTTCTGCATTAATCATAATCTATGCCAAAAGAGGCATTACATCAATATATAAGCAAAAGAAAAGCCCTAAAGCTAATAACCACCTAAACATTCCTATGGTTAAGATTAGAACATCTTAACTTAAATAAATTAAGAGCCATAAACCATTAAAAAAAATCTCAATAAAATAAAAATAACATAAACCGAATGGGCCGTGCCCAAAGTACTGGTCAACCCATGGGTCATGGGTCTGTCCCTCGTCAGGAAACCTGCATACCCTTCTCTTTTGTGCAACCATGCTGTGATTTAGGAAAGTACATCGTCTGGTTGCAGGATTGCATCAATAATACGTGACTGTTGGTGCAAGTCATTTCATGGTAGCTACATAAGCTGCTGAGTTATTTTACAGGGCAGGTTTCATTTACTCTGTTTTTTAAATCTTGTCCCAAGTTTGTACAATTTAGTAATTTACTTTCTGTTTACCCTTCTGAGTTCTCCCTTGAATTGAAATTGGAATTTTGAGACAGTCAAACCAGATCAAGGAAAGGCCAAGTTTTGAGTATTAATGCTGGATTTAGAATTTTAGATACTGAGAATTAAAAAAAAAAAAGTTACTGAAAATCAAACCAAATTTTGGCACGTAAATCAGCCTTTGGTTGGGTCAGATTCTTACATAATTGGGTTCAACTATTTTTCTATTTAAACATTTAATCAAATTATTTGACTGCTTCTAAATAGCTAGTTATAGTTGCTCAAGTGCGTTACTATTCTTTCCTTTTAAAAGAAGAAATCATATGCAAAAATAGTCCCAGAAAAATTAATATGCATATCTTTATATATAGGGGCCAGCTCTCCTAAGCTCAAGCTTAGGATAAGGTAAGCTCAAGTGTATGGTGGGGCCCACCTGGATACCCACATGGGGATGGGGGTGGGGGGGATTTCAAGGACTCTCTAGGATCTTCCTCTCTGCAAAAAATTAGCTCCAACCATGATTTCTATCATCTCCATATGGGCTCGAAAGTTTAATGGTAAATAGTTCATTCGCATCAATACATAGTTAATCCAACGGTCCAGTAAATTTGGATCTAACCGAAAATTGGTGGACATGTGCAATTTAGTGGGTTCATGTGTTTGGTCCATTTGGATGGACCAAAGGTGGGCACCACAAGCATAAGCTTACAAGATTTTATCTTAAGCTTGAGCTTTGGAGAACCTTACTCTTCTATATATATATATATATATATATAATGGTAATTGGTAACATGACTTGAACCCACAACCTTGTGGTTGGGAAATTGAGCACCTTCCAACTGTGCTTGCCAATAATATACAAATCATAATCTAAAAGCCAAGTTAAATGCATCAATATCTTAGATTGCAAAAGAGGGAAAAAAACATAATAACATGAAATCGACTTCAAAATAATGTTTTTGTTAGAACTAAAAGAATCTGCAAAGAATCAAACATGGTATCATATCCAAACATGTCAGACAGTGGCGCATTGCTCACTTAAAATAATCCACGTGACATAGATTAAGATATCAAATGCATAGGAACATCAAACATTGTAAGAAGAACAGATTAAAAGGGATCTAAATAAAGAAAAAAGAGGGCATCAGACCTTAAAGATGCCTGCTGGCCAATCTCTCCCAGGTAAGCAAGACTTTCTTCATCTATAGTCAGTTCTTCCACCTGAGCTCGGATGGCTAATATCTGCACGAATAAAATCCACGGAAAGAATAAAAGGATCATCATCACCATCACATAGCCTTATCCCATCAATCTAGGTCAGCAATAAGACACTTAACACGCTAAAATTGGCAGCATTTACTTAATGGCATTTGAAACAGATAAATGATAAACCATGAACCTGTATTATCTCAGCAGGACCATAAGTTTCTGTCCGTATAATCACAAGGCGGTCTAATAAATCTACAGGTATGCCATGTGGACTGCTGACATCCGTCCCCCTGCATAGAACACACTCAGAGAGTAAATAAACTATGAACGAAAAATTATTAGAGATCAACATAGAAAAATATCACATAATGAGTAACAATTGATATCAAGGTTTGTATAAGTTCTAATTAAACATCACAAGAATTAAAATTTAAAAAAAAAATGAATGAACGAACGAAAGAAACATCTGCCATGCTATTCATCCAAGTGAACTTGGTTTGGCTGGGCTCAAAGTACCCATCCAAAATCTGATATTATGATGAACACCTAAACAATTTCAAATTCATCTGTATAAGGGTGTGTGTGAATGTACCTTAACATAAGTTGCAATCTATTTAAATATTTTGGTACAATGGAGGCTGTTCATTCTCCCAACCAGTGTGTATTTGGGACGACAGGAATTTAAAAAAAAAAAAAAAAAAAAAACGTTCTCTTGGATAATAAATGCTATCTGCATTAATGAAAACTGTGAAAGGAAGGCACAGAAACAGTGTCACGAAATTCGGTTCATTTCGGTGAAATTTTCAAATAATTTCGGTTTGTTCGCTCTACCAAAACGGACAGGACCCCTGTAATTATTCGTCCCAGAATTCGTTCCAATTTGTCCGATTTAGTCTGAATTTTATGATTTTATCTAATTCGTCCAATTATTCATCCCAGCATGTAGGTTAGGTTGCCTTTAAAATAATTGTTTTAAAAAATGAAAATTGAATGGGCTAAATATATTTTAACTTAAAAGTACAAGCAAAAATACCTTTTTTGCCTTTTAGCTTAGAGAAATTAGTGGGCTCCACTTAGAGCGCCTATCTATTAAAATCTAAATAACTATATCCGCCCTATCGCCCTAATCAAATTTTATTACAATAAAAATCATTCTACTATGAATAAGCTAGCCAAGTTTCACTCTAATATGAAATAGCTTGTCAAATATAAATTGACATATTGCATTGATTTAGTACAATAAATCAAATGTATCATATTTTTTTTTTCATTTTAATATCATCATCATCATTATCACAAAAGCCTTGTCTCAACTATGTAGGGGATTTTTTCATTTTAATATATATAATGTCTTTTTTTTTTCTGACACCCAAATTTCCTAATCGGCCGTAACATTTCATTTGGAGGCCAAACCGAAATGGCATCTAAACAGAATTTCGTAACACCGCACAGAAAAGCAAGATACCACACCTTAAGTGACCCCATTTTCATTACTAACCAAGTACACAGCAATATGGGCAACATCCTTTCTGTCAAAATATTTAAACTAACTGCAATATGGGGTACGCCCAAATGTAGCTTTGGCCAAGTCAAACTCAGAAATCAAACAACTGATGTCTGATCCATTTTCAACATCACATATATAAAACAAGTTTTCCATTACCTTACATTACATATCCCTCTGTTAGTTGCAAATATTACAATTGGCGATAACGAGCTCTCTAACGCACGATTGAGGTATGAAAAGCATTCAATATCAAGCATGTGAACCTGCACATAAGGAATGAGAAACCAGAGAAACTATGGTTGAAACCAGAGAAACTATGGAGGCTAACCAATACAGGTAATATGAGCACTGATAAAAATATACCTCATCAATGAATAGGACTCCAGGGACAAGCTCTGCTACTCCTTCATCAATATATCGGTTAACAACCTGCCATCAGCGTGTTTCAGCTAAACCTTGCATTCATCTATTTTCCACCAGGCTTCTTATAAATTATTTACATCATGCAGAATACTAATAGACTAAGACCATGAAAAGAAATATTGAAGTCAAAATATAGATAACCTAGGCTGCGTCCAAATATTAATCATGCATAACTCGATGGAGCTGTCCTGTACTTAATATCTAAATGGTACACATGCAAAGTTTGAATTTCCTTTCATTTTATGATAAAATATCTGTTACTTATTCTGAATCCAAAGATAAAAATATAAGAACCTTGTTTATTTCTTGTCTTAGCTTCTCAGTGATCTCCGTCTTCCTGGGCTTCATCATCTGTCCCATCAATGATAATATATCTTGTCCTCCTTGTGGGCGAGCATTCGCAGCATCCAAATCATGAAGGGTAACATCCTGGTGAGGAAATAACAAGCCACAAAAGTAAATTTTTTGATAATCCCAATCTGAAATCATCATTCTTGAATTTCAAAAGATAAATTGAGATGTTTGTCAATTCATGGTCTAACTCCTAAACTAATAAAAAGAGAGAAGAAAAACTAGGACCACAGTGTCAGTTCATCAACATCATCACCATTGAGCCATATGCCGCCTATCTGGGCCGGCTGTGTGTGTTTCACTTTTCCACACAACCTACTCAATGGGTATCAGTTGAAACTAAAATCAAATTGCAAAATCTGGAAACTGGAACAGGTAACTGTGAATTCTGACTAACATACATAAGATCCATCATCATCAAAGCCTTGTCCCAACTATGTTGGGCTCAGCTAAAACATGCATAAGATCCATCAGACTTATTTCGAGGAAATCATGCTCTGATGTCTATGGGATTTGAGTTCTCATATGTATAGTTAAAAGTCTAGCATGTAACCGGAGATTACCTGCACAATCTCCTTCTTCTTGTGAACCTCTCCCTTGGGTAGTGGAACATACTCTTCTGCCTCAAGGTCAAATTCAGTAGCAAAAGCATCACTTCGGCCCACTCTTTTAACTGCACCGCTATTTGCCTCTATGTATATAACATCCCCTACAGCAACCTGCAGCTCATATTAAAGGTCACATGCCACAGCCTAAAGACAACATGCAAGCATCAAACAAAAATAATGAAAAGCAATCGGTGGCATGGTTCAAAATACGTAGTGGCCGCATTATTGGCTGTAGCAATTGAGGCTACTATGCTATTTTGAAAATAGTGGCGCCACGGTCTAAAACCTAGAGCTAAGCAATTTTAATCTAAAATATTTTTTTCCTATTTCTTCTCCTCAATAACATTTCCTAAAGTTGTCTCTACCCTTACATAGGTTCCAAATCACTAAAAAAATACAAGATCGGCCATTACACAAGATTCAGGTTTTTTTTTACCATTTAAAAAATTTGCACCGCTACGCAGCGACGTATCGCCGGCTGCATAGCGTTTTGGCCACTGGCCGCTATGCCCGCCTATTTTAATCCTTGATCAGCAGTAGAAAGGGGAAGGGAAGGGGCAAAGGAAACAATTATTACATAATTTGGAGTTGAAAGTCAAGCAAAGATAATATACAGAGCGACTTCAAGTGAAATTTGTGGTCCTCCTGGGCCCACTTAGATGGGCACAAATCATTTTGTTGTGGGCAGGTTAGAGCAGAAAATTCAGCCCACTGAATCTAATTTGAGTTTTCCAACAATGAGCTAAAATGAACTTTTGTGCTACAATCTTGCATTAGTGTCCAATTGGGATGCCCCTAAAAGAGATCTCAACATTGTTTCTATGACAAGATCTTACTAGAAGTTTTGTAATTTATATATATAAGGCACACACACACAAATATGACTCTCTTAAGGGAGCAAAATGCGATCGGATCTCGCCAACACTCTGGCAAGGTCGCCAAATGCCCCGTCCTTTTCAATGTGTCTGTCAATTCACCTCACTACCTTAGATATAGCCTCGCTTTTGATGCCCCTCACATGGTTACTTTCCAAGCAAAGCACTGGGTAAGCATTTTGTGCCACCTTGTCGCCTTAAACATTGGCCCACCCAATCTCCTGTGATTAAAGTTTCCCTCAGCTTTAACTAGGAGAGGGCTGGCACCAAGCTAGCAGCTAGTCATAAAAACTATGCCAAAGAAGAATAGGTCCTCTTCTTTTCAGAGGCAGTCATCTAACCTACCCCCACATTGTTGGAATTGGTATTTGGAAATGATTAGATGCATGCGTGGAACTATAGTGCAGCGCCCCACCTTAACTTATGAGTGGGATCCTCCTTCTCAAAATTCAAATCACTGACTGTAACCCCTTCTGTGTTGATTTCAGTCATACATTTAAGTCAATCACTATGGGAATTATAGAGAATAACATGGGTTTTCCTGTAATTAAATATAGGGAAAGGGTAACCTTTTCTACATGTTAGAAAGGTCATTATATCATTAAGGTATCAATAATAAGTTTTAGAGTTGGTCAAACATTTAGAACGGCCATTCCCTTTTCTCCACCTTCCTTTTCTATAATTCTTCCTCTCCTCTATTCTTCCTCCATTTTCTTCTTTATCCATCAACTTCCACCCATCAGAACTTGTTATCAAAGCATTCTGTACCAGATTTTAACAAAGAGAGTGCCACTCTGTCTAAGCCAAGGCTGAAGTTACAGTACACTAGAGATTTGCCACCCACTAATACTTCATAAGATTTGGTTACTCGGCCTTAATGCAAGAGGAAACCTAACAAGTAGAAGAGCTCTGACTAATTTTTTAAAAGGAAATGGAGAAAGATTTAAATTTTAATATACAAAGTTGCATCTCATCAGTCATCGGTCCGCACACCCCCAAAATATAGATGCAAAGTATACGCATATGCATTGTGCCTCTTGAGAAACAAAGAGAAACATATTACCTTTTCTTTAATTATAGCATCATAAATAGTTGGATCCAACTTCAGTTGCTTCGTTCCTTTGACAGTTTTCAGCCCAATAATGACATGACTAATGCTTTTCCCATAGCCACCTGTTGTACTTTCAGTTTCTTCCGGGGAGAGTTCAGTCACCTAAAGTATAAGTAAAATAAATAGCAGGAGATCAATCATCAAGCAAAAACAAGAGAAACTAGAAAACGATCACAAAACATTTTAACAATATATATATAGAGAGAGAGGCAACCCCAGCTACACTGATTTAAAATGTTAACAGCATCTAATCTAAACAAGATATATGGGAATATCTTGCCTCTCCTTCATACACTTCCTTGTTTTCTTTGATACGTAGTCCAATGGCCCTTCGAAAATTTTCCATTAGAATTTCTGTTTTCTTGACTTCTGATGAGTACACTTCTGATCCAACCATTGGGCAAAAGGGGACCTGCAATAGATTTTTTCCAAAAGAAATAAATAATAATTATTATAGAGATAATAATAATAAACTACATATCGCTAAGATACAGATATGTAAGTGGACACAACATGCATGGCGCCTTTAAAAAAAAGTACAAATGTGCACATAGCGCCACCCTGGCATATGGGTTTAGAGATAGTTTTGATGTTTCCCAAACTTCAAGAGATTTGTTTTTTGGAAGAATGAATGGTTATCCAGGAAGCAGAAAAGCAGCATCCCACTCACTCTCTAATTTAAAGGTGCTAGCCCCAATGCATGGCAGAACTTTGCACGATCTATTCTACCAAAATATTCAAGGTGCTTTATATGGTACATCCAAAAAAATGATATCAGGTCAGATCTACCTGTAAATGTAAATAAGGTCGCACAGAAGTTATGTTACAGTATAGGTATTACTATAAACTGGTTCCCAATTGTGGAGTTCTAAACAGCACAAATGAAGGCCATTAAATGGGACACATGAGAAATAGAAATAGTGTTCATTACTCCATTTGTTGTCAAGAAAAATAAAGCTAACAACCAAGATCATTTTATTCATATATACCTACAAGGCTACAACCCCTTTCAGAAAGAACAGTTGGCCTTCTGATAGTGCCTCTTCAAAAATGAAACGTTTAAACTAACAAAACATTACTCGAATTAAGTTATGAAGCAAATTCCAAAGACAAAAGCAATAAACTCACAAACTACAGCACAAAAAGCACTGGTCTCAAGATTATAGTGCTTAGCCAAAAAGGCAAAAACTGCTTGGTTTGGTCAGGTCATCCAACAGAACGGCCTAGTCTAGAATTTTAGCAAGATTTTGGACCAGTTCGACCTATTCTGCCATTTTGATTCAGATTTCCACCAACCAGGGAAATAGCACAATTTTTTTTATTAAAAAATCATTTTTTTAACAGAAAGGCTCTTGCATTCTGATTTAGATACAAAATTGCCCCATTGTAGAGTGGTGATTTTGTGAATGAGTTTGTTTTACATTATTAAATGCTATAACATTGATAATTGGAGATGAGAGTTGAGAATGGGTGTCATAATTTCACATTGCAACACATGAGCATAGCTTATAAATTTTCTATTTAGCGTGTAGAAGTAATATACTATATTGTTGATTTAGTAGAATAAATTAAAGATATACAGTAACGGAAACACCGAATTGACCGAAACATTTCGGTCCAAATTGAGACCAAAATGAAGTCGGAGAGAACTATGCTAAAATGTCTAACTGCTGGAGATCAGTAAACAAATTCTGTGAACTTTATTAATAGAGTTTTTGCATTCACGTGATCAAGAGATGGTAGTAGTAATTAAATTAAACTCAAAATTCAAGAAAAACGATGTTGACTGAAACAGCAAAACAGGTTACAGTATAAATTTTATATGAAAGAAGGAAAGTGCCTTGCTTCCAAGCTCTTGACTTATTCCAAGAGCTAATGCAGTCTTCCCAGTGCCAGGAGGGCCAGCAAAGAGAAGTGCCCGACCAGCCATCTTCTTCTGTCGTATCATATCAACCACAAGGCCTCCTGCTTCTCTAGCCATCACTTGACCCACAAATCCAGCAGCCATAGGAATTGCTTTTCCATTTGCCTGCAATAGATATGTAAACGACAACATATAATGGTAAAACATAGTCCCTTTCTCTATTAGTAAAATGGCTCAAACCCACGGAGTCCAAATTACCCTCAGCATTCTTCCAAGTTAATTTAAGAAAAAACCCTCTAAAAAAAAAAACTTCAAAATACCCCAAACCTATCAAATAAAGACCCTTAAGACACCATTCAAAAAAAAGAAAAAAAGACCCTTAAGACCGTTTTTTAGAGCCCTGGATTTCTTGAGTGAGGAACTCTCTCACTCCCAAACTAGTTGAAACCTGAAACTCTGGAATTAAAAGGTTCAGGCTTTAAGAGCTCTATAGATAGGATGACTCTGCAGAGTTCTCCAGTGCATAAATTAGATTTCCTCACAGTGGCAACCATACAACTAGTGTGATGGTTGTGTCCTGCTAGGAGATATGAGTGGGTTTAAGATGGCTGTTGCACTGTCCAAGTCAGTTTTAACTAAACTGACAAAGTAATTGGGAAAGAAAAAGGACACCCCAAAACTTTTCTGCCTTCTGGATGTATGGATCAAGAAAACAGCTGTTGGGAGTCTGAACACATTTTGGGGCCTGTTTGTTTGCATGGAATTTAATTCTGAGGATTGTTAAGCAACGTATTCCTGAATGTGGCTAAAATGGAAGAAACAAAGTTGAAGATCCATAGATGGCCATCAAATAATCTCCCCTCTAATGGAAAATAATAAAGAGGAGATAGAAAGTGAATATTCAGCCATCACACAGGTAAATGAAATCCTAGAAAAGTGAGCATCGCATTCGCATCTATATCTCCACCTTATATCCTTCAGCCCTCGCAACTGTTTTTTTTTTTTTTAAACCCATTTTACCATGAATTCCTAGGAATTCAATTCCATGAAAACAGATAGGCTCTAAAATAATATCAATATCACTATCATCTCAACCATTATATAGCGCACGGGCGCACACACAGAGAGGGAACCCCCCGCCAAAAAAAAAAAAAACCTCTGTGATTCCAGGACTGATGAAAAGGGGTTCCAGGGATCCAAACAGGGCCTCAAATTTACAACATTGATACAGGTAAACATCACCATTAAAAGAGGAATACTGAGACCCAATACACAAAGCTTAAAACCCTAGAATTAAAACCCTTCTCTTGTTTTGTAGGGCACAGGTTCAAAGGAGCAGCTAATGAAGCCCTGAAACTTTTAGACTCGCAAAACCCCATAGACCCAAAAACCCTTATCTAGGAACAAAATAGAAAAGCAAGTTCCTTTATGCCATTAAAAGCAAATGAGAGGGAGCGAAAGAGTACCTCAAGACCAAGGCCTTTGATGTGGGTATGAGTAGCTATCCTCTGCTTCTTTGTCGTCGACTGAACCTCTTCGATCTTCATCTCTCTCCCTCTCTCTCTCTCTCTGGGAAGCAGTGTGATAAAGACGAGCAGGGCTTCTCTCTCGCTCTATAAAGTGGGCGTTACCGGGAAGCAGTGTTTTAAAAAGAGTAGCGCTGGGTCAAGCCAAAAAACAAAAAAAAGTAGGGCTAAGGCTTCATGATGAAAGTGCATGCTTGTTTGGAAGAATTCCAGGATTTCTTCTCATAGCATTGGGAGAATTTGGATGGATTCTCAAGGTAAATATGTGGTCCCTGGTCCATGAGTAGAAACCAAGGGGGAACGGGGGCAAATCAGTTTATGTCACTGGTCCAAAAAAGGACTCTGACCGAGACTCATTTCCTTATTGGAAGTCTAAATAAGGACACAAACCCTATTTTTATTGGGGTAGAACCTCCGAATAATCTAAGAATTGATGGCCCATTTAGTCTAATAAACCCCAAGATGTTTAATTTTATGTTTTAAATCTTGATTGATTTTGAGAAATTTATCAAAAACTTCCTATAACCAAAGTTTTTTTTTCACTCATTTACTCATGGCAATGGTAATTTTGACAAACATAATAATATGTTTCACATATGCAACATTTATATATGCAGCGTGGAAGGCAAACCACCCCTAACTTTATGCATTGCATGTTTATTATTAGATAGTGGAAGAAGTTACAGTTTATAGAGACTACAGTACAATCATTACCAACTCATTTCAAAATAGAAAGGGTATGTAGTTTTGTTTGTACTGCAACTCATACATCTCTGTTCACTTGGGAACAGAACAGAATTAGATCAGAACTTTCCAATTAAATCCACACTCAGTTTCTGTTGCCCCGTTTTCATTTACCTTAAAGGGGTTTTGAGTCTACAGTTAAAAAAACCACAGCTGCATTGCACAAATGCAAGTCCTCTATTAAATTCAGCAAACCATGCCACTAGAAAATCCACAACCCTAGGGAAAAAAATTCAAATCACCAAATACAGATGGCCCTTGGCCGTTCAAAATCTCCAACTGAAAATTTTAAATAAAGATTTTTATTTTTATTTTTGTTGTTGTGTAGATATATTTGAGAACTTCTGTAGAATGCAGAAACTGGAAGCCATATTTCAACTATCAACCCATTTATGTACTCTCCAGCAGCCATGGAATCTCAAGTCCAGCCCTTCTAGAATTGCCAAATGACACATCAACATCTCACTTTTGTTTCACCAAGTTCAAGCATGGCACCAAACAATTTTTAACACTTCTTTTTTTCCTTTTTCAAATCCACTTTTTCATTTTCTCGCCTACACAAATGATCTTATCTTTTCTTTTTGTCACTCTTACTCGAATTTGGCCACTATCAGTATATGTAAACCATGCCTTGGACAGCTTCTTAGCATGTGAGTTAATGTCCTCCCCATTATGGATATCCAACCTGTCAACAGGCTACTGCCGTTACTCTTTTTCATTGCATGGACAAGTATACTCTGGCGTGCAGAAGTAGAACTCCAACTCATACCAGGGCCATGGCAAAAAAGTTCCTTTTACCTGATAATTGCTAGTAGAAAAGATGAGCAACCTCAAACAATGGCTTAGATGCCAGCACAAAAAATACATATACAAATATACAATGTTCTTCTAATCCATCAAGATATCACAGAGCTCATATACAACCAAATCACACTTTCAAATACTCTCACATTCACTATATGTTCAAGACTGCACTCTCTCGCGAAGGGCCTGAATTTTCAGCTGTAGTTTCATTGTTGTCAGCAATACCCAATTGGGGTTGAGGGGTGTCAGATGCTTGAGCCTGCTGTTGCACTTCCTGGGAATTTTGATGACGCTCCAACAAATTCTGCTGCCTCCATTTAAAGAACTCAGTTACAAGACAGTTGCCACACATGGCAACGCCGAAACCAGCAAATGTAGCAAGGAGGACAGAGAGAACGGGTTGCACATGAAACTACAATACAAAGAATGAAAAATAATTAACTAATAATGGAACTCAAGGGAAATTTGAGGAGAGATACTTGCATTCTTCTGCACAAGAGAGTCTCCTACTTACCAATGAATAGAACATATGAGCAAAGAGAACCACCAGTACAAATTGGATGACCGCGTAAATCCAAACAAATCTCTTCCTCACTGAATGTGCCAAAAACAGTGCAAACAAGAAGAATTCAAGAAATGACAGATGCAGGAGATATTGATGATAGAACCGTCTATACTACTAATATTGTACTATGAAAGAACAATTAATCGCTCGGGAGACTCCTCATATGAAATCAAGTTTCTCTGATCTGAAATCACAAAGTGGACCCACATACCTTGATCTTGGTAATTAGAACACTATGAAGAGTTCAGATCCTCTCAGGCTAATGAAAATAGCCTCTGTGCTTCGGAGTTACAAGCTAGGCCAAATGCCTAGATCTCAGTACTTTGTTTTTATAAAGAATCCAATCCTCTCAGCCCATCCTTACTATCTTTGGTATTTACTTATTATTACTCGAAGGTATTACTGTCAGCTTACCAATTGTAGAAGATGTCATAGAAGCAAGGAGGCCCAATACACACGAAAATGGCAAAGATATGGCAATGGCACCAGAACCCAAATCATGAACCTGCCGTCAACAGAAATTTTGCTAAGAACATACATAGTTGATTTGAAGATGTTAAGGGAAAAGATGTCTTCTTACCAACAGCTGTTCAAGGAAACAAAAATAGGCAAGCATGCCAACAATGATGAGAACAGGCACATCCTGCCAAACCCTGATAAGGTTGAAAGTAAATGGTTAAGCAGACCAAGTGTGAGATTAGCCACACTAAAGCATAAGCAGAAAAAATGATTCAACAAAAAAGAAAAAGAAAAAGCAGCTCTCAAAGATGTCACTTTTTTAGCTCTCAAAGATTTCCCTTTTTTAGATCTCATGAAAACATTCTTCAACTCATACAAACTACTATGCACTACCTGGAGGTCCCTAGAAAGGTGGAGGATTTCTTTTTTGTAAATTTGATATTGGTTATATTTTAGCCCTATCAGTGTTTGACTTTGAGGTACTACTTTGAAGTAAAGAAGGCAATATAGAAGGTTCGCTACATACAACGCAGTTCCATGTTTGTGCACTCCTACAGAAATCTTGTGGGAACAGATAATCATTCATTTCATCAAAATACCTTTTCCACTGGTAATTGAGGTACATCCAAACACGCCCTTATAACAAAGTCTAAATATGGTCAACAAATTTATTATTCATCTATGATTTTCCAGAAGCACCTTGTTCAGGGATAGCTTAGTTTTTACTTAGTATTAGTATAGAATAGTTGAAGCAACTTAGTAAAGCAAGCATCTTTTCTAGTGAAAGAAGTAGACATTTCATATATGACATCTGCACTAGAGTTTCGAAAAAAAATGCCTTATGACACATTCAAGGCATAGAGAAATAGCAACAAGGAAATGATCTCATCATTTTTATTTTTCTGTTTCTTCTATAACATAAAATAAATATAGAGGATCCGGGGCTGTATCAGAGGACCACTGAATTGATGAGCCCACGGAGGACAGGGTTTCCCAAAAAATTGCCAATAGATTGGAAGGTGGAACCAGTGCTTTTAGAGGCATTTGGGGCCTATGCCTGGCCCTGGGGCAATGCATCCAAAATAATGCTCCAAGGTTCAAGTTTAGAGCGAAATGAAGAAACATTATTCATGTAACTGGCCCCAACATACTTGGGACAAGGCTCTGTGATGATGATGACGACGGCATTCAAGTTTAAAGTGCGGTTAGCATCTGGAGCATACATCTCACTGTGTGAGGTACATTGAGGTACACGCACAAACCAGATGAAACTTGAGCTTCAGTCATGAATTCATATTCCATACTGGTGGCATACATCCCGCTGTAGCAGATACTTTTAAGAAAAGCCGGAAAGTTCATTTGGATCTTTTGAAAGTTAGAAAGAGAAAAAAAAAGCTTAAACAATGAAACTGCAACCATCTTTAATTCATATTAATGTATTCTGTGTTTATGTGATTCTTTATTTATCAAAGGTCGTGCTTGTAGCCTTATGGCCCACCTGTTGGCTTTTTTTTCCTTTTTTTTATTTTTTATTCGAGAAGACACCCATGTGCTATGGCTGCCACACACTTTGGCAATTGGAATGCCTAGTTTCAACCCTCTCCTTTTTAGAAAAATTGGATGGCACAAATAGACTCAAGAAAGAATGCAGAGCACGCATTCAAAAAAGAAAGGTCAGCATTAGATGACTAGGGAGTCCAGGCTACAATCGGCCCCATCAGATCAACAATCTGGATCACCAAACAATGAGCTCCACGCCTCCACCAGTACTAGAATTGAAAAAGACAGACACCAAAATCACTATCATGAATCAAGACCCTATAAATTTTCAATTTTCTTATTATATTAGGAGCATGGTTTCAAAAATCAGCAAAGTCCAAATCGAATCAACCCCCCACCCCCTCCTCTTCCGACCAATTCCTATGGAATAAAGGAAAAAATTGATTTTCTTCCCCCAATTTCATGTTGTGAGAAGATGCAGGAGGCTTCTAAGGCCAATCGCACTGATTTTGGAGGTTCAAAACTACATTTTGTAGAAGATAAAAGCATTTAAAGATTGGACGTACAGGTTATTCGACTCAATAAAGAACAATTATGGCCACTTATAACTAGAATTCATTCTTAGTAGTTTAAACTTTAAACGCTTGTCTTAATTCTGGATTCATAAGTTGACGTATTTTTAAAATCATTTTTACATAAATATTAAGGCCCCTTGGAATCTAGGATGCAACTCAGTCTGATTTGGCAGACTTGACTTGAGGGGGACCAAGTCAACCCCTGAGTCCACATTTTAAAACCTTGATTAAGAAAGAGTGAACTAGTTACCAAAAGGTTGACAAAATGCTGTACTTACCTATAGCGATAATAAGACATTTGCCTGACTCTTTCACCTGCATGCCTGCTAGTGTTCTGAACATTTTGAACTCGCAGTAAAGTAACGGGCAGGTTCCGGACCTCTTCCTTGCATACTTCACAGTTTTTGTTACCCTTCAAGCTAAACCATTTTATTGCACATTCTTGATGGGCCAGTGCAAGTTCTCCTTTGCAGCTACATTCCATTTTGAGGGTCTCACCTTCCCCCAATTCAACCAAACAAATCCTACAGACAGCCTCTTCTTCAGGAATTTCTTCACCGCCATCACTGTTCTCTAAACCACAGAACTACATAAGAAATGTGATTGAAAGTTATGGAGCAAAAATATAGCTAAAATCTGAGGAAATAAACATGATGGGTAGAACTTATAAAACGAGAAATATCTTCATATATTTTGAACTGTCACGAAAGAGCGACTCTAACATAAAGATTATTGAGAATGGGAAATACCAACTTCAACTTTAGGGGCAATATCTAATGTGGTGCCACTCCCTCCTACTAGACGCGGGGTTGAAGGAATTACACGAATTAGTCCACCAAAATAATCCACTCCTCTTATGCCTCTAGTTTTGGCATTAGCACTAGCAGGCACTGAAAGAGAACGAGACATCTGTTTCCCGGCACCATTTTTCTGTCAAAAAAATAATAATATGATTATAAATGCTGTGTAAACTGATGAAGTTTCCCACGATTTAAATAATAGAAAAGGGGAAGAGCGGGGGAGGATTCTTTTATGTGCCAGCTAATGGATATATAAGGTGCAATATGAAATCATGAATGCAAGAGAGATTACCAAGGGCCCATTTGTGCCCCTGTAACTCTGGGTTACCCAATATATCAGATATCTTGGCTCCTTACTTACATATAATAAGCGGAGTTTGATGTTTGGATCTCCATAGATCTGATTACAGGAAGTTCCTCACTTTTCCCTCATGAATCCTAGATTTTAAGTATTATTCAAGTTACAAGGTTTTTAGGTGCATCTGGGTTACAAAGTAACTACTTTACATGTGATTGGAAATATCCCAAGCTTGAAGTCCCGATTTATGTGAACCCCTGAACTCAAAGTACATAGATCCAAATATGCTCTAAGCATACAGTCTTGACAACTGCTCATAGATGCTGTTTACTTCCCAGCAGCGAGCACCCCACAAAACAATCCGCATTTTCCCATTGCATTTGGAGTTCAACATAAGCCAACAGTCCACATCCAATCATATGTGGAGCCTGATAGGTCCTATATCTGTTGAGTGGGCTCCACCAAAGGGGGAGTATTGAAAAGTATTTATGCTGCCTTTACTAACACCTCAAGGTTTTGGTATGAATGGTTAGCAAAAGAAGTTTTAGATGGTATCAGAGCCAACTAGTAGTGAGTTCAAATCCTAGGAGCAACGACTCGGCGAGAAAAAAAGACGCATGACACCAAAAGTGTACCGGATGGGTTCCACCTGAGGTTACACGTGACAGGAGGAGTATTGAAAAGTATTTATGCTGCCTCTACTAACACCTCGGGGCTTTGGTATGAATGGTTAGCAAAATGCGTGACACCAAAAGTGCGTCGGACGGGATCCACCTGAGGTTACTCGTGACAAGAGGAGTATTGAAAAGTCTTTATGCTGCCTCTACTAACACCTTGAGGTTTTGGTATGAATGATTAGCAAAAGAAATTTAAGAATATCTTGACAGGATGAGCGACATGGTGGGTGCCGGTGCCACTGGAAGCATGACTAGTGGCAAAGAGGGTGAGAAGAAAGTGGTGAATAATATTTTGTGAACAAAATTAAGATGCCTAATCAAATAAGTCCTGTCAATAAATTTCTATGTAAACACTGAAGCACTTACCAATGAACTCAGCTGCTCAACCATGTTACTTCCATGAACAGTTTCAGGGTTTGAATGCACAGGAGTAACTGGTAGGGATGATGTCTTTCTCATTGTGGGTGTCAACAACTTTGTAAGGGAGAATGATCTTGGAATCCGAGGCCCCTCCCATGATCCAGTTGATGAACCCCCAGCCTTCTCAACATCAGGTGTTGACCGAAATTTAAAGCTTACTCGTGACAGGAGGCTTTTTATGGATGGTTTACCTTTAGATGTGGATGGACCAGGGGACACTGGCACTCTTGTGGAAGTGGGACTGAGCATTGAGGAAGAGATTTCTTTCATGGGACTGGGTGTTGGTGGCATGTTTATTCTCACATAATTTAGGGTGGTGTCGTCAGATGTTTTTGGTGGTATGTCTAAGCAGAGGTTAGGCCGTCTCCAATGACGGGCAGGTGATAATTCTTCAGTTATTCCAGTTGAGTCATCATCCTACAAAATCATTCAACATCATTCCATCATGTAACTAATTAAATAAAGACAATGTATAAGAGATATCTAACAAGGGATTTGTTAACTTAGATATAAAATGCAGGAATTTACGTTTGCATTCAGTGCCAAAAAATAAATAAGACAATACATAACTTAGCTAGTGCACAAGAATATAAGATGACGAAGAAATGGAAAGAATTACTAGTGATGCGCTGACAAAGAAAAATGTATGAACATATATAAATCTAATTGTCACCCAGCTTTTCCTCACAACTTTTAGAGGCTTACAGCAGCAACTTAAAAAATATGTACTGCACTACCAGGCAACTTTATCATAACTAGGCATATAAGAGCATATTATGTTCTTTTTCGAACTGGAAACACAAATATAACGATGGCAAGCTTCAAAAGCAAACAATCCCTCGAGCCGTTTACTATTTTGAAAGAAGGGCAAAATAACCAACCAAATTTCCAATTAGACTATTTAGACCTCATCAACCTAAGTTATTAAACCTCAATTCTGAACTCAGGGATTCTTGAACTAAATCAATTTTTTGTTCATAAGCCCAATTTTTAAGTTTAGTTATCACCATGTCATCAAGTTCTTTTGGTTAATATTCAATTTAGCTTGGACACGTCATTCCTGAAAATGGAATTGATGAAAATGAGACCTCAATCATACTAGTGGTTGGCACTAAATCTCATGATATGAGAATTAATTGAAGTAGAGATACTCAACATATGATTTTGTCAGATAACAGCATGACAATAACAGAAACCCCACATGTAGTTGACAATGAATGAACACTAAAAGCCGTAATTTGAGAAACCATAAAGCAATAAAACAATCTGGAGAAAATCATCCTAGTGGTCTGATTCAAAACATACAACAAAAAATACCCTCTGATTTGGATGATGAACAGGTGTTCTGTGACTCTCTTCAGGGCCCTCTGACTGAGGTTCTTCAACTCCCATTTTAGCCATTCCCTAAAAGCACGTCTAGCATATATTCTTAAAGCCAATAACCTCAAAAGATGCCTTCAACTGCAGAATCAAGTAAGCCCAATCACTTAATAAGCACCATCACATACGCAATTGCAAATCAGAGCCAAATTACTCATTTTTTAAGAACTCATCATAAAACCAAGTAACTGAAACAGAAATAAATCACCCAATGACAGTTTCATCACAAGTTCAGCAGAAATCACATCCTCGAAACATCATGGCAACTGAAAACTAGAAGAAGAACCTCATTCATCACATGTTCAACCGAACATTATTAATCAGAATCATCATTCAAGTTGAAAATAGAAGTATTTTAATCACTCCAAGCAGCACCTTCATCAGATAATCTGAAGAAAGAACAAGAAAATCCTTAAAACTCAAAGCCAATGGAAAAAATAAAGTTCCCAGTTACTTAATAAAAATACTCAAAATAATCACAATACACCACAATTGAAAACCTAAGAACTTCAGTGATCCATGAAGCACCCTTCATCACAACATTAACAAAAGCCAAATACCCAGAGCACAAGCACAACTTACAAGTCAAAGGGTAATTTAATCAAAGTTGCAACTTTATCATGAATTCTCCAAACCCCAAATCATCAAAACACCACACCAACCAAGAGAATCAAAGAAAAACTCCTTCAAAAAAAAAAAAACTCTGGAAGCATATATTCTGTAAAACCAAAACCATCAACCCCTACTTTCCCCAAGAAAAAGAAGAGCAAAAAAAAAAAAGGGAAAAAGAAAAATCATAAAGAAAAAAAATCCACAAACAACAGAAATGCCTGTTCACAAGTTCTTTAAAACCCAAATCCTAAAATCAATGCTAGAACTGGAAAAACAAGATCAGAGAGAACTTTAATTCATTCAAAGAAAGACTGTACTTTTAGTACAACTTCTACAGAGTACAGACAATCTGCAGAACAAAAGAGTTTCAGAATCCAAACCCAAAGAAGAACACAGCAGCGAAGTAAAGACATTGCATTTACCAACACCCAAAGAGACAAAGCACTCACCCCAAGAACTCACAGCAGATGAAAAATCAAAGAGAAATGATGAGAACCCACTGAGTAAAACACCCGACAACGTGGAAGTTTCCTCTAATATCTTCCAGATGGGGTGTTTTTGTCCTGTGTGACTGATACGAAGTGGTTGTCGGTGTGTTCGTCTTCTCCAATATCAATGAACGGACAAGTGGGGCTGTGTGGCCGCTGGTTTTCTGCCTTCTATACAACGAACGGTCGATTCCATTGTCATATTCGTATAGCCAACCGAATTATCTTCTCGCCAATTTATCGTCTAAATTTCATATATCGCGTAATTTTACTTTGTAATTCGTGTGATCTTTGAGAGCAGAGGATACGTTTGAAATATCCTATGCTGCTCAGACACCAAGAAATTCGTGAGGCTATATGCGCTTTGGGTTTGTAGAGTTGAAGTAACACAATGCAGCAAGGAAACAAGAACAAAACAGAACTTTTCTAAATAGGTAACTTGGAGCTAAGCAGCATTCCTATTTTAGTCACACCTAGCTGTATAGAGATCGATTTTACAATGAATAAGTTTTGATCATCTTGTTAGAGTACTACGTCGTGACTTGGCACAATCACTGAAGAGGTTGGGCTGATTATGAGATAGATTAGGAGATTTAATTGATTACATTTGTTGCTATTTGTCTGTTAGGAAAGTCATAATTTAAACTTTGGATAGATGAAAAGTGTCAGTAGTGCGAAGTGTGCCTGCTCGCTGTTAGAGGTGGGTCTTGCCTCTGGGATGTTCTGGCTGTACAGTGTGTGTGTGTGCGTGGTGAATATTTAGGAGGATGGTATGATTCCTGCGTAGATGAAGGCCACTGTAATCAATTTCAATTCAATGCAATACAATAAATGTGATATTAGTGTGAGATACCACTCTCTCCCTTTTTCTTTTCCTTGAGCATGTATTACTAGCAGTTGTACACTTGTACTGACGTAGAAAAAAATGGACAATTACTGTACGGACGGTCTTAAAGTTGACAATAGCTCCAAAACAACCTAAGAATATATATTTACTGCAGAGCTATTCGATCTGTAGGCTTGCGATATCCTAAGGATGTAGGATATTCCACAATCAAAAGCGAAAAGACTTGAACAGTCCGTTTTTTCATTTTTTTTCTCCCTTGATTGTGGGACCACCAAACCACCATACAAACTGTTAGACAGCTGTATGAGTATAAAAACTAATATCGCACCAAATTTAAACCGTTGATCTATCATGGTTATCGAGAAATTGCGGGATATCCTATATATCGTAGCTTGCGATATGTTACGGATCAAACAGCTCTACGGTAAATATACATTCTTGGCCTGTTCTAGAGCTATTGTCAGCTTTAAGACCGTCTGTACAATAATTGTCCCTATAAAAAAAAATTACTTTAATGTTCTTCACCTATTATTGTGAGTTGATCTGCTAGAACCATTCACAACAACCTCATGATCAACATATATAACTTGGATGAAGAAACTCCAATTGACAATAACGAGATATTATTTAGATTAAACCCAAATGGCTCGATGTCTCTGACACCAATTGTTAGAACCATTTCCAAAAGCCTCAGGATCAACATATTACTCGGATCTAATCTGAACAATGCAAGAATATAACTAACGAATCAAAAGAAATTATACTTCTAGAATCCATAGCTTTTATCTTCAGGATTTACAACTCTTTGCTGCCTCTTCCTTTATGCAAAATGTAAGTGATGGTGTCTTTATAATATTTTCAAGTGCGTAAGATTACCCATGATTTACTTTTATAGGCCCTTTCTTACATGCATCTCTTCTGTCAATAGATGTGACCCTTTAACTACTTAAATGGCAATGAATGATGCTGGGCAAGTAAAGATAACAAAAGATCCCATTCATGCATGTCCTTTCACTTGGAGAGAGGAAGATACCATATTTGAAGTCATTATTTTATTTCAATTAAAAGCAATCTACGTTTGCCTTGTGTTAGTTGATATTAGCAACACAAGTGTAAATTTTTAGCTAAAAAATACAAGTGTGAATCGATACCACATTATTTACTTTGCATTGGCTGATATTTAGAACCATTTACTCTTTGTGTACAAATGTAAATACAAGCTCTTGCCCATTTGTACCCTATCCACCTAGCCAATGTTCACAAAATTTCTTTGTGTTTCTTCATTCAAGTTATAATTGCCTCTGGGATGTATTGGTCAAAGTAGGCCACAATGGATTAATGACCCACATCTCCACCTGCGGATGATTTCTATTAATCGCAGTACTGGACCAATCAGTAATGGAATGGTTAGAAATGCCAATCTTTTATAAAACCATTAAATTCTAAAAAGCTCTAGAGTGAATTGTCAAGATCATCAATTACATTTTCCTAATTGTCCAATTGATACTACTTTGTTGTGCCAACCGCCTTAATTAGTTTTCATCATCTAAATGATAGGATTAATCGGAGCTAAAGACGAATAGGTGATGATAAGGTGGGAAACATTCTTTGATGAGCAGACCACATATTCCGCATATGCAATCTATCTAATGAGACCCACTTAGACGCATTCCTATAATTGAAGAGAGGACGTCTAGAGGATAGATGGAAAGGTCTCCTTACAAATAGGTATCATGCAAAAAATTTCTCCATACGAGCAAGTATCAATTAAAAAAATAGCCCTATCCTAGTCTTTGATTTAATAGCCCTAAATCTTAATGGTTGATTAACTATAGATTTTTCCGAGCTTCAATCCAAAGCCTAGTAAAGGTCGGACAAGCATAAAAATAGGCATGATGCTAGATCATACGGGGTTAAGAGTGAGAGAAGGGCTGCACTAATCAATGACAAACCTAAATAGACCATAGAGCTGGATTGCACATGTAATCTACTAATACAATAAAATCCTCCAATAAAGTCCTGGCTAATATCCAATCTGAAGGGCTCACTCTCTATATAGACCCCGGACATTCCCTTGATTTATGAATTCGCCACCAATCTGCCACTATTTTAACTGGACCCCACATGCATTGGAAGGTCTAAACTTTATAAAGTATCTACACCAAAAAAGCCAAAAACAGGTATCTATAAATCTATTTAATTCAGTGGCAAAGGCCATATGACCAAAATCTTTGGAACATCCAGGAACATCTGCATCCCACGAAAAGATATACAGGAGAAAATGGCTCAATTTATCACTGGAGCCAGCAATAGCAATATAAATGTATCTGCACTAGATAGATTTGAAATCAAAACCTAAAGAGTCAACCCCACTCTCTTCCTTACCTTTCTCAAGTGAAAGCTATGTGCTTTATTTTTCAACTTTGATGTTGTATGCATATCAATTAGACAACTCTAACTTAACATTCCATTGCAACTACCAAGTGCAATAAAATATAAGAAAGTCATGTTTTGTGGTAGAGCATTTCGCTAGCTCAATTTTATAATATGAATGTATGCACAAATCACAGTCCGTCCTATATACTCATGGTTTATGTCATGACTTGTGACTTTGCCGTGACCAAACAGGCTTCCCCACTTCTATTTGATAAAATATTGGGACAAATGAACGGTAAGAATAATGCTTGAGTTTGATATACACATGCTATCCACCATAGAAGTGGACCCTACCTTTTGACTTTCCATAATTACACCCACTTTGGGTACTATGTGTTATCCCTGTGATGGGTAGAATTTAAGAGTCTGGATCCTCCTGCTCCTGTGATCAATCAAACGGTGGGTTTGATTTTAGTTTGAGTGAAACTATGCTTAGGGTAAATATAAGGGAGTTATTTAAAAAAAATGGTATAAGTTTCAAAACTTTCAAACTAGGCATAAGTTTTTAAATAAATTCTCAAGTAATGACAACTAGTTATTTAAAGGTATTTGCCGGCAACTTTTTTTCCTCAATTTTTTAACATACCCTAATTACCCTTCATCGAAACAAAACCCTCATTCACTTTCTCCATCTTTTTCTCTTTTCTTTCACACGTGTCCTCACAATGATTGAGGGTAACCAGCTTCCCTATGCCTATTGACATTATATAGGGGCTGCCGGAAGCATGCCATAGCTATACATGAAGGGTAATTTGGGTATTCAAAAAATTGAAAGGAAAAGTCTCCGGAAAATAACTTTAAATGGCCAATTGTCCTTAATTGAAAACTTACTAAAAAAACTTAGACCCTAATTTGTAAAGTTTTAAAACTTATATCCTATTTTCTTTAATAAGGGAAAAACCGAAGGCGTTATTTGAAATTTTCCCATTGAAATTTAAAATTTCTTGAGGATGTGATGGATAGTGTTGTGTTGAACATGAAAGCATGAATAAGATGAAAACCTTTTATACCCCTCAATTATTAGTCTTTAGACTAGATGATACTATTCTGCGGGTGTCAAAATAATGCAATTCCACGGTTCCACCTTCACATACTTTATTCTCATGGGCCGGGCCCGTCTGGTGAGCTTTGGGCTCGATTTGAACCGAGTTAATAGGAATATGAACTGGGCTGGATTTGAACTCCATGTTAGGCTCGCGATAAGATGTGCTGATAATTCCCTATTTTTGGTTTTTCTCCAAAAGTAGATCTATCCATTTGCAGACGCCTCAGTGGATAGCTTAGTCCAAATGAACAGGTTTGATTACAAGTGGACAAAATGATTGTAATTGGGCTGGACCATAACTAAATTCTCAGGCCTTTAAGATGAATCCAGGTCTAAAAAAATGGTTTGATCTTTACTCTTGAAACCTTGAGCCCAACCTGGTGTTGAGTGCTGATTTCAGTCAGAAAAAAGGCTAGCCTGCCTGCGGGTATTTCAGTCTCTTGGGAGAGGCTGAGTAGTCGAGCCTTGTTTCCGTGTGGGAAAAATCGGACATTTCCACTCTAGGAGGCAAGAATTTGGAGGAATTGATGAAAACTTTTCATGTGTTGTGAAATAATTGTAGCAATGGTAGTGGTACTTACGCCCTGTTTGTTTGTATTAAAATACGTATATATGAATTGCATACATATTGTGGTTAAAAATGAAAATTAAATGCCAACTTCCATAAATAAGCATTAAATAACATTTTCTTTTGATTCTATTTCCCTAAAAAAGAAAATACTATTTGATGTTCATTTTTAAAACTCGCATTTAATCTTCATTTTCTACCACCTTTCAATTTCTATGTATTCTAATCAATGAAGCTTTGAAATTCTCCCTTTGATTAGTAGAATTCCAAAAATCTAGCCTCATGAAATGCCACTTCCGGCCTCAGAAATTCTCTTAAATTCAATTTGATGAGTGCTGGATTGATTATACTTAAACATCTAGTAATCCTGTTCAGGGACAATATATGGAAAATTTTGTTATTCTCACTCACAGCAGGAATGTCTTGAGGAAAGATTACACTAAAACCAGCTTTAAATATGAAGAGGTATAAATGACGGTCAGGATTTTTGTTCTTGCTTTACTATTAACTCACCAACCCCACACTCATGATGTCCTTCCACTTAGGGGCGGACCCAGGCACAAGCACGCGGGTGCGGTCGCACCCGTTAAACCTCATTGCTCTTTAAAAAAATTCAATAAAAGTCGTGGGTCCACCCTCAAAACCCACATGAAAATCCTTAGTTTGCCCCAAAAACTAAATCACCTATTAAAGTCCGCACCCATCAAACGAAAATCCTAGGTTCGCCACTGCTTCCACTTTGATCGTTTGATCTTCACCCTTCGAATACTTATTAAATCAAGGCCGATGTGATATGAATTTGCTAAATCGTATTGAATACCTAGGACTCATCAGAAAGACGCTTTTATCAAAACAGAGTGAAGAGTAGTGAATGGTCAACGGTAGGGATTCTGATGGAGCATTCGTTTGCTAAGATTTATATTGCCAAGTAAAGAGTGGGCATTAATTTCTTGTCTAAAAGAGTATAGAACTTCTTTCTTTCTTACGTTTCATCAGCCATATCAAGCCATATGTATTAGCTGTTATAGCTTTGATAATACCTTCTTCTCCGGTCAATAAATTTGGTACATGGATTACTAGCTCAGTTGGTAATAAACATCAAAGTTCCCTACGTGGATGAAAGCCAATTAGGTTTGAGCCGTATAATAGAAAGCATGTGATAAGTGAATGCAATAAAGAAAATTAGGTCAGATTTGACTGTGTACACGGCACGTCCGTTGGTTTTTTTTTTTTTTTTTGGTTCTTGCAAATAAGGCTTAACATAGTATTTGGTTATATTTTATTGGATTGGACTACATTAGATTCCATTAAATGGAGTTCTTCAAACGAACTGTACCTTGGATTTTTTGCAAATAGAGATGAACATGATATAATTAGTTTATATTTTATTGGGTTTGCCTTGAGTAATGTTTGTTCAATCAATTTTTTAAGTGCTAAAAGGAGTATATGAGACTGGTTCCCATCAGTTGACATTGAGATGAAATTGGCAAAGAATCTTGTAATAACATGCTAAATATTTTAACATCATGTGGGCAAAGGGATCTAAACTCAATACAAAAAAACTTGTCTGCCCTAGGATCTCTAATAGAGATAATAACAATCTAATCTCAACCCCTTCACAAGAAGGAATAAAAGATGTAGTTTTTCAACAAGGTCCCCTTAAATTGCCATGCCTTGAGGGTTATCCACCCAGTTATTGCCAACACATGTGGGATAGTGTGGGGGGAAGATAGTATTACTGAAATGCATCCTTGACTCAGTAGGACCTTTTCAAAGTGCTTTAATCAATTAGAGGATGATTTCTCATTGCACATGAGGTATTGAATTCTTAAATTTGACATGACAAAAGCCTATGACCATATGGAATGGGGTTTTATTGAAGCTACCTTTCAAGCTTTTGGGTTTCATTAAAAAATTATTAGAATTATAAAAGAATGCATCTCACCCGTGTCTTATTCGATTCTTCTCAATGGATCTCCTTTCGGTAAAATCATCATGTCCAGAGGCCTTAGATGAGGAGACCTATTATCGTATGGATTCCTTTCGGTAAAATCATCCCCACCTTCAACCATGGTAAAGGAAAGAAGATTCTTCCCTATAGTTTACCTTTAGAGATGTCTTTGCCTTCCTCCTTCCTAAAAACTCTAATTTTCTTGAGACTCTCTGCGCGCTAGGGGAAATGACAAAATTGCCTGGACCTTCTTTTTCTGAGGCACCTTCATTCCTTACTTTTTATGTATGAAGTATTGCATTCTTAAACTGACATGGGAAAAACCTACGATCGTATGGAATGGGATTTTATTGAAGTTACCTTACAATCTTTTGGGTTTCATAAAAAAACTATTAGAGTTACAAAAAAATGTATCTCA
Organism: Persea americana; assembly: GCA_029852735.1. Classification (NCBI taxonomy): domain Eukaryota; kingdom Viridiplantae; phylum Streptophyta; class Magnoliopsida; order Laurales; family Lauraceae; genus Persea; species Persea americana. The sequence goes on along the minus strand of CM056820.1, from coordinate 35,524,310 downwards.
AATGTGTCTTATTCCATTTTTCTCAATGGATCTCCTTTTGGTAAAATCATCCCATCCGGGGGGCTTAGATGAGGAGACCTATTATCGCCTTATCTATTTGTATCTTGGGAGCTGAAGTTCTAGCTAAACTATTTATTAAAACTGTAAATGTTGGTGCAATCCATTGGAGCTGGCTAGAAAAACTCCTAGTATCTTTCATCTTTCTTTTGGCGATGATAGTTTTATTAGTTGCAACGCTTCTTTGAGTGAAGCTAGAGTAATTAAAAATATCCTTGAGGACTATTGTATGTTATCAAGCCAACAAGTTAACTATAGGAAGTTTGGTATTTATTTTGACAATAGGGACTTGTGGGAAGAAATGTAGAACCATAGTCTCCCTTTTAGGGGTTAAATTCATAGAAGACAATGAAGGTTATTTAGGAAACCCTATATATTTCAATAAATAGAAAATCACCAGTTTTGAATCCCCAAAAAATAAAAATAATATTAGAATTCAATCTTAGCAAACCCCTCTTCTTTCTTAAGTGGGGAGGAACACTCTAATTAAGGTTGTTGCTTCAACAATCTTGGTTTATAATATGTCAGCATTACAACTCCCGGATAAAAGAAGACATTTCAGATCTATTGATAGACATTTGTTACAACTCTTATTAAATTTGTTGCTTCAGCAATATTGATAGACATTTAAGAAACTTTTGGTGGGGCAATAAAGAAGATAAAAAGAAAACCCTTACTATATATTTGTCACAATCCGAGCCCGAGATACGATAATCCCGAGTCGCGACCCCATACTTACTCCCGTAAACTCCGAATTAACCGAAGTTAAAACGGAATCCACAAGGGATAAACATTCATTCACCTGTCAATTATACCATTTGCAGAAACATACATTCAACTATAACAATTTACAATTATACAGTTCTATACAAAAATAAAAGTCTTTATACATGTATTATCTTATCATTTAATTGTCAACCCTACATATTCAATTACAATATAGGTGGACAACTACACACGTTCTCAAAACATTACATTAAAAAATCATCTCCAAAAAGAATTTTCCAAAACATTCTTGATCCATTTTCGCACTCAGATATCCATGTCAAATGGTATCCCGTCCGTTTCATTCAATTAATCCTTTTGGAGGAACCGGAGCGGTATCCTCCGCTACCGCTGGGGCCGCTGCTGAATCGACATTGGCAATCGGGCCTGTAATGCCATCAATAACACCAGTGAATACGACTATTCAACAATGTATAAACAGATTCGTAATATCACATGTTAATACATATACTAACTTCACACTCAATCCAAAATTCTAGATAATTATTGACAATTCATTCAATAGCAATAACATATGAGTTACATAGAGTCAAATAATAGACATTTACAAATTGGCAACTGCCATAGCATTCATTTTATTTTATTTCAATTCATTTCATTTCATTCCATTTCATTTCATTTATCATCTTCCCTCAAAGGAATGATTCATCTTCTAAATGGAATGCATCAATCAGTACTCATAGATACGATCGAAATTATGGGACTTACAAGTGTCGAGGTTAGGGACAACTGGCATCACCACAAAACTTCGGAACGCCCCCAAATCCATTTGCTGTAGTAGGAATAGTCATTTGTTTATATTTTAATTCATTTAGCTCTTTTATAGCTATAATACAATAGCTATGTAGTGCCAAACTCAAGAGTCAATACAATTTGATAATCAATCCATTTATGGATTCAATTCAATTTAGCGATTCCATTCTTAACCATTGAAAGGAATAAACAGTAACATCAATCTCATTAGATTGGAATAAAACATAATGAGAGAATCAATAATTATTCCCAATTCTACTCATTCCTATCTCAATTCCAACCAACCATTCAGGTGTAACCATTTGTTATCCAATGCATGTATTATTCTTGATAGACATCACATTTATATATGTAATGTGTGCATTAGAGTTTCCGTAATTATCACCTATGGAGGTTTAGTCTGTAATTAATTAAACACTTTAGCCCACTATTAAACCAATGGTTCAATCCTCAAAATTCTCTTTTTATTGTTCATAATTCTCACTAATCTCTAATTACATTATAATTAGTCACAAAACTAATTTAGGGAATACTTATGCTCACAAGAAGCAACTAAGATTCAAGCAAACTAAAATCAACTGACCGTCAGGTCTGATTGATCGGACAGAAAAACGATCCAGTTAACCCACAGTTCGATCGATCGGCCTTCAGGTCCGATCGATCGAACCTGCTCCGAAATCCACTTTCAGTCCAGAAAAATGGTTCTTCTTCCCTCCTTTCATGCCCCAACTCATTCACAACCTGCACAAAACTTGGACCTCCTGCCCACTACTCAATTCCCATCTCATTCATACTCATATACAACTCATTCTTTTTCCATCAATCCACAAAACACTTTCATTCTAAACCAATGGAAAACTACACACAAAATCTCAAGTCACATAATATCTATACACTCAACATTAACCACAAAATATATGTTTATACTTTCCTTTCTTGAAGCTAATTGACAAAATCCCTCTTTGCTTGGCCTGATTTGAGATCAACTTCGCCCAAATTCAACCCCTAATATATGAAAACATCCCAAATGACTTCTTATAAACTAACCAAGCTAGAAACCATGCAAACCACTCAATAGAACTTGGAAATCCTACAAAAACACTAGTCACTTACTTGTAATTCAAAGGAAGAAAGTTTGGGTTCTCTCTCAAGCTCCAAACAATTCAACAATGGAGGATGACTTTAGGAAGAAGATGAAGATCACTAACTCTCTCTCTCTAAATCACCTCACAAGTCTCCTTCCTATGCACTTGATGAGAAAAAGAATAAAATGAACATAGGGTTTGCTCTCCCTCTCCAAACTCTTGTGTTGGAATGAATGAATGAACTCATTGAGTTCATTTCAACACATAGAAGTTCATTTTTTTCATACAAGCCCATCTCCCTTTTCATATTTACAATTTAGGTCAAATGAAGGCTTATTTGATATACTTTAAGCCAATGGATTGAAGTCTATTATGAAAGTTAACGTACTATTCGAGATATACGCGTCGGTATCAAAAGTTTTCGTATTCAACGAAATACATGAAAATTTGTATTTACGAAAAAGTCCTTAGCTTATCTTGCTTGAGCCTAAACTCAATTTAATCAACTTAATTTCATTCCAATTAACTCCATTAAGTTCAATTTAATCATTTGATGTTAATTCATCTCATTTTGGTCATTAACCATTATTAACTCAATTAATTATGCTTAATCAGCACTAATCTCTATTAATTAGCCTTAATCATGATTAGTTCAGGTTGGGGTGTAACAATATCTACTGGAGTGAACTTTGTAAACTAATTGGCAAAGGTGGTCTAGGTATTAGAGACTCAAAAAGTAACAACCTAACTCTCCTATCCGAAACTAATTGGAGATATTTTACTAATGGTAATTTGCTTTGCTCTAAAACCCTTGCAAAGTATTGCCCAAATAAGGACCTGTTATGGGACACAAATTTAAAAAAAGGTAACTCTTGGTTTTGGAAGGGTTTTGTGGATGCTTTAAACCTTATCAATGAGACTACGTGATGAGTTATATGGAATTGTGAGAGTATATGTGTGTGGAAAAGTAATTGGATTCCTTTTAACAAGCGACTTAGGAAACCTCTATCTATAGTTTCAAATCCAGATCTCCGGGTTATGACATGTGGGACAATAATTAAAAATGGGATGTTAGCCTTATTAGGAATGATTGTAATAATACTAGGGATGTTGAGGATATTCTCAAAATTTATATCCCTACTCAAAATAATGAAGATAAGAAAGTCTGGACTAATTTTAAGAGTGGCCAGCTAACCACAAAATTTGCCTATAAAGTTATATCAACAAATAATTTGGATTCTAACTTCAGTAACCAAAGCCTCCCCTCCCCCTCCCCGATCCCGCTCCGATAACGCGAACCGGCGTTTTCTGAGGAGATCCATCCTGGGAGCGCAGTTCGAAGATACTCGGAGCACTGATTAACTAAATATGAAGCGAACCATGCATAGTCTTTAGTTTATAGGCATTTTCTTTTTCTGTAAGCTTGACATTTATCTTTTAAATGAAGAAACTTCTTCTGACTTATTAATTATTATCTATTTTATGTGATGAAATTGCAATGTTAAATCTTTTTCTCCATTTTTTATACTTGAAGATATGGATAAGATACATTTGTGCCAATTAGATAATTGTTTATAAACACATAAGCACTATGTTGTATAGGTGCTCCGGAGGCACTCCGGACATATAATTATTTTAGAATTTAGCATTTCGGCACTCCCACTCCCGCTTCCGTTTTTGCTCCGCGCTCTGGGCACGTAATTCTAACATTGGAACGTTGAACTGGAGAGAGTTTCGGAAAATCCCTCTCCCTCGTAGAATTCTCCTGTTGGGATTAATGCTTTTCCGGTAAGGTTCTTCCTCAGTTCAAGATTGCACTATTGTAATACCTTGTGCCCATCTTCTATAGCTTGGATAAATAAGCTGACCATGTTAGAGCAACATGGTTCAGATCTCACCTTGGGCTTCTGTCCCATAATGTTTAAAATCACTGTGTTTTTAAATGGTGGAAAGAGCTTCTCAAAGGTTGTCAACCGAATCTTCTGTTTAATAATCATCCCTCCAAAGCTTGGGTCATAGGCACCTGGTGGGCTATTTGGAGTGCAAGAAGTGAATTTTTATTTAAAGGGCCTAAATTGAACCCTTTGAGTATCTTTGAAAGAATTAAAAAAATACGTTTTGCTTGCCTTCTAGTAATAAACTGAGGGCTAAGGATGTTCAATTAAATAAGGATCTTAGCTATGGAGAGAAAATTAAAAAAGATGTGGTGCAAGTGTTTTCCGATGCTGCTAAAGCTACATTCGATTATCTTCTACGGTTAAATGGGTCTATAATTTATGAAGGGGGAATTAGAGGAGAGGGGGTTGCCTCATCTAAGGAGGTTGAAACGAGGGCGATCCTCATTCATTAATTAAAGCCAAAGAAAGGGGCGGGTTTAGTTTTGAATTTTGTGCAGCTATAATTGATCATGCAAACCTTGATCATCCAATTTTATCTAAAGGCTAAAGTTTTGGTCAATTTTGAAGTCCGTGGCTACGAGACTTTTTATATATGATTTTCATGCTTCAGATGGGCCCACTACCTGAATCAATTGAAGCTCAGGCATGACAAGGCTTGTGCATAGGTGAAATCTACAACTTTATCAGGGCAAGAAAAGTGAAGCAAATTTTCCTGGTTTGAATTTTTTTCATGATTGGTAAAGCAATGTTATTTCCTCGGTAGTGATGAATTTCAATGCAACAAAAATTGAAGCTGCCAATCCAGCGATAGCTATGTGGTTAGGCATCAATCCCGGTTATGTTGCTGAGAGTGTGGGTGCCAGTATATCGTAAAAGGAAATAATCACGGACAGAAGTGGAAGGTAGTGAGTCAAGTAAGCACTTTAGAAATGGTGTTTGATATTATCTTAGAAACCAAATTTTAGAAACCAGGATCCTATTGTCAGACAGTAAAATAACTCAGGTTCAGGTACCACAGATGAACGAGCGGATAGACATTCTCTAAGGCCTCTTAAAGATCCATTTATGATCTGTAAGTTTCAAAACTAAAGTTTTTTACCACAAAAAAAAAAAAAAAAAAAGATCCATGACTGTGGCTCCTTTAAAATTTGCCCATTTTAAGTCATTGTTGACTATGATAATTACAGATTTGGGCAGCACCGAACATGAACTTTATCAGCCACATAAAAAGTATAGTTTTTTCCTGCAGAAATTGTGTTACACTTAGGTGCGCAATGACACAGACCCCTTCTGTACATTAATGGAACAACTAAAAACATATGAAGACCCAGTTACCCCATCAAAATTTGGGAAAAAAAGAAAAGAAAAGAGAACTACATCTATTTTCCCATGGTCCCAAACTCCTAACCAATGTGTAAAACTTCCCTTAAATCATTCAACCCTTGTATATAATATGATAAATAATCAAACACGATCCTCACGCATAACAATGTCAAACATACATAAGTTGGGTCAAGTCTTTCAAGCAACCCAACTTTCATTAAAATCAGTGTGAAGGTGAAGTCACCTATTTGATTATTGAAAGCCACAGAAAAAGTGGTTCCTCTCACCGATCAAACCATACCGACAAAAGAAGAGGATAGAACTTTACAACATAGGCCCAGATAATACTCAGCTCTCAATTCACTGATTCCTCAGGTCTGTTGTTCACCTTGATCTCCAGGAGCCGCTCAACAGGCTGCCGGCATATTGGACATCGGTTTGTCTGGAATCTCAGAACCTTTGCGCATCCACTGCACATACACTGCATCGAAACAAGCAACACAAATTAGGCCTTGGAATAGAAAAATGTCACGCCAAAGAATGCAATGGTCCTGAGGTAAGACCAGACCAACTGGAGCAAATTCTATTTTGTTCTCTGAACATTGAGAAGATCAGTCATCACTCGTCAGAGTAAAAAACAGGCTACAATGCAAAGGTCAATAATTTGGACACAAGGCATACCCTATGATGGACAATAACCTTTATAATAAAAAGGGAGACCATCTTGGGTGCCCAAGGCCTCCAAGCCTCCCACCATTGAGTTTTCCAAGCCACAGTTGATAGAGTGGGCCCAAGGAATATTTTATCCTGCAGCCCACAATATTTAAAGGGGGGCTCTACTTTACAATAGAGGCATTGCATGATTCAACAATTATGTTCGTATTTCTCATCATTGACAATGTCAATGCTTACACAGATTTCCAATGTGTCAGATTATTCAATTTCTTCTGTTCTGAGCTGCCTGCTGGTATATTTCAACTAAGTTCAGTGAAATTTACAACTTAAAGGTATGCTCGGATCAAGATTAGAGATTTGGACCCGAAAAAAAAAGAGTGCAAGGCTATATTTGATGCAACATCTATGATAACCAGGAAAATTAAACTGCACTAGGGGGTTCCATTTATTTTTTAGCCCCCTTGAAATTGAAGGAACAATTCAGCATGCTATCATGTTTGCTGCTAAAAATACCCAAACCATAAATCAAAAAAAAAAAAAAAAAAAAAAAAAAAAACGTTATAACCATCACGGTGCGGACCAACATGGAATGCATGTGTAGCACACTGACACAACATGCCAAGAGCATGATGCATCACCAAGTAAATGTTAGTGATAAATGAACTGACTTCCAAGGAAAAAGCTTAGAAACTACTTACCATATGTCTGCAGGGAAGGACAGTAGTATTCCGTGGTTCCGAGAGACAGATGACACATTCCTTTCCAGGGTCATTACCATCAAGTTCATTTTCAACTGAATTCCCAATCCCGTATATCTCCTGCAGCTCATACCTCAGTTCATTAACCCACACGATCTGCTTCACTACCCTTAACTGATACACGCCACTCTCTTTCTTCTCAAATACAGCCTTAGTGATTTGAGAATTTAAAGTTCTGGGCATTGGAGTTCCAGCATCTGACACATTATCATCTGACGGAGATGCTTCTGCCTTAACTGCTAAAGGAAACACTTCCATATCTCCCTCCTTCTGTAACTCTAACTCATCAAATGATGCTAATTCAATCCCTGTTCCCGAAGGTTGCCTGAACTTTTGACCCAAGCCTTGTTTGAAGGATACAGTGACAGGTTCCAAGCTTTCCTTTGTTGACATCAAGTTACAATTTTCACCTTCTTTTGCAAAGAATATGACAGTGATGCTGTTTGGAAAAATAAGTCCATAGAATACCATTTAGAGTATGAAAACATTCCGGGAAGTCTCACCAACTCCAAGTGACAAAAGAACATCACATACAATACTGTTTCTTTTAAAAGGGGAAAAGAACAGAAAAGAGAAAGATCTCTGCTCAAATTTCTTTATAAACGGCCATTCAAAAAAAAATCTTTATAAATGGAATTTGAGAAGCCCACTTACATTCATAAATTATTTTTGATCTTCAAGTTAAACAGGTAAAAGGAAAAGAACCTACCAGAGGCAGGAAGCACCTACAGCCAGTACACATCCACTGTTGTGAAAATAGAACTATCTAAATTCAAAAGTACAATCCACAGATTTATTCAATTTCAATAAAATCTATTCCACAATTCAAATAGCATCCTATTTGATAAAAAAAGAATCATTTACAAATCATACAGCTAGCAAACAGTGTAATTGTTGTAATTTCACAAAATATAGATAGTTCACTCAGACAAATAGTCAGACATCTCAATTCTTTTGTTCATTTGTTTGGATGCTCTATACAGTTCATTATTGCACAAAAATGCCATGCAATGTCCTTTTTTTTTTTTCTCTTTAACCTGGCCCTATTTATTTCACAGCAGTTTACTATAAAAAAAAACAATTCATGAAATGATACTTAGCTAACAACTTATTTATCAGTAATTTTTCTTTCTTTTTGGATAAGCTGACAAGGAAAAACAAGGATATTCAAGACAATGGCTGAACGAGTGCTATACAGTTGAAACCAAGAAAACAGGGAGGCATAGTAGAGGACGCAATACCAAGATACCCTAGCAAAAAACGGCAGACTCAAATCCAGCTACCATCCTCAAGATCATTAAACTTGGCATCGTACAAAGGCCAGGCACTAGCTTTTGAATTGATTGGACCTGGCCTATAGACTGGGGCCTATAGACTGGGGCATATTAAAACCTCCTTAAACAACGACAACTTATCAATATTTCCATCCATATATATATATATATATGGGAGATGCTCCTATGAGAGATATCTCTCATCTTACTATGAGAGATAGGGGTGGATAAGTTGTTGGGATTGGATATGGATGTGAGGGCCCCCACCCAATCTCCCATTTAAGGTGAGAGATATCTCTCATAGGAGTGTGTGTATATATATATATATATATATAAATTAAGGACACTGTCAACTTAAAGAAAAATGGATGCAAATAGAGTAGGCAGCTCTGGCACCAAAATCAAGTTTAAGGGGCAAACACATCCATGATTTGACATGAGATCAATACAACACAATTAATTCATCAGCAAACAAAAAATATAGAAATATTGACCAAACCAATAAGCAACTTAAAAAATATCAATGATAACCAATTTCGAAGCAGTTGACTATTGTGCAAATTTCAAATGATGATAGGAATAAGGAATTAAAGCCTACTCCATAATGAGATGAGGTCACACAGACAAACTATTTCTACAATTCCACAACTTCATAAGGACAATCAAATTTTGCTTCCACCGAGCAAGTATGCTTACAAGTTACAACATAATCCCATCAACACCCTGAATGAATTTGGACACAGGATGATACCTCCAGTTCCCAATTCTCATTGTCAGAGTGACATGGGTTTTACACATAAAAGGTATAGTATTGGATACGATACGACACAATACATTACACATAAAAGGTAAGCAAGTATGCATCATTGAAATCATCAAAAATCACAATTAAAGTTCAGCAGAGTAGGTAACACTTAATAACATGATTTACATTTTACAAAAAAAGAAAACAATGCAATAGGCTCTGGCGATTGATACTAAAAGCATTTCAATTTTTTGCACACAGTTGCTGGTAAATGGTATGGCACATACAAATGCCAAGGAATGTTATATAACCTTTTACATTTTGACACACTGCTTTATGTAGATAGGAAATACAAAATTCAAATCTCTTATGATGACATTTATTAGATAAGTTCACCTGTAATGTAAACTCATTTTTTCTATTTTTTTAACATATTATTCCTTGAATTAGAAAACATGTTAAAAATCATTTACTAAGCCATGACATTATGGTAATATAACTTGAATGTGTTATACATCATTCCAAGGACATAAAACATTTTAATATATAAAAAGGATAGCATTTTTTATTATTTTGGATTACAAAAAATACAAGATCTTAGATTAATTCCAGATTCGTTATCACATTATAATCCTACCTGCCACATTCCTCTAGAAGACCTGAAAACCAATCCGATTTTATTTTAATAAACATCCGATCTGCTCGACATCAGTGAAAACACATTTTTCATTAATTATCTTCGGTGAAATAAGTGGCAAGCATTGAGATCCATGATATCCAGTTACAATGCGGATACATGAGGGATCATTATTCAAAATTATCGGCCCGTAGCGGTTGAGGCTGCTACACTATTTTAAAAATAGAGGAGCTACGGTCTAAAACCTAATGAAATACTCAGAGGACTGACCACCATGTACACTCAATCACTCATGTTTAGAGACTCACAGTTGGCAATGCATCAGTTCTTCCCCCCTTCATTGCCAGGAATCACAACCACATCTGCAGAACAGCTGTTAAGAGTCGAAAGTAATTGGGTCGGAAAATTACATAGCAACAATCATTCGTTGGAGGGAATAAGAATATTCATAATATTCTGTTCAAGAGGCCTAGGAGGCTAGGACACAAAAAGATTTTCATTTGAACACCTGTCCGAATTAAACAATCAACCACTCTCGGTCCAATAAATATACTCTGTAACCATTCAAGTATATCCAAGCACCTACTAAACACCCTTTTGAATAAAAAAAAACAAAAAAAAAAAAAAAAAGTCTGCAAAAGAACCCACACCCTAGTTCTTACACATGAGAAGAAAAGCCTAAAAAAATAAAATTCGTCCCCTTAGAGGAGAACAGTCAAAATCATGACTTTGGCAGTTTTTCTCACAACAAAATCATAGTTCTTAACATAGAATCCTACAACCCCAAAAGGTCTACAATTTGATCCGTTACTCAATCAGATTCCTCAATAGTCAAAAGTCATGGAGATCTAGGATTCCCCATCACGAAGCTCCCTGTGCCCAAGATCAGGGTTTTTTTTTTTCGAAAATGGATCACACAAGCACACAACAAATACAGACCAACAGATGTCCCTATTAAACCATCAATTCGTTGTTCAATAGTGATGCACCAGAGCTACAAAACCCTAATTTTCATCCAGCAATATCAATGATGAGGCCATCTTGATAAAGGGCCCCATCTCACACTCGCGTGCTACATTGATGTGTATGAGAGACTTAGTTAAATATTCAATTACTCAATTAAACAAAGTGTTCCCAGCTACAATTTTAACATACATCCAGTTCCAGATCAGTAAAATACATTGGTCAATACTTAGGCCCTGTTTCTTTAGTGGAATTTCTGCGAGGAATTCACCATGTCCAGGAATTTCTGGCCATGATGTGTTCGGATGTCTCCTGGAATTTTTGAATTCCAGCATTTCTGGATTTCAGCCACATGAAAGGTCTCTTTTGACCTTTGGGAATCCAAGAATTCGACTCCCTATGCATTTTGGTGGAATTCCTTAACACTCAAGCCCCAAGGAGCATTCAGGAACTCCACTTTGTCTGGTCCCAGACAGAAATTCCTAGAATTCCAGCAAAGAAACAGCCCCTTAATATAAGGCTGCAGTTGGCTCAATAAAAAATTAGAACTAAAAAAATGTCCTTATCACAAAGAGTAAAACAGAGACAATTCAAAGCTCAAACATCTAACAAATGAACTGATTGTAAAAGATATCTTAATTCATTGAAATCAGCAATTGGCGGTGGGCTCTTCATTCATCCATAAAACAGAAAGCAGATAATTTTACAGTATACAGACTCCATAAACCAACTGGGGCATCCCCAAATGACAGAAACTCTTACCTTCCAGCAAATGTGGCATCGAAGGTGAAGGCGACAAGGTACTTCCCCAGATTCTCCTCATCGGGCTCAACCCTCAGCGTCTCCTTCTTGAGATTCACATCATTCCGAATTATCACCGCCTTCTGATGCTCGACGAAGGGCGTCGCCGAAACCTGAAACGGGCCACAGGGATACGGGACAGCATGAGCGCCACGGTGGTGGTGATCGAAAGGCGCGGGCAAGGGGATATGGGGCGCCGGCGGCTGGTAATACCCCGGGTAGGGGGGGTAATACTGCCGCCGGCTGGGGTTCGGGTAGGATTGAGGATAAGGCGTCGCCACCGCGAAAACCAAGTCGTTGGCGTTGATTTCAGCAGGTGGGGGCGGTGGAGGAGCGTGTGGAGAAGGGCCTTGGCTAGAATTGTTGTAGTTTCCGTGCCTTCTCCGGCTATGGCTGCCTCCCATTTCGTATCACCCACAAAACCCCAATCTTTTGCCAGAAAAAACCCAAACTTTCTTCGATACCAATCTCTCAAACGGATTGATCCTGCATGGAAAACTAGGGTTTTTCTCTTTCTTTCTTAAACAAAAGAGAAGAACACTAACCCTAGAATTCGAACAAAACCCTAAAGAACCTCAGGTTAGTTTTCCCATCTTTTCGAAGATGGAGATGAAGAGAAGGATGTAAAGGTTTTCTGCCCTGAGCTTTTCCTCTCTTTCTCCTTGGAGAGGAAAGCAAACAGAAACAGAATCCTTGAAAAACTATAGAAAGAAAAAAAAAAAAAAAAAAAAAGAAGCCCTTATCTCCAGACTAAAAATTCCTCGCTTTTCCTTTTTCACGGAATCCTTTTCTAACAGGATGGGGGAATAGAAGTTAAGGTTACCACTGACTACGGATCCTTTTGTTTTTCAGAGAAGGCAATGGGAAAATTCATAGTACTGGAGAAACTGTAGAGATTTTCCCTTGTGTTTTGTTTGGAGACGAGGAAACTGGAAAGGAATTTGAGTGGGGGAGGAATGGGAAAATTGGGGGGATGGGATTGAGGAATCTTAGGGGGTGGTTATTGAATTCTGTGGTCTGGGATAATGGGATTGCGTAAAGCTGCACCCAGAGCAGCGGCAAGGTGGAATTGGCATGGCACCCGGAAAAGAAGAACATGGAAAGCTCTTTCCTAACTTTTTAATTTCCACATGTAAAATTACATCCTTGGCCTTTTGCGTGCGGATCGTACGTTTTTAGTTGCCGCACCTGCACCTACACTGGCTCTCGTGCTCGCCGCCCTTTCCACTTGTGGAACGTTGTGGTGACTCGTTTTAGTTGTTGCACTTTTAAGGTGAGGCTCTTGTGATCAACCATCTATACACTTGCAGGACCTTTGTGGTGGATCGTGTTCAAGGCCATGTATTCGAATTGTAGTGTGTTTCAAGTGGGGGTTACAAATTGGTCGGGTTGCACCTTGCAAGCTAATCCTGTTGAATTGAATTTGGATCTGGATTTGATTAGGACATGGAACCTATTTTAAGGTTTTGGATCAATAGAGAGCTTATAGGTTTTGGATGGGTTTCAATTTCGGATCCGATTTTGATTTTGAATGTAGATGATTTTAGAGATGCTAGAGACTGTATGTGAAAGGGGATGTATGTAATTGATTAGGTGGGCTTCATGGGAGAATCATAAGATATAAATTGTTGATTTTGATTTTTTTAGAGTTACTTTCTAAATCCAAAAAGGGGTTACAAAATGATGAGGGAAAGAGAGAGAAGAGTTATTCAAAGTAGAGATGGTTGGGGGGGATGGGACAATGGTTCTAACCTATAAACTATAGAGTCATGCCTGTTGGTAGTAGAGTTGTAAAAGGGATATAAAACAAGAGTGATGCTACCTACATACTGCAAAAGGCTCTCCACACACTGCATTTTAAAAAAAAATAATAATAAATAAAAAAATCCCTAAACAACCCCTCTCCCTCTCCCTGCTCTAGCAACCGCACCCACCGCCACCCTGCGCTGACCTCGCCAATTCTGTCTACACCCACCCACCCGCCCTCATCCCCATCTCCTTCGCCCTACGCTAACCCAGCCAGTTTTGTGATTTTTATGCAACGGCAAATTGTGGTTTTCAAAGATTTCAACAGCGACAAGCAAATGGAGAAGCAAATGCTATGGATGTAAAAAAAAAATCGCCATTAAAGATGAAGGCTCGACGAATCTTATTTGTTCTGCCACACAGGGCCGAACAAATAAAAATTGTTCGGCTCTGTGTGGCCAAACAAACTCGATTTATTTGGTTGCTTAGGGCCTAACATGTTAGTGGCTGGAAGCCCCGCTAGAGCTAATGAGCAAAATCGCAGAAACACACTAGAATTGGTGAAAATTGACAGTATGGTATTTGATTAACCTTTTGTACAAGAGAATGAGTGAGGGGGAGAGAGGTAGAGAGAGGGAGAGAAAGGAGGAGATGGGAAGAGGGATGGGGTTGCCAGAAAGGGGGAGATGGGGAAAGGGAGAAGGAGAGGGCGGGGATATGGGTTGGCGCAGGGCGGAGGTGGCGGGGTCAGCGGTTGGCGGGGGAGAGAGATAGGGAGAGGAAGAGAGCGAGAGGAATCAGCGTCGGGCGGAGGTGGCCGGAGCAGGGAGCAGGGAAAGGGAGAAAGAGGGGAGGAGAGGAAGATGGGTAGTTTAGAAATTTTTTATTTTTTATTTTTTTAAAATGTAGTGTGTGGAGAGCCTTTTGCAGTGTGCAGGTAGCTGCTCTCATAAAACAAATGAAAGGGTTTTCTAAACCCTAACCTCAATGACCTGCATGATCCTCATTTGAAAACGACTTTGGTTCCGGGGTTCTCGGGTCAGACCTTGTATGAATCCAGCCAAACCCGAAATTGAGCTCATGATCTTATTATCCATAGGAACCAAACTTGACTTTTAAATTTGGTTTCTCTGGATTTAAGACATTAGAGAATTGGAGACCTGTTTGCAATCTTAGTTTTAAGAATATCCGCGGCTTGAATCATACTTGCATATTCAACATAGATTTTTCTTCAAAGTTGATCCATCTAAGTTTATTTACATGAGCATCATTTTCTTAATATTCAAATTATTTGGTTCATGTTGGTTGACACAAATACATAATACCCATTCGTTTGATGGAATTGAGTTATTGGAATTTAAAATAGAATGGGTTGCAACAAAAAGGGTTATTAAGATGTGAAATATGAACGATATAAGTTGGATAGAAGGGACCTTGATTTTACTATAATTTTACTATGAAAATGGCTGGATGTTCAATTTCAAGATTTTCACCAAAAGATTATGTAAAAATCCAATAATTGTCAATTAATGGTTCTATTTCAAGTCCAATATATTTATATTTTTGATTTACTATGTAGATGAAAATAAATCCTCACATGTAAAAATACCCAAAAACCTGAATTTAAAAACAAGGCACCCATCCAGACCCAATACTCGTTTTCATATATATCTATTATTTGGTTCAAATAAAATTCAAGTTTTAGTCCAAGTTCATACGTTTTATAGTTGAGGACCCGAGTATCTAATGCCTGTAACACATTTCATATATACGTGTATGAATATTTCAAGTATGCCAAAACTAACATATAAATGTCTGGATCTCAATTTAGACTCACTATTTAGGTAGAAGCATGGCTTAATCTTCACTTTAAATTCAAGTATAGATATGGCTCTTTAGTTAGGACCCGAGTTTAGTCTAGGTTAGGTTGTGATACCTTTTTAACACTTTGGAACTGAACTAGCCACTCATTTTAAAGGCTAACAATGGGCTCAAATCTCTCTTGAATTAGCCTAAACTTGAGTCTGCTTGTTGAAGATATAGATCGCCCAATGGGTTGAGGCCAAACCTAAATTTAGGGTTTGAATCTCTCCTTAAGCGGAATCTAGCTTTAAGCTGGATGGCCTTAAATTATAGTTATATATGTGTATACATTTAAAATTACCAATATCTATATAAAATATATTTTACAAGCATTCTTTCTCTTCAAAGTTGGATTTCAGTTAAAAAAATAGCCTGGTTGTTGTCTCTCCTTGAGCCACATTAGCGAAAGAAAAACGCCCTCTCGCGAAAGGTTGCATTCCTTATTGACACTTCTTCCCCTTTATCAAGAAACACATCCTACAAAAAGAAACACACCCTCTCACAAAAGGATACTCTTAGCTATTGTAGGCTGCACATAGACACTACAATACTTGGGCATAGGGAACATCTGTGTGCTACACACTTCAGTGCCCTTTTTCTTCCTCCTCATCTTCCGTTTGGTACCAAACGGGGAAGATCCACCATGTTCATCATCTTTATTTGGAACTGTTGTTTGGTGCCAAACTTTGAAGATGATGATGAGTGGACGACATAGAGGAGAAGATCTTTCAAAACCCAAGTTAAGATTTCACACATTCCCATCCTAATATTCTCTGTTTGGGACCAAACAGGGAGGACCATGTGCTCAATACCATTTGATGGCTCATATATAGGGCCGGACCCCTTATATGCATTTGGGTAAGCTCCACAAAGTCCGAATGATCAATCATTAATTAAACCGTTCGCACAATACATATGTTTTTATAAAATATTATTTATTTTAGATATTAGTTTTAATTTACAAATTAATTTATGCAGGATTGAACCGTGCATCGCACAAGATTTTCTCATTTTTACTGGATATTAATTGAATGATTTCCTTCCCTTCTTTTAGATTAATAATTAATTTAAATATTACTATTAAATAATAATTTTATTTGTGTTTGGATGATATTTAACCCTACGCCGCGGGGGCTTTCATGCTAGCTTAGTTGAATGATACAAAGAGAGTTGTTTTAACCAAACAATGAACTCTATACCTTGCATCTAACAACAACTTGCAAATTCCGGGCTCCATTAAATTTTAAGGGATGCGTCTTTAAGATTTACCAAAAGGGCAACTAATTCCTTCCCCACAAAAAATGGTTAGGAGATGTGTGGCAAACGCATATTTTAGGGATTGTCTTCTTCTTCTGTTGTCGCGAGGCAAATATCCATCGCACGGAAAGCCTGCACGGGGTGGAGGTGACTGTGAAATGTCGAAACTGCACCTAAAAGAGAGAGAGAGAGAGAGAGAGTGAGGAGAAATACAAACTAGAAAGTGACAGAAGCCGATGCGGGATTGATGATTGTACGCATTTAAGTGGCTCCCGCAATCGCCCGAGAAGACATTTTAAAGGCGAGCTTGTCTCTTTCTCTCCCTTCTTGCGTGCGCGAGTAACATAGCTCGATCAGATCAAACACTGTACGGTAGAACACACTGCTGATGGGAAATGATGCAGAGTGAACAACAGATTATGGAATCCATGTCATGGTTTTGTAACTTTTGTTGAACTTGAAAGCAAAGTTTTATTATGATTACCTGGATTGAGGAATGTGTAGGCATTGTATCATGCTCAATATTTCTGGGCCCAGAAATCACACAATGGGTGGCGGAACACAAGCTTAGAAGATCACATATTTGAAGAATAGCACTTGCTTAATCCCACTAAGTTTGAAATTCGGATCCCAATGACTTCAGACCAACTATGAAGTTAACATTCTTGGATGTGGAGAAGAGGTGGGGCAACCCACACCAACCCACGCACATATTCACCTGAGTCCCCCACTCTCAGCACTAAAGGTAGAAATTAATTCCGGGTCATTAAAACTGAAAGTTCTGTATACAAAATTTAATTTCATTGTAGAAAAGGATTCTTCCTCTTTGCACTTGAGGAGATGGTCTTTTTTCGTATCTTTTGCACAGTTACTTAAATTTTCCCTGTTCAATACTGGGAAAATTTATCATTCTAGAGTAAATTTTTTTCTCTTCTTTGCTTTTATTTGAACCCAACACATGGTTAATGTGTATATATATATATATTTGCAAGAAAGGTGGGTTTTCTAATTAAAATACATTACAAACGCAGAGATCTTCAGTTCTGAGAGGTAGCTTAGTTGGTTTAGGACTATGGTTTTCTCCTGGAGGATGAAGGTTTGAAATTGCTCTACCACATTAGGACAGCATGGGATTAGACCCGCTCAAAAAGGCCAGGACATCCTCCTTTGTATAAAAGAAAGTAGAGGCCTTCAAAGTACAGACTAAAGCAACAACAAAACCATTACATAGAACCCAATAATAAAGTATCCCAAAGTACTCCAAATTGGGCTCTAGGTAAGTAGTAGTATCCCAAAGTACTTCACTAAGAAACATAAGATATTCCAGTGGCGAGAGTGTCTTATCTTATATAGCTGCCCCCTTGGGACAGGTAGGATGTTTCACATGTTTTGTACCACTCATCCATCATGCAAAAAAGAAAAAAAAGAAAAAAAGCGCACGTCACTTAAAATAGGTATTAAATTGTTAAGGTTTTTAAGCAATGAATTTCTAACCAAGCACATAAAGGTAACAAAACAAAATATATAAGTTCTCATCCAACACTCTAATAAACCAAACTCTCATGAATGTGACGGTCCTCAACTAATCTCCACCTTATTTTGTTCATTCCTCATCTCTTTGAGCTCTTGTTTGGAAGCCCACCTTTAGCTATAATGATTAACTTAATGCCAAATTTAACTACAATAGAAGCGATATGAGACATTGGGTTTGATCATACCTGAAATATATAGCTGTGTTTCTTTTGCAAAGTGATCAATTTAACAATATGGAAATCTAGTGAAAGTAAATTTAGGCCAGCTCCTATAAAGAGGAATCTGTAATTCTGTCAACAGGAGTGGGCCAATGTCACAAAAGTAGCACCACACATGTTGAATCAAATGGTTAGCCCTCTTGCAGAAAGTCTCTTAGGCAATGTAGCTATCAAATGGCCCTGGTTGGTGTTTTGTTTTTTCTTTTGTTTCGGTAAAAAGGTTGGCCTTTTGTTCATAATATATTATCCTTCTTCTGATAAAAAATGGCCATGGGCGGTTGGATTTTTATTTGGAACCTATTAAAACAAAGCCTGTGTAAGAAAACGGATCATTGCAAACACTTATCTAAAATCATAACCCTGGCCTAACCTGACAATTAAGGTCCACTTTCTCTCCTAGATTGATTAAGATAATCTCAAAACAACTTTATCCTTTTTTGTTTATTCAATAATCATCTTTCCCTTGGCCCTCCCTAACAGGTGGCAAGAGAAGGGAGGGTGTTATAATAGAGGGCTGTTATACAAGATTTTGTCCTACCTTGAACAATTATTTGACAAGAAATAGGAACTACTGAAGTATGTAATAGATAATAATTCAGCCTTAGATAAAGGAAAGACTTAAAGGGTGTAGTGCAATTCATTGATTTGAGGGAGAAATTAGAGATAGAAAAAAATAAATAAAAATGAAGCACCAAATAAATCATCAAAATTAGTAGATAAGGTATAAGAGAGAAAGGATTCACAATCCATGTACATGAAGACTGATTTGTGTGCCTTTTGTTTCATTCTTGGGTAAATACTCACACGCACCTACACACACGTCCAAATTAAGTTCCTCACTATTAGCAACGCCTATCCCTAATTGTTTATGTGAAGGAGAGGTGCTTCACCATCGGTACGACTCACAACCAATTTGCTTATCTAATTGCAATTTCTGAGTTTAGCAAATAGTAAGAAAAATTAATAATCGAAAAAAAAATTAGGTAGTGATGGCTATAAGTGAGTTAACATGGCAGACCTGCTGAGTTTGAGGGCGGGCCTGGCATGATTATGTTGGCTTTGAGGCAGATTTGGATTTTGACTGCTCAAACCCACCATGTCTCATCCGTTTAGGACTAATTCACACATTTATGAATTAAATATAATACATGAAGATTAATATATATATATATATATATTTTGATAGATTCGGGTAATACATGCGGATTACTTTTATAATTAGCACAATTAGTAGATCAAGATGTCATTATATGGATAAGGGAAAGTGCTCAGTTTATATACAATTTGGAGGAGGAGAAAATGAGAGTTGAAGAAAACTACTTATAAACATGTGATATCTAGGAATGACATCTAACATCACTTCAATTTCTGGAGAATTTCTTGAGGTTGATTAGATCCATCGATGATAAAACAGACTACAAAAATGAAATAAAAAACAAATCCTGAAAAGTATCAAAGACAACATATACATACAAATGATTAGTCCAAAACAACTCACAAATAAAGATGGAGTATTACTGGGTGTCGAATGCAGATTGGAAATGGTTTTGAATGTTAGGTACGTTGTACTGTCAAGTGGGTCCTACACTGAATGTGAGGACAATCCAAAGAAGAGTTTCAAACTTACAAGCTTCATCAAATGAATAAATTTGGTAACCTAGCTCGAGTGCAAAAATGTGAGCTGGGCACGTAGAGCCACACACAGATGGCGGACCAGAAGATTCTCATTTGGAGGGGGCAGGGCTACTATATATGGAAAATATTTCTTGGGGGCCCATATGTAAAAACACCATAAAACTTTTCCTAAAAGCATAAAATTTGAGGGTCGTAGATTAAGGAGTTAGGATGATTTATTAGGGTTGATAGTTTACAAACCAATAGGTCTCATTGATATCTTTCCATTTCCCACCTTCACATGATTGGGCCCTTTTTTTTTTTTTTTTTTTTTTTTTTAAAGTTTTTGCCAAGTGGACTACTGGTACTTTCAAACAGAAAACCTAGGGATCAATCCTTGTTGGTGTCCCTTGGAATTCTCTGTCATCGCTCACTTAAAGTTATCTCTTGAGACCTGCCGAGCTGGCCGAGTAAAAAGTCACTTCTGACTAGCTGAATTTTAGAAATCAGAGTCTTCTCAACTTATTAGCATTATGCATTTCTACTTTGGAGGATTAATATTTGAAATTCTCCAAAATCCACACAAATGTTTTGATGATTGGCATGTCCCTAGCCCCCCATGTGAGCCCCAAAAATGTATCATCTTCTAGCTGGATAATTTAATTTTTATGAGTAGGATTCAACGTCTCTGTGATATCCATTTATCCCTTGTGCCCTAGTCTAAAAAGGTATGATCACCGGTCCACCTTCTATCCGGAGACAATCTGATCAACGGTTAGGATGATAGAATGCTCCAGGTGCTCCTTCACTAGGGTCCGACAGGAGGTCTCAATAATTGCAGCCTATAAAAAGTGCCAGCAGACAAAGGTCTGGTGCACCAGACGTGTCCCCCACTGAAGCAGGTATACCAGATCAGATTGGTAGGCCAAATTGGTGGCCCACCATGAGTTCTCATTCAAAGATCTCATTTTTTGACGTTTAGCCTTCCTCTTCATTCCGTTCAGTGTATCTTCAATGTTCCATTTTCTAGTGGGCCACATTTGTATCATGAAATACATCTGTTTCTAGGATCAAGTGGATATGAGAGAGAGAGAGAGAGAGAGAGAGAGAGAGGAACTGGGTCAACTCAAGCCTGGCCTGAAATACATGTATTTAACCCAAGCCACCAGGGTCCAATCTTGCATGAACAGCGAATTAGCATTAGCAAGGTTGAATTCAAAGTCCAAGGGCTAACCCTGAGCCCTCAGGATGTTATCAAGGGCCCAGGTGAAATTATAAGCGTGAGTCTGTACAATGAGAGGATTTTATGGATTGAGAGGAAAGTTGTTTTGATTCTCTATGCTACCGCGCATTTCATTGTTTGGTACAACACATTTTCCATGTGGGATAGGGTAGGCTGATTGTCCTAATTATAGAGAGGATTTTGATTTCGGATGGAAGGGGTATGAACGAAGGATTCCTCTCTCCCATCAAAACGGAGCATCTTATTGCGCAAAAAAGTCCTTCATAATGTTAAGTCAAACACTTCTGCCCGAACTCGGCTAGGCCCGGGCTGGTGCCCACTGTTGTTCTCGAACAAACCCAGCTCAGATTGTATCCTATTGCAGGCTTAAACTTGGGCTGGGCCAAGTTGACTTTTTAGTGAAAAATGGGCTGCTCTGTATTTTAAGCACCAAGAACCAATGGGCCGGGCTTTAGATATCCTATCGAAGCCCAGCCAAACCCTGCTCTATTGACAAATATTAAGGCTGTTTATAGCATGGACAATAGAGAAAAGAATTATGCATGTGGACCATGGTCCATACTGGGCTCACCAATAACTTATATGCTAGGCAGTGGTACCATTGGGCCAGGCCAAGCCCTTGGGCTTGGCCTGGGTTTTGAAGAAGCCTTAGCAAAATTCGACTTGGACACTCAAAAACTCATTTGCTGCCTCCAAAATGATTGCTAGACTAGAAAATTTTTATGCATGACTTGGGAATTGGGATCACATCCACATGTTGTCATAGGTGGGCCACTTGTCCCAAAGTGCGTGCTCAAGACAATTGAATCAACGTTCTACAATGTGCTTGAGATGTTTTACCTTTATTTCTGTCGCTATCAAGTGATCATGGTGAAATATTGTAATCTTTGACTTTCGATGTGGTGAAACAGGTCTCTTGCTTGCAATGAGAAAGAAGAACATTTCGTATTTTATGACATGATATTGGTGGCATAGCTAAAAAGTGTCTTTTTGGTTGGCAGATATTTGGACTTATAAAACCAGGCATTGCATTTGGAAGGCCATGGAGAAAACTGAAACTAGTGTCAGAAAACAGAAACTAGTGTCAGAAATCCCCAACCTGCTTATTAAACATCTAAACTGGTTCCAAATAAATGTGCCCTCTCTGTCTTCCAAAAATTTCTCTCTATAAGAGTTAGACCCTCGTTAGATTGATTGCAAAAGATAAATAATTTGTAATGTTTTACTTACTATGCTTTAGAAATGATTAATTTGATTGTTGGCTCAACTTCAATTGAAGTGAAATTGGTTGAGGTCTTATATGGGAGGGACCTTTTTTTTTCAATGATCGAACTTTTTAATGATTGGCTTCATAGAGAAACCTCATCAATTTCTTGTAAGTCCAAGTGGTGGTCCCAACTATTCCACAAAATATTGCATGGTGGTTTGGGTGAGACTCCACTAGCAAAAGAAGCATTACATTCCTAACACTACATGCTTTCCTTGGGCATGGTGGTTTGACTAATCGGTGAGACTCCATCAATAAAAGAAACATTACATTCCTAACACGTTCTTTGCTTCACTTCTTATCATAACTTTCCCCATATATGGAACACAATGGATGGCAAAATAGCTTATTTCCTTGTGCTTTCTTTCTTTCTTTTTCTTTCTTTTTTTTTTTTTTTTTTTTAAATAAGAAATGATCCCAAACTGCCATCATTATGGTGGTAGGAGCAGCTTAAATCTTGTTAAACTTAGTTAGGGCCCACCTTTTCTTGATCAAAGTTATTGATATTATGCCACTTTGATCAAGGAGTTATCCCAAACACTGAACTAATTTGTTCATTTCCTTCCTACAAATTTTGGTAGCACAACTAACATATGTTATTGTTTTTCATGAGGTTCATCAAATAACCATCTACCTAATTGCTGAAGACAAAAATATTTGTACAATTTTTTTTTTCAACATAGGCCAATAACGGCATAGTAAGGAAAAGTTTGGCTATGTAGGTTGATGGCCCACCTAGAGGAAGGGGTATGCCAAAGAGGACGCGAATGAAGATAGTAAAAATAAATCTGGAAACGAGCAACTTATCTGATGATTTAACTTAAGATAGATTGGAATGGAGACCAAGAATTCATGTAGCCGATCCAACATGATTTATAAAACGCTTTGATGATGATGATGTTGTTACATGATACCTCTCTATGTGACCAGAGCTCATATCTATGACCCTAGCAATGCTGGTATTAGGACAATCGTTTTGCCATGGTTACATTGTTAACCTTGAGAGAGGGTCTTCATTCTCCACCGAACCTCCCCATAAGACTTTATCAATTGATTGATAGATTTAGGGGTGGCAAATGGGTCTGATTGGGTAAAAACTGATCGGGTTAAGCAAGAGTGTTTGTAGGTTGAAGCTAAATCCATATCGGGCTTGTTTTGAAAATGGGTCAGACAACCTTAGACTCACAACTTGATCTCTTCATGACACATGGGAGAGAGAACAAGAGGAAGAGAAAAAAGAATAAGAACAAGATAAGGGCTTTTGCTTGTAGTTCCCATCTCTCTTTCTCCCTGTCTCTATCGTAAAGTGATCTCAAATAACACGACCATCTCCAAGTAGGAATTCAAATCGACTTCATTTCAACAATCCATTCAAACGAAAACCAAACAAGACAGAATAATCTTGCATTTATTTTTCAAAGTAATACCTCTAAATGATCCATTTTTCTTGCATTCTGCCAAAGTATTGGAGTTTTGGGTTTCACGTGACAAAGATAATGCATTTTCTATCATTGATTTAGGTCATATTTGACAATCAAATCCCTTGGAATTGATTTTTCACTGGGTAGTGAAAAACCTCAAATTTGGCAATTGTAAATCCTTAAGGATTTGAGCAAGTGTAAATCCTCATTTTCTAGGATTTTCAAGCTCAAACCTCTCCTAAAGAATTTGAAAATTCTTATTTTTGTAGTTTTTTTTTGCATTGATACCAATTCTTCTATGCTACACACATCGATACACATCATTATGTTGAAAATTTTCAAAGTAGTTGAGAACCAATTAGACCTTATTTCTAGAATCCTACCTTGGATATCATGGAAAATAAATGTCATTTATTTATGCTTCTTAGTGTAACTCTTTTGAGTTGATTTGGAAGGGAACGAGCTTGGAGCTATAGGAATTTAAGGAGCCCTATCTTTTGCCATCCATTGACCCTAGGGGTGCACAAAAGACCCATCAATCCGTAAATCCGATTTGATCCGATCCGCGGATTTTTATCTAATCCGAAGGTAAACAGATTGGTGACGGATTGAATATTTTGTAATTCGTTAGCAACGGATCGATGGCGGATTTCACCTTTAATCCGTGATTCAATCCGATCCAATCCATTTACATTAAATATAATATATATATTTATATATTTATATAAGGGGTCTAAATATAAATTAAGATGTCTAAATATAAAATTAAAAAAATTTAAGGGGGAAAAATGTAATTCCCTACGAACCTTTATCCCCAAAACCCTACCCTCATTCGTGGCTTCATCTCCCAAGCCCATGTTCTTGCACTATTTTGTTCCATGTTCTTGCACTATTTTGTTAATTAAATCTCTTTTGGTTGTAATATAGATAAAAATAACTCTTTGTATTTGGTAATTTGTATTTGTAATTTGTATTTTTTTGTGGATTGTTAGCTTGTATGCTGAATTTTTTTACAACATGTTTGATATTTTTCTTTTAACATTAAACTAAACGGATTGAACGGATTAATCTGATCCGATTCTCTACGGATTGGATTGGATTTTAACTGCTACGGATCGGTGACGGATTCCAAATCCATCAATCCGTAGGTAACAGATTGGTGACGGATTTCGCTCAATCCGCACCAATCCTGTCCGGACACCCCTAATTGACCCTAATTTGGGTTGAGTCGATCTCTATTTGAGTTGGGCTGGTTTGGGCCCAACTTATGTTGGCCCAGATCCAATTTGGTGCAATCCATTGACCCTAACTTGGGTTTAGTCGATATCCATTTGAGTTGGGCTTGTTTGGGCCTAACTTGGGTTGGCCCATACCCAATTTGGTTTGGGTTGGCTTGCTTCTGGGTTAAGAATGGATAATGGGACAGGTAGCCAATGTGGGATCGGGAGTTGGCATGATAGTTATTATCTTTATCTACCATGGTAGTTATTGTCTTTAAATCACCACGGTAGTTACGCCCCTTGTCCAAATGTTTGTTTGTGAACCAAAGGTCATTTCAAATCTTAATTGTCATGATATCCCTACAATTGCATCCAATTGGATTGGTTTCTATATATATAGAGATGATCAATCATATCTTGATCATCAATTTCATGTTTAGATCCCTATCATGTCCCCATATTTTGAGTGGAACCATTGGTGACCATTGGTGTTCAAGGGTTGGGACTGAAGACTGCAGTCCAACATACAGAGGATCTGGGCCTGTTTTATTTTTGGAGGCAAACTTGTGGGTAACCCGATTACAGACACCAATATGATGTGTGGGCATTAATTGTCTTAAGGAAAGTGCAACCCACGCCTCAGGCAATCCATCTCATTAATATATTAATATTATTATCTTCTAACAGTCTTAAGACAAGAAATCTCCTTTTGGGTTTGAGATGGATTTTGCCTTGGTCCAATCCATAATGTTGGTGCTTCAAATTTTGGATGGTACGGAAAAAATATGAGTAAAAAGTGAGGATCTTTCTTGGTCCAGTAAGTAGTGATAGACGAGATCTTGATTGATGGAGATTCTATTGATGATTTGGTTTGACCAAGAGATTGGCAAATTAGTGGCTGCGTCACTCTTGTAAGTTTGCTATGGTAAATGGTCTTATTAAGGTAACCCATAACTTATTTAATTTGGGTATGTTTACATGGCTAGAAAGAATAAACCCTTAAATGCAAATAAAGAAAAAACTCGTGTATATCGTGGTGCATCTTATTGTGATCTATACTACTGGCATTCTTTTAGTTAACATATGACATTATTGCCACATCCAATTGATGCAACAAATAGGGAACACAGCATTTGTCCGGCCCATTAACCTGACTGGTCTACTTGACACGCTGGTGGCTCTGCATGTTTGTTGAATTTTGACCAAGCCATGTTCTGTTGAACCATCAATTTGTTTTCTTACATGTGGTACATGGAGGAGACATATGCCTTGGAGCCAATCTCGATTGAAGATGGCTCAGTTCTCACAAACTAGGACCACCGTGGGCATATGTAGTCAGTGATGTTTCCGCATGCTTGGCATTGATGCCTTCTTTGTGAACTTCCTCTTATAAATTACAAAAACAAATAAAGAGAAATGGTAAGGAAAAGAAATGATGTAGCCCTGCCTAACGCCCATGCCTGGTTGATTAGAAAAGAAGAAAGACAACTTTTTAGAAATGGGTAATTATATATATATATATATATATGGGGCCAGCTCTCCTAAGCTCAAGCTTAGGATAAGTTAAGCTCAAGTGTATGGTGGGGCCCACCTGGGGGCCCACATGGAGATGGGGGTAAGAGGGATTTTAAGGACTCTCTAGGATCTTCCTTCCTGTAAAAAAATCAGCTCAAACCGTGATTTCTATTATCTCCATATGGGCCCAAAAGTTTAATGGTCAATAGTCTATTAGAATCGATACATAGTCAATCCAACGGTTTAGTAAATTTAGATCTAAACGAAAATTGGTGGACATGTGCAATTTAGAGGGTTTATGTGTTTGGCCCATTTGGATGAACCAAAGATGGGCCCTACAAACATGAGCTTACAAGATTTTATTCTAAGCTTGAGCTTAGGAGAGCCTTGCTCTCTCTCTCTATATATATATATATATATATATTTTGATGAGGGTTGTGATACCTCTAAATTTATATGTGGATGCGTCTTTAAATCTAGGGCTGCAGTGTCATTGCATTGTTTGCGACGGGCAAAGAAGCTGAATGGTTAAGCGAGATTTTTTTCCGACATTAACCTGATTTTAGCCATTTCTTTGCATCGTGATAGGTTTTTCTTTTTTCTTTTTTTTTTTTTTTAAATGTTGTTACAAGAATATGATGGCATGTGTAACAGCAAGTCCAAGCACATAGCCTTAAGGCATGATATGTGCGGAACTCCATACTGATGAAGTTATCTCTATTGAGTATATTCGATCGAAGGACAATTTGGTAGATTCTTCTATTAAGGTCGTTGTAAGGAAATGATTTGGACAATGTCCAGGGCCGGGGATGAGGTTGAAGCTCTGAGATAATCATCACCTGTGATGGTAACCAACACCGACTAAGAGAGAGTATCAAATTTATTCAATGGAAAGAACAAGTCATAGTTGTGATGGGTTGTGCACAAAAACGAAGAGATGAAAATCTCTATTCCCATCCAAAGATTATTAGTGCATGTTTGTATGGAAAGGAAGGCTGAGTTATTACTCTTAATGACTCTATATCTGTATAAAGAGGTGCAGGTCATACAGATACACTTCAGATAGACTCCACCTATGTGAGCGTGGGAGTGAGGTCACCCCCTATGGTACTTCAGGGCTAGTCCTCTACAACACTTACTAAACTAAGATAAAGGCACATGGCCATTAACGCGTGCGCTTTTAAGAACACCAATAACTTCTAAGAAATGTTTGTGTTTAGTATATCCGGCTTACCAAATAGTGCCCTTAGTTCAAGACGAAGTTCACTATGTTCCTCAGTAGGGTTTGATATACTTGGACTAAGTGGAGGTTGGTGTCTATAGACACCTTCATTTATGCATTTATTTCCAAGAACCATAACACTATGTCGTTTATTTGTTAGTTTTAAAATTTGTGGGGGATTGTTAGAAATTTTGAAAAATGTAGGGTAATGTTGGAGACTTTCAAAATAGTAAAGAACATTTAGACCTTATTTCTAAAATCCCACATCGGATATGATGGAAAATAAAATGTCATTTATTTTTGCTTCTTAGTGCCACTCTATTGAGTTGATTTGGAAGGGCATGGGCATGGGCTTGGAGCTATAGGAATCATTAAGGATCCCTATCTTTTGCTATCTATTGAACCTAACTTGGGTTGAGTCGATAACCATTTGAGTTGGGCTGGTTTGAGCCTAACTTGGGTTGAATTGGTTTGGGTTGACTTGTTTCTGGGTTAAGAATGGATAATGGGCCAGTAGCCAATGTGGGCTTGGGAGTTGGCACGATAGTTATTATCTTTAACCACCATGGTAGTTATTGTCTTTAAACCACCATGGTAGTTATGTCTAAATGCCCCTTTACAAATGGATGTATTCCTGAAAGGTTGCCAGTTCAAATCCCCAAAGGTCATTTCAAATCTTTAACAATCATAATATCCCTACAATTTTATCCCATTGATTTCTATATATATAGAGATGATTAATGTTTAATAGTTTGATGTATTTAGGTCTAAATGGATTAATGAATGGCTTGGAATGGATGGGATGTGTATAGACTTGTATTGATGAGGATGTCTACTATACATAGAGAGGTCAAGGCCCTGTTTTTCATTGTTTGTAGGTGTGGATGGTAGTAGGGGAGTGGAACTCCCCATTTCTAAACCCAAAACATAATTTGGATTTAAATTCTGGGAGCAAGCGGTTAACTGCGCTTCGTAGGGGAGTGAAACTCACCATTTCTAAACCCAAAACATAATTCAGATTTGAATTTTGGGAGCAGGCAGTTAACTGCGCCTGGTGGTTGGTTAACTAACCTGTAGCTTGGTGACCTGTCGGTCACAATTTCAGAGAGCAACTTTTTTGAGGAAATTGTACAGGCAGTCACCCCTGCGGTTAACCAATTGGTAGGCTTATTTTAGCTTGAAGTCCTTTTGTTAAATGGACTGTTTTACCTAGTTTGGATGAACTTAGGTGGGACCTTGCCTAACTGTTTGAGGACTCATTGACTATATGCATGTGAGAATGTTTTGAGCAGACATTTCCTCACGGTTATTCCGGTTGTTTTGAGATTCAACCTATCTCAATCGTAGATGGTGTGGGGAAACAGGATACCCGCCTTTGTATCTATGCATGAAGATGATTTGTTCGGGTATCGCGAACCCTAATTTCCTTTCATTGATTGCGTAGGGATGTACGGAGCTTTGAGAATAACATTTTGTAACGCCCCAATTTCAAATGCCGAGATTAGTGCTAAGATACCCGAAGTTGGTGCGCTACTTCCCGAAAAATCTGAGTACTTCCAAGATCATAGTCTGCAGTGAGGTTCAATTTAAGACTTTTTGAACAATAACATGATCAACGTTTAGATTGCGGAAGCATAAGAAAGATAGCGGAAGCAAGTGTAACAATAGCGGAAGCATAATGTATCATATCAAATGAATCAAGTGTAACAGGGCTGGAGTCCGTCCTAAATAATGGTCCACTTTCAGGTCCAGGTCCTTATCAGTTAACTTGATTCCTAAACGAAGTTTCCGATGCCAGGGATACTATGTTTGGTTCTCCTGAAGTTATGGGCATCTTTGATGACGCTTTAAGGATCGAATTAACATCAAATCCAAACCCCAAACCCTACTTGGTGGTTCCCACGAGTCAAGGTTGAGCCACACCATTACCTCATGCTTGGCACATCAACGGAAGTCTATTTGGATGGTTAATGAGCTCTACAACTGATCACAACTTCAGAACTTGAAAACTGGAAAATCACTGAACACAGTGTATCCGGTCGACCCAGCACAGGGTTCGGTTGTCCGGGTACACTGGAAAGTCAGGATGTTGACTCCTAGGTCGACCCTTGATGCAGTGTGCCCGGTCAAACACCTGGCCTAGTTGGTCAACCGTGCACACTGGAAACAGTAAACAGGCACCTGGCGGACAATGTCCTGAGTTGAAATTCTCAATGTGTCCAGTCGACCTCTTGGCCTGGGCGGTCAACTGCACACACTAAAATTCTGGAGTGAACGGATGTCTTAGTTCTCAGCCTTTCCTTGGAAATCCTTTGTGCCCGGTCAACCCGGAATAGGGTTCTGTGGACCGCGCACACTGGCTTTCTGGGTCTGGGGGAAAAAAAAATGCAAGTCTTAGTTAAGAGACTGTCCAATCGATTGGACCTGTAATGCTTTCAGTTAAATTGATTGTCCGATCGATCGGACAGCGGCGAGTCGCATCTGCAGCAGAACCCATATTTCTGGGATTTCTCTCCTTCAATCCCATTTCCAAACCATTCGTCTCCAATCAACACCATTCATCACATAAACATATAAAACCACAAAAGCACTTCTATGACCCACCATCCATCATTAAACCATGCCATTGATCTTCCAAATGAGAAACTCATTCATCAATGGCTAAAAATCTATAAACACAAGCTCAAAGGTAAATCTAAGCATCAATTGAGTATACATTACAGAATCAAAGACAATAAACATGCATTCTATGCTAAGTAAGTATATAGCACTTGCCTTGATCTAATACAATTGAAAATGGCAAGTAGAGAAGAATCCAAGCTATCCAAGATAGAAACTCCAACTCCTATGATTTCCAAGCTCTCAAACAACCCCAAAAGGCAATACTACATAGAACTCTAACACTTAACACCCAATCCACAAGAAAATTGCAATAAGGAAAGAGATCTAAAGAGAAAGAATTCTAGGGAATTTCATGGAAATTGAACTATAGAAGAGAAAATTACCTATTCTTGTGGAGGAAGAAGAGACTAATAAGAGAGAATTCCTTAGGAGATTGTAGTTGTAATTGTAGTAAATGGCCTTCTCCTAGATTAGGGTTTTGAGCTAGGGTTTCTAGAGTTAGGGTTCTTGATAAATGAGTGATAAATGAGATATGAGAGTAAATTAGGGTTTAGTTGATTTCAAGTGCAAGGGTTTAGCTTTTATAGGTTAGGGTTATGGATAATTACCAAAATGGCTTTTTAGTTAAAATAGAAATGAGGATAAGGACATGGGCAAATGAGTTTTTTTGGGGAATTCTAGAAGCTTCTCAAGTGGAATACACTTCTTATAATAACTTATTTACTAGCTAGAGCCTCTAATAGCTAAAAACCTATAAAAAAAATTACAATTGACACCCTACAAAACCTAGAAAATACACAAAGGCCTAATTCTTGAAAAATAGGCTAAGACTTAGGAAAATACTTATCTACCCTTACTAATCCCTATTAATTAGTACAATTATACTATAAATACTTTAACTTATAATATTCAAATTCAAATGAGGGTCTACAATGAGTGGAGCCTCGCACATTTGACTTAGGATTTGGATTGTTTATTGCATTTTATTCTGAACTGTAACGTCTGGTATTTGTTTACATGTCACGAACATTTTCATTTGCTTCGTTTAGTTTGCTTTGATGGGATCACATAAGAACTTAGATGATTGGACTTAGGATCCCTTTTGATGTTCCGTTTGTTTCGACGCTTGACCGAAAGTGTCGAGGCTAGGGGCTTTGATTGTATAAGCTTTGAAGAGGACTACTTTAAGTATTGATGTTCTATTTGATTGTCTGATCTGATTTAATGAAAGGTAGTAGTATCTCTTTTGTTTGGCGAATCTTGTTCATGCAAGATGAACCTAGCCCTTCACTGTTACTGCATTAGGACTCACATCTCAGGCACCAGACAAAGCTGGGGCGCCACTGTGATATGACTGTTACTTTTGACTGTCTGCAGTTTGGATATTGTGATGGATGTACACCATCGGATGCTTTATGATGATGGGGGGTCTTGATGTCTATTTATTTATATCCCGGTATCCACTTCCACTTGGTCGGACTTTTCTCCTATGATTTTGCTCTACCACAACTCGGTTTGAGTAGGGAGGGCAGTGATAATATCCCACGGTGATCAGCATATGTGGACCGTCTGTCTTGTTTAGATGTACATGTTGGTTTGATTATGATTCAAATGTTATGCATTTCTTATAATCTTTTCTATTCATTTACTCTGTTTAGTACTGCATATCTATTGGTGTTTTATATAATTATCTTCTTGCCAACCGTCATGTCTGATGATGTTACTTTTGGTGCATAGGTACGGAACCCACTTATTTCGAGGACGAGGAGACGGAGGAAGTTCAGGTTGATCAGCCTGATGACATCCTATACTATTGTACGGACGATGTTGTATAGCTGTACTGTCCCCGTACCAAGAGCCTTCATGAGATATATATATATATATTGGCTTAGATTTAGCTTTTGCTCTTTGGTCCTTTTGATCTTTTCATTAGGCCCAAGTTTTTGATGTGGCCTTTTGTGTAAATAACACTTTTGTTTAAATTGATTCAAATTTGAACTTTAATTAATATTTTAGTATTTGCTCTTAACTATACATTGTGAGATACCACTTGTTTAATTATGAAGCTTTCGCTATTTTGTATTTGTTTGAGGAAACGTTTATACCTCGCAGCGGTCTTCGATCCATATAGGACATGATTGGGGCCACGTGTTGTGGATTACCGTTGAAAAATTTTAATTAGCCCTAATCTCAAGCACAATCCTCTTTTAACGAATAAGGGCGTGACAATTGTTGTAGAAGATCTGAATAGGGTTTTTGGTGTTAGGACAAATATAAGGAAGATTTGAGGTTTTCTTTCTTCTTCTTTTTTTTTTTTTTTTTTTTTTTTAATGTCCAAAAAAAAGGGTCTCATTAGAAAAACAAGCCACAATAACCAGACCACCAACCTACAAATAAATCAGTGACCTCCCCCATACCCACAAAATTGTCCATCCTATAAGAATTCTTGGCTAGTTCATGGGCAAAACCATTTGAGATCCTGGGGATACAAAAAATGTAATATGATAAAAAATATATATAGACCAATCCGGTGATCCATTCATAGCCCCGAACCGCCTCAAGTGCGTCAGACAAAAGGTGAATTATGTGGAAACCCGACATTGCAGCTTCTTTTAGTACAAAAAGGTTGACCCTGCGGCTTCTTTTGGAGGAGATCTTAGGTCCATAGAGTGATCCAGCATGTAGGAAGAATTGAGTTGGGAAAGGAGTTGGTTGGGGTGATTGTAAAATTCCTACTCATGATATCCCGAATTAGAAGCCCTTAATATTAAGGGGCCGTTTGGAAATTATAGTCAAATGTAATAAGAGCTAATTACATCAAGGTCTAAAAATGATCTAAATTTTAAATTCTAATTACGACTAGTCTATTTGGAAAAATTATAAAAAAAAAGCAACGGTTACACAAAAGGGTGTTTGGTAAATGTATAGATAAGAGCTTATTTAGAGGCACTTTTTCTAAATAATTTTTTCTCCATAGGGCCCCCCTTTGTAAATACAACATGGAACCCACCTTTAGGAATTAGAATATAGGCACACCTTTATATGAATTGAAATGTGGGCCCACCTTTTATGACTATGCACAGGAGATCCACTTTAAAAAATAACAATATGGCCTCCCTTTAGGTCATGTTTCTTTAGCAAAATTCTTTACTATTTGGGTAATTCACTTGTAAAGTGAGTTCAAGTGAATGGTTACTTTAAGAGAGAAGAAAAGAAGGGGGATGTTGTAAAAAAGTATTAAATTTGAAAAATTACATCTTTTTTTTAATAGGACCCACCTTTTGTGATATGAATATAGGATCATCTTTAGGAATTACAAAGTGAGGTCACCTTTGCAATTGTGAACATGCAGCCCATCTTCAGAAATCGTGGTAATTGGGGCCCATCTTTTGAAAATTACAATGTAGAACCGATCAGATGCTTTGGTTTGAAATTATGATAACATTTTGATCCAAAACACTATAAATTTTGCATTGTCGTCTACCTTCTCCTGCTTTAGCTTAAAAAGCTTTATTTAAAAAACTCACCCCCATTAACTTTTTCTGGAGGCCAAAGCTTTATTTTTAATAAGAAAAAAGAATGCATTTAGAGTTTTATTAAATACTCTAATATGTAAATAAGCTCTAAATAATAAAATAAGATGTTATCTTTAGAGTTTTCAAACTGCCTTAAGGCCCTGTTTCTTTGGCAGAGCTCCTCACAATAATTTATATTGCAAGAGATTTCTAAACAATGATGCGATGGTTGTCAACTTGGTATTTTTAAATTTCATGTTTCTTTGATAGGATTCTTAATTACAACCATCTGAATGCTCCAGCCTAGTAAAAGATTCAAGAATTCCACTTGAAGAACAATTTTTGAAGAGTTACAATTTCTCCAAACATGTAATAGGCCTTAGGTCAGGTGTATTTCTTTCTCAAAAAATTATATTAAAAAAAAAAAAAAATTCGACTCTCTGATTCAGACACTCTATGGTTAGTATTCAAACTTTTATTAATTGGCGATAAAAGCATGCATCTAAGATGCATTTTTTCTTAAACAAAAGGAAGATGCTTTGTCTCACCAGAAACACTTGAATAATTTGATCGATAATGGACCTGTCTTAGCTAGACTGGTTGAGTGATGCTTTACTACATCCTCGTGTTTCTCGATTTATCTTTACCTTTGAGTGATTTTGGGGATGGTGACACCCCATTCTCCCAATTCTTGTTCATGACAAAAGAGAATCATCAATCATGTCAAAAATCAGAGTCAGACTATTCCCTTGGGCCCATGGCGTCAATGAGTTTCAAATAAATTTATTCTGACACGCATGATGCATCAGGCCCAAAGCTTGGTTTCAAATTGTCCAATACAAAGAGCCCACAGTTTCAATCGGCATAGGATTTGGGGACATGCATTAAGTTGTCCTCACATTCAATTTTGCATGGGATGCCACACGAGACCTCAGTTGGATGAAGTTGTCGATTGTCAGAAAGATGATAAATGGTGTGAAGTGGCCCAACTAGATTCAAGAGGTCCATTGGGCTCTACTAGCCCTTGGGTATATGCTATGAGTGTGAGCCACTGACTTTACTAGCCGTTGGTTCTAAGTAGAGGTTAGTTTTTCCACAAACCTTTGTCAATTTCTTATTCAGGGATAGATCTTTAAAAAAGGAAAAGGTCATCTTTAGAAACTTGTGGAACACACATTTGGTCTTTGCAGGATCCACCCTTTGGCATAAAAAGAATGTCTTCCAAGTTACAAGCATATGATTGAGATCTCTTTAGAATCCAACTTTTATAAATATATTCCCAAAGCATAGACAAGTTATCTTTTGAAACTCGTGGGCCCTCCCCTCCTACGCTGGTGAGGAACACCCTTTGGCAAAAAAATAACTCTCGGTAAGTTTGGATAGCGTTCTCAGAGTGGAATCCTCTCTGGTTTTCTTCAATTCTAAGAAATAAATCCACCATTTGGGTGAAGAGAGGAACAGTGAGAGAGTACTTTACAAATCCTCCCAACCCATCAAAAATCTTCTTTTTAAATGATTCGTTGGTCTCTACCTTCCTCATTGAATTTTGCAAATCCACAGAGGCAAAAAAGCACCCTGAGTCACAAAAAGTGACTTCTCCTGAGTGTTTTCTAAACTTGGAATGCAGTGATGACTCCTCTCATAAATCCTTAGATGGGACAACGTGCTTCAAGGGGAATGAAGGTCCATTAGATAGAGGATTCCTCTCAGTCTATCAAACGTGCCAGTATATCATTGAGTCAATATTCATGCATTTTGATAATGGCTATTGGACTATATCACCCCTGCCTGTGGGGCTAGTGGGCCCACCAACATGCTTTGTGTATGTATGCTCTTCTTTATTGATTGGTCGTACATTTCTTAGCATACTTTAGATTGATGGGATAACGCTAGTTATTGATCATGATGCCAATCACATTATTTAAGTCTAGATTTGATGGACCATGCATGCCCAAATCCTACTGGCATTGGGCTGAATTTGTGCTTTCCCTGCAGGCCTTTGGATGTATCTGGGCCTAGCTGAGTAGCTAAGTCAGTCAGGCGGAACATTTAACACAAATGGAGTTTGCAAATAGACTGGATATGAGGCAGACTTTCACACATTGACTAGAACCTAGCCTAACTATTAGGCGTGTTAACTAGGGGCTGGGTTGTTTGCACTAGAATACATAGGATTTTATGCTATGAGTGGTTAAAAATGAAGATTCAAAGTGGATTTATAGAAATGAGCACCAAATAACCTTTAAATTGAGGAATGACGGGAAATGAATATCCAAGTATCACACTAATAATTCAATACATACAGAAGTGAAGGTCTTACTTACATTTTTACCTTATATCCTTCACCCCCCCTACCTCCTATTCTTCACTTGCACCTCTTTAATAATCATTTGGTAGAGTCCATTTCACCATAAAGTTCTATATATTCAATTCCTATGAATATTAATGCAAAAGGGTGCTAAAACTTTCATCTTTGGAAAAATGTTCATATATTTCCTGCGATTATTCTCTAACTAAATTAATGATACGTGAGCACTTTTTTCAAAATCTGACCTCCTCACCCTCACTATTTCCAGTGAATCTGTATATTCATCGTTGCATTTGCCCAAAAAACATTATACACAACTAAATGCTGTTTAGTTTAATGGCCCTTAAATCAGTCATTAGTAATGTCAAATCCAGGTGGCTTTTGCAAACCCAGCATCCATGCCAAGGGCTTCTAATTCACCGCACTGCACCTTCCTTGGCATCTTCTTTATCCACTTCAAAAGGGACACCAATGATTTCAGGGACCCAAATGTCTCATTTGGCTCTGGGCATCTCATACTTTTAAGTTTAAACCGTGGCAAGTTTGCTTGGCTTACAATAAGGCATTTCAACTTACAATTTGCTCAGCTTGGGCTCAGGCCGAGTTCAGCTTGTTAAATGGAACGACCGAGCTCAACATGTTAAGCAGCTAAATCTGATGTCCCTGGTGAGGGAAGTATGCATAAGAAGACTCTTTTATATATATATATGGACAAGCTCTTATGAGCTAAAGCCTAGAATAAGATAAATTTAGAGAGAGAGAGAGGGTGCCTAGGCAAAATTCCTAGATAGTTCTGTCCTTGAGCGCAAGCCTTGCCTTTTTGGGCTTATTTCTAAGCAAGCATGAAATTGAGCTCGAGCTCTGTTGATTTGCATCAAAGCCTACCTTGACTTAATTCAAGGCGCATTTGACTTAATTCGAGCCAAGCTCGTTTGGTTAATTTCGGCTTGGATTTAGCTGAAGGTGGTTTAATTTCTGTTCAAGCCAAAGTAAGCTACGGTAAGCCGGGCTCAGCTCATTTATATTCCTACAGTTTGGTAGAGAAGATGATAAATTGGTTTGGCAGGCCTGATCCTGGGCAGTCTTGATCACTTAAACGACTGTTGTCTGCTGCTGATATGGAGGACAACCAAATCGTCGGTCAGTCATCCCCATCAGAGGTCCGCGAGATAGATTTCACTAATATCTTGGATACCCAAGAGGTGAAAGAAACATTGTTCACTCAGGTCATGTATGGCAATTGGGACAATGTGGAGGCCATCTATAACGACCGTGAAGACGTCCAATATGCCAAGATTACCAGATCAAAAGAAACAGCGGTGCACATCGCCATCTCCGACAACAAAATAGACGTAGCAAAGAGGCTCCTGGAGCGTGTGGACCCCAACAAGATCAAAGATATGAAGAACGAGAGAGGGAACAACCCTCTCCATGTCGCAGCCGCACTTGGGCAGGTAGTGTTAATTAATCTGTGTTCTAGGACAAACAAATTATAGCCCATGTGTTTTCCTGCCTTGATTTTTTCAGTTCTATCTATCTAGCCTCACTGCAGCAGCCTTACTTTTGGACAGGAGGAAATGTGCACATTCATTACAAAAAAAGATCCAAAACTGGTACATGAGCGCAACGAGGATGGGGAGACCCCTCTCTTCCTAGCTGCACTTCACGGGAAGAAGGGAACCTTCTACGCCTTGCATAAGTGCCACAAGAAAGAACTTCACATTGTCCATGACATCATTCACTGCAAAAGGAATGTTGATGGAAACAGCATTCTTCATGTTGCCATCCTTGGAGAATATTTCGGTATGAAACCATATCTCTGTTCTGTTCTATTGTATAAACCATATCTCTGTTCTACCTTTCCCCTATTTGTTTACTGGAGAACTAGGGAGCAAGAGGAAAGCTTGGGTCAAATCATAAATAAAGAAAAGATAAGGGGGTTAAAGTAAATAATACTAGAAGACAAAATGTGGGCTCTGTTGTATGTAGAAAATAATTGTCAATAAATTATTATCAATTAATTTTCTAATCACGTTTCTTTCTTCCATCGAACAGCTGAGTCATGCCCACGGTAGGTAAACGAGTGGGTCCACAACTTGAAAAATTAAGAAAAAGTTGGCTCTTTGGTGATATTACGTGAATTTCGGTCATAAAATTGTGAAAATTGAATTTAAAAAGGACTAATGTGTTAGGATGGGGTAGTGTGAGGGTGCTAGATTGGTCACAAGTGATGTCTCCAGTACATAATTTTTGTTGTATAATATGTAGTATATGAACTTACAGTATAGGGCGAATTTCTCTTGCGCTCTTCCGCTTTGCAGTCTATGAAATCGGATTTGGTTGTCATGGTTGGTCCCACAAAACTTGGGGTCCCCGCCTTTGAGGACGGTTGGGATAAGTTCTCCCCTGGAGGGCAGGAGAAACATTTCCCTTGCAATATATAAAAGAAAATGCATTTTTAAGAGCTTATACTATTTGGTAAGAAATTGAACAGCAAAAAATTATTTTGCCTGATTTACCTAAGTTGCACCCCTAGGCCTAGATACTTCTGACACTAATCAACCATTATTTTATTCGTGTGATTTTGAAAAAGAAGGCTGGTGTGATTTTTTATATCTAGTGCTTATACACTTCCCATTTTTGCATTGTAGAGTTGGCATTTCGGATAGCTCATTGGTACCCAGACCTCTGTAAGTATAAGAACGAGACTGGCCACTCGCCTCTCCAGCTTCTTGCCAACAATCCCTCAGCATTCAGAAGCGGATGGCATCTCGGACCTCTTGATAATTTTATCTACGCCAGTAACATATCTCTCTCTCTACCTCTTGAAAAATTTATCTACGCCAGTAACATCTCTCTCTCTCTCTCTCTATATATATATATATATATATATATGAAATTTGCTGAAAAGGGCTTATGCTAGTTGTTTTTTTAACAGTCATAAAAAGGTCTGAAAACAACCACTCATAAAAAAGCTTAAAGAAGACGCTCAGGGATTTTCTTAGACCACTAATAGGATAATGGGAAGTATATTCATAAGAGAGGATTCATATAAGAAACTAAAAGGATTTGGACATCCGTAGCAAAATACATGCAAATTGCTTAAATGAGCATGTGTGCATTTGAAAAGATTATATTGGTATTTTCCTTTTCTTTTAAGGTAACTAGTACTCACATGCTGACGCACACTTACAGTCCCTCATCATCAGCGCTAGAGCTGAGGATTCATCTTTGCTTGTTTATGTGGAAGGAAAATGCCTCACCAACTGAGCTACCGATAAATTGGCAAAGATCATATAGGATGTGTTCTGCTAAAAGATACCTCTAAAGGATAGTATGAGAGGTAAAAACTTAAGTCTTTTGTTGGACCCACATGGATGCATGCCACTCATGGAAGGAAAGTGAGGTGGAAATGTCTTTTTATGGATATGATTTTCAGCAAAAATCATCTCATAAGATCATCACAATAGACATTCATTGTGTAATATGGATACATATTTTGAGCATTTTAGGCTAGCATCAATAGGTGACAAATTAAGAGAGGCTCATTTGAGATGATTTGGACATGTTCAACTCCCACTAAGGAAAATGGATAGGCCCCAAAAGGACATGAATGGAGGTAATAAACTTATATATAAAAACATGCAACATATCCAATAATTTGATTGGAGATAGACTGGGATGGAGAAGAATTCATGTATCCAAATCCTTTTTTTTTTTTTTTTCTTTTAATCCAGCCAAGGGGGCAGGGACCCAAGAGAGAGCCTACACACACACACAGAAAGACAACCCACACAAGCGGGAATAAAACCCAAGCAAATGGGAAAAAGTGGCATACCTAGAGTTCAAACCTCGGGTAGCTGGGTGAGAACTACCGCCACTTACCAGTGAGGTAGGTGGTTGTTCTCAACCCCAACATAGTTGGCAAAGACTATAATGATAATCTTTGTAAGTACATTAGTTTGTGTTTAGTGTGAGTGGTTGACTAGAAAATCATATTTTTCTTACTTGTTTATATGTAATAGTTTTGTGTTTGGTGCGGTGGTAGAGAACATGAATGTAACAGAGACGCTAATATATAATGCCAAGATCCCAAAAGTAGAGAAATTCTCTTCCCAAGGAGGGGAGACAAGGCATGCGGACGATTTAGACTATGAGTTTTGATCTTTGGGTTCCTCCTATTGTAAGAGCAAGCTTTTTTCCCATGGTTTCCCCATTGGGCTTCTCCTCAGGCGGGAACATGCTTCTTTTCCCATAGATGGGGTATCACATGGTCATATTCACCTTGGCTGGGTACCAAAAAAAAAAAAAACATCCCTCTTTTATGAGCAATATATAGCCCAAATTACACTCTAATCATGGCGTGATTCACAAACACATTGCATGATGTATACCCCGAACATATAGAATCAAGTTAATCACATTTGTTCATGTCCTCAATTCAACATTAAACATCACTTAAATTGTTATTTAATGAGGACAAGTTCAGATATTTGCTAATTGTGAACATTAATAAATGTTTTCTTGTGGTGTTGAGTACAACAACGGTTGGACATTATTGATTTTTCTATCAATTCACTAAAGATATACCATCATATACCCCCTTATAATTTATTTCCTCTTTATTTGATGCTTTACATCACTTTTTCTTTAATTGTAAATTATCAAATGACCCTCTCTAGGACTAGGACTAGGCTAGTTTAGGGCTAAGATAGTTTAGCATTCCACCCACGTAGAACGGTTCAAGTAAAATGAAAAAGAAAAAAAAAAAGAATATTGTAGAGATGCACTTGGGCCTAATATTACTGTCTTTTTTCTTGTCCTCTTCTTTCCCTTTTCTAATCGATATCATTTTCATTTCGAGGTTTAATGGTTGAGCATCTAAAGCTAGAGTCACCATCGGACCTGGTGATGGATAAATATAAAAGTCCAATCTCTGATCGTGTCCCAGAGAATTACAGAACCTGCTTCGACTTATTAGAGATCTTACGGATGGCTCCCAGACTTTTCGGTAAGGCAATGGTTATTCTGAGACTGATTTCATTAACATGTGAGAATACTTACTTAAAAAAGAAAAGTCAACAATTCTTGGAATGGTTTTGCATTTGAAATGCTGTCTCTAAAACGTTACGGGAATAAATGGTCTTATTTTCTTAGTTCTGAAATGAAGATCATGTACTGAATGTCCTTGGCCATTCCATGCTCATTTCACAAGGAACACCCTAAAAATAATCGTGCTTGCAATCTGTAATGTCAATATATGGTTGGATGTGTTTCAACAGCCCACCGGAGAAAAAACATTTTGTTTACTCTTGCAATACACCATGTACTACATTAACTTGGCAAGCCTCTCTTTATTAAAATAATAATAATAATAATAATTAAAAACAAAAAAAAAACCCTTTGGCAGAACACATATATGACGTATAAAACCAAGGGGTTTTTTCGTGTACGGTCACATTAGCCTATGACGCCTATCGATTTCGCGCCTTGTGACCGAAGTCTGGATATTTCTCTAGTTTACTTTTTAATTTTTGCAATATAAAAAAACTTTGTTACGATGACACGGAACTTTATTGGATTACTGGAAGTGGACATTGAAATATGAAGAAAACATGCGGTTTTATGTGATATTGTACAATTCCATAAACGATTTGCGATATTGCAATAAAGTATTGTGATATTGCAAAAATTAGCAGCAGTAGGATTGTTTGGGGAAATATTTCTACTTTGGTTGGCAGATGCGGAAATCGATGGATAATGACGACCTTATAGGAAAAATCCCTTAAATCAACCATTTTCTGCCCTACAGCTCTATTCTAGAAATATTAATTTATCAACTTTTGCTGCACACTGATACATGCTCATAAGAAGGGTTCAAAGGGCTGGCGGCTTTAATTAAAGGGGTCCCATGTTTTGAAAGAGCTCTACCCTTTTTGCGGGTTTGATGGGAATGTAAAAAGTAGGTGAAGGGACCGGTTCTGTATTTGAATTCCAAGAATTCATGTCTGGGTAATTTTAAGTTCTCCGAAAGATATCCCTTGAGGTGGAATCCCAAATTGGAGAGCATTTGGGATTCCTACGAAAGGAAAATATATTGGAATTCCAATTGAGACTTTTTAGGTGATTGGAATTTAAAATTTTTTGTGAAAGAAATATAACATTTTAAATGTAAGGAGACAAGCCTCCACATCATGTCCAAAAAAAAAAAAAAAAAAAAAACCCCAATATGCCAAACTCTTGTAAGGAGTTGTAGTAAAAGAATAGGCCCGAAAATTTTGGCATCCATAATTAAAAAAACATTTTCCTTGTACAAATGAATCCTAATACAGAGATTCCAAGGGCATATATGTAAATTAATTCCTGGTTTCTTTGAAACGCAGCATATTTTTTCACCAAATTTATCCTTGTTTGTGTCAATTATTTTGCATTTAAAATCTTGTTCTTAAACTTCCATATGGCTAGAATAAAATACCTAACATAATATGGAAAATCTGATATTTGGGCATACTTAGCTCGATCTCCTCATGATCCCCTTATTCCCATCATCGGTAGGACTCTAGTGGGTCTCATCCAGCTACTTCAGACGGAAGCTAAGTAAATATACAAAAAGGGGACGGACTGAGCCCTCCGTTCAAGGGGCTGGATTGGCCAAGCTTATTTGATTGTCATTTGTGGATCTTTATCTTTGCTTCATCAATTTTAACCATTTTATACATTCTTAGGATATATACATAGGAATTCAATTCCAGAAGGACCAAAGGGCTCTATATATCTTTGCCTTTTCGAGGACTCAACTGGGCCTTGACAACATTGTTGCAGTGCTTAGTATTAAAATGTGGAAGCCGCCTGTACATTCTTACCATACAACCATTTGTCAGTGAGCATTTCTTCCATTGTACAATTAGGACTGTCAACCAGTAGTGGAGAAACTTGCAAGCCAACTGAATTTGGCTCGTAGGGCTCGAGCTCCATCTTGAGTGCTTGACTACTCTTGAGCTTGAGCTAGCTTGATTAGCTCACAAGCATAAGCCCGGCTCGAGTCAGTCAGGGCCTGTTCAGCATGACTCAATTAAAGGCTTGGCTTGAGCTTGTCTCCATTGACTTTGCTTATGAGTTAAATCTC
Organism: Persea americana; assembly: GCA_029852735.1. Classification (NCBI taxonomy): domain Eukaryota; kingdom Viridiplantae; phylum Streptophyta; class Magnoliopsida; order Laurales; family Lauraceae; genus Persea; species Persea americana. The sequence goes on along the minus strand of CM056820.1, from coordinate 35,480,865 downwards.
GGTTCAGTCATACCCAAAATGTATGTATGTCAAACAAAAGCCAATAAAGGCCGAAGCTGGAGATTGGCATGTGCTTGATCCAAGCCCAATCATTTGTTAGGGATGATGGCCCAAGCTCAAGCTTGGCCCAGCTCAACTTTTTCATACCCATTCATTGCACTTGTATTTCTGATTCTTGGCCCCACAAAGTACAGATATTTTGCTTGAAGAAACACATCCAAAATGTGTATCTTAACATTCCTATATATTTCCTTTCAGCTTTCCATCCAAATCCATTTAGGAGTTGCGAAGAGGAGGAAGGAGACGTAGAAAAATTGACTCAATCATCAGCGTCGTCTAAACAATCCAAAGGTAAGTACATAACTTTTACTGTTGGTGGCAAATGCAATGTTTTAAAAACTGTATGAGAGAAAATCCAAAGGGTCTTCTTACAAGGCAAAAAATGGGTCATTATATATAACTGAATAAGAGAAAATGTACTTCCCATCTATCAATCTCCCTTTCATGGAAGAAAAAGGGACACCGTATATCAATCTCCCTTGTGTACTATCCATCAATTGACCCCGATTTACATTTACCCGGCCTTACTTGTGGGTGAGTTTGTGCACCTAGAGGATTAGTCCTCACAGGTTAATACCACTGGGATTTGTTTGGCAAAAAACCTTGGGGGGTTTTCTTAGTATGGTTTTTCGAGCTAAATAGAATTCTATAATTTGTATTTAGAGAGAGTAAAAAGAAATTCAGTGAGATGTCCGAGACAACACTTATTGACAGTTTTTTTTTTTTTTTTTTTTTTTTTTTTTTTTTTTTTTTGTGTTTGTGGTATGAGCAAAAGTTTGTCAAATGATGATGTGATTACATCATTTCATCAATTGTTCCAATTTCTATTCAACTCGACAATTCTATTCCTTCAACATTAATTTGCCTCCCAAAAAAGACCCTGGGGAATGCACTCATTCTCTCTCTCTCTCTCCCTCCCTCCCTCCCTCCCTTTAAAACGATTATTCTCCATCTCATAGGCGATGTAGCTCGTGTATTATTACATCACAGTCTCGAGATCCCCTCGATTAGGGTAATCTCTAAGATGTGACACGCACACTCCTTTGAAATTCATGCCCGACACCAGTTGCGATGGAATCCACAAAGAATAAGTATGTGCTTCACGGATGTGAGGATAAACTAATGACACCTGTCATTGTACATTTAATGTGGAAGCCTGTATAATCATCAATATCAAATCATAAAAAATCAATTTACAAGTTCAGTATATACACAGATAAATATCTCATTTACTGTAAAGTAGGGGTTTCCAAAAACAATCCCTACATGAGATATACAAAATGATATACATCATCTATACATTTCCCAAAATATCACAAAAACCCTAAACACAACCCATAAGATGTTCTCCGAAAATCAAGGACTAGATGACATCCTCTGTAGTCCACTTCTCTAGTCCTGGAGCAACCGCTGTGGTCTCCTCCTTTGCCACCTGGGTCTCCTCAAGGGCTGGAGCGGCATCTGCGTCTGTGACATCTAGAATAACACCATGATTATGACAATTTAGCTAAGTATAAGCATTTAATAATTAACGCATGCTATATCAAATTAGAATTATAGACAATTGATTAGAAGAAGTCAAATAATAGTCAACTAGGCAAATTGTGCATTCAAAATTAAACATGCTTTATGAATAAAAAAAAAATGAGAAGCTTTACATTATTAGTTGGCTACTACTTCAGCTCTATCCTCTCAAATTAGAGACCAATTCGTGTAGGGATATCACCAGTGACCTGGCCAAAGGTTCATCTGACTACTCGCCTGGACTTTCGGAGCTCTGATTACCTATTGCTTTAGTATCAAATAACGAAACCAAATTTAACCCCGTCGAGTCTCATAAGGTCGAAGCTAGGTTGTGCCGGACCATTCGAATCAAATATTAGAACTTGAGTAAAACAATTCAATTCTATTCAATTTTATTATTTTCATATCAATTCAATTCAAATCTCATACTTACCCAGTTCAGTTATCAAATCAATATACCTCAAGATTTATAAAAAGAAGAGAGAATACTAATCACAATAACAGTTGTGAAGTAATACGACTCACAACATAATAAGCACTTATTTTAGGTAATTGAGGTCAATAATAAAGTCAATCCCAATATACAATGCAATTTAATTAAAATAATTAAAGTACTTTATTAACCAATCATAATCTATTTACCCGTCGTCTCTAACCGTCCATTACGATGTAGTTTTAGGTAACTCGATGTATGACTATTTTAGCCTTGGCGTCTCATTGTATTTGCAACGTACATCAAGATTATCTAAATCAACACCCATGGTTAAGTGCTATACAAGCTGGATAAAGCACATCTGACAATCTTAGCCTCAACAATCTCTAATGTAATTATAATTACCATTCGACTGTGTTAAATGGTCAATGGGTACCATTTCTAGGCCCTACAAGGTCTTTTCATGTCTAAGAGTTCTATTAGTTTAGTGTGTGCATTATAATTATCCTTTGGACTAATTATGAAGGGCCATGGACCTTTAAAATTGAGTGGTAAATCCAAATTTGGTAAGAAGTGGGCCCGAGGAAGAAGCCCCTCACGTTTGAGTGGGCCCAAGGCATCTCCTGACTGAAGCCAGGTTTGCTTGAGCGACCCCTAGGAACACTCAATCGAACGGTCAAAATCCCTTGGTATGAATTTCGAAATTCCTTTCCTCCAATCCCTTGGAAATTAGCATTTGGAACCTCCTATTCCACCACATCAAATCCACATTTTCCCCACCATTATATGCCATTCACACAACCCCCATAACCAATTCCCTCTTCCCTCAAACCATTACAAGAAACCCATTTACCATATCATGAATCTCATTATTCAATCAAGATTAAAACAACACGAGTGAATAAATTATGCTTATACTTGCCTTTGATTTGATGCTTTAAACACTTTTTCCTCTCTTGGCTTAATTCAAGCAAAATCGCCAATTTATAAACCCTAACATGAAATCATGTAAGATTGAGCATGAGGATGCATGCCTGTAAAGTAGAGGAGTCTCCATAACTCAAATTACAAACCTAAATTCTAGGGAGAGGGTAAGGTTCTTACCTATTGTAGGGATTGAGAGTGGAAGAAGAGGATCATGCCAATTTGAAGGAATGGTGAGATGAAGAAGATGATGAGGGAGCCCAATCTTTCCTTTAGTTACACATGCAAACTCAAAACTTGAGGATTTGAGAAGAAAGACGAGAAGTAGAGAAGAGGAAGAAGCTCTCTCTTGTCAAGAGCTGGAATGATCGATTGAAGGAAATGAAATGGTTTAAAAGGGTATTTTCCTCCATTTTATAAGAAAGACTAACTACTTTCTCATATTTTCATTTTGAGTCAATTGATGGTCTACTTGATTAATTTGGGGTCAAATGGAGTGGAGTTCAATACGAAAATTTGATGTATTCCTTGAGATACACGCAATGATGACATGCATATGATGAAAAATCGTAAAATCTAAGATTAAGAGAAAGTCCATCGTTCTACTTAATCGAGTCAAATCAGTTCAAATTACCTATTCATGACCCAAAGTCTAACCCAATAATAGACTCACTAAGACTAACTAAGATTAAAATAACTTAATTTACTAATTAAACACAATTGATTTCACTAAATTACTATTAATTAGAAATAACCAAGATTAAATCAGGTTGAGGTGTTACATCTCCCCCCACCTTAGGAATCATTTGGTCCTCCAAATGAAATATACCCGTGTAAAGAGTTCTGGATATTTTCGAGCTACTTGTTCCTCGAGCTCCCACGTAGTCTCTTCAGGTCCATGGTGATCCCAAAGAACTTTGACCCATCAAATTGTTCTCATCCGCAAGACTTACTCTTTTACGTCGATAATACCGAGTGGACACTCAACTTATGTTGCATTTGACTTGATCTGGACATTTTCGTATTGGATGACATGCGACGGATCTTTGACATACTTACGTAGCATTGAGATATGAAATACACCGTGTACTCCTACGAATTCTGGTGGACATCTTCGTACTGGATGACATGTGATGGATCTTTGACATACTTGCGTAGCATTGAGATATGAAATACATTGTGTACTCCTACGAACTCTGGTGGTAAGTTCAACCGGAAGGCTACATCACCGATTTGGCTCTTCATCTCAAATGGTTCAACGTATCTTTGTGAGATTTTTCCGTTTTTGTCCAAACCAAATCGTGCCCTTCGTCGAAGAGGCCTTAAAAAATGCCTAACCACCTATTTGGAATTCCAGCTTTCTCCTGCGATTCTCTGCATAACTCTTCTGTCTTGATTAAGCAATCTTCAACCTTTCTCAAACATTCTAAGCCTTGTCCGTCGTATCCGTGATGATTGTAGGTCCATGAAAACTCTGTGTGCCTACTTCTTTCCAACAAATGGGAGTTCTACAGTTGTGATCATAGAATTCCTCAAACGATGCCATTCCGAATCCTGATTGGTAGCTATTGTTATACGTGAACTCCCACAATGCTAGATGCTCATCCCATTAGCTACCGAAGTTAATAACACTAGCCTGAAGCATATCTTCCAATGTCTGAATAGTGCATTCAGACTATCCGTCAATCTGTGGATAATAGGCAGTGCCGAAGCAGAGTTTAGTGCCCATAGACTGCTGGAATGATTTTCAAAATGAAAAGACATATTTGCTGTCGTGATGAAAGACTATAGGCACTGGCATACCATGCAACTTAGTTTATTTGATCTAGCCAGAGTTTGGGCTAGAAGAAGGAAAACCTAATGTAATATTCTTCTTATGCTAATAAAAAGGTTCTCAAACTCATGGACACGGTTTGATTTAACATTGAATTTAGGTGTGGTTAAATCCCACTCAAGGTTGAAGCCATGTGTTTGATCTTTCAACTAAATCCTTCTATAAAGATTGACAGGGGCCTTTTCTCGTATTTGGAGCAGGATGGATCCGATTAGAGTGGCAAAAAATAGTTTATTAGTTTATAACATAATTAATGTATCTATTTTACTCCACCCACCCCCCAGGGAAAAAAGGACAAATGTATTCACAGAGTTTTCACATAAGCGCTTTTATTTTTTTATAGAAGATAAGCAACGAATTGGAGATGATGCCACGGGGATGGGGGATCACAGAAAAGACTTATGGTTTCAGATCGCTTTTGATTTCTTGATTTTTCTCTGTATATTCTTCATGAACCAGGGATCTATTTTTATCACATAATCCCTACGATCTAGTGCGAGCTTCTAGTGGAAAGTGTCCTCCAGATTTCTTGCAATGCTCTTCACCTAAAGATGGGAGAGTGGTAGAGAGAGTAAACAAACTAAAACAATGAGCCTTTGAGGCTCTTTTGTGGCCATCAAATGGAGTCCACTTGCCCACATGCCAACAATTTCTAAACAAATCCAAGGCCCTTGTGTTGTAATTCTCACTTAAACATCCATTGAGCCATTCAAATGACCAATCTCTAGCTCTCATTTGCAAGATGAAAGTGCCCATACGCTAACTACTCAAGATGCATTAATCCAATCCAAGTTTGAAATAGAGACCTAAATCAGGATACCCACGTACACAACAATTTCTAGCCATTAACATGGTCCATCTATTTGCTCTTCATATTGCGGGGACATTGGTTGCTCCACTGCGACCTTTGTGTCACGGGTTCAAAATGCAAAACAGCCTCTCCACTTGTGGGAGTAAGGCTGCATATATTTGACCCTCCCCAGACCCCACAGTGGTGGGAACCTCACGCACTGGGCTGCCCTTGCTGGGACATTGATTGAAACTCAAGTTTACAATCATTTGTATCAATTCAAGATCAAATGTTCAATAACGAGGTCAAGGTCCAGGGTTTAAATTTCATTGATAGGGAAATTTGTTTCCTATGGGTGGGTGGTACAACGTTCATAAATGATCCAGCATGTGAGGCTCCCCTAGCTAGATGCATTCTAATAATAGAACTAGAGGAGTCAAAGGTCTCATCATAGACAAATTAAGGATTAGCTAAAAACCAACCCCATTAGATTATTCTAACCTGAGTTAAAAGCCTTAAAAAGTAATTGTCATTTAACTATAAAATCTTCTAAGATTATCCAACGATTAGCAAAGGTCACATGTCCAATTGAGGCGGGCTCTTCACTTCTATGGAAATAGTATTTTTTTTTTCCGTCCTGCTTCCTTCACTTACATGGCAAAACAAGTCCGTCCTTCTTCTTAAGGTGTGTATTTGTTATTGCAAGATTAAAATCATTTTTGTTAAATGTAGATGAGCTTTACTCTTCCTTTTTTATGGTAATAAACACTTTCTTTTCCAGGGAAAGACAAGCACCAAGATGGGAATCAGGAGATGTCTTGCAATGCTAACAAACAAAAGGAGCAAGACAAACAGCCCGAGTGTGAACATAAACATCTAGAAGGTAAATATGTAATCCTAGGGATGGCAATGTGCAGAGTCATAGATAGCCAATTGTTATACCGAGACCTAAATCCATATCCGGGTCCCTGCTAGGTCTTATTATTGATACATAGAGAGTGATAGTGAGAGAGATAAAACAAAACAGTATAGTATAAATATGTAGGTACATACATATATGGGTGTACATGATGTACAAGAACATTATATGTATACAAAGAAATATCTTGCTGCAGACTATGTGAGCTGCGAACCTTAGACATGGGGCTTGATAAAGGATGGGCAGGCGTCCATCATTTTTTTTCATCGGTAACAGAACTTTCATTAAAAGGACATAATGAAAACAAGGATTAGAAAAATATAAAGGTACAAGAGAGATGTACCCACTCTAATTACAAAACAATTCCCTCTCATGGAGACAGCCTATCAACCCCCTGCTTGGCTAAAGCATTGGCCGATCTTAGCTCATGACTAAAAACAACATCCAAGGTATAAGATAAGCCATGGATTTCAATAAAGTGAAATTGGAACTTCCAAGGGAAAGCCTTCCGATTTAACACCCAAGCAATGATATTAGAAGAGTCGCTCTCCACTATAAGAACTCCATATAATAATCTTGAAAAACACCGAAGTGCTTCTAAAATAGCTAACACCTCCACTTCATTAGAATTGCATACCCCCACAAGCATGCTCAGAAAACATAAATGAAACCTCACCACTGTTGTTACGGAGCACACCACTAATGCCCGCTGGACTCGGCTTTCTTCTTGCAGCTTCATCAACATTAAATTTAAGCACACCATGAGGGGGAGGAGACCAAGAAATAGTTCTCCTTACCTTAATAGATCCAGACCCATACAAGCTTCCTAAGTAAAAAGAATACCATTAAAATTAAAATTGGAGACTCCTTTCTAACCAAGCCCAATTTGTTAGAAAAGGGTTGCTGCCAGGAATCCTAGATATTGCGTACAGATCAATGCAGAAATAACTTTAGACGAAGATGATAAAAAAAACATACATGTGAGATCTCTCTGATTTGATCTCGGTCTTACAGCAACCCGAAAATCTCAAGATCATCTACTGTATTCCTCTATGCTTGAACTCGTACCAGGCAGTGGGCCTCTTCCGCGAATTCTCTTTGCTCTCCAAAAACAAAATTTCTCTTGTGTTTTTACCTAGAGAGCAATAGCTCATATTTATAGGCTACAATAGAGACCTTAAGAAGGAAATAAGGATATCCTTCTTATGGAAACAAGAAACCCTAATTCGACCCAAATTAGTATCTTAGTTCCATAAATTACAATTTAGTCCACTAGATAATTATAATTGCAGTACTCCTGTTATTATTCTCAAAATAATATTTCGAGCTTCTTTTTATTAAATGCTTATTAATCTCCCCTCGTTAAAATTTCAGATATCCATCGATTAAAGAATTACTGACATCTATATTTAACCGATATCTTTATAATTCCTTGAGACCTTACACTTAACTTATTTGATATGTCGGACAGAAAGTCCACCTGTAGGGTTTGACATAATCAAAACTTAAAAGCTTTATCAAGGGGATATCATCAATCCCTATTACGGGACTTGAATTCCGTCAATAAACTAATATGCACCATACGCGTAGTGTAGTCATCCAATTTACTGAGATTATTGACCTATAAACGATCTCACTCCTTTGTACACCAAAATGGCAAATACTAAATGTATGTGTCTATTATTTATGTCGGGATTAAGAGTAAAAGCACTCATAATAATCATTTGGATGTTAATTGTCTTATATAGTCAGTATAAAGACAATAAACCCAAAAGCGGTCTGGTTCAATACATAGAAAGCGTACTAGCATAATGAGTCGAAACTATACCATTTTCCGTTGCCAAGACAAGCCTACTGAAACATCATGCTACAATCGTACCAATAGTGTGTCCAAATCCATCTAGATTGTGAACAACAATTTATATTCTATAAGAACCGACAAATAAGTCTTCCGTATAAAAGTAGAACTCTACACACCAACTTGTCTACTTTATAGAATAAAAGACACACACATGCATAATGATTAATAATGCTACCATTTGCACATACAAAATCTCAGTTAGATGAAAAGCCAAAACATACTAATAAATAAATAAGTCCAAGACAAATACATAAAAGTATGTTTTTAGTATAAATTTTCAACACAATTTGCAATCATCAATGTAACCCTATCGATCAACTCTGTTAAAGAAGATGGAGTATGTTAAAAATCCTATCATTCCTTTCTCTCCAAACAGACCAAGGAACTACGAACAATAGTATCTGCCAAAGAATATGTTCACACCCAACAAAGTGCTCTCCCAACCTATACTCCACTACTCCCACCATTGTCTTTAGACAACACCATGCAATTCCACACCTGCCAGTGAAGTGGCTCCAAATAGCTCCGCTATTTCACAATGAAGGAAAAGGTGATTAACAATCTCCTCCTCCTTACGACATATCACACAAACATTGGCGATATTAGGTGACGCCGGCCCCCTTTTCTTCTTAGAGTGTCTGTTGTTGACACCATGACTGCAACAACAAACTAGCAGGACAACTCCACCCTAGGACGAGCTAAACTCAATCAAACCAGAGAGGAAGGAGCTTTAGGAGGTTGGAATCCCTCCAAGGTTGATAGAAAAGCTTTAGTCGAGAATTCCCCAAATATAGATGGCTTAAAAAACCTAGAATCCTTAGAGTCCCTGCATAAACATGCGTTACAAAGAAGACTCAAGGACTCCCCATATTGGACCCCCTCCAATCGCCAAAAACTTCTCCTAAAAGACACACCCCGTAAAGTACATCCATCTCTCTCCTCAAAACAATCACTAACAGTAGAGTCAATATTAGAAGCCAATATAAAAATCTTAGGAAACAAATCACACAAAGGGCCCACTCCCATCCAATCAACTTGCTAGAACCTAACAGTTCTCCCCTCCCCAGCCACATAACCCACCCCTTTGTACAATGTTTCACCCCATACAGTAGACACATCTTTAATAGAAACAATACCACACCATAACCCTGACCTACAATACCTAGGCCCAGGAAGAGGCCACCATCCTTACTTGTCCTCCCCATAATTAGAAGCAATGACGCCCAAGAACAGGCATCCATCATAAGTTGGCTCACCGCTCACGCTCACATCTTAAATGAGTGAAGTTGAATAATATCGCCCATCTATTTATCTATCCATCTATATATGTATCTATCTTCTATTTACCCATCTATATAGGGGTATCATTATGATCAGAGGTATCTCATGACTTGCGTGAAATGTAATAATTTATGCACCATATGGGACCAACTATCATCAATTCAATCCCCTCATACTCAGTACTACCACATTACTTGGTACTCACTCTAATTTGACACTAGTACTCTAAAATGCACTTATTGTTGGGTTGAATTTCATAAAACTTAAGATACAACTAAACTTTAAGGCCCTTATACTATTGGTAATGATGACACAACTTAGATTAATTTTCCCAAAATGATATCCATCATGAGATCTTTCCATCTCACTATCCCCTTATGGTTCACATTCATCTAAGTGGGTCAACAAAATTTAGATTTTTAGTTCTCATGAAAACGTAGAGAGATACCTTTCAATATAATACTAGTACAATAACATGTGCTAAGCACGTGTGAGTCTATACATTGCCAATTAAATACTTATATATTTTGAAGATAGATATAAAAAATAATAATTAATGATCACTGCAAGTTAAGATTTTAATTTTTAGCCGACTTTAATTGAGGAATGTGGCAATCAAAGAAGAGGGAAAAAATCACAACAAAAAAGTTAATGAAAAAAAAAAAGAGGAATCATGAAATTAGTAAAATTCTTTTCGATTCAGAAATGATTAAAATAAAACATCATACACACCTTTGAAGAATAGATGACTTTAGGAAATTTAGAAAATATATTATATGCAAAAGTAAATTTTTAGAAAGAAAAGAAAAGAAGAGTATGAGCATGAGTAGAAAGAGAGTAGAAGTAGGATACGTAGGGAGAAAGAGAATAAATGAATAGAAGTTGGGTAGAAAGAGAGGTATTGCAGAAAGGGAAAAAGGAGAATGAAAATGTAGAAAGTAGATTTAGGTGGGTGCATGACAAAAAAGTGAGTTGTCTTAGATGAGAGATAAGAAGGGAGTTAGCATGAGTGGAAAGTTACCATTAGAAGTGGGGAGGGATTGGGATGTGTTCATTGCGGTGACTTTAAAAAGTTCAAATTACAAATGGCATTTAAAATTAGTGCCAAAACGCTCGGCTTTAATATATTATAATAGCCTATCTCTCTCTTATATAAATATATATATATATATATATATTGGGAGGCAGTCCTGTAAGGACCATCTTTACGGTTTATGGTGCGGACCGCCTATTGGGGCCCACCGTGAGACCCCACTGGTCAAGGGACAAGGGGGACTGAAAGATCCAAGTGGGACTTACTTACATATGAAATTTGAAGTCATTCTAATACCTCTAACCTCTTCATCCATGGTCCACAAGTTTAGTAGCTTTATATCAAAGAAGAAAAATTGACCATCAATCCAACGGTCTAGTTCATTCGAATCCATGAAAATTCATGGGATTCAATGCCTATAAGGGGGTTATGAATTAGTGGTCAATTTGGATGGGTCATAAGATGGGCCCCAGTAGGTGTTCCGAATGATGTGGATCGTAAGGACGATCTTTGCAAGACCGCCTCCCACTATATATATATATTATTAGGTGTACACACATTTTCACTGATTTGGTGCACACATGATAGTGGGGCCCATGAGATGGTGCATCCTAATGGACCACACTTTGGGACCCCCTAAATAGCAATTGATTCCCAGGGTTGCACTCATCCAAATGGACAAGACCATTGAATTGTTTTTGCACGCTTTTTTTAACGAGTGAAACTTGATCAAGGGGCAATGATGATAGGGTGAGTCCCCAATGCCATACACCAGTGGGGCCCACCTACTTCTTTTGTTCCCTTGTCCCATCCCCACATGGAAGGTGTGTAGGGGATAATCACTGTGTGTTTTATATTTATATGAGTAATATTCCTCCACACCTGACTGTGCACACTGGATGGGAGGGCCCACCCATGGCCCCACAATTCATGGGAAATTGGGGGAGGGGATGGAAAGATCCACTCCGGATGGACTTAGATATATAAATGGGGTCAATCTCATGTCTCTTGACTCTTTGATACATGGCCCACAGGTCTAATAGCTTTATATTAAAGAAAAATTTACCCTCAATCCAACAATTTAGTCCATCTGGTGGATGTAAACTCTGGTTCCTGTGACAATCAAGGAGGGTCCCTTGAATTTGATTTTAGCCTCTCTTTCTCTTGACTCTAACTAGGCTCTTTGTTTTTGAGTGCAGACAGTACAGGTGAAAACAACAAAGAAGAAAAAAGTTCAGAGAGCAAAAGTTACAAGTGGCTACTTTTGCTACAACGTAACTCTTTTATTCTGTCTCTCACCCTCACTTTCTCCCTATAGATTCAAAGTATCTCTACCCCTTCTCTCTCTGTTTTGTTTTTCTTTTTTAGGTTTGTGTTGTGCTGATTGTTGTGTGTTGATTATCGGTCTATTGATCCATCCATATTTCTTTCTGCTTACTCTTGGCTCGTGTCAGGCATGAGAGGTAGCAATTTTTGCCCACCATAGGGCCAACTATCATGAACCCTTATACCTAACCCACTGTTGGATTTAAGTAACTTAAGATGCTATTTAAAACTTCAAAGTCGTGATGATCTGACTGAGATGATTTGTTTTTTTCAAAATCATATCAACAATGAGAGCTTTTTCATGACAATATCCCCTCAAGTGTGTCCCATTATAATATATTACAGCCAAAGGTTTTGGCTTTAATTTTAAATGATAGTTGCAATTTTGATTGGAAATTATCCTTTTTTCTTTCTTTTTCAGTTGCTCCACATTCTCTCCCCACTAATTATGTTACAAATTCTTTATCTCATGAAACCTCTCACTTACACTCAACAATTTTCAAGCTTCCACCTTTTTTTTCTCAGAAACTCTTTCTACTCATTCTTTTATAATATATTAATGCATGCTAAGGGTTTTGTTTAATTTTGAATGTCAGCTGCAATTTTGATTGGAAGTTATCCTTCTTTTTTTTTTTTTTTTTCTCAAATGCTCTACACTATCTCCCCACTACTTATGATATGCAACTACCTGTTCTTTTATCTCATGAAACCACTCACGTCCACTAATCATCGCTTTTCAAGGTTCCACCTTTTCTTTTCTCAAAAATTCTTTCCACTCATTCTATACTACTTAGCTCTTGTAGTATTCAAATATTTACACTTGACGTTTTTCTTTCTAAAACTTAGCATTAAGATTAGCATGTGAGAATTATTTAGAGGTTTTCATAAGAAGGTAATGAATCTATGAGTTAAAATTTTTTTATGTCAATTTGATTTTCTTTGTAATGTTTAGTTTTCTTTTATAATATATATATATATATATATATGAATATTTAGTTTGCAATGTTTGGACCTACTTGTGATCAGTGTGAGTTATCGTGCCAGTGAGGTATTAACATTGAGACGTGCCTGCATCTCAATTTCTCTCGAAATGTATATTTTCACCTCTTTCTCTCTATAGACTGACTACGTAGCTCTTCATATATTTTTATTCCAGGACCTAAAAGTAAGCAAGAAGAAAAGAGTTCGGATAGCAAGAGTATTTCTTGCTGTCCAATTTCGCTACTGCGTAAGCTCTCTCTCTCTCTCTCTCTCTCTCTCTCTCTCTCTCTCCTAACTTTGTAACTCTATTTTTGAGTGGAACAGGTGACAAAACCAAGAAAACAGATGACTCTAAGAAGGATAGTGCCGACAGAAATGGCTTGCCAACTTTTCAACTACCATTTCCTCAAAATTACTTCACTTTCTTCAAAATCCTGGAGATAGTGTTGGAACTCTTCCTCTTCATTTTTGGATTAGGTTTGTACCATGCTTCACACAGAAGCCCATACGTAATAGTTTTGCAAGTTACATACATGATACATACCTGTTCCAATAGTTGCAGTCATTGTTACAAAAGTATCAAACAAAAAATTGGTTATATTTTTCACCTCTTCATTTGCCTCTAAAACGAGAGAATATTCTACCACAAAAAGAAAAGAAAACGATATCAGAATAAGCCCTTGGAGGGGGTGATAAAGCACATCCCCAACCTGATCGAGATTTTCAAAGTTTTTGAGAATTTTACAAGAAAAATCCCATTAGACCCTATAAAAAAAAGTGGGGGCCTAGACTTTTAATATCAACCGCTGTGGCTGAAAGGATTTTACATTGCAATTCTTCTCTAAGAGGAACCACGAATGAATGATTTAAATGAAACCATAGAATATAAATAGAACCAGAGATATAGCCTAGCTTATTATGTTGTATGGTAAACGCCAAAAAGATAATAAGGAAATCCTAAGTGGAGGAAACATGCTAACTAGTAATATCACTAGCTTGAGTTAGTGAACGATATAACAATTTATAGCAACACATGTATCTCTGTGACGGAGTAAAAAGTACTAATAAAACAAAGTGATGGAAGAAAGAAGACAATACTATGAAGAAAAGAACCTAGAAAAATGCGTAGGAAGGAGCAGTCACAATGTGTTCTTTTAAAGTTGGGTTCGCACAGAACAACAATATCTCCAATAATATATTTATTCATTGGCCATTTGGGGCAAAACTGTTAAAAAAAAATAAAAAAAAAAAGTGAAGGGAGGGTCATTGGCATTAACATTAAAAGTTTAAAGCCACCCATCTTTATGGGATTTTATAGTTTTTTTTTTTTTTCCAGAAATACCTCAGAGTTTTTATTATCCATTTTCTTTTCTCAGCTTACACCTTTTTATTTGTTGCATGTTGCAGGATTCTTTAAAGTGAAAAAACTCAGACAGAAGAAAAGGATGCACACATGTGCATTTCAGGTCATGCAAAAACTTGTTAGACAAGCGAACTTGTGGGAGTATGAAGAGACCGGTTCACAGCCCCTCGATTTAAAGGAGATACGGGGAGGGGATAAAGATGCAAAAGTCGGCGCCCTTGAAATTTCTCCGCTTAACATCCCGGATGAAGTACAACCTAAAATGGGAGGGAGCGCCATGAATCAAGATCATCAGGTCGCTGCCGGTGCTAGTACCAGTACTGGTGCTAAGAAAACAGAAGATGCTAATGGTACGCTCTTTAGACTGAACAATTACATTTCAACTCATATAAAAATTTCAAGGGGATTTGACATACTAACCCCTTTAAATCTTGTTCCCCTAATTTTATGGCCGAAAATCTACTAATGTCACTAGAGTCGTTTGACTCCGGTCCACATTTTTTTTTCTGCCCTGGATCCCATGATATCAACCCAAGATATCACAGTCTAGATTTTTTTAATGTATGGGCTTTTTAAGTTTTAGCATTTGGATCCCATGAGATCCAGGATAGAAATGTAAAAAAAAAAAAAAAAGTAGACCAGAGTCAAACGACTCTGGTAACATTATTTCAATTTCAATAATGAAATTGGGGAAGTAGGGTTTATAAGGGGTATTAATAAATCAAATCACCAAAACTCAAACAGTGTGGTTTTGTATTAACCAATGCGAAGTGAGGGCAACTACTAGCCACCACTAAAACTAAATTAGAAACTCTTAAGGCTCTATTTGTTTACATTAAAATACATAGGAATTAAACAGTGGGGGGTGGTAGTGAAGGTGGTGGTGAGAGGATGGGAGAGATGAGAAAAAGAGAGAAACTCAGAGAGAGAGAGAGAGCGGGGAGGGGGGGAGGGCGTAAAAATTAAGAAGAAAAGGAGTGGAGAGAGAGAAGAAAAGAGTGGAAGAAGATGAGAGAGTGGAGATGAGAAGAAAGAGGGAGAGGAGATGATGAAAAAGGAAGGGAAGAAGAAAGAAAAAAGGGCATGTCCGCATTCTAATCTTTTATGGAAAATTTGGGAGAAATTTGGCCCGAAAGCACTTACTTTGGTTAGATATCCTTGATTGAAAATTTTGTGGAAAAGTTAGACACTGGTTGGGAAATTTTTGATTTTCATGTTCTTTTTTTATAGAAGTAAAAGCCATAGTGCCCTTCTTTAAAATTCCCCCTTATAAATATTAGGGGTGCACAAAAAAACCGCTAAAGAGCTAAATCGATTCGGACCGGTTCGGATTGGTTTTGTACTAGAGCGGTTCGGTTACGGTTCGGATTTCCTTCAAACCTTTCAGTTTGAAAGTGCAATTAAACCGCTCAAACCGAACTGAACCAAGCCAATTATATAAATATATATTTTTTTATAAAATATATAAATGAATATGAAAAATTACTTAAAGTATACCTGTATAGTAATTTTGACCTTTGGTTTTGCCTCCTTGTTCCACATCAGGGGGCTTAACGAGCCTTTGTAATATTTTCTTTTTGTTTTTATGCAATTAACCTCTTTAAGGAGAAAGAAAATGTAATGAAAGATATAGAAGATATTTAACAAGAACGAAGCAAGCCTTGATCCTTCACTGCAAATTCTCAATGAAAGCTAGATTAAAATTGAGACAACAAAGAAGTATCGATGCTAAAAATGATAATATCATTAATATAAATAAGTACAAAACAAGACCTTGAGAATAATGTGAGAGTTTTGTAAGACCCACTAGAATGGATGCTAGTCTATTAATCAAACTAATGTAGCGGATATAACCAATCAAACAAGATAGACTAGCAAATAAATCTACCAATCACATACCACAAAAAGGCAAACATAATATTTAATGTGAAAACCCTTTTTAGGGAGAAAAACCACAATCTAGAAATCAAGAATTCATGAATATTTATAAGATATACTCACAGTTCATTTACCTCAGTCAGTACCTCTACATAAGGACTGTAGTTGTTTTTGCACAACTTCTATTGCCACGACTTCTACCGTTTACCGTTCTCCTTACTTAATCTCCTCACACTTTGTCAACCAAGCTGATCAATCTTCTATAAGAAAGTAGAAGCAACAAAACCTTTTAGAACAGCCCTTTAGAATAATCTCTCAATGGCTCTAGAGTATAATTCTCTCTCTAAAACATCTCTTACTCAGATTAATGAGAGAGGTGGTGTGTCTCTTTGGGTTGAGAGAATCACCACAATTTATCGCCCAAAATCCATGCGTAAGACTCATAGTGATAATTCACTAAGAATTACAAGCATTCCAGAACTCTTTCATAGAGTTCGGATCGGACTGGGCGTAGTCCGCCTCGCTCGCTATAGCGCTATAGCGAGCAAAGTCCTCACTATAGCGAGGCCCTCCTTTGGATTGTGGCCTGACAAGCATTAAATGCCGTCAATTGCTTTTTAGCCTTACATAATGTAAAATAGAAAGTCCAGAATCAGGGGAATCATAGAGCGTCGTCGTGGTATGTACACTCCCTCCCATAGCACCACCCAGGGATCGATCCTTGGGTGGGCTGGTTATTTCTCCTCTTCTTGGCCACTGGGCCAACTAGCAAAAAAAAAAAAAGTGCAGAATCAGACCACTAGGACATTGCCGACTATGCTACCAACCCTATTAGTGGACTTTTTTCTTTTCCTTTTCTTTTGATTTTCTTATTTACTTTGGTACCTAGCCAAGGGGGATGATACCTATGAGAGATCCCAACCATAGAGAAAGGAACCTAAGCCCCAGCTATGGGAAAAGAAGGCCTTCTCCCATAAGAAGAGGAACTTAGGATTGAAACCTTGTTCTTTCAAAACCAGGAAGAAGACAGCATTGATCTCCCTCTATCTCTTAAACAAATAAACATCCATTGCCTCCTATGTTAAAGGTGAAAAGCATTTCTGTGCACCATTTTTGTCTCTCAAATCTGAGTCAATGATCCCTCAAATAATACTAATTAAACTCATCTCAATATTATGCCCAAGAAAAGCATGATAGTGAGGCAATAATCACCATTCCATTATACAACCTATAATATGGATGGGATAAAAATTAAAATACATAATGTTTTGATGGAACCAAAGAAAATACCACGTTCTCCTGCTGTTGCTCAAATGGTTGGGACATATGTGTGGTTCGTATGGGTGCATGAGTTCGAGTACTATGTCTTGCATGGACAATGAGAAACCACTTGGTTCCCATGTTTAAATCTTCAAAAACATAAACCAGATGAAGTGTTAATAGTATATGAAATTTACTAACTACAACTCAAACAGGAAAGCAGGAGAAGTCACCGTTCTTAATGGCATCAAAGATGGGGGTGTTGGAAATGGTAGAAGAAATTCTGAAATGTTTTCCTGTTGCAATTGATGACGAGAATCAAGACAAGAAGAATGTGGTATTGTTGGCTGCTGAGAATAGGCAACCTCGTGTGTACACCTTTTTGCAAAACAAGTACTCTACAAAAGAGAGTGTATTTCAGAAGGTAGATAAGGCAGGGAATAGTGCTCCTCACTTGGCTGCAACCTTCGGTAAATATCAACCCTGGATGATTCCAGGTGCAGCCCTACAAATGCAATGGGAGATCAAGTGGTTCGAGGTACAACATCTCTCTCTCTCTCTCTCTCTCTCTCTCTCTCTCTTTCTGCACAATGGGATTGACCGTTGGGTTGAAATAATACTAATAAAAAAGTTGTATTATAAAACTGTTAAATTTGAGGGCCAAGGATGAAGGGATTAGAATGATCGTTCAGACATAAAATTTAATATATAGCCTGGGCCCATTTTGATATTTTGATCCCCCACATCACCAATGAATGATGGTTGGGCCCCAATTGGGCCCCATCAGGTTGTCTCACCTAGTCTCCATGAGAGACATCTGCATGAGAACAGGGCCCATATATATGTATCAATCTTCTACAACAATCAAAGCTCGGAACCCACTTAGTCTAAACGATGGGGCATCTCCCTATCCACATAAACAACTAAGGATTGGCCTATTAGTTAGGTAGTGTGTGTGGGTGTGTATGTAGCAGAGGAAGAGCTTAATGCGACAAACCTAAGATTCTCCCTTCTCAAATGTCCAACACCAACTGTATAGGGTGAAAAGTCAAGCCCATCCCAAAAGAAAGTTCAGTCAAAATGTATAAAATACCACATGCCTGGAACGCAACAAAACTGTCTCCCATCAATTTAATGTTGGACAATCGGAGATACACAATGACTGACTTAAATTACAACTTATACAAATAGAAATTACAATAAGAACCCACAGTAAAAATTCTACGCCAATACACTATTTCAATGCTTACATGCTACACCCACAAATACAATACTACAATGCATGCTAGCCACTCATACAAATTACACAACCACTTACAAGGACTTACAAAGCCCTCAATACACCTATACTTAGTTCACATCAAGACTACACACCACTTACAAGGGGCACTCACTACACCACTCGCACTCACTCTCTCCAGGAGCTCTCAATCTCAGCACTGCACTTTACTTCACTTCACTTCATTCATCGCACTTCTCATCTCACGTGCTGCACAAATGATCCAAGGCACTTGTACTTAGAGTGCCTTGGTCCTAGGTCGGTGGGGAACGTGTGTTCCTCAAGTGGCCTACGTGACCCCATTGATTGCCATGCAACAAGGTTGGTTATGACGCCAACATTTCACTACGTTGGGCTGCTGATGGATTGGGCGCCAGACCAAGCCTAATCCAAGCTTATCATCCCATGGGGCTGTGATTTGGGCCACATTTCTAGGTCTATGGATTAGACCCAGGATTTTTTTCGCCCAATATAAAATAGATTGAGTTTGGGCCTACACTTAATGGCCTAGTTCGACATGACACAGGCATGTATGGATTTTATAAATGGTCTTGAGTGGGGAATCTGAACCTGAATATCTGGCCCAAAATCAAAACTCCAGGCTTGTATTAGCATTTCCCAGGCGACCCATGAACACCCCTAAATTTAAGCATATCTGTGTATGACTGATACACTGTTAAATGAATTTGATTTGAGCAGTTCATTAATGAATCTATGCCACGACATTTCTTCACGCGTCTTAACAAGGAAGGTAAAACACCGAAGGAAGTCTTCACAGTCCAACACACAGAATTGATCAAGGCCGGGGGTGAATGGCTAACCCATACATCCGAGTCATGCTCAGTAGTTGCTGCACTCATTGCAACAGTGGCATTTGCCTCAGCCATCACCGTGCCCGGAGGTGTCAAAGCAGGTGGCGAACCGACCTTTGAAGGAGAGCCAGCTTTCAATTTATTTGCCATCTCTTCGCTCGTCGCATTATGCTTCTCCACCACCGTCCTAACCATGTTCCTGTCCATACTCACTTCTCGCTATCAAGTTTCAGACTTTCACTATAGTTTGCCAACTAAGTTGATACTGGGTCTCACCTCGCTCTTCGTCTCAATTGCTTCCATGTTGGTCTCCTTCTGTGCTGGCCATTTCTTCGTTCTTTCATACCAGCTAAAATATGGCGTATTTCTGGTGTATGGAATCACATGCCTACCCGTAACATTATTTGCTATAGCGCAATTCCCACTCTACTTGGATCTACTTAAGTCGACCACGACACCAGTGCCAAAGCGCAGTTATGAGGTGGTTTCTATCTAGTGATCCCTTGCATTAGCCTTCATATTACAATCCTTATGCATCTCCTTGGAATGTTTTCCTTTTCTCGTTTCCCCTAATGCTGCTTCTATGGGTGGCACTGGTCTTGGATTTATTTACCTTAAATTTGGTTTGTTGCAGTTTGAGATTCATATATATATAGACTTGGCTTGTAATGGTGTGGTTGATGCTATTATACTCAGATGGGTTTTGTTTTCATTTCTTAAACAAGTAATTGGTTTCTTGAAACTCAATTATCAATAGATATGGATATATACTATCAATTTAGATTAGATTGCATGCCATCTGTAAGATTTCTTGAACCAATGGGTGGTCAAACAAAACCACATTTAGATATGGCTAAGTGTATCAATTCAACATAAGTACTAAGCCGCTTAAAAAGGCTTGGGATCTTTACCGTCAGTGTAAAAGATAAGGGAGGCAAAAAAACATGAAAATCATTACAGATGGAGGATGTGTGTACACCTCTAACAGGATTTATAAATGATTTCACCTTACTCTATAATTTACACATCAGATAGTGTTGATGAGACAACCTCCTGCGTGTAGGCTCTTCAGCACAAGGCACAGGTTTGCTCCCTGCATTTTGTAATTGAATCCCCCAGATTTACATGCTGCACGTGTGGGGAGAGCGCAAGCACCCAGAGGATTAATCCTGATGGGTTAATACCATGGGAATACCTTCATTATCGAAAAAAGATAGTGTTGATGAGAGAGGAAAACGTACGGTTCTCAACATAATAGTGATGATAGCTTTTCTTCCTGTTCTTTTTTTTTTTTTTTCGGGTTTGGCGAGAGATCATAACCTTTGTTTGATATTGCGTGGTGAATTAGTACTTACACGCAATATATTTTGAATAGTTTGCTGTCTACATTTATGAGCGTTGGACATGATCCAACCCTAGATTGGATGATTTGAGAATATGGGTTGCTTGACTCATGTTATTTCCACTACATGAGCATGAGATACTATTAAAATACTTGACTCAATCAAATATGCAACAGCTTCTACACGTCACAAGTGCAACGGATCTTATTAGTTACGTTGTTACTTTTGTTATATATATCCTTCAAGTCCAGGGATTTAACTTATATGGGTGCTCTATATAAACCCATTTGCAAAATGAATACATATGCTTTTTCCCACTTTGCAAATCAACAGATACTGCAAGCAGAAACCCAGAGATTGCTCATTTGTGGGATTCTAGAACGTTCATGAATATTGATCATGATGGTCAAATAATCATTGAATGTTGGGATGCATATTCATTAGAAGATCTTATAAAAACTCCTAGAGACATACCATGACAGACAAACATTATTTGAAGCCTCTAAGAGCATGTTTGGGAGATCTAATTTTTTCATTTATTTTTCTATTTCTCTAAAATGGATAGAGGTTTGAAAAAATAGAGTGTTTGGCACCACCTTTCAGCCTCTATCCATTTTAGAGAAGTAGATGCAATGCCTCTACTTTCCACAGCCCCCTTGATGAAGTAGTTGAAAAATAGAGGGAAAAAATAAGAGGCGGGGAGCTATAGTTTTTTGTGCATAATCACGCTCAGTCTATTTTTTGTTTTTATTATTATTATTTTTTCTCCAAATCGGAGAGGGCCAATCAAGATCCAAACCGTTGAAAATGTCTACAAGGTCAAACACGGCCATGTATCCAAATTTTAATCATTGAATTATCACCAATCTCGATATATGTGTAAAAAACCGTGAGCCATTTGATATAATTTGTTATGACCTGTGGGCCCTAAACACAAGATCAAAACTGTTGGATATATTTGGAAGGCTGAAAATGGCTATGTGGTCAATTTTGATCACATAATACCTTGTGAATCTCGAGATATGTGAAAAAAAATAACCATTGACGTATTATACTCAATATTGCTTTTGTCCATGAGCAGTAAACTGTTTTAATTTTTTATTATTTAGAGGTGTGTAAAATAAGATCTAAACCGTTAGTAATGTTCACAATATCAAATTTGACCATGAGACCAAATTTCACCCGTTGGATCATCACCAATCTCTAGATATGTGCTAGAAAGTGAGTCATTATGTATAATTTTGTGAATTATGTGGGCCCCAAATACAAGATCCAAATCGTGAGATCTCTTTACAAGGCCATGTACATCCATAGGGTTAATTTCATGGCTTAATACCTTGTGGATCTCAAGAAATATGTGTAAAACTCTCGACCAATGATATAAAAATGTTTATTTAGCATAGACCCTTGTACTACCAAACACCTCTTTTTTTTTTGCCTCTTTTTTCTATGGCGCCTTTTCTTTTTTGGGTCTATTTTAAATGGTCTTTAAAAAATAAACTAGACCTCCCAAACAAGCCCTAAGTGAAAAGGAAGAGAAGGCTGTGGGCTTCAAGTTGTCGGCCCATCACAGCAGTCCATATGAGAGTGGGTCGACTTATTCCACTCATGCCAAGTACACCCAGTCCAGCAGCCCATGCAAGAATGGATTTACTCATTCTACAAGTCCACTACAACAATCCACTTGTCCACGTCCTCTTCAAGATTTAATACTAGATAGTAGAAAGTGCAAATCTCCAGCACTGTGCTATGAATAGCAAAATCCAGCCCAGATGTCAGTAAAAATAACAACTTTAAAATGAATTTTCCAAAAATGTTCACTAATTTCTATATAAAAAAAAACTCCTATGAGAGTATCCAATATTAAGCAAGACGTGTCCTACACACATGAATGTTTGATTCAATTTAACTAAAACTGTTGACTAATTCATCTTATTCATAGGTTATCTAATTAGAGGGTGTAGAGGAATGGCTAAAGGCCATAAATTAAGAGATTTGATTTAACAGAAAAAAGAATATAATATGAAAATTGGTTGGAAACTGGTAGTTAATAAAAAATCTTTGTGATGATAGTATACTAAATAAATACTAAGTACAATTAGTGTTGACGGATTTAGGCAAAAGAAATTATGTAAAGAAGTTTTCTACCAATATTAGATTACAATTTCTCAAAGTTCTCATTGGTATTGTTTCTTCCTATGACCTAAAACGGCACCAGATGGATGTGTAAAAAGGACATTCCATATGAAGAATTAGTTTGAGGCAGTATACATTAAAACAACTAGGACTAGCAAAATCCCATATCTTATGAAAAATGGTGGAAACTGTTTTGGGATTTGGACTACACAAATGATTTTAAACCTTCCTTACAAGGAACCTAGAATCGAAGAGTTTCATCAAATTCTCCCATGAAGACGTTTCTTTGTTGTCTCAATCCAACACTAAATATAAATAGCTAGAAATATGAACAATGGTTGCAAAGAAAGACACTTGGACCCTAGAGAAGAGGCAGATCCAAGACCCACCAGTTCAAAATTCAAGAAAAGCCCTCCACTTTAATTTAGTCACTGACTGTGATTTTAGAAGGGGAGCAAAGAAGCCGCGAGATTTCTGAAAGTTAGCTATTTTATCTCTGTGATTGAATTCTAGACTCTCTATCTAGTGTCACCACAAATGCCTAGAAGGAGAATTTTACATGAGAGACTTTCTTATTTCTTAGTCATTGTTGATCATCGATTATCTTGAGATGAAGGCGGGACATGATCAAGCAACAAGATTCATTAGCTCCAAAGACTTTACCATCTATGCCACAATATTGCCCCTCATTAGCTCATGCAATTTAAAAATAAAAAGTAAAAATTAATAATGGTTTCCTGAATACATACATCATACATTCATCAAGATTTCAATGGAAAAACAATTCATCTCTCCATCTAGGTTGCAGCTGTGCCATAAGGCAAATGGTTTTGTACATAGAAGCGCTAATTCCCTTTCTTCCAATCTTCATTCCTTGGGGCCTGTTTAGATCATCATAAACCGAGTGTAGGTAACTTTGGTTTACACATAAATTGGGTTCATTCTTCTTTTCTTTTTTCTTTTTTTTCTTTTTTTTTTTTTTTTTGCTAAGTTGCAAAATTGAATTGAAGGAGGAGAAAAGATAAAACCAAGAGAAAACAAAACAACCAAGAGAGAGGACAGCAGAAACGAAAGCTCTATCACAGATTAGGAGAGAGCCGATTACATAAAGAGAAAAAAAAGAAAGAGTCAAGAGTGGAGCTTTGAAAACAGGAGTTATTCAGTTCAATGATCTGAGTGACCTGCAAATGATAAGTTTCGTTCTTCACAATAACCAATTACAGGTAAACAAAGTCACAAGCAATACATTTACCAGTAAACCAATTGCAGGGAAACGAAAACTTGATAAATGTCAAAGTGTAACACACCTTATCAACAGCCCTAAGTTTCCAGATAGTGAGCCTACTAGTGCCAGTAGGCTTGTGTGTACACAGTAGGGTTCATTTCCTTTTCTCTTCAATAAATTATCTCCTTCTCAATGAATGGTCAGATGAGTCGTGCATTGGATTAGATGAAATTCAAAACAGATGCACACCCTGCTACGAAGCATATAATGATGATCCGAGACCAAATATGTATGTTTTGCAAGTGTTGCTAGAAAAGCATGCAAATGCTTGCAATAGAAAGAACTGATTCCAATGGAACAAAAAAGATTATGGGAGATGTACATTACAGCAGAAAAATGGAGGGAAGTATAGCTTGTGAGTAGAAGTACCAAAATTAAGAGAGATCTCAACACTTGAGTCCTATACTTCCTAAAACATTAGCATCTTAGAATGCATTGGACTAAGCCAATATTAGACTGTTTATCAAAGTTCCAATGTAAAGTATCTGTCATGTTGCAAGATTTAGTACTTGAAATTGCAAGATTACCGCCCAAGCACATCACTTATTTAAATCTCATTTGATGTCTTGGAAAATAAAAACCAAAGCCTACCACCATCTTGAGGACATAGCTTATTCACTGACATTTGATGTAGATTTGAACAGTTAACTTGAAGGAACCTACAAATTGAACCATCAGGTTGACATCCATACTGGCAGTAACAAGGAAACATGGAAATAAGGATGACAACAACAATAGCAATAAGATGATTAAAAGACCTCTCTCTCCTGCCTTACTGTATTTCATAAGTGAAAGAATCAAGTTTATTATCATCATCAGCACTACAAATTGTTACAAATGATATTGCAGAGCAAATGTAGGGTTATTATTGATAAAAAATCCACTTCAGTGAGTTACTATAGATGTAAGACCAATCGCAATGTCCAATCCAGGAGGGTGATCATAGCTAAGCATTGTCCCCAGCATTACTAAAATCACTAGAGTAAACTCCATTGTATAAACCGCACTATCGGATTCTCCACATCCTGCCAGGATTAAGATCCTTATTTGAATAAGTGAAACATATGGCGTGGTGACCCAGGCTACTGATCTGAGAATCCTACCCGGATGTTCATTTAGTAGAACTTCATCTCTTGGTGTAAAATGGCTTTTCCAGAATGGGGGTCATCAGATCAAGGGCATCATGCATACCGATTGAGTCAGCTAATCATTGCAACTCCTTACCAGTGTATAGTTTGGTTTTAAATTTCTAATCCAAACCCTATGAAGGGGAACCACTTAGTTGGATGGCCAGATGATTGGACTGGAAATCTACTTAGACAATCACAGCCATGGTCCAACTAAGGAAGTCAGATGGTTTGGGTTGTCCCACTTGTGACTCGTACAGTCAAGCCAACTTTGATAAAGTTCACCAGATGAGGGTCCAGGTCACCCTACCTACTAGTGGTGATAGACCCATATATATATATATATATATAGAGAGAGAGAGAGAGAGAGAGAGAGCAGACCTGGCTTAGAGAATATTAGTCCTTCCAAAGAAAGGCAGAGAGAGAATCCAAACTTCTGAAATAGAAACAAAAGCACATGGTGGTCACGAGAGAGGAGGGGTACTAGACTGGAGATTGCAGTACCTGTAGGGCCTAATAATTCTGAACCAAATATAAGAACCATGAAAGAGATAACCTAATTATTAACTGGTTTTGCATAATTTCCACACCAATGTGACAGACCAAACTTGTAGGTGACAAAAGAATATCTGGTCAAGAGAATGAGTATCCAAAACAGCAACAACAACAATATAATTATAATGATTATCCAAAACAACAAGAATAGTATAATTATATAGTTTGTGTTTTCTAAAATAGGTTTGATCCCCTTAAAATAGATGAATCATACTCGCAGTGAAAGATTGGAAACCGATCCCCCTATATCTTCTTATAATGTATCTAGTCTAAGAGTTGTGATTGTTGGGTTGAAAACCCAAAAAATCAATGTCTCTAAGAAGGGCAAAAGATAAAGAAGTCAAGATGATGTGATGGTGCTTTGGGCAGTTTAGATGCCAACCTGATTTTCCTTCCCCTCCACTCTTACGATTGACATGCATCTAGCTGGGGCTATCTAGGTGAGGCTTACAGCCAGGTTCAAACTGAAGTATGAAGCTAATCATTGCTCTCATTTTTTTTTATTGTTTGCTACACTAGGGACTCGAACACACATAAGTCTGGCTCACACGCCCATTTCCCTCCATTTTAATGCTATCTTAATATAAATATATTACTGTGGACTAGGAAGAAACGATCTAGCCTTTCCCTAAATCCCCTTATACCCTCGATCCATCCTCTACATGGAGTGTGTGTGTGTGTGTGTGAGAGAGAGAGAGAGAGAGAGAGAGAGAGAGAGAGAGATTATTGCAAATGCACCGTTGAGTAATGCAACATGCATGGCTCCTCGCACGCCATCCACGAAGTCAATCAACAAATGATTTGACTTTACAAATGGCATACAGGGAGCCAGGCATATTTATATGCTGGTATGAATGCATGTACCCGTGAGTATTGAAAACTATTCTCAGCAATCAACCTCCAAACCCCACTTCTCTCAAAGCAAACAAAGAAAAGATTGGCAACTCCTCTTCATGGATCATTCCCAAGAATACCAAACTGCTTACCCCAAATCACGTCCAAGTTGGGAGAGGGAGACAGAGAGAGAAGAGGAAGAAAGAAGAAGAAGAAGAAAGAAGGAAGGAAGGAAGAGAAATATGATGGCAGTGGGAAATTCTTCATAAGCCGGACTCCTTTTGGTTAGCAAAAAACAAACAGACATGAGAGGAGCCACCTTTTCTTCTTGGGCTTCTGTTCCCTTTATCTTTCTTTTGGTGGGGGAAAAAAGGTCAGATGAACTAAACAGGAGGTTTTTTAAGAGCTGGGTGGTTTTTGGTGGGGTGTAAGAAAGAAAGAAAGGGAAGAGGATGAGTTGAGTTGCACTAAGCTGCCTGCAACTTAATATAGAGGGAGAGATGGGATCACAAGACCCGCAATTTCCTAGGCATTATGGGCTTTGATCCCTCTTTTTTTTTTTTTGGTCTAAAAGCAACTTGCTTTTCCCTTCTGAAACAACTTTGTCTGGCGTGCTTGGAGGACATGGATTCCTCATGCCTCTCAATACACATTTGAAAATGAAAATAACTTATCCTCTTTTCTTCTTTTCTCTCAGCTTTTATTTTATTTTTTTTTCCCTTTAGTTTTTATTGGTATACTCTTTATTGTATTTGTACCTGAGAAAGAGAGATTACAAATGATTTTTTTTTTTTTTTTTTTTGTTAGTCTAACATTTTTCTCATCAATCTAAGCAGACCCTATCTGAGAGACAAGGAATTAACCGGTTAATTATAGAATCCAGATTCTCAAGGCAGGACTCATAGAACTGGCCCACATCTTAAATCAAGCAGTCAAAAACTATTATCTTCACTTGTATTAGCCTTGGACCAAGTTCGATGCAATCAAAGTTGGCCTCGGTGTGATCAATTTATGAAAAATAAAATAAAGGGCAAATCATGCATATTCTGCATGTGATCAATTTCATAATGGGTCCAAAGACAACATAATGGGGACACTTATTTAATTTGAGAGGTTGGGTTTTCAGAAGTGGCCCCACTGATGGATTTATAGTGTTGTAACTTGTAAGAGACTTTTCTGAAACAATATGATCTCCAAGGATTTGCATCCTAAGTCTGTCCAAGTGGAGGCCATGATACACTCTAATGATAAGACCCTACTGCTTTGATGACTGGCCTACATATGTTATTCAAGAACCACCGGCAGAAAAGCTAACAGCTCTCATATAGAAAAACAACATTAATTAACAAATATGATATATTGGGGTCCACAAATGATAAATTCAAACCCCACGACACACACCTATGGCAGTTGATTGGTACACATCCTAATTGAAAACATCATCTACTGTTGTTGGATTGAGTAACAATAAAAGGTATACTAATGGAATTATTAAACCCTCAAACCAAGGGTTAAAATGATATTTGCTCAATCACTTATTCATACAATGCCTTATTATTCCTTTGCCCCTTGCATTGGCATGCATCAAGGTAGGACCCGTACAAAGTGTTGGTATGCTTTGAACAGAGCAAATCTTTTTAAGATAGCTCTTTGCAACTTTTTTATACCCATTAGTTTTTGTAATGTTTGCCATAAGATTATTTCCAAGATTATAGCTAATAGGCTGAAAATCGTATTAGAAAAATTTATTGGGTCTTTTCAAAGTGCCTTTGTCAAAGGTTGAATGATTTCTTATAACTATATCATAGCTCATGAGATTCTCCGTTCTTTTAAAAGGAGAAGGAAATGTAAAACTATGTGCATTAAGCTTAACATGGGCGCCAGGGCCTATGATAGGCTTGAATGGGACTTAATTGTGGCAGTTTTAGAAGCTTTTGGTTTTACAAAAAGTTCATAGATATGATTAATACTTGTATCTCTTCCATTTCTTTCTCCATTCTTCTCAATGGGTCTTCCCTAGATTATTTTAAACCTTCTAGAGGCATAAGACAGGGGCATCTGTCTATCCCTCTATCTTTTTATTTTTGGTGCGGATGCTCTATCTCATATGCTTTTGATAGCAGAAGAAGAGGGTAGAATCCATGGAATTAAGATAGCCAAAAATGCTCCTAGCATCTCGCACATGTTTTTTTACGGATGATAGTTTTATTTTCTATAAGGCATAGCCTGACGAGGTAAGGGCAATTAAAGATATTTTGAAAGAGTATTGTTCGATCTCTGGTCAACTTGTCAACTATGAAAAATCAGCTGCCCATTTTAGTTAAGGTGTGTGTTACCAAAGGCGCAGAGTTTTAGCCTCGACCCTAGGAGTTAGAGTTACGGGGGAGTTTGATAAATATTTGGGCAACCTCCTCCTCTTTCGAAAAAGAAAAAGTCAGAATTCTTAAGATTTGCTAGACAATGTTAAAAAAAAAGATTTTTTCTTGGAAAGTTTCAATCCCTTCTCAAGCGGGTAAGAATTGCCTCACTAAATATGTTGCCTCTTCAATCCCGGTTCATAAAATGTATGTTCTCCACCTCCCCAAACGTACTATTGATCAAATAGATAAAATGTACAGTCAATTTTCGTGGGGAGATAGCGACAAGAACAAAAAAATTCACACAATTAATTGAAATGAGATTCGCAGACCGATTGGGGAGGGTGAACTTGGTATTAGACATTCAAGGGATAATAACCTAGCCCAATTGGTTAAAACATGTTGGAGGTGTTTATCTAATGAGAAATTTGTACCAAAATACTTAAAGCTAAATATTGTCCCAATAAGTCTCTTTGGGAGGCTAAGAGTGGGAAGGGAGACTCGCGGTTTTGGAAAGGTTTTGTTGAGGCTGTTGATTTTATTAATGATAAAATTGGATGGATCATTGGCAATGGAGAATATATATCTGTTTGGAACAACTATTAGATACCAGTTGATAATGGCCTTCATAAACCCTTTTCCCCGTTGAGAACCAAATATGCATGGTTGTTAAAGACCTTTGGCTTACCAATGAAATTTTGAGGTGATTAAGTGTATTTTTTTTTTGCCATTTTGAAGGTATACATTCTTCATAATAGAAACCAAGATGTAAGAATTTGGCCCACACTAAACACGGTAATTTGACCACAAAACTTGCCTACAAAATCATTTGTGAAGATAATAGAGGTGTTGATCACTCATCTAAGCATATCAAGTGGACATATCTCTGGACGCTCCGCCTACCCCCAAGAATTACTCTTTTTGGATGGAAATGTTTAAGAGAAGCTATATCAGTACGTAATCTTCTCTTATCTAAGTCTAATATTGGCAATGATAATTGTCCTATCTATGGTAAGGAGATGGAATCTATTTTCCATGCTCTTTTTCTTCGTGAGTATGCTAGAATTGTTTGGTTTGGTTCCAACTAGGGATTAATCCCCATGGGAGACAACAACATTCTAATTTTGGATTGGTGGAAAAATGTTATTAATCCCATTAATTATACCAATTCAACCCTTAATTTGTAGTTGGTCGCTAGGATCTTTGTCCATTGGTTGACCATTTGGAAAGCGAGGAATAATTATATTTTTAGGGGTTCGTCCATTAATCCAGAACAAATCTTGAGGGAAGTTGATTGCATGTTATCGAAGTGTGATATTATGGCTTCGACAGATGTTATATTTTCTTCCCCCAAGAATGAGACCCATTCTATACATTTCTCTGATAATAATATTCTAATTTTTACTGGTGCAACTTTTAAGAGGCTGGATGGTAAGGCTGGATGTGGCTTTGCTATGTCTTTTGATGATTCTTTTTTTTTTTTTTTTTTTTTTATGTACAGGGGCTATAAGAGCTTTTGTCTCCAACACTCCCAAAAAGACTGAAGTGCTCGTGATAATCTTTACACTAAATTATGTTTTGACTATAGGATTTTCATGGATTCAAATTATTCCTAATGCCTTGGAGGTTGTTCAATGTATGGATGGATTGATAGATTAGTCCTTAATTACCCCCATCAACGACATGTTTAACATTGCTAAGTCATTTGAATGTGTTAAGTTTTTTTTATTCCTAGAGTATTTAATAGGGTACCCCATTCTCTAGCTCAATTTAGCTCTTTGGCAAATAGCGGTTGTTTTTTTAACAGTTCTTTTCCTCCTTGGGTCCTATCCAGTATAGATGGGATGTAGCCTTTTTGGGGTTTTTTCTTTCTCTTTATTATTTTGTTGTTTTCTTTAATCGAATTCTGCTTTACAAAAAAAAAAAAAAAGTAGTATTTGAGTATGTGAGGCTCATTGGTCTAACCATATAAGTTAGGTGTACCCATGTTGTCAACTATTTGATCCAAGACCATCAAATGTAATGTCAAAATAGAAACTTTGTTAATTATCCACTTCCTGACACTATTCAATGAACCTTGTTGTTTAAGATGACTAATCTTTAAAGCCTCTAGCATATTACACAGCTGCGTGCTTTAGCATTGGTCCAATTCTTTCACTCTCACGACTTGCATATAATTTATTAATTTAAGATTTTATATTTTAATAGTGTGTTTTACATGCATTCAAAAGGTGGGCCTCCAACTCATGTGACATAAATGGAGAGACCGGTGTGAGCAGTTTGGATTAAAGAGTTCAGCCACACTGATTGATTTTTTTAGTAGTCTCAAATGATCTAGATTCTAAAGTAAAGTGTTTATTTTTTTTAAGCTGCATTTGGCCATTCTTTTCTTTTCCTTTTTCTTTTAGGAATGCCCTAACTGCCACCAAGATTTGAAGGTCTCTTCTTCTTTCTTTTCTTTTTTTTAAGATGCAAAAGAATTGTATTGAGAGGAAGAGAGATTACAAGGGCTTCAAAAATACAACCCCTAAAAAGAATACAAAGGAGAGCCCAAGGAAAAAAAAAAAAAAAAAACCATCAAGACTAGTTTAAAAACATGAGATAATCTCCTTTCTGTAAAGGGATGATCTCTCTAATATGTTTTCTTTATGTTTATTTTTTCTAAAAAGATTCTATTAGATTTTCATGTCAGGGTATCAAAATAGTAGATGGGTGCCACTGATATACCATATTGAGCGGCTTAAATTCAAAGCTAGGCCCAACAGATTGGTTATAGGGTTAGCTTCAGAGTAACTTGAAACTCTTTAAATTTGTGATAGAGAATCAGTGTTGTCAATAAATTAAAATGGGGGTGTACCTGCATGTGCAAGACTGGTAAGAGAATATTAAATGGGAAAAGATAGTGTTTGTCACTTCCTTTACTTGGGTTATTCCCACTCATATCATGTGCAGAGCGGACTTCAATGACAATCCTCTTGCCCTTCGCCTGGAGGAAACTTTGGAAAGAGAGAATAGCAAACAGAGCTGTGGAAGTTCAGGTTCCAATCGGTTCCATCACCATAGAACTCAGGTATGTTGGGTCTTTTGGCCTGGTACAGGCCCCAACACGGTTCAAAGTTCAGCCTTGGGGATTGTTTTATACGAAGTGTCCATCATTAGATTGATCCACATCATGTTGATGAACATTTTTAAGTATGTTTATATTTCCTTCCAGGAAAAAAAAAGTATGTTTACAATACAATAAGTTATTTTGCACTATATACAGCACCCAATGTAATCAAATCAAAGCTATGTGCTTAATAGTTGGAAATTGGAACGCATGCCATATGCACCAAGTTGTAACTTAATTATATATGATAAGAAAAAAACGATAAGCAAAAAGAAAAAAAAAAAAAAAAAACCAATACAATATCTTAAGTTAAATGTCTAGCTCGCGAAAGAATACAGATTAGAATTTGTCTCTAACTGCATCCTAGAAAAAGCATTCCAGTAAGATATTAGATATTAGATAGGCATAATGTTCATAAAGAATATGTGTAAAAACATACTCCATTTGTTGGATCTCCTCTTTTGACGCAGCAAAGGAAGCCAAATCTTGATCGTTTGTAAATCCACAAAAAAATTGATCTTAAATGAAATAAAATTTGTTTATATAAATCAAAGCAAAAATAGTAGATTGCATATCATTGATCACCAATTCACTAAACAAAATCTTCAGTTGAATGGGAGATCACTCAAACAAATAGAGAAGAAGGAAACAATAACAAAAACTAGCAAATTTGACAAAATATGTGAAAAACATCGAGGTTGAGTACTTGAGTTGGTTGTCCCTTTTAAAGCAAATACAAAATGTTCAAGTATTTTAGAACCTAAAACAAAAACTCACTACAATCATTCACCAAGATCCCTATCATACCAAGACTCTAGCTTGATCCTAATACAAATAAATGAAAGAAAGCCATCTCAAATATTCAAAACATAGAAAACACCCTTTTTTGCTTCTTCAGGGCATTTTATCATTATGGAGTACGTTGCTCGATTCCAAATCTTAGGATTATCAAAAAATTTAACTAAGAGTTCAATTACACTTGAAATTTGCTAATCCATCAGAAAAATCCGGCCCAATATCATTCCACCAAGGGGTTGTGATTTTAGCTTTTTCTTTACTTAAGTTGATCCACTAATGAAATTAATGATTAGTTGTTCTTCAGCTGGAGCTTGGCTAGTTAGGAATATGATTGTGTGCATAAAGTGTGAGAGTTCAAATTTCTAATATAGTGAAAAAATAATAAATTAAAAGAATAAGTGTTAGTTCCCTGGCATCATGGGATCCATATTTTTAAGTCATTGGCTTGATATAATGTTTAATAATCATTACAAATGGCTTGAGAAAAAGAAGAAGGATAAAGCCATTCAAGCAAAACATAAATTCAAACAAAATCCAACAACACCCATATGGGAAGGTGCCGTAGAGAAGCCAAACATTGGGGAGTGAGGAAACATCGGTTGGTGGGTGAGAGGAGTCAAAACTCAAAAGGAACTCAAAAGGGACAGAACTGAAGCCACCCCTCATCTTAATTTTTCTCTCTAGCCATCTCATATTCCTTGGTGTTGGGTTGTATGGTGTGGTGTGCAAGTAAAGCTGCAGGTTTCACCTTTTCTCGGAGTAGATGAAAATGTAAAAGCAGAAGGGAATAAATATGGTAAGTTTTTTAACGTTTGTGAGTTGGAAGATACAAGTGTGGGAATCCTGGTGTCAGGTAAGAGGAGAATAATAATTCTGTGGTGGTGCAGCTGTGTTTTGGACAGCTCTCGTACCATCAGATTCCCCCATGACACTTTATTGCCTACACCATCTATCCTCCGCAGGCACAGCTTGCGAAAGGCTTCTTCCATCTTCCCTCAAAACTTTACTGTCTCAGAAATGTGGTCCATGAGACCTGCTTGTGGTTTGAAAATTCCAATAGCAAGATTCAAACCCCACAACCTACCTGAGCCATGTTGGGGGACACTCAACAACAGGCTTACCTGGATTATGGGTGTTATTCTTTTTAATCTTAGATTTAAGATTTCAAGTGATTGATGTGATGGGCTCAAGTCTCTATCTTAATTTGATTTTTGTTATCTTAATAGTAACTAATCTAACTTTTGAGTCAAAATTTACTAAGAGGATCGAGTTTCAACTCACTGATGTATTTAATCCAGAATCAAAATAATGTATTTTGTTTATATTTTATGACCCACATGGAGAATCGACCTATGATTGTTGTGACCCAAATTGTGGAACATAGGGTGGTGTAGCGGTCCAAGGGTTGTAACCTTGGGTGTCAATGCAACATCCAGGGTCAGGTCAAGCTAGTTCAATAGTAGCCGGGCCACAAAATTGGTCAGCTTTGCCCTATAGGCTTATATGTCAAGCCCAAGCTTGGGGCATGACCTTGACATGTAAATGTTGAAAATAAAGGCAGGTTTGGTAACGAGTGGCGAAATCCGTGAAAAATCCATAGATATGAAGAATTTCTCATTGCCCCTGAAATAGGGATTCCTCGTTAAGGATTTCTATAGATGAGAATTTCACATCGATATCAGCACCTATCAATGTGTATAGCTGAGAATAATTTATATAATCCACAAAAATGAGAAGTTTCAAATCACTTAAAGGAGTTCTGCTGACTCAAATCCTCAAGAATTTACAATTGCAAAACATTTTTTCTTTTTTTCAAAACTTCACAAAATTCGTTGAAAAATCTCCAAGGATTTAATAGTCAAACATGACCTAATGTGCCTCATCATTTTTCATCATCTTTTTAGTTTTAACTATAAAGAATTATTATGTAGCCACAAAACTATGAAGAATTATAAGATATGTTTTCAAGGCAAAACTTCTTAGCATATTTGGAACAGAAGACAACAAATGGTAGGTTTAGAAGGTTATAAACCATATGATCCTATAAATTAAGGGATGTTTAGTTATGAAAATAAGAATTGATCTATAAATGAAAATGTGAGATTAAATATGATTACTTATTGAAATTTACTTACAAAATATATGTAAAATATAAAAAGTTGTAGGCTATAAATAGGAAATTCCTTAGGCTCTACCTTGACCATGGCCCTTAAAAGCCTGTCCATGTCCCATGAGTTTTTGTTGATGAAGAAGGGGGTGCACCAATCATTGAACCCTTGACCTGTTTTGCATGCTTCTAATCATGCAACCATTGAGATACAACAAAGCTTTGGTACATATATGTGACTGGTGCGACAAGATGTACTTTCCACCTGGTTACCCAAGTGCGGGCCACTATCACAAAAATCAAGCCTTCCAGGATGACTTGCCCTAATCTGTTGGTTATGAATTTTAGTGTAATCATGTGGTTTGTGTATGAATAATTTAATGGTGGTCCCACGGTTGATTGAAATAAAATTTAATTTGGCCCTAGTGAATACAGAAGTGTGGCCCATCCTTGAAGTACTTGGATGTAAAAGGTACCAAGGAGTGGAACTCTAGCGCCGGCCTTTAGAAAATCAAAACCGCTCGAAATGAACACACTCACCGTGCTTGAATATCTTCACTTTTACTCCGATAGAAGCTGGCACACAGGAATGTTAACCCTATGATGAAAATGTGATTAATACTATCTTATTTCTTGGTAACATTAGTCATCCTATAAATGATCAATTGTAAGGTGGTGCTAATTCATATTGCAGTAAAATTTGGTATGATCAACATAGAGAGCAACGGCATTTATTTTTAGTGACTTAAATTTTGAAGAGGTGAGCTCTACTCTAGGGGTTCCACTTCTTACTCATTGGGGATTCACTACTCCAACTCAGGAGTTCTTCAGGTCAGGGGACTCAAGCGGATCGAAATTTCAAATTCCAACTGGAGATCCCTTTGACTTAATATAATGTTATTCTTCAAACCATGGTTTCAAAACCGTGAGACTCCATAAATCTTACCCAAAATATTTGGAAGGGTAGAAAGTTTGAGTTTCAATGAAAAATTTGTTCCGTCACAAATTCTTTCAGAGCTTAATCAACTCAAAATAATTCTTTCTACCAAAAAAATAAAATATAAACACACACACACACACACACACACATATATATATATATATAATCAGTATGAAAAGCTAACACTTTTGCCAATTTTCAAAAAAATTATGAGAAATCACTTAAAACCACTTTTAACTCACCCTCTGGCAAGTTGATGACATTTTCAAGAACAGCTCCTTGCCAGTAAGAAATTGGGAGGTCCACGCTGCGAACCAGGCCTCCCCCTACTTACATATGTGAGTTGCTAATTACTTGTTGCATCTCCTTGCATGTGTGAGTTCTCATCTCCTCGCATGTGTGAGATATGTCTCTTTGCATGTGTGAGTCTCACAAAGTCCTAGCCTGTTAGCTGGGGTACCCAAAGAAAAAAGCCTCGACATTTTTCAAGTTTTTAAACTATATATGCTCAGAGCAGGGCAAGAAATGTAGGGCTTGGCCTAGGTTGCCCTTATCATTCATTCAATATATATAAGGCTGGGCCTATGCAGGAGGGTGGTTGCCACCTGCAACAAAATTCAAGAAATCAAAGAGTCAGAAGAGCAAGTTTTCAAGAAATGGAATTAGAAGGCCCTTCACCACAATTATCAAGAAACACACATTAAAATAGAATGTGTTTCAAAATATTTATAAAAAAAAAAAAAAACATACACATTTTCAATGTAGGTGTTGGGTGCTAAATTGCAATAAGCACAATAGTCCACAAAACCAATACAATATTCCTCTCAATTATGGTTAAAATATATTTGGAAGGCAGATTCTACCTAAGGGTCCTAATAAATAGTCACGGATGAGTTTTAATCATGGCTATAAAACTTGACTGAAACCAAGATATAATCAACCAATATAAAGTTTCTACAAAATAAGATTAAAACATATTTGCACTGCTTATTTTTTGATGAGTTTCAATCTTATAAAAATATCAAACTTAATTGAAACCAAGCATAATAATTTTAGCTGTACCTTGTTCCATTTATCCATCTTTTTCTCTTGTGCTTAAAATAGATTGAGACTCTAAACCATTACATATCAATAAAAGATATTATATTATGACAACTAACCATGCAGAGGGCATTGTAGTACATATATAATATGAGGGCCGGGTTGGACCAGGCCTTATATTGTCCAAGCCCGATTTTCAAATTAAAGGGCATAAAAAAATTGTTTAAGTTAAGCTTTTAATTTTTTTCTTAGAAACAAAAGCCCTCATTTTAAAGTATTTTTCGAAGGCTTCACTGGGCCGAATTTAAAAGGATAGCCACGTGTTCCCCATCAAGGTAGACGAACCTAGGGTGAGAAGTCCCACAACCATCCACCGAAAAATGCCACCAATCCAATGATAAAAACCTGCCTATTCAATCTGAGCCATTTGAGTAAGATGTGTGAGATCTGGCAAGTCATCCAAACCATAGAAAAGGTGGGCCTTAATGCCAGAAGCCAATGCCGGGCAAAAGCCAAACCATAAACGAAGTGTATCGGATCAAATGTCTCGCTAGCGAAGTGTATCGGATCATTTTTTTATTTTTATTTTTTTCCATCGCGGATCGTGTCGGGGCGACTGATGAGTGACGTGGGTGAGTCGCCTCAACCCGCCACGTGATGGACTCTCCAGTCTCCTCACGAGTCACGACACTGTCATTCTTGGAAAGAGAAGGTGTGGCCCCACAAGACATCAATGCATCCATCCATCCACAAGATCAAACTGTCTAGTATGTGGGGCCCACTGAAGATTGTTCACCTGTTTTTTGTCTGGGTTGGATGATTTTGACAGATCTCTTGGTGGGTAGACTTTCATGTTGTCGATATTGGCACGAATACGGCAACAGAAAGGAGACGTGGGAGTGTAGGAGTTCTCATGCAATGGGGACATGGTTTGATCATCAATCTTCAGATTTGATTTATTCTCTGTCCTGTGCCCAGAATCTGTAACCTATGGTGGGGTTGATACACATATACATGTACATATATATATATATTTATCTAATCTAATCTACCATTTGACCCAATAGGGATCAGTGAAATGGGCTGTCAATGGGCCCTGGCCCGGCCTAAATTTGTACATGTTCAATGTCTGAGTCTGACAACTGAGGACTGGGACTGTCAATTGGGCCCACAAGAGGGTCTTTGACCCAAATTTAAGGTCTGGACTCTGGATGCCTTATCAGGCTGGACTGGACCTTGGCATTAGGGTCCAAGCCTCTTAATATGGGTGTGTGTTCAGTGGCAATAAGGTGCGAGCAGTGCACATGCATAACTTGCTGTGGGGGCCACCTTGGGGCCTACATGGGGCTGAGGACGGAGGGGATTGAAAGATCCGGTTGTAGCCTACCCGTGTGCAAAAACTGAACCCCGCCTAATCATCCTAAGCCCTCTTGATCAATGACTCACAAATTTTAATTGTAAAAAAATGGGTGCATAATCGGTCCAATGGTCCAATCCATTCGGATGGGTGCAAACTCATGGATCCGGTTTAATGCAGGGGTCATATTTGTGTGGTCCATTCGGATGGACCATTGGGTAAGCCCCCCGCTGTGAAGTGCACAGCGTTGTGTGCAAGGAGAAAAGGTATGCATAGGATAACTTAGCTGGCTTAATGTATTTATAAAAGAGCTAAGATCCTTTGAGTCTCTTTGAGTAAAAGGGAGTTATTTGAAGTTGAAAAAAGTGGAACTCCAATCGGGGCCCGGTTATTAGAAAATCTAAGCCACTCAAAATGAACTCCTTCATCGATTATAGGATGTCTCCGGATCACACTAATATGAGGCTTGGTCTCATGGTGGGGCCAACTCCTGCTCGAGTAAAAGTTTGAGGAATCACATAGTAGTGAGGGTGTTATTTTGACTAGCTACAATTTTCAATATGTGGCCCCTACTTTAGTTCCACTCCTTCAATTTAAGAACCCTTTTTAAATAAGATCTGAACTCTTATAAAAAAAAATGTATCTAATTAGGGCCTATTTGGCTAGGCTCATCTATTAGAAATGGAGCTAATTCAAATAGAATCCTAGGCATGCTATCTTCCCTCACTTAAAGGGCTCCCTCACCTCACCCGAGGTCTCATTCCCTCACCCAAAGGCTAGGGTCTTGGTCACCCTAAGTTTGGTGAAAAAAACAAAAAGCATTCCAATGTATTCAAGTACATGAATCAGACAGGTTTTGAATGATATTGAATTTTTATTTACAGAGAATGATGGGGCAGCCGAGGATTGATCCCTTGGTCCACAAGTTGAAGGTGTTTTTCTTAACCAATCATTCTACCTAGACAAAAAAATAATAATAATAAATAAATAAAAAGCCCACTTGATCTGGGTATTTGGTCGTGCAATTGATTCTAAACCCTTTCAGTCTCATCCCATCCTTAGGTCTTTCATATTCTACCAAAAAATAAAAATAAAAACATTTTCATCAAGTTTCATATTCTACAAAAAAAAAAAAAAAAAAAAAAATCCATTTTCATCAAATGTGCCAAAGCGACAGTCTCATCATCCATTTACAAAGTATCAAAATATCAATATAATATTTATACCCTAATCAAATTTAAGGAATTTGTCATGACAAATCCCTTAAATTTGGAAGATGCAGCAGGATTTGAAACTACTGTCAGGACAGATCCACTAGATCAATGGTCTAAGATCCTAAAAGACGGCCCCCAAGTGCCCATAGTAATAATCAGAGCATCAGGACGCTATTGTACTTATTGGGTAATATCATTGGGGGTAATATCGGGATAATTTCAATTTTTTGTTGGGACTCTATGTGGAAATTATCGTTATTGCATGGAATTGAATTCCTAGGAATTCTGAAAAATGTATTTCTAATAGTGCCTGAATTGATTTATTTTGATTTATACCCAGGCTATGGGTAAATTTCAAACTTTTGAGCTTCATTCACAGTGAATTTGAGTTTTTTTTTTTTTTTTTTCTCTAATGGGGTATGTCCCATTTGAGAGCTTTGATATCCTCATTTTGGATATTATCAGTAGTTAACTCTCTTTTCTGAACTCTTCATTAATTATGAAAAATGAAAGAGTAACTTATTTATCAGACAAAAACAAAAACAAAAAGAAAAACAAAAAAAAAAAACAGATCACGCATTTAATGAAAAATAAACTAGACTAATAAAAAAAAGTGAAAAACAAAGTGATGGGAGGTGGCAAAAGAATACCTGACCATTAGCCTAGTAAATCAAATCTTATAAAAGTTGGGGCCATCTTATACACAGCTCCAATTTATTTTCTTAACCCTGACCTCTTTTTCTACCCAAAAAAAAAAAAAAAACCCTTACCTTTTCAATATCCCTCAGCTGGGACCACTTTTACCATGAATTCCTAAGAATTCAATTACATGCATATAAGTAGGCCTTAGATTTTTAGAAAGTGATTTAAAAATAAAATAAAATAAAAAAGAACAGTGAATCCAAGTGGGGCACTGCCCAACCACACAACTCTCAAGGGCCTGCTAGTCATCATCTTCATCATCATCATTAACATCATGCAATTCCTGACCCGAACCCCATCAATCCAACCAGAACCAAGTACTTGAGGGTACGGATTGACCCACTCTGTTTTTCATAGTGTTGGCTTGGGTTGACTCGGGTTCAAGAGGAATCTATACGTTGCCCACACTAGTCCTTACCTCACTGCCCACGGTCCATGTTAGGACTGAGTAATTGCGCTCATTTCACGCATAGATTTTGGCCCTCCCTGTCCTAGAATGGCCCCATGTATCGTCTTTATGCTCCCTAGTACACCTTACACCAATGTTTAATTTTTGACCCGACTATGACTCGACCTATGACCCATCAGAAGGTAGCTATAGAACTCACCCCAGCCTCATTTACAGCCCATAATCTGGCCCAGGTTGGAGGCCTATACAGACGCATCAGGTAGTTCTTTTGGGACCTGACTTGTGCTCCATCTCGAGGCATATGTACATGCAATATTTAGCCTGTTACCATCTGCATCCAGTCCAGTTTTTCGGCCCATGTCAGTCAAGCTTATTGGGGCTACAGGTTGTTGCGCTCATTTCAGGCCTGTTGCAGACCATTTCAATGTTCATGCTCATGTTGGTCACTGGCACATCATTTTCAAGCTAGGGACAAAATCAAGGCCTAGAGAGTGCAACCCACTTCAAGCCCACATACAGCTCATTTTGCTACCTATTAACTGGCCTTTTTGTTCGCACCGCCTTTGGCCTATTTCGGTTCCAGTGGTCCATTCTTCCCCAGATCATGGGCTTATATTAAGATCTAAGCGGTGCGGCGGCTTATTCTCGCTTGTATTATATTTCAGGTTGGGTTGCTAAAATCGGCTGCATCCTTTGATTGGCATTTGTAGGCTTCCACTGCATTGATGAAATGGTTGAGCCCATTTTTAACCCAGCCCATACACATATACTGCATGTATTGCAAGAATTGGAGTTGTTAGAAAAGAGTGACAAAGAGATGGTAGTTTCTGGTTAACATTAAGTAGGTTTGTTATGACTAATAATACTCATTACACTTGTTTTGCAATGAACTTCTCTTAGGTTATGTTCTGAGTAAACACCGGTCTCAACTTTTCCTGTGTAGAGAGAGGAAAAGGGGTAGGGGGGGAACTGCTTTTTCGCAAAAACTCGAAAATAGAAATCCATCCAAATTCGAAATTCCAACATTACACAAACATGCATTACATTTACTGAGTTTTCCAAGGTAAAGATAATCATATGTTTCAGGAAAATAAATTATCCCCTGTATCATCCAGAATTCCCTACACGGTGTTCCTAATCTTCTGAATGTTTTGGTTGTAGGGCTCACCAATCATGGGCATGTAGATAAACCTTTGGATCTATATATCTTCCCTCAATCAGTCATGGGCCCGATATCAACTGTTGGATTGAACAATGCAATCTCGCCTGACTACCATGGAAGTGAGCCACGCCCCTTGGCGACTCAATCCAACGGCAAATATCGCTCAGATCAGAGGGCTTCCCCCAAGTATCAAGGGATGATATTGAGATTCAACCATTTGCCTACAGTCAAAATTTTCAGAAAGAAGAATAGTACGCTTCATTGGATCATTTCTCACTACGTTGTTAACTTTAAGAATATAACCACACACATGAGGACCGAACCTTCAACCTTTTGCCTGGTGCTTTGGCTTCCTCTTCACAATAGCCATACTCGTGGAACCAATTGGAAAAGTTCCTTTCTGTGATACCTTTCTTGTCCCTCAAGAACCTGTTCCAAATACAGTCCCCACAAACAACTTCCAGTGCTGATGCCCATTCATCTAACCGTACACAACAGGTTGTTTGTTAACATCACACGAAAGGAATCAGAACAGCCAACGATAACAGATGTCATTAGGAGTGAGATTTCACATCCTATTTATCAGTATCCTTCGTTTAAGATGGATGATGGTAGTGGCAAAGTGAAAGTGAAGAACCATCCTCAATTCAATCTTTGCCCATCATTAGCATGCTCCAGAATACTTATGTAACTCCCACGTGCATATATAAGCATAAAAGGAATCAGCACTAGTTATGGTATGAAATGTACAGTAAAGAACTCCAAGCACATGGACTTTTGTCACTAAGCAAGTATTCGCAACTTTACCATGTAAACAGTGTGGTGGCTTGCAGGAATTTGATACACAAAATGTACAGGGCAAGAGATCCTCACCTCATACATGGGTGGAGTCGCAGGGGATCTGAAACACATGGAAATTGAAGTACATACCAAGGGATCCCCGCCTTATAAATTATTTAAGAAACAGCAGGGATCTTGACACTGCCAATGACTAAGAGCAAGTATCAATATAAATCTATTTAGCTGACCCCAATATAGTTGAGATGAGGCTTTGCTGATGATGATGATCAATATAAATCTATTGACAACTACTGTAATGATGTAGGCCTAGGTCCACTGGTATCTTAGTTATTAAGAGATGCTTGTCGGGTTCATGAAGACTTAAAAAGAAGCGTGCACATGATGCATTATTCTAGATATAACCTCTTGGAGTGCTTGGAAAATTAACCTAGTCATCTCCACTTGGTTTGGACCTGATCAGTAAAAGGAGACAATACGTACTTACTAAATCTAGAAGTTTTGTTCACACTTCCAATTTACTTCAGGTTATTTCTCAAGCACTTCTTTTACTTTTAATCATTCGAATTGTATCTCCTTCCCATGCTGTCGAACTAGGTAAAAAGGACTGTTGGAACTTTACAAGCACAGTACAGACATTAACACAAAAATGAAAATGGGAACTACTCCGCATATATAATTACTTGAAGATGAAATTGTATGGAAACAGAAAGAGAATCCACAGCTAAATCAGGGGGAACTATACATATATAATTTTGTATGGTCCGGCTCCTGTTTAATTTTCAAAATTTCTATAACATGCAAAGTATACGCTACACAGTACAATTTAGGCTTCTAGAAGTCCATTCTGAAACACTTAGTTATTGTGTTTGCATTGAGGAAAGAACACACAGACTAGCTCATTTAAACAACGTTACCTAGTCACTGGAAACAGTAGGAGCCACGAACAAGATCAGCAAGTGTCTTAGAAATCATGCGATTCTAAGAAGCTGTAGTGGTGCCCTAATTAAAAGTTTTTGTTCAGTTAAATAACTTTGCAATAGCTGGGTTCGCAGATTGTGTATGAACTCATATGCCAATCAATACAACGACTGAGCAGTAACTACAATTTAGAAGTCGAGAACAAACATCATTAAGAAGCAAATCAGTAGGTTTGGAGGGCCACAAACAATTTCCTTGTGGGAATATAAAGGGGAAAAACAGAATGACCTCAGGAATGAATAAAAGTGGTATTAAAACAACAACAACTGAAAAAAAAAAAAAAAAAACAACCATCTGCTTGCAGAGAAGGGTAACTATTATTTGAACATGAAACTGTATGTAAATAGAATTCACAGCTAAACCAGCATTACGGACTCTATCTAGAACTCAGAAGATTAACAATGTTGATATGGTCAAGATTAGCAAGGAAGCAAATCTCGGTGAAGGACCCCAGAACTTAATAATCAGATTATAGTATAAGCTTTTGAAACTCAATAGGCTTCATTGAGAAATAGGATGATAAAAAGGATGACTTGGATCAGGCCTTGTGAACTTGTGAGTTTTTCCTAGTATGAGAAGACCGCAGTTTTGTGTGTGTGTGAGTACATCACTGCATGTGACAGCATGCATATATTTATCACGAACAAGGACTATATGTGTGATACTGTGAAAATGAATATTAGACAGATTTTTTCTTTATTTGGTAGATAATATTTCACAGTTTACAACTGTGTTGAACATCTCCTTCCTGGAAATAGTATCTTGCAAATCAAAGACATGATTAAGATTTCAGTAGCAAGAACAACAAACAGTTTCATGGTATCATATATATCATAATAACAGCACATAAATTAAGAGTAATAGCACCCTTCCCACCTTGAAGTAATAAAAAAGGACAAGTTGTACAACAAGAACCAGAAATCAGATTACATTCAGATGTTCTTCCAAATTCCAATCGCCAAATCTAGTAATGATGTCAATAA
Source organism: Persea americana (assembly GCA_029852735.1). Lineage (NCBI taxonomy): Eukaryota > Viridiplantae > Streptophyta > Magnoliopsida > Laurales > Lauraceae > Persea > Persea americana. The sequence continues at coordinate 35,436,069 of CM056820.1, read as the reverse complement.
GGAAAATAAACCTTTTCGTTTTCTTTATACAAAGATGTTTATCTGCAAATCAGAAGATACATAACACAAGGCAGACAGGTGGTTGAATTACCCAAATGTTCTATTCAGTCTCTTGCAACTTGCAAGTGTTGGGAGACTGCAAAATCAGCAGGACCTTGTTTAGATACAGATTTTCTTTTAAATAACAATTCCCAAGTGGAGAATGACACACCTAAACAATATGTAATGCGGTCAATGGATAGGAGAGACTGAAGAGATCAGAAACCGGTCTGATGAATTGCAGAGGGCTATATCTTTGTCCGGGCATAGACAGAAAAAAAAAAAAAAAAAAACAAATTGTAAAAAGTCAACAACCCATAATGGCACAATTGTAGACAAAAACACCAGTCTTCTCTTTCACAGCGAGCACCTTCCACTCCAAAGTTCCATTGGGATTCCCTGAATCTGGACACCATGTGTTGAGTACAATACTATCACCTTCTGGCCCTCTCTGACCACCTATGACGAGCAACTCCTTTCCAAATGCCTTGAAAGCCAAACCCCATCCATTAGAAGAGTCAGCTCTGACAGGCAACCTTCCTAACACAGCCCAACTATTATTCTTCTTGTCATATTTCTTCACCATGTTTGTCAAATATTCAACTGCATATAACTGATTATTGACAACCGCAACAAGCGGAGGTGCTTGAGCCACCTTATTGACATTCGGATACATCCCCTCAATTTTCCTCCAAGTCCTGGTCTCGAGATTAAATTCCTCTCCACAAGTCAGTGAAGTGGTTGGACCAGACACGCCACCAATTACATAGAATTTACCATCCATGAAAAACCCTGAGCATAGTTTACGTGGAGAATGCATGTTAGGCAAGAGTTCCCATCTGCCTTTTTCAGAATTATAAAGCTCAGCAGAATTCAAAACCTTCCCACTCTTATCACTTCCTCCAGCGACAATGGCGATCGAACCAGAACTACTTGATGCAAACAAACAGCGAGGATAATTCATCCCCGGACATTTGATCCAATTCCGACCAACCAAACTATACTTCCAAATGGCAAAATCCAACAACTCGCGGCCAAAAACCAACAACTCACTGCCTACAGCTAAGGACTCCTTATCTGCATAATTGAAACATTCATCGCACGGGATCGTGGGCAAACTCATCCATTTCCTTCTCACAGGGTCGAATGCCTCCCATCCCCTTGGGTCACAAACAAGATAAACCCAATGCTCAACGATGCCCATCTGCTCCCGCAATTCATAGAGATAACCGCTCGATATCAGCATACTGAACCTTTTGTTGAGGCAGGCAAGGAAATCATAATCAGAACGGCACACCAAAGCAATACAGTCCAAGGCGACGTCGTCGTGGAGACCCGGGAGCAGAGGATAACATGACCCACGGCAACAGCGGACATCATAGTCTCCTGTCTTCAATCTCTTTCTCCAAACCATGGTCTTCTTTTCTTCGGTTGAATTCAAGACTAGAGATTAGAACAGTCTCTTTGATCTACCAACTTCTACAAGCATGTCAATAGATCATAGCACTGCTAAAACTCTATACAGTTCGCAACGCCAAGAATGCATTAAAAAGACTTCAAGTGCAATGCTATAAGCTGCTTCCTCGCTGCTGCAATTCTCGATCTCGTTCACAGAAGCCAGAAAGAGGATTTCGATTCTTCCTTGCCATAAATAAAACCATATCCCTCTTTTATAAATCCGTTCTCCTTCAGAGCTTTACATCATAAAAATACTGGATTGCCATTGCTCCGGATTCAAGAAGATCACTTATATTTACAAGAAATCACATCCATAGCCTCCATGCGACCAGAAATCGCTGAATTTCACATAAAAATTTCAGCTTTTTTTATCAAACACGTCAAGAACAGGCCATCGAATTGAAATACAGAGGCTGCATCTTAATCAGATTGAAATCCTTCACATCATCAATCAAAAACAGCGGAAAAATCGGCTCTATTCGATGGAAAAAGGGAATTATCAAGCAATCCCCATCGAAAATTGGATCTGAAAACCCACCGATCTCAACTCAAAAAAACTCAGATCCGTCAAGTCCTGAGGGATTTCAATTTGTATCTAGAAATACCTCGATCGGATTGTCCGAAGGAAAGACCAAGCCATCGAAACGGATCCAGAAAGATCCGATCGGAGAACGATCCGAACTCGCATCAGCGAATCGGAATCCGGTGGCATGCGCGGAATTCTCCACCGGAAATCGCCGGAAAATCTGACCTAGGGTTTAAGATTCTCATAGAAGAGAAGGAAATCAAAAGAAGCAAGAGCTGAAGAAAGAAATACTGACCGGTATCTATGGCGCCGGGAATCTGGAAAATCGATCGGATTCCGGTCGGATACTGTATCTGCGGCGAGTTTTCGCCGGACTGGATCAAATCGCTTCGATCGAGATCGAGAGAGAGAGAGGACGGGAAGAGAGCAGAGCTTCGTTTATATGGGATCTCTCTTCCGTTTCCTTAACGACTTTTCTCAACCCAGACTCGGAGGGGAATAACTGAGTCAGAAGAGCGAGTTGAACGTGTTGACTCGGTTACTCTGATTTATGACAGTTGCAAGTGGGACAAAAAACACAATCACCATCTATCGATCTGGACCGTCCGTTTAAACAAACCACATATGAGTGGTTGTACAATGGGGCCCACTTACAATTGGTCCAAATCATCATGCAATACCCCAATTGCAAGTGGGGGCAAGATCAATGGCTAGGATCATCTGATTGGAAATGGGTTCATATTGCAGACCCTTTCATAAGATCATTGTTGAAATTGAAATGTAACGGCTGGACCGTTACGATATGTGTCAAGTCCACTTTGTCCTCGTCTTCATTGGGGAAAAAAAAAACAGATTTGAGGAATTATGATGGACATGGACCATTGATCTTTCTGGTGCATGTGATGTGGTCCATGTGATTGGGCACATTTTTTTTTATTATAAATTTTGCCAGTTATGATAGGTAGCAATCAAGCCCATGGTAGGGATGAGATCCTGTTTTGGGGGAGTATGGGACTGGCACTAGCAGAGGGGTCTTTTTTCTTGCCCAAATATGGATTGCTCAATTGATGTGGATTTACATGGCAGCACCTCAGTGAGTGGGAAAGTCATGTCTTTGAAGAATTTCAAATGTTATCTCACAATGGATTTCATAATGCTAGTGGCCTAGCTAAGAAGCATTCTGAATTTCAGAATTCAAATAATATAAATGGTCAAAAGTGACTTTTCACGTGGTCAGCTCAACTAATTCTCACCTTCAAACTCTCAGTCAAACTGGTAATTAAGAATTCTTAGAGACAACCACAGCATTCTATCAGGAATTACTAAACAAGAGGAATTTATGGTGGAAATGCTTGCAACCAAATTAATAGGTCTAACATTAATGAGATAAATACAATGATGATGCTTTATGCCTCTTTATGTATAAATTGGGGCGATCGATATTCGATGATTTCATATCATCAATTATGGACCCTACAATCCAGAAACGGTATGAGATGTTGGTGAGAAAGGGGATGGTGTATCAAATGCATATAATTGTCATTCATTAAATTCATTGTCAACGAAATGAGAGATTTCAAATAATATGGCTTTTGCGAGAATGGGCCTACATTGGTTTTGAGCGAACCCCACAAATAGTTTTTTTTTTTTTTTTCTTTTAGGATTTCACAAGAAACCCCCCCTATAACCCATAGGGACAATAAAGGCGCTCAAATTTTAATATTGACGGCAAAGGACTTCCCACTCTTCTTCTTTTTCTTTTTTTTTTAACTACGAGCAACCATATCGCCACTCATTAATGAACCATGAGAAGCGATATCTTCGTTCGAGAACGAGAACCCATGGGCTGTTCACATATCTCATCACAAGCTCTTCTACGTCCTCTTCTACTTCTTTATCTCCATCATTATCATTATCATCATCTTTTTCTTCCTCTTCCTCTTCTTCTATTAGACCCTCACCCTTTCCTCTGCCGCTGGAGCTTCTCCTTCGAGTCCCTCACCTCCCTTTCCATTGGTGGCCGGATCGGCCTCTAGAGTTCCTCTAGCCCCTCTTTCAAAGATGTCGTCACCGACCTCCTTGGTATCCTTCTTGCCTCCCTCTTCCTCTTTATTAGGAAATACCTGCCTCATCTGTACATTCCATGTGTCATCATAATCAAACCGCATACCAGTAATTGCGCAAACTGTGTATCCACACTTGGTATACTAAGTACTTTTTGCTCATTGGGAAATCCATCCAGCAAACATGAGATCGGATCTTTCAATCTTTTTTATTATATATTGTTCTCGAGATCAACAAAAAAAAGAAAAAAAAATCAATCGAAAATCATTTCTCTTCACAAAACTTTACATGGCATTGGAACTATTGTGGTACTGATTGCGCTAGCTGCCACATGACGCGCCGCTCCACAATTGGTTATTTCACTATGTCGGGCAACAGTCCTATCTCTTGAGAAAACAAAGAAGCAAACTATTGTTTCTCAATTTTCTACTGAGGCCAATTATCGCGCCATGGCCAATCTCACATGCTAACTTTTATGGCTCGAGGCTCCCCTATATGATCTTCACGTTTCTTATTCCCAACCGATGCGCTTTTATTATGACAGTCAAGTGGTTCTCCATATCACGGCTCATCCAGTCTTTCATGAATCCACTAAGCATATTGAAATGGATTAACACTTTAGTCATGAGAAATTGGCTTCTAGGGTCATCTCTATCACACACATTCTAGCTCGGCATCAACTAGTTGGCATTTTCACTAAAGCCTTGGGCCGTGATCAATTTTAATTTCTACCTGGCAAGTCTGGCGTTACGGATCTCCATGCCCCAACTTGAGGGGGAGTAATAGGAGATAATTGCCAGACCTATATATTCCCTGTATCACCATAGGCGGAGCTAGGGGGCATAGTCTTCCGCAAAATTTCAAAAAAGCCCTTTGGATAAATGAGATTGCTTTAAACACCCCCCCCCCCCCCCCCCCCCCCCTGGATAAATGAGATTGCTTTAAACACCCCCCCCCCCCCCCCCCCCAAATAAAAAAAAAAAAGAATTTTCTTTTTCACAGTGGCCCTCCTAAGGCCTAATTCCTAGTTCCGCCCGTGTATCACCATATATAACACCACGTAGGCGAACCACGTGCCAATAATTGTGCAAATAGTGTATACACACTTGGTATACTTTAGTCATTTTTTGGTCATTAGGAAATCATCCCACAAACATAGACTCTTTCATTCTTTTGTATTAAATCTTTTACTCAAGATACAAAGAAAATATCAATCAAGAATCATTTCTCTTCATAAAACTTTTTATTCTCCTCCTTTTGTTGCCTCTATAGATCCAAGTTTCACAATGATGCCCCAATTCCACGAGTGTCTATGGTCTAAAAACCACCGAAAACCCCATGCAAATGTATTCTTGTTTGGACTTTTTTATTGGGATTTGATGGATTTCATTTGATCTGCACACAATCCATGGATTTTGTTTTATCTTCAGATAATCCGACTTACACTTTTTTTTCTTCTCTTCTCTAGATGGGATCTGCACACAATTCATGTGTTCTCATATGGTGATATCGTTGCCCGTGGTTAATTAAGCAGCGATATCGCCATTTGTGGCCAAGAAAGTCAAAACAAACAAACAAAGAAAAGAAAAGAAAGAAAAGGAGGTGGGAGACCCTTTGCCGTCAATATTAAAATGTGAGGGCCTTTATTGTCTCTATGAGATCTAAGGGGATTTCCCTATAAAATCCTCTCTTTTTTTTTTGTTTGCACTACATTAGGAATTAAACCTCACACCACTCTATGCACAAAACCATGTTCCCAACCAACTAAGCTATAACTGAGGGACGTGAACCCCTCAAATCTTAAGTTTTATTATGTGTTCAAGAAGCTTGAGTCAAATGAACCTCTTTGGTACATTTGGTTCCCATAGCGATATATCTAAAAAGTAGAAAAAAAAATAGATTTATAAAAATAACTGTTTCAGTTTGTTGTGATTATCGGCTCCACGGCCAAATAGAGGATGGTTGCATGTGGTAGGTTAATAATAGCCAACGTAAAGCTGTTATCACAAGTCCAACTTGATTTCTGAGGACACAAAATTGAAAAAACAGAACTCATGTAGCTAGGAGAAAGCTTTGGAGATGATGACTGGATTCAACACAATCTTTGCTCTTGTAGCAATTTCCAAGTAATATTCAAACATCATAAATTTCCATAGCATGAACTCAAAGATTTCAAAAAAAAAAAAAAAAAAAAAAATAGAGTTTTCAATACTCTAAAAGATCATAGGCTCCTTAGAATAAGTTTTCGAATTCTTCTGACTGATTTACTAGGTTCATCTTGGGAGTCTCTTATCATTTTGATAATGCGTGCCTCTACTGTCATACTTATTGTTGTGCGCTTGCGTGTAGAAGTGTGAAACCTACAATCGAACAATCATACCACACAAGAGAAACAAGAGGATTTTATGTGGTTTAGCGATGCACATACATCCACGACATGAAAGTATTGATTAACATCTAAACTCTCCTTGAAGTCTAGGGTTACAGATCATATTGTATATATAATTTCCACTTTCTTAGCCCCTAAGAAAGTTCCGATACAATGAACAAAATACCCCTGACCTGAAATCCGGTCCGTAGCCAACCCAATGAACGACTCCAATAAATCCAAAGTACAAGACATAAAGCCAACACTTACAAATAAATACCTTTAATCTTATGTCATGGCACTCATTGACTTCCTTAACAGTACATAAGATTTTGAGACTATAATATATTGAAACCAATAAGATAAGAGAACAGAAGACAAAACTAGTCTTTAATGCAGTGCATTTTCCATGTACTAAATTCCAAAATCCTAACTGCTCAAGAACATTTACAAAATTGGAGCCCCCTTTTGGACTGTAAATAACCAATTCAGCATTGGGCATAGCTTCAAATGATGTGAATTTATATGAACAATCTAATAGTGGGCATTACTTTGATTGAAATGAGATTTGAGCCTCTGCTACTGGTAGATTGGAAAAAGGAGAGTTTGGTTATTTCCACAAGTGAGGATAGTGATCCTGGGTGATCCAACGCCTTTCTGGAATGTCAATGGACCTCGGGTTAGCCGTTTACCCCTACTACCAGAGCAAAAATATCTAACAAAGGCCCCTTTTTTCTTAGACCCTATTGATAATCGGGTCCTACTATGGATCCACATTTCTAAGGGATCAGGTTCTGATAAAAAAATAGAAAAGGATCAGGTCCTGACAAATACCAAGAGTGTATAACATATTTAATGCACAATGCATGTATCACATAAAAACATATGATATATCTTAATATATTATATCCAGTATACATAAATTTATAACAGATAATAGAAGAAAATATATTGGGATGATAATTAATGATGATAAAGGTGATAATATACTTTGCTATAAGTCTAATCTGAAGCCGGCCTGAGGTCCAATCAGGTCAATGAGGAGTTGGGTCTTGGTTAATTGAATCTGGATGTCAGTCTAACTTAGACCTCACTCCAACCCAAACCCCTTTAAATCCTTGTCACCAGCTGAATTACATGATTCCTTATAGTTGCCGTGCAGAATTCTCAATCCCCATCTTGAAAATAAAGAGGATTATGCATCTTTTTTGGACAGTGAAAATTGAAAATCCTGTACAGCTCTTGGAAAAAAAAGTGGCTCAGTTAATATGTTCATGCTATATACAATGGAATCAATAAGCACGTGTTAATTGTGCTACGAGGTCCTGTCAGGAATAGGCAACTCGTATACCTTCAATCCTATTTATATTCCTGCTACTACTACTACCACTTGAACACATGTCCAGCTACAGGAATATGTTACCTGTCCTCCATTCCCATTAGATCAAGGAATCTTTGCAGATTACAAGAAAGAGAGAGGGAGAGAGGGAAGAAACGTGAATGGATGAAAACAAGGCATTCATTAAAATGAAAGTGACTGGAAAGGGACACCCCAAAGATGAATTCCATGCCTCAGACGTTGCCATAACTAGGACCGTTGATTCCTTCTCCACTTGCTTTCCTCCTAAACAAAAAGGCATCTTGTCATTTACTTACTTCTCGAAATACATGTATTTCCACACAGTTCCAGCCAAGCAACCCGGCATAGTTTCCTCTGAAATGAAAGTCCCATTGAAATGCTCAAAACCCTTTTTAATTTCTGGCTCATGCCTACTTTTTCACTGAAATGGCCTGTTTCATCTCTCATTTGACACTTTCAGACACCAATGCTGTCGTGGTGTGCATTAACTTTGAGGGTTATTTCCATGAAAATGAAATGGAGCAGTTGCCACAGTGAAATGAATTACTGGTGGACATTTCCATCAGCCAAACAGGGCCTTGTGTACAAGGAAAGCATCAGAGATCATATTATAAGTGGCAGTCCATTTTAGCACTGGATTGGATGGATAAGATTGCACTGTCAAAGCCATGGGACACGGGTAATTGGTATCCAACAAGTGGGCCATAGATGGACGGTTCATATCACCCCCACATTCTCAGAAACCACCATTTTCATTGAATTGCTGCATTGCTAATCCTGGACCTGTATGAGGCTGTATCATCTTTGACCAGTTCATAGGTTGTAGTCTTCTTGCAGGCCATGCCGTTGATGTAATTGCTTATCTCTGATCTGACCGACGGCTCTGATTTGCCCAAATCGGCATAGGACTGATGATTTTGAGCTAATTATTACAGGGCATGTTCGTGTAGTTATTTTTCAGAGGAAAAAGTGAGGATTGCAAAAATGGCTTTCCATGCGATGGTGAAATCAATTTTTGGTGTGGATGGGCTAAATTTCCCACAATTCCCTTAAAAATAAATGCAGGGGGGGAATTTTTTTTTTTTTTCATGGAACAGGTTTTCCATGGCATGCTGCTGCTTTTCCGCATAAAAAGTGTGAAAACTAGTAATATTTTTCTACAACAGTGAAAGTTCTACATTTGGGTGCAATCATTTTTTAGAGAGAAAAAGGCAGAGAAATAAACAAACTTTTTCGGAATTCCATGGAAACCATTTAAGGTGGGGTTTATACTTGATTTTATTGTGAAAAGCAGAAGAGGTTTTCCACATAACTGATTTTCCAAAATGCCGTACAAACATACCCTCATCAGCTGAGCTACAACTGGGACTTTCTATTGGACTAATTATGTAAGAAAGATTTGATCACCTTGGCGACATTGTCCAAAGGTCGAAAACATTTACAGGACCTACTCTGGCCCCTCCTTGTGATCTGTCTTCCCTCTTGATGAAAGATCTCCTGTTTGTACAGCCAGGAAGTTTATTTTGAGAACACTGTACGGACTGACAGCACTTTTGGATTTGAGATGAAGGGTTTTTTTAATTGGCAATTTTGCATGGCACATATCTTGGTTTCAATGGTTTTGATAAATATGAGGTTATATTCCCCATCTCATTCAAAACTACACCAATCAGTTGGTTGGATATCTAAGCCCCCGGATGAATCTCATGTGGCTTTCACCCATGATCTCTATGGGAGACATCACCGGAGATCATAGCTGTTCTTATATATATTTCATGAATTTGGCCATTCATGTTTAAATTTCTCAAATAACCCCTCCTATAACTGAAATTGAATCAAGAAAAGGTGAAACTTAATAGCCAAAGTCCCAACCATCAGCCTAATAATATAAATCTTAGGGAAGTCAAGGCCCCATCTACACTGTTGTCTTATATCCTTTACTCTAACCTCTTTGATGATCATTGCCTCATTTCACCATGAATTTCTATGCACTCTATAGAAACAAACGAAAGTGATAGATTATGGGAAAAACCATAATGGACGAACAAGATTCACACCAATCCAAACAATAATTCGCAGTCTTAGTTGAATTCATTTGCCTAGCCTGTTTGTTTCCAGTACATTACATAGGAATTGAAAAAATAGGAATTCATGTTCAAATGAGCTCCATGAAAGAATTATTAAAGAGATGAAAGGGGTGACAGTGGAATACAAAGTGGTGATGTTGATGAGACATTGACTTCTCTAAGATTTAAATTACTATGATGATGGCTGGTCATTTATTTCCCATCTTCCCTCGATTCAATTCTCATTAAAGGAGAGATTATTTCGTATATTCACTTTTGATCTTCATTCTTAACCACATACGATATGAATTTTCTTGTATTCAGTTTGTATTTCTTTTTATCCAAACAAACATGCCCAAGAGGCATACATGATGTTTTTGAATGCTAACCAACTTTTTTTTTTCCAAAGCTATAGACCAATGTATTTTAAAAATCCATACAACCTATCTTATGAGGCCACGTCAATAAGAGTCATCTTTACTATCCATATCCTTGTTTGGCACTTTCCTTGCCTTTTCAACACTTTCATTATTATTCCCCCAACCGACACCTTCTCTCTCCCCCTAACTTCTCTCCATCTCTAGATAGATTTTCTACTTTCTAAAACATCAGTGCCCCTCCCTCACATGCAGTAGGTGTTAATATACTAAAGAAGGCAATGAGAAGTAAATAAGAGACTAAGAAAGCCATTTTCTGGGGCTTTTATTAGGCCTTATTTCAAAGAAGTAATATGATTGTGTTGGCCGGCTCTAGAGAAAAAGGCAGAAAAAAAGGACAAGGACAGGCCAATGTAGAATACATTATCCTTTCTTCCCTGTGCTTACATCAATCAATTAAAGCAAATTCTCCATGGAACCCTTTTGTTTTGTTCCTTCCTTCTTTTGGGTTTTCATGTAGTGGTCCACCTTTACACACCAACTTCATTTTAAATTAGCATTGATCCTGAATTTCAATCCTAAGGCATTATTCATCATTAGATTTCATTAGGGTAGATGATGAATAGCAGTCAAACCTTTGAGAACATAAAATCGAAGTCTAAAACTGTGGGCCTATTTGTTTCATGTAATTGAAAGTCTATAAGATTATTATATCTCTAAGAACCAAAGGTGAATATTAAAAAATTAATCATCAAATAACCTCCCTTTTAATGGAAGATAAGCAGTGAATACTCAGCTGGACAACTACTTTTCCATTGGAAAAAGCGTGGGAAGCAGAAAAGATTTTCTATGCTATAGTAAGATTCACATTTGGTGCAACCGCCGTTATGCGAGGAAAAGTGGAGAAACTGACAAACTTTTCACAATTTTGCAAAGAGCAGTTCTTAAATGGACTTACGTAGATTTAAGTTTCCACAACGCCATGCAAATGTGCCCTAATAATTCAATACCTCAAAAAGGTTAAGGTCCAAGTTACTTTATCTTTACTTTATATCCTTCACCTCTCACCTTGTACCCTTCATCCCTCACCTCTTCTATAAAATCCTTGGGTGAAGCTGATTTGATTAGAATTCATATTTTATGCAAATAGTACATTAATTTGATGAGTTCAATGATGGCTAACAATGTCCATGTAAATTCCCATTTCCATTTGAAGGTGCATGGTGTGGCATCAGATCAGCACAAGGACTACCTCAGCCGAATCTATTCGTTTTCCATCGTCTCAAGAAAGCTTTTTTTTTTTTTTCCTGTCTTTCTTTCTTTCTTCTTACTTCAGTTTCTTTGAGAATAGTTAGTAAGCTGGAGTGAAGGATGGAGATAGCTAGCTGTATTTTCTTCTGTACAAAGAACCAGACAGAAACAGAGACGTCTCTGAGGTGCATCCATAGTGAATTTGTCCACTGACCCTTCTAGATGATCATTGGATGCAAACTCCAACATGCCATGTATGGTTATGGTGGCAAGTCGGAATCATCTGAGTGTCTCACTCACACTTTCTGTAAGTGGGTGGAGTGAAACCCCAAGGTGGGGCCCACAGAAATCTAAATGGCTCAGATTGAATGCTCTCTTCTTCTATTGTATGTCCACAAAATTTTTTTAAGCAGTTAGAGTTGGCCCTACCATAAGATCAATCATATGATTAAGGGCGTATTTGTTTGGAAGAACTTCTAGCTAAGATTTCATGTGTGTGTAAGTTGATTGTGGATCATTTGGAATTGTATGGGGGGGCGGGGGGGCGGGGCGGCCTTTCTCTGTTTGGATGTGAGGTGAATTGAAGTGAGTTGAGGTAAAGTCTTCATTGGATAAAAAAAGACTGTTATATCAAAAGTACATAAATTTAAAATTTACTCTCTTTTATATGGAGAATGTTCATATGCATCTTTCCCTCAACATAGGGTGGGGGATACTTTTATTTTGGGGTCTTTTCAAATACAAAAGAACCCACCCCATATACTTGAAAAGTCAATTTTTTACTTAAAAAGACCCCAAAATGAAAATATCACTCTCCCTATAGTGAGGAAAAGATGCATATAATCATTCCCCCTTTTATACAATCTAGTAAAAAAGCAAACTCCTTACTTTTTATATGACAAAAAAATATCCCTTTTTTATACATAAAAAGTCAACAAGATTCTCGAATAGGAAACTAAAAATAAAAAACCATCATAATTTATGTATTTTATTCTCTATTAATTTGATATTCCACCTTTCTTAACTTTAACTCACCGTACGTCCAAACACTTATATGGTAACATTTGAGCCATCCTTTCTTGAGCACGTCCTTGGAATCTTTTTTAGCAGGGTAAAGACTGTTTTTTTCCAAGGTGCCGCCCACCTCTTGGACTATATCGCCCCACCACCACCACCGACCTTTTTCCATTCCTCATATAAAAAAGACACATTGGGTATTACGTGATATTACGTATGCCTTGTTGTTTATCAGCAGAGAGGAGAAATGACTATTCAGCCACATAGAAAAAAGTTACATAGTATCCAAAGTACAGGAACTAGAAAGATTGTACTGGATCTTTTAAGAGACGCACAGGCAGTGAAAATGGGGCCCAAGTACACGAGGGAAAAACTGGAGCTGCAAAAATGGGGCATGGGTCCAAGATTAGGACCTGTTTTTAATGCAAGTACTTGTTTCGATCCAATGGACATGTTCATTCTGACCATACATTTCATCATGGAGGTCCCAATTACCCATTGCCACCACCATCTATTATATAGGTATATTATAAGTACACTAAAATAAGGGTAATATTGTAAGTTTAAAATAGTTCTGTGAGAATTTTTTAAAATTTGACTGTTGAGAAGTTGAGGTGTTCTTATGTTATGGGTTTCTAATTCAAAATTCAGATTTTGATATAGTTCATGTTTTTTGACACAGTAAATAAAAAACTAAAACTAGTGAAAGTTTTACAAAGAATTAGAGAACAAAAATGTGTAATGCAACTATGCAAGCTTGATAGGCCTACCAGTACATAGGAAGATTTGGTAAAACTAAAGAGGTTTGTGCTTCAGTGTGAATGATTCTTATATATCACAGCAACTGAAAAAACGAAAGGAAGATCTTGGGTACGATAGCACAAACAAAAATGGTGTAAGGCAAAGTAGAAAAACCCTAGTAGGCATGTTTGAATGCATGGTGAATTGAAGTACGATGAGGTGAAACATCAAATTTAGAGAGAATAAAATATAAGGGGTTATGATGGTGTTTTATTTTTATTTTTTTTGTATAAATTTTTTTTTACTTTTTGTATAGAAAATTGAAATTTTTTTGTCTTTTAATGGAGAAAAAGGAGCTTTCTTTTTTAACTTTTTAAAAAAAATTCAGAGGGAATTTTGAAATTATATACTTTTGATGTGACCCCTTTTTATTTCTTGTCTGAATTCACTTTACTTTTACTTAACTAATTAATTGCCAAACACGCAAAATCTACCAATCATTATGATGACACTCATATCTACATTTATACAAAGAGCTGAATGTTGAAAAAAAAAAAGATGAAAAAAAGGGGTTATGGGCATGTTTGTTTCATGAAATTGAATGCATAAGCATAGTAAAAAAAATTATTTCTAAAATGGTTCAAATTAAAAAAATGAATGTGAATTTTCAAAGATGACCACCAAATTATCTCCCCTCTAATGGAAAATGAATCAAGGGTGGAAGAGGAAAACCCACCACCCCAGGGTAATTCAAATCCTAGGTAAGATGCGGTTGCATTTATGTCACTAGCTTATATCTTTCATCCATCAACTCATATATCGTTCACAACTCTCTTCTTTAGTAGTCCTTAAGTATTGGAGCTCATTTTGACCATGAATTCTTATGTATTCCTTCCCTATGTATTCCAGGAAAACAAACAAGCCCTATAGAAATTCTACAGACAGTTCCAATCACTAAGATGGTTGGTAGACGTACATTTGAGCACGCAAGACCAGAAACAGCCCATACACAAATAATCAAAGTGTTGCAAGGAACTATGAAATCGGGAAGACCCATAAATACTTCAAAAAGTAGTGTGAGGCGGAGGTCAAACTGAATGGTGTTACAAGGAGGTCGTGTTAAAGAATGGAGTTAGATGTGAAGACAGTAGTGAGTCATATTGATTAATGTCTAGCCCTAAATAGTAAATAGAGATAAGGGTTTAGATGAAACTCACTACCACATCTTGTCCACCAAATGTACCCGGCTTGCAACTAAAATTTTCCTTTTGATTTTAATTGAATCTTTGTTCAGTTCAGTTTCTACTAAACAATTCATCGAATAACATTAGAGAACGGTTTTCAAAATTGAAAATACTGTTTTCAGATAGCCAGTAAGAGAGAACAATACTCACCCTTCATGGGTTTACACTAATTACTGTTACAGTCAAATTCTAATCATATCTACCTGACCTCATGTAGATTACAATGTCCCTAACCCAATCCAAAAAAGAAAACAGGGAAGTTCTGGCTCCAAATCAAAAGCAGAGAAGCATATTACTTGAGCTTATTGAGAATTTTTGAGAAATTGGTGTAACATAAAAGAGAATCCAACCACTTATCTTGGAATTCTTTCTTCCATATATTCATAGGTGCGTTTTCATCCACAATTCCGCCTGCCAACATCAAAATCTCTGTTTTTTTTTTTTGTCTTTTTTTTTTTGTTTTGAACAAAAGAGCACATCAGGTTAGTCACTTCCAGTCACATTGGTAACCTTTCTGCAGTGGCAGTTGTACCTGTCCAAAGTTACCTGCGCTTGCACCAACACAAATACTGAGGTAAGGGCCCTTCTTCAACAACCCAAGGATGCATTGCAATAGTTTGCAAGACAATCCGCTGTTTCGGATCTGCAATAGAAACATTACAAAAATAAATAAGAGGAAAATAGCAGAAAAACCACTTTCTCTGAAATTCAAAGGCTGATCCAAGGTAAAAATGGATGAACCTTTGCAGAGAAGCCCCTGCAATAAGTCCTTGAGCTGTGGATTGATGCCCTCCGGGATAGATAATGGATTATTCACAATCTGGAGACAATTCCACAACTTTAGTAATGATAAATTAAAGCAGCAAAAGCCAAGCTTGAGAAACACGAACCAAATTAATAACAAAACGAAAAAACAGTAATAATTTTCAATGTTACTATTGAAGTTTTATTTTCAAAAAAATAAAATACACAGTAAATGAATTATGCAAATGGAATCAGTCAGCACCTTGTCATAAGTTTCTTGCAATGTATCACCAAGAAATGGGTATTGACCCAGAACCAAGTAGTATAAGGTGACGCCTAAAGCCCATGTGTCTGCAGCTTTGCCATGGTAGGCTAGCCCTGTTCGAAGGAAAAGGTCCATAGAAATATTAGTTTCCAGATTCTCACATAATATGTCGATTCATTCTTGGGATTTCAGAATGTATGTATTTCCTTTTAGTGATTTATAGATTAAGAGACTAAAGCAGTAAACCCTCACCTAAGCAGCACTCAGGTGCAGTGAAAGCAGGGGTCCCAGGAGATCTTCGAAGCTCATCATTATTGTCCTGTGATCATCATAAAGATGTGGGTAAGAGATTGCAACCAAGGGTCCAAGGAGTCTTCTAACCCTGGTATTAAAACTCGGCCAAGTCCAAGTCTTGGACTCAGACCTGGTCTTAACTGAGTAAGGTCAAGGTCGACTGGGAATCGATTTTTATGGTTTTGGGCTTTGGGGACAACTTCCAACTATTAAGCTTCCCAGAAACCACCACCATTCCCATCCAAGCTCTTGAGTGCTAACCACTCCATCTTCCATGACTATTTCTTCCCATCCTTGTACTTGCTCCACACCAACCAATTCGCTGCATTCACAATCAAGCACAGTGCCACCAGCAACCACCCCTCAGGCTCTGGAACAACATCTTCTCCTCATCGCCCTTCAAATGTGGCCCAGCACTTGGCCCGAACACGTTGCTGAGTTTCAAAACTGCTGGCCAAACTCCGCCCCAGCCCATAGATGCCGATCAGCAGCATTGATGATCTGGAGGAACGATCTGGCCAGCATCTCCCACAACGGATGTGGTCACAGCTCCAAGGATGACAGGCTGCTAGGATGCACGGTGACAGAGGGCTGTCACAGTTGTCAGGAAGATGAGGGAGGGATGAGAAGTGATCACCTTCGGAGTAGTTGTGATTTTTACAGGGTTTTAGGCACTCGAGGACGACTCAAGACTCGACTTGAGGGGTTACCAAATTGACCCCATGTTCGAGTTTTAAGCCTTGCTTCTAACTATGACTAGCAAAATAATTGGTCAGTCTCCTTCATGAGATTGATTAAACTCTAGTAGTTAATATGTCAGCTAATGTATTGAAGCACAAAGAAAAACTAATTTGTGCTGCATTTAAAGTTGTTAAATGTGAAGCATACACATTCCCTTTCTCATACATGATATTCATGGTTTACTAGGAAGGCAAGGTTGCCACCCATATAAGAAGTTATTTTATTTCTGGGTGGTGGTATATCATGGTGTTTCCCAGGTGCTTTAGCTGAGCTAGCAAAAGCATGGAGATTCAGGCCATTCCATGGACATGGGCTCCAGTTGGAGGATTGTTCCCTTTGCCATTATTTGGTCCATGCGGATGGGAAGGAATAGCAGGAGTTTCAAAGGAGTTTCTTCTTTGGTTGCAGACATTATTCTGGTAAGCCTTTCGATTGCAGATGGGCTGCGATTAGGAAGGAGTTCAAAGATATTTTTATGTGCATGTCTTGCGGGGGTGGCTAGGGAGAGGAGAGATCCTACGGGATTTTAGAGGGAAAGTGTTGGCAATGGTTCTTATGCCAGTGGGTGTCAAAAATTTAAAAGAAGCAGAGGTATTGGCAACCCTCGAAGCATTGAGGATCTTTTCTTCTTCCTTTCGAGGCAAGCTATGGTGGAAAGTGATTCTATGAATACCATTTCGTGGGTATCAAGCTCTTTTCCAAAGCCATGAAAGCTTCAGTTCACATTTAATGAAATAGAGCATCTTTCTTCCCAGATACAGGTTGAGTTTTCTCATATGGGTAGATCACCTAATTCTATGGCAAATGCTTAAGCTAAGCAAGGGGTGGATAGGGTATCCCCTTGGGTAGTTGTTTCTTTGTAATGTGGTTTACTCTTATACCCAGCATCCCTTCTCTCTTAGGGTGCTTCGATTTTCTAGTAAAAGTTACTGTTATTGATAAAAAAAAAAAAAAAATTGGTTTACTTGGAATCTGGAAATTACTAGGATGGTGTATTTGAAAGGCTGAAAAAAAATCGCATGACTAATGTCAGTGTTCTTTATTAGCAGAATGTTTCCTTTTCCAAATGCATATTAGATTGCCCTAGATCTCAACATCCTTATATTGTGTGGACCTAGTAACATGTGTTTGTCAACAATCTAGTGGTTTCCTTGAAGTGTATCAAAGTCACTAGTTGGATATCAGAAAACAAAAACATCCTTCAATATACAGTGAACCCAAACTAAAACATTCTTCAATTTAGAATGAACCCAAGTTAGAGCTGCATCAATTGAACTGACAACTATGGGACTAAGAGATGAAATCCTACCCAATGGAAACGTCCAGAACTAGTGAACGGAGCCGCCCAAATCTCCATTCAACACCATGCCACCCACTTTCCCAGAGGACATCACATTAGTGTGTAGATAATGAGCTCTGGGTTCACCCAATATGCAATGGGGTGCCAACATACTTTGCCACCCACAAAATCCATGCATAATTGATAACTTTGTGAAGAAGAAACTGTCAAGGGGTTTTATCACTATTGGCAAAAAAATTAGAATTTAGAAACACCAGAGCAATCCATATCAAGTTAACCTGATCATATTAATTGGCTTTTCAGGCACACAATTCCAGCATGTGGTTCATCAAGTACTTAACTGCATAAAGGGGCACATAGCATTCTAATGCTCCTCATGGGTGGCACTCCATTGCAAAATCCAACTCAGATTGGGCTAGCTATTCTTATGATCATTGGTGTACTTCTCAAAATTGTGCCTTCGTCAGAGAAATTTCAGTTGTGTGGAAGTGGAAGATTAAAAGGTAGTTGCTGGCTGATCCAATGATGAGTCAGATATAGCGCCATAGCACATGCATACATTAATTGATGTGGCTAAAATCATTATAGAGTTCTTTTCTCAAAAGTTATCTGGTGGCTGTTGTCTGAACTAACAGAATTGAGCTTTGAAATGTGAAATGATAACCATGGTAGCTTTACACATGTTTACCAATTCCACCATGAACAGACAACGTATATTGAAGATTACATCAATTCTATAAAAATGAAATCGCATTCCATTAACCTAAAACATGGCATCCCACTTGTAGCTATGCTTGGATCTTCACAATAGCCGAACATTAGCAGTCAGTGCGTTACACGTGCATTAACATGTAGATATAAACTCACTTTTTTTTTCTTTTTTTTCTTTTTTTTTTTTTTTGATGAAAACTCTCAATATTGTAAGGGATTGCTGAGTTCATCTCATCACATTCCATTGACTGGGGTCTGACCTATAAAGGCTATGGGATGCCATCTATTCAGGGCCAATGCGTATTTCACAGAACCCAACTTCATTAAATACAAAAACCTTGAATCAACTGAAAAATCATCACCTTTCTTCTTGATTCAATTTGCCTTTTGCCAGAGAATGGAATTCATAATAAGAACCACAGATGGAAGACCAAAAAGGAAAAAGAAAAGTGCTATCAAGAAAACAGGACCAGATAAAGAAGGAATGATGGATGAAGAGATAGAACCAAGTGAAGGAGGACTGGAAAATAAAGAAGAGGAAGGTAATTATTCAGTGCCCCCACAAGGTTTCTACCACAAGTAAGTCAAATAGGGGAAAAGAACCTAGGAGTTTTCTTCATTTGAAAAACTTAACATTACAGCCCGCCAGTCACATTAGCTAGAAAAGATATCAATAGACATAAATTTTCTTAGGACTTGAACAAGGAAAATTTTCCAAAAACAAGAATTGCAACAATGGCAAACATGACATGGTCGATTGTGGACTGATAGAAAACAGGCCAAGGGATGAATGATGGCATAGTAGACCACATGAACCTGACCCAGATAAAGCTTACAATATGATGATGAGACAAGGAACATCACTTTAGTAAGTTAAATGATTGGATGTCGCTTATCTTCCTCTTAGTATAAAGAATTAGGTATGCTATTCTACAGACAATTTTCTCCTGGACACCTGTGCACTCCACATCAGTGCCATCCATCATGCGGGACCTGGTGAAATCATGGGTTCCCGCCTTTGAAGATGGTCTGGATGCATGCTCCCATTGGAACGCATGCACAGGAGAAAATTTTCCGCTATTCTACATTATATTAAAATTTCAAAGGATGCATTTCATTAAGTAAAAACCCAGAGAAGGATATATAATCAAAGTACCTCACCTTGAAAACATGGCTAACACTGAAGTCTCCTATTTTCACCACTCCACCTCTTGTAACCAGAATGTTATCAGGCTTAATGTCACCATGAACAATGTTCTGCCAGTTAAAAAAATAATCAAGATGTGCCAAAACTAACAGCTGTATTTGAATGCAAAAGGTGTTTCAGTTTCTACCCACTATACACACAAACACACACTTTTTCCCTTTTCTTATATTGGCACAAATTACCCACGGACAATAAAACCCATGAAAAGAAATAACATGCAAAAAAAATAAAATGATAAATAAACTTACTGGCACTGATAAACCCAGAGATCTTAGATTGAAGTATAAACAAAACTGAGATATGTGGCAACAAATCTATATCCTGAACAAAAATAAATGTAGAACATAAAAAAATCACCACTACGTCACCACCACGAACATCTTACATGAGCATGGAGATACATGAGCCCAGAAACAATGTCGCGCAAGTATTTTCTTGCAGTCATGTCTCCTATGCCACCTGGTGGACCAGAATCCTCACATGTACATTTTCCTTCTACATACTCCAAAACTGCACCCGCGCACATTCATGCAGGTGCACGTGCACAAAAGAACAAAGCAGAATATCTTTTAGTCCTCCAAAAAATGAGAGATGGCAAGTAGTTCAGGATAGGATGAGTATCTGTAATGATAGAACAAGAAATACCCAAGTACAAGTGATCTGCATTTGGGTCATCAATGACCTCAGTTAGATTGACTATATTGGGATGGTCCAACATTTCCATGATTGAGACCTATAAAGAACAAAAACAAAGTTATTACTTTTTCCCTTGTACTAAAATTATTTAGAAAGAGAACACACCCTAATCATTTTTATATGCATATTACACAAGTAAGAAGGCATCTTCTGCATGTTAAATTCATAGAGCCAGTTCTTCCATTCCCGTCAAGATGAAAAGAATCTAGAATTGAACATGATTCTTTCTCTCTTTTTTCTTTTTATCGGTAACATGGATTGAACCCACAACCTCAAGGTTGCAATGCCATGTGCTCTTGTTAGACTGTTCCTGTGTTCTGGTCAGAATAAAATGTTTTGGCCAAAATATACTGCTACACAAAAAGTTCTTTTTGGGCCCCCATAATCTTAACCATAGATAACCTTTTAGAAAAAGATTAACATTTGTACAGAAAAAAACTATACCCTTACTCATCATCACACGTGTGAATGGTCACACAGCAGTTCTGTACTTCCAGGTTTTTTTTTTTTTTTTTGAGCAGAAGTATTTCCAGTGCTTGTCATCATAATATACATGCATATCTTATAAGATCATTGTAGATCTATAATCAAAGAGGGAATCTTCTAAGTTCAAATGCAATTATGTGGGGAAGCAGTGCCACGAAGGGACCACAGAAATTCACTAATATTTTAAGGAAGATTAAAGAATTTACGAACTCCATTAGTGATTTTCTTCCATAACCAGGGTGTTCCAACATTATTGCTATAATTATTTTTCAAATTAATGTGGCATATGGAACATATGTATACAGAGAACATGAGTATTATTGTAGTACTATTTGATATAGAAAAGGGATATTTGACTAACAGAATTTCGGTCATAAAAAAAAGGATTTTTCAGACACCCCGCTTTGCATTCTAATTTTAAAGTAGCTCTTAATGAATTGATATTTCTTAAATTGTCCAATAACTCCCAAATATTTATGGCTAGATCCCTTGCCTGATGGAAACAAAATGCCATCAGCTAAAATGCAATGAGTGTGTTAATTGGTCATTTTGCCCATACTATAATGGCAGCACTTCTCCATGCATTTCTACCTCCAGTCAACCATCATGCAATTAAGAAAATCATGTGGGCCCACCAAATGAAAGAATTATGGCGACCACAGCCACCCAATGATAGAATGGGACCTGATATTGTGATCATCCACAATAGTAGTCTCCATGTAGGGCCCACTTGGGATTACATCATTAGGGTGAGGAGAGGGGCAATTGTGTTTTCAGAGTGGGTCTGCTGTTAGATTATTGGATGGGCCTCATAGTGGTGCATCAGTAAGCAGGTAGAACCACCATGATTCCATCCATCATTGGGTTGGTGGGGAGCACACACCACACGATCCTACCATGTTGGAGAGAGAGAGAGAGAGAGTGAATTTGTGATGCATGCCAAGTCCGATAGTTAAAGTTTCTGTTGAAACTTTCTATTGATCTTTCTTATTCCCAAGAATCAATTGACGACTTCCTATCACATCACTTTTTCTTTTCTTTTCTTTTTTTTTTTTTTTTGGGAAAAGTTACCACGTCACTTTTATAAAGAAACATGCGAAAATAAAGTTCAATTTCACCAATGCTCTCAAACTAGAATAGTCAAATATCATAAATATAGAGAAGGCAAAACCTTAGCTCACGAGTGAGAATCCCATCTCGTTTTCAACATTGATCTCTCTCTCTCTCTCTCTCTCTCTCTCTCTATATATATATATATATATATATATATGGAAATATCCATGCGCATCCATCCCTCACCATATTATGGTGAAGGACAATATAGTTGGGCTGACTTTATGATACATCCAACCCATCGACACACATGGGACACCCTAAATGACATTGGATCCACTGAGTTTATACCAATCCGAATGGATTGGACCGTTGGATCGAGGGTCAAAATTTTCCCTTTAATATAGAGTCGTTAAATTTGTGGGCCATGGATGAAGTGGTTAGAGGCATGGGATTGACCCCAAACTTGATATATGGGCCCATCCAAGATGCCTCTTTCCATCCCCCACAAGTACCATGATCGGTGGGGCCCAAAGTTTGTCCCTCACCATATGGTGAGGGATGGATGCACATATGTATGGGCACGACTCTCCTAAGCTCAAGCTTTGGATGAAAATCTATAAGCTCACACTTGTGAGGCCCACCCTGGGTCTATCCAAATGGACCAAACACACAACCCCCTTGAATTGCACATGACCACCAACTTTTGGTCAGATCCGAATTTATTGGACCGTTGGATCGACCATAGATGAAAATAGCGGCCGATATATCGGTCGTGGCGGCAGTGGCCACCATGCTAAATCGGAAAAAGCAGGTGTCGCACCCATAGCGGCCTGTATCGGCCAATACATAGCCGTGGCGGCCGCTACGGCCACTACATTGCAGTGGCGGCTAGGCTGGGTTCATTTCAAGGCAGAAAAAATAAAAGAAAAAAAAGGAGAAGACTCATCTCCACAGCAACGAAAACAAAAGAAAGAAATGAAGAAAAAAAAAAAGAGCAATGGAAGAATACATACCTGTGCAGAACCTCGCTGACACCACCACCGTCACCGTCGCTGTCCAACAGTAGCACCAGGCACCAGCACATCACCACCAGCAGTAGCAGCCGTCGCCGTCTAGCAACAGCCGACGCCTTCTTCTTTCTTCTTCTTTTCTTTGTTTCTTTTTTTCTCCTTCTTCCTTTCCTCTTCTCTTCCTTTCCCTCTCTCTGCATTTCTCGACCTTGGGCTCAAAAGGCGAAAATAGGGTTTCAACCCTCTCAACGTTCTGGACTCTTCCATTATAAAGCACGTGGATGCATTGAATGGCCCGAAAGACCCAATCCAATATTAAACGCTTCATATTACTTATAAAATTTGTGCGTGGGGCCTACTGTTGATGATCCCAACTCCTAACAAATTTATCATTTTTAATAATAAACCTATGAACACAATATTATACATTATTAATCCTACCATTAATTACTTAAATATAAAATAGGCTTAACAAAATTTCATTCTTATTGCAATTAATTAAATTTAATTAGGCTTAATTAAATTTCACTCTAACTGAAATTAAGGCCCTAGCTAAATTTGACTCAAATAGGTAGGGGACCTAACCAAATCTTAAATTGACTCTAATGGGTAGCCCCACTACGATACGTAGCACCCGCTTCGTAGCGGTTTGGTGGCAGGCGTAGCTATTTTCATCATTGGGATCGACTGTGTACTGATCCAAATGGACTATTGACCATTAAACTTTGAAGCCTAGATAGAGATGACAGAAATCACGGTTAGGCTATTTTTTGCAGAGAGGATGTCCTAAGGAGTCCTTGAAATCCATCTGCGCCCCCCCCCCCCCCCCCCCAAATCAATCCCCATGTGGGTCTTTAGGTGGGCCCCACAACACACTTGAGCTTACCTTATCCTAAGCTTCAGCTTAGAAGAGCTGCCCCCTATATATATATATATATATATATAAGGAGATGTTCCTATGAGAAATATCTCTCACCTTATATGAGAGATAGGGGTGGTGGCCCTCACACTTAAGTTGTTGGCATTGGATATGGATGTGAAGGCCCCCACCCCTATCTCTTACATAAGGTGAGAGATGATATCTCTCATAGGAGCATCTCCTATACACACACACACACACATCTCAAAAGAACGAAATGGTTTTCTTCAAAGCGGGATGAAAAGGAGCAGAAAACCAAAATTGGGTCAAATTTAGATCCAAATAATAGCAAATCATAAATGGGTGACTCATGCTTCTTTTGTACCAAGCAGATTTGGATCATGGTACTTGTTCCCTGATTGGGATTTATAGTATGATAGATGAACTATGGATTTAAAACTTGGCTGAGTCCACGTCAACTCAGCAGAGTCAACTTGGATTCGGTCAAGACAAAGTGAGTTAAAGTCTGCATCTAGTCCCTCCCCCCCAAATCAAGCCTCTTAATTAGCCCGTTTAAATCAAGTAAAAATGGGTTCTGTTTCAAAAGAAAGAGCTTTCATTATTCCATGGAAATCATTTCATCTTCCAAGCCATTTGACCATTCCACCCTCCTAATTAGCCCCATAAATTAAGCCGCTTTATTAAATTAAGGGGCAATGGATTTTGTTTCAAAAAAATCCCTATAATCTTCTCTTAGTGCACGTTTGTGTAGCCCATTTCCGCAGAAAAGGATGTGGTTTTCTGCGGAAAACTCATTTTTCATGTGTTTGGTGCGGCAGTTTTCCGCGGAATTGCTTTTTGGCCACGTCAGCTTTTTCCTTCCTAGGCATGGAAATGGACTTCCTATGGGGGATGGGAGGGTATGGGAAGTCCATTTCCACGGAAAACTGACCCCCCATTTCCTCACTCCCACCCCCACTCCACCCAGCCACCCTCTTTCTTCTCCCTCCCCTCCCAACCCCACCTACCCACTCACCCACCCCACGCACATACCGACCCACCCACCTATTAGTTTTCACTAAACAGTAGTTTTCACTAAAGAAATCCACAGTTGCACCAAACAACATTAGCACCAATTCATCAGGGAGATTTTTTTTTGCACCAAACATGAATTTCTAACTTCCTTAGAAAACCTTTTCTTAGGTATTTAAAAACCATAGAATTTGTTGATGTGGCAATTTCATCTTTCCATGGAAGTTGCCTCTACACAAAGGTGCCCTTAGGAAATGGTTTCACTTTCCCAATCCAATTTTTTCCCTTTTCTTAATCTTAAATCAGTTTTCCATCATTTTAGGATGGGATCCAAAGTGTGGTTCAACCAAACTATATGTGGGGCGAGTCACCCGCCAAGTCCTAGTTTTAAATCCTTGGAATAAACAAATTGGCCTAAATCCAGCCCATTGACAACCTAAGGAGAATATATCGAAGCACTTTTCGGGATCAAATTGGTCTTCCAATATTATCTTCAATTTTCATATCCATTAAAGCAAAGTTATTGATTAACTCGTCACATCCAGCACTAGGGGTGTAAAAAAAAAAACCAAAAAACCGTATAACCGAACCGAACCGCAGTTAATACGGTTTGGTCACGGTTGCGGTTTTTTAAATCGAGAAACCGCACTTCACGATTTGGTTACGGTTTTTGTCTCGACTCACGGTTATTAACCGAACCGAACCGTTAACCGCGGTTCAGTTAACCGTGTTCCCAAAACACATGGTTAACCGAACCGTTTCGCTGATAAATAAAAAAAACCTAAGGGCCTAAATGGATTTTTTTTTCTTTACAGTAACATATTATGCCATTCTATAGCTATGGTTTTTTTTTTTTTTTTTCACAGTAAGTTTGATTGGTAAATGATAAAATTTTTACAAATTTTTTTAAGTGACAATTAACCGCAACCGAACAATTAACCGCGGTTCGGTTTTTAACAGTTTTTTACGGTTCGGTTACGGTTACGGTTTTTAAAAACCAAAACCCGTGAAACACAGTTCGGTTAACCGTTTTCCCAAAAACCGTGGTTAACCAAACCGTTACACCCTTATCCAGCACAGTCAAGATATTTGCTCCGAAAACACCCAGTCTACTCATTTCAAAATGGAAATATCAACTACTTTCTTCAAAATCACACAAATATCTATGAATGCACAAGTTAGACATGGGAGCAATCACATCTGTTCTCAAAGTTATAACAAGAAATGCAAAGCACTCACCTCCCTAAGAACATCTGTCATGGCAGTTTCAGAAGGTGCCACTCGCAATTTTAACAAATGGGATTTGTGAAAAGCCTGTGCAAACAAAAACTTGGTTCACTAAAGATGAATCTATATATGAGGAAGAGAGAGAGGAAAAAGTCGTTTCAATCAGCACGGATGGCATAAATATTAGGTCAAAAGCAAGAAGAATGCCCACAAGGCAGTCAAAAAACACATACATGCATACATACATAAACATGAGATAATGGTGTTTTCATGGTTTAATCAGTGTGGATCGCATAGATATAAATCAAAATGTATAAGCATGCCTAAAAGGCAATTAAAAAAAAAAAAAAAAGGAATCTTAAATGCAACTGATTTCAGTAGATAAAAACTTGCTTCAAAATGGGCAACGGATTGTGCCGTATCGTATCAATACTAAACTTTTTATGTGTAAAATCCATGTCCCAGACACGTCTATGGCGTGTCCATGCCTTATCCATGCCATATATGGGCATCATAGCTTTATTTTATAATTTGATTAGTCACTAAACCCTTAACCTAACCTCAAGTTTGCAATAGGAGCACCTTCCTCTGTGCCACAAGCTCATCTAAAATCCAACTACTACAGCTAGGCATTTTCATATTGGTGCTCTTATGACCAATCAATATATTTATGTACCCAAGTTCAGGTTCACACCTGATTGTGGGTCCCACCGTTGTTCCATTTGAATGGACCAAAAAAGGACACTTCCTATGGGGTTTACACTGATTCGAATGGACTAGACCAATGGATCAAAATTGATTTTTTTTTTTTTTTTCATTTTAAAACCGTAAAACTTATGAGCCACAGATCAAGTGGTTAGGATGATGGGATGGACTTGAAATCTCACATATGGTTCGGGCCTACTTGAATCTTTCCATCTCTACCCAAACATGAGACAACAAGAGGGGGTGGGGAGAACAAAGAGTCATCATCATCAAAGCCTTGTCCCAACTATGTTGGAGTTGGCTACACAAATTATGTTTCTCCGTTCCGATCTATCTTGAGGCAAATCCTCAGTAAAGTCGCACTTCTTCAGATCTATTTTTACTACCTATATCCACGTTCTCTTTGGCCTAACCCTTCTCCTTGGTAGTCCATCAACGTTCAAAGCCAAACTTTTCCTTACCGACGTCGTTGCTGGCCTGCGTTGGACATGCCCAAACCAACTCAAATGAGTGTATCTAATTTTATCAACTCAAACGAGTTTATCTAATTTTATCTCCTATTGATGCTACCCATAAATGCTCTCGAAAGCACTCAAATTTAATTCTATCATTCCTAGTTTTACCACACATCCACCTCAACATTCTCATCTCTGGGGAGAACAGAGAGTGAGGGAACAAAAAAGAAAGAGCATTTCATGGCATGTAAAAGCCTAATGTTTAGAATTTTCACGATTCAAAACATAATATATATATATATAAAGAAACATTTAGAATTTTTCAGGAAAAAAAAAAAGAGCCTAAACATTTGGAAAGAGAAACACGACCTTAATTGCATAGCGGTTTCCATCTCTGCTACTTCTGTAAGCAGCCTGTTCATTGAGTGAAAGTTGGAAGGTTAATGCATATCAAGGAGTAGACTTAGCACTGATAGAACTAGTCTTACCACTTTGCCATAGCTTCCAGAACCAATCTTATACTCTCGAACATATTCGTTGACCATTTTATTTCCATTTTCATCCTGACAATGCATTCCATTTCAACAGTCAATGGTCCATCAGCCACAGAGGTAAGAATTCATTATAAACAAAGGGCATAGTATAGCAAAAAACTCTAGGCCTTCCTCAATGAAAAAAATGGTGGTAGCACATTATCCATTAATATCTAAGATATCTTTTCCTCAATAACTTATTCCAAACATGTTGCAAAAGATCTACTTTTATCATTGGTCGTTGTTGTTGCTGTTATTATTATTATTATTTTTCTTATTTCTTTTATTTCTACAATTACTTTAAAAAAATCCCAAGCAAGATTTGAACTCAAGTCAAAAACCCCTCAACAAGAGATGCAAACACGGGCCTTTAATGGGCTCGGTCCTTAGTTGGTCTTGGGCCTTCAATGGGCAAGTTTGAGCATCTTATATTTCTTCTCAGATGGGCTCAGAGCTGATGTTGGGTTCATGTTGGACTCAGTCCTGGACTTGGTCCTTTAATCCTTATCAGGCCAAACCTGGACCCAAGTAGGTCTGGTCGGATTCAGCGCATTGACAGCCTTGGGTAATCACCTCCCCTTTCTATAGCACGGCTAACCTATGATCAATCCACCCTGTTGACTCCCGCCACCCCAACCCAAAACACCAAATGAACAGGCATCACCTAGCATGACACTCATCCAAACTGTGGGCACAACTAGATGGAATTTTGATAAAACAAAACTTACAATACCATTAAGATTTTAGGCAAATTAAATCAAAGGTTATGATAATTTGATTGGGTCAATTTCCCCCAACTTTCTCATCCCCTCGGCCAACAAGTGGTTAACTACCTTAAAAAAACATGATGGTTCTGTCTCTCTCTCTGCCCATAAGCGCATTTAAAGAAGGAGAAAAAGTCTCCATAGAAAACATCCTCTCATTGGGCATTAGATGAGGCAAAAACGCCCCTTTTTTAAGGGGGCGTTTTTCAGAATTTCATATATAAGGGAGGTCTGCATGACGCCCGGGCGTTTTGGAGAGAAAAAACGCCCTTTTGTTTGGCCAATAAGAGAAAGAGGAGTTAACGAAAGAAGTTACAATCTTTAAAGCCTTCAAATCCGTTCAAAATCTTGAGAGCACGTATTTGAAAACTTTATCTTCTTTAGGAAAGAAAGATAAAGAACAAGCTTAAATTTAGGGATTTATACCACAAGGCTTAACTAGCTTTCCTTAAAAAGAGGATCACAATCATTTGCTTATAGGATTATGTGGCACTTAAATTTAGGGATTTATATCACAAGGCTTAAATAGCTTTCCTTAAAAAGAGGATTGCAATCGTTTGCTTATACGATTTTCCATTAGGAACTTATGGCACTCTTTGATGGCCCCACTTATAAAAACTTAACCAATCAATTAAATGCTTCCTCTCTTATGAATGTTTACTTCTAAGTCATGGGGAATCGTTGTTGCAATTAAACAAGAGATAAGGTAGGGCAAGTTAATAAATGGTGCATTTAAAGAAGGAGAAAAGGTCTCCATAGAAAACATCCTCTCATTGGACGTTAGATGAGGCAAAAACGCCTCTTTTTTGAGGGGGGCGTTTTTTAGAATTTCATATATATATATATATATATATATGAACATGGTGGGAAGCGCTACACTGCACCTGGACGTTTTTTAGGAGAAAACGCTCCTCCTAGTTGGGCCCACTGTGATGCATGATGATCATGGAAGTCCATTGATGGAAAGATCCATGTGAGGCCTACCTATATGCAAAATATTGAGTCCATAAGATCATCCTAACCTTTTGACCAATGACACTAAAATTTAATGGTTTAGAGGCATCATTTAATCATGATTTCAATCCAACAGTGAGGAAAAGTTGGATGAGTGTCAAACTTGTGACCATTCATGGGGGTTAGCGTGGGTGAAAAGACTAGATTGACTCCACATGGGCCCCATGACAAAAAAAAAAGAGGTGTGGAAAAAGATATTGTGGGGTTGTTTTTGAGAATTTCCCTATAAATATATATATGGGAGATGCTCCTATAAGAGATAATCTCTCACCTTAAATGAGAGATAGGGTGGTGTGTGTGTGTATATATATTGTGTGTAGAGAGAGAGAGAGGTACACACACTTCTATCTTTTGTATATCACACATGCACGTAGAGATTTGCTCACTTGAAAAACACTTCTCCTATGATTATATATAGAGAAATTCTCTCCTATGTGATGTCTGCATGCAAACATCCTAATCTAGATGTTAAAGAGGCAGGGGCCAATCAATAAATTGGAAGACCCCTGAATTTCAGAGCTTTGACCGTGATGACGTAATGGCAGGAGAAAATTACCATATATTTGCGTGCGTGTATGTATAGTGTTCACATATAACTCAATGAGAACCATCTTCTGGGGCCCACCTAGATGCATGCCAAGCATTGGAATAGGGGGATTGAAAGGTCTATACTTGTATTAGAGATGCCCAAAAGAATTAGCATACTCTTATAAAGTATATATCCCCAAATAAATGGGATAAAGCTTTCATGATTATGATGAATCAATAACTATAGATAGAGATTTTGAGGCCCAAATCCAAAGGTGAAAGTGTATTCAAGGAAATGGGTGTTCCAATCCAATGGTTAGACATAGATCCAGGGGCCCCGTGTACAGCCAATTAGATCATGGAAGGTAGATTTTACTTTCCCTTTTTTTTACTCTATAGAATCCTTGATTGATAAGTGTAAGGTCCCCGACCTTAATAGGGTATTTAAATTCCTAATATTGGCGATTAGCCTAATTAATTGTGATTCTAGCTAATTAGGCGGGTTTAGTGGCTAAGCGAGTTTCTTTTATCATTAGAAAGGGGTTTGCAAAGTTTCGTTTGATCTCGAGTGCGATTAATCTTAATAGGGGGTTAGGTTGTGATTAATAGGAAAATTGGGCATTTTTCCGGAAAATTCCATTTTCGCCGAATTTGGGCTCGTTGGAAAGATCTTGTCACGCTCGTCATCTTTTGTTCTTGACTGGTCATGATTTGACGCCCCGAAGTCCCTCAAATAATTGCTTTTCTATCATTTCACTCAAAATGGGCATTTTGGTCATTCTCTCCACCATCCCTCAAACCCAATGTTAGGCCCCGCCCCGGACTAATCATAATTAAGACTAATTAATCCCAATTAGTGTTGATTAAGCATGATTAATTGTGCTAATTGTGATTAACGAACTAAATGAGTTGGGTTAGTCTCAAATGACTGAATTAAGCTTAATGAAGTGAACTTGAAAGGGGTTGAGTTGATTAAAAAGAGTTTAAACTCAAACAAGGTAAACTAAGGACCTTTTTGTAAATACGAATTTTCTCGTATTTCATCGAATACGGAAATTCTTGATACCAACGTGTGTATCTCGAAGAGTACATCAATTTTCATAATACACTTAGTTTCATTTGACCTAAGGTTGGTCAAGTGGGTCTTCATTGACCCAACATGTGAATAAGAAAGTGGAAGGGGACTTAAGTGCAAAAAGTTCCTTATATATGCTAAGAGATGAGCCTTTCCCCATTTTTCAAACCCTAGGCACCTCTTCTTCCTTTTCTCTTCCATTTTCTACATCAAGAGTGGATATTGAGAAGGAGTTCAAGTGATTTTGGGAGAAGCTTCATCTACTTCATCTTCTCCATTAGGCCATCCTCCATTGTTGAAAGCTTGGAGTTTGCTTGGGAGAGATTGTGCCAAAACTAGCCAAGCAAAAAGGGGTTTTTGGTCAAGAAGCTTCCAAGGAGGCAAGTATAAGCATCTATTGTGAATAATGTTAGTTATTGTAGAAGGTTCATAGAATTCCATTGTTGTAGCTTTTGTGCATTTCCATTGAATGTTGAATGGCTTTGTTAGTTATGGATTGATGGAATGGATTAGGAATGTCATTAATGTGTGGATTGAATGATGAATGAGGAGTGGACAGGAGGTCCAAAGTTATTGCAGGTGATTGTGGTAATGAATGGAGAAAGGAGTGAAGAAGAGAGAAAGTTGCAAAAATCCAGGTTGGGTTATCTGAAGCGTTCGCTCGAGCGAACCACTCTCTAGATGAACGGAGTGAAGTTCTGAAGCATTCGCTCAAGCGAACTTTGTGTTCGCTCGAGCGAACCACTCTCTGGATGAAGGCGCTCAAGCGGACAAGGGTCTACTCGAGCGACCATTTCTCTGTCTGGGTCCGCTCGAGCGAACCTGATACTGGACAGGGCATTGATTGAGGCCGAAAATTTGGCCAATCGATCGAACCGAGTTGGTTTTGGATTTCTAAGAAACATGGACACTTTTTGGACATTTATGTGTCCTCAAAATTAGCTTTGTGGCTAATTAATGCAAAATATAGAGATTGATGGGGATTGTGGATAATGAAATAGAAACTTTGAGAATTGAACCCTTGGATTAATAATGGGTTAAATAATAATTGATTATAGACTATATCTCTATGAGTGTTAATCACGGGGACTTCAATGTACATATAAATACAAATGTGATGTCCATCGAGAATAACATGTACATTGGTTAACCAACGATTACACCTAAATGATGGTCGGAACTGGGATAGAAATGAGTAGAATCGTGTAGTCAATGATTCTCTCATGCCATTGTATTGTTATCACTTCATTCCAATCTCACGAGATTGATGTCATTGGTTATTCCTTCCATTGTTAAGAATGGAATTACTGTGTATGATTCAATCCATAAATGGATTGATAATGAAATGTAATGACCCTTGAGTCTGGCACTACCTAGCTATTGTATGAAATTCTAAATGAATTAATTAAATGATTATGTTCATAAGGCCAGGGTCATAAATGATACGCCCTTCCGCCCCGAGCCAAATGACTATTCCTACTGCATTAGATGAATTTGGGGGCGTTCCAGAGCTCCGTGGTGATTCTAGTGTCCCTGGCCCGGACACTGGTAAGTTCCACAAATTCCGATCGTATCTACGGGTACTGATTGATGCCTTCCATTTGGAAGATGAATCCTTCCTTTGAGGGAAGATGGTAAATGAAATGAAATGACATAAAATGAAATGAAATGAAAGCTATGGTAGTTTCCATCTTGTACATGTTTATTGATTGACTTATGTACTCCTCCATTGTCTAGAATTGGAATTGTTCACTAAATATATTAAATGAATCGAGTAATGTACTAACATGTGCTATTACAAGTTTTGTTTATACATTGTTGAACCGTCGTGTTCATTAGTGTTATTGATGGCATTACAGGCCCGATTGCCCGTGCCGGCCCAGCAGCGGCCCCGGTGGCAGCGGAGGAGACCGTTGCGGTTCCTCCGGGATGATTAATTGAATGGGTACGGTTGGAATACCAATTGATTTGGGTATTCGAGTGCGCAAGCGAACTATGGTTGTTTTGGGAGATTCATTTTGTAAATTCTTTTGAATAGTTGAAATTCATTTTGGAAATGTAATATTTTGAGAATTTGAATAGTCATCACTATGCATAGTATTTGAATATACAATGATTGATGAAAGAAAGCAAAGGAACTATACATGTATAAAGAACTTCATTTTGTATACATGTACATTTTGAATTAATTGTCAATGTGTATTTCCGCAAATTATACAATTGACAGGTATGTTCAAATGAATGTTATCCCTTGTGAATTCCGTTTTAACTTCCGTTAATGCAGAGTTTATGGGAGTAAGTATGGTTCACGGCCCCGGATTATCGTAACTCGGGCCCGGGTCGTGACACCCAATCCCAGCTACATTTCGTTTCTTCCTCCTTTGTTTCACAATGGCTGTAGCTCCTTCTCTCCTTTCTCCTTCTTCTCTCTCTTCTTGTATGTGGAGGTTTGAGGCCAAGCCTTGAGCAACCAAGCACACCAATCTCTTTCTCTCTTCCTCCTCTACACCTTGAGCCATTTTGGTAAGTTTCTTTCAACTCCTCCTTCCCCTAATTTCTCTTTTCATGGCTGTAAATGGGTTGAATGTTAATGGATTCCTCCTCTTCTTCTTCCTTGGTGTTCTTTGAGTGTAGGGGAGAGACTTTGGAGTGGTGGTTGGGCTAGAATATGTGTAGGAGCTCTTCCTCCTCAATTTCTCTCTCAATCTCCATCTCTAGTTTCATTCTCTTTGGTTGAGGCAAGTAGGTTTGCTTTATATATTGAGCATGCATGTATTATTATTGCTTCTTGTTAATTCAATGCTTAGATTTTCCCTAAATTCCAAGCTTGTCATGGTTAATTGGATTAATTATGGTAAAATTGGATAAATGGGTTGATGGACCTTAATTGATGGTTGATTTGATGAATGGATGGATGTGGTTGGAGGAGAGCATGGTGGCTCAATTTTGTGCAGGTTACAGCTTTGGAATGGTTTAAAAAAGGGTGGAAATGGATTGGGAGTGAATAGAACTCAAAAATCCTGCAAACCAGCATTTTCAGCACTTTCTGCACTCAAGAGTTCGAACTCTGCTACCAGCATTTTCAGCACTTTCTGCACTCAAGAGTTCGAACTCTACCATGAAGAGTTCGAACTCTTGGCCTCTCGGGCGTTTGGCCTGGACTAAGAGTTCGAACTCTGCTATGAAGAGTTCGAACTCATGGTACTTAGCCAATTTTTTTGCAGATTTTCGATCAGGCATAACTTTTGATCTGTTCGTTGGATTTTAGAGTTCTATATACCGTTGGAAAGCTCTTGAAACGTAGAATCCAATAGTCCACTTATCCTAATGATCAGAGGTTGGGGAAAGAAAATGATATTTGGAGCAATAGACCATGCCCTTGTTTCTTTGGTAATGGACTCTAAACCTAGTTTGGACCTCTAGGTTGGAACCCATTGACATCACCCTTGTATGACCAATTCGGGGAAATGAAAACGGCGCATGATTGGCTTGGTGTGCTTCGCCAATTGTCCGAGATTTCCCGCATGTCAACGTAACTTGGCCGAATGCATATGGAATTGAGTTAATTAGTACCTAATAACTTCCGTACACCATGGGCCCGCCAAATTAGGACACCATTGACTCATTATCCATACGTACTCCGTTGGGGACACGTTCGGTACACAGAGGACGACCCTCGACCTAGGTTTGGCTTGTTTTTCACTCTTGACTCGTGAATCTTGTATCCGTAGCTTGCCGTACCTTGTACACTCTATCTTGTATACTTGTATAACTTGTAATTTAACCTGTAGAATTAGGATTGGACCGGACTTAGAGTGTACCCCTAAGTACCCTGTCTTGTATTGATGGACATGTGGATAGACTTGAAAGGGGACTGCTCATGGAACTTGGAACTTGACTTGTATCTTGGCTTGACTTGGAGTAGTCCTCGGCTTATTATCTTGTGCTTGAAAATCTATCAACGTGTACTGTCTTGGAACTTGTGTCATGTATAATCCATCACCATCATCTTGCATTCATGACCAGTTGCAGACTGATGATTCTTGAGTGGGCCGGTTACTCGGACACTAGGGTGAGCAATCGGCTTTGAACGGCGTCCATGGCGCAAATAGCTGGGAGCGGGCTCGGACCGTGCTGCTATTCCTAGGACCGGGAGCTAGGATCCCCCTAGGGCCCAACTTTGGGTATTCGTAGTCTACTTGGACGTCACTTATACCCCCGGGAGGTGGCTCGAACATCCTCGGAGTCTCCTCTTGCTTTCTTGCATTGTATTTCATGGATAGATACTCTTGTTTATCTTGCTAGGATGTATCTTGTTACTTGATTCTCTTATTACTCATGCTTTATGCCTAGCTTGTACCTTGTTATCTTATAATCATGTACCTATCTTAATTCTCATTTGAAACATGTTATGACTAACGTATATTGCTTATCTCCTTGCCAACATATTGTTGACCCTTTACACCATGGTGTGCAGAGGACACCTACTACTACTACACAGACCCGGATGCCAAGGCAATCCCAGAGGATCCTCAACCCGAAGAGGAGGATGAGGTACGAGAGTGGAGTGCCGATGGCGTAGTTTAGCGTCATCATTCCCGGCACTAGTGTGCGTCACACGGGGATATTTTTCATCGTGCCTCCATCCCATCTTTTGGAGATTTCTATACTTTTGTACTTACCACACTTTTGTATATCTTTTGTGTATCTTTTGTACCAGGACCTAGGTTTTGGGGTGGTCCTGATATTTATAAACTTTATACGTTTTCTCTTTTGAAACTTGAATATATATAATGGAATGAAATCTATACTTGCTTTAATATCTCTCCAAGTCTAATAAATGTGGTTACTGAACAAGTCCCGTCGATTAATTTGTTAATGAGGCTCAAATACACAATCCTCACAGCGGACTTCGATCCTTGGGCATTAAGGGCCAAAAAAAAATAAATTTAGCCCTAAATTTCACACCCCGGATCCGGTTTAATTACTAATCGGGTTCGGGGTCGTGACAATAAGAATCATATCATGATAGGTGAAAGTTATCCAGAGTCTAGTAATAATTAATTCGTTTCTATCTTAGGATTCCTTGATCGATAAAATCTTATCATGATGGATATCGACAGAGTACAATACCTAGCGATTTAGGATTTCATAGATACGATTATGGAACGGAAAGATAAGTCAATTAGTCAAATAGCGTGTGATTTATATTTCTAAAGGCTATCTAACTGAATTTATCCTCTACTCTCAATCACCCAATGAAATAAAATTGCTCTCTCTAATTTGCCAATGAAATAAAATTGCTCTCTCTAATTTGGTGTTGAATGTCTGTTGGTGAATGTGCCAGTGCTATAAGCATCAGCTTGGATAGTAAATTAGTAACAGTTGATCACTCTTCCCACCCCTTGATGCGTCAGTGACCTTAATAATGTTGACAACTGATCTCGCAATTAAAGTTGACATTTGATTTTGTATCTTGTACTAAATGAAATTAGCTACAATCTAAGAGACATTATCATCAAGTAAACTTGAAGAAACAACAAACTTAAACAAAGCCTCTAGCAACACCTACTCACCATGTACCAAATTGAAGGACATTGTTCCTTATATAAAGTCAGAACATCCTAGAATGCCCTCTTGAAAACTGTACTAATAAACCTCCAAGAACAAAGAGCACTAATCTTAAACTAGAGAAAGAGTTCATTTGTTTACCTCTGACAGAATAGCATGCCGAGTTTGCTTGACAGGAACTTTTCTGCACATAATTCCACTTCGAGAGCTAAGCAAGAGTACTGGCTCAGAACCTTTATCGTGACATCGCAACTTGTCATCACTTCCACAAAGAATATCAGCAGCTTCACTGTTATACGGAACTCTATCCACATGTCTTGTATTATCTGACAGCAAGAACTGCCGGGAAAACCGATTACCAGGGCCACAGATAGACTTCATCCATCTTTGGGGCTTGCTCAAGAATTTAAAGCAACTACAGCAGCCCATTTCTGTCAAGCTCGAGATGGAAGTTTCTCCCAAATCATAAGAACTTTTGAGAATGTTGAAGATTTATGTACCATTCAAAACAACAGAAACACAAGCAAATACTCGGATCCAATAACATTTTAGAATTTCCAACTTCCTGCAATGTGGACTTTTGCGTCAGTACTGAAATCCCACACATGAAATAAAATTCAGCAGAGACACTTGAAAATAATAATAATAATAAATAAATAAATACTTGTATCTTTGAGTGAACCTAAAAAGGCAGAACTAAGGGAATCTTCTCCCCTGAACATTGATAGCCATTGCAATTCAGGTTCAACGGTAAATAAAGATGCTGATTTGAGGCCAAAAGTAAGGAAATAAATCACATCTTGTGTATGTGGTTCCAGTTTTCTACATCTTCACTAACATTTAAGAAAGTTGATGGCTATTCATTCCACCAAATCAGAGACTCCAGCTGCAAGTTGGAGTCCATCACAGGAGTACATCCAATGACAGTGGCGGACCCAGAAATTTTGTTTGAGTGTGGCGAACAATGGTGGGTTAAAAAAGTCAAAATCAACGCCAACTACCCATAATCTCTCTTTTACCAAAAAAAAAAAACCCATAATCTCCAATTTTTTCATGTTTTAAATACATGATTCTTTATTTTTCTAATAAATTAAATATAAAGGAATTCACATCATATTACTAACACTCAATTCCTATATAAACTTTTGGAGATTTTACAAAAAAAATAACTTTAAGTGGCCACTGCATCAAACAGGGAACTTTACCCAATAGTGTACCAAACAGGGAATTCGTACAGAAAAAGTAACTTTTTTCACCATTTTTTTTTTGTGGTCACATTCGACCTTCATTTTCTGTGTTGAGGGTCGACTACGACCCTTGCTATAACAAGTGAGGGTCGCATTCGACCTTGAGCAGACATAACCTCTTCATCTTTTTTCCTTCTTCCTCGAGTGTTCGAGTTTTCGATATAAAAAAGAGATGAGTGGAAGATCTAACCTAGTAAATTGCCAATCGGCCCTAAAAATGTTGTTAGTGGGTTGGTCAATTTAAAAAAGGTTCCGTCCCTATTAAATGTTGTCGAATGGTTGTGCATCATGTGAACTGCTAGTACCCTGTTCTCTTCCTAATCTCTGGTTTTCTTGTTGGTAGCATCTTTTATTTTAGGCCATTGGTATCTTCTTGTATGGGCATGATTTTTCTGGCCCAAAGCACAAATGAGCGTAGATCTTAGCTTTTGAATTGCTCCTCCAATCCATTCTTCCATTTTAGCAAAATTTGTTTCACGTGATGTTGCACAAAACCATAGCATGCTAGAAATTTGGGTTTGAAATTACAAGAGCTTTTTTCCATAAGGATCCTCTATGAGAAATTTACCAAAAAAATAACTTTAAGTGGCAAATCTTCCGGTCATCTCTTCCTTTAATCAAAAACCTAAACACTCAAGGAAGAAGGAAGAAGATGAAAAGGTTATGCCTGCTCAGGATCGAATGCGACCCTCACTTGCTACAATGAGGGTCGCAGTCGACCCTCAACATAGAAAATGAAGGTTGAATGCGACCAAAAAAAAAAATGGTGAAAAAAATTACTTTTTCCGGACGGATTCCCAGTTTGGTGCAGTACTGGCTAAAGTTCCCTGTTTGATGCAGTGGCCACTTAAAGTTATTTTTTTGGTAAAATCCCCTAAACTTTTTAACTACAACATCTAATTCCTCAAGAAACACGAAATTAGTGATTTTTTTTTTTTTCAAATTAGCAACCATACTACAACAATATTAAAGAAACTCTAGAGAATTCCAAAGAAGTATTAATCATTATCATACAAAATTAAGCTCCTAGGAGTTTCAATATCCAATGAATCTAGCTGGAACCACCTTTATTTATAAATGAAAATTGTCGTTATAATCATAAACATCATGTTGCGATTCAAGAAAAAAAAAATCAATCATAAATCAAACTCCATTAACACAAACATCATATTAGCAAAAATGAAAAGAAGAAATAATTTGTAGCATTAGTTGGACAAAACAATGATAAGATTACAAACTTCATAGGTGATTGGAGAGGGATTTTGGAGACCTGGGTTTTTTTGTTAGGTTATTCTGGATTGGGTGTGGGGTGACAACCAACATCTTTATTAGAATGTGTTCTGGGTGATCTTCTGGCACATGCTGCATTTGGGACGCTTTGGATCTGACCTGGGGCGACCGCCCTAGATGAGTATAACTTGGGTCCGCCCCTGTCCAATGATCCAAAGTTTTAAACACACTAAACAATTAAGTGAACTCTCATAGAGCCCATTTGTTAGCATGGAATTCAAGTCCTAGGAATTCAAGGTAAAGCGTGCTCCAAAAAAGGACTACTAAAGAAGTGGGGCTGGTATAAGGTGAACATATGGATGGGACCTCACTTTCCTAGGATTTCAATTACTAGGGCGATATCTAGGTAATCATTTCCACCTCCCCTTAATTCATTTCCTACTAAAGGGAAGATTATTTAATAGTCATCAATGGATCTTCACCTCTGCTTTTTCAATTTAACCACGTCCAGAAATATAATTCTCACACCTACCAAGAATTCAATTCCCTGCAAACAAATAGGACCTTCCCCGAGTTCATATCAAACATTTTTCATTAAGACGTGTCAGGAAACTCCAACCAAATAACTAGATCAACCAGAACTAGATTTACACTCAATAATTCTGACTCCTGCATTCTCCTACCCCTCATTGACAGGATACAGTCACGCTAATTCTAAATCTGATTCTTCTATTTTTTAAGTAGTACCTTCACTAACATGAATTCTTTATTTATCACATTCTTTTGATGTGAGATTAGGGGAAAAAAAATACCTTGAAGATGAGAGAAGAGAAAGAAGAAGAGCTCAACGGCATCAAGCCCTGATCGCCCCCGCTATCCTAAAGGATGCCATTCGCACATAGCTGCTTTGCAGCTGATGAAATCGATACAGTTGCGGTTCCTCAAAGCCATCTCTAACATAAAAGATCACCCTCAAAAAAGCTTATACAGATCCAACTGCCACATAATCTCTCTCGATCGTCCTCAGCCTTCGTTGATTCAATTAAAAATTGAATCTGGGAAGGAGATTAAAAAAATCGAATCTTGACAAGAGGACAAATTGCAACTGTTCCATCAAAGAAAATGCATTAAAAAATCAACGTATACGTAGTATAAGAAACAGTAAACTGAATCAAGACAATCTACCTGAATCCGTGAGCGAGGAATGATGTAGACAGATGCCAGCGTGGAAGAAGCAGTTGACGAAACCCTAGCTGCAATCGTGATCGATTTCAAAAGCGTTTGGATGAGTCGCTCTTCCTTCAAAATCAGATCCAAAAACAAACGAGGAAGAAGTGTTTGGATGACGAAAGAGGGGTTTTCTATTGGAAAAATTACGAAACAGGCTTAAGTGTTTTTACAGATTACAAAACAGGACAAAATTAGAATGAAATTTCAAAATAGTCCTTTAAGTTTTCCAAAAGCATATCAATTATGGACATTCGGCGATTTTGATGATATTCCGGCCATTTCTTTCCTCATTTTTTTCTAAAACCCCCAAAATGCCCTTAGGGCTTATAAAAACTGTGTTGTCTTCTACGACAAGCACCAAAGAGGACCGAATGTCCACGGGACTGCCTTGTTATCCCCGTCGCTCCTGGTCCTCTGGCCAAAATGGGTAGGAAATCCCTGATCACGCTGCCTCTGCCGGCGGCCTTGATGTCATGTATGTGGAGGCTGTGGACGATGACGTTCTTCACAAATTAGATGGTAATTCTTGCCCCATTGTGGATGTGCACCTGGTGGCCGCGCCCATCAATGGTCCTGTTCAAAGTCACCATCAGCTCCTCAATAAGCCTAATCATCATGTTCCGGGAAAAAGAGGGAAGAAAATAATGAGATGATAACTTGGCCAGCAGTCCCTGGTGGAGCCATTATACTCGACCCAAACGGTGTAATTGGAGGCGATGTCTAGGGCGATCTGAATCCCAATCTGGGAGAAGTTGTAGGCGGCTACAGATTCAACACCGTTGATGTCGAGGTCGATGTGGTTGTTGTTGATGTCGAAGCTTTGTTTTCTGGTGTCGAGCTCGACAGTGATGAATTGGTTGGATGTGTTGCCGTCAAGGGAGGCATTGATGAGGCCGAGGAACTGGCCTTCGCTGCAGACAAGGGCGTGGTAGTCTGGGGCGATGAGGAAGGCGAGGTCCTCGTCGGCAGGGGTGTCGTTTATTGGGGTGAAAGATGTTGAGGAGGAAGGAGGATTGGAAGGAGGCGATGGTAGTAGAGTTGGGGCCGCGGCGGGGGTTGCCAGAGCTTGAAGGGGCGGTTAATCATGGCCCGGCCGGAGTGGTTGAGGAGGTTGAGGGTGTCTGGGGTGAGTTGGAGGGCTTGGCCGCTGATGGTGGCTTCCTTATAATCGACGATGGTCCTATAGTAGCTGCTGTTGAAGGGTCCAAATGAGTTGGATTCTTGTTTAAGGCTTTGGGAGGAGGAGAGGAGGAGAGTGGCGGTGAGGAGGAATACAAGGAGGTTTTCCGACCACCATTTGGAAAATGGTCGGGAATGGGAAATGATGGATAATTCTCTCTAAGGGCATTTTGGGGATTTTGGAAAAAATGAGGGAAGAAACGTCCGGAATATCATTAAAATCGCCGAATGTATTCAATTGAAATGCTTTTGAAAAACTCAACGCCTATTTTGAAATCACATTTTTATTTTATCCTATTTTGAAATCTACAAAAAAACTTAAGCCTTTTTCCCTTTTATTTTCTCTGATACAATTACAATCACTGCTGCAAGTACGTAAAATTGAGGCTGTTTGGGGGTTTTACTAATGAAGTTGAGTGGAGTAGAGATTATTTTGAAGAAAGAATAAAATATAAGTGTGTTATAATGGTATTTTATTTTTAATTGTTTATGAGGGAATCTTTTTTACTTTTTATATTGATTGTGGAGGTTTTTTTGTCTATTAGTAGAAAAATGAGGTTATGCTTTTACTTTTGTTTTAAAAATTATTGTGGGAAATTTGAAATAAAATGCTTTTAATGGGACTTTTTTTTTTTTTTTTTTGGTGAGAAATGGATGCTTTACATTACTTGACTCTATCAATAGAGTTGCCAAACAAGCCCAAGTAAACGCAGAGTAAAGTAATATGGTGCATGAGAGAGGGAGGAGAGGAGGAGCGCGTGTTACAATTAATTGCAGCGCGGTCCAAATTCCTCTGAGCTTCAACCTGGCCCCACCTAGTAAATGTTCAAAATAAATTAATCTTTTATTGAGTTTGACTTTGACCTTTTATTCTAATAATAGCTAACACATCATTAAGATTCATCATTTATTTTAAAACATTAAGATTTTACATAAAAGAAATGTTCTCCTACAAGCCACTGCCTATGCAATCCAGCCTTGTGGGCCCACCTTGTATTATTACAGGCCTTTTCGCACTCTCATCCCCTCATGACGTGGTATGAGGCCTAGGTTCACTATCATCAAGCATTTATCTACTGCTAGGATTATCTTTCAAGGTTATTTATTTAGCCCTTGTCAGTAAAGAGACCCAGTCCTAATGAGAGGGCATCTTATGTGGGCCCCTTGAGCAGCGGACTGCACATATTGCTCATGCGCACACATAGTCTTGTCGAACGTGAAGACTGCCCCTTACATAATCCAAGATAGAATCATGACTTTGTGGACTTTCGACTCAAGTTATATTGGTATTTATTTTAAATAGTTTAGATTTTTAATAAATGAGGTCTACCATGAGAATTTACAATAAATTGTTATTTCAAGCGTGAGGGGATTCAACTCTTTGTCAACCATCTCATGCTTGACCAATATCAATTCATTTATAGGTCTTGCTTATAAAATCTAAATCACTTGAAAGTATTCGTAATATTATACCACGTGAATTTGCTTATTTGTTTTTGATATGTTTAGTTATGGATTTTATATGAGACAATCAAGCTCATGCTTGCCATCTAGATCTTGGCTCGTTGGATGGTACTCGTGAA
Source organism: Persea americana (assembly GCA_029852735.1). NCBI lineage: Eukaryota > Viridiplantae > Streptophyta > Magnoliopsida > Laurales > Lauraceae > Persea > Persea americana. The sequence goes on along the minus strand of CM056820.1, from coordinate 35,392,816 downwards.
TCGGGTGGGCCATATAAATCCTTAAGTAGGCCCACCTTTAAAATATATATATTTATATTTAATATATATATATATATACTTGGATATGTTTGTGCGAAAGATCTTTCCGCAGAAAATGAAACAACCATTTTGTTTCTGTTCTCCTAGCAAATGAACATCCAGATCTGTACATAAGTCCACTGTTGGGTGAGATGCAAGTTATCATGAAAAATGCACGATATTAACTATTTTGTACTCCTTGGAAATTGAAATCCAACCCTTACGCTTGGAAAATCCATTTTACAATGTTAGACAAAAGAAAAAAAAATTCCTTTTATGATGTCATATACCTTATTAATGCAGTTAAAAATGGGCCCAAAATCCGAGTTCAATGCCCATTGTTCACTAGCCCAGCTTGTTAAGCTCGTAGTGAGAGAATGAGCTAACCTGTTCATTTTTCTATGCACATGCATAAATCCCACATTTTCAAAATGATCAACACTCATCAAAATATTAGATAAAACCAGAGCAATAGACCAATCAAACTTTCCATTCAACGCCTGCATCAACTCAAGAGAGTTGAGAACAGTCACTTACCTCACTATAAAGTGGCAGCAGTTCCCACGTGATTACTCACTATTTAAACATTGGGTACGCCACCTCTTCCCACTTGTGGTGGGCTTTCTTTCTGCTTGTGTGTGTCTTCTTTCCGCTTGTTCGGGCTGTCTTTCGTGTTTGTACGGACTCTCTCTTGGAACCTAGCCTCCTTGGCTGGATTACAAAAGAAAAAAAAAAAAACCTCAAGAGAGTCAAATAAAACAAGGATTTTACGAAAGCCTTGTTGCTTGGCAACATCTAAGGCAAACATGATGCCCCTTGCTCCAGCTTCTTTAGCGAGGAAGGCAGTTGATCCATTCAGCTTCTTAATTTTTTAGAAAGTTGTTAAAAAGGAATTAGAGGTTTTTTTTTTTTCTTTGGTAAACTAATAGGATTTAGAATTGGATAGATTAGAATAGAGAAAAACTAATTATTACGGTCATACATAATTTGCACATGATCATTAATCTAAGCATATGCAAAATATAGAACCCTAATATAAAAGTACAAAAAAAAAAAAAAGTGAAATTGCGTATTTTACACATGACCAGTATGATGATGGCTCAACACATGACCAAACAAAACTAGAAGAGAGTTGAGTCACCCATTTGACATGGAATCAGCACCAATACAAGAGGGTTACATCCATTTAGATCTATGAAGTGGTTATGATCAACCACAACTATCTGAGCTCTTCTGATGATGCCCATTAGCAGATGGCAACGATCTAATAAAAAAGGTGGGCCCTACTGGTCACCCCATGTCCCCTCACCCTCCATTCTTGATCATCTGTTGGTAAGAAAAAGGTTATTTCTGATGTTTCACATCATCCTTCATTTCTCTTTACAATCTCTCTTTGAATTAGCAAGATCTGCTAGAATTGCATCCATAAAATATAATCCATTTGCACAAGTGATGGTAAAGTCAATCCAGCTGCATGTGATGGTAAAGTCAATCCAGCTGCATGTGGTATATATTTTTTTTTCTTCCTCTTCTATTCTATTTTTAATTCTTGGGCAGCAATCTTTCTTTCTTTGCAAGCAAGCTGGTGGGGAACCCACAATGACTTCAGTGTTCAGTCACCTTAGACTACAAAAGGATTCTGTTTTAGAAGGTATGGAAGCTAAATAATGTAAGTTTTGATCGTGACATTACACCTGCAGCATGCCTGCTAGAGCTATAAAGTCTTTACCACATAGTTTAAGAACAGAAATCTTTTAATAGGCTGATTATGCTGAGGCCAAACACTTGTGGCGTGTTTAGTTCATGTAATTAGTTCCTAGGAATCTCGAAACTTTATATTTCAGGATTTTTATGAAAAGTTAAATTTAAAATTTAATTAAATGATTTATAAAGGAAAATCATTAAACGACAGCATAGTTGTTTGTATATGTTCTTTTTGGTGAAACCACCCATTTTGTCGATATGGTCAACTTCTTGTATCGTTTCTTCTTCCTCTTCTACAATGGTTTCGGGAGGATAAGGAGGTTTTGAATGCATGGGATGGTTTTGGTTAGTCACTTTCTTGAATTCGTCTTGCTGACCCTCTTTTTCCCCTTTCATTTTAAGAAACCTGTCCCCTCATTTCATTAGCAAGCTATGTGTGTATTCTCAGTTGCCCTAACTCCTTTCTATTTTTTATTTTTATTTTTTTTTGAATCCAAGAATTCTCGTTTCTTAGATTTTTTTTTTCTCTTGTTTTCATGTTAGATTATCCTACAATGGATATGGGATTTGAGAGTGTGTTTGTTTGGGAGGATTAGATAGTGGAAACAGGTTTTTGTGATGGGAAGGAAAAAAAAATTGAGAAAGAGAAAAGAATTTTTAAAAAAATAACAGAGAAGGGTGTTTGGTAGGATGAAGTTTTTTTTTATTGTGTGGATGACAAGGGGGTTGGGATCTCGAATCATGATGGAGTTGTTTGCTTTATGTGAGTTAAACTCTATAAGATGGAATAGAGGATGGATTGTCTGGTGATGGAGGGACAAGATGTGGTTTGGTGGATGAAGATACAATGGATATTAAAGAAATGTTAGGAAGATTAGGGTCTGTTTGGCATCGTTCTCGTGTTGTTTTTAATTTTGTACTCAGATGAGGTTGTGCTGAGATCGGGTTGTGTCAAGACTATACTCTTCAGATCTTGTTTGGCAACATTATATTAAATTATTCTGTTGAGAATATGTTGTCCATAACTTGTTTGGTAACATTATAAGGCCCTGTTTGAATGCACAAGAAAACACAAGAAAATAATATTTTATAGAATATAATCTTTCATTTTTTAAAGAAGAAAATCTTGTGTGTTTGGTAACTCAAGAAAAATTTGAAGAGAAGATTCTTTTCTTTCAAAAAGCTCAATATTCTCTCCTACAGCTCCCCCTTGTAGAAAACTTTCTTCAAGATAAAAATCTTTAAAAATGACTGTTACAAAGTGGTAGAGTAAAGTAAAGATTTTAGTTCACTAAATCTATTATAATGTGTATGATTACATATATGGTAAAGTAAAAGTAAATCTCACAGGACGGTAAAGGTGTGGTAAAGTAAAGGTGAGATAAAGTACATGGTGAAGTAAAGTGGGAAGGAATGGTAAAGTAGTTTCTTTTCTTTACTTTACTCTATCATATTTTATCGTAATTTTATATGGTAAATAAAAAATGACTTGTTTACAGGCGTGGTAAAGTAAAATAAAGATTGATGTCATATCATAGTTAAAGGTAAGGTAAAATAATGTCAGATGAAGTATGTGGTAAAATAAACTGGGAGAGAGAGAGTTATAAAGTAGTTATTTTTTTATTGACTTTACTTTACTATACTTTATCATGGTTTTATGTGATAAAAGAAAAGTAACTTATGGTAAAAACATGAAAGTTAAACTTTACTTTACCACCTTACTTTTTTATCTAGATGTGATAAATTACATATAAATTAAAATATTTAATAAAAAAAATATTCTTATAATGTAATTTACTTTAATCATAACACCTTCCAAACTGCTTAATTTAAAATCTGTAATATTCTTCAAAAATTGCCAAACAGTAAAAATATTATACTGTTATAATATTGCATTATTGTATTATATACTATTTTATTCTTGCAATATTTAAATCTGTAAATATTTTATTCTGTAGACATCCAAACGGGCCCTAAACGTTTTGCTCCAAAAAAATGAAGCAAGAGAATCATAGAATTTATAATGTGGGACCCGCCTTTTATTATTTGCAGCACTCTATTATTGTCGTATATGGGACCCACCTGTAAAATTATAACTTGGTACCACCTTCAAAAATTAGAATACATGGCACATATTTATAGGATTTATGATATGGGCCCACTTTATGGGAATTATAATGTGGGACCACCTTTTTGTGAATGTAAACATGGGACCCATCTTTAGAAACTACAACATCGTACACACCTTTTGAAATTAGATGATGGGCCCACATTTATAAGATTTACAATATGGGCCCACCTTTTGTGATCATGGTCATGTGATCCACATTTAAGAATGACATAATGGAGACACATTTTTTGTGATTGTGGACACATGACCCACTTTTAGAAATAAAAATGTGGTGCCCACCTTTAGAAATGAGAATATAGAGACATGTTCATTGGATTTAGAATGTAGGCCCCACCTTCATAAAATTTACAATGTGGGGCCATCTTTTAATTAATTGTAAATATATGACCCACATTTAGAAATTACTAGCGGTCCCCACCTTTAGAAATTAGATCATGGGGCCTTATAATGTGGTCCCACCATTATAAGAATTATAATATGGGTTCACCTTTTGTGATTGTGACCATATGACCCACCTTTAAGAATTACAAAGTGAGGCCACCTTCTATGGGATTGTGAGCATGGGGCCTACCATTAGGATAAGTGAGAGGATTTGAAATATTTTTAAATGACCTAATTAAAAGATAAGAGATAAGTAGGGACCAACTGTGCCAGAAAGTTGTTTCTTAAAAAAAATAAAGATTTTTTGTTCCAACTTTCTTATGCCAGTGGGTTAAAATCTTGAGATTCCTTCCTATAAGACCAAAATTGGAAATAATAATTTAAACTAACCAAACATGTTTTTCGTAGTCTCATCTCGTGGAAACACAGGAATATCTGAATGACACGATGCCAAACACACCCTTAGTGACTTAGAACAGAGGAAGACATGGAGTGATGATGAAGATGGATATTTTAGATTGATTTAGAAGTGAAATGAAAATTAGCATTTCGAATCGGAGAAAATGAATTGTACGTTTACGATATTGTCAATTGGAGTGTTTTCTTAAAAAAAAAAAAAATACATGCAAACCATGCACTAACCTGTAGTTTATTATTTTCCTTTATAAAATTATTATTAGGTTTTAAGCTTTTTCATAAAAGACCTTAATATATTTTTAAAAGTAGTAGAAAATGAATAATTGAGTATGAGTGTCCAAAAATGACCATCAAATAGCATCCACTTTAATGGAAATGGAATCATGGAAAATGAATACTCAACCTCATCCTAGTAATTAATTCAGATCCTAGCAAAGTTAACGTCTATCTATATCACTACTTTATATCATTCACCCCTCTCCTCATATCCTTCACTCTTACCTCTTAAATAATCTTTGGTGGCGCTCATTTCACTACATTCCATGTATTCTATGTAAACAAACATGTAAGGTTGCATTGCATGACCTCATTTTTGGTTGATTGTTGGAAATTTCCTACAATCATGACCTTAGATGATATGAACCCGACCCTCTTATCGGCTCAGCTGGGGGGCATACTAAGCACAGGGATGTGGGATTTGAAAGATTTAAATGAGATTCAGCGGCATACAAAATATCAGCCATATTAAATCATTCTAACCCTTTGATATGACCCTCATGGTTAATGGTTTTAGAAGACTCTAATTTTTTGGATTTTAATCCAATAGCGAGTAATAGTTGAATGACTGTCAAGATTAGGCTTGTATGAGCTCTTTAGAGGGGAGGGGAGCGGTGGATTGACCACAGGGCTTCCCATGTGCTAATCAATATAGGTGCTCTTGTGAAGGTGCTCATTTAAGGATTTTCTGTCTATAAATATATGTATATTATATGTTCGTGTGCTATATCATTATATTATTCACTTGGCCATGCTCGTGTAAGGACGTCTCTCATGGGAGACATGCTGAATCTCTTTTTCTGAGCTTGTGGTACCTCTATGTATATGATCAATCCAGCCCCCATACAGTCACTAGAGCCCTCACTCCACCTCCCTCCAAATGAATTAAAATAAGCCCAAATTTGGCATATATCCAACTGTTACTCACAATCGGATTGATTTCTTTAAAAAATGATATATTGTAAAACAATTAGACTTGAGGGATACGGATCAGGGGATTAATATGATCTAAATGAGTTGGGTTTTCACACCTATGGGGTCCCTAGGGAGAGCATCTCGCTAAGCTTATGACACAAAAATAGTATATACCAAAGTCAAATAGCCCGCCCAAGTGCAAATATCAAGTTTTGGCCTGGCCATACCGCAATTTGACTTGACACTTCACTTTGCATAAATTCACTTCAATGAATATCCAAACACATACAAGGTCTTTGAGGCGGACTAATCCTTAGATCTTACACGAGTCCTTTACTTATATTCTCTTGCGGATGATAATGAAATCCCACCATCCTCTTTCTGCAGGTTCACCCAACTGACAACCGGAACCTTAGAAATTAAGAAACCATAATTAGTACCTTCTGATGACACTAATCAAGATCTAGTCTCATACCCAAAAGAAAAAAAAAATTTCAAGATCTAGTCAATGGAGACAAAAGGCACCTCGTCGTGTGTTCCCAGTTAATTTGTCATATCTTTCTTCTATAGATTTCAACTATTCAAATATAATAGGGAAAACTATACACTCGAACTTGGGTGTACAGGTCCCATCTTTATTGTCTAACTGGTTAAATCCATACTCGATCCAAATGAAACCTAACCACCCCAAACTTAGGCTTGACCAAAACTGTAAAGTCCTAACCATGTACAATTCGGATTGAGTTGTATTGACTCGGGTTTGTCAGGTATCTGAAATTGTGGCTGTCGGTTACTTTCTGAGGGTATGAAATTTAGAAAATGTATAGACACATAGTATGATAATACACGTAGGGCCTTCTTCAGAGATGGTCTAGTCATTCCTTTTCAAGGAACCAGTCCAACCTTAGAAGCCCAATTGGAAGCCTGACAATCCCTATTTTTCAGGGAACCAGCCGAACCTTTAAAGTAAGGTAAATTAGTGTCAAATAAGAGAAGTTGATGGTAGATAAAAGTGAAGAATACTTTATGGGGTATGGTAAACTATGCATTTAAACAAGTGATAAAGTAGCCACTATAGTTGTGTTTTACAGTTTTTTTAGAGCTAACGAAGTAAAAGTAGAATATTTTCTTTGCTGAAGAGTTTTCCACTTGCTGTAACTCACCCAACATGTAAAATAAAACTTTTATAGATACTAAAATTACTTTATTATAAACTTTGTTTTACCACTTAAAAAGTATCTGTGTGCCTTTTTGGTAAAACTTACTTTATTAGTAAAGTGAAGTAAATGACCATATCCAGAGAGCATTAGTTTGATTTTGAGCAATACTAACGTCTATACTAATACACGCTACTCCTGTGTGACTGAAAAGCACATCTTGCTTGCTTTCATATCCCTCGTGCTTTGTAATAATAACAAAAACAATAACAATCATCTGAAAGCTATTATCCTTCTAACGGACGAAAACATTTAAGACATGAAGAAGAATACTCTCCTTCTCGTATCTGCTGCTTCTGGTCTTTTTCCTGATGCAGATCGTAACAGTAATCCTTATCGTCTTCTTCCTCTCATGGCCATCTCTTTTCCATCCCACCCTCCAAGGTACGTGAATTCCAAACTCTGGAAACAAGCCCAGATTGTTTTTTCTATCTAAAGTTGTTGAAAGGTCGTGATTTTATCTCTTTAGAGTTTCCGTTACGCAGATATTGTGCCGGCACCAGCGCCCGTTACTGGGTCAGATGGGGAACCGGGAACAGGACCCACTACATCTTCTTCTCCGTCTGCACCGTCGCCTGACGTGGAGGTGGGCCGGCATTTTGGAGCCGACGTGGCGCCGGCACCTGCATTGGATGGAGGAGGTAGAGGGCCGCCGCATGAGGTTGTGGTGGCTCCACCAACGCCGGTGGTGGAGAAAGAGAGCGAGTCAGGGACTGTGAGTTGGTGTGCTGTTAGAGACGAGTTTGAGGATTGCCAGAACTTCATCAGTCTCCTGAAGTGGACAGATAGTTACATTTGGAAATGGTAAGTTTTTAAGATGCCTGGACTCAGTAAGGATTTGGTGTTCCAAGTTCCAACTCAGTGGCTCGCTCATCAGGACCCAAATGACTTTACCCATATGTTGTGAGGCTGATTGATTGATCTGGGGTAATAAAAATTCTGTTTGGTTTATGATTGAGAAAGTTTTGAAAAACCATTGTCCCAAAGGATGAAACACAAAACAACCTTTTTTTTCCCTTTGGTGTAAACAATGTCACTCATATTCCATTCCTTTGTGTTCTTTTGAGAACTATGGGGTTTCTTGACTAGGCATAGACTCAATCGACTCACCATTTATTCAGTTTCATTGTTGATTAACTATACAGCATTGATCTGGTGGCTAGATTGATTTGAGACTTGGCGAGCTTGATGTGGAATTTGTGATTGTTAGTCTCTGTTTGGATGCCCCAGCTCTTTACTTGGTTATGGCAAAGAACAGATCTGTCCCTTATAGGCAACTCAAGTTATCCTAACACATAGAACTCATTTTATCTGGCCTAGTTACCTATACTTGGTTTAGGAAGATATATAAAAATGAGTCCTAGGGAAAAGGGTTGCGAGTTCATTCAAGTAATTGGAATGTAATTAAACTAGCTTCTGGATCCTGTTCTATAATATATTAGAGAATCAAACTCCCTTCATTGTAGCCTATATTTATAATCTGTTTAAATCATCTGTAAAACATCCCACGTATTGTTGCTACTATTCAAGTCTGACAATATCATGGTTCCTATGTGCTTGTGCAATGAAATTCAGAAGTATTTCTTCTTTGCCTTGTGTAAGAATGCCTTGAGGAACACTTTCCTATATAAATTCACAACTTCTGTGCAATGAAGTACTCAAGTACAGAAACTTTTTTTCTCAGCCTCGAGTAGAAAGTATCTTTGTCTTCTTTCATGCCAGTTCCAATGCATGCTTCTATTTGTTGATTTTGTTCAAACCAAAAGTTGTATCCTGTATGCCCTGTTCTTGTACTGTTCTTGCACAGAGATCTGTGATAGTGATTCATATTTCATACCTGTAATGAAAAATAAATCTGCATCATGCTGTCTTAAGCCAGTGCAAGTGGAAAATTACCTGTATTGAATTCTATAATTAGATATTCTACTTTTTTGGCAAGTGGAGTTAAGTGCTTGAATTTTTCTTGAGAGGCCACTCTTTCAGCAGAACAGATGAGGGGTGCATTCTAAACTTGAATATTTAAGCAGAACAGGTAGTTAATTCTTTCCACCGAATGTGGCGAGGTATGAATATTATGGAAGACATCAGGTGGAAACCCTCTATTTACAAAAATCAATATCGTTGTCATTGACTTGTAGCTGAAATATCAAAAGGTAGTATCCTACTCAAGGGATCATACAATCATATATTTCACCAAATTCTCTAACTGATTGTTGTTTGGAGTGCATCCAAGTGCACCCTTATATCTACAAAATAGATTTTTGTTTTGATAGAGACTGGTTTCTTCTTAAGTAGTCCATGATACTTTTCTTGATTTTTCCATTATCTGTCCTTTCTTACTCTCTAGTGTTCAGAGAAGAACAACCGAAGAATGCGTGGATGCAATAAAGAACAATGAAGCAGACTTGATAAACTTGGATCCAGGACTGGCTTACATTGCATTTCTAAACTACTCCATGAAAGCAATTGCAAATGAAATTTACTGTAATCACGCAAAAAGCTACAGCTCTATTGCAGTAGTCAACAGGAAGGTCTGTGAGGAGAATCATGGAATCAGCTTAAAGGATTTCAAGGGGCGCAAGTCCTGCCATGGTGGCTACTCGACTGCGACAGGATGGAATTATCCTGTTAATTATCTCAAAGGGTTAGAAGATTTGAATTGAACGAGTGATCGGGAGATTGTTTCAGGGTTCTTTTCATCAGTCTGCGCACCGTCAGAATTCAAAGGAATGGGGGAATGTAGTGGGTGTGGAAATGATAATTCTTCATGTTCAACTTCATACCATGGTCATTTGGGTGCATTTCGGTGCCTTGTTGAGGAATTGGGAGATATTGCGTTTACTAAGGAAGATACAGCCTTGCTTTATTCCTTAGAAGGACCATACAACAAGTCATGGTCAACAAAGTCTATAAACGAATTCATGTAAGTATTCTGATTTATTCCTGTGTATAATGTTGAAAATTCTTCAGGAATTATCTTGTTGATGTGAGATTTAATTGAAACTATCCATTTCTAGTACATAATAACATAAATTGAAAATTTAGTTTTCTTACCTTATTTTTGCTTTTCATTTATCCATCATCTTCCCTTTCTTTGCCACAGGTATCTGTGTCCACAAGGAGGTTGTAGAGAAATCAATGGTTACCCTGGAGACTGTATGTAAGTTCTCATTAGTAAAGGCTAGAAACTTTGAAGTCCCATAACCAATATACCAGTTTTCTTTGTATAATATCAACCAGTGAGCTTATATAAAAAAAGTCATGCATGAAATTCCTATCTTGAAACTTGCTTCATGTTCATCTAATTCTAATTTTACTAAGACCACCATATTTATCAAAGCTTTCTGGGTTCCTTATAGATTGACTTTCCCTATTTATATGATGCCTATTTGAGATGATATGTTTCTCTGTGATCAGATTTGGAACTGTTCCTGCAAATGTAATAATGGCTCGCAACTCTATTTCAAGTAAAAAGAGATTGGCAGTCCTGCAGACATTGCAAAATGCAACTTGGGTTGATACTCTTTACAGTGGAAAAAATGGCAATGGCCACGTTCTTAGCTCGAGGTAATACCTGAGCCAATAGCTGGTCTTGTTTCAAGTAAAAAGAGATTCTTTCTTCTTGTAGCGTTTTGTTTTAACATGGAAACAAAAGTATAATTTTTCTTTGTACCTCCTTCTTAACAATCTCGAAATTCATTGATTCAAAAGGAGAATGGAATTCCCAACCAGCTCCCCTGGATGGATGATGGATCCCAAATGTTGAACATGAAGTATATTTTGGCGAAAAGTATGTTTAGCTATTCAGCAGTGTGTTAGGCATTAGAGGGCAAGAAATCATATATTACATTAGCTAAATACTGTTTATGAAACTTTCCACTCCAAAACAATATTGAGAACTCATGTTGATTAAGGTTTTGGTGGAAAAGGTAGAGAAATGGCATCCTAGCTAAAATAGTTGTCAATTTCCACATTGCCCAAGTGCCTAAACATAGTGACACAGGTGAAAACTTCTTTGCCAAAATATTTGCATCACGATCTGAAGTATTACAAAAGCACTCTAAGCTATAGTTGGTAACCACAAAAAGGTTAATATTCTTTCAATACATAGAAAACGATAGAGCACAAAACTATGGTTAAAAAGCTTCTTTATGGGAATTAAACCTTAGCTTGGTTGGATGTGTTTTTCATCATGTTGCAAGTTGCAATGTTGAGGTCCTAAGCTGAATCCAGTTTGCATACCAAAAAGGAAGCAGATTAGTGTTGCAGAGGGATCAGACTGCTGACAGTTCATTTTTCATCTGATTCAATATTTTTTTGTTCAATACAGTTTTTTCTTTTTCACCAGCTTATGTGATTTTAATTGGTGTTATAAATTTTACCAAAATTTTTTTGATGTTTTAAATTTATGCGATGTTTATGCAGCACTCAGGGATTAGCTGCAATGAAGAAGCTCACGAGGTCATACCTTGGTCTATCTGCTTCCATTTCTCAAGCTATACAAGAACTGAATGTGAAAGAAGTTCCTGCCACACCATCCACAGATAATCCAACTTCTGGTATGCCAGATTCCTTTTTACTTTTCATGGGTATTGTCACGACCCAAGCCCGAGATTTGATTACTCCGGACAAACCCCGAGTTATACTTTCTCCCGTAAACTCCAAATTTAACCGAAGTTAAAACGAAATCCACAAGGGATAAACATACTTTCACATCTGTCAAATATACAATTTTGCGGAAAATATATTCAACGACATCAAATGCACTTGGACAAGTCCTTTACATAAAACGTAAAGTCCTATATATACAATTAACTTTTCATTACACTATTTCTGTCAACCAACTGCATATTCAAATACAATGCAGGATGACATCTATATTTCTAAAAAAGAATTGCCCAAAAAAGAATTTCATATCCTGTTCGCTCTCAAATATCAACATTAGATGATATCTTGGCTATTCCATTCTATCAGTCCTCCTGGAGGAATCGGGGCGTTTTCCTCCGCTGGCGCTGTGGCCTCTGCAAGACCGGCGTGGGCAACTGGGCCTTTGATGCCATCAATAGCACTAGTGAATACGAGGATTTAACAATGTATATATAGATTTATGATAGTACATGTTATCTTAACCTGTTCAATTCTATAATTTAACAATTCTCACAATCAAACAATCCTAAACAATTCATAGCACATTGAGAGTCAAATAATGAACATAACTAATTGGCAACTACCATCGCATTTCATTTCACATTTTCCCAAGGAATGAATCATTCATTTTACCATCTTCCGAAAGGAAGGAACCAATCTAGTATTGTGGGATCTACTAGTGCTCGAGACAGGGACAACTGGCATCAACACGGAGCTCTGGAACGCCCCCAAATTCATCTACTGTAATAGGAACAGTCATTAATTCATTTTAGCTCTGTAATAAGCTTTAACAGAACAACTACATAGTGTCAGACTCAAGAGTCAATACAATTCTATATTTAATCCATTCTGGATTCAATTCAATTCAAAACAATTGAAAGGAATAACATTAACACCAATCACATTAGACTCAAGTATATGAATGCAATTCAATGAGAGAATTAAGATAACGAACAACTCTACTCATTTCCTTCTAAGTTCTAACCACCCATTCAGGTGTATGCTATTCTTGATATACATCACATTGTATGTAATTTGTACATTAGAGTCCCCGTAATTATCACCTATGGAGGTATAAATACCATTAATAACCTAAAAACAATATCCTAATTCAATAGGCTTTTATTCAGAAAAATCAGATTTCAAATTTGAAAATTTCCCAACTTAAGTTACCTATTTGGTTACGTGTCAATTAACCAAATTCTAGAAAGCGGCTAGCCGAATCACAATTCGGCTACCTACGGTTAGCTTTCCAGAACCTTGCCACTTCTGACAAATTTTCTAAGTCAATTCGGTTACTAGTTCGGTCACATATTCGGCTGACCGAAATCCATTTTTCGGTTGACCAAATTTAAATTCGGTTACTTGCGGTCACAATTCCAGAGACTTACAATTGTCTCTTGATTTTAGTTACCTTTTCGGCTAGCCGAATTGTAGAATTCGGCTAACTGCCATTACTCGGTCACCTCACGGTCAGCTTTACAGAAGCTAAAATTTTCAATGAAAATGAACCTAGGTGAGTTCAGTCACCTCTTGGTCGCTGAATAGCTCCCAGAGCTTTAGAAATTCTGCTACAAAATTCTAAATTCTGAACTCCAAGAGTTCATACTACATCTTAAGCATCTTAAATCAATGGAAATGCATACACTTACCTTTGCTTGAAGTTTATAAACAGGAACCCCTCTTTGTAGCTTGATTTTAAGATGGAAACTTCTCAACTTCAAACCCTTTTCTCTCCAATCCTATCGTATAACAACCAAACGGAATTTCTATGAATTCTTCATGCTAGAAACTACTCCAAACACTCAATAGAACTTAAAAGTTCTGTAAAAGGACTTAGACACTTACTTGTAGTTTGATAAAGAGAAATTTGAACTTTTTGATGAAGAGAAATTTGAACTTTCTCTCAAACTCTAGCTTCTAAAAATGAGAGCAACTCAATGAAGAAGATGAAGTCTCTTGCACTTCCTCCTCAAAAACCACTTTCAAAGCTCTCAACTTGAAGAGATTGAAGAAAGGAAGAAGGAAGTAGCCTAGGATTTGCTTTCAAATGCCTTGAGATGGAAAATGAGTGAATGAGCTCATTTGGAGTTCATCTCCAACCTTACCAATACAATTTTCCACTTAAGCCTCCTTCACTTTCTTTATTTACATTTTGAGTCAAATGAGAGCTCATTTGGTCCATTTCAAGTCAAATGTAATTAAGTATATTATGAAAATTAATGTATTCTTTGAGATACATGCGATGGTATCAAGAGTTACCGTATTCGACAAAATATGCAAAAACCCATATTTACACAAAAGTCCTTACTCTCCCTTGTTTAAGTCAAAAATCAACTTAATTACCTTAATCTCCTTCAAACTCATTTCATTAAGCTTAAAGCAGTCATTCAAGACTAATTTAACTCATTTTGGTCATTAACCACAATTAGCTCAATTAATCATGCTCAATTTGTACTAATCACAATTAATTAGTGTTAATCCCGATTAGCTCAGGATGGGGTGTAACAAATATAAACACAATGGAACTAATTACGAAATAACTGGCAGTGACAATTGCATGTTTCAGCCTTGAAATTTAAGAGCCATTTTCAAATCACTCCGATGCATTTATTGTAAAAAAGAGACACTAGTTGAAACACACGTGCACACACAATCTTCACAAATCTAGTGAGGCTTTAGGATAATGTTGGTTTGTAAAATGGAGGCGAACTACATGCCGTTAAAAGATTCCATTAGGTGATATAATCTAAAGGACTTCCATAGACCTGATAATTCTAGCATCTACTTGGTCCCTAGACTACAAAATGCTTTTGTTACTGATTGCTGGTTAAGAAACCATAAAAGCTTAATTGTTTATACTTGACTATGTTATCTATTTGAGGCTCTAATATTGTCAGTTCAAGGAAAATTAATAGTTTATATGATTAATGTTTCTGTTGTTTTCACAGATGTTTCTTCTGCCACATTGCCAGTCTTTCAACAGCCATGGCTTGTTGCCCTGTTCTCAATCCTACCTGGAATTTTGTGACTTGCAGTTATTCTACTTTGAAAAAATGAGAATCAGAAAGTTTTACCATACTCTTTAGTATTTGAACTGATAGTTAAAAGAGAGATGAAATTACTAGTACCACAGACAATTAGATTCAGATACAGATGATTACATGGATCTTTAGTTCTTTACAGTGGATTGGATAAAGTTCAGGTACACATTAAGGTACAATGGATTTGGGGATGATGATGTCTCCAATGTTGTTGTGCCATGGATCGGCCAGGTGGGTTGCTAGATTTTCCAGTGGTCCTGTTCCTGGATAAGCTGATTGCTGGACACAGATGCCCACAAAGGCCAACAACGCGAGCCGGCCTGAAACAGCCAATGATAACAAGAATCCATAATTGAGTGTGCAAACAAGTATTATAAATGACAATACTGAGATAATAAATGATTGGAGATTGGAAGCCAAACCATTTTTAACCTCCTTGATCTTGTATTCCTTGAACTTGACAGGGTCTTTGGAGTAACCCAATGGGTCGAATGCTCCGCCGGGGTACTTTTTCTTCTCCGTGTCCTTTTCCATGCTGCGTTGGTGCTCCACAAAGGCTATGGCAAGGAATTCAATGACAAGAATGGTTGGGAGGGTACCCCATGGGACTGGGATGCCTAGATAGGTTGCCTGGCCACCTGGAATTGCGGCCCATTCCTGGGCCTTCACCCAGTTGCCATAACCCAATGCTTCTGGCACCAAGATCCCTGGCTGAAAAACAGACCAACATCAACAAATCCCTCAGTCTTCACTGGGAAAAAAAAAAAACAAAGACATAGTGCATTCATAAAGTGAAAAGTGAATGATATGGATTTAAATTTATATCAAGACTTATTCCAGTGCTTAGTGACAGAAATATTCAAGTGGGCGTTCTATATCCGTTAGCAATTCCAAAACAGGTGGTTGCGATTTAATGAAATACACCTAGTATTCATCATCTCATATCCTTTTCCTATACAACACAAAGCTGACTGCAAACATACAATTTCAAATCAAAGTACTTAGTAACTTACAACTGCAAGCATTGCCCATCTGCAGTGAATGAGTTCGGACTCCTTAAATCTCTCAAGGTTTTCTGGGACCTCTCCAAGTCGAAGTGGGTCGAATCCAAAGTCACTGATCACACAGAAGAACAGAGAAATAGAGCATTAGATAGACATAGATACATACATTCCTCTGCCCATCAATGCCTTTCTTTCTTTCTAATGATTGTTCTCTGACCAAGTTAGATATGTTAGTAAATTATTCTAAAGATGTCATTAGACTTTCATCATGTACCAATCAAACAAAATATATTTTCATCATGTAAGTATATGAATGCCTTAAAGACAACCCAAGTGACATGATAATACAAAGCATGACTTGATCACAAGAGCCAATTGAGTTTCTACCCAACCATCATTTTCATCAAGGCGTTCTTACAGCTATGCTGGGGTCGGCTACATAAATTCTGTTTTGCTATTTTAATTTACACCGGGCAAACTCTTGCGTATATTAGCAAGTTCAAGCAAATTTTGTAAATAAAAAAAAAATCAATTACCCCGGGGCTGATCCATCAAGATAAGGCGGGCGAGGCTGACCGGGCATCCACTCGGCCGACATGGTGAACCGCGATGAAGCATTGTAAGTGGCATTTGGCAGTGAGGTGGCGGTTGAGAATTTTGATTTCGACGATGAGAGGAGAGCCGGGAACACAGATGCAACTCCGCAGCTCCTCAAGGCGTTTGCCATCTTCTTCTTCTTCTTCTTCTTCTTCTTTTTACTCTTCTTCTTCTTGTATGGAATGGAAGATGGGCAAGAGGAGAAGGGGAGGAGAGGAGAGGAGAGGAGAGGAGAGGCTTTGAGGGAGAAGTGCTTTCAAGTTGTAATAAAAGCAGTTTAAGTAAGGGAAGGTGGTGATGCTGATAGGCAAATCCAAATATCGATTTTCATTGGCTGTTATAGTACCATGCTCGAGTGTAATTGGTCCACGTCGGAATTACCTATCTGTTCGATGGTTGACGTGGAATATCTTGTTTAGCAATTGGAAATTTGTGGCTGAGGAGGTGGTGTAATCACAGGGCCACGGAAAAAAATCTGTGAAACCTGGATACCGGGCTCATTTGGTTGTTTGTGAGAAAGGATTCAATCTTGTGTGTCGGTGTATGAATCCAATGAATTGTGGGCCTCACCCATGATTAATCACGAAAGAAGATCACACAATTATAGAAACTTTTATTTATTTTTTGTCTTTTTTATGTCATCAACGGGATTCATTCCTCAAAGTGGCGCCCGCCAAACCCATACAAACGCACAATGGGTAAATCTGGGGTGGTATCTAGGAGCGAACCCACGTTACAAGTAGTGAGTGCGGCCACCCTGGTAAATTCTTGCGCTCCCTAAAGGGACATGGGCCACATGATAGCCACACACTAGTTGGGGCCCAATCCTGCACCACCACATGACCTAGGCTGCCCCATTTCAATATGAAAACTCCTCCCGATTTCATTCAAATCCCATCCCCAAATCAAGAAAATTCTCCATAACAAAACCCTACCTCGTCTTCCCACCCTATTTAATTGTCCCTTCCAGTATGGAATTCAGTCGCCAGTCAGGCTTCCTTTTCGGTTGTGGAAGCAGTAGCATCAACTCTCTTTCTACATTCGTTTGACCATTTCTCTCTCTCTCTCTCTCTCTCTCTGGTAAAAACCCCCAAATCACTACAATGCAAGAAAAAAACCCAAATAGCAGCAATTTCCCCGTCGACTCCCTTTCTCTGTCCGATGATTTCTCTCTGGTGCTTTTTCTCTCTCTACCAGAAAACCCTAAGGGCCCGTTTGACACTTCATTAGATTAGTAAAAGTCAAGTAAAGTCTCTCCGTTTATCCATCCCTCTCTTACTCTCTCCGACATGCAAGAGGTTTGTTCAGTTGTTCCTTTTTTGAAATCTTATTTTTATAGCAGTTGAAGGTTATGCTTGTTTTATGAGATGAGTGGATTTGTCGTTTTTTCTTTAATTAGTTTGCATTTGAAGGAGATTTGAATAGTTTTTTTTATAAATTGAGTTGATTCCTCGTAAAAATAGTCATTTTTTCTTTAAATTTGTTTCTCTTTCAATCAGGAACTACTTGTTTCTCTTATGAAATACTACAAAAAAAATAAAAATAAAAATAAAAATTCAAGAAGCTTTCATGTTTGTGGAAAAGTTTATTTATTTGTATAGGGCACTAAACAACAAAAATTATAAATAAAATAAGGATCAATACGAATAGATTATAAAACATTCACAAATGAGCACTTGATAAAATAGGAACTTCCTTCAAAACATATCTTGGTCACTATAGAGATTTTAAGAATGGTTCAATAAAGGGGTATGCACCTAGGACTAACCTGAACCAAGATGGTCGAACACAAACCAATGAGTAGAATTTTAGTTGGGCTAGTCAGAATTTGGAAGGCTTGTTGCTGAATTTTGGATTGGCTAGTTAGAAATATTGCCTTTATTTTGTGACATTTCAAAATGTAAACTAGAAATTCCAATACCTAAAATTAGTACAGTTTTAAAATTGCACTCAGGTAATGAATGTTGGTTGTGGCTCAAATTGACTATGCTTGGTTTTTGTTGGTTTGGGTTTGGTTTTATCCACGTACAATGTGTGCTGGGCTTGGCTTGAGGCAATATGACTGGAAATTGAATGTGCTAACTATATGAAATGAAGTTAGCTTACTCTAGTATACAGTAAACCGGCCGAGGAATTATTTGTGACATGTTTGAATTTTCAAGAACAATAAGTCTTGATGGTAAGAATTTTAAGGAACAAAATATGCAAGACAAATTAATTTGATTTACTTCTTTTCTGTTATTAAGGTATAGTAGAATATTTTGTTTTACTTTGTTGGTGGTTAGCACTTAGAGACACTTCTTACAACCAATTGCTAAGCAGGTCATCGAACTCAAGGGAAACTTAGTCAAGTTTGACCAGTTTTTTTGTTTAAATAAAATGTAACGCATTAGAGAATAGAATGATGAAAAAATTCTTCAATTTTCCTCCTCACTTAAATAAAAATCTTTGCATCTGCCACTACTGGTATGGAACACAACCATGAGAGCAAACACACACCTTATCCACCTCCAACTCGCAAGTGGCCGTATAAGTTCTTAGAAGGTTTAGGACAGGAGATTATTTTTCCTTTTGACCTCTACCAAAATAACTTTACAACATGTTTGTGCAGCCATATTGATGCGAAAGACGGTGAGGAAAAGTTATTTGCCTTTTAGTAGCTAAAATTTTTTAGGTTTGGTGTGGCCTTTTTCCAAACTAGCAAAAGTTTTGCTACTCCACAGAGATGCTTACGGGGAGGGGTTTAGAATTTTTTTTTCTTCCACATAACCAATTTTCCGCTAACTATTCATAAATGTGCCCTAAAGGCTTTCCAGCTCTTGCATGGAGCTAAAATTACAAAGGTGTTTGGAATGAGAAATAAGGCATATTGTGGTAAGATGGTGAACGCCCATCTTGCGTGGCGCCCATCTTTGTATGATTAAATCGATTAATAATCTCAGTAATAGGCAATGTTAGATAATAGTTATCTTGTATATGATTAAAACAATTTGGATTGGAGTTTATAATCTTTAATATGAGACTTAATTTGATTACGAAATTCTGACATGACATTTTTGGTTTGCTTATGGGCCGATTTGGAGAAAAATTGTTAGGTGCTTGGATCTGCTAATGATATATAAGATGAAATTTATAAACTTTAGAGAAAACCAAGTCCGGTCAAAAACCAATAATCCATAAAGCTCACATATATATTCAATCCATACAACTCATATATAAATCCTGAACCGTGCCAATAATCTATACAGTTCACTGCTTCAATCCTAAATGTGCAGTAACCATGGTTTAGGTATACACCACATCCAATGCTTAAAAGAAAGATTATTTCCTATGCTTGAGTGAGTCTAATACTCAAATTTCTAAGTATTTATTTGCATTTTCATCCCAGATTTTAGCTTTTTTTTCCCCAAAATATTGTCATTGGTCATATGAACATGTAATTCATTTACTACCACACATAAACTAATAAAATACAGACAATCACATACAAAAAACAAGACTTATCATAACCAACTGGTGTATTAACCAGTATGTAATAAACAATTTGGTTTCATGCAATAGACTATAATTTTCTTCATATTGTTTATGCACTATTATTTTTATTGTTCTATATTTGTGAGTGAGATGTGTGGTTCTCAGCATGTGGCCATCTATTGATAATTCCAATCATTCAAAATGAGTATTGTACACTCCAATTATATATACTCGAATTTTATTTCAATAGGAGTTGGTCCCACCACAAGAGAGGCCGACACATGGTTGATAGTGTGATCGAGCACAATCTTACACATTACTAATTATACACATTAATAATGTTAAGTTATGTGCTTAATCTTACATCGTGATAAATTCCTATCCAAGTAAATTTTGAGGATATGTGACATATGTCACTGGACGGGACGATATTCATTTTAAATGGTTTAAATTACAAACAGTTACATGATGGTGGAGATACACACAACCCACTCATGAAAAAGTGTGGGTGTGACTTAACTCTTTTCCATTTTTTCTTTTTATTGTTTGCAAGAGACTCAAACCCAACACATGCTACCCTCTCTTGGTAGAGAGAGACTAAAGCAATATCAATAAACCCTCTATGTTGCTTGGAACAAGACCATAGTCCCAAGTCACTTGAGATGTGCTCTGACATTTCAGCGTTTTCATCTCCTAACGCCACATACCCTCGATTGTTGGGCCAGCAATCTCCACACCTTCATGTGCAATCCCTCCCCAGTCCCCACCTCTCTATATATGGAATCTCTTCTCTAGTAATCTTACAAGTTTTTAGTGAAATTCTTAAAATTTAGTTGACTAGGCAATGCATATTTTATCATAGCTAGGATTATTAAGTTCCTAAAATGCAATTGACTAGTTAATGCATATTTTATCATAGAGTTCTTGGACGGTTTGTCCTGGTTATCTTAAATGGCAATTATGAGGAGGTTTAATAGTTTTCTAAAATCATGATTTTGATGTTTGATGATTGTTTATCAAATAAATGTTGAAAATGTTCAATCATCCATCTGGACCATCAATCTTGTTGGTTCTAGGTTACTTAGCAGGCAGTTATGTCAATTGTTTCTCACAATCCGAGTTAGTGACCAACTAAATGGATGGTAAATATCCAAATATCAATCTGACTGCCCATGTTATTGGGCCCAATAAGATTGTCCTTGCCTGATGATAAAAATCTAATTTGTCAATTCAAACCCCATAAATTGATGGTAATATGGATTGTCTGAACTTCTCCCCTTATCTTTCTCTCTATTTCTCATTCTCTGAACTTCTCTCAGATTTTAACACTTAGTTGAGCATAAGGCTGGCTTTCGATCTTAATTTATAATGCTATATGTGACTATTAACACGGAACTATTAAGCTTTTGCTGAAAAACAAACTTCATAGGAAGATTGTATGAGCTTTTGCTGAAAAACAAACTTCATAGGAAGATTGTATGAGCTCTCGCAGGATGGTTACAGCATGTATTTTACATGAATTGGTTGCACAAATAAGGACTGCAAAAACCTTTTCGATGGGTCTATTCAGTAATAAAATCTACACTTGATGACTTGATGAGTCTAACAAAGAAACAACCTTTATCCTATGTTTGGGAAGGGGGGAGGGAAAATTTGAGGGGGAAGGAAAATGGAGGAGAGGGGAGGGGAGGTAAAATTAATTTTCCCTCCTCTTGTTTGGATAGTAAAAAATGAGGGGAAAGAAAAGTAAAAAAGTAGGGTTTTTTTTTGTTTGTGAGGTAGAGAGAAAATTACCAATTTACCCTTACTTTGTGAAAAAGTGAAAAGGTGATAAGGGCATTTTAGTAAAATTCTCTCCCCTCCCCTCTTTCCCTCACACTTTCCCCCACTTTCCCCCCATTTTTGAGGGGAAAATTTTAAGGTGGACCCCACAAGCATTTTACCCCCATTTTCGTTCCCCCCACTTTCCCTCCCTCCTTCCCAAACACCATCAACTTCCACTTTCCCTCCATTTCCCCCCCTTTTTTTCCCTCCCCTCCACTTTCCCTCCTTCCCAAACAGAGGGTTAAATAATAATATAAAAAGAGAATATAGTCGGTTGATGAATAAAGAAACAATAAAAAAAGTGCATTTTTTTATTTCTTTAAAATTATTGGATTCAAAATCCTCTCTTGCACACACACATTCTTTGTGCAAGATATCTTCCTGCATGGTTATTTATTCTCAATTAGAGTTTATATGCTTAACTAAACTTGCTAAATTAACTATTTAATATCTAATGAGTTCAGATTTGATATTTTTCAAAAATTATGAAAATCCTCCTATAATTCTTTTAAAATAAAAAATAGTTTCTCATGTCCCTACAAAGGATAGTATGACTTCTATGAGGTTCTATAACATGTGTAGAATTCCTATGTGGGTCATTCTAATTATAGACAGTAGCGGACTCAGGATTTTCATTTGGGTGGGGCGGATGATGGTCAATTAAAAATAAAAAAGGTCAAAACCAATGCCAATTACCAATAATCTCCACTTATTACATTGTTTAAAGACATTATTTTTTATTTTTATTTTTTTGGAAAATTAAATATAAAGAACTCATATCCCACTACCAATAAACATATTGCTTCCTCACATATTTTGTAAAGGTATGGTGAGAGGGAGGACATTTATGCTATATTATTTTGAGAGACTGAACTGCATGAGATTAAAGTGGAAGGAGGAGAACGATCAAGCAAAGGGTTTTAAGATTTTTTGTTTGGGAGATCTCTGCGACCTAGAGTGATGAGTTTTTCGAGACTTGAGGTGGGGCGATTACTTTATAGGAATGAGGCATGAGCCTTAGGGTTCATACAACTTTTAACATCTTTTGGATCAAACCTGGGGTGACCACTCTAGGTCTGCATAAGGTAAGTCCGCCACTAATTATAGATCACTTATTTTAACTAATAAAATAATAACTTAAATTAATTTTTGGTATTGGGTTCATACAAGGTCGATTATGAAATCTTGTACTTTTTGAAAAGACAGTCTTCTTTTCTTGTCTCTTAGAGGGATAATTCATTTGAATTCATTTTACAAGTGAATTATTCAAATAGGCCAAGAAAAAATGAAAACATTGAAAACATTAAAAGACAAGTATTAATGTGTGTCTTTATATATCTTATATCTTAGTATAGTAATTTAGTTGACACAATTGAATTGTATTTTCAGAGACAGAGTATATGTTAACACCTTTAAAAAAGTGCACTTCATGAACCTAAACATGCAAAGGGCCATTTCTTCCTACTTTTAATTTCTTCAACCTGCGGTTTCTTAAGAAGAAGAAGAGTTTATACTTTTTTGAAATGCACGCAAAATTTGTCAACCCATCTCCCTCCACAACTACGGAATCATCGAATCAAAACAATGCAAGTTGTAATAGGTTTTTGCCATAGGAAATAGAGACATCACGCACTGTAAGGCGAACTCCATGCCATGCATGTAAACACCATTTGTCCTATAAATACATCACCGACAATAAGCATTTCTCCATCAATATATATCTATTCCTACATCATTTTCATTAGCTAGCTGACAAGGGAGAGATGGCCAGAAAAAAGTTGATTCTTTTTGTAGCTTTGATTGTCTTATTGATCTCTATGGAGATTAACTTCGCCCACGGAGAAGGTGGTGGGAACGGGAAAGGTAATGATAATGGGAAAGGGAATGAGGGAGGAAATGGAGGCGGTAATGATAATGGTAATGGGAAAGACAAAGGGAAAGGCGATGGGAATGACAAAGGTGACAATGGCGGTAATGGTAACCAAGGGAATGATAAAGGTAATGGGAAAGGGGGCAACAATGGGAACAAGGGTGGTGATGGTAAGGATAATGGAAAAGGAAATGGTGAACGTGCTGAGACAGATTATGTGATGTTGTCACCAGTGGAGAAGACCGGGCAAGAGCAAGCGGTCTGCCAAGCTGAGGGTCGTTGTTATGAGAAGAATCTTACATGCCCAGCAGAGTGCAGCGAGAGGAAGCCCATAAAGGCAAAGAAGAACAAGGCGTGCTTCATCGATTGCAACAAGTGTGAGACCACCTGCAAGAGTAAGTCCTATATGTTAAAGATGGTTTGAATGAAAATTTAATTAAGTTCGAATTACTTTATAAATAAGTTTGATTTAGTCTTTTGATTAGTATACATGGACTCTACAAATAGACGGTGATCAACAACAAAACACGACAAACGTTGTCACATGATATCAATAATTTATTTTGAGATTTGAATAAATTTGTACTCTTAATGTGACCAATCACATAATCCTTGCTTTAGAAGTACATAAATTGCATGAGGGTGTTAGATATGTTAAAGATCAATCCTCCACATGTTTATACATCATAGATAGTCTTTCCGAGTATTTTTGTTTATGCAAGCATGCTTGTGTTTTGGCAGGAAGGAAGCCCAATTGCGAGGGTTATGGGTCAATCTGCTACGACCCTCGCTTCGTTGGTGGTGATGGTGTGATGTTCTACTTCCATGGGGCCAAAGGAGGCGACTTCGCCCTTGTCTCCGATGATCGCCTCCAGATCAATGCTCACTTCATTGGAAGTAGGCCTACAGGTAGAACGCGAGACTACACATGGGTCCAAGCCCTTGGTGTCATGTTCGACTCCCACTCCCTAGTTATTGCAGCCCAACGAGTCACCAAATGGGACGACAATGTTGACGCCCTCATTCTCCGGTGGGACGGCGATTCCATCACCAACTACACGGAGGGAGATGCCGAGTGGCGGGTCATGAGCGAGGCCACCAATGGAGGAGGGAGAGAGGTGGTGGTGGAGAGGACGGAGGAGACGAACAGCATTAAGGTGACGATCGCTGGGCTGGTGTCAATGGACGTGAAGGTGACTCCAATTGGGGAGAGGGAGAACAAAATTCACAACTACCAATTGCCTGAAGATGATGCATTTGCTCACTTGGAGACCCAGTTCAGGTTCACCAACTTGGGCGACATGGTGGAGGGAGTACTGGGTAAGACATATAGGCCCGGTTATCTGAGCCCAGTGAAGGTTGGGGTGCCCATGCCAATGATGGGGGGAGAGGACAGGTACAGGACCCCATCACTGCTCTCTCCCCTGTGTCGTGATTGCAGATTCCAGCAACCACTCCCTGCAACTGACTCTTCTGGTGTGCTTGAGGTGGCCCAGTACTGATGAAACTCTTCTTTTTGGGCCTCGGATCTTCGGCTTTTGATGGATTTGATTGATGATGATTGATGCGATTCATGTAATAAAATGTTAAGCAATAAGGGCCTGCAGGTCATCTTGTTATATTTCTATTTACTGTCGTAATTTGCAATGTAATTTCTCTCATGATTCAAGGAAAGAATGTATCCTTAACTCATTTTGTCTAGTTTCATTGGTAATTGTATTAATTGCATGGTATGTGCTCTGTTTGACTTGGACTTTTTCCTAAGGCCCACTAGTTTAATGTCTCATGTCTTGACCCCTTCCATTAAACATTCAAAAGAATCCAGCCCTCATCCTCTTCCATTCTGGCCTTCACGGCCAAAGTTAACCACACTAGGGGGCATTTAGAATGAATTCTGGTTAAAGATTCAACGATAGAAAATAAATGCCTCTTGCTTGAATGAGCTTCCGATAAATTCTACATTAACAAAAGTTTGGCTCATTATCAAATTGATGTTCACATATAGAACATTTATTTTTATAGATATTGATATTGGGCTTAACTCCTATAGAAAGGTTAAAAAAAAAAAAAAAAGCCCTCCAATAAAAGAGAAATTTGGCTGGGGACTATATAAAAGTGAGGGATTTATAAAATCTTTTGTATGATTTAGAATTTTAATCATTGTGCCCTGCTAAAGAGTCTCGTGAACTTTTCTTTGTAGCTACAAAATGAATTGGGACTCAACTATTTATAAAGCAGAACATCTAGATCCTTTTTTTAGAAGCCGTGACATTGTTTTTCACACCACCCCAATGAATGAAAGTAAGGCACTTAGATTGGCCACTACAAAAAAATCATATAGATAGAATCCTATTAGCATTTCAATTTACTATCATAAAATGATCAGTCACTAAGACTCTATTTGTTTGCATTAAAATACATAGGAATTAAATACATAGGGCAGTTATTACAAATGAAAATCAAAGGTGAATTTCTAAAAATGAGAATCAAATAGCATATTCTTCTGATTCTATTTCCCTATAAAAAAGTTATTTGATATTCATTTTTAAGAATTTACCTTTAATCCTTAGTTTTAATCACCCTATGTATTCAATTACTATATATTCTAATGAAAACAAACAGACATCAAATAAAAAAAATAATGTTATTAGCATTTTTATCTATTGTCATAAAATGACTAATTATTAAATACAGGAAATAATCTCAATTTAACCGTCCATTAATAATTTTATAAATTGGATGACTGATAACATCTATTAAGCTATACTTTTCGTTGATAGCTAAACACTAAATCCCCTCTTTATCTAGTAACATTATTGGCTCCTCAAACTTTACTCCTGCGACGTGTGCAGCTCCATATGTGGATGGATAGAGTCCAGACCCTCCATCGTAGCCATTATAGGGGAAACTTATAACAAACTTTTGGAACTCCACTATGGAGCCCATGCTGAGATAATCCACACCGTTCAAAATGGATGCTCACCTCCTCAAGGCATGTATTCTTACGTTTCAATTATAAAAAAAAGGTGGGTCCAAATGCTCGATTGAGCACATAATGACATGGCATCACTGCCAACGTGTTATTAATCATAGTTTCTATGATTTAATCAAACGAGTGCGGTGGTGGGACCCGCTCCTTTTGTATTTAAAGGAATTTTCGGGTCACGTTTGACAACCAAATCTTTAGGGAAAAGATTTTCAGTTTTCCTAACGTTGTGGTGAATCCATGTTTGACAATTGTAAATTTTTGAAGATTTGGATAAATGAAAATCTTCATTTGATAGGATTTTCGGATCTGACCACCGCCTATAAAATTTAAAAATCTTCACCTAAGTAGATTTGCATGCTGGATCCTTTTTTTTTTGTTATATACATCGATACACACTAATATCAATGTGAGATCCTCGCCTATATAAACTCCAATGAGAAATTCTTATTCTAGTGATAGAGAAGAATCATCAAATCTTTAGATTCATGGCCTGTTACCAAACATACTTTCACTTAGAAATAAGCATATTATCTTAGGGGAGCTTGGTGATATGTACCCATTTATATAATAAAATAAAAATAAAACATAAATTTAGAATGAGAAAGAAGGAGTCCACTTCAAGGGGGACGGACCTCCTAAGGTTCAATTCGAGAAGAACCACAACTCCTAAGACAAGAGCAAAGCCTTGAATTGTTCTTCATTCATATCCTTCACCATATGACATCTACAAATATTTATACATATTCCATAACTATTAAAACTACTCTACCACTAACTCATTAACCACTACTCCACTAACCCACTATCTCTCAACTCTTCTACATACATAAAGCATATTTCCATACAATCAAGACAATATAATTAAGAATTCTAATTCCTAAATAAAGTATTCTAATAAAAAATAAATTATTAAAATTAAATAATAGGTACGTACCACTTGGGTTTAGAATTAAAATAAGGTACAGGAACTTTCCCAAAACATCCTCTCTTGAATGAAAACGCACCTTCCTCTCCCGAAAACGACAGCAAGAACAAAACTAGGCTCGATTCCTTCTAATCCGATCCATTGGACTCTCTCTCTCTCTCGATCGTTTCTCTAAGAAGAAGAACAAGATAAATCATAGGTGAGAAAGAAAGATTCGACCTTCTGTATTTTATGATTCATGCCTTATGAAATTTGGTAGGTTCTAATTGTTTCATCTGATTTTCGTTCGATTGTTTGCAAAAATTGGGGCATTTGGGGTTTAAAGATCCTTTTTTTTTTATGCACCCAAGAAAGACCAAATGGAGCAAAAGACTCGTTATTCTGGTTTTCTTTCTTGATGAATGATGCTTTTGGATGTCTTCACATGGGAACTGGGTTTTGTTAGAAGATCAAAATTTGCGTGTTTCGGTTTCATTCCAAACGTTGCTTTTGGATGTCCTCATACTTCCAAACATGGGTTTTATGTTTTTCTTTTGTTGGGTATCTTTCATACGTCAAGGAATTGGAAGTATAAAGGGTTTGCCCCTTTTTGCGCGTTTTTGCAGCATATGGGCTGGCCTTGAATCGCAGCAGTGGTTGGAATTTTGATTGTATTGTTGGAGTTTCTGATATAGTGATTTGATTCAATGAATGGCCTGTTTGCTTAACTGGAATTGAATCCATAGGAATTCTTTGCAATAATCCTTTCTCATGTAGGGGATAAAAGAGAATGGTTAAAGATGTAGATCCACAACGGGCTATCGAACGGTCTTGCATTTGATAGGAAATGATTAACCACCCATCTTCCTAGTAAACTAAATTCTAGGAAAGTGATAGTACCATCTATGTGGCCGCTTTAGAGACTCTTTGCACCTTTTCCCTTTAGTTTTCTTTGGGTAAAAGCCCCTTAACTACGAATTCTTTTGAGTTCAATATAAATTTAGCAAATGGGACCTTAGTATTTCCAATTTAAGTAGTTCCCCTTTTTAAAAGAACGTATATAGGCAATTTCTCTTTCCTATGGATACAAGCATACCATTGCATCTAATGTATCCATATGGCCTATACTCATTGGGGGTTATGGGGTGCAAATCATATAATTTCATTTACACTGTGCATTAAACAGCAGTTATGAATTTATAAGGCTGAGATTTGTTTTTGGTCTCCTGCTATGCTTTTGGCTATTTTTTCATTGGGTTAGTCCTCCAAGTTTAGAAAATTAGGATGTCTGTGTCAAAATCAGGTTTGGATTTTGGGATTTTATATAATTCTCGATTTGTTTGTTTTTGCAGCTATGGCTTCCTCTTCGGACTCCTGGATGAGGGAATTCAATGAGGCTTCTAAGCTTGCTGATGATATTAGTGCCAGGATTGGAGAAAGGGGCTCGTTGCCCCCCTCTGGTCCAGAGACACAACGGCATTTGTCATCAATTCGGAGGAAGATAACAATTCTCGGGACTAGACTTGATAGTCTGGATTCCCTTCTTTCCAAGCTTCCCACTAAGCAGCTTATGTATGTGGTTTATTTCAAACTTTCTCAATTTACTGAAAAGTTATTTACTGTTGAACTTTAATTTTTACTGTACCCGCGCCTGCCCGTTATTTACTGTTGAACTTTAATTTTTACTTCACACACCCCCCCCCCCCCCCCCCACACACACACACACTTAGTGGGAAATTCATATTCTCTATTACATCAAATTGAAGATTGTACTATTGAAGCAGAGTCAATTTACGTTGCCTGTCATAATTGTATCAATGGAAATTCAAGTTCATGATAATGATAAATCTGACATATGCAAATCTCTTTATTTTTTAGGTCTTTTAATGAGTTTTTTGTTCTCAATAGATACTTGCACTTAAATAATTCATTTTACTCGCAGGTTTGCCATCTATTTCTTCTCACTTGCCTCTTCTGCTTGACGAGCAGATTTATTTTTAGTTGTTACAGATATTTCTCCACCTCTTGTTGATATTTGTACTCATGGCACACAAGATTGGCAAATACATATCATTTTTATTTTAATTAACAAGACAGCTGTTTATCCATTGCAAATATGGGACCAAGTTTTTCATAGTTCACACCAAGTTCACTGATGAAGTGTGTGTCAATGTATGCTTTGATCTGTTACTGGTGTTTGAAAACTTTGTAATGCAAATAAACTAAATTGAATATCTGAACTTAGTCTGAGATTTTATGTATATCTTTGTGCAATTACTGCTGAAAGATAAATATTTAGGGGAATTAAAGTTTTCTGCTTACGGTCCTTGACAGTAATAATTTTTAAGTGAGATAAATGCTGCTGTGATGCTGGGTTCAGGTTGATAGATTGTAGATATATCTTGGCTGACGCATATTGTAACTATCAGCAGTAGGTAGCTAAAAGTTGCATAAAAATGAGATAATGCGAGTACTCCTGTGACCTGGTGAAAGATGAGTTGAGATGGTTTTTTCTGATATTGTGTTATCTATATGTGCCTTAAATCTTTGTTTTTTTCCACCTGGTAATAACTCATGCAACATTCTCATTCGAAAAGCATATTATACTGCAAGGTAAATTTTAGTGCTTCCTTGAATATGGCTTGGATGCCTAAGTGAAGTACCTTTACAACTATGAAATGCCTTGAAAATTTAGTGAACTTCTTTTTTTTCAATGCTTGATCCTTTAGGACAGCCATCTAACACAAGTTCTGTTACATGCAGGACCGAGAAAGAACTGCATCGGCGCCAAGACATGCTTGTGAATCTTAGATCTAAAGCTAACCAGATGGCTTCTACATTAAACATGTCAAACTTTGCTAACAGGTGAGCTTTGTGCAGAAATCTTTTCCTGTGTATTTACGTGTCTATGATTTCACATTTTGTCACTTGCATGGGGGTATAGTGAGGCTACACACATCTGCTGTGTTTTCTCCAACTTCACTCTTGGTAACCCAATTCAGGCAAAGCCAGGTATTGCTCAGATGCTAGGTTTTCCTGATGAAACATGTAAAGGTATGGTGGAATTGCATAATATGCTTAGTCTTTTGTGGATTTATTCCGGAAAGCACGAATTTGTCTTGGTGAGCTTTGTTTCCCAGATTTGTTTCCCAGATGTGGAGTTATGCAAAATTGAATTGATTGATGGACTATGTCATTCCTAATTTGAACTGTGTGAATAACAACTTTTCTGATCTCTATTAAAAGATGGTTTGTCATCAGATGCTGAAACCTGAAACACAAACCTATGTGTGCACCTTGGTAGTTGCATGTCGATAACTTAGTGGCAATTTTTAATGAAACTAAACATAAAAGGTAGATTACAGGGGATATACAAAAATCAGAATGAATGATTATCCAGGCATGATACAACTGTTAACAATGACAACTCTCTCTCTCTCTCTATATATATATATATATATGGGAGATGCTCTTGTGAGAGATGCTCTTACCTTGCTGTGAGAGATAAGGTGGGGGCCCTCACATCTATATCCAATGCCAACAACTTAAATGTGAGGCCTCCCACCTTTTCTCTCATAGTAAGGTAAGAGATGCTCTCATAGGAGTATATATATATATATATATATATATATGTATATATATATAAATATATCTCACATGTTTGTGAAATGGAAGAGACACCAATCATGCTACCCTTTTATGGATATTCCTCTTTCTCAGCATATGATGGAAAGAAATTAGACCTCTGAGTATCCAACATAAATTCTGGAATTCCTCCATATTGAAAGACCGGCTTTCAAGGACCACAGATCACTGCTGACCTATTTGATGAGTGATGTAATCAGAGTTGGCTCTGATTCAACCCACAATTTATTGTAAGCTCACAGTCACCATGTTCAGCCCAAAGAATAGAATTTCAATTCGCTTGATAACAAAATCCAGCAAAAGATCCATGTAAACACAGTTGTTAGGAATCATTTATCTGACTTTTAATATTTATTTATTCAGTTTTCCAAGGCTTTAGAGATCTAAGAATCAAACAAAACAATCAGGTTCCCAACTATGCCATTACATAGGAGCAGAATTCTCAGTAGTTTCAACTTTGAAACTGTCCACCACTTGGTGTTTTCAAACAAGTTTAAAAACAAATGGTTATTAGTTGTGTTTGGTTGCTCACTTTTATGCATAAAGAGTTAAAACAGCTCTTTCAATAGTTTCCCCTGCCACATGTTAGGTGATTCACTAATAACCGAGAGAAGTCAAGTTTATGCTATGGATTGGATTGTACGACCAGCTATCAAACTATGGAAAGTGCACTATCAATTCTTGACAAGTACATGTGTTGTTATGTTCAAAATACAACAGCAAAATTATGAGAATTTCCAGCCTGTTTTGGGAGCCCTCAAGCCAAAGACCATCAAACCCTAACTGGGATTCTAGGATTAATTGAAGGAACAGCAAATAGAATAACAGTTGCTCGATACCATAGGAATTTTCTACACTGGACTGAATATACAGGGGTAAGGCTAAGCTGATGATGATGGTGAGCCTGAATATGAAGCCTGTAATTTAAAGAGGATAGATAGTAGATTATTGAACATGTCATTAGTCTCATTCACATCTGCTAAGCTTGGAAGGAACAGGTATGCTGCTGTGCAGTAAGATGATCACACTCTTGGCCTCATACCCGGTGGCTGAACCAGGGAGGGTACGGGGTGTTCATCAACCCCAATATATTTTCAAAACCTTAAGTATTTTTTTAATTATTTTTTACATAGTGGTCCCCTCAAGGAAATTTCTAGGGACTGCCCTTGCTCACAATAGGAGATGAGTAGGCCTCACGGCCAGTCCTCACATAGAAAGTGAGAACAAGAACTTCCATCAATGGACCAGTCAAATATTGGGATACATTTGGTTGGTGGATTTTTTATGTTTCTTCAATTTTAACCACTGTCGGA
Organism: Persea americana; assembly: GCA_029852735.1. Taxonomy (NCBI): domain Eukaryota; kingdom Viridiplantae; phylum Streptophyta; class Magnoliopsida; order Laurales; family Lauraceae; genus Persea; species Persea americana. The sequence goes on along the minus strand of CM056820.1, from coordinate 35,360,425 downwards.
AAATGAAGTCTTAGAATACCTAGGGATTCAATTACTTGAAAGTTGAAACAAATGGGCCCTTCGTGAAACTTAAGAACATATAGTAGCAAAGGTAATAATTCAAGTTAAATCATATAATCTAATTATTATGTTATGAATGGAGCACACATAAATGAGGTGTTTCTCCCTATTTCCTCTCTACATGTCCTATTCATATAGGATATATAGGATCCTGCGGCATTTTAAGGTTTCTAGATGGTGATGCCTTTCAATACGTGAATGGTCTTTTAATAATTCAATTCATGTTTGATCCTGAAAAGTTTAGTCTTCCGAGCTCCAACAACCTAATTCATGAAGGCTCAATTTATTTTATTGTATATATATTTTTTCAAATTCCATGAGATGCTGTATATGATTGGACATTATGTTTAGGAGTTAGAATAATGCATTTTCTCAGTGAAGTATCTAAGGTGTGCACTTATGCAAGGAATTAGGACTATATCTGCAGGGCTTTCTTATTCTTTCGAATATTCATTATTCAATATGATTTTTTCTTTTTGTTTAGATCTATGCATTTGCATTAGGATATCAGCAACTAATTGTTATTTTGACTTGCAGGGATGACTTGCTAGGATCGAATAAAAACCCTGGTGCTGAGATGAACAGAACTGCTGGAATGGACAACTATGGCCTTGTTGGCCTGCAGAGGCAGATTATGAAAGGCATGTTATAGCCATGATTTTTTATTTTTTTTTGTGTGCACTATTTTTGAGTTTTTGATCTAATGCCATGCTTGAACTTGCCTGCCATGATGTCTCTGGGTTTGTTGTCTAATAGAGCAAGATGAAGGCCTCGAGAAGCTGGAGGAAACTGTATTGAGCACAAAGCATATTGCATTGGCAGTCAATGAGGAATTGGATCTACACACCAGGCTTATTGTATGTTTTGAAATCACTAATCACATTGTGTTTCTTCTGTCTTCCCAAATAACACTTCTTGGATGTCATCATAGTGAAGATTCCATGTATTGTTGCAGGATAACTTGGACCAACATGTGGATTCGACTGACTCGCGACTACAGGTTAAACATTTTTTACTGGATTAAAATGTAAAAAAAAAAAAGAATTAAAAAAAATGGTAATAGCTTGGGTATTTTGACTATTTTCCTTACATTTATTAATGTCGGTTAAACAATTTTGCCTATGCTCATGGAGTTCAAATTCGACTAATGTACGAATTCAAATTAGGCTAATGTACCTTATACCAACATGAGATTGTAGGTCTAAGAATTTTGTTAACACAGCATACTAGGATGTCTAGATAATATATATATATATATATATATTTTTTATATATATTGAACTGAATCATGCCATCTGGTCTGACTGAAGCTTTTGGTACTTTAATAGCTTATACAGTTGGGTCCTCTTTAAATCAAGGGATCCCATTGGATCACAACCTCCATCTGTGCGTTGGCATGCTGGGGTGATATTTGCTTTTGATTGACAAATGCTTTGGGCATGCATTACTGAAGTAGCAGGAAAGCCCACTTTTGGAATGTCTTAGCTTTACCTTAGAGCTGTATAGGATCTTGCCGCACTCTGACTATATTATGTAATTATAGTTCAGGATCCTTCGAGTTGAAGATTTATAATTGCTATGCACATGACTAAAAATATGTCAGAATTATCTTATTGCTATATAATGCAGCTGAAATACAAGTTCGACAGATTAAGTTTATTTATAACACTCATTTTTAACTGATGTGTTTCTGTCATGGCTCTTGGACAAAAGTGTTTGGAAAACGTTCCTTATTCATGTTTGAAAGAAATATCTTTCTCTGATCACTCTAGCTCCTAGGAGTTTTCAACATCCACCATTTCTGTTTGGCCCCATTTGGGGCTAGGGTACCGTTAGGGAACCATTCATGTGGTGGTTGCTTTGTGGTGTTGAATGTCTGTTGACCAAAATGCTACAAGAAAGAAGGAAAAAAATGATGTCAAATAAATGGTTGTGCCATTTTACTGGTACCTTTGGCACTGTTCCGTTCCTTATGGTGAGTGTCATTTTACTTCTGTAGGTCTAAAAACAGGACTTAATTTGGCAATTGGTGAAGCCTTATTAGTAGATACTTGCTCTTTAGTAGAACTCTTGAAGAGCCCTCACCTCACTGACTCAAATTGGCAGTTGGTGAAGCCCTAACAGTAGATACTTGCTCTTTAGTAGAACTCTTGAAGAGCACCCAACTCACTGACTCAATTTGGCAATTGGTGAAGCCTTAATCGTAGACTTTTGCTCTTTTGAATGCTTGAAGAGAAACCAGGATAAGCCATCCTCTTGCCATGTAGAACACTTTAAGACGCTAGCGGGATAGGTTCTTTTCTTTAGCTCTAGGATGTCACCAGTGTAAGGCCCTAGTAACTGTTTAAAAACCTTTTTAATTTTTTTTTAAAGAATTTCCCATTCTATCTTTGGTGATCTTATGTATCTAAACTAGTTTGTCTCTTGGTTTTTGCCATGATCAATGCAGCGGGTACAAAAGAGGCTTGCGATTCTTAATAAGCGAACCAAGGGAGGCTGCTCTTGCATGTGCTTGTTACTGTCTGTGATCGGTATAGTGATTCTGGCAGTTGTGATATGGGCTCTTATCAAGTACTTGTGAGTGATGCTCGAGAACGGGCACCAATGTTCACGTTATTTCTGCCTTGTCCTGCATCTACGGCTTTTTGTGTGTGCAGCATTTCATGGAGAATTAGGAAGGCTTGCTTGTGTGCACTTGTGGCTGCAGTGATCATGTTGCATTTTCTGCTTGTCCTTACAAACAGCCCTATACAAAATAAAAGAGGGTTTTTGTCATTTGATGAAAGATTTGTGGCTGCTTTGACATTTGTGTGCTCAAGATGCATTGTATCTAACTATTTGCTGTCTGCCTTCCACATCTGTTTGCATTGTATCTAATTATTTCAGAAAAAGTAAAATTTTTGCCAATTTTCGATGCCCATACATAGAGGCCTCTATGAGAATAGATGAGCTCACACTAGCATGAAGTGGTGGTAACCATTTTATGACAACAGCTGTAGAACAAAAAAATAAAATAAAATAAAATAGAGAGCAGTTTATTCAGACCCAGAGGAGACCTGAATTGAACATATGATTTGGCCATGGCCATAACTCATCAAGCAGGGTTGTGTCTGAATCTCATCATCCACCTATTATTCCCATCTGAGCAAACACAGGTATAGAGGTGGAAATCAGTTCAGACAGTACAATTCCTTCGGAACTATCATTGCTGAGGCGGTAAGTTGGGGTGGCTAATAGATGGTTGGCCCTGGGCATCACGAGGGAAAACTTCTCGCGCATGTCCAAGTCAGCTGGTGACATGCCTGCACCAAGCTCCCAATCGAAACAATGGATCAGCTGTGCCAATATGAGTCGAACTATGGTGAGGCCCAGCTGCATCCCAACGCACCCCTATTCTTCCGGACCCGAATGGTACAAGTTGGAAGTCATCTCCCCTCACATCTATCTGGGTGCCAATGAACCTTTCTGGATTGAATTCCTCAGGATTGGGCCATGCATCTGGGTCCCTTCCTATGGCCCATGCGTTTATCATGTGACGTGTTCCTTTGGGTATATGGAAGCCATTCACTGTGCAATCCTCCATGGACTCGCGAGGGAGGAGAAATGGTGCCGGCGGGTGAAGCCTCATGCTTTCCTTTACTACCATGTCCAAGTAGTCCAGTTTCACAAGGTCGGATTCATCCACCATCCGAACTCTGCCAACGACTGTCTCTAGCTCTTGCTGGGCCTTCTTCATAGCACTTGGATGCTTGATGAGCTCTGATAATGCCCACTCAGTTGCTGTTGACGACGTGTCCATTCCAGCCAGAAGCAGATCCTGCAAAATATATCAAGGACCACATCAAGAATCTGAAGCTGAAACTGTTATGGACATGTGAATGATCCAGTTCCTTACCACCAGTATTGCTTTGATGTTGGTTCGATCGAACTGGAACTCGTTGTCAGCAGACTCCATGAATGACAGCATGAAGTCAACGAAGTCCCGCTGACGCTGGTTGTGCTGGTTGTCCGAGGTCTGTAAATGCTCTTCGATGATCTTGTCCAAGAACTCATCAAACGCATTGCAAACTGCTTTCATGCGGCGGCGTATGCCTTGAATGTCCAGGGCTCTTAGGCTGGGGATGCATTCAGCTATGTTGAAAGCCCCGGCTAACCACATGTGCTCTTCAATGACTGCCTTGAATCCTCTCTTGCCCAGATTGTCCTCCTCATACTTCTTGCCAAGCACCATTCTACATGTCATGTTTCTGGTAAGGGAGGCCACCTTATTGCTGAGATCCACCGTTTCACAGGCCTCGGCGGCATCTTTGATAGATTTCACTAGTAGATCCATCTCCTCTCTCCCCAAGGGCTTGAATGATTCGACCTTGAGGTTACTGAGCAGCTCAAGGGTGCATAATTTGCGTGCATTTCGCCAGTATGGGCCATATGGGGTGGGGCTTGTCGCCTTGAAATTGTAGAAAACAATCCTGCCAACTTCAGAGAGGGGTCGGCTGGCGAGAATGTGGTCACGGGTCTTGAGGAACTGTTGGGCTGCCTGAGGAGACGAGACGATGATGGTGGGAATTTGGCCCATTGGGTGAAAAACAGCCTGGTTAGATTATCTTAACTCTTAATTGAATTGACGGTGGAGGAGAGAGATAGTGTGTATGTGAAGGTGTAGATTGATCAAAGGTAGTCAGTCCCAAGTGAAACATTGGACTGCATCTGAATTGTGTGAAGTCTACTCCTGAGGAAAAGAATTTCTAATGCTACCTAACTTTGTTGTCGAAATTACTGATCGAAAATGACAATCAGCCAGGCTCTCTTTATATTGATTGGCCAAGTGCTCTGAACTTCTTCATGAATTACATTGTATCCTCGTGTTGAACTCAAGAACACTTCCAGCAGTGGAGGCATTTTGTATTAAGTGGAGGCTGACGAAAGATAGCATGTAATATGATGTGATCTTAAATTCAGTCCTTTAATATTGCAAGTGCACAGTTGGCTTGTTGAGACAGTGGCAATTACAGGTCGATCCCACATGGAGCACTACTAAGTTAAAATTTAAAATCTGATTTTTTTTTATATCAATGATAATGACAAGAGAGATAATAAGAAACAATAATAAAATTGAGAAAATTATAGATCTAAAGTGTAGAAATAAGATATGAGAAAAAGCATATCAGAATATCATGAATCCATTAAGTAGTCCCACCATCATTCTATGCAATTAATAAAATAAATTTGTCCAAAAATCCTTTAAATTAGAAACAAATCAATGTTTCTGATTCGGATAATTTGTCTATCAAAAAGCACAATTTCCCACAATTTATTTAAGTCAAAAATCCCCTTCACCTAATAAAATTATGAACTTAACTAAATATCACATATTAATCAAAGATAGATTATCAAAGAATTTCAATCTACGAATAATCTATTAAGAAAACATACATTATTAAAGCACTGTTCAAATAAAAAAATTAAATAATATAGGTTGTCAATGACAGAAGGCAGATTTATTATTATAATCAATACGCAAGAGACAAAAATATCACATAGATTAATGATAAGAAACACTTAACTTCATCTGATACTCTAATCCAATGATCTACTCCTCCATTGTAAAAGATGTGATTTTCATTGAGAACTTCATAGCAATTACAATCTTCTTTCACACTCTTCTAACCTAGTTCTGGAACAGGGCTCCAGAACACCTAAAAATAACTCTTAAATTCTATTAATTAGGGAAATAAGATAAAGATGAGAGAGAGTAATTAGTGGACGTCCAAGGGAGGGACTGTATCCACCTATGCTTCCTTTGGTTCCTTTTATAACTCATGGTTAGACGTCCAAAGGAGGGACTGTATCCACCTATGCTTCCTTTGGTTCCTTTTATAACTCATGGTTATCTTATAGTTCCATTTAATCTGGACACCTTCTCTGCAGATTTGATTTATCCTCATTGATAAGGTACACCTCTTTATCCTTTTTGAATTGGAATGAGGTGGAAGTTTCTGAAAACCTCTGGATGGCTAGGCTAATTTTCAGATGGGGTCCCACAAGGGATACGCAGCAATGGATTATCAACGGTATGGATTTATTTGCAATCCCGTCTAAAAATAAACATGAAAATCTTTGAACTCATAACTTTGTCAATTTAGTTCCGATTTTTGCAATCTTGGGCTCCACAAATATCTACTCTGAATAGTCTTTTCAACGATAGGTAAATTTCATCGATCCGACAGTCGGATTGAAAGTTATGACTATTTGAAGATGAGTTATCCTGAGAAAAACGGGATTAACTTTTGAAATTTGATTTGTAATGAACTCTATCTCTACACAACTTTCAAATGTGGACGATGCAAACTCTTTTTCTTTTTATTCCAATCAAACTTTTACTCTTTGAATTATCCATTAATAATTTCAAATCTGCAGCTACTGCGGACCCTGCCATGTGGGACATTTCATCTACTTGAACAGTCGGCCCTATGAGAAGTCTTCTACTGTAGTTAAGACTCTTCAGTTGACATGATGAGTGGACCCTTCCTTTGATTGACTTGCACATGGCTTGTATGTGGGGTCCACGTGGTGAATTCTTCAATTTACTTCTTTTCAAGCTTCAATTTAGTAATATAAGGCTCATAATGACTATGTATGCTTGAAAGTGGGTTTCATGATAGAGGCCTACAATTCTCATTTTCTACACATTATAATTCAGCACATCAAACACTCTGAAGAGCCCATATTGAAGCGGGACCCATTCGGATAGAGTTCTACTCCAACTAGGACTCTTCGGAGAAAAATTGCATAATATTCTAAATTAATGCAGAAAATGTATGAAAAATATGAAAGTTCAGGTTTCTAGGTAAAAATGCATGAAATAATGGAATTAAATGAATAATGATGCAATTCACCAAATAAAATCCTAATTCATCCTAAAATGATGCATAAATAAGCAAATTCATGAACTCAACATAATAATAATTTACTATCACATGTGGTATATCAGTCTTCCTAAGTGTAAAACTATCTCAAAACACTTTCAATATTTGATAGTAAATCTCACTCTATGGGCCCCATTCTACTGGCCCAGCTGGTAAGGACATTAAAGCCTTTTTTTTATTTTTTGGTAAACGGAAATTTCATTGAAAGAAACCCAAGCCAAAACAATAATTGGAAGGGGCAATCAAGACCTAACCCACTTCAGAACATCATCATCCCAACAAAAATCTTATCAAGCCTAAAATAATGGTGGGCCAAAACATGAGCAGCCTGGATCAAAAGTCTGGAAAAAAAAAAAAAAACCCTAAGAAAAAACAATGACATTGACATTTAATGTCCAAACAGATAAGGAGATATAACTGAAAATTAACATGAATTATATGAACTTGGTACATAAAAGTCTTAAAAGGAGGCACACTTTAAGAGATATATATATATATATATATTTATAAGTCATGCCTTCTAAAAAGGTAGGTCTTCTATAGTATGATTGCCAATAGAACACAAAAAACAAAATGCATGATGGCATTTGGTGGGTCAACTTACCCCCACCAGTTTATCTTCAGGCAAGATTATTGGATCTGAAAGTGTTGGCATTTTTTCAATAAACACTATATTGTACATGGAAATGCATTCATTTTCTAAATTTTCTACACTTCAAGAAGATTCGGCTCAACTGAAATTGCGCACTGGCATGGAATCTACAATATGGGAGGGTTTAGGACTGACCTGTTTGTGTTTCAATTAGTCAACTTTCGTTTATCAACAGCCAACTAGGTCAGGCATGTATTGAACTCATATTGAACTTCGACTTGCCTTAGTTGCACCATCAAGCTCATTTGTATAAAGCCAATGTTACAACAATGCTACTCCGTCTCATTTTTCGATTACTTATGTTAGAATTTTAGATTGGGTAATTCTCCTAGTTTGAACAAAACTCAAGTCCTAATTGAGTTGTAATCTTTTTTTTTTTTTTTTAGAAAAGGACAGTGAGGTAACTTTGTGACAGTGGAAGACCTCTGTGGACTCCTCAGAAATAACTTTGAAGACTTCTTTTCACACTTGAAGACATATTAAGAGTCCTCTCGAAACATTACTGCGGGCACATAATTCCCAAACCAGAAGATGGTCTCGCTATAGCGAGACTAAAGCTCGTTATAGCAAGCTATAGTGCTAGCGCAAACAGAACCTGGGCTCGCTATAGCGAGCTGTGCTGCCTTGTCCATTCGGGACTCTTTCAAGGCTGACGTTCCCCACTTCTTTTAAGAATTCTTCTTTCCTTCAAAAAAGCCTTGTGCACGAAACTAAAGCTATTTAAAGACCCCTTGCAACCACAATTTAAAAGAGAAGATCATCTAAACTTCTTAAGCATTGAGCTTTTCATTCAAGAGAGTTTTTGGGGGCTATTCTTGCAAGGGAGATTGCGCTGAAGTTTTATTCCTTCTCCTTCTTTCAAGCACCTTGAGGGGGCATTCAAGGTGGGTCGCAAGTAAGCACGTGGAAGGTGAACGACGGGTCGTCGACGAGTACTTCACAATCCCTTATGTTGAATTTCAACTGGGTCAAAGGTCTTGTGAGTTTTTTGTAATCTTTGTTTTTATAGTGCATTACTTTATGTGGCTTTTGCCACCCATGGTTTTTTTCTCGAATAGGGTTTTCCATGTAAAAAATCCTATGCCTCCTCTCTTCGTGTGGTGATTTTTTTTTTTTTTTTTAACTTGTCTGATTTATAATTGCATATAATAATATGAGAAAGGACCATGGTTTGTGTTAAGGTTTAAACTAGAAGGTTGATTCAAACCTTCACGTGGTATCGGTGCAGTCTCACTTTTCTAAAAGTGTGATCCTCTCAGATTTATTCTATGGAATTCAATAGGGAAAGCACTTCTACCACCAAGCCTCCTTTGCTTGAAGGTAGTAGCAATTATGCTTACTGGAAGGTAAGGATGACTGCTTTTTTATGTTCTCTTGATCATGATGTTTGGCAAACAGTGGTGAATGGTTACAAACCACCAACTGTGGTAGTTGATGAGAAGAGTGTTCCCAAATCCATGGCTGACTGGACCCAAGGAGAAAAGAACTAGACCCACTGGAATGACAGAGCCATGATTGCTATATATAATGGCGTTAGTCACTCTGAATTTCGCAGAATTTCTACTTGCAGCACTGCGAAAGAGGCTTGGGATCTCTTAAGAACAGTGCATGAAGGTACTGACATAGTTAGGCAGACTAAACTTCAAAATTTGACAACTGTCTTTGAGACTATTTGTATGAAAGACGAAAAGACCTTTGATGAGTACTATGCCAAACCGGGTCATATTGTCAATTCTAGTTTCAACTTAGGAGAACCCATTCCAGACCAAAAAGCGGTAAAGAAAATTCTTCGGTCACTGCCCAAGAGATTTTAGTCAAAAGTGATTGCTATCGAGGAACATACGAAGCTCAATGAACTTCCCATCGAACAACTAGTTGGAAATTTACCAACTTTTGAAGCAAATCACTGTTCTGACAAGAAATCCAAGGGTATTGCTCTAATGTCATCCAAGGACAATAATGATGATGAATCTGACAATGATTTTGATGATGTTGAACTTGAGGCTCTATTTGTCAAAAAATTCAAGAAATATCTAAATATCAACAAAATGAACCTAAAAAAGGAGTTTCCCAAGAATAAGAGCTTGAACAAGCCAAAGACTGTGCCAAAAAATGATAAAACTTCTTCTAAAAATACTAATAAGCCCATTCAATGTTTTGAATGTCAAGGGTTTGGTCACCCTGCTTCTAAATGTGCCAATCGATTGGAAAGAAACAAAGGAAAGGCTTTGAATGTTTCTTGGGAAGAAGATTCTGAGAATGAAATAGTGAATCTGAGTCACAATTTGAATCTGCTAAATTTGTTGCTTTTATGTCCTCTACCAACCTATCTTTTGAGCAGGGGTCATTTGACAAGGATTCCAAATCAGATGACGAGTCAAAATGTGAGGATCTTTCTGATGAAGAACAAGATGAAGAAGTTGCTTATAAAGAACTTCTAAAAGATTCGTTGCGTCTGTCACGCATCAATGATAAGCTCTTTCATAAGTTGAAAGTTTTTGAATCTCAAAATTTAACCTTCTCTTTTGAACTTGAAGATGCTTGTGCCAAAGTAAGTCAGTCAGAATCCCAACGTGCAATTTTATCTAACACAATTATTGCTGCAGGGAAAGAGAAAGAACTGATTACTGCACAGCTAGAGGAGGTTAGAAAAGAATTGAATTCTTTACAAACAACGTACAAGTTGTTACAAGCTGAAAAGAACGATGTATGTGGGAAACTTCGAATAGCATTGTCAGAACTCGTCTCAGCCAAATCTTCGCTTGAAAGAATGAATAAAGGCTCCATAACTCATGATGAAATTTTGATGCAACAAAGGAGTGAGAAACAAAAGACTGGACTTGGATTCAATCCAGAATCATCAACTTCCATGCAAACAGGTAAGCCTATTTTTGTTAAAGGACCGGCTTTATACTCTGAATTCTCGCTACTCCAAATACTACACATGGGAAATCAACAATATCTAAGAATGTGCCTAAGCCCAGAACTACCCCGATTTGTCATTTTTGTGGCATAAAAGGACACATTTGACCACATTGTCACAAAATGTGGAATCAAAGGCAAAATCAGCAAAGGAAGAGTATCTTATCTCCTCCAAAGATTAAGACTAAACCCATCTGGGTTAGAAAATCTGACCTTCGCTGTAATGTGGTCCTAACCGCGCTTACTGCAAAAGATTCCCATGTTTGGTACTTGGATAGCGGATGCTTCAGACATATGACTGGTAACAAATCGTTGTTTACCTCCCTGGAAAGCTGTGATGGCGGTAGTGTTAAGTTTGGTGATGGAAGCAAATCTAACGTAGTTGGAAAAGGTACAATTCCAATACCAGATATGTCTACTCTTTCAAATGTTTTCCTGATCAAAGGTCTGAAAGCGAATCTGTTAAGCATTAGCCAACTATTTGATTCTCACCATGAAGTTCATTTTTTCTCTTAATGACTATGTTATTGTTGATAAAAAGGGTAATAATGAACTTCATGGAGTGCATACTTTTGACATGTCACACAACCATGAGTAGTGACATTAATTTGTGGCATCAACGTTTAGGCCATGTTAATCATATGGACCTTGATAACTTGGCGAAAAATGAAATCATACTTGGACAACCTAAGCGTTTAAAAGCGCCAAATACTGTTTGTGGTCCATATCAGATTGGTAAACAAATAAGGTTCTCACATAAGAAAGTTGTTGCTTTAACAACTTATAGGCCACTTGAATCACTACATATGGATCTCATGGGTCCTACCAAAACTGAAAGCATTGGCGGTAAGAAATTTATCTTTTTGACCGTTGATGCCTTTTCTCGGCTTACGTGGGTACGATTTCTTAAAGAAAAGTCCGAGACTTTTGAAGTTTTTCTTAATTTATGGCCTCTGCTTCTCAATGGAAAAGGAAAAGTGTTTGGTAGTGTTGTGCGTCTTCATTCAAATCATGGAACTGAATTTCAGAACTCTAATTTCAATTCCTTTTGCTCTAAACATGGTATCAAACATGAATTTTCCGCTCCCAAAACACCACAGCAAAATGGGGTTGTTGAGAGAAAAAATCGGATTGTGCAAGAAATGGCAAGAGTTATGTTGCATACTAAAAAAATCCCTCAACGTTTCTGGGCCGAAGCTATAAACACTGCAGTCCATATTATTAATAGAGTCTACCTATGCCCTGGAACAAAATGACTCCATATGAAATTTGGAGTGGTCACAAGCCAACTGCTAAGTACTTTTGAACATTTGGCAATAAGTGTTACATCCTGAAGGATAGGGAACACTTAAGAAAATTTGACTCCAAGAGTGATGAGGGCATCTTTCTTGGTTACTCTATGGCAAGTAAGGCATACAGAGTTTATAATTTGAGAAACTCTTCTGTTATGGAGTCAATAAGTGTTGTTGTTGATGATGGTGGAACTTCAGAACATTTTTCTGATGATGAAGAAGATTTAATTATTGCTCCCGTTTCTAATAAGGTTGTTGAACCAAGTACAAGTAAGTAATCAGACACAACGCCGGGATCGGAAGATAGAGTTAACGCTGAATCTAAAGATAAACAAACTGAATCAGAAATTCCATCCCCCGATCTCATGGTACCAAACATCATCAAACAATTTGAAGAACAGAGTGCTTCTAAAAGCTCACGACCAGTACCAAAGGTAATGAAAAGTCACCCAATTTCAGAAGTTCTTGGTGATGCTATGGAACCCATGAAAACAAGGAAACAGGTACGCGATGAGGTAAGTAACTTCTGCTATATTTCCTCTATTGAACCAAAGAACATAAAAGAAGCTCTTCTTGATGATTGTTGGATTAATGCCATGCATGAGGAACTAGAACAGATTGAGAGAAATTGTGTCTGGGAATTCATTCCCCGACCTAGTCACACGAATGTCATCTGCACCAAGTGGATCTATAAAAATAAGACCGATGAACTTGGGCAGGTCATTCGGAACAAGGCTCGTTATGTAGCATAGGGGTACACACAAATTGAAGGGATTGATTTTGATAAAACGTTTGCTCCTGTTGCTCGATTGGAATCCATCCGGTTGTTACTAGCTATTGCTTGTTTTCTCAACATCAAGCTATATAAGATGGACATCAAGAGTGCATTCTTGAATGGGTATCTAAATGAGGAAGTTTACATTGAACAGCCTAAAGGATTTCAAGACCCTCACTACCCGGATCATGTGTTTAAATTAAAAAAAGCTCTCTATGGGTTGAAACATGCTCCTCGTGCTTGGTACGAAAGACTTATAGTCTTTTTGTTGAATAATAGTTTCAAACGCAGAAGTGTAGACAAGAGACTGTTCATCAAAGAAGACAATCATCACATACTAATTTCTCAAATCTATATGGATGATATTGTCTTCGGTTCAACCTCATCCGAGTTAGTTGACCAGTTTTCCAAAAGCATGTCTATTGAATTTGAAATGAGTATGGTTGGAGAACTCACCTTTTTCTTAGGATTGCAAATCAAACAGTGTGATGATGGTATATTTGTCTCTCAGACAAAATATGCTCGAAAACTTCTGGAAAAATTTGGAATGACTTCTGCTAAACATTCCAGAACTCCAATGAGTCACACTGTTAAATTGATCATTGATTTAAATAGAAAAGATGTGAATGAAACATTGTGCCTAAGCATAATTGGGAGTCTTCTTTATTTCATTGCTAGTAGACCCGATATTACTTACAGTGTTAGGGTTTGTGCTCGTTATCAATCTAAACCAAAGGAATCTCACATTCATTCGGTGAAAAGAATCATGAAATATGTGAGTGGCACTGTTGACTTTGGTATTTGGTTAAGAAAAGACAACAATACCACTCCGGTTGGGTACTCAGATGCAGATTGGGCTGGCTGTGCAGATGACAGGAAAAGTACTACTAGAGGGTGCTTCATTGGAAATAATTTGGTTGGTTGGCATAGCAAAAAGCAAACTTCGACTTCTTTATCCACCGCCGAAGCCGAATACATCGCTGTTGGAAGTTGTTGCACTCAACCTCTTTGGATGAAACAAATGCTAGGAGATTATGGAATTGATCAAGCTACAATGTCTGTTTACTGCGACAATCAAAGTGCCATTGACACATCAAAAAATCAAGTCCAACATTCCAGGACCAAACACATTGATATAAGGCATCACTTTATCCGTGAGTTGGTTGAAGAACAGATCATTGTTCTTGATAAAGTTCCAACTGAACATCAATTAGCCGATATCTTTACCAAACCTCTGGAATCCACTCGTTTTGAATCCCTTCGCAAGTCTCTAGGGATTCCTCTTTTTCTTAGTTTTTCTTTGTTTTTGTTTCACTTGCACATGCACTATTTCACCTCCATCTATGATTATTTTTTGCATGTGATTTAGTTGTGTTTAGTGCACAGTTCACCGTTATCATCTTTTTGCACTATGGATGTTCTCCTTTGATTTCGATTAGGATTGTCTGGCTTCTCTGATGGATATATCTCCTGTGGACCAATAGTGCGTAAAGTTTTTTGTTAATCGTCGCAATGGAACTGTATCCTATAGGGTTCAGAAATCTCTGCAAAAAATGAGCACTCGAACTTGTGCATTATTCTACGCAGAGAAGTTAAAAAAAAAAAAACAAAAAACAAAAAAAAAAAAAAAAAACGATGAAGCGATGAGAAGTTAGATCTTGAACTGAATCAATTCTTTTCTAGGTTTGCTCCCTAGTTTTTCATCATTTAGTTTTCAAATCTTGTCTTGATTGAGGAGGAGCATTTCATATTTCACACACAATCACTTGATTTCGGTTGATTTGTGTACTTTCAAGCTTATCCGTACATATTTTCATAGATGGAATACACTATTTGATGGTTTTTTTTTTATTTTAAAAAAGGGGGTGTGTGTGTGTGGACTTCCACTCTGAATTTGCGCCCATTCTCTACTAGTCATAGAACCTTGGTTCAGTGTGGCATCTCCTTTTTTTTGGTCTACTTATCTTAAAATGGTTTCAAATAGATATTTTTGTGTTTTAGATTGTGTGCATCCTGTCTATTTCAATGTCTGTTTGAATTGAAATTAAGACATATTTGTCTATTTGAAAGCCCCACAGAAAGACTGCCATTTGAAACAGAGAGAAAACATCTGAAGCGAACAGATGATATTTTTGAAAGTTAGGACAAGTTTACCCTTACAAAAACTTAAATATTACAAGTTGCCCATATAAAATAAAGACCTTTACCCTTTCGTTGAGAAAATCTTTTGGAGGAGGAAACCCTAGCAGAGCTTTGAAGAAGTCCATCGTCTTTCCCTGAAACCCAGCCCCTTGTGGTATGAACCTCTCTCTCTCTCTCTCTCTCTCTCTCTCTCTCTCTCTCTCTGCTGGATGATATTTTTGTTGTTCCTGTGGGAGACTTCATGTCATCTTGTTTTGGATGTGAGTTTGTTCCTATATATATATCTATCATTTCTTGGAGATCAATCCATCCATCGAATATCATGGCCAAGTGGCCAACATCAATGACAGCATGTACTCTTTCTTGTTTTTCACTAACATCTAGCTCTATACAACAAAGCAGGTTTGACTGTCATCTTATAGAAATGAAACTTTGATCAAAAGGGTAATCTAGATCCACAGTAATAGGAGTGGCAAAATCCAATCCAACCCACCAACACAAACCAGGTCAAAACTGCCTAACCTAGCCTAAACAAAACTCACAATATATATGGGTTTGCCATGGATTGGGAACCCTGGCCAATTTAATTGTAAGGTCAAGTCTGAATTGATTCAGCAGACCCATTTGGTTACCCAATTAACCTACCTAAAAGAAACCTGAACAAGACCCACAAGTTGGGGAACTGATCAAGTGCCCAACCCATTCAACAATATGTTCAGATTTGACTTGAAGCAGTTATTTAAGTGGCGGGTTCGGAAAGCTTCTGACTCACACCTATCTGTTGACTTTGGAATGAATGCATGAGGTGTGTCACTATTATCATGGAATGTGGTGCTTGTCATCATCTCTTCTAAGTGGGCAAAGCATTCTGTTTGTAAAGCCTGCCTAATTGGTGATCAGGTCTCTCATATGGTGGGACCCTCCATGGATGGTTTATTGAACAAGAAACTCAAAATGTGAATATACCCAAGTTGTTAGAGATAACTGGGTTTGTCAAGGATAGAGATAGATAAATTCTAAGTTTTTATTTTATTTTATTTGAACACTCAAGGGTTTCACTTTTATGTATTTAACCTCACCAATGATAGTAGTGTAAACAATAATAGATTACAACAAAATTATCTCTTCTACAAAAAAAATATTAATAATAAAAAACAAAGCCAACATGTGTACTTGTGTTATGTTTTCTACAATTCTATTACATGGTTGGTGTTTTTGCTAATATAGGTGCATCAACAAAGATGGTGTGGAAAAGTATTAAACAGTTCTTTTTTCAGTTCTTTTTCCTTCTCTCTCTTTTTTTTTTTTTTTCATTCTCAGCGTAGGTCTTCTAACAATTGACATGATTTGAATGGTGGCATTGTTTGACTAGGTTCCATGAATGATCTGAGTATGATATATTTTATTTTGAAATTTATAAAGTCCTTTAGGAAAGTTTATATGGCCGAAACAATGGCTCCATCTCAAAAAGGTAAGGAGAAGGCTGAGACAAGTAGGGCTGTTTGGTTAGATACTATGAAGAAGATTCTTTTAGACTTGTGCATTGATGAAGTAATGCGGGGCGGAAGACCGGGGTTGAATTTAAAAACACAATCGTGTACAAGAATTATTGAGGCTTTCAAGGAGAAAAGAGGGATTTTATATGCCCAAAAACAATTAAAGAACCAATGGGATTTGATGAGAAAACAATACAATGCTTGGACAACATTATGTGCGCAAACTAGTGTAGGGTACAACGAAGTAACTCACACAATTACCATGGAGCCGGAGAGATGGGAGGAATACCTAAAGGTAATATAAATTTATATTTTGTAATATGCATTTTTAGAGTATTTATTAAACAAGTTTATATCATCTAATGCAGGGTCACCCGGAAGCAAAAATATTTAGGACTAGACCCTTGGCCTTTTCTGATGAAATGGAAATTCTCTTTGGAGGAACCCAAGCTACAGGAGAAGAAACCTGGACACCGTCTTCTGGTTCTTTTCTAGAAGATTTGAACATTCATATGCCCTCTTCGCAACCTGATATAGGGAATACCCAAAATGATGTGCAACAAGAGACCTTTGAGGAGAGTGGAATGGAAGAGCTAATGACAAACGTCAAGAGAAAACGTCCTTGTCCATCAAAAAGCAAAAGGGATGTTAGGAATGGTAAATTTGATGAAAACCTTGAACGTCTTGTGAATGTCCTTGAACAAGAGAGCAAACATGGTACCACCATGGAAGAATGTATTGCTATTTTAAAACAAATGCCAAATATCCAAGAGAGATCAAGGTTGGAATTTTTTGCAACAAGGGCATTTAAAGATAAGGAGAATAGAGATATTTGGATGTCCTTTGATAGTGATGAAGCCCGTCTCTTTTGGTTGGATATGATAATGGAACATGGGCCTTGAATATTGTGGAATGAATAAAAGAATTTAAAGTTATGGTCCTTTTGCATTGTAGGTTAGTGTTGATTGTATGACCTTATGGTTTAATCTTTTTTTTTTTTGGGCTTGTGGGGAATGGAATGGTATAATTTGCTTATGGCTTTTCATTTTTTGTAGGAAGGAATGGATATAAGAACTTATGGCTTTCTTTTATGGTAATATGAATGGATGTATTAACTTATGTTGGAAGGAATGAATATAAAAACTTATGGCTTTCTTTTTTGGTAATATGAATGGAAGTATTAACTTATGTTGGAAGGAATGAATGTAAGAACTTATGGCTTTCTTTTATGGTAATATGAATGGATGTATTAACTTATGTTGGAAGGAATGAATATAAAAACTTATGGCTTTCTTTTTTGGTAATATGAATGGAAGTATTAACTTATGTTGGAAGGAATGAATGTAAGAACTTATGGCTTTCTTTTTTGGTAATATGAATGGAATTGATGTATTAGCTTAAAGATTGTCATGCTTGTTACAAGCTGTAGATGTGTATTCTATTTATGAATTGTAGATGGGTTGTTAAATATTGTGTGGATAGATGTTCTTGATGGAAAGTCTGGGTGATTCCTATGTATTAATAGCAGTCTGTTGATGGCCTGTTTTGGTGGTTATATATTGTACTTTAGCTTACATGTTGTTCCTTACATGAAAGTTTCTGAAGAAAGTACATGGTGGATGTATTTTAGTTCACTTTCTCAAGAAAGTACATGGTGGATGTATTTTAGTTCACTTTCTCTGCCACGTCCACTTGTAGTTAAAGATTTGTGGATGGGAAGGAACTGCACATGATTCACGCATCTTACTTGACACCATTTATAAACCAGAATTGAAATTTTCACATGCCCCACCAGGTATATATTAATAGAAAAATTATAAGTTAAACCGCATTCTCTATAATAACATGGGTTTTTTTATTTTCAGGTAAATATTATATTGTTGATGCTGGGTTCACAAATATGCGTGGTTTTCTTGCTCCATACCGTAATGTTCGGTATTGGCTATCGGATTTTCAGGGTGGTGGTCGTCCTCGTGATAGGAAGGAGCATTTCAATTATATTCATTCATCATTGAGGAATGTGATAGAGCGTTCTTTTGGAGTACTAAAAGCCTGTTTTCCAATATTGAAAAAGATGCCTCCTTATCCATATCCTGTACAAAGAAGTATAGTAGTTGCTGCAATTACAGTGCACAACTTTATCAGAAAAGAAGGTATTGCAGATACACTCTTTCATCAATATGAGAATGAAGACATGACTTTAGAGCTTAATAATAATGATAATGATAGTACCTTTGAAGCTGATAGAGTTGTGAACATTGAAGACCAAATGGAGATGTCATTAGTTAGAGATGCAATAGCAAATGCCCTTATTCAAGATTGATGTTATGTGACTCTTTTCTCTTTTGTGTTTTTGTAAACCATGGGACTCTTTTGCATCTGTGGAGTCTGATATGATTTTTGTTTTGGGAGAGTTGGGAGTTTGCTCTTGTTTATCTTGTATGAGTTTCCATCCAACTTTCATATTTAATGAACACGTTTCTGTGCCTATGTGGCTTCTTCAGTACCAGTTGTAATATCTAATTTTGTTCTTATGACTAAAATTAACCTTTGGCATTGACTCTACTGATTTGTTGTTAGTGGTATTTGCATGAATCTCTCTAGAGGTATAATTGGGCCTGATTGACTGCCCCACTAAGGATTGGTACACCCTCACTTTATCAAATAAACATTTTAAATAATACATGGTTGATTTCGACTTTTAACCATGAATAAATCCTGATGCAAATGCCCTCACCTCTATGGGTTATTCTCGTAGTTGGGGTTGATCACAACCCTTGATTCTAGGGCCTCAAGTTAAATTGATTTGAAACTGTAATTGATTTATCTTAATTCAATCCAATTGTGACTAAAGGTTGTATCATTTCAAATTTGACAATGCACCCCATCTATTAATGAGGATATTGAAGATAAGTGTATGCTAAGTGATGGTTTGCTTCAGATTTTGGGACTTTTTTGGCTCCCAAGGCAAGCCTTGTGATCAATAATGATCATCCATGGCCAATGCCTCGGACATTCAATAAGAATACATTTAGGCACCACCATCATCAAAACTCAGGTATAAACGTCTAGCTGCAAAATTCTCTTCTTTTGGAATACTGATAACACACTAGACTGTAAGTGGTTCACTTCACTTGGATCGGTTAAAATCATTTTCTTGCTTACTTTCAGACTATAATAAATTACTTTATCCACAGGGAAAATTCTATTAACAAAGTTTAATTTCAGGCTATATAGCTGCATATGGGCCTTAGAGGATTTTAACAAAGTTATAATGAATGTCTCATTCAATTTCTCTACTAAAAATTACCTTTTTTTAAAAGACAAGAAATACCCCTATAATAAGCTCTTATTTGTATGTTTACCAAACAAGATATTTCAAACAAATCAATTTCATTCAGATATATTGCATGTCTTACCAAACAGTCTATTTGGAAAACAATCTATATCAAACAGATCTATTTCGAACAGATCTATCTCGAATAGATAAGACTTGCCAAACAAGGCCCTTGTATCGTTAGAGCAAGACTTGTCCTCGCTCTAGCAAAAATGCTCAGCTTTTATCCCCAAAACAGAACCATGCCTCGCTATAGTGAGGCACATTTTCTCAAATAAAGGCCGCCCTACGCCCCTTTGTTTTAGTCTGTTTCCTTCATCCTTTTTGGGTGTTTTCTTTTTCTCTCTTGCTAGGGCATTTCTTTTTCTATCCTCTTCTTCTCTCCTTCCATCCATGAATCTCCTTGGATTCGACAATCATCCTCTCCTCCATCTATTGTTCTCCTTCAACCATTCTCAGGTATGGTCTAATCTCACCTTCTACATGGATTTTTTTTTAGGTCCTCTTTATGTCAATGGATAGGTAGAGGGATGCTTGGTTACTTCTATATGGATAGTCTTTGGCCAATTTTTTTTTACATTTTGGATATGGAAGAAGTGCTCTTGAAGCTTGTCTGCACACTTTCAGTTTTGATGACATTTGGGTACTATGATGGAAACACTCATTTTTTATACTTCCTTGGCCAAGATATTGTCTTCCAAGATATGTGACTTCTCTATCTAAGCTGTATCATTGTGATTCTTTGGAAGCATCTACATGTTCTTAGCCATGGTTATGAATTTTACTGCACACAAGGTGTTTGATCAAATGTTTCAATGAATTTTCCTTTCTATGGCTTTCCAAAGAACAAAATGGCACCCAAATCTTCTAAGGGAAAACGCCCAGCTGCATCTACCTCTAGCTTTGATGCGGAACGTTTTCAAAACTCAGAGAGTGCTGAACAGTTTAATTCTGAATTCAAAGAACGGACTGTCATTTTCGAGAGAATTGTGGAGTACACTGATTTTTGTCTTACCAGCTTCTTGGATTGGATTCAACTTAACCGCCTCATGGTTTTGATGAACTTGGTTAATGGATGTTTTGAAGACTGGGTCCACGAATTCTATTGCAATATGTATAAGGTTAAAGCTACTGGCTTCAAGACATATGTTAGGGGGAAGACGCTGTCTGTGGACGCAAATAAGATTGCTACGTTACTCAATTTACATAGACCGGTTAATCCGTCTTATCATTTTCCTAATCCGGCTAATGTTGAGCTCCAAAAAGATGAAGTGGCTACAGTCTTATGTGGAGAACCAAGAGTCTAGACTTCTTTTGTTTTAAAGATAGCAGAACTAACCACTGATTATCGGCTGCTCAATACCTTTGTATGTCATAATATGGAACCTCGTGGACATTGTTCGGATCACTTGTTCCATCAAGCTGCTCTTCTGTATTATTTGGGCACAGGTACTTCGGTAGATGTTGCACTGACCATCTTCAATTCGACGTTGCGCATTTATGATGAGATGAGGAAACTCACTCTTCCGTTTGGTGCAATGATTTCTAAGCTATTGATTGAGGCTGGTTGTCAAGTGCATCCCCATGAAATACCAATTCCAAAGAGACAAAAGATTGATCGTCGCACTAAAGCCATGTCAGAATCTCATGTGCATAATCGGATTCAAGGGGAGCAAGCCCGCGATCAAATAATGAAGATGATGAAGACTCAATTGAAAATCTACTTCTTGCCATCGAACATGACGTTTATGATCAGTCTCTCCAAATTGAACAGTTAGAGGACAAAGTGACTAGTGGATTTGTTAGCCTTCGGAATCAACTGAATGGCATGTTTAATCACCTTCGTCAACACTGATGCAGTTGCTTCTTTGGTCTCCTCACCATTTCTGCTTTCCATGCATTGCTTCTTTTTCCTGCACTATCATCTAACTATTTTGTTTGAGGGTTTTTGTTTTTTTTTTTTTTTTTAACTGTTAGTTTCCCTCACTATTTTGGAACTACTTTGTCAATTCTGTGACAAAAAGGGGGAGTAATTGTCGTGGGATATCATTTTCTGTTAACATTTTGAATATTTTGGATCTACGAACTCTGAATAGGTTTTATCATCATTTATGTGATTTTAAGGATCTTTGCTAGGTTTTTTTCTTTCGTGCAGTTTGTGCAGATTTCTTTTTAGAGCTGAAGTGATTGTGCAGGTTGTCCTAGGATATTTTTTTGTGTCTTAGAAGAACTATTTTGTTTTAGGAGTATTGTTCACAAATTGCCAAAGGGGGAGATTGCTAGAATTTTAGATTGGCTAATTCTCCTAGTTTGAACAAAACTCAAGTCCTAATTGAGTTGTAATCTTTTATTTATTTATTTTTTTTTATAGAAAAGGACTGTGAGGTAACTTTGTGACAGTGGAAGACCTATGTGGACTCCTCAAAATAGTTTAGAAGACTTCTTTTCACACTTGAAGACATCTTAAGAGTCCTCTAGGAACATTACTGCGCGCACAGAATTCCCAAGCCAGAAGATGGTCTCGCTATAGCAAGACTGAAGCTCACTATAGCGAGCTACAGTGCCGGCGCAGACAGAACCTGGGCTCACTATATAGCGAGCTGTGCTGCCTTGTCCATTCAGGACTCTTTCAAGGCTGACGTTCCCCACTTCTTTTAAAAATTCTTCTTTCCTTCAAAAAAGCCTTGTGCACGAAACTAAAGCTATTTAAAGACCCCTTGCAACCACAATTTAAAAGAAAAGATCATCTAAACTTCTTAAGCATTGAGCTTTTCATTCAAGAGAGTTTTTGTGGGCTATTCTTGCAAGGGAGACTGCACTGAAGTTTTATTCCTTCTCCTTCTTTCAAGCACCTTGAAGGGGCATTCAAGGTGGGTCGCTAGTAAGCACGTGGAAGGTGAACGATGGGTCGTCGACGAGTACTTCACAATCCCTTAGGTTGAGTTTCAGCTGGGTCAAAGGTCTTGTCTGTTCTTTGTAATCTTCGTTTTTATAGTACATTGCTTTCTGTGGCTTCGGCCACCCGTGGTTTTTTTCTCAAGTAGGGTTTTCCACGTAAAAACTCCTGTGCCTCTTCTCTTTTTGTGGTGATTGTTTTTTTTTTTTTTTTTTTCTAACTTGTTTGATTTATAATTGCATATAATAATCTAAGAAAGGACCTTGGCCTGTGTTAAGGCTTCAACTAGAAGGTTGATTCAAACCTTCAACTTATTAGCTTGACAGCCAATTGAAACTGACCCACTCATGGTTTCTGGTAAACCTTTCAATTTTAAGTAGGGTTTGGGTTGGATTAATGTAACACCCTGTCCCGAGTTAATTAAGATTAACTCTAATTAATCGGGATTAATGCTAATTCAACATGTTTTATTGCTTAATGTTGATTAATGGCTGAATTAATATAGAATTTGGCTCAAGTGGTCAAATTGAACTTAATGAAAAGAGTAGTGAAGGTTCTGAATGGATTAGAACGGTTTTAGGCCAAATCGGGTAATGCAAGGACTTTTTCGTAAATACGAAATTACGCGTATTTCGTCGAATACGGAAACTCTTGATACTCGCACATATATCTCGAGGAGTACGTTAACTTTCGTAATTATAGCGATTCCATTCGGCGTGAATTGGTTCAAATGGCCATTCATTTGACTTGAATTGTAATTAGAGAAATAGGAGGGGGGTTCAATGCAAAAAGTGGGCTTATAAGATAATGATGAACTCATTTGAGTTCATTCATCATCCCAGCATAGCTCTCTCTCTTCTTCTCTTTCTCTTCTTCTTCTTTCTTCCAATTTCTCTTCATTGAGTGGCGAATTAGAGGCTTGACAGGTGTGTGAAGAGGGACTCCATCTTCACCATCATCTTCTTTATCTCTTTTCTTACTTTTTTGGAGTTTAAGCTTGAGAAGATCTCAAGATTTCCACCAAAGAGGCTACAAGTAAGTGAATTATATTTGTTTCTAGGATTTCTGAGTCCTCTTTGGTGATTTGGAATGATTTCTTACGTAAGAAACTCATTAGGATTTTCTTGAATGGATTGATTGGTTTTTAGGTGCAAAAGAAGGTTTAGCTTGAGGATTTCATCTTGGATTCAAGCTAGACAAGGGAATTCTTGTGGATTACTCTCCAAACAAGTCAAGTATACTCAATTATATTGATTTCATATGTAAATCGACTTGTTAGAACTCAAGGAGTTCAGTTTCAGAAAATTAGGTTCAAAATTTTCTGAATTTCTGGGCACAATTCGGTCAGCCGCCAGGCTGACCGACACCTGACCGAGAGCTGACCAACATAGGTCGGCTAGCCGAAATTGTGAGTTCGGCTAGTCGAGGGTTGACCGCAAGGTAACCGAAAATCTTGTCAGGATTTTTCCATCAGAAGTTGAGCTTCTGGAAAACGAACCGTAAGCTGACTGCAAAAACTTCGGCTAACCGAAATTTGAATTTCGGTCAGCCGAGTAGGTGACCGAGTAGGTGACTGAATTGCGCAAATTGATCTGTAGTTGATGAGATTCGGGAAAGCTGACCGAATGTGGTTCGGTTAGCCGAAATCCGTGATGCGGCTAACCGCTAGGTAATCGACAAGGTGACCGAAATTGAGGGATATCAGATTTGATTTCTGATATTTTCCTAAACCTTCATGGGTGTTAGCTAAACTTATGTGAATGTAAATTTCACTAAAAAGTGATGTCATCTAGAATAACACCTACATTGCATAATGAACGTTTCACCCGAATGTTGTTTTAGGAAATTTGCTTGTTTATGACTTGAGATGGCTTGTCCTCTCTCGTCTACTACTGTTATGCTCCTTGTTAAGCTACCATTGAGGAATGTGTTGAATTAATGAAATGAAATGTACTGCAATGAAAAGAAATGATTTGAAGTGAATAAACATTGTAATGAATTAAAGATTAAGTCTGCTGCAGTAGATGGAGCGTTCCGGAGCTCCATGGTGATGCCTGTGATCTCTGATCAAGACACTGGTAAATCTCATACATTTGAAAAGCCACTTAATAAAGTGAGAAATAAAGAAATGAAATGAGTCCTTTAAAGGCTGGGTTGTGAATGGTGCGCCTTCCGCCTATGCCAGAGGACAACGAAAAGATACTTAATAAAGTATACATAATGAATTGAATGCTTTCTTCAGGGGAGAACTACGTGAATTGAATGCTTCCTTCAGGGAAGAACTATATGTATTGAATTGAATTGAATTGATATAGATTGTTTAAAATTGCTAAACATGTGATTATCATAGAATTGTGTATACATTGTTGAACTGTCGTGTTCACAGTGTTATTGATGACATTACAGGCCAAGTTGCCCGTCCCAGTGGTTCAGAGACCGCCCCGCCAACGGAGGAGACCATTCCGGCTCCTCCAGGAGGATTGAATGAGTGGATGTAAATCGGGGGCGACCGGTTTAGCAAGTTGTGTGGACATTTTGAATAGATTCATTTTGATGTAAATTGTAATCACATGCATTGTATTTGAATATGCATGGTTGATTTCAATAGGAAATGAGATGTGTAAGTAAACTTTACTTTATGTAAAGGACTTGTACATATTAAAGTTGGATGTCAATGTATGTATATATTTCCGCAAAAATGTACATTTGA
The DNA here is from genome assembly GCA_029852735.1 of Persea americana. Lineage (NCBI taxonomy): Eukaryota > Viridiplantae > Streptophyta > Magnoliopsida > Laurales > Lauraceae > Persea > Persea americana. The sequence goes on along the minus strand of CM056820.1, from coordinate 35,335,217 downwards.
CAGGTATATGTAAGATCCCTTGTGAATCTCGTATTGTCTTCGGTGATGTGAGGTTTATGGGAGTAAGTATGGTAATTACGACTCGGGGTTTGGCCGTGGTAACCCTAATCTCGGGCCGGGTCGTGACAATTAATAAATGGGTTTGGCTTGAGTTAACTCTTCCTTTTGGTCCCACAACTCGAGTCAAACTCAATTCACACAGGTTGTAAAAAAAAAAAAAAAAATCCGCTTTACAATTGTTGTATAATATATTGCAGGTTAAATATATCGTATCAATATTTATTTATTTCTGGGCCAAGCCCATGAATCACTTGAGCCTAAAATTCAGTCCGGCCCTATCACACTCTTCCGAGGTTGGCTAAGTGAATATTATTTTTTGAACTCAAATGGGCCCATTTACTTCTCAGTCAAGTTGGATGGCTTTAAGGAACTACGTACCCTCCCTGCTTTCAAGAAACTTCCACTGCCAAGATCATCACATGATCATAATAATTTGGGCTATTTAGTCCATCCATAGCAGTCTCCACATTTTTTCAAGAGCGAGAAAATACCAATCTATGGATAAAAATGGCAGTGACTTCATTTAAAAATCAAACTTTTGCAACTGTTGTATTGGTCTGATCATTGTGATTATATGTGCATTTAGTATTTATCTTTATCCACATTGTGGTCCACATGCATGATGTATATGTACGTTGGGTCATTTGGGCCCATCCTCATAAGAAGGCCCACATCTGGTTTAATGTGTGAGCCATGTGTGTGAGTGTAGAGAAATTTAAAAACTCCATTATCTTTTCTTAAGTTTGAATTTTTGTCTTTTCTCAAGATATAATCTACTATTGGAATTTGGTTTCACATTCATTAAACTATGCTCACCTACATTCAAACTAATTTTATGCGTTAACAACCACTTACTCTAAAAACTTAAGCTAATAAAGTATCACTTGCTCTAAAAACTTAAGCTAAAGAAGAACGGTATAACAGTGTATGTCAATGTTACTTCTTTAAAAAAAAAAAAAAATGAAGAAGAGGAAGAAGAAGAAGAAGAAGAAGAAGAAGAAAAAATAATAGAGGTAGAGTTCTCCACAATGCCCTTGATATCATACTGTCTGTTGCATCAACATTTCTATTGTCAATTCTTAGTCAACATTATGTTACAAAACATGCAATTAAGCAACAAACGCATTCTAAAAAGTGCTCCACAGCAAGAGCACAATGGATAACAGTACATTGTAGGATTATATATACCTGCAAAATATATATGTAACGTTTTGATTATTATATATAGGGAGATGCTCCTGTGAGAAACACTCTCACCAAGTTGGTGAGAGATGGGTGGGGGCCCTTACTTCTATATCCACTCTCACCAACTTAAATGCAAGGACCCTCAACTTAAATGTGAGGGCCCCCACCCATCTCTCACCAACTTGGTGAGAGTGTCTCTCACTAGAGCACATCTCTTATATATATAAATTATTTATTTTATTATTATTATGTAGTTGGTTGTATATTAGTTAAATATACGATCAGTCTAAGTGGAGACCACGTTAAGCTTAGGTTTGGTGAATTAGACTTATTGGATAGGTGGCTTGACCCATAGTTAACCCAGACCCAGTTTAGTAGGTGTAATCCTTTTCAAACCAAAACTCTTGTTCTCTTCAAACCCGAACTCTCATCTAATTCCAAACTCTATTTTTTTTAGAAATTGAAATTAGATTACAACTCCTATTCCCATCCTTTATTTGTACAACACCACACTCTTTTATTTCCACACACAACTCTCTTCCAACTTTTCTTTGGGATATCACTTGGGTTTTGGCTATAGGATTCTAGACCGTCTCCCTCAACCACGGACTTCAGGCAAGTACCTAACCATAATTTGTAGATTTAATACTTGTGTTCTTCCTTGATTTTTGTGTTGGTGCATATAGAGACCCCTTTAATGCCCTTTAATGTGATGATGATGTTAAGTAAATCTGTTTTTGTGTTGAGATTAGAAACTGCGGATGATTCAATTGATTTTTTTCAAATTATGTTTTACTGTTGCAGTAATTCTGATTTTAACGGTAACCACCGCCCACCCCTATTTGAATTTCAAAACCCTTTTTCAAATGTGATGATTCTGTAGATTTGTGCTTGGGACGTACGGGATCCACCAGACGACTTGATCATGGATCAGGCCCCGTGTAGGGCTGGCCGACCCAGATGGTGGAATTGGTTTGGGATTGGGTTCAGTGGGGCCCACTGCTTCTTTGACGTCTGTGATGCACCCGGTGTGAGTTCCCTCTTCTAAACCGAGTTTCTTTGTGGGGCAGTTTTGACCGAACTTGTATTGGAGAGATGGCATCTCGTTGTGAGTTCTGTTGACCAGTCTCTAAGAAATTGGAAAAGGCCATTCTTTTCTTTGAGAATAGGGTCTGTGTGGAGGATAAAAACGGGGGTTTGACTTGAAACAAATTTGGGAAAAGGGAGACAGACAGCCCATGTGACATAACATGTAGTTATGGGAGAAAAAGACCATGCCTCCATGATTTTCTAGAATTTGGAAAGAGGGGTGTTGTAGTTCTAATGACCCCAAATTAGATCCTTATGACCCTTTCTTTGAAAATATCTTAAGATATGGTTTGGGTATGAATTTCCATCCTTATATATTTATATATGTCATAAGATTTGCTAGAAGGCCTTGTTAGTCTTAGATAATTATGGTTAGACGCTTGGGTTATTTTATAAAGCATGCAATGTGTAAAATATTTTGGATCGGGTCCTCAGGCTTTCTAAAATTGTAAACTAAGATTTTAATTTATCATTATTATTTTCAAATTAATTTGGAATGATATCTTTGATTTTTAATGGGTTTAATTATATATTTATACCTTATTATTCGGATCATCGAACCTGAGTAAAATATCGTCCGGGCACATGGTATCTTATTAACGTGGGGTTTAGTACTTCGTATGACCTCGGGGAAATCCTAGTGGATTCAAGCTCAACTCATCTCTATTAGAGAACTCTTAATTGGATCTATGCACCATTCATTGAAAATGGATGTGTTAGTCTTTTACCTATATATTTAGAGATTCTTGTGGTTGTCGGGTACGAGACCTTATGTCTGGCCTTAAGATTTGCTTGTGATTATTCTTTGACCTTCGAGTGTGCATATATGATTAAGATTGATGTTGGTCTATTAGTTGCATACCCTATAATTGATTTCATATGGACCATGATGTGACTTGGCAATTGATTGGGATATTGTGGATGTTTATTCGAATGATTGGATTGGTATTGATTGTGGATTATTGTGCGGCCAGCCTTTCACTTCGACTTAGGTTTCTGTATCAGAACATTACAAGTCACTAGGTTTATTCTACTATGATATGTATATATATATGTATATTGATTGGGTCATATTCGAACGACTGCAGTTGTAATTGGACGGCTGATCACTGATATGTGCGGACACTGTAATATCTGAATTGAATTCATACAGGTTTATCCGGCCTTTGATTACGAACTTGTTTATGATCGCCGGCCTTTCGAACGGGTTTTCCCGTTTATTAGGGCTGACCCCCCGAAGCAGTTGTAATTGGACGGCTGATCACTGATATGTGCGGACATTGTAATATCTGAATTGAATTCGTACAGGTTTATCCGGCCTTTGATTACGAACTTGTTTATGATCGCCGGCCTTTCCAACGGGTTTTCCCGTTTATTAGGGCTGACCCCACGAAGCAATGACATTGTTGCTGTGTGATTATTGTATTGTTCTATTGTGTAGGTTGGATTTAGGTTATACGTTCTTTTCATCATTGTCACAGTGTTATTCTCGTATGATCATTACCTGTCATTACTCTCATTGATCTTGTGTTTTATTTATAAATTATGCTTTCGTGCTTGCTGTTTACCTTATTTATTGGTGTATAGGTACCGACTTTTACCTTGTCGGAAAGAGGGGTGAGGGTCAAACGTTTCAAGCGTTTAAGCCAGTTGACAAACCTGAGTGGAGAGCCAGAGATGGCTACAGAGCCATTTGAATCTGCGTATGAAATATCGGCATCTTAGACTCTTTTAGTTTATTTAATTCCATAATATATTTAGTTGTTGTTTAGTTTAATTGGAAACTTTAACCTTAAATATTCAGTAAGTTATGTGTTTGTTTAATTTTGAATACTGATACCAATTGATTTAATGCTTCCGCAAGTATTTTATTATGACTCACCATGTTTCGAAATTTTGTGGATCTATATTTGGAAGCTTGTGTTGCATTAAACACAGGAAATTGAATGTTTATTTTTATTTTTCACATTATCCTTGATTGTATTTTTTGGGACTCGACAATATAAAACTACATGAGAAGTTTGATGAGGTGCAGCAGCATCAACATCTAATCAGCTGAAGACATTTTGGCGCCAATTCATTTCTCTATGGATCCCTAAGGCGATAGGTTGGAACGGCCAAGAGATGGTGAGCCCTAGGCATCACAAGGCTGGCTTTATCAGTCATGTCCAAGTCAGCAGGCGACATACCATTTGGAAGCTCCCAATCAAAGCAATGTATCAGTTGTGCCACTCCAAACTTAACCACTGTTAGACCCAGCTGCATCCCTGGACACCCCCTCCTTCCGGACCCAAATGGTACAAGTTGGAAGTCACGGCCCCTAACATCTACCTTGGTGCCAATGAACCTCTCTGGGCTAAATTCATCTGGATTGGGCCACGCATCTGGGTCCCGTCCGATGGCCCACGCGTTTATAAGGACACGAGATCCTTTGGGGATGTGGAATCCACAGACAGTGCAATCCTCCATGGACTCATGAGGGAGGAGCAAGGGGGCCGGAGGGTGAAGCCTCATGCTTTCCTTTATGACCATGTCCAAGTAGTCCAGTTTCACAAGGTCTGACTCATCCACCATCCGCTCTTTGCCTACCATGGTCTCTAGCTCTTGTTGGGCCTTCTTCATAGCACTTGGATTCTTGATGAGCTCTGACAGGGTCCACTCCATCGTTGTAAATGTTGTGTCTGTCGCAGCCACAACCATTTCCTACAAGTCGATGAAGCTTAATGAATCATGATGAAACAAATAAACAAGTAACCAATAAAAACATAATAGGTTGATGTGGTTCGATAATGTGCTTATGCGCATGGTATAATTAGAGCTACCTCGCATATCCCGGAGCAATTAGAATTGCAGGGCACGGGGTTTCATTCTACAGAATACAAACAATATTTATCACAACAGCAAGAATGAAACCTTAGGTGTAGAGAGTTTGTTGAAAGATTATGATCCTGATCATCTTACAACAGGTAGAGCTTAGATGAAGCATGTTTGGTCTTCATGGCTCTGACCTTGCCCAGCCACATGATAAGTGGTCCAGATTACACACAAGGGGCCCACCAAGTATTTCAAACTATGTTAGGGAATGATCCATATTCAATAGGACATGCAATAGGAAAGGTTCAGGATGGGGATTCTCTGTTCAATTTCATTGTCCAATCATTCAGTTTAAAGACTAAGTATTTCAAATTTAAATATATATAATATAATATAACATTTAGTGGCAATATAATGATTAATATTTTGTATCACTCTAATTAGCTTGGGCAGAAAATGGGCTGGGCCAAGACAGGCCATGCTTGTTTATATCCAGCGCATTTAATATAAACTCGATGCCTAATATTTATGTTCTGATCCAGCCAATGCATCCAAGAGTCACCACGGGCCAACCCTTCGGTATAGATAGGTTTGCTTTCCGTGGCTGGGCCTGGTCATGGGAAAGTCTGAATTTTAATTGGTTTGTACCCAAAGCTCGGGTCAATCAGTTCAGTACCAGGCCCAACTGACCCATTTGAAAAGCCTTACTCGTTTGTGTCAGAAACCTTGGGCTGCACAGAGCCATAGAGTTGGGCCTTTAGCAAAACTGATCCCAGAATGGCCATTCATTTTCCTCCTTTTCTGGTTTACATAAAGGCTTTTTTTTTTCTCCCTCAGGCAACTTACCTTACATATGGGCCCAAGATGTCTCTAAGAAGCAGTTATTGTTGATAAGCAGAGTTTCAAAGTCCTTGACTATCTGATTACTCCTTTTTTCACCCTCTGGAACTGGGCCTATCTTGAGCGTGAGACCCATCTCATGATGGAGCCAACAGATAAAGTAAACAGACATCTAAACAGGCCGGCCAGCCCCATTTCATGGCCTGTCATAGTGTCATTTCCAGGGTTCATGGAGTTGGAATCCTCTTTGGCATGTGAAGCAGTCTGCCCCAAAATTTTGTGCCCCTACCAGCGGGGCCAACCATTCCAAATCTAAGCTGCCCAGGATCGCCGTTTAACGATGAGCAAAACATATGTTTAACGTCATTAATTAATTTGACAAAACATATGTTTAAAACAGTGAGCCGAACTCTAATTGAAATGGAATTTGGAGAAAACTGTTGTTGATAATGCAATTTTGATTTTGGAGCTAAAATAGATTTATAAAAGTGCTGGGAACATGAAAGCAAGCATACTGCTCCACAGGCCAAATGGGTCAGCCCAAAAAGAAATTTTCATGTAAAAATGCACCTTACCAACAGAATAGCTTTCATGTTGCTCCGATCGAACTGGAATTCGTAGTCGTTCGACCCCATCAATGACAGCATATAGTCCACAAAATCCTTCTGATGCTTCTCATCTTTGCTCTCTGCATGTTCATCAATGATCCTCTCCAAGAATACGTTGAAGGTGTGGTTAGCCGCCCTCATGCGTCGGCCCAACCCCTGGAGGTCCAAGTCTCTAGTCCAAGGAATGAATTCAGCTATGTTGAAAGCCCCGGCCAAATACATGATCTCTTCATTCACTTCCTTGAAGTTGAAACCACCCTCACGCAAACTCTCCTCCATGTACTTCTTCCCCATCACTATCCTGTTTGTCATGTCCCTACTAAAGGCACCCACCTTGGTAGTAAGATCCACAACCTCATGGGCCTCGGCGGCTTCCTTTAGTGACCCAACAAGCAGGCCCACCTCCTCTTCCCTCACGGGCCTAAACGAGTCGATCTTGACACTGCTAAGCAACTCTAGGGTGCACAGTTTACGTATGTTTCGCCAATACATCCCGTAAGGGGTCAAGCTCATGGCCTTGTAGTTGTTGGAGATGAGTCGGCCGGCCTCGGTGAGGGGCCGGCTAGCGAAAACTAGGTCGTGGGTCTTGAGGAACAGTTGGGCTGCCTCAGGGGACGAGACGACCACGGTCGGGAAGTGGCCCAGTTTCATGTGCATGATGTGGCCATATTGCTTGGCCCATTTATGGAATGTGAGATGAGGGAAGCGGCCCAACATGGGAAGGCATCCCAGTATGGGAAATCCTTTTGGGCCTGGAGGTAACTTCTTCTTGGATCCCAGCCCTGAAGATGTTTTTCCCTTCTCCTTTCCTTTTAGACCATGATGGAGGAGATAGAAAAAGGAGAAGATCCCAGCCAGTACTAGCAGGGAAAGAGGACCCCAACAGTACACGGTAGTGATGGCCATGGGCATAGGAACAATGCACAAGTCTCTCACTATGTCTGTTTCACTTGAACAAGGTAAGGCACCTTTATTTATATGTGTATTACACGCCGAAAGAGAGGTAGGAAAAAAATCAATATGTTGAAAAAAGAGACGCACAGCATGCAGTTACCATCCCTAATCGTCCTTATCCAATGCATCACTGTATCAGGCATTATGACAAATGTTCTTGAAGAACTATCACTTTGGGAAATATTTTTCAAGTTAGGGGCATTTTTACCACAAAAGATAAATTAGTTTTAGATAATAAAATAATAAATAGATTGTAACAGTAAAAATAAATACTGTTAGCTATCATTTTCTCAAAACCTTCTCATTTTTCTTATTTTATTCTGATATTGCAAAATCTTCTTGTGACATTTGTAAATATCACATAATGTTGTGAAATACTGTTTCAAGTGAATATTGTGATATTTTCAAAACTGTTGCTGATATTTTGAGATGGTATCAAGATAACTGTAGATGAGGATTGTCATGACCTCACCATGTCTTTAAAAAAATTCTTTATTCATAGTTTTTTGTTATTATGGTCGATGGTCGTCGTTTTGGTTTGGACTGGCCCCAAGTGAGTTTTTTGTTTTTATGCTCGATAGTCGTCGTTTTGGTTTGGACTGGCCCAAAGTAAGAAGGACACTTTGAAAGGATCTTTATCTGTTTGGAAAGATTATAATTATAATATTGACAAATTTATTAGATATTAAATGAAATTTGAGATTTATTCCCACTTGTAGTTTTAGTGGGAATGCATCAAGACAAATTTCAAATCGTGTGCTGTGAAGTTCTCAATTAGCGTCCCATGGGGACCTTTGTCATGACGACATCATAAGAAATTTTGGCCATGCCATCACGTGGACTCTGGCCATCATATATGACTTTGCCGTAGGTAACTTGACGTACAAGCACATAAAAAAGCAAGCCAAGGGGATTGATGGTGTGGGGATCCGTGCATAAAGAAAAAGGGCGCCAAGGCATTCGTACACAGAACCTTCGCGTGCTCGAGCGACTGGGCGCAGAAATTCGGATTTTTTCAGAACTCAATTTTCTAATTTTTTTAAGAATAGTAATTTGAGTCTTGCTTTCTCTATAAGTATGGAGGCACGAATTAAAGTCCATATATTGCCTTCCTCTGTCAACTTTAGGACACTACTCTCCCATCCAAAAACTTAAAGATCTATTTAGAGATTGTTTTGCTCTCCAAAGCTTTAAATTGTTGCGCTGGACTATAAGTCTTTGTAGATTTTTTCTGCTACTTTTCTAAAGTAAATTCATCTTGAAAAGACATTTAAGGTGGTTGGTTCAAGTACGGTGAAGGTGCACGGCGAGCAGTCGGCAAGATCAAAGCAGACTTTAAGTTGAGTTAGCAACTGGGAAAGGGTTGTGAGTTTCCTTGTAACTTTCAATTTACAGTGCTTGGTTGTCTGTTGGCCTAGACAGTAAGGCCCGTGGTTTTTTTCCGAGTAAAGTTTTCTACGTATACATCGTGTGTCAATTTCACTGTGTGGTTGCTTAATTTTAATCTGTATTAGGGTTAATTACTAGATTAATCATGCGTTATTGAAATCTAATAGAGATCTAGTTATTGGGATCTAAACTTGTGTTAATGCCGGGTTTTTTACTGTCGATAGAAACCCTATACATCTTCTGCAACAAGTTCGTAGATGCTTTTGAATCCCACTAATTTAAGTAGATATAATAGAGCATTAAGGATTAGTCATCTAAAATTTATAATAAACATGATAAGGAAAGTGAAATAAAAATTTTCTTACTGAATATTTCATGGCCATAAATTGAACATTCGACAATATCGATTAGTCCTATTTTTCACCATAAGGATGATTATCGAGCCAAGTATTTGATAAAGCCGATGAGGATCACATGCAGTGCATCCTATTTTAGAAAGAAAGAGAACTTATTGAAGGAAGCTATAGAATCCATTGTGTTTCTAGTAAACTCTCCATCTCCACAAAATACAACAGTTAAGAAGGTAGTACGACTTTATATTCACAAATCAATAATGGCGGGCGTGCATGGACTCTCATGCAAAGAATTGCACCTTTGGAATGGATCCAACTAGCACGGGCAATCCATGATGGGGGCCACTAGGTTTGTCACGCCCCCAAAAGTGAAACTGGGGTTATGTGTGAGATTATGGTCAATTAAAAATTTTCTCAACATTAATCAAATGCAACTTGGCCCCAATCATGTCCCAACTAGATCGAAGACCACTGTGAGGGATAAACATTTCCTCGAATACAAAAACAATTAGCGGAAGCTTCATAATAACAAGAGGTATCTTAAACACGCATAGTTAAGAGCAAAACTGAAATATTAAATAAGGTTCAAGTTGAAGACAGTTATCAAAAGTATTAGTTACAAAACGAAGGCCACACAAAAACTGGGCCTAAATAAAATAGAGAACAAAATAAACCATAATGATGAAGCTAATAAGCTATAACGTGATGGCACTCGTATACGGAGTCGATACGGCTATACATTGCTGTCCGTATTGTAGTCTAAGGAGTCATAAGGCTGATCTGCCTGAACTTCCTCCGTCGGTTCCTCCGCGTGGCAGAAGGGCTCGGTACCTATGCACCAAGAGTAGCATCATAAAAAACAACGGTCGGCAAACAGATAGATATATAAAACACCATAGATATGCAGTACTAAAATAGAGTAAACGAGTAATCCGATTTACCGGAAATGCATAGCATTTGAATCAATAATCAACCATCAAAGTAGGCGGTCCACGTAGGCTAATCGATGGGAACACATCCCAATCATAGAGTATTCAGAGTGTTCAGAGTGATACCCCTTGGTATCTGGTCATGAGTCAGAGGCACCGCTTAACTCATACCAATCCTCTCTTAGCTCATATGGCTCGGTCCCCGTGGGCTCTGGCCTAGTCTTACCTCAAGGTTCTATATTCAGAGTCCTCTCACAAGTGATGCCCCAGCTGTGTTGAAGGTTAACAACTGAGTGGTGCCCGACAAACAAAATCCTAAACAAACATCAGTGAGGGACTAGGCTTTCTTGTGCGAACAAGATTCAATAAACAATAGAGAAACTACTCAACTTTTAATCAGATCAGACTTCAACAGATTTCAGACTTCAAGAGTAGTTCTCTTTAAGCCTTACAACCAAAGCCGCCTAGTCTCAACACTTCAAACAGATTTCAAAATAAACGGAACATCAAAGGGGATCCTAAGGCCACCGCCTAAGTTCTTCATATAATCTCATTACAAAACAAAGTAAACAAAGCTAAAGAACATGGGCATTACATGTAGATAGTACCGGACGGTACGATTCGGAATTAAAAGCGATAAACAATCCAAACCTAAGTCAAATGTTAAACCCGAGTATTATACAACCTACTCAGTCAACAAAAGGAATAAGGTTCGCGCTACCCAAACAAACAGTTTTCGTGCATAGAGATAAATGATGGTATCCCGTTGTCCCGTACCGTTCAAGATTGAGCTAGGTTGTATCCCAATACAACTGGAATAATCGTGAAGAACGTCGGCTCAAGACATCATCACATATAGTCAAATGAGTCCAAAAAGGGTAGCCAAAGTTCCACTTAAAGTCATCTAAAAGATGGTGAAAAGAACCCATGAAAAAGGGTTTTCATAGTTGGCCCGGTCGACTTTGCCCTTGGCCGGTTGACCGCATACACAGGCTACCCGGGCCGGTCGACCGCCTACACAGCAGACCCCATCAACCTGAAGGGATCGGGTTGTTATCCTTCCTGTGTGCCCGGTTGACCGTGCCCTTGGCCGGTCGACCGCGTACACAAGCCTCTGGGCTCGGTCGACCGACAGTTATAACTGAAAAATGCAAAACAGCAAACTCATCAGGTTCCGGGGAACTTGACTTAGTGTCTCCGGTCGACCAGGCACCCAAGCCGATCGACCGCGTATACTGCGGAAATAGACCCCAGGTTCTGTTTCTGCGGTGAAATGGGTCCAAATCTCTTCCTGTCTTCCCTGAACCTGATAAGCAACCATATCAAGTATAAAAGCAGTCCAATCTCATTCCACAAATCCATCTAATCAGGTCATTAACATTCTAATCCATTTCATTAAGCAAATAAACCCAATTATCATGTTTTCAATCTATAAAATCATCAAGTGAGCAAATGACCTCTAAATCAACATATTTCTATACAAATCAAGGAACACAAACATATCATGCGTAAACATATTTATCTACTTGCCTTAGATGAAGAGCTTGATCAAATTTCAAGAAGAAAAATAGGAGAAAATCCTCTCAAAGCTCAAACTTGGGAAAGAAGACTCTCAATCCCAAATCAAACCTACAAATGCATGCTAAGGGTGGAAATGAGTCTCCCTAATCCATTTCTAACCAAAGAGGAAGAAGAAGTCTACAAGCTTTAGAAGCTTTTTAAGAAGTGGGTTGTAGATAAAAACCTTAGAAAATGAGATGGGTGAACTCTTAGAGACTTGGGGAAGGAGATGGGAAGCTTCACCGGCGTCGACGGAGCTCCGGAAGTCGTCGGCAGTGAGGAGGCAGTGAGGGGGCTGAGTTTTTGGACTTGGAACAGTGAAATGAACGAGAAGAGATGAGATGGGTGAGGGAGGGTTATATTAGGTTAGGTTTATGGCTTAATTACAGTTAAGTCCTTCGGTTCACTAATGATGATTTTTGGGCCTCTTCTACGCGTCGGGTCAAAACGCGATAGAAGACTAAAGTTCGTGAAATGCCAAGACCTACCCGAGACACCCAAACTCACAAAACTCGTAATCTCATAAAAACCCCCGAAAACTTCCCAAAATTGCAAACCACCCCTTACTGTACCCAAACGAACTCGGACTCACGCGAGACTCCACACGCATGATCCATACGCCAAACCCGACTCGCTAAGGCTCTAAACATGCTTACTAACTAATCACATAATTAATTATAATTAATAGAAGATTAAAGGACGGGGCGTTGCATCCTCCCCTCCTTAGGATATTTGGTCCTACAAATCTCTAGCACACATCTAGCAATAACTCTGGATACTTCTCCTTAACCTGATCTCTGAGTTCCCATGGAGCTTATCTTGGACTGTGATGTTCCCACTGTACTTTGACCCAATGGATGGTCATTGTCCTCAAAATCTGCTCCTTTATATCAATGATTTTCCTCGGTCTCTCCACAAAGGTAACATCTGGCTGAACATCTAAAGGCTCGTGGTGTAGTATGTGTGAAGGGTCTGGATTGTACTTTCTCAGAATGGAAATGTGAAAAACCTTGTGTACTCCTGCTAACTCTGCTGGTAGTATCAATTGGTACGCCACTTCACCCACACGCATGTCACTCTCAAACGGCCCAATATATCTCCAAGCCAATTTCCATTTCTGACCGAATCTCATAGTTCCCCTAGTCGGTGAGACATTGAGAAAAACTTCTTCTCCAACCTTAAACTCTAGATCTCTCCTCTTGGGATCAACGTAGCTCTTTTGGCGACCTCTTGCAGTCTTCAGCCTGTCAACTATATGTTTCACCTTCTCATTGGTATCGCTGATAATCGAAGGCCCATGAAAACTTCGAACACCAATCTTTTCCCAACAAATCAGGGTCTTGCACTTCCGTCTGTACAATGCCTTGAACAAAGCCATCCCGATACTGGAGTGAAAACTGTTGTTGTAGGCAAACTCGCATAAAGGAAGACTTTTCTCCTAGTCTTTCCCAAAATCAAGAACACATGCCCACAACATATCCTTCATAGTCTGGTTGGTTCTCTTAGTCTGTCCATCGGTCTGAGGGTGATACGCAGTGCTGAAACTCAAAGTAGTACCCAAGGCTCCTTGCAAACTGACCCAAAATCGACCCACAAATCTTATGCCTCTGTCCGAAACAATGGAATCTGGAATTCCATGCAATTTGACCACGTTGTCAATGTACTTGTGTGCCAAAATATCCATGGATCCTCTCATCTTCATCGGAATGAAGTGTGCTGACTTGGTGAGTATGTCGACAATCACCCAAATGCTGTCATTATCCTTCGTAGGTGGCAATCCTGCAACGAAGTCCATGGTGATGTGCTCCCACTTCCATTCTGGTGTTTCCAACGGTTGGAGTAATCCTGGAGGTTTCTGATGCTCAACCTTTACTTGTTGTCACACTAGACATTTGGAGACAAATCCGACAATGTCTTTCTTTATGTTGTTCTACCAGTAAAAACTCCTCAAGTTCCGGTACATCTTAGTGCTTCCCGGATGAATAGCATAACGAGAATGGTGTGCCTCAACCATGATCTCGTTCCTCAAACCATGAACATCTGGAACACATAATCTGTCTTGGCAATATAATACTCCATCTAAGAGTCTGAATTCTGGCCTGTCTGCAACGTTATCAATCAGTCTGACTAACTCTGGATCTTCTGTCTGACTACTCTTGATTCTGCCAAGAATCTCTGGTTCCCAAGTATGCATGCTGGCAACCATGACTCTCACTCTGAGGCTGAAACTCAATGGCTAAATCTCTGAATAACTCTATCTGTAAACATCCGGTATTCGCTATCTTTCTGCTCAATGCATCTGCAACCACATTTGCTTTCCTGGGATGATACTTTATTAGAAAGTCGTAGTCTTTGATGTATTACATCCATCTGGTTTGTGTCATATTCAGATCCTTCTGCCCGAACAAGTACTGAAGACTCCTGTGATCCGAATGAACTTTGAATCTCTCTCCATACAAGTAATGCCTCCACATCTTCAGTGCCATAACCACTGTTGCAAGCTCCAAGTCATGAGTAGCATATCTCTTCTCATGTTCCCTCAGCTGCCTGGACCCGTAGGCCATTATTTTTCCCTCCTACATGAGTACGCAACCCAATCCAATGCCTGAAGCGTCTGTACAAATCACGAATCCTCCGTTCCCTGAAGGTAGAGTAAGGATAGGAGCTATGGTTAATCTAGTCTTCAACTCTTGAAAGTTTGCTTCACACTACTCTATCCATACAAAATGAACATTTTTCCTTGTCAAGTTGTCAACGGGGCTGCTATACTGGAGAATCCCTTCACAAACCTTCTGTAATACCCTGCCAAACCGAGAAAACTCTTGATTTCTGACATTGACTTCGGGCTCTGCCAATTGTCTACCGCCTCAACCTTCGGTGGATCCACTGATAAACCTTTCTTAAATATGATGTGTCCAAAAAACGACACTTGCTCAAGCCAAAACTCACACTTGCTAAGCTTGGCATAGAGCTTATTGTCTCTCAGAATCTGCAATGAACTCCTCAAATGCTCTAGATGTTCATCTCTGGACCTCAAATAGACTAAAATATCGTCTATGAATACGACTGTGAACTGGTCTAAGCATGGTGCAAAGATCCTGTTCATCAAAGCCATAAATACTCCGGGTGCATTGGTCAGCCCAAATGGCATAACCAAGAACTCATAATGTCCATATCTGGTCCTGAAGGCTGTCTTCTACACGTCCTGGTCTCTGACTCATATCTGATGGTACCCTGATCTCAAATCTATCTTGGAGAAATGCTGTGCTCCCTGCAATTGATCAAACAACTCGTCTATCATGGGTAGTGAATACTTGTTCATGATCGTGACTTGATTCAGCTGCCTATAGTCTATGCACATACGCATCGAACCGTCTTTCTTCTTCACAAACAAAACCGGTGCACCCCATGGTGACACACTCGGTCTCATAAATCCTTTATCCAAGAGGTCATGTAACTGAACTTTCAGCTCCTTCAGCTCTGCTGGAGCCATACGGTAAGGTGCTTTCGAAATTGGTGCTGTCCCTGGCACAAGCTCAATCGTGAAATCAATCTCTCGAACCACTGGTAATCCAGGTATCTCATTCGGAAAGACATCCGGGAACTCACAAACAGCTGGAATATCCTCTACAACTTTGGACAATTTATCATCCATGATAAATGCCACATAGCCCTCACATCCACTCCAAATCAATTTGTCAGCTCTCAAGGCTGAAATGACGCTAGTGGACATGGGTTTCCTCTCCCCAATAATCTCAACACTGTCAGCTAGTACTTGCAATCTGACTGTCTTGTTGAAGCAATCCATTACTGCTCTATAGGTGGATAACCAGTCCATACCCAATATCACATCAAATCCTTCATCCCTAGGATGATCAAGTCTGCAGATAGGATGAAACTCCCCACCTGCACCTTGCACGCTGGATAATAGGACTCACACTGCACTATCTTTCCTAAGTGAGTACAAATAAGTAAAATGCAATGCAATTGAGCTACTTCTCCAACTAAGCATGCAGCAAACATAGGTGACACAAAGGAATGCGTGAAACCAGAATCAAATAAGACTCTAGTAGGTACATATGAGATAGAGTGTACCTTCCACCACTCCTCCGGCTTCATCAGCCTCCTGATGATCCAGGGCATAGACTTTGCCCTGCTGCTGTGGTCGCTGCTGCTGCCTCTGCTGTCCATACTGCTGACCCTAGGGCCTCTGCTGCCCTCTATACTGTGGTGGTGATGGAAGTCTAAGCTGCTGCTGTGGTGCTCGAAGTTGCTGCTGAGGCACCCGCCTCAAAGGCTATCCTGCCACTGGTGGTCTCGGAGCTGTATTCCTCACGCCTTGCTCTTGATTTGTAAGACAATCTCTCTTTTGGTGGTCCAACGAGCCACACCCAAAGTAAGCTTCGGACTTCCATCTACAATTCGTGGATAGATGTGAATCTTTACCACAATGCACGTAATAGACCTTGCGTGATTGATCAGACTTAGGCCTCTTGGCCTGCTGTTGGTACTGCTGCTGTGGCTGACGCTGTTGATGCTGATACTGTCCCGGACTAGGAGTTCTAGCCTGCATATGTCCTTGTTGAAGCTGCTGTGCATAAAGGGTTTTCCTCCGAATGGACTCCTCAGCCCAATATGCATGCTTGAGGTTCTCCTCATATGTAGGCAGTGTGACAGAGGTCACTTCCATCTGAATATCGTGCCTTAAACCCCGAATAAACCTCATCACTTTGTCTGTTTCCAAAGCAACCAAAGTCGGTGCAAACCTAGACAGATTGGTAAACTTCTTCTCTTACACTTGGACTGTATCCTCTCCCTGCACTAAAGACTCGAACTCAATAAGCTTCTGAGCCTGGATATGGGGTGGGATATACTTAGTACGAAACATTTTCTCAAATGAGGTCCATGCAGTAGCCTCAGTGATCACGATATCTTCAGCTATCGTATCATATGGAATTTTAACCAACTTCTACCACATCTCAGCTACACCTCGGAATAGATAGGCTGCAAGCTGCACCTTCTCCTCATTCGTGCACTGAAATACTTGGAATATCTTCTCCACTTGCACGACCCACTCATCAGCGTCAAGTGGATCCTCACTCCCGTAGAATGTCGGTGGGTTCCTTTTCTTGAACTTGTCATACATGTCATTCGGGTCCGTCACCTGAGCTGACACGTTGACCTGGACTGGCGGAATTGGCCTCTGTAAGACCTGTAGCATCTGATTCTGGAAGGTAGCCTGGTCCTCCCTCTGCTTGGTCTGATCCTCTCTTTGCTTGGCCTGATTTTGTACTTGTGCTTCTTGAGAAGCCACAAATGCTGACATTAGCTGGTTGAATCTAGCCACCACAGAATCACTAGAACTAGGCCCAGCAATATTGTTACCGTGAGTAGAGCGAGTATGTCCCCCAGCCATTCTGAAACATAAGAAACATTAGTCCTATGGGACTCAATCTAGCATACAAACTATACAATCTACAAAAGTTAAGATACCCAAAAGAAAACCAATCCTCACACGTCTTAAGTTTCTACTTGATTTTAATTTAGAAACCAGTAATGTTCTGATACCAACTTGTCACGCCCCCAAAAGTGAAACTGGGGTTATGTGTGAGATTAAGGTCAATTAAAAATTTTCTCAACATTAATCAAATGCAACTTGGCCCCAATCATGTCCCTACTGGATCGAAGACCGCTGTGAGGGATAAACATTTTCTCGAAAACAAAAGCAATTAGCGGAAGCTTCTTAATAACAAGAGGTATCTTAAACACGCATAGTTAAGAGCAAGACTGAAATATTAAATAAGGTTCAAGTTGAAGACAGTTATCAAAAATATTAGTTACAAAACGAAGGCCACACAAAAACTGGGCCTAAATAAAATAGAGAACAAAAGAAACCAAAAAGATGAAGCTAATCAGGTATAACGTGATGGCACTCGTGTACGGGGTCAATACGGCTATACAATGATGTCCGTACTGTAGTCTAAGGAGTCATCAGGCTGATCTGCCTGAACTTCCTCCGTCGGTTCCTCCTCGAGGCAGAAGGGCTCGGTACCTTTGCACCAAGAGTAGCATCATCAGACACAACGGTCGATAAACGAATAGATATATAAAACACCATAGATATGCAGTATTAAAAAAGAGTAAACGAGTAAACAGATTTATCGGAAATGCATAGCATTTGAATCAATAATCAACCATCAAAGTACGCGGTCCACGTAGGCTAATCGATGGGAACACATCCCAATCATAGAGTATTCAGAGTGTTCAGAGTGATACCCCTTGGTATCTGGTCATGAGTCAGAGGCACCGCTTAACTCATACCAATCCTCTCTTAGCTCATACGGCTCGGTCCTCGTGGGCTCTGGCCTAGTCTTACCTCAAGGTTCTATATTCAGAGTCCTCTCACAGGTGATGCCCCAGCTGTGTTGAACGTTAACAGCTGAGTGGTGCCCGACAAACAGAATCCTAAACAGACATCAGTGAGGGACTAGGCTTTCTTGTACGAACAAGATTCAATAAACAATAGAGAAACTACTCAACTTTTAATCAGATCAGACTTAAACAGATTTCAGACTTCAATAGTAGTTCTCTTTAAGCCTTACAACCATAGCCGCCTAGTCTCAACACTTCAAACAGATTTCAAAATAAACGGAACATCAAAGGGGATCCTAAGGCCACCGCCTAAGTTCTTCATGTAATCTCATTACAAAACAAAGTAAACAAAGCTAAAGAACATGGACATTACATGTAGATAGTACCGGACGGTACGCTTCGGAATTAGAAGCGATAAACAATCCAAACCTAAGTCAAATGTTAAACCCGAGTATTATACAACCTACTTAGTCAACGAAAGGAATAAGGTTCGTGCTACCCAAACAAACAGTCTTCTTGCATAGATATAAAGGATGGTATCCCATTGTCCCGTACCTTCAAGATTGAGCTAGGTTGGATCCCAATACAACCGGAATAACCGTGAAGAACGTCGGCTCAAGACATCATCACATATAGTCAAATGAGTCCAAAAAGGGTAGCCAAAGTTTCACCTAAAGTCATCTAAAAGATGGTGAAAAGAACCCATGAAAAAGGGTTTTCATAGTTGGCCCAGTCGACTTTGCCCTTGGCCGGTCGATCGCATACACAGGCTACCCGGGCTGGTCGACCGCCTACACAGCAGACCCCATCAACCTGAAGGAATCAGGTTGACATCCTTCCTGTGTGCCCGGTTGACCGAGCCCTTGGTCGGTTGACCGCGTACACAGACCTCCCGGTCGACCGAGCCCAGGTCGGTCGACCGACAGTTATAACTGAAAAATGCAAAACAGTAAACTCATCAGGTTCCGGGGAACCTGACTCAGTGTCTCCGGTCGACCAGGCACCCAAGCCGATCGACCGCGTATACTGCGGAAATAGACCCTAGGTTCTGTTTCTGCGGTGAAATGGGTCCAAATCTCTTCCTGTCTTCCCTGAACCTGATAAGCAACCATATCAAGTATAAAAGCAGTCCAATCTCATTCCACAAATCCATCTAATCAGGTCAGTAACATTCTGATCCATTTCATTAAGCAAATAAACCCGATTATCATGTTTTCAATCTATAAAATCATCAAGTGAGCAAATGACCTCTAAATCAACATATTTCTATACAAATCAATGAACACAAACATATCATGCGTAAACATATTTATCTACTTGCCTTAGATGAAGAGCTTGATCAAATTTCAAGAAGAAAAATGGGGGAAAAATCCTCTCAAAGCTCAAACTTGGGGAAGAAGACTCTCAATCCCAAATCAAACCTACAAATGCATGCCAAGGGTGGAAATGAGTCTCCCTAATCCATTTCTAACCAAAGAGGAAGAAGAAGAAGAAGTCTACAAGCTTTAGAAGCTTTTTAAAAAGTGGGTTGTGGATAAAAACCTTAGAAAATGAGATGGGTGAACTCTTGGAGACTTGGGAAGGAGATGGGAAGTTTCACCGGCGTCGACGGAGCTCCGGGGGTCATCGGTAGTGAGGAGGCAGTGAGGGGGGCTGAGTTTCTGAACTTGGAACAGTGAAATGAAAGAGAAGAGATGAGATGGGTGAGGGAGGGTTATATTAGGTTAGGTTTATGGCTTAATTACAGTTAAGTCCTTCGGTTCACTAATGATGATTTTTGGGTCTCTTCAACGCGTCGGATCGAAACGCGATAGAAGACTAAAGTTCGTGAAATACCGAGACCTACCCGATGCACCCAAACTCACAAAACTTATAATCTCATAAAAACCCCCAAAAACTTCCCAAAATTGCAAACCACCCCCCTACTGTACCCAAATAAACTCGGACTTACGCGAGACTCCGCACGCGTGATCCACACGCCAAACCCGACTCGCTAAGACTCTAAACATGCTTACTAACTAATCACACAATTAATTATAATTAATAGAAGATTAAAGGACGGGGTGTTACAAGGTTCATTAGATGGATGATTACGACCATCAATATGATGGATCCTGATTTAGATGCATGTATGCTCATTTCCAAAATTCTGTTCTCATTAAAATACTTTGAGCAACCATATGAGAGATCATATTCTAGGTACTTGTCACAGAAGTACCATGTGTGAGAGTGTGAAGTTGCACTGATAAGTAGAAAAGCACACCCCCAAAGATAAAAGGCTGAAACAATGCTTCTTCTAGGATTCTGATAAGAAAATGACTGCTTATTAAAGATTTTGCTAGTGGTCTATGTTCAACTGAGAAAATGAAGGCAGCTAAGATTGTCCAATTTGGTGTATTATTATATATTTCCCTTCCCTTTCATGAGGATGATTTGAATAATCATGCAGTACTTATGTGGGGGCATACACATAAGCTGAGCTGAGCTGAGCCAACCATACCTTAAGCTTGGCTTCTAATTCGAATGAGTTAAGCTTGAGGTCAAAACTAATCAAGCTGAACTGAGCTGAGCTAGCTTGACTTTTAGACATCCCACTGTACTCACGTGTCTTGCTTGGCCAGTATATATAGGGTCCAAGTTCGGTGCTTAAACGCATGTTCCACTGTCTCTGGAAACCTCTTGCAACTTTCATCCCTAAGACTACTGGTCCCTCCCTTTAGAAGGCACCGGCTTCATCATAAGGAACACCATGAAGACCAAAGTTTGAGCCCTTATGTGTATGATAAAGAAAAAAGTCTACTAATAATAAAAGTGGCATGTCTTAAAAAAAAAGTCCTACTAGTGAAGAGCTACAATCATAATCCCTACATATAGAACTATTTTATCAATTCCCTTTCCATCATAGAGTATTTCTTTATTGGGTTTAGGAAACCCTCATGTGTACAACTAAATAAGAGTCCTACCAGTTTATCAACTTTCTATATTGCAGAGATGTCTCTATGAGACAAATTAACAATATGAGAAACCCTTACGTGGTCATCTAAGGTAGGACCTATTCATAGTCTCTCTTTTTTTTTTATTTTTTATAACGTATTCATAGTCTTACGGTCATATATGTTGGATATATACGCTCCCAGAAATTCCAACACTGTCTGTTGCCTCACAACTAGGGGTGAAAATATGGGCCGTCCCGGCCCGCCCAAGACCGGGCCCAGTCGTTCTCGAGCTGGGCCAGCACGGCCCGTGTTTGGTATGCAGGCTGTGCCATGCCGGGTCCAACCTCTTAGGGGTCAGCCCAACACGGCCCAGGGCACAGCCCTGGTCATGCTGTGCTGGGCCGGGCTATAGTCGGGCCTGGGCCATGCAGCCCATGGGTGGCCCACAGATCCCCCTTTTCTTTTTAATTCTTTTTAATTTTTTTTTAAAAATTGGACGGACACAAAGTCACAAACTTGGACTTAGACTCTTAGACCAATTTCATTAAAATAAAGAAATTAAGAGAAATAAATAATTAGAATAACACTAATGGTGTTTTGAAAAAATACATCAAATAAATTGTATTTCCTTGAAACTTAAGTTAATAAAAGATAAAAAAAATTACAAGTTTGAACTTGGAGTCTTGGATCAATATATATAATGAGATTCAAACCTTCTGATAAATGAAAAAAGAATTACAACTTTAGAAACCTATGATACATTCTAAAAAATAAATTACAACTTTGAAAACTTATGATACATTCTAAAAAATAAATTACAACTTTAAAAACCTATGATACATTCTAAAAAATAAATTATAAGTTAAAAGCCTATGATACATTCTAAAAACTAAAAAATAAATTACAAGTTAGAAGCCTATGATACATTCTAAAAAAATAAATTACAAGTTAAAAGCCTATTACACTACAACAACTTGCACCTTTAGCGATGTTTTTTAGCGACGTTTTTATAAATTCGTCGGTAAAAGTAGGCTTTTACTGACGTAAAAAATTTCATCGCCAAAAAGTAGACTTTTGCCGACGTTTTTTGCCAAAACCTTCTGATAAATAAAAAAGAATTACAACTTTAGAAACCTATGATACATTCTAAAAAATAAATTACAACTTTGAAAACCTATGATACATTCTAAAAAATAAATTACAACTTTAAAAACCTTTGATACATTCTAAAAAATAAATTACAAGTTAAAAGCCTATGATACATTCTAAAAACTAAAAAATAAATTACAAGTTAGAAGCCTATGATACATTCTAAAAAAATAAATTACAAGTTAAAAGCCTATTACACTACAACAACTTGCACCTTTAGCGACGTTTTTATAAATTTGTCGGTAAAAGTAGGCTTTTACCGATGTAAAAAATTTCGTCGCCAAAAAGTAGACTTTTGCTGATGTTTTCGCCAAAACCTTCTGATAAATGAAAAAAGAATTACAACTTTAGAAACCTATGATACATTCTAAAAAATAAATTACAACTTTGAAAACTTATGATACATTCTAAAAATTAAATTACAACTTTAAAAACCTATGATACATTCTAAAAAATAAATTACAAGTTAAAAGCCTATGATACATTCTAAAAAAATAAATTACAAGTTAAAAGCCTATTAATTATACATTCTAAAAAAAATTATACTGTGATATATGTAATGCCGCCAACTCGTCTTCTATCTCGAATTCTTGATCGATGTGTTGTTCTCTATCATCTGCTCAGTACCAATCTCGTAAGCACATGCAGATCTCAACGGTTTCTTCTTGAAGCATAGTCCTCTTGAGGTCAATAAGGCGCTCACTTGCACTAAATGCCTGCTCTGATGCAACTGTAGACGCTGGTATATATTGTTAGTATATCACAAGCAATGGCGAAAAGCACATAAAACTTATTTTCAAATGATTTCTACCATGCCAAAAGATCAAAAGCATCTTCTTCATCATCCAAGATTGGACATGATCCCTCCCCAGGTACATTGTTAATTCATTAGGGTTGTAAGAGGATCCTCCAAAAGAAGAAGAGTTACTTCCGTGAGATTTCCTCATAATACTCCAAATGACCTTCTTTTTCCCTTTATGTACTTGGGGAGGGCCTGTTGGGACCGTGGTGCTATGGATCTACCTAATCGGGAAGCATAATCCAAATAAAGTGTTTCTAATTGTGTCTTAACGGTAGACACACCATTTATATTAGTTGTATTCATGTTATATTTTATTTTATCAAGAAGGGTTTCTACACCTTTTAAATTCAATTTAGGGTCTAATGCAGCAGCAATACAAAATGTTAAAGGAGCTATTCTTCAATATTGTGAAAATTGTGCCTCCATTTGTACACACATAAGTTGGAAAATGTGAAAATCTCTATACTTTTTAGAAGTAAGACTTACTTCATAAAAATGGGTTAAAGCTTGATTTGATGTGGGATAATATACCACGGAAAAAAACAATGTTGCATCATGAAAATATTCTAAAAAATCTCTTATTATTTCAAGAAGGGTCCATCTATCATCACTTATTAAAATATCTTCATATTCCAAATAAAGTTGACAATATTGATTTAGTGCCATTTTATAGGCACATGCTTCTTTTAACATTTTATAGGTAAAATTCCATCTATGCTTTACATCTTATGATATTTTCTTTGGTCTTAGACCCAAATTTACACATATGTCCCTCCACCATTGTTTTCATGAGGGAGAACAAAAAATGTATCCTATAATCCATTTAATGCTCTCTAAATCATCTCTAATAGATTTTATCCATACTTGTACAATAAGATTTATGATGTGACATGCACATCTATTGTGAAATAGAGATCCATTTAAATCAAGTTGAATTGCAGGTTTTAGTAAATCTGTTGTGACATTGTTAGTATTTGCATTATCTAAAGTTATAAAAATTATTTTATTTTTAATTTCATATTCTCTAAGTTTTTCAAGGATGGTGGGCCCTATCCTAGCACCAGTGTGTGTGAAATTTAATAAAGAAAATGCAATCATTCTTTTTTGCATCACCCAATCACTATCAATATAATATGATGTGATTGTAATGTATCCCAAATTTTGTTTAGAGGTCCATAAATCTGAAGTTAAAGGCACTTTTTGAAGTATATTTTTAAAAACCTATTTTAAACTCTTTGTTTCTTTCAAAAAAGTTTTTATTGCATCATTTCTAGTAGTAACTCTGGATATTTTCTGCCATGAAGGAACAAAGGCTGACCTACAAAATCTTTCAAAGGCTCGGTCTTCGACAAGTATAAATGGTGATTGGCGAACTATTATAAACTTAATAAGTTGATATCTAGCATTATTAAGGTGATAGTGAAAAACTCCTAAACCACCAGATGAATCTATTTGAAAAAGTTGTGTTTGGATGAGCCCACCTCTGACCCCAACATCAGTGGTGTTTGTGGTTTTGGGCATACACTTATGCATGTGCCGTTAAGGTGGCCACTGCCTTTTGCTGATTTGGCATTGAGGAGATCCTTGCAAATTTTACATTCTGCCTTTTCCTCTATTCCTCCTGTAAGACTTGGGACCTGAACTTTAATAAAATAAGACCATACAGGAGAAGTCAATCTTGTTTTTTAGTTGTGGAAGGCGAACATGAAGGCTCTACACCACCAGTGGGTTCGGGCTCTTGGGGATTATAACTATCTACTTCCATGCCCTGACTTTGATCTAAATGAATAAATCAAAGATCTTCTTCATTTAGAGAGAAGTTAAAGTTGAAAGGTTGTAATGGTCCATCCATTTTCCTAAATAAAAGATTTTCAAAAAAAACTTAAATAAATAATTATGTATAATGTGTTTTTTGTGATAATTTATATAAGAAAGGGGAGAAGATGAGACTTTATATAATATTACTATGTATATTAATACTAAATAAAACTCAAAATTAAAAATAATAAATACCTTTATGAGAGAGGGAGAGCTAATGGAAAAGTCCTCCTTAGTTGAATCCTCCACTTTGGAGAAGTCACTCTCACTCTTAACTTCTTAGAAAACTTTATAGAAAGCTTAGAGCTTTAGACTTTTGAATGAGAATTAAGAGAGCCTAGAGCCTTAGAGCCTTAGAGGGAGTGTGAGAAATGAGAGAGTAGATGAGTGTAGAGAAATGAGAGGAATTATGGCTATTTATATAATTTTTAAGTGATAAAATGACATAAAATACCCCCTCATATGACCGTTTTATAGCAGTTGGGGGTATAATGGTAAAAAATGATCAAAAGACACTAATACACGCCCCCCCTCCCCTCCCATTTGACCATTTATAGTTGTTTTTTTTTTTTTTTTTTTTTTTTTTTTTTTTTTTTTTTGGGGGGGGGGGGTGGGGGGGGGGGGGGGGGGGGGGGCGGTTGTTAAAAATTAAAAAAAAAAAATTTTTGAGGAGGTTTTTTTTTTTTTTTTTAAATGACCATTGGGGACATCGTCGGGCCGGGCCGGGCCACCCGTGGGCTTGGGGGGCCTGGCAACCCTGCCCAGCACGGCCCTCTTAGGACTGTCAAGCTAGTTCAAACTAGCCCATTAACCAAGTCAATGGGCTAAGGGCATGGCTCAGGCACGATTTTTCCATACCCGCTTGGGCCGCCCGCCCAAATTTACACCCCTACTCACAACTCAAGTCCCTATTTGTGCAAGGGTATTGGAGCCTATTGTGAGTGGACAGAAGTGACCCTTCATTAAAACAGGCTAATGCCCTATGAGGGAACCCCATCCCATGAACACTCCTTGGGAAATAGAGGCAGAGATGGTGAACCTTTTAAGTAACCCACAAGCAATGGTATATAATTTTAAATACCAAAGGGTTCTACTAATTTCTCTCCGTTGAGTATGATTTCGATTACTAGTGAACCTACTAAGTAGGCCCATAACATATGCTATATCAGACCTTGTACAATTCATTAAAAACATCAGGCTACCAGTGATATAGCATATTTTGAAGAGCAATGGGAGAACCATAATGATGAGTTAATTTAATATTTGGACTTATAGGGGTAGGACTTGGTTCACAATTTGAACAAAATTTTCTACACACAAGTGGTTTTGATATGAAATTCTGTTTCTAGGATACAATGGCCAACTTTGATTCCAAATTTTCATATTAGAATCAGAAATATGAAATTGCCCTAAAAAAATTATATAATATTGGTAAAAGAGAAAACTCTATAATCTTTATTCTCTTTATTAATGTTATATGAAGAACTTGAAAATAATCTTAATTTATAGGGTTGGAAGCAACTCTTTGGAAATGGATCACATTCACTCATGAATGACCCAAAAGACATATCTCATCCAAAGGGCACAAAAGAATTATAAAATACATAAAATTTAAAATGTTTTGAGAAGACACACTCAAGTGCCTCTTGAAACTTATTTGAATTATTGGTTTTTTAGAAAATATCCAACATCTCAACTCAACCAAGAGGCTGAAATGCACGCGATCTTTCATTCAATTAAGAGGAAGCTAAAGGAAGGTTTCACAAGTATTTAGGTTTTTTAGGATGATAAGGACAATGTTGAGACCCAAAATCACAAAGCATCATTTTGTGGAGATTGGGCTATATCATCATTAGATTTCAATATCTCTTGTTTCACTTCCTATTTTTCATATTTATCTTTTGACTTCATCCCTAGGTCATATAACTCTTTTGCTGATCATATGGCTGGAAAGGGAAGGGAATGTATTGGGGGCAAAGTTTTGTCTGATAACTTTCCAACAGGCTGTTAAATCTGAGTTTGAGTTGAGAGTTTATTGCTAACCACAAAAATAAATAAATAAAAAAAATCATGCTGATGACACATAATTGTCAAATTGGGATACGAAACGGTTACTGATAGCACACATAAGTTTAACCAAATTCTAGCAATATATAAACCACAATCAATTTTGCAATCAAACATTAATTTTGACCAAGTTACCCAACCAAGTATCTAACCTACCCAAATGGGTAGTTAACTATTCCAACATCAAACTCGTCCTTATTTTTATACCCAAAAAAAAAAAAAGGAAAAGAAAGAAGAAACTCAACTTCGATTTCCTAATGCATTAGGTTTCTTTGTAATGTGCAAATACTCCAAATAAGGAAAGTCTGAACTCCCTCATGTTTCCTCAAGTCTTCTTACTGTACTTTCGTCTTCTTCACATGTTCATTATTTTCATTCGATTATGAATTTTTAGACGAAAGTAGCAGCTTGTGCATTTGGAGCATTGGGTTTAAGGCAAAATTTTCCTTTTCACCCCATCGATCTTTTTCCTGTTATCACATCAAAGGTGATCTAACCATAGGCATAATAAATACATTAGCAATAATACTTATTATAGCAACTCCTATTTGGCATTGCAATGGTCCCTATAGCGTTAAACGATTTAGCTCAGGGGCCCACCTAACTCTCCCCTGTAATCATAATCTAAACACTTGACACTTATTATTTCCTTGAAATCAGCAGCAAACTAAAATTTGCGCTCGTCGTGTGCAGGGTTCTCTCTCCTCACATCTGCAAGTTTCGCTACAATATGTAGGGATTCTCTCATCACATGTACAAGTCTCTCAAGTTCTCAGACCCCCGAGCTGGATATAAAAGAAAAAAAGAAAAAAAGAAGAAGTGCAATATTTAGACAATTTTAGAAACTGAACAAAGTACCCATCTTTCACAATTGCATGGGTTAGAGGAGTTATTTGCATTCTTTAAGTTCAACCTCACAAGCCGGGATGTAAATAGGTTGTTCTGCCAGAATCATACTGGATTTGGAATGAAAAGCCATTCCTAAATTACAGTTCTAGTTTCGTTTCAAAACCTATTTTGCCGGCTCCAGGCCTGGTTCTTATAAGAGAACCTAGATTTGGTTCAAGGACTGGTTCTAACTAGTGGACTAGGATCAATGCAGTTCCAAAAGCAGTTCTGACTTTTTTTTATTTTTCCTTTTTTCAACTTAGAAATAGTGCATTAAGCCTACTACTTCCTGAGGTTAAACATAAAATTGACCAAATGAAATTGATTTTAAGTTACAATTTTCAACACAAAGACTTATATCTCCGGTCTTGAGTGAAAACCTACATGGATATGGAACCAGCTTCATTTATCAATGAAAACTTAGAATGGGTTCTAATCCCAAACCCCTTTATTTTTTTTGCTAAAGGCAAATTGTATTAGAAAAGGAGGAGAGGGAGGAAAAAAAGCTATACAGCCCAAAAGAGGGAAGCCAAACAACCACGCAAAAGCTAAAAGCTAAACAGCCCAAAAGAGGGAATCCCAAAAGCTATTTAGCCACCCAACTTACAAAGAATCCCAAACCCCTTTTTGAATTGAAACCAAACACAGATCTCAAACTCAGTTTTTGCCCATCGGAACCTCCAGATAATTGGAGAGCAGATACCTATTTACATTCCTACTCACAAGCTGAAATAATTCCTAGCTAAAGCAATTATCTACATTCATACGTGATAATGTCTACCACAATAAAAGACAAACAACAAAATAACCGAAGAAATCATACACCCAACGTACATTCCAAACTTTGCTTGCATCACATACGGAGGCAAAAACAATTTAGTTTAGTGTTGCTACTTTCATATTCAAAGTAGAGTTGAAATTTGATTAAAAACAAATTATAGCTTTATAGCATGACCATTTTTGAGCGCTTACCAGGAAACCATATATATGCTGCAGCTTTACCAAAAAAAAAATATTCAGAATTTTCTAAAGTAGTGTTGAGTGGGATTATATGTATGATTAAGTAAAATATTTCTTTATTTTATTTTTGCTCTCAAGTTCAATTGTTGTTCTTTTCTACGGAGTGGGAGATGCCTAACCACTATACTATCGGTGGATTAGCGAGTAAAATATTTAATTGGAAATATCAATTGAAAGAAATCACTTTTTTTTCATTCGATTAAATTCTTTCTTTGCTGCATGAATGAAATTAATATGATTTTTCTAAACCCAAAAGTGTTCTTCATTATATCCCATGATATCGTACTGTCTGTTGCCAAATTCCTGGGATTGAATTAAGAAATACTGGGACATCATCCTTTCTCTTGTCATGGAACCAAAAAACAGGCTATTGTCAACAAATGCAGTCTAAAAAGTGCTATTGGCAAACAAGAACACAATAGATAACAGTACATGATTGGATTATACATCGTACTACATAAGAAGTTTGATCAGGTGCATGCACCTCATCATCATCTGATCTGAAGACATTTTAATACCAATTCATTTCTTTATGGACTAACAACATCCCTAAGGCGATAAGTTGGGATGGCCAAAAGATTGTGGGCCCTGGGCATGACAAAGCTGGCTTTATCAGTCATGTCCAAGTCAGCAGGCAACATGCCATTTGGAAGCTCCCAATCAAAGCAATGTATCAGTTGTGCCAATACAAACTTAACCACTGTTAGACCCAGCTGCATCCCTGGGCACCCTCTCCTTCCGGACCCAAATGGTACAAGTTGGAAGTCTTGGCCCCTAACATCTATATTGGTCCCAATGAACCTCTCTGGGCTGAATTGGTCTGGTTTGGGCCACACAGCTGGGTCCCTCCCTATGGCCCATGCATTTATCAAAACGCGAGATCCTTTGGGGATGTGGAAGCCATTGATAGTGCAATCCTCCCTGGACTCATGAGGGAGAAGCAATGGGACCGGAGTGTGAAGCCTCATGCTTTCCTTTATGACCATGTCCAAATAATCCAGTTTGACAAGGTCCGACTCGTCCACCATTCGCTCTTTGCCGACTATGGTCTCTAACTCCTGTTGGGCCTTCTTCATAGTGTTTGGATTCTTGATAAGCTCTGAGAGGGTCCACTCCGTCGTTGTAAATGTTGTATCGGTCGCAGCCACAATAATTTCCTACAAGTAGATGTACAAAAGGTGCACATCACCTAGAAATTTAAGTAATCACGGTATAACAAATAAACAAGCAAAACACAATAAGATTTATGTGGTTTGACAATGTGCTTATGTCCACGAACAATTAAAGCTAATTTCTAATATCTTTAGGAACTAGAATTTTAATTTTATTGGGTTTCTCTCTTCTCATGCCTCTCATATTAAATTGATTTTGTAGCTCTAGACAACCCATTCATAGATGTTTATATTTGGAACCAGTGTACAGTATGATATGAAGATCAATCACTACATAATGCAATGATTTATCACAACTGTAAGTATGATGCTTTTGGTTTAGAACAAGTTGGAAGGCAGAGCAAAGATTCGATCTGATACCAACTTGCAAGATGGAAGCATGTTTGGTCTTTCATGGGTTTTGTCTTAACCTTGCCCATGCAAAGGAGAAGTGGTCCAGACGGCCCATCAGTGGCCCACCAAAATTTTCTAACTATTTTAGGTAATGATTTATATTCAATAGGACATGGAATAGGAAAGGTTCAGGACGGGGATTCCCTGTTCAATTTCATTGCACAATTGGTCACTATGAAGGTAAGGTTTTCAGGTTTAAATATAATATTTTCTCTTGTATTTTGTGGCTAGTGACAATGATAAATATTTGAGCACTGCTAACTACACACTGCAAACAACTTTCCACGCACTGCATTTTTTTTTAAAACATTAAAAAAAATCCCTAAACTACCCCCCTCCCTCTCTCCCCCCCTGCTCTAGCCACTTTCGCCCGACGCCGATCCCTCTTGCTCTCCTTCTTCCTCTCCCTATCTCTCTCCCCCGTCATCAGCAGCCCCCGCCCTCCCTTTCCCCCTCTCCCCCTTTCCAGCGACCCCATCCCGCTCCCCATCTCCCCCTTTCTCTCCCTCTCTCTTCCTCTCTCCCCCTCTCCCCTCGCTTATCGCCGGCTGCTGCCCGAAATCCCTCCTCCCTATGCTTCTCCCTCTCCCTTTCACCTGGCTCCGCCAGCCCCCGCCCACCCTCCCTCTCCCTCTTTCCCCCTTTCTCCCTTTCCCTGCCCTTCACCCCTTCCCCCACCCTAATTACTCTCCCCTTCCCTAGCCCAATCTCCCTCTCTTCCCCCCTTCTCTCCCCTCCTGTCTCTCTCCCTCTCCCTCCCTTTCTCTCCCTCTGCTTCAGCGGCACTGAAGGAATGGTGGGGGTAGGGCTAGGGATGGGGATGGAGATGAGGGTGGGTGGGTGCAAGAAGAACTGGGAGCAGGGATAGGGAGAGAGAGAGGGAGATGGGTCAGCACAGGGCGGCAGCTGGAGGGGTCAGCACAGGGCGGTGGTGAGTGGGGTTGCTAGAGCAGGGAGAGGGAGAGAGAGGGAAGTGGAGAGAGGGGTAGTTTAGGGATTTTTTTATTTTTAATTTTTTTTAAACAAAATGCAGTGTGTAGAAAGATTTTTGCAGTGTGTAGGTAGCAGCATTTTAAATACTTCCATGTCACTATAATTAGCTTGGTTAGCTATAATGGGTTGAGCCAAGACAGGACATGCTTGTCTATGTACAGCAAGTTTAAGTATCATCTGATGGAGGCAACAGGTCTAATGTTGTGCGCGTGCAAGTGGAAGAGCAAGCACCTACGATCAATAATCAAGCTACACACGAGAAGAGAGAAAAGTACACGAGATTTACATGGCTTGGCAGAGTGCCTACGTCCACAACCAAAGATAACTAACTATCTACTATTCACCACCTTAGGTCTAGGGTTACAGATTACATGTTTATAAAATCTCCTCTTTCTTATTTCCCAAAAAGCCCTGGTACTAAGACCAAAATACCCTTAACCCTAAGCCCGGTTATTGGCTAACCCAATGGACTAATCCGGTAAATCCGAAATACAAGACATAAACCCAACATCCATGAATCACCTTGGGGCAAGTGACCCTTCAGTAATAGATGAGTCTCCCTTAAAACATGCCTTCTTGTTTATAATTGGAGAGAACTCAGATAATTGAGTTGAGTGTGTGGCCTATCTATATTTTTGTCTATGCTACCAAGTAGGTCCACCTTCATAAACCTAAACTGCTCAAAATCACAGTTAATGCAAGTACAAAACTTAAGTTTAGAATCATAGATCTCTTTGGCAAAACACATATTTTACATAGGTAGCCAAACTTCAATTGGAGTGAAACTTGGCCAAGCCAATTTATGTCGAGACTGTGATTGTGATTTTGAAGCAGTAATAGATCTATAAAACAAGGCTGCATCTGAAAGCCCGCATAATGCACAACAAGCCCAATAGGTCAGCCCAAAAGGAAATTTTGTAGTGAATGCGCTTACCAACATAATAGCTTTCATGTTGCTCCGATCGAACTGGAATTCGTAGTCATTCGAGTCCATCATTGACAACATAAAATCCACAAAGTCCCTTTGACGCTTCTCATCCTTGTCCTCTATGTGGTCATCGATAATCCTATCGAACAATACATTGAAGGCATGGCTGACCGCCCTTAGGCGTCGGCCCAAGCCCTGAAGGTCCAAGTCTCTAGTCCAAGGAATGAATTCAGCTATGTTGAAAGCCGCAGCCAAACACATGAGCTCATCAGTAACTTCCTTGAAGTTGAACCTCCCCTCCCTCAAACTCTCCTCCATGTACTTCTTCCCCATCACCATCCTATTTGTCATGTCCCTACTAAGGGTAGCCACCTTTGTAGTAAGATTCACGACCTCTCGGGCCTCAGACGCTTCCTTCAGTGAGCCGACAAGCAGGCCCAACTCCTCTTTCCTCACGGGCCGGAACGACTCGGTCTTGACACTACTAAAGAACTCAAGGGTACATATTTTCCTTATGTTACGCCAGTATGTGCCATAAGGCGTGAAGCTCATGCCCTTGTAGTTGTTGGAGATGAGCCGGCCGATCTCAGTAATGGGCCGGCTCGCAAAAACTAGGTCATGGACCTTGAGGAACTGTTGGGCTGCCTGAGGGGATGAAACGACCACGGTCGGGAAGAGGCCCAGTTTCATGTACATGATGGGGCCGTATTGCTTGGCCCATTTTTGAAAGGTGACATGAGGGAAGCGGCCCAACATGGGTAGGCATCCCAGTATGGGAAAACCTTTTGGGCCTGGAGGCAACTTTTTCTTGGATACTACCCCTGAAGATCTCTCCCCTTTCTCCTTTCCTCTTAGGCCATGATGAAGGAGATAGAAAAAGGAGAAGATTCCAATCAGTACTAGCAGGGAAAGAGGACTCAAACAGTACTTGGTAGGGATAGGCATAGGCATAGGAAAAGTGCAGAACTCTCACTCTCTCTGAATCACTTGAATAAGCTAGGCACCTTTACTTGTTTTTTATATATGGATTACACGCTTACAGATCTGACTTTGTCAAAGAAGAAAACAATAGTGACATAGACACGGGCAGCAGTGACCATCCTTAATTGTCTCCTTCTCTAATGACTCAGGCATTGTGACAAATGGTTCCTGAATAGCTATCACATCGGGAAATGTCCCCAAATTTCATTGGAAAAAACAAATTAACTTTTAGATAATTAAGAATAATGAATAAACAAATAAGTGAGAATATATATAACCACGGTTAGCTATAATTTTAACAGTTTTTCTTTAAAAAAATTTCTGATATTTCGATTATTTTCTTGTGACATTTGTTGGGAAGTCGACCCACATCCCACATCGCCAAAGTCTTAAGTTGGACATGTCTTCGTATACATGTTTGGACATTCCACCTATTAGCTCAAACTGTTGGGAAACACCACATTTCAAACAAAATATTGTGATATTTTCAAAATATATTCATGAACTTGTGAAAGAATGGTATCAAGATAATTTTTTATGTTTTTCATTGTGTTTTATGCTTGAAAGGGTTATGTTTAAATTAAACAAAAAGGGCCCTGTCTTGAATTTCGTTTACAGTGGTTATTATAAAAAAAAAAAAAAAAAGGGGACTTATAGGCCGATCCATCTATGACTTGCAAAGCAATTAAGTTCGATGATTAGGGGATTGGTTTTTATTTATTTATTTATTAGGGGATTGTTGTTGCCGGGCAAAGTGGGTCTCCTAGAGCTGGACTGCACTTATTGGAGAGAACGTACATCAACCTCTTGTCGTTTTGTAGAATTTGGTAGCATGGTAAATGCAATTCATTGTCATGACCTCACAAAGTATTGAAAAAGCTTTGGCACAAAATATAATATATTCATAAATTTTCATTAACTTTCCTTTCATATTCGTCTTTTCCATTTGCAGTGGCCCCAAGTGAGAAAGAAATGTGGTTGAAAGGAGCATTATTTGTTTGTTAATACACAGCTTCGATAATAGGATGCTCTTAGCTACTTTTAAATTAGCACGCGTTTGAAAATGTTAAAGCTCACTGAGCAACCAAATACAATATGGCTTTCAAAATTAGCCATTTTAAAGTAATGATAGACATAGTATGAACAACGAAATAGAAAATAAATTCATACATTTTATGGCCTTAGATTGTATATTAAATCACATTCATTTGGGTAGAATATTAGATGGATGATTACGACCATCAAACTGATGGATCCTTACTTAGATGCATGTATAACAATTTCAAAAATTCTATTCTCATTAAAGTGCTTTGAGCAACCACTAGAAGAAGTCAGTCATAGGAGGAGATTACTCTAGACTAGATCAGTTTGAAGTGAATAAGAAATCTTAGCTCTATTGAGTAGAAAACCAGAACTTGCAAAGGCAAAGCCTGAAATAATACTTCTAAGATTATCATGATGATGATGAATTATTGACTGCTGATTAAAAACTCTTGATAGTGGTCTATATTCAAACTGAAAAGATGAAGGCAGGCAAGAATGTCATTATGGGGTGTTATTATACATTTGCCTTCCTTTTTTATGAAAGATGATTTAGATCATCATGCAGTTATGTGGGGCCTAAACATGACTTTAGCTAAGCTGAGCCAAACCTAGTAGCCTGTAAGAATGTGCTTAGCTTGACTTCAAGACTAATCGAGTTTAACTAAAGTGGCTTGCAACCTAGCTCAACTTTTAGACATACCACATCTCCTAAATGAGGAATGAAATAAAGTTATGTAGACTTCACATGAGAAGTGGAGTGGAGGAGAAATGGGTTGAAATTAAGGTAGAGTACTTCACTTCACCTAATTTAGATACTTGGTGTGAAGTTAATATTTGGAATAGGATCCATTTTACTCAAGAAAATTGAAATATTTAGGGTTAAATTGATATGAAGTACATGTGGCAGACAATAATACTTCACCTGTTGAGCTACACTCATATAAAAAAGGCAGAGCTGAAATTTTAAACTGTTAGGGTCATTTAACTTTATTTATTCTATTTCTTGCCTATCTAAACAAGCAGTAAGTAATAAATTTAATAGGACTTGCAACTATTAAGTTTTTCACTTATAAATTTAAGCTTTTGGATGTATACGTGGTATCTTAGTGGCATGCTTGGCTAATATACCAACTGCTTTCATTTCTAATTAAATGCATGCTCCAGAGCCTCCACAGGCACATCCTCCAACTGTCATCCCAATGACTAATGATCCTCCCTTTGAAAGAAAACCGTACGCAGTAATACAACTGGCAAGCCTTGACCCCCACACAAAAAAAAGGAATCTTTCCTTGTACCTCTCTGCATCGATATAATATTTAGTGAGCGAGGACAACTTGGGTCCAATCAACTCTAACTCAATTTGGGCTGAGATTTTAGGCTTTTGAGCGGATCCTGGCTTAAGGCTTTGCCAGAAAACTACAAAGTCAGATCCTAACCCGATATCCGACAAGAGTGCAATTAGATGGCCAACAGCTCAATGCATGAAGGTATGGGCCTGGTGTAGCATACTGGCCCATGATCTAGATTTGGGCACAACACAAAGTTGGGCTGAGGTGAAAATAGGCTGGACGGGCCATGAAGATGGGAGAAGAGCTTTCACAAAATATGTTGGATCTGAAGAGAATCTGGTGATGTGACTTGTGAGGTGAATCTGACTTTTTCCCCTTTTTTTCTCTAAGATGCAATGCATTAGGTGGCCCAGGGCTGTGTCCAGATTCAAAGGCAGGCCCACCATTGAATTGCCCGAGAGATGTATCCAGTCATCATTGTAGATGTTGAATGGCCAGTTTTGTCTGTACATGTATCCTGCCACTGCCAGTTGCCATTGTTTTTCGTTCTATTTTGACCTCTGGTGCTCTAGGTCAAAACCACTACAGTATTAAAGTAAAAGACAAACAACAAAGATAAGAAAATGAAGACAAATGTCCTGGAAGCATTCAATACTTTTGCATGTTTGACTACGGCATTTCAACATTATCCAAGCACTGCGGGTAGGGAGGGCAACGTGTTGGGTCTTTGGCAGAGTTTCGACCCAAATCGGATCACTCCAAGTAATTGATTTGGTTGAGAGGGAGAGGGAGAGGGAGAGGGAACCTGAAAAGTAATCAGCTTATTCTCTCCCAATTAAGTAGATGATAGGGGGACATTTCAAACCCCTAGTGTCCTGCGAATGTTACGCTTACAAGGGCTCCAAAGGTTGGACTATTCCTATTTGAGAAGATGCATTGACTTGATCATTACCCAAATCTTGGGATTGATCTATTAATGGCAGTGAGATTTGGAGCTGATCTTTTGGTTGAGAATATTGATGGATAATACACCTGGAACCCACATCGGATGAAGCATGTGGTAAAACTCCAAAGTTAATCCCCCATTAAAGTCTTAATCCTTACCCACGGAGGTTTGGATTGGGATCAAATCCTTGTTAGAGAGTTTTGGATTGGAATTTAACTCGTGTGGTGTATTCTCCTTGCCACGAGTAAGTGATGTGGGATTTTAAGTGGAGTAGACTCAAGCGTGACTCCTCTTGATTACTTAAACAAGCATTAGTAGTGAGTTCGTATAGTCTACCATTGTTGGAATGCACAATGATGTTCCTAGCAGAGTTGATATCGATCTCATCTGGGAACAACATATAAATGACATTATTTACTAGCCCACAAAATTATTATATGTTAAAGACCTTGATTTCGATTGCTTCTATTTCGATCTTGACCTTGCAATTTCGTCTTAATTTCAATTGCAATTCTGACTTTCTCTTATCTTCTATATTTTCGTTACAAGATAAACATAATATATGCTATCTACACTTATGTAATCTTATCTTTTAGATTACCTTTAGAGGACTTTACTCGAAAAAATCCAAAATTAAGCCATTTATCACGAAAGATCCTCATAAATCGTGTAGCACTAACGAGGTCCTCTCGCCAAATTTTTATATATTTTTATACTTTTTTTCTGAGCGACGATAGCGTCACATGGGCAACACTAGCGTCGCTCATCAAAACATTTCCTAATGTTTTCTTCTTCATCTCCTCCTTCTATTTCTCCATCTTGTCGACATAGAAGACTCCCATCTAGCCCGCATCTAATCGAATGGTGGGGAAGCAGTCCACTGGGAGACCACCATCAAGAGATTGGGATTAAAAAAGAGACCCATAAAGTGGGATTAAAAAAAAAAAAAAAAAAAAAACCCATTGATATCTCTGAGGTCAAAGTGATTCAATGAGAAAAAACCATCAAACTTCTTACAATGATAGGGGCCGATTTACAAATCCTAGAAACATGAGGGGGGTATATATATGCAAAAAGCTCTTTTTCTTATATAGCTAAAATATTATCTCCATCGATATAGTAAAGCATGGTTGGAAGACTCTCTGAGTACACTTTTGACTCTGCAGAGTTATCTCGTTTTGACAAAAGACCATATAAGAAATTGGAAAGACTCGGCTGCGTCATCAAATTTTAATGAGTTCTTTGCATTTGAAACTATTTAACAGGAAGATCTAATTCCATACAATCAAAGGTTATGTATAAGTAATTATGCATGAGGTTTGGAATCAACAATTTAGAAATAATGATTGTAACAAATTTGAAACTTATATTTGATCTTTTACATTCAATATCCTGACTAACAAATTATGTAATGTGCAATGTTTCTTTCTTTTATCTTCCATATTGTAGTACATTTTTCTTGCATATATAAATTTATTAATTTGAATTGATTGTCATGCATGCATTTAAATAAATATATATTTATATTTTATAAGTAATGGGTTCATTTTTAAATATTTAAAAAAAAAAAGTGACTAGCCTGAGTCTCCGCATTTATTCTATCCGAGTCTTTTTTTTTTCTTTTTTTTTTTCTCATTGGACAAGTCAACTCCAAGTCACTGAGTTTACTAACCTTATAGTAAAGGGCCTCAAATTATCTCCACCAACACTAGCTTTGGTCACTAAAAGTTGGTAGGGTTGTGGTTTGTGGGGCCAGCTCTATATCATAACAAGCGATTTAAGGTGGGCCCTATATCATAGAAGACTCAAATTGATGATTGATGGCAAACGACTATATATAATATTAATAATCTATATATCACAAGAAAAGTCCTCATAGTATCTTGTTTTGGAGGTCTATGGGACCCATATAGTAAAGGAACAGGGGTTGAGGGCTGGGAGGTCTTGATTTTTAAAATAGGGCCTCTGCTCATTGGAAATCTTACATCCAGGTAAAAAGGTGGACCTGCTGGCCTCTTACAAGCCCACATTTTCTAATGATGAGTCCAGGAAGAGGTAGGCAACTTTTGAATGGGATCTTAGCAAATCCTTACTTTTAATAAAAAGAAAGATTGATGATTAAGGGAAAGCAACTATATAGATAAGATACTATTTTCCTAAATATTTATCAAGCAATATAAAGGTGAGCCCTTATATCATGGAAGACTCAAATTGATAAATAAACAACTATATCAATTGCCTATATGTTATAAAAAAAAAAAAAAGTAACTATATCGATTGCCTATATATTACAAAATAAACTTTCTTATGATATTTTGTTCCTATTAGGGCTATAAATACTAAAATATAGGTCTATGGAGCCCACCAATTTCAGACATGGGGCACAAAAATGAGTTCTGTTAAATTAAGGCATGCACATAATCGGGTGTCTGTAGGTTTGGTCAAAGTTTATTTGAAGGTGCTAGATTATTTAATTATAGAGAAAGGTCTTATGATAGCAAATATTGATTAGCATTTCGACCAAATCTGCTATGCCGGATTTTTATGACCCTTTGATGTTTGTGAGTATGGAATTGATTTCGTGTTGAGATAAAACTAAAGAGATATTGAGTTTGAGCATTTTCAATTTCAAATTAGAGCCCCCGCTAGCCCGTTTCTTATTTCGGTTCAACTCATTTGATTGACCCCGTCTAATCAAATTTCTTAAAACCATAAAAAAAAAAGTTTTATTTCATTGGCCCAAAATGCGAGCCCCATGCATGGAATGCATCCAGTTTGAAATTTACCTTAACTTTCTTAGGATTTTTATGTAGAACTTTTCCAGGATTTGAATTATTAGGATGATGGTAAAATTTTTATTTCTCACCTCCCCTTGAGTTATTTAATATTATAACAAGGATTATTTGATGATAAATTTTTACATTCACCATTGTTTGATCATTAATACTTTTAAATATGCTAGTCTTAAAATTCCCAAAAACTCAATTACACGTAACAAATAGACTTCTTGTTTTTAAACCTTGCGAGAAATTTCATCTGGCCTTTTCTCCTTATCCAAATGGAATCTTTGTATATTATTGTGTTTGAATAATGGTTATTGAAGAGACACGGAAACATATAGAAATTGATACTTGTAGGTTACAGGCAATCGAGTTTCTTCGTCTACGATAGAGAGTTAACAACTTTTGGGGTCTAAAAGTCAATCTGAAGATCCAGGATGGATGCGAAAGCAATGTTGATGACCAAAGGAAGCATGAAAAGTGCAAGGCAAGGGCTCTGATTGAACCAACTACCAGCCATAGGCTCATAGCCCCAGTAGGGGTCCAGTCATTTAATTGCCCCAAAACTTCTCACCCCAACAACTAGTAAAAGAGAATACAAGGAAACTTGAGATGACTGGATTGTTTTGTCTTCCCGTTTGAAAGACTAGCAGTTAGGAAGTTTTCGGAGTCAACTCCATGATCCTCTGAATAATTTAGGCCTCGCGTATAGAGACTAAGAAAGGGAGCAGTGAGCTATAGAATCATCTCATCACAAGTGGTGTTGTTGATATCCGATTTTGAGAACAATTGTTTTCTGCATTCCACATAAAACCATTCCTAAACCTCTCCCCAAAAACACTTTTATATGAAATTAAAAACACATTTAATCCATTTTTTAACTTCTTCTAGTAAAAGCATCAACACACAAATGTCAAACTGTAAAAGCATTTTTCACTTTCAAACTCTTGCTTTTATAAGAAAAGCTGCTACATAAATGCGTCCTAGTCATTGGAAAGGCTGGATATCACACATTTATCCAACTTGTTGAATGGCATTGTAGGATCCGAGCCCTTCAACAAAGTTGCATAGCGCACCTGAATCCTTTTCCGACAGATGTAAAATGGCTCTTACTGCAGCCGAAGGGGCTGAAAATTAGTAAGTCCACTGGAAATTAGAGCCAATGAATGGTTGGACCGACACACCAGGCCAAGTGCTAAGGTGACTAAACAACACGACCAGAGATGAGACGCAGCCAAGCGAAGCCAATACTGAGACAAGGAACAAGGGGGAATAATATATACATGGGGTTTTTTACAGTCATGAAAGATGTTCATTATGATGGGTCCCACACCATAGGAAAAGCTATCACAAAACAACTACAATTCACAACTGATGGTCTACATTTTGCCGGGGAATATTCCAATTGTTTGGATCATCTCCTGAGATCTACTTTATAAGCAATATTTGATTCATCGTAAGGTGGGGTGCATGCAACATGAACGTGCTAGGTATGGTGTTATTATTAACACTACGCTTTTCTGAGATGTAGAAGGGCTGCACATCTAAAAAGTGAATGAGTAGGTGGGCCTAAAGACTCCCAAATATCTTGACAGGACAGGAAGTTTGTTTAATGAGAAAAAACTCATCCAACTTCTTACAACAAATCTTCAAAAAAAAGTCATGAAAAAACAGACCCATCAAATCCCACAACATAAATCTTCAAAATAGAAATGAAATAAATAGCAAGTAACGAAACCCCATCACAGTCATTTGGATTTCTCGGGTAGTAAATATAATGAGCATAATTCATGCTCCATTTTTTTAGAACTTCATTTATTCAAAGTCATTTGAATGCCAAAGGTCACAAGCCCTCTCTGCCTTTCTTATGGACCTTTTTTTTTCTCGGAGACGACGGACAGACTGGTAAAATGACAGTTGTCGTTCCAATATTTCTAGTTTGAGGGCATTGATTTGGATTAGAGCAAACAGAAACCTAACCATGTGAGTTGCGAAGTATAAAAATGATGTTTCATAGTAGAACAACCAATAAATATATGATTGAAATCCAGACTTGTGGCTGAAGCGGGGTCTTTAAAGTTGGAGTGGATAAGGCCTAAGGGTCAAACACAAGAATGTGACTTCACATTTGAATCATAACAAAGGGATAAACACAAGAATCTCTTGATGGTGGTCTCCCAGTAGACTGCATGCCCACCATTCAATTGGATGCGGGTCAGGTAGGAGTCTTCTATGTGGATAAGATGGAGAAATAGGAGAAGAAGAGGAAGAATAAGACATTAGTAGATACTCTGACGAGCAACGCTATCGTCGTTCAAAAAAAAGTATAAAAAAATATAAAAATTTGGTGAGAGGACCTCATTTATACTACACAATTTGAGAGGACATTTCGCGATAAATGGATGAATTTTGAGATTTTTCGAGTAAAATCCTCTTACCTTTACTAGTTGCCCTAAACTATCTCCATTATTTTTGGGCTTTTCCTTAATATTTAAACTCTTCACCGGTTTAGTAAGATTGGGAAAATCTTATCCTTATACATTTTTATATAGCAAACATGTATGGTATCCTCTTTTAAGCAAACTTTTTTTCTTAGGGCTTTTTGTATATACCCCCTAAGGTTTATATGATATGTAAATGGACCCCTATGGTTTAAATATTTATAAATAGGCCCCTAGTTTTTCATTCCAACACCTTTCATGTCCCCAAAATTATTATTTCTTGTGAGATTGGATAACCACCACGAGATTTTGGTTGAACTTTTATAAAAATGACAGCTTTGCCCTAACACCTATTAAACAAAAGTGAGCATATTATTATTTATAACAACACCATCATATTATCCCAAGTCTCAATGATCTCTCTCAATAACTCTTTAATGCAAATGTAGCCTGATCATATATTTGAAACTCGATCTCATCAATTTAACGGTGGGTCAAGCATGGATTGAATTAATTATAACCAACTATAAGTACATGCATTGATTCTCATTATGATCAATTTGGATTTAATGAAATAGGCTAGATTTACGTTCAGTTGTAGATTTATGTGTGGTCATTCTCTCAAACTAAATTTAATTATTAATGTTACAAGCTTTAGAGAAAAATAAGTCCAAGCTTTTGAATTTATACATATAGGGATAAAGAGATGGGTAAATATGTCATTTCACTCTAAAAGCTTTTGGTGGTTCGAAGGCTACTGATTTTAGGGACACGAAAGGTATTAAAATGAAAAGATATGTGCATATTTACTAATACTAAAACCATAGGGGCCGATTTACAAATCCTAAAAACCTGAGGCGGGTATATGCAAAAAGCTCTTTTTCTTATATAGCATTAATATTATCTCCACCGATATAGTAAAGCATGGTTGGAAGACTCTCTGAGTACACTTTTGACTCTGCAGAGTCATCTCATTTTGACAAACAACCATATAAGAAATTGGGAAGATTCGGCCGAGTCATCTCATTTTAATGAGTTCTTTGCATTTGGAACTACTTAATAGGAATATCAAATTCTATACAATTAAAGTTTATT
Source organism: Persea americana (assembly GCA_029852735.1). Lineage (NCBI taxonomy): Eukaryota > Viridiplantae > Streptophyta > Magnoliopsida > Laurales > Lauraceae > Persea > Persea americana. Next base: position 35,292,322 of record CM056820.1, on the reverse strand, counting down.
TATAAGCAATTATGCATGAGGTTTGGAATCAACAATTTAAAAATGATGATTGTAACGCAATTTGAAACTTATATTTGATCTTTTACATTCAATATCCGGACTAACAAATTGTGTATTGTGCAATGTTTTTTTCTTTTATCTTCCATATTGTAGTACATTTTTCTTGCATATATAAATTTATTAATTTGAATTGATTATCATGAATGCATTTCAATAAGTATATATTTATATTTTATAAGTAATGGGTTCATTTTTAAATATTTAAAAACTATTTTTAAAAAAGTGACTCGCCTGAGTCTCTGCATTAATTTTATCCGAGTTATTATTATTATTATTATTATTATTATTATTATTATTATATTTTTTTATTTTTTCATTTTATTTTTTTGCATTGGACAGGTCAAGTCCAAGTTACTGAGTTTACTAACCTTGTACTAAAGGGCCTTAAATTACCTCCACCAACACTAGCTTTGGTCACTAAAAGGTGGTAGGGTTTGTGGTTTGTGGGGCCAGCTCCATATCGTGACAAGCAATTTAAGGTGGGCCCTTATATCATAGAAGACTCAAATTGATGATTAATGGCAAACGACTATAATTAATAGTCTATATATCACAAGAAAAGTCCTCTTAGTATCTTGTTTTGGAGGTCTATGGGACCCATATAGTAAAGGAACAGGGGTTGAGGGCTGAGGGCTGAGGGCTCTTGATTTTCAAAATGGGGCCTCTGCTCATTGGAAATCTTACATCCAGGTAAAATGGTAGGCCTGCTGGCTTCTTACAAGCCCACATTTTCTCATGATGAGTCCAGGAAGAGGTAGGCAACTTTTGAATGGGATCTTAGCAAATCCTTACTTTTAATAAAAAGAAAGATTGATGATTAAGGGAAAGCAACTATATAGATAATATACTATTTGCCTATATATTTATCAAGCAATGTAAAGGTGAGCCCTTATATCATGGAAGACTCAAATTGATAAACTAACAACTATATCAATTGCCTATATGTTACAAAAAAACACTTAAGTATATCAATTGCCTATATATTACAAAATAAACTTTCTTATGATATTTTGTTCCTATGAGAGCTATAAATACTAAAATACAGGTCTATGGAGCCCACCAAATTCAGACATGGAACTACAAATTGTAAAAAGTAGATACATGGGCCATCTCTTTATTGTAACAAGAAATATAAGGTCTGTGCTTATCTCATGAAAGACTCATTGATTAGGGGTGCCCATGGGCCGGGTTGGGCCCAATCTAGTCCCAGCCCACTTTGGGCTGGGCTGGGCTGGGATAAAATGATAGAGAGCGTAAAGCTCCTGTCTAATGAGTGCTTATTATAAGTGTATATTTTCCATATGATTGGTAGAAACCCCGGCTCGGCATGAGCGAGGTTGAGCTAGAATTTTACGACTTGTGTTGGGCTTGGGACGGGCTTGGGCTTATCTTTCTAAAGTCAGTCCAGGCCTGGATATGCCTCAGTCCGGCCCATAAACACCCCTAAGATTGATGAATGAGCTCAACTTTGACTGATTTTGACTAAATAAAAATAAAAATTATCACTGTATATATTTTTGTTATTTTGGATTGGGTTACATATGGGCCCACCCATTTGAAAATTTGCATTGGCTAAACTTATAATGCCATTTTTATGGATAGGAGCTGCCTATGCGGGCATAACTAATTTGGTGGGGCCTATTGGTAGGGCATATCAATGGACATGCAATTTAGAAACTTTGGGAACCCATTGGTGATAAAATTATAGTGGGAAGAATAAATCCCATTAATTTGGATTGAATTTGATATCTGTATGAGCAATAATATACTAGGTCTGAACCCATTAGATTGCCAGTCCATGACAAGTTAAATCGGACCCGAGCTATTGAGAATTGTACCTGGACCAAGGTCTGTTGATATTTAATATGTTAATAAACCTCCTCTTAAATGTATAAGGAAGTTCTTTTAATTTTGGCAACTTCCACATTTAATTTGTGTCAACTTCTTAAATTTGACACTTCACACTTGTATTACTTTCACCTTAAATTTTTAATACCTTTTATTTTCTAATTACATTTTTAAAATTTGGCCCCTATCAATACCGACGTAACTAATTTTTATTCTTTTTCTATGTATATTCATGCCCGGGCTTTAAGCACATATGGTGAAGGTAGGAGGACTCTCTAATTTCAATTTTAGTTTTGAATATATTATATGAATTTGCAATTTGTTTGATCACTTTTTTTCTTTTTCTTTTTCTTTTTCTTTTTTTTTTTTTTGCTCTGCTTTAACTCTATTTTGAGTTAATTTTTTAATTAGCATAATTTATTTGATTTTTTTACATTGATGGATTACAATCTGAATTGTTTATATCTACGTAATGTTTTCTTATTTTCTAATATGAGACCCTATTAGTATATACTTAAGGTTATCAATTTTATATAAATGTGTTTACAATATTTAAGGATTTCAACTGGTTCATTATTTTAATTTAAAATAGATAGGTAAATAGATATTAGCGCGGGCACATTTTGCTAGTGTGGTTTGAACACCATGGAAAGTAGGCTCCCCCATATGCTTTATACGAGTGGCAGCATGGGACACTTTCTAATAGAAATATACAAATCCTGGATAAGTGAAGTCTAGTCCTTGATTAATTAAATCTAATAGATTAATTAATTTAATCAAGGATTAGACTCCACTTATCCATTATTACACAAATCCAGGCCTGAAAGCCTAAACTACAAAAGTACGAAAAATATTAGCGGGTAGAAGTGTAAGAAATCTGTCTTTTGTAGGAAAGGCTAACAAAAATTTCCCTGGCCCATGGCCAAGAACTCAATTGACCAAAACATAGATTGCTCAATCGATCTGGGTCCTGGCCAGGTCTGTTCCAGGCCTCAACCATATTACATCACATTCACAACACTGGATCTCAGATATACATTGGTCCAGTGGGCTGGAACCAACCTGAGTTTCGGATTGAAATCCTTCTCTGGGAAATCCTCACCCATCCAAGTTAAGATGTTCATTTCCAACTGCAAATCACATACGCTTATATTTTCTCACCAATTCAATGTATTTATACAATGCCTTCTCATTCAATGACAAACATTCAACGAGCAATAGGGGTGTTCATGGCCAGGCTTCTAAACTGCATGTCCAAGCCTGGTCCAGACCCGAATCGGCCTATAAGGGGCCCAAGCTTGGCCCTCCTGGAAAGCTGTTAGCCCGAGCCCAGCCCGGTATTGATACATATATATAAATATATATATATATATATATATAATTTAAAAAGAAAGGAAAATTATATCATGTTGGATGTAGCGAAATTGACTTGATCTTGACTCCTTCCGATAGACTATCTCTGTTCTCTACATTTTTCCAACACAATTTTATCAATCTGGCCGGGCTTTGGGCTCTCTACAACTGACATTCAATGAAATTGGACACATTAATCCACCAAGTATAGAAAGGTTTTGGGCAAGGCATGTGGCAGAAATCAACTCCATCCAAATGTTTTGAGCCATCCAATTTAAGAAAGAATATGATGCTCAAAATTATATAGCCTTGGGTCTGTGAATATATACTGCCTTCACCTCAGATCTGTTATTTCTGATTTTTAGCATACTTCAGTCAAAATATGCAACCGGTAGATTGAAGGTCCACCAAGACATGGACCTTTAAAATAGACTTACCTAATAAGAATAGGAGGCCTATAACTAATCTCTTTGTGTGTGTTTGATTTTCCTCTCTTTTTTCCAAGCTGAGCTACAGTCTGGGACCAACCTTCTGATCGTTTAAGAGACCTACTTTAATGTGCAAATTTGCATATGTGATGCCAACAAGGACCAGAGTAGAGAAATGTCAATGGACCTGGATGTCGCTTTGATCCATATAACCCAGAATCTGATTGCTCCCATAGTCAAATTATCTGATCAGCACAATGGACCGCACCCAGACGTTAGTTTGTTCAGAAACCTTCACTGGACAGGACTTCTTTTTCCTTTTTTTTTTGGTAAGATACTGAACAGGACTTGTGTTTTAAGTTCAACCACAATTGGAACTAGGTCTTTCTTCGATGCATTCCTTACTAGGCCTGTGCATTTTTCATGTGTACTTGGGCCTCCTATAACACTTACAGGCAGGTTCCCCATGTTCCAGAGTCTGCATTGGACTTGGTCTCCGATTTTAGCCCTAACCTTAAGTCCTTTTTGGGGTCCAAAGAGTAACCTAATTGGACCCGATGGTGCATTAGTGAAGGCCTGGGTTCTGCTATCTTAACTGCAATGTATTGACGGCCTCAGCTTCATGTATTGTCTACTTCCGAAAATGGTGAACCATCCTAATCTCTTGTTTATGTTTGTCATTTCAGGCTTTTGAAGGAGTGGGCCAATAAGCTTGCAATTATTAAGCAAGGATTGGAGCCAGGTGAGTTCATCATGTGTGAGCAGGCAACTGAATTTTGCTCCCAACACATCCACCAGATAATATTGGGCCCAAGCTTTATGACAGATCCAATTGGGGTAACAGATATACAAGTTGGTTAGTCCTTTGGAATGGAAACCAAATAAACAAGTATCTGTCTTGGACCCCATGAAACATAAGCATGTTAACATTTAGCTCAGATGATGAAACCAAGCCCAAGGGACCTGTTTCGAGCCGATAAATGCGTTTGGAAACCAACAAACATGATGGGGATGAGTTCTATATCCATAAAGCCAGGAAGTTGGTCTATGTACACTTCCACATTGAGCTAACCATGGAGGAGTCATTTGTGGGTATCCAACTGACTGAGTAAAAGGCCAGCCTTTTTGTCGGGCAAGCTGTGAGCTATGTAATTGGCCAGCCTTTTGTGGGCCTGGATATGAGATATAGCTGGTAGCAAAGACAGGCTAAAGGCTGGTTGAAGTGGACTGCTGTTTAATGCGTTGTCAATGAGAAAAATGGTGATAATGGGTCTGAACAAAGGTGGTTCAGGGTCCCAATAGGGACCTGTGGGCATGCAGCAAGTTGAACACTAGTTGCATCTTGCATGAAACATGTATTGGGCCAACTCGAATTGGTGTTGAGAATGTCAGCCCGACCCAACCAAATTGAAATGCTCAACTTTGTGACAACCCAAAGCAGAATCCTAATAGAATAGCTTAACTCAACTGAGTCCCTTCAGTTAGAACTGTCATTAGGTCCGACAGTTACAATAGTTCTGTCATTACAAATCTGGATTGAGTTTGTTAGTGGTTAATGGTTGTTAATAACTGTGATCTGTTATCTACCTTGCAAGCTAAGTTCCCTTTAAAGTTAGCTCTATATATAGAGATCCAAAACTCTGTAAATGTTATGCAATGAGATGAATATAACAATCGAGTTCTTCCCTATGTTTTATCATGTATTCAAACTTAAACAACACTGAAGTACCAAGAAAGGTTCATGTTGGATTTGTGGACCAAGGACCAAAGATCAATGTGTTAGGTTGGCAATGTGAATGGCAAAGTGTATAAACACATCCGAACTTACCAATGGTTTATCAGGCCGAAAATCGAAAAAAAGAAAATAGAAAAGGGTGATTGAAACTTGAATTACCAGGTCAAGTTTGGTTGGATGGGTGGGTCAGGTCATAGATTGCAAACCCAACAAGTGGGTGTGGTCAATGTGGGGATTTGATGTGAGGAGATATCTCTATTGAATAAGATGGAGCCCTATGATCAATGTAATCCTTGCATTCATAGTCAGCCCACTTGAATTGGCCATTCACCCAAAAATGACCTCATTTCAACCATTATCTACCATCAAATTAAATCATGATACAAAATAAGATAAAACTTTAACCCTATGTATATATGGTGCTACAGAAAACTCAATCCACTGTAGAAAACCCCCCTCAAAAAAAAAAAAAAAAACACACCCACACACATAACCCCATCCAAAATGATTTTATGCAAAATCCCCACCCCATGGAAATGGTTTCTTAAAATCACAGAAAAATTGGTTTTATTTTTTTTATTTTGCTTCATGAAAAAGCAGCTGCACCATATTTAAATTTTACTGTAGCATAGAAAAACATTTTCACTTTCCATGCTTGGTTTTTTCAAGAAAAGTGGCCGCACAAACATGCAATAAATGAAAAAAATCATGTGGCCCACCTGACACGGGACCCACATCAGATTAGGCATGTGGCTAAGACCACCGGTGAATCTCCCAATTAACTCGTAGTTTTTTACCCATGGAATAGCTTAGATTGGGATTAGACTCTTTTAAAGAGTCATAAATCGGCATCTAACTCAGGTATGACTAATTTCTCATGCTAGTCAAGAGATGTGGAATTCCAGGTGGGGCAGAATCCATAAAAGTCATAACTCCTGAGAGTTGCTCTAAATAAGAGAGATATGAACTCTTGGTTGATAATTTAAAAGATCTGAGAGCAGTAACAACGAATTCCTTAGAGCTATCTCACCGAAAAGCACGCGGCTCTTGGTGAGTTTAGTTCCGACACACAAGAGGAGCAACCCCAACAATAAATTATCTCTACATGGATTTAGATGACATGGCTAGACTCAGCTATAGTGCTAATGCGTTGGCCCCACCAGGCCGAACATTAATCTATTTAATACTCCTCCACATGGTCCTCACTAAATGGTGAGTACTCTTGAAAGTATATCTAATTTTTTTTTTTTACTAAGAACTTCTAGATGGAACCTTTTTATATAATTTTCTTTATCTTATGTTTATATATTGGTGAATTCACCTTCTAGAGAACATACTCCTTGGTGTTATTCATCACGAGGACGTGGTTTCTATCGAGAGATTCTGAAGCACTACCTTCTAGTATTTTTAAAAATCCTGACAGAGATTGAAAAGACCCGATTGCCTTTTCTTCTGTTGTCAGTGGGCATTGGGCGGCTTGATTTTCTGAAGAAAGTGGTTTTCTCCTGCATCAGCAACAGCATTGTCTATCACTGTATTCGGTGCCAAGTGGTGATATCTTCTCAACTTTCTCATCTCTGAGAAATGCCCCACCTTCTTAACTATCGCTGTTGGCCTGCATTAAAATACATAAAAATTTATAATGAAATAAACTATACCAATGGATTATTAAAAAAAGTAAAGGAAAAGGGTATAAGGTAGAGGTGAAGATAGGACTTTCACTTTACCATGTGTAAGAGAGAAATTTAAATTTCATAATTAGATTGGACATGGATCGTACTGGGTCAACCCAACCCGCCGGAAGGAAGAATTTAAAAGGACAATCAAATTGAAGGGACCTGAAATAAAGGAGCGCCGCATGAAGGTTCAGTTATCACCATAAGTGAGAGGAAGGGAACGTGTGCAGGAAATGGGCAAAAATCTAGGAGGAAGTGCAATAAAAGAGGAGAAAGTTAAGGAGAAAAGGAGCTATGAAAAAATATAGCAAAAAATCTTGCAGAAAAAATCTTTTTGAGACTAACTTAAGCGTCGGAGTGATCTCAGTCATGCTTCCCGATTGAGTTCTGATCCCTTATTTTTCTCTGTTAAGCATGGATCAATTTTCAAGTAAACGAGAAAGAGAACAGATTTTCCTACCAGGGCTGAGCTGACCAATTCACCTTTGCCCATCCAAAAATTGATCTTACACCATGGACATGACTTTTATCTCCTTTTGATTTTGTTACTTTGAAAGAAAAAATTATTTGATGCTCATTTTTATAATTTTAGGGGTTTTTATAGGAAAAATAATTTTAAGTGGCCATTGCACCAAACAGTGAACTTTAGCCAGTAGTGCACTAAACAGAAAATCCGTACAAAAAAAGTTGCTTTTTTCACCATTTTTTTTTTGTGGTCGCATTTGACCTTTATTTTCTGTGTTGATGGTTGAATTCGACCTTCAGTTTCAGCGCTGGAGGTCCAATTCAACCCTTATATAGAATTCATTATATATCGAATCCCGTCTTCTCTTCGTGCCCTATCCTTACGAATCATATTCTAGAAGATGAAAAGTGCGTTAAAGGCAGTTTTTGTCTGCTTCCACCTCCCTTGTGCATCTTCCCTCTGATCTAAGGTACATATGCAATGAATGAGCAATAATATAAGCAGGGTTGAACTTCTCATGGATTTTAAATGAATTTATTTACTGTTTTGGGCATTTTCCCTCTAAGGTTTAGATGCTGCTTTTCTTGTATCCGTGGTCTCAACAGTTTCCTTGAGTTTTCATGGGAATTTAAGCACTAGTTTATTGTTTTATGCATTTGCATTTCATACAAAGAAGTGAAAAAATGCAGGAAACTAAATAAACTCTAAAAATGTATTTTCTGACCTAATATTTCACCTCATCTACCATGAATTGGCAGTATAAGGTTGACTCACAAAATTTTAGTATGAACTTGTGAAATTAACCTCACATTTTCCACTCAATTATTGTTGATTTGGTGAGTATCCATTCAATTCTTATTGATTTTGATCCTTTCATTTAAATGAACTCACCCACTGAATCATCTTCTCTACAGAAACTGTGGTTAACCGAACGATTTTATGAGTACGGGTGGACGGAGATATGGGTGTGGTCGATGGATGTGAAGGCGGACATTCCCCGTCAACAGAATGGAAATGACTGCGGCGTCTTTACCCGTGCGCTTGCGGAGCATTGTATTTTTCGCTGTGCAGTTCGGTTTACCCAAGCCGACATGCCATATTTCCGCCGTAGGATTTTGATCGAGATATTCAAGCGAAGCTGGGAATTAAATGGAAATAGACTCAATATCCCTGACCTTTAATTACAAGGCAATTGGTATGTCACTTTTATAGACATTGAGATAGGATGTAACTTTGTAACTTTGGAATATATGGTTGGAATGGTTGTATTTTGATTGACAGGAAAGCAGTTGAAAGGAAGTTCTTTAACTCATGTCTAATAGTCGCAGTCTATAAAGTTATTGAATTTGAATTTTATTGACATTTGATGTAATTTGAATGTTGCATGTAAATGTTGTTGTATTTAAATTTTGGAAGGTTTTATTGACTTTGGGATAGTTGTATTTTGATTGACAGTTTTCTTAGAATGGAAGTTTTTTTTTTTTTTTACTACTTTCCTCTTAGCGTCGAATTCGACCTGGAAATACAAAAGGAAAAGTTGAATTTGACGCAGGGCATTAAGTTTACCCTAATATATCTTAATTCTTAGTGTCGAATTCGACCTACCTTTGTGCTATTCATGGTCGCATTTGATGTAGGTGTCGGTTTCAATTAAAAAACCGTCCTTCCAGTACCTAAAGTCAGAAGAACTCATGTACAATTCCAGTCAAATGCAACCTTCGACGATGACCCTCACTTGTTGTAGCGAGGGTCGAATTCGACCCTCAACACTGAAAATGAAGATCGAATGCGACCACAAAAAAAATAATGAAAAAAGTTACTTTTTCTGTGCAGATTCTATGTTAAGTGCACTACTGGCTAAAATTTCTTATTTAGTGCAGTTGCTAGTTAAAATTATTTTTTCGATGAAAACCCCATAAATTTATATTTGATCTCTACTTATAACTACTTATGATATGATTTCTATATTCAATTGCTTTGTATTCTGACGCAACTAAGTAGGCCTGAACTACCATAACTAGAAGCACACCCACCAAAGCCAAGCAAGTACTAAATTATTGAACATAATTAAATCTGGTGTGGTGCCAACAGCCAACGTCAATGGTTACGAATTTGGCCTAGAAGCCGGTACAGAAAGGACCTCGATTTGAGAGAGAGAGAGAGAGAGAGAGAGATCATTTAGCCCCCGTAGCAGGTTAATGCATTAATGCATTAACTGTTACATTTCAAAAAAAAAAAAAAAAAAAAAGGAGGGAGTACTAACTGCCACATGCGTTGATCCCTTCCAAGCCTTTGAGGAGCTACCTGATGCCTTTTTATTATAAGACTTATACATTAGACTTTGCCGGCTGACTGGCCCAGCAGCTACAAGATTCTTCAAATCTATCTCGTAGGAAAATCAGGTCTATAGTAAATTTTTGAAATGCATGATATAACCTTACCGAAGAAATTTAAGGTTAAAGACTGACCATAAAACAGGATGGATAGATACTAAAGTAATTTGCGTATTCGAAGGCCATTAGACTCCACAAACTCTATTAAGTGAGTTATTATGGAGCTATAAGTGGGATTCGAATACCTTTTCTGATATATTTAGGGAGATTGAAGCTTGTGCAAGCCCCACTTCACGCAAGGGTGAAGTTGGACCACAGTATTTGCAAACTTTGGCGAGACTTAACCTGTACCAGATTGATCCAACCAGGTTGGGTTGGGATGGATTTTCAGAATTAGGGTTACCCCAGGCCTAAATTAACCCTCAACCATAATCAAATTCAGATTTCGCTCAGGTTCATGTGTTATGCAAGTATGCAACCCAGGTTCCCAACTTAAGTCCAATGTATTAGTACAGGCCTCTCTGCTTTGCAAGGTCATGCCAGCCGTTTCATGTACACCACCCATACTAAGTCCAAATCCCCAAGGATGCTCAAAACTCACACAAAGTTTGTTATGCTCCACAATAGGACCCACTTATGAAAAATCTAAATTTTTACTCAACTGTGGATGAGCCCACTAATCAAATTGAAGAGTGCAAATTTATATTATTTACATATTTTGTTAAGTGTTTAGCGAATATTAGAGTACAAATTGTTGAAACACCATTTAAGGTGATCCACATGACCACCTAATATTTAAAAGAGTGTATGCATGACTGTTGGTTTGCTTTTTGGTTTTTTTTTTTTTTCATTCTTCTCCCTTCACTGCCATTAAAGAAATCTATGACTAATGACTAGTGCCCTTTGATGGAAGTGATGCCTTTGGTAAAGCTTATAAAAGAAAATACCTTTGTTAACACACTCTGCACTTGAATTCCGTATAAGCTTCCATCAATAAGATTTGCAAAAAACGAAAGATATGCCTTTATATATTGGATTTAAAGTTCTTGATTTGTGTTATTCAGATTAAACCCCTCACATCTTGATCCTGACAAATGGAAAATGTTAACAGAGACTTTACGGTTGTCTTTCGTTTGGACGAATTTCTTACTGAAATTTCATGTGTTTGGAAATTTCTAACTGCCTTCTATCATTTGAATCTCCCCATTGATAATCAACAAAAGAACTATATATAGCCCATATCTCACATCAGTAAATCTGTTGAATCGTCATATTTAGATCAAGTTACTGGTTTTTGTATATTGAAGCTCACAAAACTTCGTCTGGGTGATGGTTCATCAGCATAACGGGTGGGTTTACATTCTTTGCCGATTCGAGCTCACCGCAAACTTATCTAGTGCCGGCCGCGCGCGTGCCCGGAGAATAGTCCCGTCGGATAAAAATACCAAGCTATACCCACATCATTTTAAAAAAAATACAGAGTCTACATAAAACTGCATCTACTTCTTTAGTCACCAGACAAAAACACACTCTTCTCGCTTTCTCTTTACACTGATTACTTGGGGAAAAAAGAAAAAAAAAAAGTAATCAAAGGCTAATTGAAGAAGCAGAATACACAAAGCCCGAGAATTCACCCGGCGTATCAACATGGGCCCACTTCCTACTCCCACCATCCAACACACATGCCCTAAACCTGTGTGGCCCACCCTCACTCCCACCACATCCAATCACAAAAAGACCACCCTTGATCCACGTAGCACAAGGAGAAGAACAAATCCCATCTGGCATCTGAACCGTCACCTTCCAGCTCCTGTCCTTGTCATCATACTCTCTCAGCCCTGGATTTCTCCCCATGCTGCCCCCACTACTGGGCCCCACAAACCAAACCGAAGGGAAAGATGGCAAGGGCATTTTCGTAATCTGCTCGGCGTCCCTTCTGGGAATTTCGCAGCAGGACCCATGGGGGCTCGCGTTGGGAAACGGCCAGACCCCCTCGACCCGCGTCCACTCGCTCCTCGCCGGGTCGAAGCACTCGGCGCCCGAGTCGAACCGGCCCTGGTTCTCAGTGCCGTACCCGCTCACGACCCAGAACCGGCCGTCGCCGCACGTGAGCCCCTGGCACTCGTCCCGCTCCTCCCCCATCGGCGGGAGATCCCGCCACGTGTCGGAGTCCGAGTCGTACACCTCCGCCGACCGGAGCGCGTTCTTCTGATTGTCGTGCCCGCCCGCCACGTAGACCGCGGGCCCCACCACAGCGCAGGCGAAGAAGGACCTGGCGACGGACATGGGCGCGCCACGTCGCCAGCCTCCACCGTGGATGAAATCGTAGACGTACACGTCAGCGACCGAGTCAAGGGTGGTCGGGTCCCACCCGCCTATCAGCACGAGCTTTCCCCCCACCGCCAAGCACTGGCAGAACATGGGGATTCCAGCGGGGAGGATCGGGGAGCTCGGGATCCTGTGCCACGTGTCGGCAGATGCGTTGTACACTGTCAGTCCGTACACGGGCGGGGAAAACTGGACCTGCGATTTCTCTTTCTCCGGGGTGGAATCTGCGATCTCGGCTGCTTGGGTGATAACGGCCTGCACGAGGCAGACGAAGGATTCCTGTTTCTGGGAAATCTTTCGTTGACGAAGAAACGAGGGGTGAGTCAATAAACCCTTCCATCCGTGGCAGACGGATTTGAGGGTCGAGTGGAATCGGTAGGGGACTCGGACGAGGCAGTCGCGGGCAATCTCGTCGGGTAAGCCCGGGATTAGATTTCGGAGCTGATTCTCCTCCTCTTCACTCATTTCCACTTTCTTCTCTGTTTTCCTTGGAATTTGGGATTCCAGCAAATGGGTTTTATGGTTTGGCTGCGACTAGTGAGAGCGTGGAGAGAATAAAAGGGAGAATATTTTGAGTTTGGGATTTGAGTTTGGGCCTGGGGAGTTGGGGTTTATGTAGAGAATTGGGGTTATGGGGATGGGTCATGTGGATGTGGATGTGGATGTGGATGTGGGATGTGGAGATGTGGAGGAGGATCTTATCCTTGGGAAAGTAATACGTAATAACAATGTAACATTATACCCAGTTGGGGCAAAAAAAAAATGGTGTTCATTTTAGATGTCCATGTTGTGGATGTGGATGTGGATGTGGATGTACAATGGGTCTACTATGTACATGGGTACATGTGTTGGATGTCTTGTCTTGTTGTGAGGTAACGGTAACCCTATCAAAACGCTAGGCATCCGGGGACGTGGAGTGAAAGGGAGAGGTGGCAGGGAGTGTGAGTGTGTGAGGGAGAGAGAGAAGAGGAGATGAAACTGTCAACTCTTCTAGAAGAGTGGTCCTGATAACGCTATGTGAACTTTTCAGCCAAATTCACAAGTCGACTTGTAGGCTTGAGATGAGTAACCTTAACTCGGATGGGTTTTGCTATGGGATGGTTAGGGTTAAGGGTGGCCTCAACTGGGCCGTGCTTTGGGCCGGATTCTGGCCTTAGGTTTTGCACTTGGGCCAGGCTTGGATTGAAATTATTCGCCCATTTAATATTTGAGCCAGGTTTAGAGTAGGTGATATAAAGCTCGAAGACCCATTCAATCCGAATATGTTATACATGTAGTTTTGTGACCGATTTATCAAACAAATGTAATTAGAAAGATAAATACGTTAAATTGCAAGGTTAAGTTCGGGTTGGGGTTGGCATCAAATTCAAAATTGTCACTCCTATGTTGATTTTGATGATCAGGTGAAAAGCGCACGAGAATATTAAGTTGTGTTAAAATAAGCTTTTGTGGGTTGGATGAGAAATTGCTTTCTTTTTTTAACATTTTATATTTGAGGCACTTCGAAAGACCACACGGCTTTGAGGTAATGATTAATCCTAACTCAACCTATCAACCTAATTTGAACTTGGCCAAATAATATTTTTGGGTAAGTTCAAATTGGCATTTCTGACGTAATTGACAGTTGATTGGGTTTCATAGAGTATATTCTTTCCAATTAATTTGCCGATTCAATACAAACTATATATGTTAATTGAGGATTTGGGCTGGTATTTCAACATTTTATATTGGCTCAAATTGAAACATTTTCAACCCAATCACCAAGAAAAGAATTATCTTCAATCCAATTATTAAATGTTGGAAATCATGTGACCCACATGCTACGGCCTCACAGTGTTCAAGCATATGTAAATATTGGAAATTGTGTTACCCGCATGTTAGAGTTTCACGTTAGACCAAGCAGATGACAATTGCCAATAGAAAATAAAAATCTCAATATAATAAAACACTTGATGTATTATAGATAAAATAGGGATCTAAAGTAATATTAGCAGATTGGATGTTATCCCCGTGTAGGAAACTCTAGATCTAAACATAGGAGATGCGTAGGAAACTCTAGATCTAAACATAGGAGATGCGTAGAGGCTTTCATCTGTCAGAATCATAGATCTATGGCCGCATTTCAGAGTAAATCCTTCAATAAAAGTGGGTTGAAACATTAAGTGGGTTGTTTTATAGTTAAGGTAATGTAAGATTTCCACAGTTCTCAACTTTGCCCTACTTATTGTAGTTTTTTAGAAAAACCCTACAGCAATGCTTATTCCCTGTTTTAGACTATAACCTTCTCAACAAGTCAATTGCCTTGCATAACTCAATGGGTTTAGAAAGTAATTCGAAAGCCATCCATTCCACTATGCAAACTACAGAAGAAAACAAAATCTCAATGTTCTAGAAAAATATTCTCATTTGCAATTCTCAATAGATGGGAAGAACCTTGGAATCTTTATCCCTTCCTGTCTTGTCAAGATATTTGGGAGTCTCTAGGCCCACCTACTCATTCACTTTTTAGATGTGCAGCCCTTTTACATCCTAGAAAAGCGTAGCATGTTCATGTTGCATGCACCCACCTTATGATGAATCAAATGTTGCTTATAAAGTTGATCTCACGAGATGACCCAAACAATTGGAATATTCCCCGGTAAAATGTAGACCATCAGTTGTGAATTGTAGTTGTTTTGTGATAGCTTTTCCTATGGTGTGGGACCCATCATAATGAACATCTTTCATTACTGTAAAAAACCCCATGTATATATTATTACCCCTTGTTCCTTGCCTCAGAATTGGCTCCGGCTTCGCTTGGCTGTGTCTCATCTCTGGTCGTATTGTTTAGGCACCTTAGCACTTGGCCTGGTGTGTCGGTCCAACCATTCATCGGCTCTAATTTCCAGTCGACTTACTAATTTTCAGCCCCTTCGGCTGCAGTAAGAGCCATCTTACGTCTGTCAAAAAAGGACTCAGGTGCGCTCTGCAACTTCGTTGAATGGCTCGGATCCTACAATGCCATTCAACAAGTTGGATACATGTGTGATATCCAGCCTTTCCAATGACTTGGGCGTATTTATGTAGCTACTTTTCTTATAAAAGAAAGAGTTTGAAAGTGAAAAATGCTTTTAAAGTTTGACATTTGTGTGGGAATGCTTTTATTAGAAAAAGTGAAAAAAATGAATTAATTTTTTTCCAATTTCATATGAAAGTGTTTTTGGGTAGGGGTTTAGGAATGGTTTTACGTGGAATGCAGAAACAAATTGTTCTCAAAATTGGATTTTTACAACACCACTTGTGATGAGATGATTCTATAGCTCACCGTTCCCTTTCTTAGTGTCTATACGCGAGGTATAAATTATTCCGAGGATCACGGCGTTGACTCCCAAAACTTCGAAACTGCTAGTCTTGGAAAGGGGTAACAAAACATTCCAGTCGTCTCAAGTTTCCGTGTATTCTCTTTTACTTGTTGAAAATAATGTCTTGGGGTGAGAAGTTTTGGGGCAATTACATGACTGGAACCTTACTGGGGCTATGAGCCTATGACTGGTAGTGGGTCCAATCAGAGCCCTTGCCTTGCACTTTTCATGGTAGTTGGTCCAATCAGAGCCCTTGCCTTGCACTTTTCATGCTTTCCTTTGGTCATCAACATTGCTTTCGCATCCATCCTAGATCTTTAAATTGACTTTCAGGCCCCAAGTTGTTAACTCTCCATCGTGGACTAAGAAACTCAATTTGCCTGTAGCTTGAAAGTATCAATTTCTACATGTTTCTATTTCTCTTCAATAACCATTATTCAAACACAATAATCTACAAAGATGCCATCTGGATAAGGAGAAAAGGAAGGATGACATTCCTCGCTGGGTTTAAAAACAAGAAGCCTATTTGTTACGTGTAATTGAGTTCTTAGGAATTTTAAGACTTGCATATTTAAAAGTATTAATGGTCAAACAATGGTGAATGTAAAAAAGTTATCATCAAATAATCTTTGTTTTGATATTAAATAAATCAAGGGGAGGTGAGGAATAAAAATTTTACCATCATCCAAATAATTCAAATCCTGGAAAAGTCCACCTAAAAATCCTAAGAAAGTTAGGGTAAATGTCAAACTGGATACGTTCCATGAATGGGGCTGGCGTTTTGGGCCAATGAAATAACCTTTTTTTTTTTTTTTTGTTTGAAGAAATTTGATCTGATGGGGTCAATCAAATGAGTTGAACAGAAGTAAGAAATGGACCAGCGGGGGCTCAAATTTGATATTGAAAAAATGCCCAAACTCAATATCTCATTAGTTTTATGTTAACACGAAATCAATTCCATACTCACAAACATCAAAAGGTCATAAAATTGGGGCATAGCAGATTTGGTCCAAAATGCGAATCAATATTTTCCGTCATAAGACCTTTCTTTACAAATTAAATAATTTAGCACCAACAAATAAACTTTGACCAAACCTACAGACACCTGATTATCTGCATGCCTTAATTTAATAGAACTCATTTCTGTGCCCGTCCTTGTCACCCAAAAAGAAAAAAGAAAAAGAAAAAAACGAAGAACACACTAAAGTACAAGTCATTATGTTAATACAGAAGCCCAGATCACCCACACGCTGGTGCCTGATGAAAGAATCCATATGGCCCTTCTTTTCTGTAAACCTTCAGCTGCCTTAAATTCCATTGGAAAAAAATGGTAGGGTGGGACACATAAATAAAGTGGCAATGAGAAAGGAATGGTAGTTTGGATTGATGATGATGGGTGCCCACTTTTCAAGGCATGAGCCATGGGCATCATTTCATGCACATGGATTTGATAATATAGGGGACATCTTGTCTGTTACCAAAAGGAAATGGAGGGCTCAGATCTGATGGCGTATCTTCCACGATGATATCATTGAAGCGACTAGTTGGTGGTGCCCGGCCTTCTAGAAGGCTCTGGAAGATGATGGGAAAAAGATCCATCATGGAGGCCTGGGCTAGTGTAGTTGCAGAGATGCAGACCGTGGATGTGGGGCTCACGTGGATAACAAGTGCATATTGGTGGAGACCACTTGTCAGGATTAAAATATATATATATATATATATATTTTAGGTTTTTGCATATACTCCCCTAAACCCCTAATGTTGGTTTCAATATTTGTACATGTATCCCCAGCCTTTTCTTTATCCATAGATGCTTGAGTTCAAAAGCTTGGGTTTGTTTTTTATTAAAGCTTATAACATTAATAATTATTATTAAGGATGGCAACGGGGCAGATTGGGATAAATCCAAACTCTAACCCGCCCTGTCTAAAGGTTGTCTCATTCAAATCCAACCTGCCTCGAGACGGGTCGGTGGCATGTGATATCAAACCCGTCTCATTAAGAAAGGGTTGGGTCAAATTTAAAGCTTAAAGATTTTTAAATATACAAATACATGGAAAAGAGTGTGGTAGAAATCAAACATAATCTTATTCTTAAAAATGCTTTAAGTTAATGCCCAAACACCACTAATAACATATGAAATTTATTTATACTTTAAGTAATATATATATATATATATATATGAGGCGGAGTGGGTTACATTAACAAAATCTAAATCCACCTCATTCCAAGAAAATTAATAACAAACCCGCCAGTGTCATCCCTTATTACTATAGTACATTTAGTGGGAGAGAGTGATCCTACATACATTCATTTTTATCAATATAGGGCTCATTTCATTAAATCTAAATCGACTACAATTACAATCAACACTTGTTGTTATAATTGGTGATAATTGACCCAATCCATGCACAGATCCTTATTAGATTGATAAGAGGTTCAAATACATTATTATGCTTTATGCGGATTGGAGGACTTGAGGGAGATAATTGGAACGTGAGATAAAATAATGACATTTTTATAAATAATAATATACTTATCTTTGTTTAAGGAATTTAAGGGCAAAGTTATCATTTTTCTAAAAATCAATACAAATCTTTTGGTGGTCGCCTATTCTCGTAATGACTAGTGACTTTGGGGACATGAAAGGTATTAAGATGAAAAGGTAGGGGCTATATGCAAATACTGAAACCACATGAGCTTATTTACAATTTCTATAAACCTTAGGGAAATATATATATATATATATATAAACTCTTTTTTTGGCTTACGAGGGGGGTTTGGCCTTTTTGATAACTAACTATTCCCCTCGTACGTGAAGTCCCGCCTCCCCGACGCATCAGATAAATCATTCTTTTTCCTTGACAAGTGGCTCAATTAAACACAATCGAATTGTCTAGGGCCTAAATAAATCAAATCCATAAATCTTTCTACACCACACCAATATGTAGTAAGAAAATATAAATTCAGGATCTTAATGGGGAAGGAACAATACTGAAAAATCACCAAACTCACCTTTAAGAGCATTCTCAATCACCTATAGTCCGCACTACCAAGAGGGAAAGAGAAACACAAAGTGTTGTGTTTTATTGAAACACATATACTGGTACTGTAGCTGCTATAGTGATGACGAAAATAAAACCTATTTATAACACTTAAAACAGCCATAAAACTCTAGGAAACCCTACTAATCGGAGTCTTATCACCAATAGAAGTCTTTAGATATAATTTCTAAAAAAAACGAGCGAATCAAATCTAAAAATAAATAAAGAAAATAACCGATGCAATCAAATATGATTGTCGAACACACTTTGGAGTAGATTGGTTGTGGACCCAACATGACCCACTCTTTGATGAAACAAATTGCAGGACTTTTTAGTGTACTCCCAGGTGAACCCAAAGAGGGCTTAACTTTTTGGATTGGGTCAGTTTTGGCCCTCTAAACTGTGGCTCCAAAACAGCTGCACATGAGACCTTTATGAGTTCTGAATTTTCTGTAAAAATTGTAAAACAACCCCTTCACTTTTGTATATTCCCAAAACAATCCCGGTTGTATAGTTTTAAACTGAAATCTAAAATTTTTGGGTCCAAGTTTTCAATCAAAACTTATCAGGACCCTTGCAGGCCATCCTGGGATGCTCCCACTGTTGCAAATAGTATTCAGTCAAAATAAAAATTGGATCATCATCAATTTCTACATCATTATCCCCAGGTTGAGAAGAACTCGTCCTCGAGTTTGCATCTTCGTGTATCCATTTGTGTCGGTGCTTTCGAGCTTGTGGCACTTTCGGGGAGGAGCTTGAAGTTTTGTTTATCGCTTTAAATTGTCTTCATGATGCTACACACTTATTACAGCTGTTATGGGAATTGAACTTTCAATCTGATTTGCAACTTCACGAACCTGCTTGTATGCCTCTTGTTGCCGCTCTACTGTTTCCCAAAATAGGTTAACATATTCAGA
This sequence comes from Persea americana, assembly GCA_029852735.1. Taxonomy (NCBI): domain Eukaryota; kingdom Viridiplantae; phylum Streptophyta; class Magnoliopsida; order Laurales; family Lauraceae; genus Persea; species Persea americana. The sequence continues at coordinate 35,272,793 of CM056820.1, read as the reverse complement.
ATTAAGATGATCTTCAATAGTCACAACCTGCAGTTTGCATTCTTGCTTAGGAACAAATTCTGGTGCAACATTTACCATTAGTAGACAGCACTCTATCTTTGGCACAAATTCTATCACAACTTGATTTTCAGCAACAACTACTTGTTTATCTTCGTCTTTGTCAAAAATCTGATTTTTAAAATCCACTTCTTGACAATCATCTTCCACATATTCTTCAAATATAGGAGTGAATTTAAATCATCTTCAACATTCTCAACATTAATATCTTCCATAATTTATTCCTTTTGAATTTCCTTATCACATATATCACTCGAGAAATTACTTAGGTCCTTTAAGAAACGTAGGTTTTGTATTAATTTCCTCGCGAGTAGGCTCAAGGACAACTTTTGCATTGTCTTTGTAGAAAGTGTGTGTATTTTTATCACCATGCATCCTCATGGTATCTACCACCAATAAAAAAAGAAACTAATCCCTTACGAGTTACTAGTACTTCATTACCGCGCAATGAACCAGGAAACCTTGTATGGTGCCGGATGCTTTTCTGTCGGGAGCTTGAGCTTGTCGACAACTTCTCGTGATACCACATTCTCAAAACTGCCCACATCAACAATCAAGTGGCATTTGTGGTCCTTGATAGTACATGTAGTGCGGAATATGCTAGTGCGAAGACAATCATCTTTGGTGTGTATTTTTGGAGAAAACAGAGTTTTATGCCTCATCAAATATTGACCTCCATCACCATAGATAGTGTCATTGTCGGACTCAGATTTATCAAATTCATGGCTATCATCATCCACTAAATGGGATGGTGTGTCTGACTCTTCTTCACGTTCAGCCATATGAATTTCTCTCTTCTGACATTCTGATGATATGTGACAATATTCATTGCACTTAAAGCAATGGAAGGTCACTTAGCCTTTACGCTTATCATCCACATTGGTAGATCATCAGGCCATCTGAGTTGACCGATTTGAAGGACCACTTGTGGTGTCTTCTTTACGTTGCAACCCAAATTTCTTTGATGAACCATTGTCTTTAGAAGCTTGTGAAAGTGATGTCTTAGATCGCAGAATCGCAATGGCATGTGATTCTTGAATGGTGGTTGGTCACTGAATGGCCTCTGTCAAAGTGTAGCAAAGATGGTAAGCCATCGCTTTCCGTATCAATGGTCGTAATCCCCTCTCATAACTTCCCACTAATTGATCATCATCTTCCATAACATCATTACGGGTCACTAAAATATTAAAATTCCTCCATGTAGTCATCTATGGAGCGATTTCCTCGTTGGAATTCCCCTTCATATATTTCTTCATCTTCTCACATGAAGTGATCGACGACTTTCCCATGTGTTGACGGGACTTCTAAAGTTGTTCTCACCACGCAACTGCTTTTCCACGAAGTTTAATAGCTAGTTAGCCACTAACTTGACTTTTTTTATGATCAGCCAAATCTTTGTATGCAAATACTTTTTCAACTGTGTTCAAATAATCATAGAACTCATCATCTTTCATTGTTCCATTATACTCAAGAGTTTTCAATTTAATATTTAGACTCCGATCAGTGTCTTCGTGACGTCCCATATGCCGTTGACTTCTCACCAAAGATTGATTGTGGAACAGGTCGATAAATTTCTCGACATCCGTGTCATCATTATAATCTTCACAATGATTCGGACGCTCTAGATGCTCTAGGAATTGGGTCAGCCGTTCAACTTGCTGCCTCAAATTTTAAATCTCCATATCTCTTGGATTTGGTTTATGACCCACGTTGCTCTCAGCCTCTGGCCTACAACCACGTGCTCTTCGGGGTGACGGTATTAGGGAAACAGATCCACAATACAAATCTTATAATCAATTTGCGCTCTAATATCAACTGGCGCAGTCTCGATTTGTCGCAATCGGTCTGTTTAGAGCCCAAATAAATCAAATTCAGAAATTCTTCAACACCACACCAATATGTAGGGGTGTACACAGATCGAATTGGTGCAAATTGGGCCAAATCCATCACCAATCCGTTACCTACGGATTGACGGATTTGGAATTCGTCACCAATCCCTGGCAGTTAAAATCCGATCCGATCTGATCCGTGGAGGATCGGATCCGATCGGATTAATCCGTTTAATCCGTTCAGTTTAATATTATATATATATCAAACATGTTGTAAAAAAAATTCATCATATAACCTAACAATCCACAAAAAAATACAAATTACCAATTGATCAATACAAAGAGTTATTTTTATCTATATTACAACCAAAAGAGCTCTAATCAACAAAATACTGCAAGAACATGGAACAAAATAGTACAAGAACTTGAGTTTGGGATATGAAGCCTTGAATGGGGGGTAGGGTTTTGGGATAAAGCTTCATAGGGAATTACATTTTTCCCTCCTAAATTTTTTTTATTTTATATTTAGAGATCTTAATTTATATTTAGACCCCTTATATATTTTTTATGTACTTTTAATGTTAACGGATTGGATCGAATTGAATCCGCGGATTGATGGTGAAATCCTCCACCGATCCATTGCTAATGGATTACAAAATTTTCAATTCGTCAACAATGCATTTACCTTTGGATCGGATAAAAATTCGCGGATCGGATCGGATTTACGGATCGACGGATTTTTTGTATATGCAGTAAGAAAACAAAAATCTAGAAATTTAATAGGGAAGGAACAATGCCAAAAAATTACCAAACTCACCTTTAAAGAAGCTTCTCAACCCTAATTGATGATCCCACTATTGCAAATAGTGTTTCGCCATAGCAAAAATTAGATTATCATTAATTTATGCATCATGGCTCTAGGAAGAGAGCGCAAGTTTGAAGCTACAATTTTCGGTTCTTGAGCTATGGTCCAAGCCAACGACATTCTCCAGTTCTAGTGCCCTGGTCTTGTCATCAATAGAAATGAGGGGATATATTGCCAATGTAATTATTGAAATAATACTTAAACAAGATGCGATGCCAGATTTTCAATCCCGTCGTTCATGAAATGAGCTAATTTTTATAAATTCACCAATCAGACTAATCATAGATTAAAACTGAAAACTATAACTTTTATTTTAGGCTTTAATTTAATTAACTCTTATTAATTAGTGTAGAGTCTCCGAATACTTAGTAGTGATCTTCAAGACTATGTCTTGTTAAGCCTAGAGACCTAGAAAGGACGGATAGACCCAATGTAAAATAAATTATGATTCGCTAATCCGTCAAAGTTACAAATTTGTAAAGAATTTTTTATTTGTCATGCGTTCTGGGCCTCTAGCCATGTTAAAAAACTAAATTTAGTTTGAGATTGACTTGAAAAGACTTGAATAAGGTGGCTTCGATATGTGGTCATGTGGGACTACCTGAGCTCCAATTTCATTGGATTTACACAAATGTCTGATGATATCTTAATGGTCCTCCTTTTTTGCTTGGCAGCATTAATTGGAAAGTTGCCCATTACCCTTTTTTAAAGTGCACAAGCTATCCCATGGTTAACAAAGTAAGGGCACATCTGCAACAAGTGGTTCCAGAAAAAGAAAATAGATTGAGTTGGGATATTCATGTCAACATTTACTTGTACAATGAAGTAAAAAGAAGACAAATTAAGAGATAATAAAAGTAGAGGAGTTCAAATAAAAAAGTATTAAATGACAAAAGCTATTTACTGCACAAAAGATATATTTTTTAGCTGTTTCTGATAAAATGAAGATGGCTAGTTTTTTGTCATTTAGCCACATGAGAAGTATCTTTTTGGCTTTTTATTAAAAAACAAAACAAAAGAACGGTGATTTTCGAGATTTGTTACTTTTTATTATTTAACCTCTCTTATTTGTATTTTTTTTATTTAACTTCTCTTAAACTGACTATTAGGTTTTTTGAGTATTGGCCAATTCATGAGTTGGACAAAACTCTAGGTCCATTCAGTTGTAATGTTTTTAGTTTTAGATGTGGACTGTAATGTGGCTTCACAATGAAGACAGAAGTATGGAAGAATTAGAAGATAGGAGTTTGGAGCCATTAAAAGTTTGAGAAGTATGCTAAAAGAACGAAAAAGAAGTCAGGATGACTTAGAACTGGTATTTTTAATTTTTTTTTCAAACTGCCTATTTTAGTCATAATCAATTTAGGCAACCTTAAGCACGTCCCTAAGCCTATTTAAAGGATTCTATAACTAACATAAAGGAGGCCAACTACTTTCTCTCTCTCTCTCTCTCTCTCTCTCTCTATCTTTCTCTCATTGTTCTGAGTTGGAAGATTTAACTGAGAGAATTCTTCTCTAGAGATTCAGTTGAAGAGTTGTGCTACAAGAGTTTATCTAGAGTGTAGTTTTTTCTAAATCTCTTGTTGAGGTCAACATCCACCCTCTCTCGTGAGCGGTTATAATTGTAGTCGAGCCCTCGCTCTCACCATAAAACTATTGTTGTGCTGTTTTCTATCACCAATTGGTTTTGAGTTAAGTGGTATATCAATGGGGTGTAAGATCCTACAAGTGGTATCAGAGCCTGATAGGTCGGGTGTTCGAGTCACGAGACACGCGTTTTGCGAGTTCGCAGCAGAAGTTGCAGCGGGTGTGCCGTTGAGGGAGGCATTGTTGAGGTCAACGTCCACCCTCCCTCCTGAGCGGTCATAATTGTGGTCGAGCCCTCGCTCTCACCATAAAACTATTGTTGGGCTATTTCCTATCATCATATGGTTTTGGGATAAGTGGTACATCAATGGGGTGTAAGATCCTACCTACATCTCTTATAGAAGATCATTTTCTTTCATAGAAGATCATCTGTCAGGCTGGTTTGAATCTGTTGCAATTAACTGAGTGAAGTTGTTGAAGTGTGAAGCTACACAGGAGGTAACTACAGTCCTTATGTAGTGATTATCTGGGAGGAATCTGTAAGTGTTTTGTAATTATGATATTCATAGTGCTTGATTGTTGATCCAGTCTGGATCTGTGATTTTTCACCCATCTTAGGTTTTCATGTCATATTTGGTATCCATTGTTGTTTATTCTTGTATTATTTATTTCCGTTGAATTGACCAATCTAGAGACTATTCAAAAAATCTTCACATGGTATTAGAGCCTTCAAGTGACCATTGAGTTCACTTCACTATAAAAATGAATTACCCAAATAGGTCCGTTATCATTAGTGAAATTTCAAGCTAACTTCAAAGTCTCCACTTAAACTGTACACCGAAAGTTAGGCATATTATCTTTTGTTACCTCTTAAATCTCTTGCATGTCGTACTATGCATTCATGATTTTTCATTCACCTATCACGCCTTTAATGAAGGCCACCAATAGACATAAAGAACAAGACAAGGGTGGTCCATATCCAGATCAAGATAAAAGGGTGGTCCATATCTTTATCAATGACGATTTATCCTACATTTGATAGTCAGGACTAGTACTGCAGAAACGATGGAAAAAGATCAAACAGTCGTACAATTCCAGCTAACGCCAAAAAAACAAGACAAAAAAGATCAGCTCAGAGACTAAATGATTAGACAGTAAATTCCATTTTGAGATAGAAAGGAAATTTTAGAAAATGCTATGAATATGATTATTTTCTAGGAGATTTTATCAAATTAAAGCATTATCAAATATCTCTATATCTTCAAAAGCATCATCAAATACATGTAATGCCCAAAAGTATCCTCAAATACATGTAATGCCCAAAAGCACCTTATAACGTATACTTTTATCTTTTTCATATCAAATTGTCCTTCAACCCCTTTCTCGCGACATCTAGACTCGACCGCATTCGTGCATTGTAGTATTTCAAGAATTGTTATTTTTATTTCAATTCTTGAACTCACTAGTTTATTCAAGACATCATAAGTGATTAGCATTTATTTTAAACCCATAGTCTAAAGCGCTAAACGTTGAGGAAAAATGTCCCCAACCTTGAAGGTAGTCCTCCTCATGACTATAGTAAAAATAGGGAATGGAGTGGAGTACAAATTTCTATGTTATTTTTTTTTTAGTTGTAAAAATGAGAAAGTGAGATTTTTTTGAGCAAAATATCCATAAATTGTAGTAAGAGAATGCTTGCAGTGAGTATATTCATTATTAAAGAAACTCACACTAGAATGGCTGATCTCATACATGTACATAAATTTTTCCTTCATATTTAGAATTGTTAGTCAACCTAAATACATATCCATGTATCATAATTTTGTTATTGAACTGTTGAGTACTCTTTTCTCGACACTACGACTTAATCATGTTAATGTTCAGTTTATACCTGAGCTCGCAAATGATGTTGGACACATATATAAACATAAAATCTCGAGCTTGCGAGTATTATGTCTTTAACTCTCAAGTCGTATATTGAGCTCGCAAGTGTCATGTCTCGAATTCGCGAGAGATAAAGCGAGTGACAATTTGGTTTAGGAAAAAAAAAAATGAAGTCCGCTGGATAAGATGCTTTTGAACATTACATGTGTAAGGGACAAAAAAACATGACAGATGCTATCAGGACTTCTCAACCCGAGAGACACCTTGCTATAGAGAGGGTCCAGCTCGCTATAGCGTGCGTGGCGGACAGAGTCAAGCCCGGTTGGATCCGAACTATGTTTTAGAAGTTTGAAAAAGGACTTCTTTTCCTGATTGGATTATAACTAGGAGTCTTATGCATGGATTTGTGGCTATATATTGGGTGTTTCGCATCCCAAAGAGACAGACGGATCATCTCTCAAGTTCTGAATTAGAGATCTAATTGAGAAAAATGTTATTTAGAGATTTTTTGGAGAGTTGCGCAGTGAAATTTTCTAGAGAGCTAGTTGTTTCTACACCCCTTATAGAAGACCATCTTCTTGCGTAGAAGATTTGATGAGTCAAGCGCTGGATTGAGTTTATTGCAATCAATGGTGTGAAGTCGTTGAAGCGTGAAGCGACAAATGACAACTTTAGTCCTTAGGTAGGGGATATTTGAGAGGAAATCTAAGTTTCTTGTAATTGCGAGATTCATAGTATTTGATTGTTGATACAGTTAAGATTCGTGGTTTTTCGCTCGGTTACGATTTTCCACGCAAAATCTGGTGTCCTTGTGGTGTGTGCTTGTTGATTTTATTTTCCGCTACTTGGTTATTTGTTTTCGCAGACTATTGAGCTGATTTATTGAGTGGACCAATTTAGAGATCTCGTACCCTAAACTTTCAACATGTATTTAAGAATGCTTTTGGAAATTTATGGATATTTGAGGAGCTTTGGTAAAAACCCCTTTTACTCTATTATAAACTTATTAGCTATATATATTGATAGAAAAGACTTATGTATTTATGGATCCTCGCTACAAGAAGATTAGGTCAACAGAGATTTCTTATAATTAATATTACACACCCAATCCAGAAATATCATTTTGTGTCCTGAGTGTGTGTGTGTATTAAAATTTATCTAAGAGGAGTATATTATTGATACATAGAAAAATAAGAATAAATAGAGACCATGCTTGCTGGATAGAAGAATGTAGTTTTCTTTCTTAGTTAAAAGTGCCAAGTTATTGCTCTGGCATTAATTGGTTTGTTCTCACTCCATTTATAGTATGCACCTTAAACTTAATATCAGTGTCACCCCCACCAAAAACTTCTTATCATTTTGTCTATTGGATTATCCATTTCATTAGAAAGCATGAGAGTTGATATATTAGAAACAAAAATGATTGATGCTACAAACTTTGTTTCTGCCAGCTTGAGAGAGAAGAGTTTCCCAACCATTATTTTTTCTTAGAATCTTATTAATGGTAGATTCAAAGATAAGAGTTTTATTTTTGTAAAAGGAGAAACGGTTACCCTGGTTAGAAGATTGTAGTTAGAACGAGAAGAATATTCGACGACTCAAATTGATTGGGACACCAGTAGAAGGACTATAGCCAAATTTGAGGGAGCAGGAAAGGAAAGGAAACCTTCAGTCTTTTAAGTCATCTGACTTTAAAACCATGAGATAGTGCACTTGAAGCTCCCTCTTAGTCAAATAAAAAGAAAGTTTAATTTAGCTTGAAGGAGAATTTTCTAATTCTCTACCCTCTTCGTATCAATATACCCCACACGGTTCAAGAAGATATTTAGAGTAAGGGCTAAGGAACTTTAGTCAGGGGTGACAAGGTCCAGTTGGGCAATATGGGTAGCAAGTATGGCTCAACCCAAACCCAACTCCAACTCATGATTAATCGGGTTGAAAATGTCAACTTTGATCTAACAAGAATGTAAAGGTTTGGCATGTCATAGAGCAATTTAGCATTAATTGGGTCAATAACAAGAATGGACTCAATCAAATTCAATCAATTTACTAACCGTTCAGACTTGTCAATCGGAACCAAGACCAAGACCGAAAATTAAAAAAAGAGTCAACATGAACCCTGAATTATTGAATTACAAGGCTGTATTTTGGGTTGGGTTCGCAGCTCTCAGCCTGGAATTGCCATCTTTAGGTGTAGTGCCATCAGCATGCCAGTGTCCTGTTGATGGGCTCATCTTATACAAGTGGGACCATTATCTATTACTGTTTGGTACCCGTTCAGTTGTTATGTATCCAGAAACTAAATCCAAATGGATGCATTAATATGCTAAGGGTCTCCACCTGCCTGTGTCAGTTGGAATGTCTGGATCCTATTGTCCCCAATTGAAATTCATTTACTCAACAGATTAGATCCATATAAGCCCATATCCTTTTTTTTTTTCCTTCTTTTTCTCGATCTTATCCTTCGGGTAACATAGAAAATGGATACCCATTGATATTCCTACTCGTTTGAAGAAATTTTCATGTTGTCCACAAAAAACCATAACAGAGATCCATGGAATGAGAAATTGCAGTGCTCCCCAAATGCTAATGGTTTTAGAGTCTGTGTAAAAAGAATTCTTGGGAGGGCTACATATAAAAAAAATGCATGTACGTTTCAAATAAATAGGGTTTTAAAAAAAAAAAAAGGAGGGGCCATATGTAAAACATTATAAACGTTTTATAAAAGATAAAGGGGTTTTTTGAAATCTTGGCAACCCCATGGGGGTACTATGTAGAAACAAATTTTTTGGGAGGGCTACATAAAAAAAAAATCATGTAGTTTTCAAATATATAGAGGCTTTTTAATTTGAAAATCTTGGAGGTGCCATGTATAAAAAATTATAAAATTTTATAAAAGATAAAGGGGTTTGAGACATACTAGTTTTATACTTTTGTTAAGATATCTATCATTTGCCAAGATTTCTTAGCAAGGGTTACTTAAAAATCTTAACCTAATTAAGAACCAAGATTTTCATAGATTAATGAGTTAACTGTCTGATAGATCTTCCTTCACATGAATTTTCTAAGCGGGGGAGTGTGGGGACCATCTGTTGGGAAAGCTAAGTCGATACGACATGGGGGAGGGAAAAAAAGGAAAGGAAGAGAGCCCTTTTCCAACAAGTGAAGGCCCACCACATCTCTATCAAATTATGCATCATAACCAACTGGTGGCATGCATGTGTAAAGGACGTCATAGAAAAGTAGAGATGGGATTAAAGAACATGGGTTTGAAGACTTGGGGGGTCTTTTATATTTGATTTCCAGGTCTTCCGTCTATTATATATATATAACATATAGAAAAATGGGTCACTATCTTTCACAGGTCTATTGCATCATAACTTGTGATAGAGCCTTTTTTAGAGAAAATGAGATTGCTGTTGACTTTATCTGAAGAGATTTTTCACTTTTTCTTTTCTAATGATACTTCAGTGTGTGGAATTAACATGTTGGGAAAACCCAGTGCTTATCTTCGAGCCCCCAAAAAGAAATTTGTGAACTTTGTGAGAGTGACCATTTGTCGACTAGAGACATAAGTGGGACAGTCGGCACATCAGGCTCTTTCTCCAAACCCACTTTGCGAATTTTCAAGTGAGAATCGGTTCCTTTTTTTTCTTCAAAGAAAAATTGAGTTTCCAATAGAGCCCACCTTGCTATTATGATTCTAAACCTTTGTTGGGCGACGCACAATAAATTATTGGCTTTACAAAGCAAAGAGATCTTTAAAAAACAGACACAAAAGAAGTTACTTTATGAGTTTATGTAAAGATTTTTACAACGGACCTTATCAACGTATATCATTTGAATATTGGGAAAATTCTTTAGTCTAATTCACAAGTAGCTCTAAGTCACTTACCTTTCATCAAGGTTTTTTAATATGGTAAAAACTAAAAAGGAATTGTTTATTGTTAGTGATTAGTGGTCCTAAACAAAAACTTGTCTGTAGGGGAAATGTGGCAAAAGTGTTTAATACTTTATGTATTTTCATCACAATTATATGAAGAAAGATTGTCAAAGTAGACACCTTCTAAATCCTTTTTTTTTTGGTTAATACTTACACACACTCACCTAAGTCCCTTACCATAAGTAGTACAGTTAGGAATTTATCATTGGTTATGTTTGAAGAAGGAAGTCGCTTCATCATTGATCTACTAATGGATTGACACGTCCAAAGACATTAAAAAACTAAAGAAATGTTTTGCACGCACAAAATTCACTGGATCATCTTTAAGAAAAATTAGCATAAAGGTCAGGAAATATTTAGACAATTTTCATAAAAAGAGAAGTGTTGAGAATGGATTTCCATTACTTCGTTATTACTCTGAGATTTCTAACAGAATCCATAGAAAATTGGTACTGGACATAGCCAAAACCATTATGCATTGGGAAATATGAGTGGTTTCCACCAAATTTTCAATACCATACCATGCATGAATTAAAAGAAGGTGAGAACACTGCGTAGTACTGATGCATGTTAATGAAGTGCAGGTCCCCATTTAAATACATGAACGGGGCCTACTCTCTAAAGTTCCAATTGATATCGCAATTTCAGTCAAATTGGTCTGAGCCTTACTGCAGATTGATCACATGATTTACTTATTACTAACTTTATTTAATTTCTGTTTGCATTTTCTTTCTTCCTTTCTTTGTTTATGAGAAAACTAAATGGAATTAATCAGGTTTGTCGATCTAAGTGTAAGGACGCTTATGATTGATTTGAAGGTTTGTTTGCAGTCGATAAATTTGTAGTTATATTTAGAAAGTGGTTTAATATTAAGATAGGTGAGATTTGCTACTATGTTTAGTTGGAGACTTTCCGAAATAATCTTACTGCAATCATCAAATAGCGTTGACAAAAGCTAACCATCTTTTTTTAACCCGTCTGCAACCACCTTTGATTAATGAGATCAACTTATATCTCATCATGTTTATTAAGTTTTCTTAGCTAATCATTCTTACCAAAATCTTGATGCTTTAGTAGAGGAAGCATAAATATTTTTCAATACTCACCCTTGGATAGGACCCACTCTTTATTATATATATATATTTATATTTATATATTTATATGGTACAATATCTCGGTCTTACGGCCAAACTAGTCCTCCTTGACAATAGCTCGGAAATCATCCGGAGCGGGGGGCAAGGGTCAAACTCGGGACCTCCGGTTAACGATACGTCCCCAAACCACTTGAGCCACCCCCCGGACTCGAGGCCACTCTTTAATGCATAAATATTTTTCAATACTCACACTCGGGTGAAACCCACTCTTCAATAACCCCCTTAGGTGCATCCCGGTTGGCGCACTTTCAAAGACATGCATATTTTTGTTCAATGTCGAATCATTCCTCCTAGATTTAAACTCACAACCGGTTGATGCAGATATCATATTTAATTACCTTTGCTGACCATTCCTACCAAAATCTCAGGGCTTTATTAGTAAAGGCAACACAAATAAAAGGTTAATCACCAATTGTAGTGTGACGCCCCCATCCCGAGATTTGAAAATCCAGCACGAGTACTGAGGCGCCACACCACAGGGGGGCTTGACTCAGCCGACTCTCATTCACGTTCGATCCTTGAGTGGGTTGGATGTCCCCACATGATTTCACGTGTGAAGTCATACAACGCCATCACAAATGGGGTGTGTTTAAAATTCATGGAAGCTCGTAACATAAATAGCCTGTGTAATAGAAATAACCTGTATAACAAATATGAAGCATGGTATCTAAATCACATTCATCCATAGCATGTTTGAATAATATCAACAAGAGCATAACAGGTCCATAAGTAGCATTAAGTTCAAGTTTCAGTTAGAGAAAGAGATAGAGAGAGAAGTTGCAAGTAGTTAGTTTAGTCTTACATCCCAAAATTCATAAAATAAACAATGTAACGGCCAATCGAGCCAATGGTCAGGGGTCAATGGCGTCGAGAATTAAGCGTATAGATGTCTAAAAGACAACATCTAGAGTCCATTTTGTTATTTGTTGAGGTATCTCTTCGGCTCGTCAATCTTTAAGGCATTGACCTCTGGGTTCTCACCTGTAATACCAAGTGTAGTACTATTAAACACGACGATCAAGCAAGATAAACAAATCTAAAAGCATTGCTTGTAATATCAAATGAGCAATAATTTACAAAAGATCGTTTGAGGTCAACGAGAGCAAATTAGGCATAATTGATGCATGAAACATTATGAACCATTAATGAGATGGCTAACGTGATACCCTAACAAATTGGCACATCCGCGTAAGCTATATTTTCTTGATTCAACCATAAAACATGAGTTAAACAGAGAGTATGAAACATAACATAGCATAGCGGTACCACTAGGAGGCACAGGGACCTGGAGTATATTTTATAGACTAGTTGTAGTCTATTCCCAAACATAGCATAGCAAGTAGTTAGTTAAGTCTTACATAGTGGACATGGAGCACTGGTAAGCTCCCACAACATAGCCTAGACTGCAGCTAGTCCATAAAATACTAAATCCGCGCTTAGCCAGATCTGACCGAGATATGATCGAATGTAAGTTGTGACGAGTCAAGAAAAAGAAGTGTAAATAGTTACGAGCCGTAAATCGTAAGCATAACCATAAACATGAGCATGATTCTAAGGAATATCAAGGCACATACGTGCAAGGACATATTGAATATAAAAGAATACATGAATAACAAGGCATAATGAAGTAAATGATAAAGACAAGGCAAATATAGGAGCATGACCCCAGTCATGCGAGAATAGAGATATGTAGGTCAAATACATGCATAAAGGATCATATTCAAGGGTGGAACCCTGCCACAACAACCCCCCCCCCCACAAATTTACAAAAAATTGCCTTGATCCTGGTTCCGCCCCATTTATATTACGAATCAAGGTTGAACAACAAGCAAATCCTAGGGCTTGGGAGTGCCTATTGGCTTCATTGTCCAACTTTGTGCAGTCCTAGGGCTTTCGATGTCTCCGTGCTACATTAACCCCAGTGTTACACAAATTTACGGATGAATTGCCTTAGGTTAACACCTTTGGCTTAGTGTACATGAATAACAAAGTACGGGCTTCCTTGTAGTTGTATGTTAGCTCATACATCACCTATATAGTTCTAGGGGTCTATTAGGCCTTGATTAGGGTTTAAGGGTTCCATTACTAATGTCCGAATTAGGCCCAAAATCCACCTAAAATCTTGGGCTCCCGCGGTTGTCTCGTGGTTGACCCACTGCCAACCTCAAATCCCACGGTTGCTCCACAGTCGACCGTGAGGCCTCTTACAGTTAGCCGTGGGCTGACAACCGCTGTACAAAAATGAAAACGGTCAACGTTCTTAAAAGGTAACCTATGACTCATTTGTTGAGTTTGGCCACCCCGCAATTGGCTCACGGTAAGCCCTAAGGGGGCTTACGACTAGCAACGGGCTAATTACAGTTCAATATTTCGAGAAACGTCACATTCTGAAAAGCTGACCGCCAACCTCCCCTATGTCAGTGGTTGATCGTGGAAGGTTCCACGGTCGATTGTGGACTACATAATTCAAGATTTTGAACCTAAAACTAGTCTATTTGAGGAGGGGGAAAGCCTTCTCAATTTGGTTCCAGCTTCAAAAACCTGTTAAGCATGGGTAAATAGAGCCTCCCAAGCTCTTTCTAATTACAATTCATAAATTTAAATATTAACATCTCCTATTTTAGAAAGTCAAATAGGAAACATGAATTGAGCTTAAATAGGGAAATCTATCAAATATAACATGTTTAGAATCAACCAATAGTCATGCATGCATGAATTGATACTTTTTATCTTGCCTTAGATGACGATCGATCCTATTCCCACGAAATCCAAGCTTCTCCTAGCTCAAACAATCAAAACCAAACCGCCCCCCCCCCCGCCCCCCCAACACACACAGAGACACCCAAATAAAATAAAATTTAAAAAAAAAAAAGCTTACTCAAAGCTCCTACAATGGTGAATGTAAAGAGAAATAAGCTTGTATGCATCATTGGAAGATAAGTCTAACTAATCTAAAGCAACAAAAATAGTTTGAGCATGATAAACTTCCCAAGAGAGCTAATAAAGTTGAAATGGTGGAAAGGAAAGCTTGAAGAGGACAATGTGGAGGAGGAAGATGATGAAGGAGCTCAAAATCCCCACATCTATGGCCTTCTTATCTGGATTGGAGAAATGGAAGAAGAGAGGTAAGGAGAAGAGAAGAAGTCCCAGTAAAAGGAGAAATGAGGATCAAATGGGATTTTGGTTGGCTTCAATGGAAAATTTCCAGAAATTAAAGGGAAATATCATGAATGGGCTTTTGGGCTGGAAATGGGTCAAATTGGACTTTAATGGGTCGGATCATAACACAAAATTTGAAGACAACAATATGCTCTACTCAATGCAGCCAAAATCACATAAAAACTAAAATTGTGCGTGCAGTACCCCATAAATATAAACTACAAAAAAGGTCCTCAAACTACCCAGTCATGGTCAAAACCTAACTAATTTGCCTATCCAAGCACATTAACATCCAAAATAATCAGTTATGCATCTAATTAAGATTAATTAAATACTAAACATGCTTCTTACATGTGGTCTCATCGAAGTAGGGTCTTGGGAGGGTAAACTAAATTAAGGTAGCATTAATACCTCTTAATAATGTTATCTACATACAAATATAACTAAACTTCACTTCACCGGAATAATACATATTAAAGGATTAATCATGTATTTAGGAAATATTACTATTGTTTTGACATGATTAGTTCAACGGTGCATATCATTTTAAATCAAGTGAAATATGGGTCATTGTTATACATAGAGGGGACTAAAATACGAGTGATCACAAGAAAGTAAGACCACTTTGATTAAATGAGTCGTAAGGTGTTGGCTAATTCATGGGTTAGACAAAACTTTGGGTCAATTGAGTTGTATTTTCTATTTTATTTTAAAATTGATTGTAGTTGTCTTGCCGGAAGAGCTGATGCATGGAAAAAGAAGAAGTCCAGGCTAACCACCGAAGATCGATCGATTGGATGCTAACATGCCTCGGTTATTCACGATGACCGTTCGATCAGATCCTTTGTCCGATCAATTGGATGGCGGAAACTTTTAGAATTTGCTGCATGGATTTTTTTGTTTTTTTTTTAGACTAGGTTTCCCACTTTGAGTCCTATTTGTATTATATTCCCATGCACGAATTTGGGGCTCTAGATAGGGTGTCTCTATCAGCCCTGAAAAAGACAAGAAGTCATATCTCTTGTTCTGAGGTGAGATAAATGTAAGAGATATTCATTGTTTTTCTAGAGCCATTGAGAGATTGTTCTGAATGACTGCTCTAAAAGGTTTGAAGCTTTTACTTCTTTATAGAAGATTGGTTCATCTTAATACTCAAGGTGATTAAAGGAGGATCGAGCACAGGAAGTAGTGCACGGCGGGGAAGTCGTGGCCAAAAGAAAACTTGTGCAAGAACAACTACAGTCTTTAGGTCGACGTATTGACTTGGATAAAGGAGCCGTGAGTATATCTTGTAATCGTTCAATAGTGATTGGTTTTTCTGATCTTGCTTTTTCTCCCGGTAAGGGTTTTCACTTTAAATTTGTGCCTACCTTCTTGTGGTGATTGTTTGGTAGATAGTTTTTACTAGTTCTATCTTATTTGGTTTGTTACATTCCAATATGCATTGGTTGTTGGAACTAGTAGCCATTCTTGCAAACGCACTTTCGTAAGCTATAGTCAATACCATAATAGCAACATTATAAAATTATTTTCTTCTAAAAATATAACCACACAACATTGCAATTCTTCTTTAGAGAAACCATTTATGAGGCATAAACCTTGGTGTTTGTTTGAGACAACCGATTAGGCTTGTTAGTGATAGGATTAGATTGGTAAGCGGCTAGAGGGGTTCGGAAAGTATGAACTTTCAATAATCTTGTTATTATCTTGTTTAAATTGATAGGACTTTTTCTAAGAACAGGTGTTGTGTATTTTATGGGGGTGTACTGCATCTTAAATTTTCACATTGTATCAAAGCCACGGCCCGATGGTGATCTTGCAATAAAGCCGTTCATGATCCTATCTCTTATGCTTTTTATAATGGCCTCACTATCAATTTTGTATCTCTCTCTAATTTGAATATCCTCTTTTCAACTAGCATCGATCAATTTTGTGTCTCTCTCAACTAACATTAAAGTCTCGTCCTCTAGGAGCCACACAATGAACACTTATAAACAATTATGATTGATTTGATCTAGTGGAGGATAGACAGTGATCACTGATAAAAGGTGTTGATTGTATAAAATTCAAAAGAGATTAGGGTTTGTATTTTTCATCTTAACAATCACAACGTCTTTCAATGAAAGGACCTTGTGATTGCTGGAGGGTGTTAGAGACAACATATTAGGCCTATTAGAGACAACAAATTGTGTCTGAGGCCTGTTAGAGACAACCGATTAATTCAGTTATTTTGAGGCTAAAGTCAAACAGTTCCACAAACTTAAATCAATTATTTGTAAGGATGGACTTAAACCCTAAGGTGAAACTCAGAGCCGCAAAAACTTCTCAGGGTATACAAGTTACATCCAAAGGTTTAAGTATTAGTTCCCGACTCCACATTGACTGGGCCCAAAAACAATATATAATGGCTTTGTTGGTCATACAAATTCTTTCCTACTAATTAAATCCATGAAACTGATAACAAACAAAAAGTGATGCATGCATGCACCTTCTAAGAAAACAAAAGCACACATGCATGCATGGACCTTCTGAGAAAACATAAACACACATGCATGCATGCGCATACATCAAGCATGAATGCACGCATGCAATATGAAAAAAAAGAAAAAGATCAAACCCACGTGGTTTGGGTCCATCTGGACCCGAATAAACAAAGTCAAGTTCCAGAAACTCCTTTTAATAAGATTGCTTATACATGAAATCTCAAGGATTCAAGGCCACGTGAACCCTTCTCCTATGGATGCATGCTCTCAGCCATTTATACACAAGCGTCGGCACTCTGATCCCATTTGTTTTTTTGTTAAAGGTTACATCTCCCTTTCATTTTAAATATCATGACCCCAACAATGTACAATGCCCTGAACCCATTGGTATCCACATAGTGAGTAAAATATTAGGAACTATAGTAATAAAAGGCTGTGGAAGATGGAGCCTTGTGTAAATGTTGTTGTTTTGTAGCTTGTTATTGATCTCGACCTCACATGCAATAATGGTTTTTTTATACTGTCTTTCTTGTTTATATATGCCAGGGGATTTTTGTTTAATGAAATATACGGTCATACCTTTAGAAAATGACTGCTTCTAGAAGTATTAAGTAGACAAGGTGAGTTATATATAGGTTATAGCTTTATTAGGGCCGGTGCCTATTGGGAGAATCTTATTGTCCAAGGGAATGTTTGTGAAGGAGGTTTTCGTTTTTTTTTTTTTTTCCTTCCTGGAAATGGAATTAGTTTTCTAGGGAGAGTGATTTTAATTTATTTATTTGTTGCTAATAGTTTTTACGCTTTTTTGTTTTTGGGGTGAAAGCTTCTTTCACAAATTTATTCTTCAATTGTATGTAGGTAAACCCTAACTTGAGCCCAACACAAATGAAACATACCCAACGCAAACCTAGTTGAATTTGTAAACTCACCAAGTTGACTAGGGTCCGATTGGATGCCCAGCATTTACTTTTCAAGGGTATAAAATTCAGAATACGTACATTTTATATACTATGATTATAAAAATTACTAGATTTGTATATAGATAACTGAATACCCAAGTAAAATTCAGATAGATGCATGCTTGAGACAAAACCGACCCAAATTCCATGTGGATTTCAAAATCTTGATCCGAGCCTAACCCAATTTCGAAGAAAGCCCAACCCAGAGTTTTCGCTTTGGATAGGGTTGGGATCTACCAAGATGAGCACCCTTGCAGGTGCACTTGTCAACATGGAAAAGATTAACCACGTTTACTGTATGAAAAATCAGTCCATATCAAGCCATCTTTAGCTTGTCTAAATGCAGTTCATCTCGTCAAGGTCGGCCACTCTTTCCTCAAAATGGTCACAACACAGCTCATTGTAGAATCTTTCAGACACGTGTTTCCACATAATGTCCCACTCATAAAGTCTATAAAGTTATTTGCATGCTTACAAACTACACTCACCCTCTATAGACAGCTGAGCCAATACAGTTCCATTTTTTCTTAATTAGAAAAGGAAGCTCGTTAAACCTATGTTTGGGAAGGGGGTAAAATGAGGGGAAGGAAAAAAAAAAGAGGAGAAAATAAAGGGAAAGTTAAAAATGGGAGTGTTTGGGAAGTGGGGAGGGAAAGTGGGGAAGGGAAATTTGGAGGTAAATTTTTCAAAATTTCACCCCTAAATTTTTCCTTAAAAAATGGGGGGAAAGAGGGAGAAAAATAGGGGAAAGAGGGGGCAAATTACTGAACTGCCTTTTCCCCTACTTGAATCTTTTACATAAGTAAAGCTAAAATGGTAATTTTCTCTATACCCCTTTCCCCTGCTTTTTAACTAAAACAAACAAGAGGCCCTCCCCTTCATTTTCCTTCCCACTCAAATTTTCCCTCCCACTCAAATTTTCCCTCCCCTCTTCCCAAACATAGTGTAAAAGAAAAGAGAGAAATGAAAGGAAGTTCAATGGAAAATAGCCAGCCATGCCAGGAAAATAGCCTCCCGACACTCAAAGGTCAGAATTTGCAGCCACATGGGCTGCGCCATTTAAATTTCTAGGAACAAATCTAAAACTAACATTTACCTACAATCATTTCAAAGTATGATGATTGCCACTAGGACTCCCATTGGATTAGATAAGGGCTAGACCTAGATATGTGCCAGGGTCCAGGCCCAATAGGAACTTCATGACCCAAAAGGACCAGAGACCAGATTGGATCCAAGCCTGTCCGTTAAAGGGTTATAGGAGGACCGAGTCCACTGGATAAACTCTCGAGCCTCATTACGACCCAATTCCATACAGGTTTGAACTTAACATCCAGGTCTAATCTGCTAAGGGTTTTGGACCTTATACTAGAGATGGAATCTGGGCCATTGGGTCCCTTAAGAGAGTTCAAATTCAGTGTCAGAAGATTCAGGTTCTTGCTACTCTGGCCAGAGCCAGTCCCTAATTGGCACTATCAAATAAGCAAATGGGCATATTTAGTTGGTTTGAGTGATGTCTATGGCAACTGGCCACATGAACAAGAGTAGACTAATTTTTTTTTTTTCTTTCGTAAAAAAAATGCTAAACAGAGACAAATCCAACCGGCTTTAGTGCATATCATTGTCATACATAAATTCAAAATATATTACCAGTCTCCTCCAATCTATGCAAAACCTGGCCTGTTTGGATGCATTTCAGCTCTCAAACAAAAATAGAATAAAATAGAACCTTAGAGCTTTGTCTATCTTCCACTTTTCTGGTTTGTGGTTGTGGGTGTGATCTATCAAGTCCGAATGCATTTATGCATTCTCTACATGCATTGCAACTGGGGGAAAAAAAGTCATTTGTAGAGTTTTAGTCTTCTCTTAAGTAGAATATTTCGCCTTCTCTTAATTTGTAGGGTCAGTCTTCTCTTACTCACTCCAATTGAAGGAATCTCTCTACTAGACACCTAGAAGCCGAGGTCAATGTTCTACCATTAAAACATGCAAGTGTGGAAAGCTTGTGGAGTTTTTCAGGGTCTGGAATGTCTCAAGCAGTCACATTTCTGGGTATGTCTAAATTGGCTGTCAACGTATCTAATTTAACTCTGATCCGGAATTTAGTCATAGTTTATATTGCGCAAAAACGTTTTTCAATACTCCCCATCGGGTGGAGCCCACTCCTTAACACTCCCCCTCGGGTAGACCTGTCAATAGGCCTGGCCGGGTCTTAGCTTGGGTTGTCCAATTCTGTCCTGAATATTGGGTGGGTTTGCCGGAGGTTGTCTAATCCCGGCCCTAAATTAAACGGGTCTACGTCATATCCTGTCCTGTGCAGGTTCGGGCCGGGATAGGGCTTAGCACAATCTTGAATATAAACTAAACATTATCTAATTACTCTTATATTGCCACCGGACATCAGGTGTGAATGAGACTTTAACCCTCATCCTTTTTTTTAGGCTTGGTACCAGCAATGCAATACAACAAGCAACATGGCAATTTATTTATTTATTTTTTTGCCGGTGATAAAGTAAAAAATCAAAGAATCAACAAAAATTAACAGAAATCAGTTAAGTATCTTATGTGGGTCAAGTATTGTGTAAAAGAACTCGACAGAAATCAATAGAAATCATTTTTCTTTCAATATCGCTAAAAGTTCATTTAGTGATTTTCATCATTGTTTGAATCATCATCACTAGTTGGGTCATGATTGAACAAATATTGGGCACAAACTAATGCTTCTATCGTATTCGGTTTTAAAGAAGTCTTATGTGGGTCAAGTTCCCTCCCTCCAATGCTAAATGCCGACTTTGAAGCAACTGTGGACACATGAATAGCTAAAATATCGAGAGCCATATGAGATAAAGTATGATACTTAGTTAAATTCAATTTTCACTATTGTAATATATTTTTTGTGTCATCTTCTTTTGCAGACTTGTCATCAAAAGAACGATCTAATTCTGTTTTTTCTTTTACAACCGCCTTATTGGTAATTTCTTTTCAATACCTAAAAAAAGAGAACGAGCCTTTCCATGAGCATAGTCTTTCATAAATCATTTCCTCATTCTCCCTCATATTGATGAAAAGAGTTGCACAATATTATTATTACAATGGGAAAACCATGATATCATTAAGTCATGCCCTGTATATATGTTAGTAATCAGTAAATAGGAGTAGAGTTGAGAGAGACTTTTCTTTTCTTACAAGAAGTTCTATATAACAAAATGAGATTTGACAATCCAACCTTAATGTGTGTTGTTCGCTTCATGAAAATAGAATTTAAGACAGTATGAATCACATGCATATTTATGTTTTGAGGTTCAATGAATTCTTTTTTCTAATCAAATGCATCTTTATATGTTTCATAAAAATGTCAGAATCCATCTCATGTACGGGCCGGCCAGGCCTTTGCCCATTCCCAGTCCCATTTTGGCCGAGCTTTAAAACCATTGTCCAAGCCTAGCCTACTGGCCTTAAGTTTTTATAAAAACCCTGTATTTTCAAGCTTGAGCCGGGCCGGGTACCCATTTTAACAGACTCAATTGACGGGCCTACCCTCAGGTGGAACCTGGCCGGCGCAGTTTTTGGCAACGCGCAGTTTTTTCAAACGCTGAGTCGTTCCTCATAGGATTCAAACTCACGACCAATTGACTCTAGCTCATTCCTATCAGGACTTTAAGGCGCAACATAAATAATTTTTTATGCTCCCCATCGGGTCAAGCCAAAATTGAGATTTTAGTAACTTCATTTTCTACTTCGGTCCACAGTGATTCGAAGTTGAACTAGTTTATCTACTTCATTACTGCAGTTCCTAATCTTCATACCTAGGGGCATGTTTGCTGAAAAGTTGAACCAAAAAAGGATGTTTTTCAGCGGTGGAAATTTTTCATTAATTGATGCGACTGTTTTTCCATGAGAAGTGCAAAAATGAACTTGATTTTTTACAATTCCTCGCCAAAACGTGCCCTACATGTAAGGATGTAGGGTTGTTTGAGGTGAAAGAAAATAAAAGAATAACATCGAGAGTAAAGTAGGCACTCCAAGGGAATTGCAAAGTGTTTGAGGTATTTTTAAGGAAAAGTGACTACTAGTTCAAATAATATATCTCTATGCAAGTCCAAGAAATATAAGATCAGTGTGCATGCCAGGGAAAATCTCCATTCTACCAATTATACAATTCTAGCCCCCCCTGGCATGTCTACAGTTTGGCAGAATATCTGTGAAATGTTAACTTTCAACTTCTAAAAAGCTGTAATCAATTACTCACCGTCTTGTTACTTTAAGCATTCTTGCAAATATCACTGACATTTTGACTTTATAATGATATTTTCTTAAAAACTGCCTTATCAAAATATTATCAACGTAAATTCAATGCAAATCAGTATTTTTTTCCTGGTAATAATGGCACAAAATTAACAAAAGAAGCTAGTTCAAAGAGAGGGCTTTCAAACCCGAACCTTTACCTGTAAGTCAGCATGCCCTTGCAGCTACAATAACATCTAGAATAATATATGAAAGCTACTCGTTACCTCTTTTTTTTTTTTCATGTGATTCCTTCCAATGGTCCTTCATTTTATCGTTTTTCTTCTTCGGTTTTTATTTTTTTAAATTATCATACAATTTTCACGATATTTTTATTTTTTTTTAATTCAAACATTGTTTTCATCTCAGCATTGCTTTCCTGATAATATCCAGATAAAAATATTGAAATTATCCGGACACTATCTCCTGTAGATATAATCCTAATAATGATACTGTCAACATTGCTTCAATGGAATCTGCTGAACAAAGCCATGAGTTGTTTCTTCTCAGATTCTCATTGTACAGTCTTAAACTTAGTAGTTCTAATAGTACTCACATTCAAGAGTACACAGCACCTTGCATAGTTCTACTCAAGCTTAGTGAGGTATCACAATTGCTGTCCTGTCAGCTGCTACATTTGTTGCCTCCATGGATGAATGTCTCATGCATCAGCTGAACAATCAGGAATCTTCACTGCTTCATATACAGCTGAAAAATCATTGTCGCCCAGCCCCAAGCTTCTTGCTTTCTTAAATGCCTGCAATGGAAACAATTGTTTTCAGTGACCCAAGGCTATAAAACCAGAGAGGGTGAGTCCAAAGCGGGGGAATATCCTCTTAGCAGTTTACTGAGGCAACGATGCCCAATCCAGTTAATGCAAGGCCCTTGTTTCAGTGATTCTGACATGCGACAGCTGATTGGGTGGGGCCCCATGTGGATGATAGAAGACACGAAAATCTCCTGATTTGAATCTCCTAACTTTGTGATCTTAACCTAAAAATGGTCGATTAATAGGAGAATACAGCTATAGTCCCCAAAAGAAAGAAATCCAAAGACATTTCGGTGTATCCTCGTTCCTCATTCACAGCAGTTTCCACCAGATTAATTATACAGATCAAGTACACAGAGAGAGAGAGAGACAGAGAGAGAGAGAGAGAGAGAGAGAGAGAGAGTCACCTCATTGGCTGCTGCTGCGACTGGCATTGATACTGCATTTTCATCTCCAAGAGCAAGAGCCAACCGCATATCCTTCTGCTGGTGCTTGAGAGGAAATGCAGGGGGGAACTTACTTTGGATCATTGCAGGTCCCTTTTGCTTAAACATTGGATTCGCAATGCCACCCAGATCCTGCCACAGAAAACCATGCAGATAGTCACTCCCATCACATGCTGAAAAACAATGTAGGCACATGTTTTGAATTTCCCATTCTCCTACCACTATATCAAGAAGTGTCTGCTGGCTCAGTCCACTTCTCTCAGCCAAAACAAGTCCCTCAGAGAATGCATTCATCATACTGCAAAGGATCAACAATTAGTAGTTTCATAGATGGCATTTGACTAAATATTTCTCAAGTATGAAGACACCAATACTCATGTAGCAATACGGTTTTAATTCGCTGTTGATCCTCATAGCAGAATATATATATGTAATGCAAAGTCGAATGTGCAATAAACAGAATACAGTGAGATATGGACAGTGTAACCTCCAAAGACAGACAAATAGCACCCAGACCACTGCTTGTCAGTCATCAGCAGCTACTCCCCTATCCATCATGTTGATAACAATGCGAATCGGTCTTGGGATTTGTTACTGAGTGTTTACCGTCACCATATAGGCTGGTTCCTTTTAATTGGAGTATGTGGTGATATTGTACCAGGCAGATACCCTTTACTGCTCTGTGTTTCACATGTTGAGACAAAATGGATACCACAAGCTGTCGGGGAGAAGCTTACATATGGTATTTAATGTCAGAGGTTTAAGTTTTACAAAAACAACAACTTTACTGTTTTGGTATCTTTCTTCTTCCTTTAGAACACAATATAACATGATGGAAATAAGTGAATATGAGATCAATGAGAAAAAGATGGAGAAACTCTAAACCCTAATCATAAGGTACATCAAGAGTAAGCCAAAAAGTTGCAGTTGCATGCTTCAATTCAAAAGCAAATACATTGACACCTGAAGTACTTCGCATTTCACCTCAGGGCAAGCCTCAATAAAGCATTTAAAATGCCACTTAATACATAGACCATGGATCAAAATAGTGGCCGCCACGTAGTGGGCGTAATGGTGAAGACCGCTACGCTAAATAGAGTTTAGCGCCGCTCACAACCTTAGTGGCCACTACGGTCTGCTACGTCCACTACGGGGCCGCTATGGAGTGAGACAAATTCCTACTTTTAATTTTTTTTTTAAATGCATAATAAGACTTATTTATTTTCTTCTTCTCTCCAAATAATATTTCTACGCAGCTCTTCTATCCTTTTTTGTTTAAAAGAACACCAAAAAATACAAGACCTCATCGAATTACGGTCGATACAAAAAGTTCTTCTCTAGGTACATCTTATCAGACACCTCATTTGATAGAGGTATTATTTTCTCTAGGTACTCTTACGTTTTAAGTGATGACTCCATGACGTTTTTTTTATGAGCCTTTCATTAGTTTCTAAGTTCGCATAACTAACCAACATGAATACATGTAAAAAAAAATATCATTACTATTATTTTCTATTTATACAGCGATATAGGACCTCATACAATGAGGGGACCGCTACACCCTCTTATCTAAGTTACTTTTGCCAAAAAAAAGACATTTTCTATCATTTTCCAATATTCTAGATTTTCTACAAATTTTTTTGATGATTTTTTCAAATCGCACCTCTACGCCGCTACATAGCGTTTTGGCGGCGGGCACTCATCCTTGACATAGACTCACTTTTATCTATCTGTAGCATGTCTACAAACCTTTAGTTTCTCATCATCATCAAAGCCTTGTCCCAACTATGTCTAATAAATTTATATTCTATAACAATATAAGAAAACACGAAGTTAATTCTGTACATGATGTTTGTTTTCAATCCATATTTTGTTCGTCTCATAAGAGTTACAAGAAACCCATAACACTGTACACACTAATCCATTCAGTAGGCCTCTATAAAATGTTAAATTTCACAATCTACTTAGCTGAGACCTCAAACCCTACTAATAATACAGCCTTTAGTCTACGCATAAAACACTAAGTGTAGGAAACCAAATTACCTGCCCATTATCATGTTGACAACGAGTTTCATTTTTGCTCCATTTCCAACCTTTCCCAAGAAAAAAGACTTCTTTCCAAGGACATCGAAAGCAGGAATTACTTCATCATATAATGCCTGCGGTTTTGCAAACAGGATGGAAGATGACTTAAATAGTAATAACATGAATTTTTAGCCCATGAATCCTATTGTTAATATTACAAGAAAATATTAAGGGACAAGCCTATAAAGCACATATTACAAGAAAATTGACTGACTCAGGTTTATGGATTAAGCTACTGAAAGGAGGTCCAACACAATGTTCTCTGCAAAGGCATGGCAGAATGGAGTTCCATGCCTCGAAGACATTTGCGATGGAGGATTTCCATTTCGGTGGCAGTCTGATCATCATGAAAGGAGTGAAAGAAGAGATGCTCTGTGGATCAGGCAGTTAAATTATACATAATTATACGACAAGCTCATTACTAGGAAATCATAGGTGATTGTCACTCTTATTCAAATGGGTGTCAGCTGCCCTTTTGGACCATTGATGCAAGGAGATTCTCAGGACTCTCACAAGCCCAACTCTATTGTTTCAAGGCCATCTCCTCCACCAGTGGACCTTTACATACTCAACGCTAGAACAATTGGTGACCCAACATTCTTTGGGTTTGGTGGCTAGATTGACAACTCTACAACGCTGTGTACAAAGCTTTCTCAGGCTTTTCAGATGTTAGAGTGATTAGCAAAGAAGAATAAGAACTATTGGCGATGTTGATTGTAGTCTGCAAAACTGCTGAGTAAAATCTTAGCCAGTTCATTGTTGAGAGTGATTCTGCATGTGGGATCAGCGGGACTTATTTAAGAGCAAAGCCCCTTGGAGTGCCAATCTGCTGAACAAACTTAAGGACATTGCTTAGGGGATCATGGTTTCTTTTACTCATATCTCTCAAGTTGCTAACTAATACACCCAAAATGCCTAGGCGTTAAAAGGTGCGGCAAACTAACTACTTAACACCCCCGCTCAGATGGGACACCGCATGGACTCGAAGCACACGCTTGCATAAGACGCGGCAAGGGGCCTTTTTGCCCTGCACACATGCGCTCGCACACAAATAGTGGCATGGAGCCTTTTTTGCTCTGCGCGGATTCGAACCTGGGAGGTGTTGGCTCTGATACCATCTCAAGTTGCTAACCAATACACCCAAAATGCTTAGGCGTTAAAGCTGCAGCAAACTAACTACTTAACAATACCCTTCAGGGAGACTACGAAGATGCTGATGTTCTTATGAAACAGGGTTCTGTATTTTGGAAACCAGTTTACCCTATCAATGTAGCTTTTTCAGTGTGTTTATTTAGTGGCTCTTTCTTTGCTATTGTTGCCTGATTGAAGCAAATTAATCTACATCCCAATAAAGTAAAAGTCCAGCATCATCTGCCCCTATGGGAATGCTATCGTGCATAAGTGCTTATATGCATATACTGTTACAGCACCGCCCAACTCAACATGTTATTCTTCGCTTTGGCCCATGTACGCGCATGGGCACTTCCCAGGAGGTCACCCATCCCAGTATTACTCCCACGCGAGCACGCTTAACTCCGGATTTCTTATACGATCCGGGGTTGCACGGCTTTAAAACGCGTCATGTTTAGTTAACATGGCGTTTGACTTATAAGTCCAAGGTCATGACTTGGATATTTCCAATGTGGGCTAGCAGAAACTCATTGCTAGAAGCCTATGGTTGACACGCTACGCCCCTTGGTTAAGGGTGCCGCCCGGACCAAGTTTTCACTCTCCCCCCCACCAAAAATAGACCCGTCCTCAACTCTGGTACTAATTGTCACAACCCCACCCAACTTAGCATAATATTGTCCGCTTTAGCCCACGTACGTGCGCGAGGACTTCCCAGGTTGTCACCCATCCTAGCACTGCTCTTCTTTTTTTTTTTCCTGTTGAAGGGTTCCATCCCGATACTGCTCTCGCGCAAGCAAGCTTAACTCCAGAGTTCCTATGGGATTCGGAGCCACACGGCTTTAAAAAGTGTCATGTTGAGTTAACACGGGGTTCAATTATAAGCTCAGGATTAGAACTTGGATATTTCCGATGCGAGATAGCAGAGACTCACCGTTGGAAGCCCTTGGTTGACACGCTATGCAGCTATGCCCCATGGTTAAGGGTGCCACCCAGACCAAGTTTTCACATATATGCTAAAATCAGCATTAGATTTATCATTCAAACATGGTCATAAGTAACAAAGAGTAAATTGTCATTTTCTAGGGAAAAAAGGGAAAACGACTGGAAAGGAGAAAAACTCATTGGAACCGCTTTGACCACCAGTTGTGAGGTCTATTAGAAAATGTTAGAAGTGTTTTTGTAAATAGTCAAAATACAGTGTTAATTTGTAATTGTGCAAAAACAAAGTGTTTTATATAAAATTGTCCTTTTGAACTTAGTATCTACAGAAATAGATCCAAATACAATCAAAAGCTTTCCAAACTGTAAGGTACACATGGTTACATACTGCCTTACATGCCCTTTAGACGTGCATACTCTCTTACCTTCACCCCTGCAGCAAGAATGACCAGCTGCCCATCCTCAGCAGGCTTTTTGCTACCAGATACTGGAGCTTCAAGGAAATATCCACCTTTTTCTGTAATTGCCTACAGAAACTAGAGATCGTAAGTATGAGCATCTGATATGAAGGTATGCAAAAGCTTCTTTTACTTGCCAAAACTCTTCAATTTAACATGTAAACAAAGAGAAATTACAGGAAGTTATATATACTGGTAATCGTATATTAATACGTCCCTACATGTACACGCAAATGGTATTGCAGCATTGCACTCATAAAGGTAATTTGCAATGGCAATTACACCATCAAAAGAACACATAACAGAAGAGCGAACAACTAACTTTTGTTTAATATTTAATAATTTTTATTTCAGAATCAACATATCAAATAAATCTGAAACTCTTGCCTAAACTACATTATTCTAAATTTATAAGCGCAACAAATGTCAACTCTCATAGAACTCATCAGTAATATATTTGTAAGGATTGGCATTTGCATCTCTATGGGAGAAGCTGGGGAAATTGTAACCCTATGGAATTCCGCTGTACAGAATCTAGTTGATATTTGGATTGGAAAAGATAATCAGTATTATGTTTGCCTGAAGATTTCCAAAAAAAGGATGCAAATTGTGTTTAGCTACGATATATGGCCTTACAGATTACATAGATGCTCTGCAGAAAATTTTACAGCTCTCAAAAATGGACAGTCATGCACGCAGGAGGAGTTTGGTTGGGGGACGCTTCTAAAATGAAAAGACCGGAGTAAGATCACTACGAGTACGCAAAATTTATCAAGATCATGTGAATTTGATTGATCCACTACCTCATAAAGGCAAATTTATGTGGTCCAACAAGGAACAGTCATGGTCTATGCATAACTGGATAGGCACATATTATCATATTCATGATTCACCTGTTTCCCGCTAGTCTCCATCACGACTTTACGGATAGTTCGACACGATTATAGTCAATTCTGGTTGGATGAGGCAGCTAGCACAAGGAACCTGGTTCCCTTTCATTTGAAAATGCATGATGTGATTTGTAAATCCAAAGGTCTTACAAGGCTTATTATTCGTGCATGATGAAAGGAAATACTTGTTGAGGGGTGGCAGGTTTCAGTTGTCAAAAATGCTGGAAACTACAGTGTTAAAATGTTGGAAGACGAAGTATTTTGGTAATAGGAAGGAAAAAAAGCTGGCCACTATAGATGAACTGATGGCTTTAAAACAGAAAAGATGCATTTTTACGGCTGCCTTAATGCACTATGCCCAAATGGACACCTCTTCCATTGTTTTAATTCATTAGATGTTGTGTCTCGTCTTAGATCAAACAAGCCATATCAATAGGAGATGGTCCACGATTACCAATTTTTTGTAATTTGCAAACCCAATTTGCATCTATAGGTTACCATATTATTCCTGATGTTTTCCTCAAAGTTAATCATCCTTATGAACACTTGTTAAGAAGTTTGAAGAATCTCAAGGAAGTGGACTTTTTGAAATCCCAGCCCTTACATGAGAGCAGTTTCTAAGAAATGGCCCTTAGTCTTTAGATAAGTTACATGCTATTCAATTAAAATAGAATCCATATAAGGTCGTCAATTTAAAAAATGCTCCAATCAATTTTCAAAAATTAGCTGAGCACCCATCTAATCTGTACATCTTCAGTTTCTCTTACCATTAAATCATGCATATGTTCATGAATTCATGCTGTTCATTTAATGGCAATTACACAAGACATGGAGGCGGATTACAGAAAAAAAATTTAAGCTGTTGACGTGACAGAAAATTCTACCAACCTTCCATCATATTCCTAACTGCTGCCAAGAACCATATGATAACATTGAAACTTGTAGAAAGTTGTAAGCAAGAAGTCCTTTACAACCAATCTAAGAGATACTTTCATGAAGATTTTTAATGTAAAAGGAAAATGGAAATTTAATATCTGCTTGCCTACGACCATTTCCAGATATAGGATCCACCAGTCCTGGATACATGTTTGATTTGCACATCAAGGACCAATATTTCCAGTTTCATCGCTCTGTTTGTTGCAGACTTAAGGGAAATAACTCACACTTCCAGATAAGACATTCCAAACATCATGTACATTTCTTTCTTGGTAAGCACACAATGTTAAATATCACAACATAGTCACGCACAGACGTACAAAAGGAACTCTTTGATCATCTAAATGCTTAAATTAGAGTTTTTCTCCAGAAATCAATTGTACGCATATCAAAAGAAATTTTAAGGGAAAAAAACTGACTCAGTTTTGGAAAGCTTGATACATTACCCCATCAACGGAAGAATTACATAGCTAGTTAAACCGGAAAAAAGGTGCAACAGAAACTTCATTTACATCAGTAAGAAATCAGACCTCACTGATCTTTGATGAAGTATCAGCATCAACTGTTGACATGTCAATATAACCTTTTCCACTGCATATTTCTTCAAGCACACCATCTTTGTCAAAAACTACCTGAACAATTAAGGAAAAACATGTTTGGAGGGAATCCTGAAATGTAAAATGTAAGAAAAGATCATTTACTAATTTTCTGACCGAGAGAGCAGCAGAAGGATCAGACAACATTGCTATAGTGTATTTGCACTTCTTGATAACTGCTGCAGGGGTTTCTCCAACAGAGGCACCATGCTCTACAAGCTCATCACACTGCAAAACAAGTGCAGATTATGGGTAAGTTAAAAACAGACAATCTCTAATACCAGATATTTACTGCTGAAAGAGAAATGTGTTGTATAAAAGAGGATTACTCTATGCCAATAAAATAAAAAAAGAAAAAAGAAAAGAAAAGAGGATAACACTATATACTAATATATAAGATGAATCATAACAAAACATATATATATATATATGTATATACACACATAAGACGATGTCTCAAGAAAAATAGAAGTTAAATCTTCAAAGATAATTTAACATTATTTCATAGTGCTTCTATTCTATGTAATATGCATGCATTAAACTTTGCATGGTATGATTACTATCCTAAAAACTTTCTCCTCTCAATACAGGCTGCTTCTTTCCCATTTATTGCCAAAAGGTATAAACATGGCAATATAGCCAATTCTTGCATCTCCCCTGTAACTATTGTCTGTTCACTATAATTCTGTTCAGACCCTTGCAAGTTGGTTGCCCCTAACCACAAAGCTAATTACATGTAGCGTTCTGTGGAACCTCTCTCTCATTGTTTTCTCAAGTTATCCAAATGCATAACCACTAATCGAAAGGTAAAACCAAAGAAACACACAGGGCATTAAGGTTGTGTTCCCTCATAAGGTTTATAACTTTTTTTCCTATAATCATAAATATTAGTCAGTAGACTATATAAAAGAAAATCCCCTGACAAAGACATAACAAATTAAATTTAAGAAATAAATAAATAAAACAAATTCCCAATCATCATTATCATCTCGGCCTCATCCCATCAATTTAGGGTGGACCCCATATACCGTGCACAAAAGAGATGCAAAGAATAAACAACCCTTACTAATACTTCCTAAGAACATTGAATATTGCTTTTTAAAGTGTGTTTTAACAGACTGATTACAGATATGTGAAATTGTAAGCTAATAACTATTGTCTGTTCACTATAATCCTGTTTGGTTTTACCCAAAACAAACAAAAAAAAAAAAACAAAAACAAAAAATCCTGTTTGGAGTCTAGACTTTAGACCCATGCATGATGGTTGCCCTGCACTCTTAATATTTTTTTATTTTTGGGTAAAATCCTACGCTCACTTTGACCACAAATCTAATTACATGCAACTTTGTTTACCTGTAAATGATTATAATAAAGAATTATACGACTCCCACATGTTACTCTGGTTACCCAAATGCATTTGATGGGTACTAAAACCAATGGTTTCCACAGAAGGTACATAATTCTTTATAGATCATCATCATCATCTGAGCCCTAACCCCTATCCCATCAATTTTGGGTCAGCTCAACATGCTCTTCTCCAGATAGAAAGAAAGAATAACTAACTAATCCTTGCTAATACCTACTAATTACATCGTCTGAGAACGCTCTCTAAGTGTGTATTAAAGATAAATTGATCACCTGTGGATCAAATCCTGTTCATTTAGTCTGCAAATAGCATAAAAATCATTTCTTTTTAACAATAACAATCCATAGTCATCAGATCATTCATCAACAAAAAAAAAAAAAAAAACCACCATAAAGTGAGGAAAAGAAGAAAAAGAGCTAACCCTAGAGAGAGTCCTGTTCCAGACAGTGACTTTGAAGCCATGGCGAAGGAGATTGAGAGACATTGCCTTTCCCATTATCCCTAACCCTAGAAATCCCACCTCCATTTCTTCTTCTTCTTCTTCAAACACCACAAAGTCTCTCTCTTTTTCTCTTCTGCTCTCTCTCTCTCTCTCTCTCTCTCTCTCCCCTCTCAGTAGTAGCTGTTGATCTGAAACTACTTTTACTTTTACTTTACTGTTATTCTACTTCTTGTTTGATCGAGTGGTGAAGTGAAGACGCATTAAAAAAACTTCAATTTGCGGAGGTGGTCAGATTATTAGAAGTGAGTGATTTTGTTTGATATCGAAAGCATTGTTGCGTCTACGATAAAAAATGGACGGATCGATGTCATCCACGTCATCATCTTTTTTTTTTTTTTTTGCCGGCAATTTTGTGGGAGGGGAGTAGCTTTCGGAGTGTGAGACGAAATGACGAATCATCGAATCGTCGGAGGGTGGCCAACAGGAACTTGACACGCGTGAGTGGGACGGCTGATTGTTTTGTGGGTCTTGCACAAGATAAAATCTTGGAATTGGTTTGCCACTTCAACCCTACTAATCAAAAGTTTAGAACTAATGAGTGGGACCCATTTGTAGGTACCAAAAACTTAGACATCCACCCTCACAATTTGGACATGTTTGTGTAACCCCCTCTTTTTTTTCATTTAAATATAAATAAAAAGTGAAATATTTTTTTGGAGAAATTTTCCATCATATACTACAAATGCATTTTCACAATAAAAGCAAGAAAAAAAAAAAAAGAGGAAAAGAAGAAGAAAGCAGTTCAAGTTTTTTGCAAATTCTGCAAAGAGTATTTTCTACATGAGGTGTGGGAAAATGCTATTTATTCCATGGAAAAGGGAAAATCTCTCTAGTGAATGGTAGAACTAAAACGTAGGATTTGAGAGGGCCATTGTGAAAAAGAGATTTCATTTGGGGGGGGGGCGGCATTGTAAAAACTAATATTAAAATTCCAATTGTTCCAAAGGTCTTTTTTGGAATTTAGGGGGGCCATGGCCCCTACCAGTCCCCCTAGCTCCACCACTATCTCTGGTGGATACTATACAAACGTGATTTTCTTTCTTGAAGTGCCACTAAATTTGGGTTTAATTTTCTTCGGATGGTGCTTAATCATTTTTCTAGCAATGAATTGTTTAAAGGTTATTTTCTATTATCAACCTCTCACTTGAAAAGTTAATGGTAGTTAGCACTTTATCCTGTCACAAACTCACTTGAGTTTTTGCCTTTTCAATTGACCACCTCTACTTTTAAAAATCTCGGTGCGCTACCTGTTACTTCTAGTGAATGGCCAGCTTTCAATTGATTTTTTAAAAGTTTTGGTAAAGCAGCTTTCCATTGATTGATAAAATCCATAGTAAGTTTATCTTAAGAGGATACAAATTCTCAACTCTAGAATTCAGATTATATTTGAGTCAATAAAGCTACGGATGTATATTTATAGAAAAAAGAAAAACAAAAAAAAAAACTAGGTAGGGATGTATATAGGTTGGTCCATCGTAGACTCGGGTTTGGACCAAGACTATATTTAACTTTATAAAGTTGAACAGAGACCTGAATAAGCTGACCCATCTGGAAATCGCCAATGTTTAAAAGAAAAAAAAAATTTGTTTATTTGAAAAGGTTCAAATAAACAAAAATTATAGTTATACAAATTTTCAGATGGATGGGTAGTCTGGTGCGAACCTAAACTAGGACCTGATTTTCAATCGGATCCAAAAGCAGAAAAAATAAACTCCGAGTCATCAGGTTGAGTCATGTTTATTGTGTACACCCGTGGAAAATCAGTTTAGTGGGATTTCTTTCCTTTTCAGAGAGAAAAGAAAATTCTTACCCCATCGTACAGTGAAAAGATCACATACTTATCTTTTCACCGATTACACAAACGTGCCCTTAGGAAACTGAATAATCAAAGGTCCACTGGCAACCCAAGATAAGGTGAAAAGATTAATAAATTTAAATGGTTTTAATGAGGACTAAAAAACTCAATTTAAACTCAATCAAGTTAGAACTAAATAATTTCCATCTTTTTACAATAAAATGTTCCATGTTTCATCAACCCATCGAAAATTGGCCGTTCACTGTCAATCAAGGTGGTTAGCCAAGATTTTTAGAATGATTATGGAAGTTATTTAAAAAAATAAAAAACATTGAAGGTTATTAGAAATCTTTTTTTAAAAAAGAAGGTGAAGAAGGATAAAAGGGATTTTTACAAAATAATTAACCATAAACTCTAGTTAAATGGTTTTATGAAATGAAGCCAAAGTTGTTAAGTTTTTTTATTGACGAAACTACCCAAATTGACGATACCATCAACTTAGTTGACGATATCATCAAGTTGGCTGATGATATCAAAACACTAATTATCTTTCAAAAACACTTATCTTAAAAAAAAGGACTTTCTTACAACTTCTTCTTCTTATTCGATGGTCGACCCATACTTTGTTCGATTTCTTTTGATGGACTATTTTCATCATGGATCTTTCTTTTCTTTTTTTTTTTTTTGCTCTGTTTTGTGTGTGGGTTTCATCTAGTTTCTTTGGTATTTCTTTATTCCTTTCTTGAGATGTAAGTATTGTTATTGTTTATGTTATAGGATGTGATAGAATCGTGTTTGTATATAGTTGGTGTTTGGATGTTGCTTTTGGATGATATATATAGGGAAATGTTCATATGCATATTTCTCTCACCATAGGATGAGGAATACTTCCATTTTGGGGTCTTTTTAAGTACAAAAGACCCCACCCCCATGTATTTAAAAAGCCACTTTTGTACTTGAAAAGACCCAAAAATGAAAGTATCCATCACCCTA
Source organism: Persea americana (assembly GCA_029852735.1). NCBI lineage: Eukaryota > Viridiplantae > Streptophyta > Magnoliopsida > Laurales > Lauraceae > Persea > Persea americana. The sequence continues at coordinate 35,237,686 of CM056820.1, read as the reverse complement.
TGGTGAGGGATACTTCCATTTTAAGGTCTTTTCAAGTACAAAAGACCCCACATCATGTACTTGAAAAGTCACTTTTGTATTTGAAAAAAACCCCAAAATGGAAGCATCCCTCACCCTATGGTAAGGGAAAGATGCATATGAACATCCCCCTATATATATACTCATATATACACATATACATACATATATACACAAACATACATATATATACACATGTACATGTACGTACATGTATGTATTGGAATTGGCCTGTTGTATTTTCATTCCTATGCTTTCTTGATGGGTTATGAACCTCATTTTGGATTAGATTTCTATTTGTCATTCTTTACCCTAATAGATTTGGATCTTACTTGTGTGAATCTGTTAGTATTTTATGTTGGCTAATTCATGGGTTGGACAAAACTCTGGGTTCATTGAGTTGTATTTTCTATTGTATTTTAGAATTGACTGTGGTTGTGACGCCGATAGAGCCGAACCGAATTAACCCAGGTCCGATCGATTGGAGCCTCTGTTCGATCGATCGAACAGTAAATGCGCCCCAGTTAAATGGGCTCTCCGATCGATCGGATGCACTCTCCGATCGATTGGACAAGTGGCACAGAAACGAGAAACTCTCATATTCTATTGTGAATTGCTTTCCTCTTGAGACTATGTTTCCCAATTTGAGTCCTACGTGTGTACTAAGTTTAAGGCACGAATTTGGGGCTATATATTTAGAGTATTGCTCTCAACCCTAGACGACACACCTATCATTAATTTGAGTCAGAGAAATCCAAGAAAGAGATTATTCTCTGGAACTATTGAGAGATCGTTTTGAATAGCTGCTCTAGAAGGTTGTTGTTGCTTCTACTTTCTTGTAGAAGATAGTTCATCTTAACTGACAATGTGCGAGGAGATCAAGGAGAGCGAGGCACGATAAATATCGCGTTAGTGGATTCTTTACAAGAACAACTACAATTCTTAGGTCAAGATACAGACCAGGGTAAAGGAGCTCGTTAGTATGTCTTATAACTGTTCATGAACTCTTGATTTTTGATTTGTGGTTTTTCTCCTTGGATAGGATTTCCACACTAAATATTGTGTCTGCCTTCTTGTGGTTTGTGATTGATAGATAGCTAGTATTCTATTTGTTTAATTATTTCTGTTGTATGTTGATTGGTTAAATTAAAACTAGTATCTATTCTGATAGACCCTGCAAAAAGTTTCAGAATCTTAATTGAGTTTGATGTTCTTCCTCTGAATTTGTATATTGTATTTTTGTTTATAGTGAGAAATGAGGCTATCTTGCTCTCTTTTGGGCTATTTTCATCGGATTTAATGTAGTATACATTTCATACCTTCATTGAAGCCGACTAGCTCTATTTCTAACACCATCCTAGAAGAAGAAGTGGGTGTCTCTCTCATGATGCTTTCCAAAGACATCTCGATGAGAGATTTCATGAAAACTCCATTTGAGGAATTTGAAGACGGTAAGAGAGAATGAGACAGAGTATTAGAAGAGTAGGAAGAAGAAAAGATAAAATTGTGTCATAGAGGCAGGGATGAAGACTAGTGCAAAACATGCAAGAGGGTTTTGCTTCGATCTTATCATGCATTGGGTGAGTATGTGCAGGCCACAAAAAGATCAAAACCTAAAACCATTGAAGAAGACGAAGAAAAGTTGCAGAAAAATGACGATATCACCTGCTGATCATATCATCAATTGGGGTATTTTCAAAAAAAAAAAAAAAAGTACTAATAACTTTGTTGTCATTTCATTGTTTTGTTTACAAAACTATTTAAGAGGAGTTCAACCCTAATTATTTCGTACAAACCTCAAAAGAAAAACCTAGATTAGTTATAGGCAAAATCACCTTTTCGTCTGGACTCTGATTCAGCTCAGCTTATCATATATTGAAGTAAGGCTGCAAATGGCCCGGGTCAGGATCTTTCTATAGGAGACACATATCATCGGGGTGTTTACAAAGGCATATCAAGGCCCGGTCCAACTTTAGAAACACTGGTCCAGGCCAAAGCCCAACACGGGCCATTAAAGTTAGGCCCGAGGCTGCCATTTAATCAATTGGGCTGGACTGGACTGGGCTTTGAATCACTTTTATGGGCATCAGATCGCTAATTAAATTAAATTACATGCATTTCTTGCACAAGCCGGGCCAGACCGGGCTATGGGTTCCATCATTTAATCCAATCCCTGCCCAAAGCAGGCTAGGCCAGGATCGGGCTCGGGCTGGCCCGGCCCATGATCACCCCTAATGGAAGCTTGGGGATTCCAACCTTGCTTACTTCCAAGCGGGAAAGTGCACCAAAACTCTATGTAATTACTGGGCCTAATATTTCCAGAATAATGCAGCCCATGATCATGAGAGTCAGAATCTTCCCAGTACATTAGTAATAGAAGATAAGGCCCAACAGATTTTTTGTTAGGGATGATCATCTAAGCTGGCCTTCAGCCAGATATTGTCCAGGCCCATCCCATTCAGTTAACAGACTAGAAAATAGGCTCATTCTATCCCATTGCTTCCCCACAAATTGAGCCCAAAGAGAGGCCTGTCTCATGTACCATCTAAATCGATAGGTAGTTCCAGGTGTTTTTCCCCTATCCTCTTTTCTACTTGGCCACCATGCTAGCTGACAAAATGGAGGATTTCCTCATTTTAGAACTTCACTGATACAAAGAGATGCTCTTGAATTCTGAAACTCTGTGTCTCATGCTTGGCTTTTATCTCAGTTTATTTTCACCATACTGTCCGTTTCTTTAGCCTCTGCTTTTGGAATGGCATCTTCTGTCTTTTGGAATGTCCTAGCCATCCAATATTTGGCATTCTTATAGTAGATAAATGAGAGTTTATTCTTGTATCTCCTTCGTATGCAGACTGCCAAGAGCTAGGATTTTTATTTGAGGGGTGCGAACCTTAATAAGTAGTTTGGTTTCGAGGGAAAATTGATGATTTTTATGTAGATTTTGATGATAAACCCATAGTTTTTATTGGCTTTTTTGAAGCACATAGTGGTTTAACGGGTGCGATCGCAACCCCGTGGTTGTGCCTGGTCCGACCCTGAGTATGCCCATGAGTGGATTGCCCAGGGATTCAATGGGAAAGGCTAATTATAGGCCTGTGTATTCACGCACAAAAGAAAGGCTCAGATTCTTGTGTTTTATTTTTCAGGCCTGAAATGTGACTTTGGTTGAGCCTTTGGCTGTCTAGGTCTTGAAAGTTATAGCCGTAGTTGCCAATTTTATTTCGGTCGCCATTTCGGTCTAGCCTCCAAGATAGAATATTTCGATATTTCAGAATTTTGAAATAACTTTTTGGAATAATAAAAATTAAAAAATATATATACATATATGTAAAAACAGAAAAACAAAAGAAAAATATAAATTATGCATGTTTCTTGATGTGGATATTGTGAAAAAAAGAAGAAATTGGTGAAAATTATGCTACAAACCGAAATTGACCGGAATTCAAACCGAGATTTTTTTACCCCCATTTTATTTTGGCCGAATGACCGGTACGAAAAATTCTACTATGGTTGTAGCCCCCACATTATTTACTTGTAGAAGGTTTGATCTCCTTTTCCGAAGGAAGAGATATAAACCGTTCAATTGAAGAAAATGTGATTCATTCTTACAATGAAAATATTACTAAGTCTATTTTCCATACACAATTGGTCTAATTTTTTTGGCGATCTGGACTGTTCACTAGATGAGTAGTTTCCTCCCCCACAATTATATGAAGTTTCAGTCCAATTGGGCTGCTACCAGGCAAGGGGGTAAGGTGCATGGTGCGCTATAGGGCTGGGGACCAATAGATTGGATGGTGTGAAACATTGATCCTCCTCCTCTCCACATGGCCTCTTTCAGTCACCCATCCCATTCCACCTAACCACCCTACTTGACAAGAGGTGTGTGTTGGCCTCCAGTTGTGAAAAAATCGAAATCATTCTATGAAAAAAGTCATTATTTAGAGGGCCTCAGAGTTGTCCAAATTCTAACAAGCAGACAGAGGTCAATTTAATTTGGTCAAAATTTTACGATCAATTGGGAGGCTATAAAATTCATATGAATTTCAAACTTGGGCTAGCGGCAGATTGTGGGACTGAGTCACTGGGGATGTGGGTGTTGAGGGTGGGGGTGCAGGCGATGAAAGTTTTTGTAAAGGAATGTTTATTTCTTGCAAGAGAAGGGCGTTTTATGAGCGGTTTAGGTTTTAGGCGGCAGGCTCTGCTATGCACAAGATACATGATTTTTTTTATAACATTCTTTTCAATGTATTATGTGTATTAGGTCTTATAGTGCCTCAAAATTTCTCCTATGAAGATAGCACCATTACTTTGAATTCCACATATTATATATATTAAAGCAAATGGGGAGGTGGGTTGTGGAGGGTGCCATATCATCCCTAAAAAGTCTCTCATTTCAAAGAAATATAGAAGAAAAAGAATGCATGCTTTGAGGTTCATCCAATGATCCTTCCTCACTAATACATGAAATACTTATAAATGCATTTTGAATCTCCAAAATTTTCTCTCTAAGGCCTATAATATCTCTTTGAATTTCTAAAACCTCTCTTAATAGTAGAAAAGATTATCATCCAAATAGAGCACAAAAACAGAATCTATGACCCATTACGTAGGACTTGACCAATACATACTTTGAAGTGGGACCTACTAGATAAATATCATAATCAAGCTACTCGATAAGATATGATACTCATCTTCCATTATTTACATGCACATATGATTAAACTAACTATATGGGACTCATTGATACAAGGATAACGCTTCACTCATCCTACCATCGCATCTATTTTCTTGTGACCCACTAGACCCAATGCATCTACCTATTTATGGGATCCTATTATATGAATTATTTACCCTTCCACTCATATAAATAACTTTGTATATGTGACCTAATGTATGAAGATCCTATAAACCTTACGATACATTAAAAAAAAAAGCACTATAATAACCAAACAACTTGCCGAAACTAAGGGGATCTCATTTTTAGATTAACCATGTAATTTAATTATTTGTCAGCTATTTTTAACATTTGGATCAACTTAGATGGGTAAGGTTTTTTTCATCTATCAAAATTTTTTTAACGAACTTTTTATATCCTCGCACAACTTAGATTGGTATGGTTTTTAGTCGTCTGCCTTTCTTTTTAACGTAAATTTTATATCCTAGGCACCTTTTGTCATCGATAGGTGTAACATTTTAATGCCTTTTTTTCTCTCCAATTATTTATACTAATATAAAATAAAATATATCTAATTTTAATAAAATGAAAATTATTTTTATTATGCCCAGGCTAAGCACGAGCGTTTGTTGCTTGTTTTAAAATAGGTGGATCCACTGGGGGGGCCTCAAGAATGGGCCTGGATTTAGAAATTGGATTCTCTATTCAAGATAATGTACAAAAGAATTTTTAAATTTTTACAAAATAACCATCATCCTTTTTGTATTTACGACAAAAGTATGTTGCGTTGTTTTTTTTTTTTTTTTGTGGTAAAGGAAGCCTATTGCATTTAAAAGAGTTTTATGGAATTAGGGCTTGTTTGTTTGTATTAAAATACATAAGAATTGAATATATGAAGTTCATGCCATAAGTGGTTAAAAATGAAAAATCAAAGACGGATTTTTAAAAGTGAGCACCATATAACCTTTCCTTTCGGGTCAAAAGATCATTTTCCATCTTCTTTTGGTACTACTTCTCTAGAAGGAAAGATTATTTGATGCACATGTTTAAAAACTCATCTTCTTTTTCTTTTTATTTTAATTTTTAACCACTTATGAAATGAATCCTATAAATTCAATTGCTATGTACGTATTATAGTGCAAACCAACATGCGCTTAGTGCTTTGAGATTTTCCATCATATAGAAAGTAGATTAGGTGGCTCTCTCCAAATGAGAGGCACAAACAAGCCCTTAGCACCTATCCATGCATAAATGAGGATTTGATTTAGAGAAACCCAGAATTGCCGGACAGTGGATCCACAGTGGAGCATTAGGGGCCATTTGTTTGGTGTGAAAACATTTCAGATGCCTAAGAAATTAAACTCACCAAAAGAGTGTCAAACAGTTTCCATCTCTGGATAATCAAACTGTTATTCAATGGTCCTTCCAATTTTATTTTTTTTAAATGGTAATCAATGTGGGCCCCTCAAGGTCATCCCAAACGTGATGTCAGGGTAGGGGGACCTATTCTTCAATCGGATGAGATTATGGGATCATGGGCTGGGTCCCATGATTGTGATATGATTGGACAAAAAACCACACCCAACCATGAGTCATAAATAGACCGAGACGAATACAATGGCTCTAGGCCGACCGAGTATCACATCCTTAGTTATAACGAAGAAAAATGGAATTCATTTGATAATGCTTGGCACTTTCCCTGTCTCTTTCAAGAGGGTGCTCTTGTCCAGCAAACTCGGCTCATTGGTCTTACCATTGTTGAGATCATAATTATGGTTGAGCTCTTAGCCTCACCATAAAACTATTGTTGTACTGTTTCCTATCACCTATTAAAGCCTAGTAGGTTAGGTGTTCGATTCATGAGACACGCGTTTTGTGAGTTCGGAGCAAAAGTCGCGGCGAGTATTCCGTTAAGGAAGGGATTGTTGAAATCAATGTCCACCCTCTCTCAAATATTAATTATTTATAAAGCTGGGACTATTAAGTATTATCCCTTTGACATTTATCTGATCTAAAACAAAGAGATAAATTCTTACAAAAATAAAATAAAAATAGAATAAAAGTACTTATTCACCTTCTTCCCATTGACCTTTTATTCCATGGTCTATTTCTTTAGCAAGATTCTAATGAGATTGTCATGCTAGGAATTTTTTACATTGATAGTACAGTTTATTTCCTTACATTTAGATGAAACTAGATTGCAACAAACAAGTATAAAAAAGCGACACGGATCACACGGTTTTCGGTGATACTTCTGCAGCAGTTGGAATGTACAAACACATCCTTAGGACAAGCTCGGTAGATGGTGTGAGGATTCCCACAAAATTTGTAGATTTGAGAATTTCTCACTAACGCGGATTTGAAGATTTCTCATTGAATATTTGTATAGCAGAAGATTTCACATTAATATCAGTGCATATTAGTACGTATGGTAGAAGAAAATCAATGTTGAAGTGTAAATCCACAAAGTGAGGATTACTAAATCTTATAGGGGAGGGTTGGACTTAGAAATCCTTGGGAATTTACAACTTCCAAATAGAGAATTTTCAAATCCTCAAGAAAAACTGATGAGGTATCCTTGAGAATTTGGTTGCCAAACTTGGTCTTAGATAAAAGATGCCATTAAATAGACTCAGTTACTGATAAAAAAAATTAATAGACTTTATTTTAACAGCTTGGATCCTAAAGCCCTCTTCTATGTTCACAGTAAAGAGAACCAAAAACCTGTTAGATGTCCTATTTTATAAAACATCTTAAGAGTTATGTCCTACTTAGCCAGAGAAGACCCTGTTCCAATAAAGTCTAGATCGAGGAACCTTCCCTCTGAGTTATATGTATGCAAACCATCACTCGGATTAAGAAGATCCAAACAAGCCGTCCAAACAGGCTTTGTCACGACCCGGGCCCGAGATTAGGGTTACCACGGCCAAACCCCGAGTCGCGATTACCATACTTACTCCCGTAAACCTCGTATCACCGAAGCCCATACGAGATTTACAAGGGATCTTATATATACCTGTCAGATGTACATTTTTGTGGAAATATATACATACATTGACATCCAACTTTAATATGTACAAGTCCTTTACATACAGTAAAGTTTACTTACACATCTCATTTCCTATTGAAATCAACCATGCATATTCAAATACAATGCATGTGATTACTATTTATATCAAAATGAATTTATTCAAAATGTTCATAAAACTTGCTAAACCGGTCACCTCCGATTTACATCCACTCATTCAATCCTCCTGGAGGAACCGGATTGGTCTCCTCCGTTGGCGGCGCGGTCTCTGAGCCACTGGAACGGGCAACTTGGCCTGTAATGTCATCAATAACACTGTGAACACGACGGTTCAACAATGTATACACAATTCTATGATAATCACATGTTTAGCAATTTTAAACAATTTATATCAATTCAATTCAATGCATATAGTTCTTCCCTGAAGGAAGCATGCAATTCATGTAGTTCTCCCCTGAAGGAAGCATTCAATTCATTATGTATACTTTATCAAGTATCTTTTTGTTGTCCTCTGGCAGAGGCGGAAGGGCGCACCATTCACAACCCAGCCTTTTAAGGACTCATTTCATTTCAATATTACTCACTTTATTATTTGGCTTTTCAAATGTGTGGGATTTACCAGTGTCTTGATCAGAGATCACCGGCATCACCACGGAGCTCCGGAACGCTCCATCTACTGCAGCAGACTTAATCTTTAATTCATTACAATGTTTGTTCACTTCAGTTCTTTTCTTTTCATTTCATTGCATTTCATTTCATTAATTCAACACATTATTCAATGGCAGCTCAACAAGGAGCATAACAGTAGTAGACGAGAGAGGACAAACCAACTCAAGTCAGAAATAATTAAATTTCTTAAAACAACATTCGGGTGAAACGTTCATTATGCAATGTAGGTGTTATTTTAGATGACATCACTTTATAGTGAAATTTACATTCACATAAGTTTAGCTAACACCCATGAAGGTTTAGGAAAAATATCAGAAAGCAAGTCTGATATCCCCTCAATTTCGGTCACCTAGTCAGTTACCTAGCGGTTAGCCGCATTACGGATTTCGGCTGACCGAACTACATTCGGTCAGCTTTCTAGAATTCCATAAACGATAGTTCACTTTGCTCAATTCGGTCACCTGTTCGGTCACTTACTTGGTTGACCGAAATTCAAATTTCAGTTAGCCGAATTTCTTTCGGTCAGCTTATGGTCCGTTTTCCAGAAGCTCAACTTCTGATGGAAAAACCCTGACAAGATTTTCAGTTACCTTGCGGTCAACCCTCGGTTAGCCGAACTCACAATGTCGGCTAGCCGAACTATGTCGGTCAGCTTACGGTCAGGTGTCAGGCTGACCGAATTGTGCCCAGAAGTTCAGAAAATTCTGAACTGAATTTTCTGGAACGGAACTCCTTGAGTTCTAACAAGTCGATTAACATCTGAATTCAATATAATTGAGTACACTTGCCTTGTTTGGAGACTAATCAGCAATAATTCCTTTGTCTAGCTTGAACCCAAGATGAAATCCTCAAGCCAAACCTTCTTCTGAACCTAAAACCCAAAATCAATCCACAAAAAAGAATTCTTAGGAATTCTTTGGGCCATAACCATTCTATCTCAATAAATAAAACCTGAAAGTGCTGAATTCAACTCAAACACTTACTTGTAATCTCCTTGGCGGGAGTTCTTGAGATCTTCTCGAGCTTGAAACTCTAAGAAATCAAGAAAAGAGATGAAGAAGATGATGGTGAAGATGGAGTCCTCTTCACTCACTTGTCAAGCCTCTAATTCGCCGCTCAATGAAGAGAAATTGGAAGAAAGAAGAAGAAGAGAAAGAAAGAGAAAGAAAGAGAGATCTACTGGGATGAAGGAATGAACTCAAATGAGTTCATCCTCATCTTATAAGCCCTCAACTGCATTTTAGCCCCTCTCCTTTCCACTATTTACAATTTGAGTCAAATGACATGTCATTTGAACCAATTCCCACTGAATGGAATCGCTATATTTACGGAAGTTAACGTACTCTTCGAGATACACGTGCGAGTATCAAGAGTTTCCGTATTCAACGAAATACGCGTAATTTCGTATTTACGAAAAAGTCCTTGCATTACCCGATTTAGCCTAAAACCATTTCAATTCATTCATACTATTCGCTACTCTTTTCCTTAAGCTCAAATTGCCCATTTGAGCCAACTATTATATCATTTCAGCCATTAATCAACATTAATTCAATAAGACATGTTGATTTAGCATTAATCCCGATTAATTAGAGTTAATATTAATTAACTCGGAACAGGGTGTTACAGGCTTCCTTGCATTGACTTAAGCTAAATATGCCCCAGCTATTCTCCACGCGGTCCCTATTCACTGCTGTGGACTTTCTTTTCGTGTGCGTGGGGCAGTCTTTTGGATCTCAGCTCGCTTGATTGTACAAAAAAAAATGAAAAGAAAAAAGGCTAAGTAGGCCGAACTATTCTTAATGTCCATTTGAAAAACAGGAAGAGAAGTGACCACTACCTTGATAGAAGATAGCTTTAAGAACCACATCTTGTATTCTATTAAGAACCAAACTCTTCTATTTCATCCAGAAGCTAATGACTTCGTTAATTGTTTGACTAACTCTTGGGGAAAATAGTTTAGGGAAAAGTAAAAAAATCCTTAACGCGTAAAACAAGTGTCCTCTAGTGTCATTACAAAGGGAAATTTGTTCCAAGACCAACTTCATAGGATGTGACTGCATTCCAACCTCTTTATGAAAAAGACTATACTAAAGCATGCGTCAAATCTTTCTACTGATTTCTTGTCCTTCATCATAGTACTGATGCCTGCAATGGTGAGGGAATTGGAGAGGTTGCATGTTGTAGAAGAGCGACCGGTACCGTCTTTCTTCCTAGGCCCCATCCTTGGTAATTAAGTGATAAGACTGATTGGTTTCTGTTGTATCATGAGATACAAGTTGGTCCTTGATTCAGTAAAGGAAGCTTCTGATGGAACCCACCAAAGTGTGTTAGGTTATACTCTTAATATTTTCCATCTGCATACCATTCGGCTTTAACTATCTGACCGTCATCCACCGTTCCCTGCATATTTAGGAGAGATAGGACAATTGTGGTAACCTCTTTTCCAGTGTGCATTGTGGTCTGCAATATAACAGTTTGGTCATGAAAAATGGGTACGACATGTACAGATCTTATAAAGCCGAGTATATAATGGAAATACTTTCCAATACTCTCTTTCGTATTGAGCCAACTCCTCCGTACTCCCCTTTGTATTGAAGCCGGTCTGCATATTTTGGTGACACGTATATATATTTTTTCACAGAGTTGTTCCTCTGTAACTGTGCATGCAGCTGACCTCTTCAGCACTTAGGAGTTCATACGCCTATAATAAGTGGTCATGTGGAACTACCCGATTTTTCGGCTCAACTAACTATTGAATAGGACCTAATCAAGTTCTTCTTGGGAGAATTTAATACATTAATGAGTCAAGTCAAGCAAATAGATTTTGTTTAATGACTCAAGTCAAGCAAATAGATTTTGTTTTTTCTCCCAAAGACAAGATGAGAGTTAAGGCCGCGAGAGTTTTAAATTGATGTTGATCCTCATGGCAGGTAGAAGGCATTATCTTGGGTGGTTCTCACTTAGGATACTATCAATAAAGAATTTTAGTCTTTGATCCTAGTTTTCCATGCAGTACACTCTCTGATAATGCATCTGGTGATCGCAATAGGAGTGGGTTTGAGCCTTGAGGTGGGCATGGGTTTTAAAATTCTGACCTGAGTTGGGTTCAAGATGGTTCTGATTTTGGTTCCGTCCATCCATGATGTATGTTTTCATAAATGGATTACAACCATGGTTTTAAAGTATAATATTAGACCCGTATCAGTTTGGCAAACTACTAGTACTTCTAGATGATATTGGTCACATGTTATCAATATAGTCAGGTGCTGGTGTCATTTAAAAAAAAAAAAAAGAAATTCCAAAATAAGTGTGAAAAGTCAAGAAAAATGAAAAATCCTAGAATGTGTGCTTTCACAGAGTACTCACGGTCCAACTTTCCCTGGCTATTATACGCTTCCCGTGTAATAGATCTCCAAAACTCCATTATAGAGCCCATATAATGATAATTTGGACTATTCAAAATGAATATCATCCCCTCTTGTGATATGTTCTTAAGCTTCAGTTTAACAGGAGTAGGTTCCATCGTAAAATTGAAAACATAACTAGGCGCTGTGTCATTAATCACGTTTCAGCCGTGCTAATTGAAATGTTGACCCACTCCCATTGGACTGATATTTGATGACATTGCCGGAGGGGATGACATTCATCTAGAATGATTCATATTATTATTATGCAGGCCCCATGTGGAATCCAAGAAACCTATTATAGGAAAAGCGCATAATAGCTGTGATGTTGTCCTGACTCTTCTTAGAGACCATTTGTTCCCCTTTTGTGTGCCTATCACTATCAGTCCTTTGGCTAGACATTACATTCCATGTAATTTTCAACACTTTAATAGGATAAATCTATTTACTTGTTTTTTTAAGCATAATGATATATAAATTTTGTGTCATTAGTATGTGCTCACTCTTTTGTCGGGCTGATATGGATGCATGACAATCAAAAGAGATAAGAAATAGATGGATTAGCTTGTAACTTAGGGGTGTCCTCAATATAAGTTTGGCCAGATGAACTTAGCCATAGATTTTAATTCTTCAAAGTTTAATGGCTACAAATCAGGCAAATTTATTGTAACAAAATCAAGGAACAGTGTCAATTCAAGTAAGGTTGAGTATTTCTGAATACATTTCGGTTGACAGGCCTAGCCTATGTGAAAAATGCACGGCATCAAGGGAATTATGGTGATCAATTTGTATATTCGATCTCTTTATTTTCTTTTGTTACATGGAGAAGCTATTAATTCATTATATGCAAATTGTTTTTTGGGACAGTGGCTAAAGACTTTCATCTTCCAAAGTGATGGGTGAGTGGTTTAAATTTTGAGTCTCAGTTATTACCTTTTCTAATACCTCTCACTACCATATACAATTGTTATTGGGCGTATCAGCCAATACACAGGCCATGCCTTTATTATAATGTGTAGGTGTTACATTGGGAGGTCTTGCATTTGAATCCCGCCTCCTTCCTCTTTGCATATGTGAGTTTTTATTACCTCACATGTTTGAGTTGTGTTTATTCTTCTTGCATGTGTGAGTTTCCATCACCTTTCTATCACCTTATATGTGTGAGTTGTGTTTATGTCTCCTCCCATATGTGGGTTTTCATCACCTCACATGTGTGAGTTGTGTCCGTCTCCTCGTATGTATGAATTTTCATCACTCCACATATGTGAGTTGTGTCTATCTCTCCTATCATGTGTGAGTTCCCATCACCTTACATGTGTGAGTTGTCTTATGAGTCTTAGGGTTCAGCCCCTTCGTTGTGTCACAAAAAAATAAAAAAATAAAAAATAAAAAAATGTAGGTGTTACATACCGATAAGATCGATAAATTAAGGAAAGATGGAAAATCATGAATACCCAACCATTACACTAAATCAAATCCTGAGAATGCCAGGGTCTCACTTGCATAAACACATTACATCCTCACTCCTCACGCCTCCTTCATTAGAACCAGTTTTACCATGAATTCCTGGGAGTTTAATTCTATGAAAACAAATGGGCTCTTTTTAAGGTGGCTTCACTGATACACAAGTAATACATGTATTTCATTTATATATACCATATTAAAGTTGAGGATCGAGGGACTAATTTTGACGGTAAGTTCTGATTTTGACAGGATGTTATACTCGGGTTCTACAACTAGCTTTCTCCTCCCTCTTTTCACATGTAATCATAACCACTCAAGTCCTTTTCTCACTTTTCACTCTTAGCAACAACTTCATTTCCATTCCAAATCTTATTTTCCTCTTTTCTTTCTACCCCACTTCTTTTAGCCCATTTTTACTCTACCAACTCTTAGATTGAGAAAAGAGGCTAACTCTCATAATCTTCTATTTTTTCATTCTCTTTTTAAAATTTTATATTCTATCTAAACCAAATTGTTGTCAATAAGTGTTTGAGGGTGATTTTGTGTGATCTATATTATTTTAACAGATCATAAAATAGATTTTGGTAAAGATGCTTGTGCTTAACACAGGTTATTCTGCTAGTTTATTAGTGTCACATGATGATATGGGGGATGCACTGATGATACTCATTTCCCCTATGACCCCGAGTCTGGGTTTTGGCCGTCGGGTGAAAATCCTATAAGTATCAGCCATGCACAAATACAGTACAAATCTAATCTATTGACTTTTAAAACCTTAATTACAACCCATCTAGATTTTGGAAGGAATGGTTAGGTTGAGAAACTTAATACATGTGGCTGCTAGTCGAAATGATCTCACAAGTTAAACTATAACTGGGTTATTTTGTTCCTAGTTCAACAACTGATTTGTAAGGGTTGGTTGATTGACTTTTTATTTTTATTTTTTATTTTTTACATTTTGAACAGAGCATATATAATCCAAATTCATCTGATTTGACAAAGCATTTTATTTTTTTGTTCAATATATATTTAATTATTTGCAGGATCTGTGAGCCTAATTCAACCATTTGATAAAGACATCTTTAGTGTATCTTCCACTATTACATCACTTTAAATGAAATTGTCAAAGCCAATGTGTTGAAATAATGGAATAGGAGTTTTATTCATATGACCTCTTCCAATTTTCTATAGCAGGAAGGAACTCGTCTATATAAGGAAGGCTTTTTCTAAGAACAAAATCTTATTTAAACAAAACCAAGGCACTTGACCAAATCCAGCTACCACACAAGAAAATCATCAACCCATTCAACATCACTCACTACAACACTCTTTAGCAAGAGCATGCCAAGCCCCATATAAAGTCTCTAGGGAATAATTAATATTAACTTCTAAAATTTTTTTTGCCAAAGGGATAAGACTTTATGATAATAGGGCTGATAGTCCATTCATCAACACTGTTAAGAGATAGATATGATAACTTTGAGCGCATCAAAAGAAATAAATCTAAACTTTGGATAAGCCTCTGGATGCAAGATGGATCGCTTGGGCTTCTGCTTCTTTGTCCAAGAATATTTTAAGTTCCCTAACCTAACCTGTGGCAATTAAAGACCCATTAAATTCCGTAATAAAATTGTTGTACGTGTGTGCACGAAAGCGTGAAACACCGTGATGGACAATCAACACGCCACACAAGAAGAGAGGAAATCAAATACATTTAGATTTACGTAATTGCCTACGTCTACGAGAAAGAAACTTGACTTTCATTTTCTTCACTATGCGTCTCTTCACACGTAGAGGTCTAGGATTACAAATTACATTAATATACAATTCACACTTTCTTAGCTCCTAAAAAACACCTAGTACAATTATCAAAATACCCATGACCCTGGACCCACTTGGTCTGAACCCTTGCCCAACAAAAACCAAAGGCAGATATATCATTGGACACATTAAAAGTTGCTTCAAATTAAGAAAGGCATTTTAAACTATGATGATAAAATAATATGCAAGTTCAATACTTCCAATATGAGCAACCCATGATCTGGTTATTCCAAATAAAATAAAACTGTTTTCAACCTAATCCATGAACAAGAACAAATCAATAATCGAATTGGTAAATGAATTCAACCGTGAATTAGTCGAAAGAATTAGTTAATTAACAGTTTGGACTTAATTAATATGAACTAGATGACCAGAAGTCACCTTTCAATTTTCTTGGAACATCATGTGTGTGGATTTCTTGATTGAGTTCATACTACAATATTTTCTTATTAGGACTTCGAATAATGTGGTGTTAAACAAACAATCTCACTAGAGGTAGTGTAAAAAAAGGAATAATCATGAACTCGATCGAGGGAAGTTGCTTAACTGCCCATGCAGACGGAAATAATGACCACGACACATATATACGCGGTTTAGGGACTGGATATCACCTCCTTGCTCTCCTGAATTTAAACTTCTAGAACTGGTTTTAGTGTCCACGAGGCTACATGAAATAGTGGTCCTTGGGACTCAACAGTTAGGATTAAATGGGCAGATTGAAAATGAACAAATGAATAACATCAACCAACAAATTAAAATATATATATAGAGAGCAAGGCTCTCCTAAGCTCAAGCTTAGGATAAAATCTTGTAAGCTTTTGCTTGTGGGGCCCACCTTTGGTCCATCCAAATGGACCATACACATGAACCCTCTAAATTGGACATGTCCACTAATTTTCAGTTAGATCCAAATTTACTGGACCGTTGGATTGACTATATATCGATTTGAATGGCCTATTGACCATTAAACTTTTGGGCTCATATGGAGATAATAGAAATCACGGTTGGAGTTGATTTTTTACAGAGAGGAAGATCATAGGGAGTCCTTGAAATCCCCCCCCCCCCCCCCCCCCCCCCACCCTCATCCCTATGTGGGTTCTCAGGTGGACCCCACCATACACTTGAGCTTACCTTATCCTGAGCTTGAGCTTAGGAAAGCTAGCCCCATATATATATATATATATATATTTAGGAGGGTCTTCTTATGCATACTTTCCTCACCATTTTGGTGAGGGACACTTCCATCATGTGAAGTTTTCAAGTACAAAGCACATTTTTTAGTACATAGGGTGAGGTACTTTGTACTTGAAAATTTTCCATAATAGAAGTGTCCCTCACCAAAATGGTGAGGAAAGTATGCATAAGAAGACCCCCCATATTTATATATATATATATATATATTGTGGCTCATTGATCCACTGGCAATAAGGAAGGTGGGACATGTACATGATGATCAAGATCATCAGTTATGGCTTTGATTAGTGATTTTTCTTTTCTTCCTGGTTCTTTTGACGTGGAGGTGGAGCATGTAGAAAGAAAATACAAGTCAGAACATACATAGAATATATACATACATATGTTATATATATATATAGGGGAATGTTCATATGCATCTTTTCCTCACCATAGGGTGAGGGACACTTCCCTTTTTGCACAAGAAGACACGGAAAATATACCTTTCCTCGTCTTCTTGTGCAAAAAGGAAAGTGTTCCTCACCCTATGGTGAGGGAAAGATGCATATGAACATTCCCCATATATATATATATATATATATAGAGAGAGAGAGAGAGAGAGGAGAGAGAGAAGAATTTTTATCTAGGTTTTGAATGTGAAGATGTCTTATGATCTGCTGTCATAAATGACTAGACATATATCCTTCTTTTTACCATCTCAGAAAGAAGTACGGTCATATTTTGAAAATATCAAAATATCTACATGAAATTATATTTTCAAATAATATTATGAGATTTTTAAAATATAGCAGAACATTTACAACATTCTAACAAAAATTAGCAACATTATTTGTTAAAATTACATAAAATTTTAACAAATATGCATATTTAATCTCTATCTTTCGTGTTTATAACTATTTAGAAAATAATTTTAGATCCTTCACTCGTCAGTTGCTTCGGGTATCCTTCACCCCTCACTTCTTTAATAATCCTTTAAAGTGCTTATCAAATCATGAATCCCTCCCTATCCCATTTCAATGTATTTTATGGGAATCAACCGGCCCCAACAGTGGGAAAAGCCCTAACAGTGAGATTTTCTTTCACTATCAGAGAAATTAAGCAGATTCGCATCTGGATGGCCAAGTCGGCATGTCCTCCAAACCACCTGTCCTTAGCTTGGGGGGACCACTTCATGCGGTAATCAACAACTCTGGAATATCAGGTATTGTTTGTAACTCTGGAAACTTTCAGTCAAACAACAATTGCAGACAATCCGAACCGGCTAACCCTGTGCAGCATTGTGAACATCAGGTATACATCCCACCACCAATTGATACTTCTTTGTCTCTTCTCCTTGTGATATCCGTCTTTGGGTAAGTAAATTTGAACCGTTCAATCCATCTAAGTCCTATGATTAGTAAGGATTGTATAGGGCCCTCTTTGTTTGCATTAAGATACATAGGAAATTGAATACATAAGAATTCATGGTATATGAAATCATACCAAAAAATCATTAAAGAGATGACGGGGTGAAGGAAATAAGGTGAAGATACAGATAGGACGTTCACTTTCTTATTAAATAAGTAAAGATTGTGGCTGGGTATTCATTAATTCACCTTTTATCTTCATTTTTAATCACTTATGGTATGAGTCATATTTATTGAATTGTTATGTATTCTAATGCAATTAAACAAGCTCAGATTCCAAAAGAGTCAACCTTGCACCTCTATAATAATCTTTAGGTGGAACGAACTTGCCCTTGAATTTCTTTATATTCAATTCCTATGTATCTCCTGCAAAGGGAGTTTAAAACAAATCTAACCATGAATATGGATTCGATTGGATGGATGGTTGGTTGGGAGATTTGTCAATTCCCTTTTCTTTTTGGAGGCATAGGCCCAACCATGAGAAGACTGGGCTGCTTTTAATCCAAAAGAAATGGGCCTAGCCTAGGATTGGCTTTGATTTCATGTCACGAGCAGATCAGCGGACCCTGCTTTTCACAATACAGAGAAAGTGCACTCAATTGAAAAGAACGGTCATGCGGAGTGCATGGTCCCAAACTCAAGTCTTTGCCAACATCAACATCCTGGCATAATGGAACGTGTACATCAATTCCAACCTTCTGTAGCATCCATGAATTGGCAATAATCTTTGTTATGTCTATTCATTAACTAAATGGTTAACGTAATTGACCCTTCTCTAGATGTTGGTTCATGTCCTGAGTTGTGACATACAAAATATAGTACACCATATAATATGTTTGGATATTTGAATTTCAGACGAGCCAAAGATTGGCCACTCATTAATAAGTAGAGCTGTTGAAAAGTATTTTTGCTGCCACTGCTAATGCTGCACAGTTTTGCTCGGATTGATTAGCAGAAAAAGAAATTTATATGCTGTCAATGCCAAACGATCAAGAATTCGAATCTCAGGAGGAATGACTTGTCACTTAAAGTCGAATAGTATTTCCATTGCATCTACTAATTCCAATAAGTTTTTGGTTAGTGGAGAGAATTTAATAAACCCCCATCAGTTGGATATTTGAATATCACAAGAACCAATCAATAAACTAACCACCAATGACCGTTGCTGCTTGTACAATGAGATACATTCAATCTTGCAAGATTTTACGTTGGCTAATTCCTTGGGTAATGGACAAAACCGAGACTCTTTATGATGTAAGTTTGATTAGAAAATGACTGCCCAAGATCGTCATTGAAGAAATTCGTTTAGTTCTGGAACTGACATTGGTCGCTCGAACGATCCCTTCACAGAATACTCTTCGCTCAAGCCACTCTCCCCTTCGCTTGAGCCAACTCTCAAGACTGAAGACAGTAGGCTATTCGCTCGAGCGAAGTGATCTACCGCTCGAGCGAACCCAACACAAAAGCTCTTTCGCTCGACCCAATCTATTGTTCGCTCGAGCCAAGGTCTAAAGTTCAAAAGCTCTAAGACAGAGGCTTGTTCGCTCGAGCGGACCTGGGCGCCAAATTAGAAACCTGTCCAGATTTCTCTCCTGATTTGTTTCAAGTTTGTATTGCCGATCCTAATCAAATTATAACACTTGAGGCATGAAATTAGGCTTATAAAAAGCATTTATCTCTTTATTCAACCTCACCTCTCTAACAAGGAAAATTCCCAAGGAGAACTTGAGAGATCCATCTTCCTCCAGGGCAATCATCTACAGTGCTGAAGATCAAAGCTTTAGATTCATATTCCATTCTACTCCTCTAAAGTAGAGACACCTTGAAGATAGCTTTGAGGAATTCAGTTCAAGCACGGTGAATGTGTACGGCGAGCAGTCAGCAAGATCACGCAGTCCCTAGGTTGAGTTACGACTGGGAAGAGTTGTAAGTTACTTGTAACTTTCTTTCATATAGTGCTTAGTTGTGGGTTGGCCTAGACGATAAGGCTCGTGGTTTTTTACCGAATAGAGTTTTCCACGTATAAATCATGTGTCATTCTCGTTATGTGAATTGTTTCTTTTTAATCGGATCTAGCGTTAATAATTAGTTAAATCGCTGTGATTGAAATTTAGTAAAGATCTGTTGGTTGGACCTGAGCCACTCTTAAAGGCCGAATTTTCAAATCTGTTGGGCCACAATGCCCCATCGATCATTGAATTAGAGATGTTGAACTCTCACCTCTCCCTGGTTTCTCTTCCCTCTCGTCGTTTGTAAGAATTTCAATATAAATATGAGACGGTAGTTTTCATTTTGTTTGCTTGCCTGATAGAGAGCCCTCTAGGCAGAAAAAAGGAGAGAGAGATGGCTGGAGGAGGTGAAGCGAAGGGAATTTCGTTGGAGTATACACCAACTTGGGTTGTAGCTGTCGTCTGCTCTGTTATTGTTTTTATTTCATTCTTTCTCGAAAGGATTCTTCACTATCTTGGCAAGGCATATACACCCACCCCTCTCTTTATATCTATCTATCTATGTATCTGTCTATCTATATAATCATTTGGTTCTGTGTATTGTCTCTCCTGCAGCTTCTAAAGAGGAAGAACCAAAAGCCTCTCTTCGAAGCCTTACAGAAAGTCAAAGAAGGTTAAAATGAAAAAATATCCTTGCAGCTATCTTCTTTGCTCTAGATATAGTAAAAAATTCTACCTTAAAAACATTTAGTTTGAACCCATGTTTCAGAAAGAACTAGTATTCAGGTGTTAACATATTACACTTAACAGAGTTAACGGTCCACTAACTATTCTTTTTAAGTTGGAACTACCAACAGAATTGAAGTGGCCTAACAGATCAATTTCTGATTGAAATCTCAACCTCTCATGGTTTGTGGGGTATTTATGTATCTTCGATTGCGTTGTACACGGCGGGTGTAACGTAACAGTTGGTGGGAGTTTTATTATGTGTTGTTGGAATTGAAAAGGAATTTAATGGTTTCTGTATGCAGAGTTGATGCTCTTGGGTTTTATATCTCTTCTCTTGACGGTCTTCCAAGGAGTCATAGGAAAACTATGCATTCCAATTCATCTCACCTATCACATGCTTCCATGTAAGAAGCAGAGAGAGGAAATTGCAGGGACAGGCCATTACCAAACAGCCATCTTCTCCGGTGAATTAGGCAGCACAAGACGTCTTCTCGCAGAGGGATCTGGAGCAGATCATTGCGCGGCGAAGGTACTAGAAAATTGATATGGCCATTTTTTCCAACTCACATGCATAATTAAAGAAAGTAGATAGTAATATGTTGACCCAATTCATAAATAAAAATTGTAGAGTTGATAGGCATCTGAATTTCATTTTAGTTGTTGGGGCTGAGATCACCCAACCAGAACCTTCATATTCATGGTCACGTTTTCCAATTCACATGCAAAATCATATAAAGACAAAGTAGTTAGTAATATGTTGACCCAATTCACAATAATAATGATAACAATTATAGAGGTCATGGGTGTCTAAATTTTATTAGTTGTTGGAAGTGAGATCTTACTGCCAGAATCTTCATATTCATGGAAACATCTACCTTTTCCTTAACTTACTTTAATATGTATCTGTATGTCCCTAAGTGTCATTAATCACTTTGTGAGTTAGAGGGTATCTGAATTTTGTTGTCGCAATTCACGTTTGAAATGGTTCTGTAATTTTTAGTTTCTTATTTTCAGGGAAAGGTCCCCTTGTTATCTCAAAAAGCGCTACATGATCTTCACATATTTATCTTTGTCTTGGCCCTTGCCCATGTCTTCTTTAGCGTTCTTACAATGATACTGGGAGGGGCAAAGGTAAGCGGATCAAATCACTTTGTTCTTCATATCTGATCATGTAATTCATCAGCAGTATTGATGAGAGTTCATGCAAACGTTATTTTTTTCTGGTCTGGTTAGATACGTGAATGGAAACGATGGGAAGATTCTGTAGGCAAGGAAAAATACGATACAGAACAGGGTAAAGGCTTATGATGCTTGAATTTGCATTTGCTATGATTTTTCATTCGATTTTCTGAAACAATGATAGTACACATGCAGAACCAAGTTCAAAGTTCACCCATGTACATGAACATGCTTTCATCAGGGATCATTTTCAAGGAATTGGGAAACGTTCAGCTATAGTAGGTTGGTTGGTAAGTCATTTTCATCCCCTTCAGTTTAAATCACTTCCTTCTCTGTTAGGAGACTAAAATCAACTTATCGTGGATCCCAAATTCTTATCAGTGTAAGTGAAGACTTTAAGTCTGATGAACTAAAAATTGTGATATTCAGCTTGTCACGCCCCCGAACCCGATTAGTAATTAAACCGGATCAGGGGTGTGAAATTTAGGGCTAATTAAAAAAATTTTCCCCTTAATGCCCACGGATCGAAGTCCGCTGTGAGGATTGTATAGTTGCCTCATTATCAGTTAATCAACAGGGCTTGTCCGGTAAACACATTCATAAACCTGTAGAGATATCGAAGCAAGTATGGATTCCATTCCATTAAATTTCAAGTTTCAAATAAAACATATAAAGTTTATAAACATCAGGGCCATCCCAAAAACTTAGGCTCTGGTACAAAAGATATACAAAAGTATGGTGATTACAAAATGTTTAAACCAAAAGATAAGACGAAGTGGTACGATGAGAAATATCCCCGCTTACGCGCGCTAGTGCCGGAAGTGATGACGCTAAGCTACGTCATCGGCACCCCACTCTCGTACCTCGTCCTCCTCCCCCGGTTGAGGATCCTCTGGGATTGCCTCGGCATCCGGGTCAGCGTAGGGGTAGTAATAGGTGTCCTCTGCACACCATGGGATAAGGTCAACAACATGTTGGCAAGAAGATAAGCAATATACATTATTCATGACATGCTTCAAAGGAGAGTAAAGACAAATACATGATTATAAGATAACAAGGTACAAGCTAGGCAATAAGCATGAATAATACGAGAATCAAGTAATAAGATCAGTCCTAGCAAGATAACAAGAATAACCATCCATGAAATGCAATGCAAGCGAGAGGAGACTCCGAGGATGTCCAAAGCCATCTCCCGGGAGTATAAGTGACGTCCGAGCCGACTACAAATACCCAAAGTCCGGCTCTAGGGGGATCCTAGCTCCCGGTCCTAGGAATAGCAGCACGGTCCTAGCCCGCTCCCAGCTATTCACGCCATGGACGCCGTCCAAAGCCGACTGCCCACCCTAGTGTCCGGTATCCGGCCCACTCAAGAATCATCAGACTGCAGCTGGTATGAATGCAAGATGATGGTGATGGTTTGTATACTACACAAGTTCCAAGACAAATACACGTGGATAGGTTTCCAAGTACGAGATAATAAACCGAGGGCTACTCCAAGTCAAGCCAAGTTACAAGTCGAGTCCAAGTTCAATGAGTAGTCCCCTTTCAAGTCTATCCACATGTGTCCGTCAATACAAGGCAAGGTACCTACGGATACACTCTAAGTCCAGTCCAACCCTAATTCTACAAGTTAAATTACAATTGTACAAGTATTCAAGATAGAGTGTACAAGGTACGACGTACTACGGATACGAGATTCAAGAGTCAAGAATGAAGAACAAGCCAAACCTAGGTCAAGGGCTGTCAACCGTGTACTAACGTATCCCCAACGGAGGACGTATGGAGAATGAGTCATTGGTGTCTTAATTTGGCGAGCTCATGGTGTACGGAAGTTATTGGGCACCAATCAACTCACTACCACGCGCATTCGGCCAAGTAACGTCAGTATACGGAAATCCCGGACAACCAACGAAGCACACCAAGCCCATCATGCTCCGTTTCCATTTTCCCCAATTGATCAGGTAAGGATAGGGTCAAGGGGTCCCACATATAAGGTCAAGACCTAGGGCAGAAGTCCCATTTTCAATAACAGTTTTCTGAGCAGGCGGCTAGCCGCCTGGGGTTGGTCGGCTAACCGCTAGGTCGCCGAGTGGTGACCGCCGGGTCACCGCGTGTAGTGCAGACACTACTGGGTTGGGATTTCGTCAGGTCGGCCAGCCGCGCGAGGACCGCTGGGTCACCGCGGGCGAGACAGAACCTGAAGAGGTTCTGTTCTGATTAGGCGGTCAGCCGTGGGCTAACCGCGGGGGTAACCGCGTGAACAACTGTGTCCAGTTTCTGTGTAGGCGGTCAGCCGCTGGCTGACCGCGTGGTGACCGCCCGTGCAGAACATGGAGTTTCTGAAGCTGTTCTCAGTCAGATTTCGAGATACACCTACTGAGCTTCAGAGGCCTCACATCCCACACCTGTAAACCATGCATATCATGTAACCAAACACCCATCCATTCCATCTAAGTCTACTAACATTCTCCCTAATTACATATGAAATCCAATGAAACTTACAACAAGCTTGGAATTTGATGGAAATCTAAGCAATACATTAACAAGAATAAAGTAAACATACATGAAAGAACAATACATAAAGCTAATCAACTTGCCTTCACAAAAGGGATGGAAGAGATGGAGATTAGAGAGAGAAACTTGAGGAGGAGAGCTCCCTACACACTCTAGCTAAACCCACCTTCCAAAAATCTTCTCCTACGCCCAATAAACACCAAGGAAGAAGAAAAGAGAGAAGCCATTAACATTCTACCCATTTGCAGCCATGAAAAACGAAATGGGGAGAGAAGGAGAAGGGGAAAACTCACCAAATTTAGATCAAGAGGTAGAGGAAGGAGAGGGGAAGAAGATGGTGTGCTTGGTTTCTCTTGGGATGCTTTCAATCCACACTTGCAATGAGGAAGAATGAAGAAGGAGGAAGAAGAAGAAGTTCCAGCAGTTGAATGAAGAAGAGAAACGAAGGGTAGGGCTGGGTTTAGAGTTTAAATGAGGGTTGGAGAGGAAAAGTCCAAAATGCCCCTTTTGAGTGAAATGAGAGAAAATCAATTATTTGAGGGACTTCGGGGCGTCAAATCATGACGAGCCAAGAACGAAAGATGACGAGCGCGACGAGATCTTTCCAACGAGCCCAAATTCGGCGAAAACGAAACTTTTCGAAAAAATACCCAATTTTCCTATTAATCACAACCTAACCCCTTATTAAGACTAATCGCACTCGGAATCGAATGAAACTTCGCGAACATCTTTCTAATGATGAAAGAAACTTGCTTAGCCACTAAACCCGCCTAATTAGCTAAAATCACAATTAATTAGGCTAATTGCCAATATTAAGAAATTAAACACCCTATTAAGGTCGGGGACCTTACACAGCTCAACTCTGAATGGTAGAGAGTGGTGGAGGCCGACAAGTGCCATCAAATTCCTAGGATTCATTTTCATAGGATGAAGAGTAATGTTCAATTGTACTATTGTAGACCTCGACCCTTGGTTTTTTGCTCATTACTCCTTTGACAGAAACCCATTTGGTAGGAATTCCTAGGAATTAAGGATGAATTTGCCAAACTTACCCTTAATCTGTGTTTCATATCTGAGATATAGAGTCAAATGAGTTTACTTCTTGATCCATAACCAGGCCTCTACTAAACCCTCACCCAGGTAGCATGGATTTATAGGCAATGAGCCATGCTGACCTCTTGAAAATGTCAGCATGAAAGAATTATTATAGTCCCTGCCTGCATCACTTTCATAGTATATAAAGTAAGACAATGTGGCCCTGTTTTAATAATAGGCTGTATTATTTCTTGTTCAGCATTCTTTCTTCAAACAACTCTATGGGTCTGTAACCAAGTCTGATTACATCACTCTACGACTCGGTTTTATAATGGTAAGTTCTTATGAAAGATTGGCAATGTTTCTTATCATAAATCACTGTCATCATCATTCATCATTAATTATAGAGAAAGCACGTTTTAAATTATTGATTTGTTTTTTCTTTAGACACATTGCAGGGGAAATCCTAAATTTGATTTCCACAAGTACATGGTACGGGCTCTTGAAGCTGATTTTAAGAGAGTAGTTGGTGTAAGGTATTAATATCTAACACCTCATTTGGCATTTCCTTTGGTTACTTTTTACATAATCAACAGAACTTCAGAGACTGCAGAACTGGAAGATCCGGGGTTATTTTCTTTCAATTTTCTCCTTTCACAATTCTGAATATGTAATTCTTGTCCATTGCAGTTGGTACCTTTGGATTTTTGTGGTCATTTTCTTGTTGCTGAATGTTCATGGTGAGTGAAATCTTGATCTACTTCATTATTAAAATTCGTCGATGAATCATTTGTTATTTTCTATGTTGAATATTTCCCATTGTATGCTTGTTTTGATGAGTTCCTTTTTTGACATGATACTTCCTCGTGAAATACTTCTTCAGTAGCAAAGAGAATTTGACTACTTCAATGAATGTTTTGTGACAAGCAATTAAGTTCAAATTATTTTGAGAAATGGTTATGAGCTTCTCAATATCCATTTTGAGAAATGTAATGAGCTCCTCCTTTATTAGTTAATGGCAGCTAATTGTGTGTGTGTGTAATAAATAATGTTGCCTGTTAAATTTCACCAAGTTCTTTTAAGATCGACTCCCCTACAGTTCTTTATTTATTAATCTGTGTTGCTTTCACTGTACACTACGAATTTATCACCCATAATTCCTTGTGCAGGCTGGCACGCGTATTTTTGGATAGCATTCATTCCATTGATTGTAAGTACACATAACCAACATTGAGTCAATCTATCTAGATTTATACGTGATATGCACATTGTTGCAGAAAGTGTCTATACTAAAAATGCATGCGAGAAATTTGATTGAATTTGTGCATTTTGCTGACACGTTACGAGAATGTATCTGGTATCTTGATTAAGAAATGATCGTGTCTAAATGCACATGTTGGCTCTTGATACATAAGATGCACATGTATGGTTAAACATTCAATACATGTGTGCATGTTTACAAATTGTGAGTATTGAGTGTCACACATGCATGAGTTTTTAAAGAAAATGAACTGACCTTTTTGAGTCATGTCTTTGCAGCTTCTGCTCGCCGTGGGAACTAAACTGGAGCATGTAATCTCTCAGTTAGCCCACGAAGTTGCTGAGAAACATACAGCCATTGAAGGGGACTTGGTAGTTCGGCCTTCAGATGATCATTTCTGGTTTCATCGCCCCCGCTTAGTCCTCCACTTGATCCATTTCATCCTATTTCAGAATGCTTTCGAGATTGCAGTTTTCTTCTGGATATTGGTAAGAAGTTGTATTCGATCTAACATGCTGCGGTGACTCTGCTTTGAATAGACTTAAATTGAACCAATTGTTGCGTCCTGCTGTTATTACTGTGTAATCTAACCGAACTCACCAATATGATACCACCTTGTCTAGATCTGACATAGGCTGCTCAAACATGCCTCATGCTTTGTAATGATTTAGTTTTATGGGAATTTCACTTTAAGCTACCTAAAAGATCCATCTTTTGCAGACAACATTTGGTTTTGATTCTTGCATCATGGGAAAAGTTGGTCTTATTATCCCAAGGATTGTAATCGGGTATCACTCTCGCTGCTTTTCTCTTTATGTTCAGTCATCTACCCCATCTATCTCGTCTCATTTTTTTCATAGTTAACCACATTGCATGTATTTACCTATAAATATTCTCATGAAGTTGTTGCTTATGCTCTGTAGGGTGATTGTTCAGGTAGTCTGCAGTTATAGTACCCTTCCCCTTTATGCCATTGTCACCCAGGTGAATTGCAGTTTCCCTAAATACTTTGCCTACTTAGAGAACTAAATGACTTCCTGTTGACTGTTGACTGTTGACTGTTTTCTATAATGAAGATGGGAACTTCATTCAAGAAGGCCATATTCGAGGAGCATGTGCAAGAAAGCTTGGTTGGGTGGGCTCAAAAGGCAAGGAAGAGGAGGGGAGTGGTTGCAAACAGTAGAGACAGTCCCAGTAACATGGGATCAGCAGGTGGTTCCTCTGCAGGAATACAATTGCATAATGTAGGTCAGAAAGAATCTGCGATTGAAGAGGCAGTAGCTGGGAACTCTGATCCATCAAATAGCCATCAAGCAAAAGCCCCAAGAGATCCAGATTAACCATCAGTGTCTGGGGACCTGCTTTCTAAAACAATGCAGCATAGATAAGATCCCTTCTAGCACTTTTTTGTTTTTTGATCGGTAACAGTAACTTACATTAAGAGAGAAAAGAATACAAACATAAGAGTACAATGTTTGGTTTGCACTCCTGTACATGCGAAGAAGTATAGCGAATCTTGGCAGTCGCATTTCAGTGAAAATGTATTAAAATCAGGTATAAGCTTGTTCTACATGTTTTTGTTTTCTCCTTTTGCAATGAGCAGCTTGTGTGTTTATGTACAAGATATTAGAAAGAGAAATGAAAATCGAACTACCATTAGCACAAATCTGAATCCAAATTCAAGTCAATCAATATTTATTAGATAAAAGTGAGATGACTAACAAATCTTAATGATCATTGGAGGGCCTCCAAATTCAAATTGACGGGTGTCAAACTTGAGTCGTTAAAATTCATGGAAAAGAGTTAGGTGCCTTCTTGCTGGTTTACTTTAGGTGTAAATTCGACTTAAAATTGATTGAAATAGATGTTTAAGTGCTTTAAATTATTGAGCGAACTTTTGAATGTCTAAACCTTTTGCATCTTCAAAAAGTAAACTTTTTCAAGTATACATAAATGTTTAAAGCAAGCATATGGATACTTTGTGCCTTTTTATTGAGTTCGTCTATATAAATTTAAAATAGAGGATTTTACGGGAAAAAAACCCTTATGGCCCGTGCACAAAAATAGACTCATAGTTTTTACTATACAAAAAGGCCCTCCGGTCAATTTTAACTTCTTTTTTCATATGGACGATATTGTTACTCGTGTCTTCTTTTTCCACTTCTTTCTTCCTCTTTTTCTTTCTCTCCTGCATTATTTCTCGCTCAACCCACCACCCATGAGACTTCCATCATCCTCAACAGCTCGGTCCCAGCCATGATGCATAACTATGAATTATGATCCACCCACCCTAGTGCATACCGTATAGTATGAATTTCTCTTTTGCAATTTATCATCTCATCTTAATGAGGTGGCACCGTGGCAGAGAAGTAGATGGGGGTGTCAGTAACACATGATACAAGATATGAACGAGAAGAGATAAAGAGGTTTTTTCCCAACTTAAAGAGCTAAAGATAAAAAGAAAGATAACAATGAGGCTAGAACATAGGAAAAGAAAGAGAAAAGAAAATGAAACTAAAGGGTACAAGAGGACCCCACTTCACCCCACCCCGATTACATAATAAAGGATAGCTTTTTTCCGTCCCTTGGCTAAAGCATCAGACATACAGTTGGATATTCTAAGCTCGTGACAGAAGGCAACATTAATGGTAGAAATGAAAGATCGAATTTAAATTATTATCCCCATGTTCTGCTTTTTGAAAGTTTAGGGTACAAGATCTTTAAATTGATCCACTCAATAAATCAACCTAATAGTGTGCAGAAAGAATAAACTATGCACCGAAAAATAAACTAAAAAGGCACACACCACAAAGACACCGGATTTAGCGTGAAAAATCCTAACCGTGTAAAAAACTACGGATTCAAATTGAATCAACAATCAAACACTACGAATATATCAATTACAAGAAATTTATATTTCTTCCCTAAATATCCCCTACTTAAGAACTGAAATTACTTTGTATTACTTCACGCTTCAACGATTTTACGTTGTTAATTGCAACAGACTCAATTTAATTCTTGACTCCTCAAATCTTCTATAGAAGAAGATTATCTTCTACAAGGGCTGTAGAAAAATATTGCCATCTAGAAAACTTGTCAACACAACTCTTAAATAAATATTTAGAGAATATTTCTCTCAATTAGATTTCTAATTCAAAACTTAAAAAATGATTTATATTTCTTTAGATAGTTAAAAAAACAGCTAATATATAACCTCAAATCCGTAACTAAGAATCGTAATAATTATCCACTCCAGAAAGGAAAGAAGTCTTCTTTCAAACTCTCCAACAGAGCTCGGATCCCAATGGGCTTTCACCATCCGCCATGCTCGCAGAAGCAGATCCCCTGTTTAGTCCAAACAGGAATGGGAGAGTGCCACGCAGGGAAAAAGATGTCCAATCATCTATATCCTATCTCCCCCGTTGGATATCCAAAACCCCCCCCCCCCCCCCTCGGATCCCAATGGGCTTTCACCATCCGCCATGCTCGCAGAAGCAGATCCCCTGTTTAGTCCAAACAGGAATGGGAGAGTGCCACGCAGGGAAAAAGATGTCCAATCATCTATATCCTATCTCCCCCGTTAGATATCCAAAACCCCCCCCCGCCCCCCCCCCCAGTCCAAGGAATCAGCTTCCCACGTCCACCCAACTTCTGTCAGCCACTTTTTGACCCTTCACTTTCATTTTGTGTCGGGGGGAGTGGGGGAGGGAGAGAGAGAGATGGCCGCAGGTGGTGGTGGAGACAATAATGGAAGCTCGCTGGAATACACTCCAACCTGGGCTGTAGCTGCCGTCTGCCCTTTTATTGTTATCATTTCATTCGTTCTTGAAAGGGCCATTTACTTTCTTGCCAAGGTAATCAGTTTGGTTTTTTTTTTTTTTTTTTTTTTTTTTTTTTTTTTTTTTTATGAGTGTGGGTGTGTGCCACAAAGCTCTCCCATAATCAGTTTGTTTCTTCTGTGTATTTTATTTACTGTATCTTCTGCAGGTGCTGAAGAAGAAGGACAAAAAGCTTCTCTTGGAAACATTAGAGAGAGTGAAAGAAGGTCCAAGTCAACTAATCTCCTCGCAGTTATCTGCACTTCAATTCAAAGAGTAAAAGCTCTGCTTTTCAAAAACACAGTTTTCAAAAGCCAGAACTTATATTCAAGTGTTTATCATATATCACTTGTCATCGCTAATCTCAAAAGAGAGAACAGAAAAAGGGGAGCTGCCAGCAGAACTGAAATGGCCCAAGAGACCGATTTCTGATTGAAATCTCGGATTCTAATGGTTTCTGGGGTATCTATAACTCCTTGATTGCATCATACAAAACGGGTGTAGCGTAACGGTGGTGCCTGTTTTATCATGTGTTTTTTGAATTGAAAAGGAATTTGGTGATTTCTGTCTGCAGAGTTGATGCTCTTGGGGTTCATGTCCTTTCTCGTGCCAGCCTTCAAAGGAGCCATTGGAAAAATTTGCGTGCCAATTCACTTCACCCATCACATGCTTCCTTGTAAGAAGGAGAGAGCGGAAATTGCGACTGCGACAGGTCACTGCGCAGCCAAGGTAATAAAAAACCTGATATGGTGACTCTTTCCATTTCATATTCAAAATCGTAGAAAGTAGCTAGTAATGTGTTTACCCAATTCATAATAATTATTGTAATTTATTAAATAAATTTGTCTTCCGCTTCTTGACGGCTTAAGCTTTTGAGATGCATTGGCTAGTCAGCTTTCACAAATAAAATAATAAAATGTGCAGGGGAAGCATAGGTTGGATGTTGTGGAGAATATACCATCTGTAAATCAGGCCCATATGTGCGTAGTTGCCAATACAACGTGGATCATGCTGATTTATAGATGGTCTATTAGTGGATACTACACCCGCTCTCAACAGTCCCACCCAAGGATCGATCCCTCGGTGGCTAGGTTTCCTCACTCTCCTCTGGCCCCGGCCAGCTTGGCAAAATAAATAAATTAGTAATGATCAGTGTAGAGTTAAGGGGTATCTTATCTTATATCAAACTCACGTGAATTGTTTCTTTGGTAACACAGCCAAGGGGGCTGGGACGCAAGAGAGGGCCCGCTCTTCAAATTCGTTGAAACGTGTACATTTTTCTTGAATTTACTTTAATACATATTTGTATGTTGATTATGCAACTAGAAACCTTCAAATTCATTTAAACATGTACATTTTTCCTGAATTTTCTTTATACATGTTGTATGTCGCAAAGTGTGATTAATCACCTTGCAAGTTAGTGGGTATTTGAACTTTATAAGCATAATTCAGTTTTAAAATGGTTCTGTGATTGTTAGGTGCTTGTGTGATCTTACTTTTTTATTTTCAGGGAAAGGTCCCCTTGTTATCTCAGGAAGGATTTGATGATCTTGATACCTTTATCTTTGTGTTGGCCATTGTCCATTTCTTCCTCAGTCTTATTACTGTGATCCTTGGAGAGGCAAAGGTAAGCGAGTCAAACTACCTTTTTCTTCGTCTTTATGTGGTGATCATGAAAACCCATCAGCAGTATTGATGATTGTTTATATAAACATTCTTTTCTGGTGTGATTTAGATATATCAATGGAAACATTGGGAAGATGCTATAAAGCATAGCTATAATAGTGAATGGGGTAATGCTATGATTCTTCAAGTTCCATTTGCTATGATTGTCATTCAATTTCCTGAAACAATGATATTACACATGCAGAAGTATCAGATTCAAGGGTCACCCCTGTAATTGCACATGCTTTCATCAGGGATCATTTTCAAGGAATTGGGAAACATTCAGCTATAGTAGGTTGGTTGGTAAGTCATTTTCATCCCCTTCAGTTCAAGTGACTTCTTGCATGAATAAAATGAATTTTCTGTGCATCACAATTCCGGAATTTGTTAGGGGCATTTAAAAATCTGAAAGTCATCCCTTTCCCACCAATTCCTAGTACGAAGCAATGATTTTGTTTGCTATAAGCCTATACCAAATCACCAAAATGTTACTTCATTTCTTCTAATGGAAGAGCACAATCGGCTAAAGGGATTGAAGACTCCTTCCAAGTTCACCACTTAGATAATAGCTTCTCTAAAGAATGCTTCTATATTCTATCTTAATTGTAATGGAGAGGTATCTAATAATGGGTCCCCACCTTCTAGTGATCTGGACTGTTCATTAGAGTGTTTACATGCATGAATGTCTTAGAACTCAAGGCCCCGCCATATGTAATTTTCCATGGTTTTCATGATTTCATCAATCCATTGTCGGGGACGATCATTGGCATTTGGCTGTACAACCAAGAGCATTACAGCATCAGATAAGATTGAAGATAGAGAGAGAAAATCAGAGAAGGGAGAAAGGAGAAAGGAGAAGAAAGAAGAGGGAGTGCGGCCTAAACAGAAGCGGGCCGCTTTGCCCAAGCCGGAGGGGAAGAAGGAGAGCTAGGGATTAAGGTTTTCAATGGGGAGAGCTGAAGAAAGAGAGATGGAGAGGGAATAAGGGTTTTTGTCTTTTGGGACTTTTAAGGTGGGGGCGACATCATACAAATAAGAGGGCTAATTTAAATCCGATTAACTATAAATTGTTGTATTCGCTGAAAAGACCGTTTGCGTAGTACTTCCTATTGAATTCTTTGGGATTTCTAGGAAGTAAGCTTTTATTGGAGATCCACAAGGGGCCATCAGATTCCTAGGATTCATTTTCTCATAATGAAGTGTGGATCATTATAGATCTCAACCCTTTATCTTTTCCTCATAAATCTTTTGATAAAAAACCATTTGCCAGTATGAATTTGCTAAACATACTGCTACTATCTGCGTCTCTACCTGAGATCAGAATAAGTTAAGTTCCTTAAACCATAACCATTTTTATAATGAAATGCCCACCCAGGTAGCTTGAGTTATGGAAATCAGTAATGCAGATGCTGGCCTCTTCCAAGTTTCAACTAATGGTTACGAACAACATATTGTCATATTTCTTTCTTGCATTACTTTCATTGCATATAAAGAAAGACGATTTGGCCCTGGTTTAATAACATGATTTATTATTTGTTTTTCAGGTTTCTTTCTTTAAACAGTTCCAGGGTTCTGTGAACAAATTCGATTACATCACTCTACGACACGGTTTTATAAATGTAAGTTGTTATGAAAGATTGATAAAGTAATCATAACCTTATTTCTTACCATAAATTACAATCATCACCATCATCATTATTTATGCGAGGAAGGGCTGTTTTAAATTGTTGATCTGTTTCTGCTGTAGAAGCATTGCAGGAGAAATCCGAATTTCGGATTCCACCGGTACATGGTAGGGGCTCTTGAAGATGATTATAAGAGAGTTGTCGGTATAAGGTATCAATATTTGAGAGAATTTGTCAATGCCAAGACTTCATCTGGCATCCGCTTGGTTACTGTTGACATAGTCACCAAAGCTTCACAGAGAGAAAAAATGGAAGATGATTAGATGAAGTTTTTTTTTTTTTTTCTTCGTTCTTCTTGGACAATTCTCAGCATACTCTTTTCCAATGCAGTTGGTACCATTGGATTTTTGTAGTCATTTTCTTGTTGCTGAATGTTCATGGTAAGTGAAATCTCAAGCTACTTTGTCAGTGAACTTCGTTGATGAATAATTTGTTAATTGTATGTTGATTAGTTTCCATTGCATGCGTGTCTGGATGACTTCCTTTTTCGATATAATACTGTTGACGACCACTTGCTTTGATAAAGAACAATTCACAACAAACCACCACCACCACCACCACCCACCCACCCCCCCCCCCCCCCCCCCCCCCACACACACACACACACACACACACACAGACCCACCCCACCCCACACACACACACACACACACACACACAACTACTACACACACACAAAAAAAAAAAAAAAAAAAACCGGGTTCCACATGGGAGCCGACATGCAACACTCTCCATGGGAGAATACAGGGGCCCCACATAGTAATTACACCCTATGTGGGATAATACAAGGCACAATGGCCCACTTTTTTATACTATTTTGACAACCACTTACTCTAAAAGCTTAAGCTGATAGAAAACGACGTAACAATGTATATCACAGTTCACAACAAATACGTTGTCACATCCAAAGCCTGAGAACCCCTTCAATTAGGGTAATTCCCAACATGTGACACGTATACTCCCGTGAAATTCACGCCTGACAAGAGTCAAGAGGGAATCTACAAGGGATAAACCTACTTTCCGTGACTGAGGATTCACTGATGACACCCATCCTTGTACATCTAATGTTGAAGCCTGTATAATCATCAATATCAAAGCATGAATAGCCCATTACAAATTTCAATGTACGCCCCAAAATATATTTTCATTACTACAAAGAAGGGATCACAAGAACTCGCCCTACATGAACTAGACAAAAGCATATACAGTGTATGATGCTTACAAAAGATGTACATCTTGTACACCGGTTTACAAAACACAATCCAAAAGCCACCACTATATGCATATCAAAACCATGCACATCTACTACCCAAAAACCAAAATATGACCCGTGAGGCTCTCCGAAACCGAGGACTAGAAGACGTCTTCCCTGGTCCACTCCTCTAGTCCTGGAGGAGCCGATGGGGTCTCCTTCTCTGCCTCCTGGGTCTCCTTAGGAGCGAGAGTGTCATCTGCCTCTTTGACAGCAAGGATAGCATCGTGACTATGACAATTCAACAAAGTATAAGCAATTAATAATTAACACATGTTGTATCAAATTAGAGTTATAGACAATTGATTATAAAAGGTCAATTAATAGTCAACTAGGTAGATTGTGCATTCGGAATTAAACATGCTTTACGAATCAAAATTTGAGAAACTTTACTTCACTAGTTGGCTTCTACTTCGGCTCTATCCTCCAAATATAGAGTGCAATTCACGTTGGGATGTTACCAGTGCCTTGGCCAAAGGTACATCTGGGTACCCGCCTGGAGTTTCGGAGCTCCAATAACCCACTGCAGTGGAACTTAATCCCGTTGAGTATTGTAATGTCGAAGCTAAGTAGTGCCAGACCATTCAAATCAAATATGAGAACTTGAGTAATACAATTCGATGCATTTCTATTCTTTACAGATCAACTCAATTCAATTCAATTCAAATCTTACCCAGTTCATGCCAAATCAACTTACATTCAAATTATCAAAACGGAAGAAAATGTTACTCACGATCACATTTGGGAAGCATTATAATTCAAAACATATTAGACAATTATGCTAGGAAATTGAGGGCAATAATAAAATTCCAATATGCAATGCACTTTTGTTACAAGGGATCAAAGTACTTTACTATCCAATCCTAATCTAATTACTTGCCATTTCTCATTGTTCGTTACGATGTAGTGCTAGGTGATTTGACATACAACTTTCTTTATTTGTGTCACGTTGTATATACGAAGTACATCAAATTTTCCGAACCCAACAACCATGGTTAAGTGTTAGACAAGACAAATAACAACACATGAGATGATCTCAGCCCCAAGGACCCCTCATGTGACTAAAATTTCCATTGGTCATGTCAAATGGTAAAAGGTACAATGCTAGAGTCCTACAAGTCTTCCCCCTAGAATCCTATTGGTTTAGGGTTGTTGGTCACCTCTCAGTTAGAAGTAGATGTCCCTTCTTGATTGAGTGTCATTCTAGATATCTCTTAAGATCAAACACAGCAAATTAGTGCAATCCTCTCTGATACCAATTGAAAGTTTAGGGTGCGAAATCTCTAGATTGGTCTACTCAATAAAACAGCCCAATAGTGTGCAAAAACAATAATCTACACAGCGGAAATAAACTCACATGCACACACCACAAGGACACCAAATATAACGTGGAAAACCCTAACCGGGTGAAAACCACGTATCCGAACTGGATCAACAATCGAGCACTATGAATCTTGCAATTACAAGAAACTTAGATTTCCTCCCCAGATATCCCCTACCTAAGGACCGAAGTTACTTTGTGTCGCTTCATGCTTCAACGACTTTACACCGCTGATTACAACAGACTCAATCCTGCACTTAACTCCTCAAATCTTCTACTCAAGAAGACGATCTTCTACAAAGGATGTAGAAGAAATTGTCTTTCTAAAGAACTTTGCGGCACAACTTCTTAATAAATCTCTAAAGAAGAATTCTTTCATTAAAATCTCTAACTCAGAACTTTGAGAGGTGAGGTATCTCTTTAGAATAGCCCTCGAGTCCTTTAAATAGCCCTTAGGACGTACTTAAGGTTGCCTAACTTGATTAGGATTAAAACAAGTAGTTTTGGCACCATTATAATCAGGTTTCTAATTTTACTTGAACTCTGCCACATGTCTGCTTGAGCGAACCTTCCATCCGCTCAAGCAGATGGGGTTTTGTTTCAGCACATAAAGGCTTCTGTCAAGCATCT
Source organism: Persea americana (assembly GCA_029852735.1). NCBI lineage: Eukaryota > Viridiplantae > Streptophyta > Magnoliopsida > Laurales > Lauraceae > Persea > Persea americana. The sequence goes on along the minus strand of CM056820.1, from coordinate 35,200,963 downwards.
GGCCATTCTGGCTAGTGTCCGCTTGAGCGGATGATGTGGTCGCTTGAGCGGACCCCATTCTGGTTGATCTGGAATTTCAGCACTCTAATATCTTCCAACTTTCTTCTTTGAGTCCTTCCAGTCTTCTATCTTCAGAGAACCACATTCCTTTTCTAAAAATAAAACTTACAACTCAATGGACCTAGAGTTTTGTCCAACCCATGAATTTTGCCAACTCTCAAAATCCTAACACATTACCGACACAAAAATGAGCCTATATGCTCTCCACAACCCTTTCCATCCATCCATTTCTATTTTCATCTTCTCTCAATCCATTACAAGACAACCCATTCCATATCCATTCTAATTTGAAATAAGAGGCTAAATTGAATATCATAACTGAATCTCATTGTTCAATTAAAAGTAAAACATCATGCGTGAATTTATTTGTGCTTATACTTGCCTTGGATTTGTGTCTTACGACCCTTTTTCTCTTCTTTGGCTCAAATGTAAGAAATCCCCAAATTACTAGCCCTGACAAGAATCATGCCAAATCAATGATGAATATGCATGCATGTAATGGAGATTAGTTTCCTTGACTCAATTACAAACCTAAATTTGGAACGGGATTGAGGTTCTAAACTATTACAAACAATGAAGAGTTGAGAGAAGAGAATCTAGCCAATTCAAAGGGATGGGAGGATGAAGAAGAAGATGGAGAAGAGGAATCTTCCTTCCAATGGAACATGCAAGGCTCTTACAATGAAGGGTTTGAGGAGAATGGAAGAAGTAGGGAAGAAGGAGAGCTTCTTTCTCATGCAAAACAAGTGAAATGATCAATTGAGAAGCGAGGTGGGTTGTTTTAGGTGAAGACTTTTCCCAATTTATAAGAAAGTCCAGCTACTTTTATCTAATTTCATTTAGAGTCAAATGATGGTTAAGTTGATTAATTTGAGGTCTAATGAAGTAATATTCAAAGCGAAAAATGATGTTCTCATCGAGATGTATGCGATGACGCCAAGATGATATGCATATGATGAAAAATCAAAGAATCTGAAATTACAAGAAAGTGCTTTGTTCTACCTAATCGAGGTCAAATCAACCCAAACTACCTATCCATGACTCAAAGTCTATGCCAATAGACTCACTAAGACTAACTAAGACTAAAATAACTTAATATACTAATTAACACAGTTAATTTTGCTAAAACACTAGTAAATAACAATAAACAAGATGTATTCGGGTTGGGGTGTTACATACTTCCTCGTGAAACACATTCGCATCAGCGAAGAGACTCTACGTGACAACCTTAATGAATGTTTTTGACAAACAATTAGGTTCAAATAATTGTGAGAAATGTTAGTGAGCTCCTCATTATCTATTTCTTGGCCAATCTGCTTCTGTAATAAGCTACTTATTTAATTAATTGCAGCTAAAAATAGCGTTGCCTTTTAAATGACTCCTAAAACTTCTAAGATCATCACCCTCCAGTCAAATTTTAACACCCATGATCCCTTGTTGCAGGCTGGAATGCATACTTTTGGATGGCATTCATTCCACTGATTGTAAGTGCCCATCACTACCCTTGAATTGATCTATCTCGATCGATACCCTGTAAGTACATGCTGTTGCAAAAAGTTTCTATGTTGCAGATGCATGCTAGGAAATTTGATTTATTTTTTGTATTTTGACAATGCATAATGTAACTGCATCTGGTATCTTGATGAAGACATGTTTGTGCGCGCATATGCCCATGTTGGCTGTTGATACTTGGGATGCACATGTATGGACAAACATTCAATACATGTGCGCATGTTTAGAAATTATGAGCGTCAGTGTTACACATGCTTGAGCTTTTAAAGAAACTGAACTGACCTTTTTGAGTCATGTCTTTGCAGCTTCTGCTCGCCGTGGGAGCTAAACTGGAGCACGTAATCTCTCAGTTAGCGCACGAAGTTGCCGAGAAACATGTAGCCATTGAAGGGGACTTGGTAGTTCGGCCTTCGGATGATCATTTCTGGTTTCATCGCCCCTGCTTAGTCCTTCACTTGATCCATTTCATCCTATTTCAGAATGCTTTCGAGATTGCAGTTTTCTTTTGGATATTGGTAAGTGGTCGTGTTCAATCTAATATGGTGCCTCTGCTTTGAATAAACTTAAATGGAATCAACTGTTGCTTCCTGCTGTTATTACTATGTAATCCATTCAAACCCACCAATATGATAGTCACATCACCTTTCCTATATCCATCATAAGCTACTCAAACGTGCCACATACTTTCAATGATTTAGCTGTATAGGAATTCACTTAAAACATATGGTTTAGCTGTATTGGAACTCCCTTCAAGTTACTAAAAGGATCCATCTTGTGCAGATCACGTTTGGTTTTGATTCTTGCATCATGGGAAAAGTTGGTTATATTATCCCAAGACTCGTTATTGGGTATCTCTCTTGCTGCTTTTCGCTATACTTTCAGTTATCTATCACATCTATGTCATCTTATTTTATCGTATTTTGTAGTTAACTGCACTGTGTGTACTTACCTTATGAAGTTGTTTCTTATGCTCTGTAGGGTGATCGTTCAGGTAGTCTGCAGTTATAGTACCCTTCCCCTTTATGCCATTGTCACCCAGGTGAATTGCAGTTTCCCTAAATACTTTGCCTACTTAGAGAACTAAATGACTTCCTGTTGACTGTCTACTGTTTTGTATAATGAAGATGGGAACTTCATTCAAGAAGGCCATATTCGACAAGCATGTGCAAGAAGGCTTGGTTCGGTGGGCTCAGAAGGCAAAGGAGAGGAAGGGAGTGCAGACAGTAGAGACAGTCCCAGTAACATGGGATCAGCAGGTGGTTTCTCCGCAGTAATACAATTGCATAATGTAGGACAGAAGGAATCTGCGATCAAAGAGGAAGTAGCTGGGAACTCTGATCCATCAAATGCATCAAATGGCCATCAAGCAAAAGCCCCATGAGATCTAGATTAGCATCTGCATCCAAGTTTCTAAAATAATGCAGCATACCATAAGATCCCTTCTCGCACTTGATGTTTGACTTGCAATGTACATTTGAAAATGCATTACAAATCTTGGTAATTTCACTTACTGAAAATGTATTCAGATCAGTATAAGCTCGTCCTACATCATCGTGTTTCTGTTTTCTCCTTTTGAAATGAGCAAGATGTCTATCTGTACAAAATATTACAAAAGGTGAGGGCCAACTGGGATGCAGAGAATAGGCATAGAAAATGGAGATATTTTGATCATAGACAGAAAGGGACTCTTTGAACGAGTTCTGGCACTCTAGGCACTTGAGAAAAAACAGAGGGATGGTGGTACACCTCGAGGTTTTGGGCCGTTAGACATCCTCATTATCACTGTAGGATGTTTAAATCCTCACTTTATATGAGTAGGGAGTACAAAACCCAAAGTTCGAGTTTCACACTGATCCAACTTTTTTTTACCATTGGATTGAAATCATAATTAAATGATGCCTCTAAACCATCATGTAATTAAGCTGTGATGTGTAACAAGAAAACTGACCTTCACCTCGTTGCTCATCTCCTACTAATGTTGTATCAATGTTAGCGACTTTAAAATCCATTCTATTGGCACCATTGTTCAATTAATTTTTGTTCTTTGAGTTGGCCTCTCAAGAATCAATATAATCCATGGAATCATCCTCAGTGTCTCGTGTTTATCAGTCGTCTGCTTCGTCCTCACCAACATTCATTTCATGCCATGCGAACTTGATGCCACCCTCTAAACAAACATAAACAGAATCAAGTACATGAAATAAAAAAAGATAGCAAATTCTTATTATGAAGTACAATGCACTGAATCTTCAATTCTGACAAACAATCAAATGAGACAGAATCCACTCAGCTAGAACAGAAAACCTACAAAAATAAACAGAAAAAATAAAAATCCAAATAAAATTAACTAATCTCACATGATCAGAAATTGAAAAGAAAAAAAGAAAAAAAAAAAAAAAAACTCACCAGGTATGTCGGGCTAGAATAGCCTGGGTTCCCAACACATTGGAAGACTTATGCTGAGACCTTCAGGTGGTTACGGAGTGACCCAACCACCGGTACTACTAAGCGTTGGTGAATTATCCAATATCATGTCTATTAAAACAGACTGTGTCACAAAATATTAACAGACTGGTCACGAAACCAACCATAACCAGATTATATACAAGAAATTCCCATTTCAAGACTTTGCAACAGAATTTACTCAACTGGCGCAGTGTCAAGACCAATCTCAGGTTTAAAATCCCCATTTTTATCCTGAGAACTTAGGTTTAATATATATATATATATATATAAATATAATACATGGGGACCTCTTGAATTACACCAAATCCATCTAGTTTTCACCGATTTGAAATGAACTAGACCATTGGATCGAGGGTCAAATTTTTTTCTTTAATATATAAATGAAGGGGTTAGATGAATGGAATTGACTCCAAAGCAAGTTTCAAATCATTTTTTCCTAAGAACTTATGTTTAAAAAAAAAAAAAAAAATGGTCCGACTGATAAAGTTGCTTCCGACAGGCATCCCCCGGCCGCGGTTGTTGCCGTTGAAGGAGTGGTGGGATAGAGGGAAGGAAGGGAAAAAGCAGGAGAGGAAACAAAGAAGGTGGTCTGGGAGTAGGCCGGAGTCCTGATTTAAGTTTGGAAAACTTAAGTACTGAGAGGACATTTATTTGTCCTGTCTAAAGGGCCCATAATCTTAAGCCCTACTTAATTTTTTTCCCTTGATAAAATGGAATTTTTTTACATGGAGGCTTTCACATCCTGATGTAATGAGTACTCGCAGTGGCATTTAGGGCTGCACAAAAAATTCGATATCACAGCAAAACCGAATCGAACCGACCGAACCGGGCGGTTTGGATCGGTTTATACTTGATTGGTTCGGGTAACGGTTTGGGAATCATAAAAACCGCTTACATCGGTTTGGTTAACGATTTGGATATCACAAAAACCGCTTAAACCGATCTGTTTGTATATATTAACTTAAGTGTTGCTTTTTTACTATTTTAGCTTTAGGGTTTCTTTCACTACTTTCATAGTTACATTTGACAACTCATTTTTATATGAACTAAATACGGCCTCAATACTTTCATAGTTTTTTCCCCGCTCTATTTTCAGTTTTTGAGATTTTCTTTTCTTAGTTGGATTGTAGAATTTATATTCTATAATATGATTGTGCACTTACGTTTAGTCCAAACTCTCTTTTTGGAGTAGAATTATATTTTGTATAGATCACTGGAATGTTGGATTTTTATGTTTGCATTAAACACTAGAATAAATGCAAAGGATGGGGTCTCATTATTTTGAAATTTTCAATGTCTGATTGAAAAAAAAAAAAAACCAACGGTTTAACCGACTGAACCGAACTGTTTGGTTTGGTTCGGTTTGGTTAAATCCTCTTCATCGGTCGGATCGGATCGATTAATTAAAAAACTGATAGGTTCGGTTTGGTTATTGGTTTTAGTGTTAAACCGATTCGAACCACCCTTGTACAGCCCTAGTGGCACTTTGAGCACAACAGGGGGATGGTGCACAGCTGCTGACGTAGGGTGCCAGGGCCATAGATGCTGGTGCTGCCTACACTAGCCACAGAGTGCCAATGCCAGTGCCCAGCTTTGTGTACATGCCACAGAAAACCTAGTTTCATGGAAGAAAAAAAAATTCCAACCCCTAGGTGAGGGAATGTGGTATGGTCAGGGTCGAATCCAAGACAGCTGGGTGAGATTTCAAGGATTGATCAGTGGTTTTCAGGTCTGACAGAATAACTCCACACCAATGGGCCAACCTGAAAAAAAGAAAAAATCCACCCACCAATTATTTGGTCTTTTTTTTTAGGAATTTCTATGCATTTCTCAATCAAATACGCTTGGGGTTGGTTGTATTACATGTAGCATTCGCCAAAAATGTTTCTACGGGCAAGAAGGTGAAATTTGAAGTCTCATGCGTTTTGATTTGATCACCCCTCTTCTTTATCCAAAGGAAAGGGAGAAAAGGCTTTGTGATGAACTTAGAAAGGTGCACACGTCGAAAGCTTGGTAATAAACTTATAAAGGTGCACTCATCGTTTTCGTTCGACTCAGGGTCAACCACAAGGAATTTCCTGTCCAATTCCTTGTCTAAAGGTGACCACTTCAAAGCATTAGTTGATTTCTTTGTCTTTTTATGGTCAAAGGTGGAGAGGGAGGGAGGGAGGGAGGGAGAGAGAGAGGTTGCTTGGTGTTGATCTATGCGAGGAAGACTAAGAGGCTCTGTATTTTGACGAATGCTCCAGAAGTGGTTTATGCTTTAAAGGGAGGCCTTGATGTGTCCATTAACTCAATTATTTTAGACATTAAATCTTTAGTTTCCTTATTTCTCTCTGTAGACTTTGAATTTTATCCCTCAATGAGCAAGCGCATAAGCTTGCTAAGTTTTGCTTTTCCAATGGACAAGATGTAGACTGGAAATGAGCCTCTAGTATTCTTTCAACTAGGGATTAACTGTTCTTTTTTTCTTTTTTTCCCTCCTGTTGTTATTGTGCTTTTTAATTAAATATCTTTTAACCAAAAAAAAAAAAATCTCAAAGAATCTCCATGAGTGCATAATTAAGCTCTTTATGCAAAGGCTCACCTGATTGGTGCCATCGATCCAATGATCATATTTTCAGATGGGTGTCAAACCTTGGATCAGCGTCTATCGGAGATACCTGTCTGGTTGACTCAGATGGATCATGAGGTGGGCCCGCCTAAATATTTTTGCGCGTGGTTCTAGCGATAGGGTGAGAATACGTGTTGGAAGAGGGTGGCCGATACATGTATGTATGTTTCTGAATCTATTTGAGCATATATATATGTCAATTTGTTTGAGCATAATTCTTATGTGGATTCTATTTCTTACATTAGTTTTTTTCTATGATTCTTATGTGTTTTTTTTTTTCTTTTTTTCTTTTTTTGTGGGTTTTTTGGTCCATGGCTTATCTACATACAAATTGTATATGTGGATTTATTTGAGAATATATGTGTGTTTATTTGAATGTAATATTTACGTGGGTTCTTAATAGTATGAGATCTCTTTTGCTTAGTTATTGGGTCTAATGTTTAGCCTAAGTTAGATCAACTCCAATGACCCACTTCCTCGACGGGACATAGTTTCGACCCAATGGCATGCTGTTAAGGATATTATAAGAGAACTTTTTTTTCTTTTTTCTTTATAGGATCAATTTGTTTGTTTGGTGTTTATTTCATAAAAATCGTGTACATTACATTCTATCATGGACCTAAATTTGATGACTTAACGAGATAAGATTGATCAATACCATCAAATAGTCTTGTGTTTAATAGTACCTGATTGCCTCTCCATCACTCTACTAAATCAGATTGTAATAAAACTGAGATTTGTGTGTTTGCATATGCTTGCATTTTCATACGAAGATCACACCATTCATTAATTCTAATTAAAGCAGAATTAGCAGAATTAGCAAAATTGAGAAAATTATTTTCATGCTTAATGTTATAACTTATTTTAATTTGATTTATGTTCTTTGACCAGAAATTAGGTTTCATTTTGAATAAGAATTAGGTTTTTTTTTTTAGTATTATGAAGTTTGAGTATCATGTTAGGTATGGATGTATTGCATTAACTTTAAAAAAAAAAAAATCAAAGAAGTGAAATAAAAGTCGTTGTTTGATTGGCAGGGATAAACTATGGTTCCAACTATTTAAAAACTCAAATTGAGGAATTTGATTTGTAGCCAATTATTTGTATACCATCTTAATCTGAGTTATATGATCGTAAATAAATATAAAGTTTTCAATTAAACATTATTAGACTTAAATCTATAAATAAAACCTGTTGTTAGGCTGACCATATGAGTTAACAGCAACGCCTTCATAAGAAAACATTTTCACACTTTTTTTTTTTTTCAGTTAAAATGAGATAGCAACCATTTTTGGTAAATTTCTTTGTGTATTCAATCTTTAAAACATGGACTCCCATATGAGTTAACAGCAATGCCTTCATAAGAAAAAAATTTCACACTTTTTTTTTTTCAGTTAAAATGAGATAGCAACCATTTTTGGTAAATTTCTTTGTATATTCAATCTTTAAAATATGGACTCCACAATAATTTAGCACTTGAACTGAAATTGATTGAGCTGCATATACATGTCCTGGAAAGTGGATCGACCTTTGTATATTTCAACATATAAATCTGTAGGATTGCTGCGAACTCGCAAAACGCATGTCCCGTGACTCAAACACCTGACTTACCAGGCTCTGATACCACTTGTAGGATCTTACACCCCATTGATGTACCACTTATCCCAAAACCAATTGGTGATAAGAAACGGCACAACAATAGTTTTATAGTGAGGGTAAGGGCTCGACCACAATTATGACTGCTTAGGAGCGAGGGTGGATGTTGACCTCAACAGAATCTTTTCATATTTTAGGCATGTGTTTTCATAAGCTTCATCTCATAGTGGGGCCAAGTCATTAAAGTAAAATTTGTCCATATACTTCATAACATAGGAAACATGCATTTACACAATTTAGATTTTCAGTAGGCATGCTCTCCATAGATTTCACTTGATCTTACTTACTAGAATGATGGATAAAACGGGCGCTATTGAAAAGAGAAGAGAAGAGGGCAATTTGGAAAGAATACCTTTGCACAAGGTGGAGTGGATATGTGTTGACAAGGTGGGGGTGGTCAGAGGGTGGCAACCCCAAAAGTCACCTGGTGTGTCACTTTTTCCACTTGTGTGAGTTTTTCAAGAATCGAGATCATCTGATGATTTCTTATACGATGACTGTAAGTGAACTAATCACCGTCCACTACGTCACCATAGGCAGCCCCCCTGCACAAATGCATGATGGGCTGCCCACGTGCATGGCACCAAGTTGCCTGCAGTGGCGGAGCTTGATTGGTCCACTCAAAGCCACTATGAGGAATACTCAAGAGGATCCGGACTCGCTTTCATGGTGTGGCACCCTTGACTGGAAGAAAAAAAAAAAAACCATACCTTGGAAAGAACGAATCACACTTGCTTCGTAGCTTCCTTTCACATTCCTCTGCGGTACCTGGAAAAAGAATTTTCCTTCTTAAATTGATTGATGTTCGCTTTCATTTTGGCTGTGTGCAATCGAGAGTGACATGGCCAGAAGAGGGGGAGAGATTGTTAGTTCACTGGAATATACACCAACCTGGGCTGTAGCTGCCGTCTGCCCTTTTCTTGTTATCATTTCATTGCTTCTCGAAAGGGCCATTTACTTTCTTGGCAAGGTATATATATAGCTCATATCTTTCTCTTTCTCTCATGATCAGTTGTTTCTGTGTATTTTACTTATCGTCTCTTCTGCAGGTTCTGAAGAAGAAGAACAAAAAGCTTCTCTTGAAAACATAAAACAAAGTCAAAGAAGGTCCAACTAATCTCCACTTTTCATATTCCGGTGTTATCATATACCATCTTACAGTGGTCGCAAATCTTTTTTTTAAAAATGGAACAACCAACTGAACTGAAGTGGCCTAACAGATTGATCTCAGATTCTAATGATTTCTGGCGTGCCTACAAATCCTCGATCGTATCGTACAAAACTGGTCTCATGTAACAGTGGTGCCAGTTTTATTATGTGCTTTTTTTTTAATTGAGAAGGAATTTAATGGTTACTGTCTGCAGAGTTTGATGCTGTTGGGGTTCGTCCTTCCTCCTGCCAACCTGTTGTGATCTAGGGCCTACGAAGAGAGAGATCAAGCACACAAGAGAACACAGAGATCTACGTGGTTCGGCTTTTGGTCTACGTCCGCGGGGAAGACGGGAGAATTCACTATACAATTAGAAGAGAGTTGTACATCATAGAGACCCTAAGTCTCTATTTATAATATTAGCCCAAAACCCTGTTACACCCAAACACTACTTCTAATCACAGTAGACCTATGATAATAGACCTACTTCTAATCACAGTAGAACATGGGCAATACAGGGGCTCGGTTTACCAGATTTATTACTTCAATTGAGCCATACAACCTAACAAATCTCCACCTTAGCGAACATTGAAGCTGATCCTTATGCACTTAACACGTCTCCACTAGCCCCTTAGGGCACTCAGGTACTGAGCACACCGATCAAGTCCAAGCAATGCTTGAACTTGAATTTAACCCATTCCTTCATGAATGCACCAAATCACTTGTACCATTGTCCAGAAGCTTGCTTCAACCCGTACAGTGATTTATTCAAACTGCATATATGATCAGGAACCTTAAACTGCACTCTACCTGCACTGGAAGCTCCTTTATCTTCCTCGTAAAACCGCTTACATCCGATGGCTTGATTTTCCTCATCAAGAGAGTTCATCTCTTCAGTTATAGTTGCTACCTGTTGACTACTTTCCAGCCATTCCATTAATTCAAGATACTCAGTCGTCAATGCGTATGCAACCATATCATCACGACCACTGTCTGATGTCGATGCGTACGTCGTCATATCCTCAAAACCGTATCTAATCGGCGGTTTCCTTTCTCTCTACGGTCTACCCGTCTGCGGCATCTGCGGCTCTATCTGCTGCACAGTCTGACGATCCCCTGTATCATAAAAGGAGTCGGATGCACTCTCCTTCCTTAATAGGATGACGGACTCCACCTGAACGGTGTCACTGCTGCTACCTACTTCTGTCCTCTCCACCTGCTTTCTCGCTTCGAGTAAAGCATCCTCATGAAATGTAACATTCATGTTGATGATAAATTTGGGTGAATCTTGATCAGTACACCACAACCTGTATCCTTTCACCCTATAAGCATATCCCACCAAGATGCACTTAACAACCCTTGGTTCTAACTTATCGGTTTTCACGTGAACATAAGCCGAACAACCGAAGATCCTCAAGTTAGAATAATCAGTTGGATTACCTGACCACATTTCTTCCGGTGTTTTACAACCAATATTTGTGTGTGGAGACTTATTTATCAAGTAGCTTGCAGCATTTACTGCCTTAGCCCAAAAGTCCTTGGATAATCTTGCAGTAAACAACATACAACGAGCTTTTTCCAAGATCGTTCTGTTCATCCTCTTTGTAACTCCATTATGCTGCGGAGTTTCTGTAGTGGTGTAATGCCGAACTATGCTATGATCCGTGCAATAGTTCTCAAACTCTGTCGATCTGTACTCATTGTCATTACCTGTCCACAACTTCTTAACCTTTCTGCCAGTTTGTTTCTCAACCATTTCTTTCCATCGCTTGAATGTAACAAAGGTCTGATCTTTTGTTTTCAGAGTATAAACCCAGACTTTCCTTGAATAATCATTAATAAAAGTCAACATAAACCGGGACCCGCCCTTGGAGTAAACCTTAGAAGGCCCCCGTACATCTGAATGAACATAATCAAGGATACCTTTCGTGTGATGAATACTTGTCTTGAAACTAACCTTTCGTTGCTCCCGAAGATGCATCTCTCACAGAAATCTTACTTGCCTGTCTTCATGCCGCATAAAAAATTCCGATTGCTCAGTATTGTCATTCCCTTCTCACTCATGTGACCCAGGCGCAAGTGCTATAAGCCCGTTGAGACAGATTCATTGTCATCTAAGGAAGACACTGCAGCTCCACCTGTAACTGTATTTCTAGACAAAAAATATAAGTTTCCAACTCTATTGTCTCTCATAAGAACCAGAGCACCCTTCACAACCTTCATGACTCCACCTTCAGCTGAGAACTTACAACCATCGGAGTCTAAGGCACCAAGAGAAATAAGATTCTTTTTTAGATGAGGAACATGCCGAACTTCTGCCAACGTTTTGACGATTCCATCATACATCTTGATTTTAACTGTTCCAATTCCAACAGTCTTACATGCAACATTGTTGCCCATCAAAACACTACCACAGTTGATTTCTCTATAAGTGGTAAATCAGTCCCTATTGGGACACATATGGTAAGAACAACCCGAATCAAGAATTCATTCATCCTTAGGACGAATACCATTTTCAATCACAGAAAGTGCATTGTCGGAATCATAATCTGATCTTCCATTTGCAATACTGACTGAATTATCATCAGATGACGAATCTTCTATTTCTTTCCCTTTCCTCTGCCTTTCGGGACAGTTTTTTTTATGTGCCCTTTCTTATGGCAATAATAACATTGAATGTTTTTCCTGTTAGATCTATGTTTACCCTTATCACTGGAGTCTTTTGTACTTCCTCGTACTACCAAACCCTCACCCGAACTATCATTGTTAGCTGCAACCTTTTTCTTCAACTCTTTCGAGTTCAAGGCTGCCTCTACATCCTCTTTGGATTGAGTATCTCTACCATACATCATGGTATCAACAAAATGCTCATATGAGGGCGGTAACGAGCACAGCAACATAATAGCTTGGTCCTCATCATCAATTCCAACATTGATATTTTCCAGATCCATAATGGCTTTTGTGAAAGAATCAAGTTGAGTTAAGTTCTCCAATTTCTGCCACATGCCAGCAACAATTTTCTCTTGAACAACCTTTCGCAACACACCATCACTCAAAAATAGCACAATCTGACCATACGCCTTTTCCAGCAACTCATCCTTCTCTTCATCTGAAAGTTTTTTAGATAGATTATTCTTTCCTCTCAAAGCTTTATGCAACCCATTCTGTACCAACAAAGCATGCATCTTCAGACGCCAAAGACCGAAGTCATTATTACCGTCGAATTTCTCAATCTCGAATTTAGCAGCCATTCCGTAAATCTTTCACTGGAACTGTGTAAACCTGGTCACCACGAGCACAGTGGAAGAAACGGATCTGAAATCCTACTCTGGACGGCTAAGATATCACAGAAATAAGTTTCTGCGCTCCAATCAGTCAATCTCCTTTGTCGTTCGTTGAATAGCCAATCTTCTTCCACAATCACATAGATCTGCTCACAACGAGTCCGTAGGTTCAAACGGATCTTAGATCGGACTTTGGATCGTCAAGATATCGCGAAAACAACTTTCAACCTTCGATTTGGTCAAAGAAGTCTTGACCTTTGAGATGCTGACTTCACTGCTGCTTTGTTTCTGGGCTTCTTCTGCACCGGTCAAGTCAGCCTGGACTTGACCCGACCTGGACAGGCGGATGGGCTTTTGAAGCGGGTCAGGTTTGACCTAACCCGGACTCAAACCACAACTGCAACAGGCCCACCTTCTTCTTCTTCTTCAACCGTTCTGTTCCTGTAACAGAACTGGGTTCGTCTTCCACTCGGGCGTCAAGCAACGATGACCACTCGCACAATCACCGACGGCAGCGGCGACGACCCCCCTTCTCCGGCGACGGGTTGAGGCGGGGATTCCGGCAACTTTTCTACACGGCGAGGTGGGGCCCAGCCGAAACAAAAAAAAACCCAAACCGTCCTCTTCTCCGGTTTCCTTCTTCTTCCACGGTCTGCAACAGAGTACAAAAAAAACCCTTTTGGTTTTCTTCTTCCTCTCCGGTTCCGGCGATCTTCTTCTCTAGTGACGGGACCGATCAGGACCGGCGACAGGATGTGCAGCGCGGCGATGGCTCCAGCGAACGGCTGCAAGTCCAGCGGCCCTCCAAAGATCAAACGATCTCCTTCTCTCTGTGATTTGTGTGGCCCACCGATCAAACCAATTTGCAATTCCACCTGTTCTTCGATCTTCTGCACAGAGACTGAACCCAGGCTGCAATCGAAGTGGCCCACCAATTCTCTTCTCCGATCAACCCTCTCAAATCCGATCCATTGGATTTCTTCCGATCACGCGAAATTGCTCTGATACCAGTTTGTTGTGATCTAGGGCCTACGAAGAGAGAGATCAAGCACACAAGAGAACACGGAGATTTACGTGGTTCCGCTTTTGGCCTACGTCTACGGGGAAGACGGGAGAATTCAATATGCAATCAAAAGAGAGTTGTACATCATAGAGACCTAAGTCTCTATTTATAATATCAGCCCAAAACCCTGTTACACCCAAACACTACTTCTAATCATAGTAGACCTATGATAATAGACCTACTTCTAATCACAGTAGAACACAGGCAATACAGGGTCCCGGTTTACCAAATTTATTACTTCAATTGAGCCATACAACCTAACACAGCCTTCAAAGGAGTGATTGGAAAATTTTGCCTGCCAATTAATTTCACCCATCGCATGCTTACTTGAAAGAATGAGAGAGAGCAAATTGCAGTAGGGACAGGTCACTGCGCAGTGAAGGTACAAGAAAATTGATATGGTGATTTTTTCAACTCATTCAAAATTGTAAGAAAGTAGCTACTAATATGTTTACTCAATTCATACTAATCACTGTAAACAATCAAAGAAATAATAATGATCAGTGTAGAGTGCATCTATATTTTTGGAAATGAGAAATAATTGTTGGAAATGAGATTATGCTACCAGAAACCTTCAAATTCATTGAAATGTCTATATTTTTCTAAATTTACTTTAATATGTATTTTATGTCACAAAGTGTGATTAATCAGCTTTCAAGTTAGTGGGTGGGTATCCGAACTTTTTAACCATCTTTCCCTTTTAAGAGTCATGCTTCAGCGATTGCTGTTGTTTCCATTGGATTGTTGCCTTGTTGGAGTTCTCCGCGTTCCTTCATTGAAAACAACAAAGAAAGTCAATATTTTGTTCTCTCTTTGTTCAATCTTGATTTGACAATCAAACCTCTCCATCTTTGCAGTAAAAACATAATATTTCATTACCATACCTTGTTTTCTCTTTTGAATCACAAGTTGAAGCATTGTATTTTTCTCCTTTGAGTATTATACCCAATTATTATATATGGAGCGAACAGGATTCAATTGCTTCCAATTTTCAATTTGAAATCAATTTTGACTGTTCTCTAATCTTGACGTCTACTAATATCAACTGTTGATTAATAAATGATTTTCACCATCTCTCATCACTCCTTGGAACCGTTAGAACTTCTCCCTCTTTTCATCTTATAGAGAAAAAAAACATCTTCACCTTCCCCTTTTAACTCTTGCTTCTTGCAACCGTTTTGTACTCACTGTTCCTCTTCTCTTCAACTTTCATATTCTTTTCACTCTCTTTTTTTGAAAGAAATGATTTTTACAGTCTCTCATCACTCCTTGGAACCGTTAGAACTTCTTCCTCTTTTCATCTTATGGAGAAAAAGAACCTCTCCACCTTCCCCTCTTAACTCTTGCAGTCGTACTCACTACTCCTCTTCTCTTTAACTTCCATGATTTAGAAATCAAGATTTCACGAACAGTTACAAGATATACTCACATCTCATCTACTTCAGTCTATATCTCGACCTAAGGACAGTAGTTGTTCTTGCACAATTTCCACTGATACAACTTCCACCGTGTATCATTTTCCTTAGTTGATCTCCTCACATCTCATCTACCTCAGTCTACACCTTGTCAAACAAGATTATCAATCTTCTACAAAAGAGTAGCAGCAAAATCTTCTACTGCGGCCCTTCAGAACAATCTCTCAGTGGCTATAAAGAAACAATGAAATCTCTGTTAGGGTATTTTAACATTAGATCAAGAGAGAGAGAATTAACTTCTTGTCTTCTGTCTTTGGGTTAAGAGAAGCACCCAATAAATAGATTCAAGTTCATGCCTTAGTCTTCTAATCATAATCCAATTAGAAGAGGAATCAGACCCAAACTCTTAGAGTTCTAATCGAACTGGGTGCATCCCCTCATGCTCGCTATAGTGAGACACCCCTCTCCCTTGGACTCTGACATTCAACTGTCATCCGGTTTCTTTTTTTGCCTTTCAGCCTTACATTTTCACTCTCTTTTTTTAAAGAAGGTGAATCTCTCCATCTTCAACCCACATCTTGAGAGCTACAATCAAAGGTACATTCGGTCTTACTTCCAATCTCTCCATATTTATCCTATTCTAACATTTCAGAGTCGTCTTCCAATCTCTCCATATTTATCCTATTCTATCATTTCAGAGTCGTCTTCCAATCTCTCCATATTTATCCTATTCTAACATTTCAGAATCGTTGAGTTACAAGGATAGAAATAAATTATCTTGGGTTTTTGTGGGTGAGCATGTTTGTGACCTCAAACATGTGATCGTTCTTGATGCTCTATTTGCAATGAATTCGTGTATTGATTGCTAATACAATCTGCATCTGTCGTCAAATGGTAGACTTCTTTTCCTTATCTTTTTCTTCCTGTTCTTTTCTATAGTTCTTATTTGAGTTCTATTGTGATTCTTTTTCCATGCATGAAGTTATGTTTGTCCTGTTTTGTTCTTTTTTTTTTTTTTATCTGAATGTGATTAATGATGGTGTCTTGTTGCTTTCGGTATCAAAGGAAGAATGGGATATCTGACTCCCGGAACTGGTTTGATGATCACACATGGTATCTTATATAGAATTTAATTATTGGGTTGTAATGTATACTAATTATATGTTATATGTTGGAGCCATCCTTTTTGACAGTTTCTTTATCTTTTATCTTTTTTTTTCTTTTTGTATATCTTAATTTCAATCCTGACAAAGACCATTATGTTATATGTTGGAGCCATCCTTTTTTACTTTTCCTTTATCTTTTATCCTTTTTTTTTTTTTTTTTTGTACATCTTAATTTCAATCCTGACAAAAACCATTATGTTTGTTTTGGTGTTTTGTACATCAATGGTGATAGTATGCTAATTGTTGTCTTCACTGAATGATTGGAAAATCTAATTAAAGAGAGGTTCTGGTTTTTTTTATTTAGTAATTTTAGTTGATAAAGAGCATTTGCTTATCCGCGCATGTATCTTCATCAATTGTGTTATTCTTGTGAAATTAATTGCTTGCTTAAATTAGATAATCTAAAATTTTGTGTTATAGGCTGTTATAGTAGTCCTTTAGAATCAGAATATATTTAATTTCGACATTACATGTTTTACGAATCAGTTTACTGCACAACGGTATAGTTTAAATCTTATAATATCTATTTTTAATATTTAATATTATGAATCGCGCTGCCCGTGCTTAGCACTAGGGCATGAAGAATAGAGAGGTACTTCTTTTTTTTTTTAAGATTATCCTTCTAATTGAAGTTCTTTTATGTTTCCTCTTTTCCTCTTTAATTGAAGTGCTTTCATCTTTAACTGTAGATTTCATGGATCGCTAACTCCTTTATTAGACAATGTTCGATTAGTTTTGAATGAGAAGTAAAATTAGAATTACAGGGGCCCATGTGAGCTCCATGTTATAAATCCATCAGAGGCTACCTATTAATCTAAACCACACAAAGTCAATACCCACACTCACATTGATCACACATAAAAAATATGAGACAATAAGAATTTTTAATTCACATGATCTATTGTCATCAATCTAACATTTGGCATAACTTGATTAGACTAAAGTTCAGACCCCTAATAAATAAAGAAGAGACAATGATTTTTAGTAGTTTTGATTTCAAAGGTGGGCCTCACTTAAAAATTTTAGAGCTCGATTGATGGCATGTCTCGAAAGGATTTGGGCTTAATAATAAATTAGAGCATAGGCCCCTAAAAATCTGCCATTTTTAATTAAAAAATGATGATAAAACTAAGTGGGGACCTACCTAGTTTCTTGACCAAAAAGAATGGGACGGATGGATTTGGGTGGGGGTAAAAAGTAAGCCCCATATTGCTAGGTTCAACTGATCCTAACCAATAATTTGAGGCCCTCAAATTTTATAACTATATATTGTGCAAATATATTGCTATATAATCAAACTGCAACTGTAGGATCATTGCTACATAAGGAATTGTACTAATCTAATGGGTGTCAAAGTAAAGGAATTGCATTGATCATAGGTTTCTACATAATTTCCCAATTATGTAGAAACCTAAAATGGATCTAATAAATTTATGATACACAAAAAATTATGTGGATCTAGTCAATCTGGTGGATCAGTCTATAGTAATGTGCACAATGTATATCAGAGGGGACCAATGTGGACGTGTTCTAGGGATTCGGACACATGACCGTCGGCTCTGATACCTTAATAATAATATGAAACACCAAAAGCTCGAGCAAGCTATGCATATCGTTCTTACACCTATTAGTGACAAAGAAGGTAAACCTGCATCAACCTCTTCATTCTCTCCGCATAGTGGAGACAAAAGGATAAAAGCACCTTTTGAGAGAGGATTTCTCAGATAATTTTATCTGATAGAAAATTCATTTGTGATCATTTATTGCCTATTTTAAAGTTGTTTTCTTTAACCTGTTTTTTGTACTTTTAGTTATTATCTTTTGATTGTTTAATGGGGGATACCCCTTTAGAGGATCTTTACCAGACAATCATGCCTTGGTGTATATTTGCCTCTTTTTGAATGAACACTGCCTACCATTCCAAAAAAAAAAAAAAAAAAAAAAAAAGAGAAAAAGCCTCAAGCTGTTTGTAAATGATAAAACAGTGTATATTAAAGGGTCCTAATACATACTATGTCTAACTATATATTCAAATCAATTGAATGAGTTCATCGAACATGAACTATGAATCAAATGAATCAAACAACAAATTGAATGAAGTTGCCCTAGTGGGTTTTCAAATTAAAATAAGTATTGAATTGTGAACTACGAATTCGAATTCAAATTAATCAAACCACAAACCGGGTAACTATGATTCAATTTTGAAATGGTTCTGTAATTGTTAGGCACTAGAATGATCTTATTAATCTATTGTTCAGGGAAAGGTACCCATGTTATCTCACGAAGCAATGAGATACCTTTATCTTGATGCCTTTATCTTTGTGTTGGCCATTGTCCATGTCTTCCTCAGCCTTCTTACTGTGATCCTGGGAGAGGTTAAGGTGAGTGAGTCAAACTACCTTTTTCTTTATCTTTACGTGGTGGTCATGAAAATCCATTGGCAGTATTGATGAGTATTTATACAAACATTCTTCTCTGGTGTGGTTTAGATACAAGGATGGAAACGATGGGAAGATTCTATAAGAAAGGATATAGAAAATACAAAATGGGGTAATGCTATGACTTTTCAAGTTGCATTGCTATGATTTTCATTCAATTTCCTGAAACAATGATATTACATGTGTGGGTAAAACACCGTAATGACGAAATTAAGCAAGGATTACAGTAGAACTTGCTGACCACCTCGGCCTCTGTAGTCACAGCCCGTCAGCTCGGCCAAGAGTGCCAGCACGGCAGAGCGGCTCGGCAGCTCGGCGTGAGTGTCAGCTCAGCACAAAAGCACAGCACGGCCAAGCCATTCTTGGTCTCAAAACAAAATGCTGAAGGCAAAGTGGGCCGCCCCTTCCTCCAGGAAATACGGCGCGCCCTGACAGATAGGAGCATTCATTTATGGCGATAGGATTGCTCATTTATGGCGATAAGAAGTTAGCTTTATCAGCCCTTAACATCAACTGACTGAAGGCATGGAAAGTTAGGATGGGATGTTCCCTTTTCACCTACTGCTGCCTGTCAGGGTAAGGATCGATGAGACCACATCCCACCTACTCCCACTAACAGAGAGAATGAACAAGGAATACCTCCATATAGGCACGGGGGATGACCCCATAGAGGTAGGCAACTCGTAACACCGACTATATCGTCTCATTCTCCTCTCCTACCTCCTCCTGTTTAGTCTTTCTCCAGAACTAACTCAGGCATCGGAACGCCTTCGGCTCACGGCAGCCAGGGGCTCTGACCTAAGCCTTTCTCCTTCCCTTTTCAGACTCCTCAGCCCCGCGGAGGTTCCCAACATTCGGTCTTCTCTGATCTAAGAGGTTTATCTCCTCAATCTAAGTAGGTGTAGTTTTTACCGCCTACAGTTTGGCACCGTCTGTGGAGAGCCACTGAACGAAAAGCCTTCCAATACCATGCCTCCGAAAACCAGAAATGGTAAAGGACCCTCCAAGGGTAGGGGACCGACCATGCAGCTTGTGCTGGCACAAGGTCCACCCCCCCAACAGAGAAGATCAGGAGGAAGGTCCCCTACAGTTCAGTCGGTATCACAGTCCAGGGGATTGATGATGCCTTCCCTTCACAATGTCATGCCTCCAGAGCAGCCCCACCGCAGCTATGAGCACACCTGGCGAGGTGACAAGTCAGTCACCATGCTGCGTGAAAAGTCAGCAAGGGCTGGACCTCAGTCCCACCATCAGGCCAACCCCGAAGAAGACGAAGATCCTCACCTGGACGAGATCAGAGCCTAAAACCGCCTCATTCAGGAGCAGGACGAGCTTATCTTATGGCTCAAACTGCAGCTCCAGGAGAAAAGGAGGGCCCGGAGCCCATTTCATGGGTGCAGCGATGCCTCGGGTCCTCCACCCAGGCACAGCCAGGCTCCTCCGGGCCACGGGCGAGACCTGAGGCACATCCTCGACGATAAAAGGCATGATCGGATCCACGGAGAAGAGGGCTCCAGCAGTAGCCACGACCGCGTGGAGCCAAAGAAGCAGTGGAGGATACCAGAAGACGAAGAAGAGCTCAAGCAATGGATCGACCGGCAAGTCAGGCAGACCGTTCGCCAGAATATGGAGACTGCTGGTATCGCTCGAGACCAGTGCAGCGCCTTTGAAGCTGAAGACACAGGCGCATCTCCTTTCTCCAGGGAGATCAGAAAGTACTCCCTCCCCGAGAAGTTCAACGTCCCGAGGTTCACCCTGTATGATGGAACCTCAGACCCTGCGGCTCACCTCCGACACTATGTCCAGAGGATGTCGGTCTGGGGGGAGGACGATTTCCTAAACTGTCGAGTTTTTTCCTCCAGTTTGGGAGATCTCCCCCTACGATGGTTCTGCTCACTCCCAGGAGGCTCCATCTCCAGTTGGCGATTGCTTCGGACATGCTTCCTAGAGAAGTTCCAAGCCCACCGCGTCATCCCTAAGACCGATGCTGACCTGATGGGCCTCCGGATGCGAGAGGACGAGAACGTCACCCAATTCGCCCGTCATTTCTGGACTGTTTACAGCCAGATCGAGTGCGCCTCTAAAGAGATGGCGGTGAAATCCTTTCAGCTGGCCCTCCGCCCGGGCATCCAGCTTCGGGCACAGCTGGTCATGTATCCCGTGGCCACCATGAAGGAGCTCATGACCCGGGCAAACCGATTCATCCGGGCAGAGGAGGATGAGGTCCGCGGGCGGAAGAGCTTCGGCCTCTCCCAGAAGGGCTGACCACACAAAGGAGACATAGACAACAGGTCCTCCAGGAGGGAGGACCGCCGCAGAGACCCGTCCTCGGATCGGCATGGGGCCCGGTCCTCAGATCGTCGACGGAACCCCTCCACCTCGGCCACAGCCTCGGAGAGGAGCAGGAGGGCTAGGAACGATGCCGCCACCTTCAAAGCGGTAAACACGATTTTCAAAGAGCCCATCTATAAGCTTCTCTACAAAATAGAGGCACAATCCTTCTTCAAATGGCCGCAGCCCATGAGAGGTAACCCCTATGCCCGGGACCAAGGCAAGTTCTGCGCTTATTACAAGCAGAATGGGCACAGGACTGATGAGTGCAAAAGCTTCAAGTCCCACCTCGAGAGCCTTGTGAAAGAGGGCACCTGAGGGACTACGTCAAGGAGGAAGGACGGGACAGCAGCTGACCTCCGCGCCGGCATGATGGCGGACAGGATAGTGAGCCGGAAGGCATCATCAATGTCATCCACCTCGCTCCCCCAACGAAGGGGAGCTCCTAGGCCCGTGCCGAGGCCCGAAGAGCCTCCCATCAAAAGCAGGTGGACTGCGGCGCCGGGACCAGCTGCAAAGAAGGTCAAGACAGAGGGTCCCAGAATATGGTTCTCCGATAGGATCTAGAGGACGTAGAACTCCCACATAACGACCCTCTGGTGCTCACCTTGAAGCTGCAGAACTTCTTGGTCCAGAGAGTCCTTGTCGATCCAAGCAGCTCGTCCGAGATCATGTACTACGATTGCTTTCAGAAGCTGAAACTCAAGGACGAGGACCTCCAGACTGCCCGAACTCCTCTCGTCGGCTTCAGCTCAAAACCAGTGTACCCGAAGGGGAAGATCTCCCTCAGAGTCCAAGTAAGAGGCATCTCCAGGCAGGTTGACTTCCTGGTTGTCGACGTCCCCTCCCCGTACAATGTCATAATGGGAAGGATGTGGCGGCATGGCGTGGAGGCTGTGCCCTCCACCCGTCACCAGAAGCTCAAGTTCACCCTAGAGAACTCTTTAGGCCGGACCGACGTGATCACTATACGGCCGAGCTGGACTAGGAAGGCGAGCTTGGGGATGTTGGCAGGGCTCCGGCGCAGAAAAGCATCGAGGACCTCACCGCGGTTAGGATCGACCTCGCCGACCCGAACAGATTTTTCCTAGTCGGAAGCCAGCTCCCCGAGGACGAGAAGACACAGCTGCTGGACCTCCTCATCGAGAGTAAAGAGATCTTTACGTGGATGCCTTACGAGATGCCTGGCATCGACCCAGCAGTCATGTGCCACAAGCTGAATGTGGACCCTAACCACAGGCCCGTAATCCAAAAGGCTCGCAGAACCGGGGTCCCACACACTGAGGCCGTAGAGGAAGAGGTCGAAAAGCTGTTCGAAGCGTAGCAAATAAAAGAGGTCCACTACCCGCAGTGGCTAGCCAATACAGTAGTGGTCAAGAAGAAGACGGGGAAGTGGAGGGTCTGCGTCGACTTCACTGACCTTAATGCAGCCTGTCCTAAAGACATTTTCCCCCATCCAAAGATCGACCAGCTCATTGACGCCACTGCTGGACACGACCGTATGAGTTTCCTCGACGCTTACCAAGGATACCACCAGATACCTCTGTTCGTACCTGACCAAGAGAAGACAGCCTTCATCACACCCCGGGGCACCTACTGTTATAAGGTGATGCCCTTTGGGCTGAAGAACGTAGGGGCGACATATTAGCGGCTAGTGACCAAGATGTTTCAAGCACAGCTCGGGAGGACTGTGGAGGTCTACATCGACGATATGGTCGTCAAGTCCAGAGAATCGCAGGACCATTTGGCCGACCTCCACCAGGTTTTCGACATCCTCCGCCAGTTACAGTTGAAGCTAAATGCATCCAAATGTGCCTTCGGTGTCGGCTCCGGAAAGTTCCTGGGGAGCCTGGTCACGAGAAGGGGGATTGAAGCAAACCCTGACCAGATCTCGGCGATCCAGGAGCTCCAGAGCCCGACCTCGGCTAAACAAGTTCAGAGGCTGACCGGCATGGCTGCCGCGCTCAATCGCTTCATTAGCCGAGCTTCCGACAAGTGCAGGCCTTTCTTCCAGCTCCTATACAAAGGCTCAAAATTCCAATGGACGCCGGAATGCGATCAGGCCCTGCAACAGCTCAAGTGCTACCTCTCTTCACCTCCGCTACTGTCGACCCCAACCCATGGCGAAGCACTGTATCTGTACCTCACAGTCTTGGACCACGCAGTGAGCTCGGTGTTCATCAGAGAAAAAGATGGCCAGCAGAGGCCTATCTATTACACCAGCAAGATCCTGCTCAACGCCGAGACCCGGTATTTACAGTTCGAGAAGCTTGCCCTGGCGCTAGTCAGTGCCTTGCGGAAGCTCTCCCATTACTTCCAAACTTTCACTATTGTGGTTGTGACCAAGCACCCACTGAAGGCTTTCTTCCGAAAGGCAGACTTCTTCGGTCAAATCTCCAAATGGGCTGTCGAACTGGGGCAATACGATATCAAGTATTAGCCCAGAACGGCCATCAAAGCCTAAGTTTTAGCTGACGTCATCGTCAAATTCACTTCTCAGAGTTCGGCGCCGACCTTACTCGACACCGAACTAGGGGACCATGAGGATACAGAGGCAGCAACCGAGACAGAGCATGAACAATCCTGGAAAATCTTCGTCGACGGATCCTCAACGTCAAATAGGGCTGGCGCTGGCATAGTCCTCCAGTCTCTGGAGGGCCTTGTCATCGAGCAAGCTCCAATAATGAGGCCAAGTCCAAAGCACTCATTGCCGGACTGAACAGTGCCAAAATCTTGGAAGCTCGACATATTGTGATTTTCAGCGATTCCCAATTGGTGACGAACCAGCTCAGCGGAGACTACCAAGCTCGGGACGATAGAATGGCGGCCTACTTAGCTTACACGAATGAAATCCTCTCCCAGTTCGAAATGACCGAGATCCGACAGGTCGACAGAGAGTCCAATTCCCATGCCGACGCCCTTGCCAGCCTCTCCTTAGTGGTCGAGGCCGGTAATAGAAGAACTGTCGAAGTAGAGACACTGCGCCAGCCCAGCATCGAACTACAGCGACCGCGGCAACTCATGTGCATGGATCTTGGTCCAAGCTGGATGGACCCGGTCATCGCCTATTTGAAGGACGACCTGCTGCCCGAAGACAGGTTGGAGGCACAGAAGATTAGGCTGAAAGTAGCCCGGTTTTGGCTCTCCCCAAATGGCAAACTCTACAGGAAGTCGTTCACCGGACCCTACCTCTAGTGCATCCACCCGAGCAGAGTCGACGATTTCCTTTACGAAATTCATGAGGGGATCTGCGGCAACCACATCGGAGGTCGGTCGCTCGCCTACCGAGCAATCAGCCAAGGGTAATGGTGGTCGTACATGCAGAAGGACGCTCAAATCTATGCCAGGAAATGTGAGAAGTGCCAGAAGTTCTCACACTCTCTCCACAAGCCAGCGCAGGACCTAAGCCCTCTATCCAGCCCGTGGCCTTTTGCTCAGTGGGGTTTGGACATCGTCGGTCCGCTACACCGAACTCCAGGGAACAAAAGATGGCTGATAGTAGCTACGGATTACTTCACAAAGTAGATCGAAGCGGAGCCTCTGTCCTCCATCACCGAACAAGACACGAAGAACTTTGTATGGAAGAACATCATCACGAGATTTGGAATCTCTCGAACTCTCATCTCCGACAACGGGACCCAGTTCGACTCCAACTTCTTCAAAAGCTTCTGCCAGGAGTACGGCATCCGAAACTTCTTCTCCACCCCGGCGTACCCACAGAGCATTGGCCAGGCCGAGATCTCAAACAAAGTGATCCTTGACGAACTCAAGAAGAGACTCGACCGAGCTAAGGGGAGGTAGGCAGAAGAGCTTCCTAGTGTTCTATGAGCTTACAGGACAACTCCAAGGCGCTCCACCTCGGCTACACCATTCTCCCTTGCCTACGGCATGGAAGCAGTCATTCCCCTTGAGGTCAGCCTCCCGACCTTGAGGTTGGAAGTCTGTAACCAGGGCTAAACGACTTGAATAGGGCTCGAGAGCTGGATTTCGCGAAAGAACGAAGAGAGACAGCAGCTATCCGCCTGGCTACCTATCAATAGCAGTTGGCTAGGGGATAAAAGCAGAAGGTCAAAGCAAGAAGATTCGCAGCGGGGGAACTAGTCCTGAAGAAAACGCTTCCTGGCGACCGGAATCCTACTGAGGGGAAGTTAGCACCCAATTGGCAGGGGCCATATAAAGTGCTATCAACGGCGGGAAGGGCTGCGTACAGGCTCAAAGACGTGGAAGGCAAAGAGCTGCCGCGACCATGGAACATGATGCATATTAAAAATTTCTACTTTTGAAAACATGTAAAAGGGTTCGAACAGCAATAAAAGTGAACATTCTTGAGAAGATCTTTTCCAAAATTTGCTTCCAATTAAGCAGCTCGGCCGCGATGCCAACTATCTACTCAAGGTTCGGTGACAACACCACCCCGCGGCTCGGCAGCTCTGTTTAGAGTGCCAACCGTCCTCAGCTCGGTGCCAGCACCAGCTTTGGCAGCACAGCCATGAGCACCACAGTGTCCGGTGACAGCACCAACCCGCTGCTCGGCAGCTCTGTTCAGAGTGCCAACCGTCCTCAGCTCGGTGCCTGCACCAGCTTTGGCGGCACAGCCAGGAGCACCACAGGATCTGGTGACTGCCTCACCCCGCGGCTCCGCAGCTCTGTTCAGAGTGTCAACCATCCTCAGCTCAGTGCCTGCACCAGCTTTGGCGGCACAGCCATGAGCACCTCAGGGTCCGGTGACAGCACCACCCCGCGGCTTGGCAGCTCTATTCAGAGTGTCAACCATCCTCAGCTCGGTGCCTGCACCAGCTTTGGCGGCACAGCCATGAGCACCACAGGGTCCGGTGACAACACCACCCCGCGGCTCGGCAGCTCTGTTCAGAGTGCCAACCGTCCTCAACTTAGTGCCTGCACCAGCTTTTGCGGCACAACCATGAGCACCACAGGGTCCGGTGACTGCACCACCCCGCGGTTCTGCAGCTCTGTTCAGAGTGCCAATCGTCCTCAGCTCGGTGCTTGCACAAGCTTTGGCGGCACAGCCATGAGCACCACAGGGTCGCGGCTCGGCAGCTCAGTTCAGAGTGCCAACCGTCCTCAGCTCGGTGCCTGCACCAGCTTTGGCGGCACAGCCATGAGCACCTCAGGGTCCAGTGACTGCACCACCCCGCGGCTCGGTAGCTCTGTTCAGAGTGCCAACCGTCCTCAGCTCTGTGCCTGCACCAGCTTTGGCGGCACAGCCATGAGCACCTCAGGGTCCGGTGACAGCACCACCCCCGGCTCGGCAGCTCAGTCAGAGTGCCAGCCATCCTAGCTCGGTTCCAGCACCAGCTGCGGCTGTAAAGCCAAAAACGTCCGAGAACACTGACTTCGGCACTCTAGAACACCTCAAGTTGTCAGCTTCAGCTCTCAAGGGTAATGGACGCTGATCAGGAACACGGTTCAAAAACTAAATCTCGGTCATGAGCAGACATCCAATTTTAAGAGTTACAAGGAGTTCGGTTATCCAAACCAACTACTTAGCGAATAAAGCACAATAAGATAGATGTCGACCACACACCCATTTCATTAGCGACAAAGGAAAAAAAAGCCAAAGAATGCGAAGAAAGTTGTTGTTTCATTAATTGAAATCCTGATTACAAGACGGATAGAAATACAATGAAAGAAAAATTACAAAAAGGTCTGAGAGGGCTGTAGTTTCCACATTGTAGTCAATCTCTAGAGGAACCTCGGCCACGACCGCACTGGCCTCGGGAGCGGTCGGGGTGGCTTCAGAGACGACCGCGCTAGCTTCAGGAACGCTAGCCTCAGGAGCGGCGGCTTCGAGAAGGGCCTCGACGACCGCGGGAGCAGGGGAGTCTTCAAGGTTGGTGCTCGCAGCTGGAGGAGCCTCTGGAGGAGCCTCGGGGGCGGCACTCGCCTTCGGGTAGGCTTGCAGAGGAAGGCAAGGGGAAGCCCGAGACACGGCTACAAGTTATGAGCCCGAGGAAGGGAACCTTGGGGGATTCCTAAGGAGAGGGCTATCCTTAGGGACCCCAGCCTTCTTCAAGGCTGCTTTCCATCTGAGCTCCTACGCTCGGTCCCTTATCCCTGGCAGCTGAGCCTTGTAGTCAGCCGTCAGTCTGCCAACCTCCTCCCCCATGATGGAGTTATGCTCGGCCAGGAACTCCTCCTTGAGCCTGGCTTCTTGTTTAGCCAGAGCAGACTCGATCTCGGCCGCTTTCCCCCTCAACGCCATCTCCAGGGAGCGTTGCGCCTGGTTCCGCTGAGAGAGGAGCCTTTTGTTTGTCCCCTGACATCCCGCAGGTCCTCTTCCAGCCGCCCCACCACGGTCCGAAGTTCGTCAAGCTCAGAGGCAAGATGGAGGTTCTGGGTCCCCTCTTCCTTCAGCTCGTCCCTGAGGCGCTCGACCATGACCTGGGACTCTTCGAGGTCGCAGACGAGGCCAGCATTTCTGCCCACCTCTTCTACCAACATCGCATCCTTAGCCGCTAAGGACGCCCGCAGCTCCTCCCTCTTGACCACCCATTCTGCCTCCCTGGCCTCGGCTGCATCCAGCCTCTCTATGCCCATCTGGTATTTCTGCAACAGCTTCAAGAAGAAAACCAGACGTCAATAAAAGAACACCGAACTAAAAGCTCTGGAGGAGATACTGCACTTACCGATACCAGCGAGCGCATAGAGGAGAGCAAGAGCGACTCGCTGTCCATCTCAGCCCACCTCGCCATGTCCTGAGAAAGAGCTTGGGGATTGGTCGCACAGTCTGTCTCGGCCAGCTGCCTCCCTAGTACTTCCTCGATGGCCGGCCTCCATGGAGTAAGAGGAGGGGGCGAGATCGTTCCGCCAGCAGGCGGAGGCGAAGAGGGGCCACGCTCTTTCTCTCCTCGGGTCGCCCCCCCTCAGTGACCTCGGCAGAGCAAGCCCGACCTCCAGCCCTTGTAACACGATCGGGGGGTGAGTTTTCCACGACGATGGTCGCTAAAGGCTAAGCTGAGGCGACCTAAACCACAGCTAACTGAGTGGCCTCGGTCGCAGCTGCGCGGACCGTCTCAGTATCTGGGGCAGTAGGAGTTCCACCCGCAACGGCCGGAGGCGTCGAGGCCACTGCCTAAGGGGGATCCCGGACCTCGCCTCCGATGTCCCCGAAGGCCACTGCAGACAGGTCTTCTGTAGCGTAGCGTTGCCAGCGCTAGCGTAGCATTTCTCCCTCCTCTTCCTCTTCCTCGGAGCTGGGAGATGCCGAGCCCTCAGATGAGCTGGAAGCTACTAGCCTCTTCCTTCGTGAAAGCCGGGGCTCGGCTCTCGAGGTCCTGTCAGGCTCTGTGACTGGAAGTGCTGGAGCACGGTGTCCAGACTCAATTAGACGTCCCGCAGGAATCGCGACAGTCACTGCCGCCAAGCTGGGCACCGCGGTCGTTGCAGATCCCAGGCTGACGCCTTCCCCGCGCAACACGGAGTCTATTCCCGACACCCTTTTGGAGGTGTTGAACGATCTGTAGTGGGGCGTATACCCCAGGAGAGACCACGCAGCACGGCAGTTGTGACCGCGGTAGTTTCTCGCCTTCTCGTGCCACGCACTGTTCACCCTCCAGTGGTTTTTCCTGGCGAGCTCCCTCTTTTCGTGAAAATCTGCATAGACAAAAAAAATTGTGTTAGAAGTCAGGCATAGAAGAGAAAAAAAACTGCAGACCAAAAAGACTTCGGTCTTTACATGGTGGAGTTCCTATTTTTCGAGGAATCCGGACCGTGGTGCTAGGCTCCGCTTCACCGAACTCCAAGGGAAGGGGACCGACCATGCAGCCTGTGCTAGCACAAGGTCCACCCCCTCAACAAAGAAGATCAGGAGGAAGGTCCCCAACAGTCCAGTCAGTATCACAGTCTAGGGGATTGACGATGCCTTCCCTTCACAATGTTATTCCTCCAGAGCAGCCCCGCCACAACAGTGAGCACGTCAGGCAACGTGACAGGTTAGTCACCAAGCCGCGTGGAAAGTCAGCAGGGGCTGGACCTCAGTCCCACCATCAGGCCAACCCAGAAGAAGACGAAGACCCTCGCCTGGATGAGATCAGAACCCAAAACCGCCTCATTCAGGAGCAGGACGAGCTTACCCTACGGCTCAAACAACAGCTCCAGGAGAAGAGGAGGGCCCGGAGCCCACTTCATGGGCGCAGCCACGCCTCCGGTCCTCCACCCAGGCACAGCCAGGCTCCTCCAAGGCACGTCCTCGATGATAAAAGGCGTGATCGGATCCATGGAGAAGAGGACTCCAGCAGCAACCACGAGCGTGTGGAGCCAAAGAAGCAGCGGAGGATACTAGAAGACGAAGAGGAGCTCAAGCAGTAGATCGACCGGCAGGTCAAGCAAACCGTTCGCCAGAATATGGAGACTACTGGTATCGCTCGAGACCAATGCAGCGCCTTTGAAGCTGAAGACACAAGCGCATCTCCTTTCTCCAGGGAGATCAGAAAGTACTCCCTTCCCGAGAAGTTCAACGTCCCGAGGTTCACCATGTATGATGGAACCTCCGACCCTGCGGCTCACCTTCGACATTATGTCCAGAGGATGTCGGTCTAGGGGGAGGACGATTTCCTGAACTGTCGAGTTTTTTCTTCCAGTTTGGGAGATCTCCCCCTACGATGGTTTTGCTCGCTCCCAGGAGGCTCCATCTCTAGTTGGAGACTGCTTTGAACATCCTTCCTGGAGAAGTTCCAGGCTCACTGCGTCATCCCTAAGACCGACGCCGACCTGATGGCCCTCCGGATACGAGAGGACGATAACATCACCCAATTCGCCCGTCGCTTCTAGACTGTTTACAGCCAGATCGAGTGCGCCTCTGAAGAGATGGTGGTGAAATCCGGCACAGCTGGTCATGTATCCCGTGGCCACCATGAAGGAGCTCATGGCCCGCGTAAACCAGTTCATCCGGGCAGAGGAGGACGAGGTCCGCGGGCGGGAGAACTTCAAACTCTCCCAGAAGGGCCGACCACCCAAAGGAGACACAGATAACAGGTCCTCCAGGAGGGAGGACCACCGCAGAGACCCGTCCCCGGATCGGCACGGGGCCCGGTCCTCAGATCGTCGACGGAACCCCTCCACCTCGGCCACAGCCTCGGAGAGGAGCAGGAGGGCCGGGAACGATGCCACCGCCTTCAAAGCGGTAAACACGATTTTGAAAGAGCCCATCTATAAGCTTCTCCACAAAATAGAGGCACAACCCTTCTTCAAATGGCCGCAGCCCATGAGAGGTAAACCCTCTTTCCAGGACCAGGGCAAGTTCTGCGCTTATCACAAGCAGAATGGGTACAGGACTGATGAGTGCAAAAGCTTCAAGTCCTACCTCGAGAGCCTTGTGAAAGAGGGGCACCTGAGGGACTACATCAAGGAGGAAGGACGGGATAGCAGCTGACCTCCGCGCCGGCATGATGGCAGACAGGATAGCGAGCCGGAATGCATCATCAATGTCATCCACCTCGCTGGAGCTCCCAGGCCCGTGCCGAGGCCCGAAGAGCCTCCCATCAAAAGCAGGTGGACTACGACGCCGGGACCAGCTACAAAGAAGGTCAAGACAGAGGGTCCCAGAATATAGTTCTCCGACAGGGATCTAGAGGACGTAGAACTCCCACATAACGACCCTCTGGTGCTCACCTTGAAGCTGCAGAACTTCTTGGTCCAGAGAGTCCTTGTCGATCCAGGCAGTTCGTCTGAGATCCTGTACTACGATTGCTTTCAGAAGCTAAAACTCAAGGACGAGGACCTCCAAACTCGTCGGCTTCAGCTCAAAACCAGTGTACGCGAAGGGGAAGATCTCCCTCAGAGTTCAAGTAGGAGGCGCCTCCAGGCAGGTTGACTTCCTGGTCGTCGACATCCCCTCCCCGTACAATGTCATAATGAGAAGGGCATGGCTGCATGGCATGGAGGCTGTGCCCTCCACCCGTTACTAGAAGCTCAAGTTCCCCCTATAAAACTCTTCCGGCCAGACCGACGTGATCACTATCAGAGGCGACCAGCACATGGCCAGACAATGCTTGATGGCCGTGTTGCCTGGAGAAGCCGAGTCATCCCAAGTCCATATGGCCGAGCTGGACAGGGAAGGCGAGCTTGGGGATGTTGGCAGGGCTCCAGCGCAGAAAAGCATCGAGGACCTCACCGAGGTCAGGATTGACCCCGCCGACCCGGACAGATTTTTCCTAGTCGGAAGCCAGCTCCCCGAGGACGAGAAGACGCAGCTGCTGGACCTCCTCCTCGAAAGTAAAGAGATCTTTGCGTGGACGCCTTACGAGATGCCCGGCATCGACCCAGCAGTCATGTGCCACAAGCTAAATGTCAACCCTAACCACAAGCCTGTGATCCAAAAAGCTCGCCGAACCAAGGTCCCACAGACTGAGGCAGTAGCGGAAGATACCTCTGTTTGTACCCAACCAAGAGAAGACAGCCTTTATCACACCCCAGAGCACCTACTGTTACAAGCTAATGCCCTTCGGGCTGAAGAACGCAGGGGCGACATATTAGCAGCTAGTGACCAAGATGTTTCAAGCACAGCTCGGGAGCACTGTGGAGGTCTACATCGACGATATGGTCGTCAAGTCCAGAGAGTCGCAAGACCATTTGGCCGACCTTCACCAGGTTTTCGGGATCCTCCGCCAGTTCCAACTGAAGCTGAACGCATCCCAATGCGCCTTCGTTGTTGGCTCCTGAAAGTTCCTGGGCAGCCTGGTCACGAGAAGGGGGATTGAAGCAAACCCTGACCAGATCTCGGCGATCCAGGAGCTCCAGAGCCCGACCTCGGCTAAACAAGTTCAGAGGCTGACCGGCATGGCTGCCGTGCTCAATCGCTTCATTAGCTGAGCTTCCGACAAGTGCAGGCCTTTCTTCCAGCTCCTATACAAAGGCTCAAAATTCCAATGGACGCCGGAATGCGATCAGGCCCTGCAACAGCTCAAGTGCTACCTCTCTTCACCTCCGCTACTGTCGACCCCAACCCATGGCGAAGCACTGTATCTGTACCTCACAGTCTTGGACAATGCAGTGAGCTCGGTGTTCATCAGAGAAAAAGATGGCCAGCAGAGGCCTATCTATTACACCAGCAAGATCCTGCTCAACGCCGAGACCCGGTATTTACAGTTCGAGAAGCTTGCCCTGGCGCTAGTCAGTGCCTTGCGAAAGCTCTCCCATTACTTCCAAACTTTCACTATCGTGGTCGTGACCAAGCACCCATTGAAGGCTCTCTTCCAAAAGGCAGACTTCTCCGGTCGAATCTCCAAATGTTCTGTCGAACTGGGGTAATACGATATCAAGTATTAGCCCAGAACGGCCATCAAAGCCCAAGTTTTGGCAAACTTCAATATCGAATTCACCTCTCAGAGTTCAGCGCCGACCTTACTCGACATCGAACTAGGGGGCCATGAGGATACAGGGGCTGCAACCGAGACAGAGCATCAACAGTCCTGAAAAATCTTCGTCGACAGATCCTCAACGTCCAACAGGGCTGGCACTGGCATAGTCCTCCAGTCTCCGGAGGGCCTTGTCATCAAGCAAGCTCTAACATTCGGCTTCAAAGCATCCAATAATGAGGCCGAGTACGAAGCACTCATTGCCGGACTGAACAGTGCCAAAATCTTGAAAGCACGACATATTGTGGTTTTTAGCGATTCCCAATTGGTGGCGAACCAGCTCAGCAGAGACTATCAGGCTCGGGACGACAGAATGGCGTCCTACTTAGCTCACACGCGGGAACTCTCTCCCAGTTCGAAAGGGCCGAGATCCGACAGGTCGGCAGAGAGTCCAATTCCCATGCCGACGCCCTTGCCAGCCTCGCCTCAGCGGTCGAGGCTGGTAATAGAAGAACTGTCGAAGTAAAGACACTGCGCGAGCCCAGATCGAACTACAGCGACCGCGGCAACTCATCTGCGTGGATCTTGGTCCGAGCTAGATGGACCTGGTCATCGCCTATTTGAAGGACAACCTGCTGCCCGAAGACAGGTTAGAGGCACAAAAGATTAGGCTGAAAGCAACCCGGTTTTGGCTCTCCCCAGATGGCAAACTCTACAGGAAGTCGTTACCGAACCCTACCTCCAGTGCGTCCACCCAAGCACAGTCGACGACTTCCTTTACGAAATTCACGAGGGGCTCTGCGGCAGCCACATCGGAGGTCGGTCGCTCACCTACCGAGCAATCAGTCAAGGGTACTGGTGGGCGTACATGCAGAAGGACACTCAAATCTATGCCAGAAAATGTGATAAGTGCCAGAAGTTCTCACACTCTCTCCACAAGCCAGCACAGGACCTAAGCCCTCTATCCAGCCCGTGGCCTTTTGCTCAGTAGGGTCTGGACATCGTCGGTCCGCTACACCGAACTCCAGGGAACAAAAGATGG
Source organism: Persea americana (assembly GCA_029852735.1). Lineage (NCBI taxonomy): Eukaryota > Viridiplantae > Streptophyta > Magnoliopsida > Laurales > Lauraceae > Persea > Persea americana. The sequence continues at coordinate 35,167,451 of CM056820.1, read as the reverse complement.
CTGATAGTAGCTACGGACTACTTCACAAAGTAGATCGAAGCGGAGCCTCTGTCCTCCATCACCGAACAAGACACGAAGAACTTTGTATGGAAGAACATCATCACGAGATTTGGAATCTCTCGAACTCTCATCTCCGACAACGGGACCCAGTTCGACTCCAACTTCTTCAAAAGCTTCTGCCAGGAGTACGGCATCCGAAACTTCTTCTCCACCCCGGCGTACCCACAGAGCAATGGCCAGGCCGAGATCTCAAACAAAGTGATCCTTGACGAACTCAAGAAGAGACTCGACTGAGCTAAGGGGAGGTGGGCAGAAGAGCTTCCTAGTGTTCTATGAGCTTACAGGACAACTCCAAGGCGCTCCACCTCGGCTACACCATTCTCCCTTGCCTACGGCATGGAAGCAGTCATTCCTCTTGAGGTCGGCCTTCCGACCTTGAGGTCGGAAAGTTGTAACTAGGGGCTGAACGACTTAAATATAGCTCGAAAGATGGATTTCGCGGAAGAACGAAGAGAGACAGTAACTATCCGCCTGGCTGCCTATCAACAGCAGTTGGCCAGCGGATACAACCAGAAGGTCAAAGCAAGAAGATTCGCGGTGGGGAACTAGTCCTGAAGAAAACGCTTCCTAGCGACCGAAATCCCAATGAAGGGAAATTAGCACCCAGCTGGCAGGGGCCATACAAAGTGCTATCAAAGGCGAGAAGGGCCGCGTACAGGCTCGAGGACATGGAAGGCAAGGAGCTGCCGCGACCATTGAACACAATGCATTTCAAAAAGTTTTACTTTTGAAAACATGTACTTAAGAGTTCAAACAGCAATAAAAAGCAATATTCTTCAGCAGATCTTTTTCAAAATTGCTTCCAAGTTACGCAATTCGGCCGCTATACCAGCTCCCTAAGGGTCCGGTGTCAGCACCAACCCGCGGCTCGGCAGCTCTGTTCAGAGTGCCAACCGTCCTCAGCTCGGTGCCCGCACCAGCTTTTGCGGCTCAGCCATAAGCATCCAAGGGTCCGGTGCCAGCACCACCCCGCGGTTCAGCAGCTCTGTTCAGAGCGCCAACCGTCCTCAGCTTGGTGCCCGCACCAGCTTTGGCGGCTCAGCCATAAGCGTCCAAGGGTCCGGTGCCAGCACCACCCCGCGACTCGGTAGCTCTGTTCAGAGCTTCAACTGTCCTCAGCTCGGTGCCCGCACCAGCTTTGGCGGCACAGCCATAAGCGTCCAAGGGTCCGGTGCCAGACCACCCCGCGACTCGGCAGCTCTGTTCTGAGCGCCAACCGTCCTCAGCTTGGTGCCCGCACCAGCTTTGGCGGCACAGCCATAAGCATCCAAGGGTTCGATGCCAGCACCACCCCGCGGCTCGACAGCTCTGTTCAGAGCGCCAACCGTCCTCAACTTGGTGCCCGCACCAGCTTTGGCTGCACAGCCTCAAGGGTCTGGTGCCAGCACCACCCCGCGGCTCGGCGGCCCTATTCAGAGCGCTAACCGTTCTCAGCTCGGTGCCCACACCAGCTTTGGTGGCACAGCCATAAGCGTCCAAGGGTCCGGTGCCAGCACCACCCCGCGGCTCGGCAGCCTTGTTCAGAGCGCCAACCGTCCTCAGCTCGGTGCCCGCACCAACTTTGGCGGCACAGCCATAAGCGTCCAAGGGTCCGGTGCCAGCACCACCCCGCGGCTCGGCAGCTCTGTTCAAAGCGCCAACCGTCCTCAACTCGGTGCCCGCACCAGCTTTGGCGGCACAACCATAAGTGTCCAAGGGTCTGGTGCCAGCACCACCCTTTGGCTCAGCAGCCCTGTTCAGAGCGCTAACTGTTCTCAGCTCGGTGCCCGCACCAGCTTTGGCGGCACAGCAATAAGCGTCCAAGGGTCCGGTGCCAGCACCACCCCATGGCTCGGCAGCTCTGTTCAGAGCGCCAACCATCCTCAGCTCCGTGTCCGCACCAGCTTTGGCAGCAAAGCCATAAGCGTCCAAGGGTTCGGTGCCAGCACCACCCTGCGGCTCGGCAGCCCTGTTCAGAGAGCCAACCGTCCTCAGCTCGGTGCCCGCATCAGCTTTGGCGGCACAGCCATAAGCGTCCAGGGGTTCGGTGCCAGCACCACCCCCGGCTCGGCAGCCCAGTCGAGTGCCTGCCGTCCTAGCTCAGTTCTAGCACCAGCTGCGGTGGTCAGGCCAAAAACTTCCAAGAATACCTCGAGTTGTCAGCTTCTGCTCTCAAGGGTTATGGACGCTGATCAAGACCACGGTTCATAAACTAAATCTTGGTCGTGGGCAGATATCCAATTTTGAGAATTACAAGGAGTTCGGTTAACCAGACCAACTACTTAGCAAATAAAGCATAGCAAGATGACGTCGACCACACACCCATTTCATCAGAGACAAGGAAAAAGAAAGCCAGAGAATGCGAAGAAAGTTGTTTCATTAATCGAAATCCTGATTACAAGATGGATGGAAATACAATGAAAGAAAAATTACAGAAGGGGCTCAAAGGGCTGCAGCTTCCACATTGCAGTCAATCTCTGGAGGAACCTCAGCCACGACCGTGCTGGCCTCGGGAGCGGTTGGGATGGCTTCAGAGATGACCGCGCTTGCTTCAGGAACGCTAGCCTTAGGAGCGACGGCTTCGAGAGAGGCCTCGACGACCGCGGGCGCATGGGAGTCTTCAAGGTTGGCGCTGGCAGCTGGAAGAGCCTCTGGAGGCGCCTCGGGGGAGGCGCTCGCCTCCATGCAGGCTTGCAGAGGAAGGCAAGGGGAAGCCCGAGACACGGCTAAGAGTTTCGAGTCCGAGCGAGGGAACCTTGGGGGATTCCGGAGGAGAGGGCAATCCTCAGGGACCCCAGCCTTCTTCAAGGCTGCTTTCCATCCGAGCTCCCAGGCTCGGTCCCAGATCCCTGGCAGTTGAGCCTTGTAGTCAGCCGACAGTCTGCCAACCTCCTCCCCCATGATGGAGTCATGCTCAGCCAGGAACTCCTCCTTGAGCCTGGCTTCTTGTTTCGCCAGAGCAGACTCAATCTCGGCCGCCTTCCCCCTCAACGCCATCTCCAGGGAGCCTTGCGCCTGGTTCCGCTGAGAGAGGAGCCTCTTGTTTGTCCCCTTGACATTCCACAGGTCCTCTTCCAGCCACCCCACCACGGTCCGGAGGTCGTCAAGCTTGGAGGCAAGATGGAGGTTCTGGGTCTCCTCGTCCTTCAACTCGTCCCTGAGGTGCTAGACCACGACCTGGGACTCCTCGAGATCAAAGACGAGGCCAGCATTTCTGCCCACCTCTTCTACCAGCATTGCATCCTTAGCCGCCAAGGATTCCCGCATCTCGTCCCTCTCGACCACCCATTCCACCTCCCTCGCCTCGGCTGCGTCGAGCCTCTCTATGCCCATCTGGCACTTTTGCAACAGCTGCAAGAAGAAAACCAGAAGTCAATAAAAAAACACCGAACTAAAAGCTCCGGGGGGGGGTACTACACTTACCGATACCAGCGAGCGCATCGAGGAGAGCAGGAGAGACTCGTTGTCCATCCAAGCCCACCTGGCCATGTCCTGAGGAAGGGCGCAGGTGCGTCCCAGCATGGCGACCACTTGGGTATCGATCGCGCGGTCTGTCTCGGCTAGCTGCCTCCCCAGTACTTCCTCGATGGCCGGCCTCCACGGAGCTAGAGGAGGGGGCGAGATCGTTCCGCCAGCGGGCGGAGGCGAAGAGGGGCCTGGCGAGGCCTCAACCCTTGCTCTCTTCTCGGGTCACCCCCCTTCAGTGACCTCGGCAGAGCGAGCCCGACCTCCAGCCCTTGCAGTGTGATCGGGGGGGTGAGTCATCCACGATGATGGCCGGAGGCAGAGCGGAGGCGACCTCGGCCGCGGCTGACTGAGTGGCCTCGGTCGCGGCTGCGCGGACCATCTCGACATCTGGGCCAGAAGTTCCACCCACAACGGCCGGAGGCGTCGCAGCCACTGCCTGAGGGGGATCCTGGACCTCGGCTCCGATGTCCCCGAAGGCCACCGCGGACAGATCTTCTGGGGCGTAGCGTTGCCCGCGCTGGCGTATCATTTCTCCCTCTTCCTCTTCCTCGGAGCTGGGAGATGCCGAGCTCTCAGACGAACTGGAAATTACTAGCCTCTTCCTCCGCGAAGGCCGGGGCTCGGCTCCCGAGGTCCTGTCAGGCTCTACGACTAGGAATGCTGGAGCGTGGTGTCCAGACTCAATCAGACGTCCGGTAGGAATCGCGACAATCACTGCCGCCGAGCTGGGCACCGCGGTCGTCGCTGATCCGAGGCTGCCGCCTTCCCCACGCAGCACGGAGTCTATTCCCGTCACCCTTTTAGAGGTGTTGAAGGATATGTAGTGGGGCACATACCCCAGGAGAGACCACACAGCACGGCAGTGGAGACCGCGGTAGTTTCTCGCCTTCTCGTGCCACGCATTGTTCACCTTCCAGTGGTTTTTCCGGGCAAGCTCCCTCTTTTCGCGAAAGTCTGCATAGACAAAAAAAATGTGTTAGGAGCCAGGCGTAGAAGAGAGAAAAAACTGCAAACCGAAAGGATTTCGATCTTTACTTGGAGGAGTTCCTATTTTTCGAGGAATCCGAACCGTGGTGCTAGGCTCCGCTTCACCGAACCCCCATCCTCCTCTGACGAGTACTCGGTCTTCGCCCCCGTACTTGTTGGAATCCTCCAGCGTGGTCACAAATCCAGTCCGGCGGACCCTCGGCCGGAGGTAATAGGTGTCCCCTTCTGCAGATTTGCAGAGGTCATACGTGTCCTTGATGTTCAGGACACCGAGGCCGATATCCAGAATCTCATTCAGCCGCACTGCTCCCATTATGATTTTGTATCCATTAAGAAGTAGTTGGCATGGACACGACCTCCACTCCCGGAGGCAATCCCGGACCAGTGGATGAAGGGGGAAGCGGACCCCTCCTTCCACTACGGAGACCAGCCAGAACGGCATCCAGCCATCGCAGTAAGCGAGGCTGTCATCAGGGCCATCTGGTCTGACCTCCACATTGGTGGGGACCTTATACGCATCTCTAAAATTGTCTATGGAACCTGGGTCTCCTAACAGATGTCTATAGATCCCCATTATCAGCCCACACGAGAGTCTACCTAAAAGAAAAGACGAGAGAAACAGAAAGAATCCCTACGAAGGGGGACTGCACAGACAGGATCGCCGGAAGTTCGTGGACGTTGAAGAAGTTCTCTTGCAGAGCGGAGTAGAAATTCGAAGAAGGTAGAAGAAAGTGAAGACAAAGGAGACGCCCTGATTTATAAGGGCCAGAGACGTCGTTTCGGTTTTCGAGAAGAACCTTTAAGAGGCGTCCCCTCAATCAGCCCTAACGTCCCATCTCGCAGCCCTAACGTCTTCTCGAAGTAATTGCGTGGCAGCTAAAAGAGGCGACACGTGCCACCATCGGCGCGATATCTGAGGGCTATTAAATATCCTGGACAGGCGAAAAAACATCTTGAAGGGGACCGTACGTTAGCGACGGCCACCAGGCCCAGGAGGGACCCTCCTGATCCGAAGCTCCTCTGTCCCAGTAACTCCTTCCCACACGTCGATAACCCTCAATTGAGCTCGGTAGCGATGCCGGCTATACAGTCACCAAGCTTCCGACCTCCTCGAGCTGGAGGACTCTCAGAAGTCAAAAGCTAGGGGGCAATTGTGTGGGTAAAACACAGTAATGACGAAATTAAGCAAGGATTACAGTAGGACTCGATGATCACCTCGGCCTCTGTAGTCATAGCCCGTCAGCTCGGCAGTTCGGTCAAGAGTACCAGCACGGCAGGGCGGCTCTGCAGCACGGCAGGGCGGCTCTGCAGCTCGGCGTGAGTGTCAACTCAGCACAAAAGCACAGCACGGCCAAGCCATTCTTGGTCTCGGAACAAAATGCTGAAGGCAGAGTGGGCCACCACCTTCCTCCGGGAAATACGGCGCGCCCTGACAGATAGGAGCATTCATTTATGACGATAGGATTGCTCATTTATGGCGATAAGAAGTTAGCTTTATCAGCCCTTAACATCAACTGACTGAAGGCATGGAAAGTTAGGATGGGATGTTCTCTTTTCACCTACTGCTGCCTGTCGGGGTAAGGATCGATGGGACCTCATCCCACCTACTCCCACTGACAGAGAGAATGAACGAGGAATGCCCCCATATAGGCACGGGGGATGACCCCATAAAGGTAGGAAACTCGTAACACCAACTACATCGTCTCATTCCCCTCTCCTGCCTCCTCCTGTTTAGTCTTTCTCTAGAACTAACTCAGGCATCGGAGCGCCTTCGGCTCACGGCAGCCAGGGGCTCTGACCCAAGCCTTTCTCCTTCCCTTTTCAGGTTCCTCAGCCCCGCGGAGGTTCCCGGCGTTCGGTCTTCCCTGATCTAAGAGGTTTATCTCCTCAATCTAAGTAAGTGTAGTTTTTACCACCTACAACTACCATTGAATTGATCTTTCTAGATCTATACCCAATAAGCAAATGCTGTTGCAAAAAGGTGTTTATGCTGCAAATGTATGCAAGGAAACTTGATTGAATTTGTGCATTTTGACAACAAATTATGTGATTGCATCTGGTATCTTGATGAAGCATATTTGTGTGTGTATGCACATGGTATATATGGACAAACATTCAATACTTGTGTGCATGTTTACATGCCATACATATTAAATTTCTTTAGCTAACCATTCCTACAAAAACCTCAAGGCGTTAGTAGAGGCAGCGGAAATACTTTTCAATATTCCCCCTTGGGTGGAGCCCACTCTTTAATACTCCCCCTCAGGTGGGACTCGGCCGGCGCACTTTTGGCGACACACTTTTTTTTTTTTTTTTTGCGCCGAATCGTTCCTCCTAAGATTTGAACTCACGACCAGTTGGCTCTGATACCATTTGTCACGCCTCACCCTAGATACATGTATGATATTGTCCGCTTTGGCCCACGGGCCTCACGATTTTATTTTTTTTTATGGGCCAAAACCAATAAAAAAAATGCGTGTCGCCAAAAGTGCACCGGTCGGGTTCCACCTGAGGGCGAGTATTAAAGAGTGGGCTCCACCCATTGAGGAATATTGAAAAGTATTTCTGCTGCCTCTACTAACACCTTGAAGTTTTGGTAGGAATTGTTAGCTAAAGAAATTTAATAATACACGCTTGAGTTTTTAAAGAAACTGTCCGAGTCATGTCTTCGCAGCTTTTGGTCGCTGTGGGCACTAAACTAGTGCATATAATGTCTCAGTTAGCCTATGAAATTTTCGAGAAACATATAGCCGTCAGAGGGGAGTTGGAAGTTTTACCTTCGGATGATCATTTCTGGTTCCATCGCCCCCGCTTAGTCATCCACTTGATCCATTTCATCCTCTTTCAGAATGCTTTCGAGATTGCAGTTTTCTTCTGGATATTGGTAAGAGGCCATGTTCAATCTGATATGTTGCCCCTGCTTTAAATAATCTTAATTCAATAAACTGTTGTTTTCCTGCTGTTATCATGTAATAATGTCTTGAAACTGACCAATATGTTATTCATATTACCTTTCCTGTATCTAAGATTAGCTACTCAAACATACCACATACTTTGTAACGAATTACCTGTATAGGAATTCACTTCAAGCTACTAAAAGGATCCATCTTGTGCAGATCAGGCTTGGCTTTGATTCTTGCATCATGGGAAAAGTTGGTTTTATAATCCCAAGGCTCGTAATCGGGTATCACTCGTACTGTTTTTCTCTTTACACTCAGTTATTTTCCCCATCAATCGCATCTCATTTTGGTTGTTGTTAACTGCATTGCATTTACTTACGTATGAATATCTTCATGAAGTTGTTTCTCATGCTCTGTAGGGTGATATTGTTCAGCTAGTCTGCAGTTACAGTACCCTCCCACTTTATGCCATTGTCACCCAGGTGAATTGCAGTTTCACTAAATACTGCCTACTTAGTGAATTAAAGGACTTCCTATTGACTGTAACTGTGTTTTCTAATGAAGATGGGGACTTCTATGCATATGGCCATTTTCCAAATGCCAGTGCAAAACAGCTTAGTTAGGTGGGCTCGAAAACGGCATGGAGGAGGAATTTACCCATCGCAAATAGTGGAGACAGTCCCAGTAACTTGGGACCAGCAGGTGTTTCCTCTCCGGAAATTCAACTGCAGAATGCTGGACAGAAGGAATCTACAATCAAAGAGGCGGTAGCTGGGAACTCTGATCCATCATCATCAAATAGCGGATAGCCATCAAGTAAAAGCCCCATGTGATCTAGATTAGCCACCAGCATCCTTGTTTCTAAAACAATGCAGCACGTGATGAGATCCTTTTTTGCACTTAATGTTTGATTTTGCACGCTGTACATGTGAAAACGCGTTGTGAATCTTGGTAGTAGCACTTAGTGAAAATGTAATCAGATGATCACGTATAAGCTTGTTCTATATGTTTTTGTTTTCTCCTATTGAAATGAGCCACATGTTCGCGTCTGGGGTACACACATGGTTAAGTGGTGTTGTCACCTTAATTTCACATAGATGCCCAGGGATCCGATTATTTTTCGTTAAACTGTATTTTCTATTCTTTTTTCTGTTGTGTTTTATTTGTTGCTGACTAGAAGAGAATTGAGAGGGTTTGAAAGAGGACTCATTGGGTTAGGGTTTGAGAAGAAGAAAGGGTTTGGAAAAGGGATTGTTGAGGAGAATAAGAAGAAAAGGTTTGAGAGAGGGCTTATTAAGGAGGAGGGGAAAAATAGATAATGGAGTTTTCCTTGTTACTGGGCCGAGTCTGGCCCAACCCGGCTAGGGGAAGTCTCAGTTGACTCGACTCGGACTCATGCGATTCATAAATCCCTTCAACTAGGACTGTTTTGTGTACCTCGATCAGGAGAAATGTTCTCCTATGAGCAACAATATATCCAGTCCAGATCCATGGAGCCAATTTGTGATCAGGGTGGGCCATTTTACATCATTCCCCCATGATATGGTGCCAGGCCTTACGTGCATGGCTTGAGCACAGCCAGCCTGGAACATGCCAGGCCCAAGCCGGCCCTTTAGTCATTTGGTCCGGCCAAGCCTGCCTTTCTATCACTTTATCAGACAAATCGGTCACAAAACTACAAGCATTAATTACTCAGGCCAGGCTGGCCTGAGCTTAGGCTTTCAATCATTTAATAGCGATCCAAACCATCCACGGAAGTGCCAAGCAGGTAGTCAATGTTGGTAAAAGCAGACAATAATGCATGTTGGGAGATCATAGCCATCCAATTTCAATCTGTACTTTATTGATTATAAACTTTGTTCACACCAGTTCGAAAGCGCACAGGGACCTTTTCATCAAGCTACATTCAGCTTCAAACCATTTTAGTAAGATCAGTTGCAAACCTTGATGTGGGGCTTATCATGGATATAGTGGATGAGTTGGCCCAAATGGGAATAATCTGACCAACAATCTGGTTAATATTTATGATTAATAATATAGAAAAGTATACTAATCACATTATCAATTATGTACTCAACTTATGGTACAACCAACTCTTATTGAAATAAGATTTGAGAATGTCCCCGGAGGGTACGACATTTGATACATAGAAATTGTAATATTTATATTTCCAAAAATGGTTAGAATTGAAGAAATGAATCAGTTTTCAAAAAATGACAATCAAAATCTCCCCTATGATGGAATATGAATCAAGAAGACGAGGAAAATAAATACCCGTCACCATCCTAGTAATTCAAATTCTAAAAAAGCGAGAATTGCATCTACATTGCTATTCAATTCCTATGTATTCTGTGCGGACCCAGCAGTGTCCATAGTTAAGTTTCGCATCCCAATAGGCACGAGCATCATCTTTCCTTTATCTTTCCCATGAGTGGGACACTGAGACTGCTTTCTCTTTCTTCACGTTGGGCTGTCTTTTCTTATATTTCCCAACCACATGCACTTGCCTCTCTGTAGGGTTATACTTTTTTAAAATTAAAGAACAAACGTTTTCATTATCCTTCTGTATTACTTTTTCAAAAGAAGAAACATCTCCACTTTTTTATCCTTCTTTGCCTTTGCTTTTGCTCCTCAAAAACCCTTTTTCCCCTCTACAGGAGAGCAATCATAATGCGAATAAAAAGAAGGGTGAGACGATGGCCATAATGTTAATTTTGTCATTATTTTATTGTTTAACCAGTGCCTAAGGGGCTTATTTTTTAACGGGAACATGGGCTTTTTCTCCATGTTTAGGCTTTTTACAAGTCTCGCGAAAGATAAGGGCCCCCAAAACACAATACCTTTGTCCTCCCCTAATCAAGTTGATCTCTCTCACTCTTCAGCTTAACTAGACTTAGAGCCCTTTTTGGAAAAGTATCTTGGTCTGATCCGACTTCTCATCTAAACTGGGAGTTATCTAATTCAAAATTCTCTTAACTATTACATATTTTGTGGCCCACACATTGGCACGTTGGGAAGTGCTTATGTAACCATGCAGACGTAAATGAAATGACATCATAATAAATCTCTTTGGTTTGTGGTCTTTTTAATTAGGCGGTGTAGGGATCAGTAATTCCAACAACCATTAGAAGTCACCAAATCAGATCAACCCTAAAGCGAGAGATATTTTCAAGAGCATTCATAATTTTGCAAATGGTCCAAGATGTAGTGTAGGGCCCATCTAAAAGCATGATAATCGATTTTTGGAGGAGGGAACCCATTAGATCGAGAGAGTTATGTTTATGAGGTTTCGGCACTATAAAAAAGTTCATGTTTAGTGCAGCTGCTTCTCCTCACAAAAAAGTACAAAAACTGGATTAGGTTTTTTGTAACTCATTGAAAAATAAATTTCTAGGTGAGGTTTGAAAATGTTTCTTATTTCCACGAAAATGGAAGAGGAAAATATCCTAGTAATTCGTATTCCTTACATGCCCTAATTTAGTTGGGTTCCAAATTTTCTCTTGAAGGCTTTAAAGATATATAATCACATTTCAGCTGGTAGATAGATCGAGAAGAGTTCCAAATTCTGAGTGATTAAACCTAGATAACAACAAGGATGATTGTCGAGTTGCTAGTTTCCTGTAAAAAGAGTGCGCTAATGATCTATAAAAAATAAAAATAAAAAAAAAGTGATTTTTAGCATAGCAGTGGTTTTTTTTCGCCGCTAAAAGTGTTGTTCTTGGACCCTTAAAGGTTTTTGGATACTTGTAGCGCCACTTTGGCGGCGGAATAAAACTGCCACTAAAATCAGATTTTTCTGTCGTTAAAACTCACCATTTTTAGTACTTAGGTTAACATTGGTGAGCTTGCCAATTCACTCAGACTTCTAGATGCATCGAGCCTAACCGGCGAGAAGGCTGTACTGGTTTTATACAGGAAATGGGCCCACCAGAGATTGGCTTTAATATTATATCAAGTGCACAGCGACCTTGACACAATCGGAGCGTGTGACACACCAGTCGTCTGCATAGTCCAAAACAATTTTGTCTGTGTAGCATCTTGTCCACAGTAAAAGCAGATGATTCTGTGTGTCGTTCAGTGATCAAAAGCAACCGTTTCTCTTCTTTGCTTTTTCGGCTGAGGTGACACACAACTAATAGTAAGAGTTCAATTAAGTGAAGGTAGTTTCCACCGAGGATCGATCCTTGGACGGCTACGTGAGAAGAGACACGCTATTTGTGTCTCGTGTCTTTGAGTTGGGAAAGACACAAGGCATGTATTTGTAAGGCCCAAAATGGTTGAGAGCATTTCCAATGGGAATTTTCTTTTTCTGGCATGGACATTTTGACAAAAATACAATGGTCGTACCTGTGAATTATGTATCCCCATTTGATTCCAACCAATTGGTGATAATTAGTTGGGTTGGCCATGTAAAAAGTCACTTTTGACCGGTAGAATTCTTGAAATATTGGATTTTAGAATGCCACTTCTATTTCCATCATTTTGGAATTCTACTTTGGGAAATGCTCTAGCCAAGATACCTCAAATACCTGGAGTCAAACATGCGATCATTTTGGAAACATTTTATTCTAAGATAGAATGAAGAAGAACTTATTTGTCATGCATTTTGTTAGAGAAAATCTCGAGAGATAGAAAGGTGAGGGAGATAGATAGGAAGAGAATTTATAGATGTGTAGAAGGGAAAAGAAAATGCTTTTCAAATAAGTTTTTCTTCATTGACTCGTGGAATAAAACATTCTCATAATGATGCCAAAAGGCCTTTATCTGGAAAAAAAAAAAAAAAAAACCTTATATCCATTCTTTAATTGCTAGTTAATAGAAAGTGGATCCCCCTACTTAGACGGTTGGTGACACAAAATAATAGCGTAAGACATGATATTGTTTTATTTGTTTGCAATAGAATACATAAAAATTGAATACATAGGATTTTATTTCAAAGTGTTAAAATGAAGCTCAAAGGTGAATTTTAAAAAATGAGCATTTTATTTTATCAAATAGAATCAAGGAACGATGGAAACCCATCACCCTAGTTATAAAAAGAAAAGTACAGATCCTATCTACATCCCCACCTTATATCCTTCACCATTCACTTCTTTAATAATCCTTTTATAAAGTTTTTTTTCACCATGAATTCCTTTGTTCAATTGGTATGTATCTTAGTTCATGCAAACAAACAGCCCTAAGATTCTAAAGAGAATGTTTGTCCGTGGATGCAAGCACATTCAAACTACATAGATTTCTTGTATGACTTTTTGTTTATATGCTTGTTTTGTGTGATCCATCAGTCACAGGTCTCTAATTTCACACATGGGCAGCACCTAAAATCAAGGGCTTGGATTGTTTGATTAAATTCATAGCACAATTCCATGCTTAAGAACGGGAGCGTGTGAATGTCTCCTAAAACCACAACCAATTAATACACTGAGAAGATCTATAGATTAACTAGAAGTAATCAAATACCAGTAACCAGCCTAATGCTTTGACCAAAGTCACCATTGTAAGGAAAATATATGAAAAAGATTGGCATCCAAAAGTTTGCATGGTCCTGTCAATATCAAGACTGAGATATTGCTCAATCATAGAGTAGTTCCAGTAGCTGACTGTGGAAGGATGACCGGGAAGAAAGGAGATAATAGATGCTTAGAAAATATAATAAGCTGATGTACATAACCAAGAGAAATGTTTCCTTATAAGCAACATCATGTGCAGTCCAGCTAGGTGGGCCCACTTGAGCCTGATCTTATCCCCCCAATGATCTGGCACCGTGCCCAATTTTGCTCTCATCAAACATTTATCCACGGTTGAATTGAATCTCAAAAAACCTATTGGTAAAAGACCACTAATTTTTAAGGTTGTTAAAATCAAGGGTTAAGATGATTTGATAGGCTAGTTTTTTTTTTTTTTTTTTCCTTGATGGTCATGCTTAAGGAGAACTTTCCATCAACCCCACCCTAAGAAAGCATCTAAGTGGGCTTACAACTAAGTATAATTTCTATACCAAAAAAAAAAAAAAACTAAACTAAAATATAATTTAAATCATGGAATTACGCATGTGGGTAATTTTCGGTCACAAATAGCAAATGCCAAAAAAATGGATATGAATATGTTTTGGTATAATATAGTTTTCTTTAAAACCTGGGGCCTAAAATTCAACACATATTAATAAATGTACATGTATGTATATTCATATGGGTGTAGATGTCATGATGTACTTACTGATTTTTAGATATATTCAAATTTAGCATATTTAATATGATTTTAGATCTAAGGAGGTATGTGGTTGAGGTTTTTTTTTTTTTTTTGGGTTAAACATGCAAAACACAACTTTATGTGAAGCTTTTCCTTTGAAGTTATATTAAGATCATCACCGTCATCATTAAAACCTTCTGCCAACTATGTTAGGGTCACTTTCATGAATTCTGCTTTGTATTTCCTTAGGCTAAATCTTTGGATATTGTTCCTCCTCGTATTAAGTGCTTTCGCAAAATAGCTATACAGTACCTGTTCTATTTACATGGATGTAAATTACGTGTATATAGTTCGGTATCATTCAAAATTTTGTACGTCACCAACATATATGGATAGCCGTAATATACATAATAATACACAAGCTACATGTGAACTAATCAGACTTGCCGATTTGTCACTAGTACAATAATGACAATGTCTCCCTTTCTCATCTTCGTTTGAAATGATTTCAATATATATGGTAGACAGTAGTTTCATGCTGTATGCGCTCCTGCTAGAGTTGTAGTCACCTTCCACGGAGAGAGAGAGAGATATGGCGGGAGAGGGTGGAGAAAAGGGAAATTTGGAATATACACCCACATGGGTTGTAGCAGCTGTTTGCTCTGTTATTGTTCTCATTTCGTTCACTCTGGAAAGGACCATTTTCTATCTTGGCAAGGCATATACATTATACACTCATCTCTCTCTCTCTCTCTCTCTCTCTCTCTCTCTCTCTCTCTCTCTCTCTCTCTCTCTCTCTCTCTCTCTGTTTGTTTCTGTATGTTTTCTTGATGGTCTCTTCGGCAGGTTCTAAACAGGAAGAACCGAAAGCCCCTCTTGGAAGCCTTAGAGAAAGTCAAAGAAGGTACGACTAATCTCCTTGCAGCTATCTTCCTTCTCTTCCAACATTAGTTTCAGAAGTAAGAAATCAAATTAGGGTGCTAGCATATATCATATTATAACAGTCAATGTTCACTATCATATTCCTCTGTCCTTAAAGATGGAACTAACCACAGAATGGAACTCGCCAAACAGATCCATTTCTGACTGAAATCTGAAATTTGAATAGTTTGACTCTCTGGGTACTAATAAATCCTCAATTACGTGTATAAAACGGGTGTAATATTAGTGTTGTGCCGGTTTCATTAACTGTTTTTGGAATTGAAAAGAATTTTAATGGTTTCTGTCTGCAGAGTTGATGCTCTTGGGGTTCATATCCCTTCTGCTGTCAGTCTTCCAAGGACCCATAGGACATCTTTGCATGCCAATTAATTTCAACCATCATATGCTTCCTTGTAAGAAGGAGAAAGAGGAAATTGCAGGGACTAGCCATTACCAAATAGCCTCCTTTTCAGGCATTTTAGGCGGCAAGAGACATCTCCTCTCCGGTGGATCCGGAATAGATCACTGTACGGGGAAGGTATTAGAAAATTGATATGGTCACTCTTTTCAATTCTCATTCAAAATCATAGAAATTAGCAAGTAATATGTTGATCCAATTCATAAAATCATTGTCGAGTTGATGGGTATCTGAATTTCATGTCAATTCCTATCAGTTGTTAGGAAAGAGATCACTGCCAGAAACTTCATTAAAACATCTACCTTTTACTCAAATTTCTTTAATATGTACTGTTATGATGTGTGATTAACCACCCTGTGAGTAAACCAATGTCTGAGTATTGTTACTGCAATTCAGTTTTGAAATGATTCAGTAATTGCTAGGTGCTTATTCGATCTTATTCATCTAAATCTCAGGGAAAGGTCCAGCTGTTGTCTCAAGAAGCGCTACATGTTCTTCATATTTTTATCTTTGTGTTGGCCATTGTTCATGTCCTCTTTAGTCTCTTTACTATCATCTTGGGAGGGGCAAAGGTTACCGTGTCAAATTACTTTTTCCTTTGTCTTTCTATAGTGATCATGTAATTCACTGTAAATATTGATGAGCACCTGTACTTCACGATTTTTCTCTCGGTGTGTTTTAGATACATGAATGGGAAAGATGGGAAGATTCCATAGGAAAGGATAAACATAATGCAGAACAGGGTAATGCTTTATGATGCTTGAAGTGGCATTTGCTTTGCTTTTTCATTCAATCATCTGAAACAATGATAGTACACATGCAGAAAGAAGAAGAAAGTTCACCCGTGTACTTGAACATTCCTTCATCAGAGAGCATTTTAAAGGGACTGGGAAACATTCAGCTATACTAAGTTGGTTGGTGAGTCATTTTCTTCCGTTTCATTTCAAATTACTTTCTTCACCGTTGGGTGACTAAAATCAACTTACTATGGATCCCAAAGTCTTATCATCGTCATCATTAAAGCCTTCTCCCCACTATGTTGGGTGACTAATTAAACGGATTCATTTTCATAGGATGAAGTGTGATGGTCCATTGGAAACCTTGGATCTTTTGTTCATAACTCCTTTGATGAAAGTCCATTTACCAGGAGTTCCTAAGAACTCAGTATGAATTTGCTAAACACGCTCTTACTATCTTTGTCTCATACCTAAGGTGTTAATCTAAGGATCAACATACATAAACCAGATATATTCTAATTGGGATAGATCTGAATAACACAAGAATAAATATAATGTAAAACACATGCCTGATTGACGAAGAATAGTTTTTCACAATTCCCTTTGCTGGAGCGGCTTCCCTTCGACCAATTCCGCTTCTATCATGGAGTTTTTCTCTCAATTGGTTTTAGAAAACCCTCTTTGTGCAAAGCTAAGATTAGTACTTTCCTCAATACCAAATATATCCATTAGGAAATATATTAAACAATATGTAAGTTTTTTTGTGGGCATGGTAATCCTAGTAAGCCTACTATTGAGAATGTGATCGTGTGGGTCACATTCCCCAAAGTCCAACATGAGATCTAGAGTCAAACAGTTAAGCTCCCTGATTCATTCCCATTTCTGTATCCCCACCCAGACATGGGTTATATGGCAGTGAGTCATGCTGACGTCTTTTGCGTTTCTGCTAATGGTTAGACACAATGAATGTATTGATATAATTCTTGCCTGCATCACTCTCAATATGCATAAAGAAAGACAATTGGGCCCTGTTTTAATACTATGACGTATTATTTGTTGTTCAGCATTCTTTCATCAAACAGTTCTACGGGTCCCTAACCAAATCCGATTACATCACTCTACGACTCGGTTTTATACAGGTAAGTTCTTATGAAAGATTGACAAAGTAATCACAGATTTGTTTCTTACTATAAATCACAATCATCATTATCATTATTTCATTGAGAAAGGACTGTCTCAAAATGTTAATTTGTTTCCGTCATAGATGCATTGCAAGGGAAATCCAAAATTCAATTTTCACAAGTACATGATACGGGCGCTTGAAGAAGACTTTAAGAGAGTCGTTGGTATAAGGTATTAATATCTGTGATAATTTATCCAAAAGTTTTCATTTCGCAGCTGCTCTGGTTACCTTTGACATAATCACCAAAACTTCAAAGAATGGAGTTTATTTTCTTTCATTCTTCTCCTTACACAATTCTCAGAATCTCTTTTCCACTGCAGTTGGTACCTTTGGATTCTTGTGGTCATTTTCTTGTTCCTGAATGTTCATGGTAAGTGAAATCTTAAGCTACTTAATTAATAAAATTCATAGATGAAGAATTTGTTATTTGTATGTTGATTAGTTTCACCTTCATGCTTGTTTGGATGAGTTGCTTTTCTGACAAGAGAAATATATGATACTTCTTCATGGAATTCTTCTTTTCATCATCAGAGACTTTTATGTGACTATAATGAATGTATTGTGACACCGGGCAATCATGTTCAAATTATTGTCAGAAAATGGTTATAAGCTGCTAAATACCATATTTTTGACCAATCTGGTTCTGGAATATGCTTCTTTTTACTAGTTAATAACAGCTAATTTATAACGCTGCCAGTTAAATGGCACCAAATGCTTCTAAAATCATCATCCTACTACTTCTGCTAGTTCTTCCACTATTAATCTGTGTTGTTTCCATCATGCATCATGAATTTTTAACACCCAGAATCCACTGGTGCAGGCTGGAATGCATATTTTTGGATGGCATTCATTCCATTGATCGTAAGTAATCAACCACCACTATACTGATCTATGTAGATATGCATACCCAATATGCACATGGTGTTGCTGAATGCATCTACACTGCAAATTCATGAGAATTTTTTTTTATTGAATTTGTGCATTTTGACAATGCTTTATGTGATAGCATATGGCATCTTGATGAAAATGTTTAATGTCTTCATATTTTAGTTGTTGATACTTGAGATGCCCATGAATGGACAAGTATTTAATACATGTGTGCATGTTTACTAATTATGAGCACTAAGTGTCACGCTTGAGTTTTTGAAGGACTGTACCTTTTGAGTCATGTCTTTGCAGCTTGTGCTTGCCGTGGGCACTAAACTGGAACATGTCATCTCTCAATTAGCCCATGAAGTTGCCGAGAAACATACAGCCATCGAAGGGGACTTAGTAATTCAGCCTTCAGATGATCATTTCTGGTTCCATCGCCCCCGCTTAGTCCTCCACTTGGTCCATTTCATCCTCTTTCACAACGCTTTCGAAATTGCAGTTTTCTTCTGGATATTGGTACGCGGTTATGTTCAATCTGATATGATGTGTTTGCTTTGAATAAACTTAAATTTAATCAAATTGTTGCTTCCTGTTCGTAGTACTTTGTAATCTCTTCAAACTCAACAATATGATATCAACTTGGCTAGATCAGAGATAAGATGCTCCAACAGCTGCATACTATGAGATTATTTGGTTGTAAAGGAAATTTAAGTTCAAGCTACTAAAAGGATCCTTCTTTTGCAGATCATGTTTGGTTTTCATTCTTGCATCATGGGAAATGTTGGTTATATTATCCCT
This sequence comes from Persea americana, assembly GCA_029852735.1. Taxonomy (NCBI): domain Eukaryota; kingdom Viridiplantae; phylum Streptophyta; class Magnoliopsida; order Laurales; family Lauraceae; genus Persea; species Persea americana. Next base: position 35,148,938 of record CM056820.1, on the reverse strand, counting down.
AGACTTGTAATTGGGTAGCACTCTCTCACTGTGTCTCTTTACATTCAGTTATCTACCCATATATCTCATCTCACGTGTCTACTGTACCCAACTGTGTTGTATGTATTTTACAAATAAATATCATCATAACATGCCAACACACTGTTCAAGCTTCGATCAGTATTTATATGGCACCTGCCTTGTCATGAGGCAGACCAGAGTTCAATCTCTATTAATGGATAATAAATCCATCTCACTCATCCCACCATCTCACCTGAACATTTTCCCTATATATATCATCATGACGTTGTTACTTATGTTCTGTAGGGTGACTGTTCAGCTACTCTGCAGTTATAGTACCCTTCCCCTTTATGCCATTGTCACCCAGGTGAGCTGCAGTTTCACTAAATACTCTCTACTTTGAGAAAGAACTTCCTATTCACTATAATTGTGTTTTGTAATGAAGATGGGGAGTTCATTCAAGCCAGCCATATTCGATGAGCATGTGCAAGAAGGCTTGGTTGAGTGGGCTCAAAATGCAAAGAAGAAGGGACCAGCCTCAAACACTAAAGGCAGTTCCAGTGCTGGCTCGCTTGCGGGAATTCAATTGCAGAATGTAGGACATAAGGAACTTGCGAACGAAGAGGCAATCGCTGGAAATTCTGATCCATCAAATAGGCATCAAGAAACAGCCCCAGCAGAACTATCTTAACCATCAGCATCCTGGCATGGATTTGTATAACAATCTCCCATAGCAAGAGATCCCTTCTTACACTCAATATTCGGTTTGCACTCCTGTACATGTGTAGGTGAATTGTGAATCTTGGTAGTCGCACTTCAGTGAAAATGTATCCAAATCAGGTGTCAGCTTTTCCTACATTTAAAAAAAAAAAACCCGGATCTATTAGTTTTATTTCTTACAATGTAAAGAGGACGCCTGAAGCTCCTGACAATTTGCCATGGTACTGAAGGGAAGAATATCAAGTCTGAGTTAATGGTTGCAGATTTGACTAACACACTCCCATCCACTGCGATTTCGGTTCTTTCAAAATGAAAATTGACCTTTGGTGACCAACGTGAATAAAAACATGTCCCCAGGGATCACGAAACCACCCCTTCCACCCCCCACCCCCCCCCCCCCCCACCCGCCCCCACGCCCCCACTCTGATACCATGTTAATAATTAGAAACACCAAAAACTCAAGCCGTAAGGAACAACAGAACAATGTATATCAAAGGGTCGTAATACATACTAGGTGAACAGCCCTTCAATGGCATGTAATACATGGAATAGATGGAAATCCAATGAGCAAATCAAAGGAAATGACCTCACAATTGGCTTTATGCAAGTGTAGCTACTAGTGTGCACTGCAGACTGCACCCATTTCGAGCGGAAAACTCAGCTTTAAGAAGACCAAGAAATAGAAGCCTCCAACTTCTACATTCAAGTATCTGCCTTCGAGCAATAGATTGAACGAGGGATATTAGAGAACTTGGAAGTTGGATGTTTAAATCAAGGTCACTAAAAGTTCTCTGAAGAATTTTAAGATCTAGAACTAGAAGGTTTTCCTTTCTCCTGTGCTTTACTATGCCAATTGAAGGATTGTAATGGAGAAGTCAGAAGCATTGGAGCTTTGTTCCTCTGTCTACTGAAATAGTGCCAGTTATTATCTATATTTAATATCAATAAAATCAAATCCACCTAAAGTTCCTCTTATTATTTGCTTTGCCTCCTGAATCTTTGAACATAACATGAATGAGTTAACGGTACCTTTTGAAATAGTTAGAATTGGTTGAAGGGAGCTTTCAATGAAACTAAAAGTGAGCTTATTATTTCATGGTTGAAGGTAGGTTTCAATGAAGCTAAAAGAGAACTTATTTCTTGGGAGTTAGCCAAAAAAGAGTTTGAGGATGCTCACTTGTCATATCCCAGTCCCGAGATTACCTGGCCAAGGGTAACCCCCGAGGAGTAACACGCGTACTCCCATTAGATTCGCACCAGTCTTGGGTCAAGTCCAAATCACGAAGGATAAAATAGTCATTTCACATATAGTTGCGGAAGCATTAGTCACATACGCATCTGGTATCATATCGTGATCAGTCTAAAATGTTCATTATAATTATAAAACGTATTTACAACTAATACAAAAAGGCAGGGATTTCATAAAACACCCTAGACAACACAAAATATACATGTTATGAATCTCAAGTAGGCCACTAAAACATACTCTACCTGAGTGGACCAAAAGTAAATATAGGAAGTCAACTAATGATTATCCAAGACTAATCAAGATCTATTATGGTTAAAACAATTTAGTTAGCAACTAAATATGGTTAAATTTAATAAAGTATACTTAATTGGTACTAATCAAAGTTAAATAGGGTCGGGGTGTTGCTCACTTCTTCATTTTAGACTTTCCACCATTTGCTACAACATTTTTCCTCCACAGAATTGATGGGTTGATGAAGCCTGATTTAGACTTTATTTAATTACAGGGGTTTATCTGTAATGTGTCGGTTTAATCTGGACCATCTGTTATGAGGCCAGATCCGACGGTTGTGGGTGTCTAGAGGTTTAGGGTTTCATGTATTTATACTGGGTGGTGAGAGCATTGTTATTACGGTGAAATTGAGAGAGAACAAGAGAGACAGTGAGTGCTTGTACTCTTGTGGGAATCTCCAATAAAAGTGAACGGCGTGAATCTCTCGTGGATGTAGGCAATCTTGCCGAACCACGTAAATTCGTGTCTCGTGGATTGACTATGTGATTGACTAATTGTTTCTCGTAGATCGTGCGTGTGTTTCGATCCCTAACAATTGGTATCAGAGCCTAGGGTTTCGCGCGCGATCAGGATCAGATTGGGTTTAATCCCAGAGAAGAGATCATCTTGATCTCTTGATTCGCAGCACAATAATCAGAAAAAAGGGAGGGTTCGGGCACTGTATAAATCGACGATCAGAGGTGTTCTGATCAAACAAGTGGACCACGCGCTTGCCGTCCGCACCGTCACCATCACCGGGATCGATCGCCGGAGCCGCCGGACCGCTGCTGCCTTCTGTCCCCGTCGCCTTGCGCCGTCCAACGCCTGCGTCGGAGAAGGCTACTGCTCCCGTCTTCCGCCGCCCATCGCCCATCGTCAACAAAGATAGCCATCCACCGCCCCCTGTCCATCGCTGCACGATCGCCGTCGCCGTTGTTCCGTCGCTGAGCCATCATCGCCGCCTTGCAGTCCGGCTGCCCGCCCGTCGTCGCCGCTGAAGACGAAGAGGGAGACTGGGCTGCAGTCTCTGTTCTTAAGCAGAGACACTCGAGGAAGAAGACCCAGTTGGGCCCGTCCCAGGTCTTGGGTTGGTTCAGGTCAGGTCCGACCTGACCCACTCCAAAAGCCCAGCAGTACTTGGGTCAGTTTCCAGGCTAGGTTCCAGTCCAGGTCAGGTCTGACCCAGCCCAGTCCGTGAGGGAGAAGCCCAGTAGCCAACGAGACGCTGACTTCATCCTAACGCAGTAGTACGGTCAACAGCCTAGTTTGACCGGATTCAAGGGCCATAATTGTTTCTTGATTTCTGAAGCCATCCGGACTCAAAATTGCTCTCCCTTTTTTTTGTTGGATTCGTATCAACGAGATCTACAAGGTAGATGGAACGGATTGATAGTTTGACTGGCAAAATTTATATCAAGTAGATAGAGCTTTATTTGAGTGGGAGCAATGACGGACCACATGAAGCTTACGATTGAGAAGTTTAATGGCACAAACTTCACGTACTAGAAGATGCAGATTGAAGATCTCCTCTATCAGAAGAATTTCTACTTGCCGCTTGGGGGGGAAGGCCAAGAAACCTACAACAATGTCAGATGCAAAGTGGGGGGTACTTGACAGGAAAGCCTTAGGTACTGTTCGTCTCTCTCTATCAAAGTCTGTTACATTCAATATATCAAAGGAGAAAACCACTAAAGATGTTATGGATGCCCTATCTCGAATGTATGAAAAACCTTCTGCCTCAAATAAAGTTTTCTTGATGAGAAAGTTGTTTAACATGAAGATGGTTGAAGGTGGGGTTGTTGCTGAACACCTGAACGAGTTTAACACGGTCATGAGCCAGTTATCCTCTGTTAACGTACAATTCGAAGATGAAATTTGGGCTTTGTTGGTCTTGTCTTCTTTACCAGATAGCTGGAATGGTATGGTTACATCACTGAGTAATTCTTCAGGATCAGCCAAACTGAAATTTGATGATGTTGTGAGTGCTATCCTTGATGAGGAAATTCGTAGGAAACCTTCAGGTGAATCATCAGGAAGTGTATTGAATGTGGGAAACAGAGGAAGGTCATCTGAGAGAAAGCAAAGTCATGGAAGATCAAAATCACGGAGCAAGTCAAGACCTTCGAAAGGCAAAATCGAGTGCTGGAATTGTGGCAAAAAAGGACATCTGAAAAAGGATTGCAGAGCTCCACCAAAGAAAAATAAGCAAAAGAACGGTAATAAGGATAACAAAGCTTTCGCAAATGTCGCAGGTGATGCTGTTCAAGATGCCTTAATTCTTGCTTTTGATTATAAGTCTGAATCTTGGGTTATAGATTCGGGTGTGTCCTTTCACGCCACTGCACATAAAGAATATCTCAAAAATTATGCACAAAGTGATTTTGGAAAAATCTATCTTGGTGATGATGAACCTTGTGACATAATTGGCAAGGGAGATGTTCAGATTAAATTGCCAAACGGCAATATATGGCAATTGAATGATGTCAGGCATGTGCCCAGCCTGAAGAGAAACCTCATATCAGTTGGTCAGCTTGCTAGCTCTGGTCACGTAACTGTTTTTGTAGATGATTTCTGGAAAGTTACAAAAGGGAGTATGGTTGTTGCTCGCGGTAAGAAAGAAGGAACTCTTTATTTGACAAACAGCTCTACAAGTTCCATTGTAGTTGCAGATAAAGGCATTGACTCAAACACATAGCACTATAGACTCGGACACATGAGTGAGAAAGGGATGAAGATTCTTCATTCTAAAGGTAAGCTAGAAGGACTCAAGTCCTTGGACTTAGAGTTCTATGAAGACTGTGTTTTCGAAAAGCAGAAGAAAGTTACATTCTCTAAAGTAGGCAGGCCACCGAAGTCAGAAAGGTTGGAACTAGTACACACGGATGTGTGGGGACAAACTCAGGTACCTTCTCTTGGTGGATCCTCTTACTTTGTTACATTCATTGATGATGCTACCAGGAAATTATGGGTATATCCCATGAAACATAAGTCTGACGTGTTTGATGTTTTCAAGAAGTGGAAAGCTTTGGTTGAAAACGAAACAGGTTTGAAACTGAAATGCCTAAGGTCTGATAATGGGGGAGAGTACTGCAGCAAAGAATTTGAGGAGTATTGCGCAAAAAATGGCATTAAGTGAGAAAAGACCATTCCCAATACACCACAGCAAAATGGTGTGGCTGAGCGCATGAACAGGACAATTGTTGAGCGTGCCAAAAGTATAAGGCTACATGCTGGATTGCCCAAGCAGTTTTGGGCGGAAGCAGTGAATACTGCTGCATACTTGATCAATCGAGGGCCTTCAGTACCTTTGGATGGTGGACTACCAGATGAAGCTTAGACCGGAAAAGAGGTAAATCTTTCACACTTAAAAGTATTTGGTTGTATCTCTTATGTTCATGTTGATGCTGAAAAAATAGACAAACTAGATTCTAAATCTAGGAAATGCACTTTCATTGGATATGGTTCTGATGAGTTCGGTTACCGCTTTTGGGATGAAGAAAATAGAAAAATCATTAGAAGCAGAAATGTTATATTCAATGAGAAAGTGATGCACAAAAACAAGAACAAGGTGCATGAGGACAACAATGAATATTTTGAACTGGATGACACTTCTGAAAATGATGTACCTGAAATACATGGAAATGAAAACCCGCAGGTGGACCCTCAAACACCTGCCCCAGTAAGAAGGTCATCTAAGAATCCTTAGCCTACACAGCGCTATTCACCTTCTTTGTTTTACTTGTTGTTAACTGATGGTGGTGAGCCAGAATGTTATGAAGAAGCATTGCAAGTTTAAACTCGGGCAAGGTGGGAACAAGCCATAGAAGATGAGATGAAATCTTTATCATCAAACCAGACATGGGACTTAGTTCAGTTGCCTAAGGGAAAGAAAGCATTGCACAACAAGTGGGTGTACAAATTGAAGGAAGAACCTGACAGTAGCAAGCGATACAAAGCCAGATTAGTTGCAAAAGGCTTCCAACAGAAGGCAGGTATTGATTACTCTGAGTTATTTTCTCCTGTGGTTAAATTGAACACAATCAGAAGTGTGTTGAGCATTGTGGTGGTAGAAAATTTACATCTTGAGCAATTAGATGTGAAAACTGCGTTTCTCCATGGTGACTTGGAAGAAGACATCTATATGCATCAGCCACAGGGATATGATGTGCCAGGGAAGGAGGAAATGGTGTGTAAGCTTAAAAAGAGTTTATACGGTTTGAAGCAAGCCCCAAGACAATGGTATATTAAATTTGACAGGTTTATGTACAACACAGGTTACAAACGATGTCATGCAGACCATTGTTGTTATTTCAAAAGTTTTGATGACTGTTACATTATTCTACTCTTGTACGTAGATGATATGCTAGTTGCAGGTTCAAATATGCATGCAATAAATAATTTGAAAAAACAGTTGTCACGGGAATTTGAAATGAAGGATTTGGGTGCTACAAATCAGATTCTCGTATGAGAATTAGTAGAGACATGAAAAATAGCACATTGAAGTTGTCTCAGGCAGAATATGTTGAAAAGGTTCTAAACAAGTTCAACATGCATGGTGCTAAGCCAGTTAGCACTCCACTAGCCAGCCACTTCAAACTCTAAAAAAAGTTGTCTCCTAAGACAGAACAGGAGAAGGAGAACATGTCCAAGGTCCTATATGCTTTAGCTGTTGGTAGCTTGATATATGCTATGGTTTGCACTAGACCAGACATTACTCATGCAGTGGGAGTTGTAAGTAGATTTATGAGTAATCCTGGAAAAACGCATTGGAAAGCAGTTAAGTGGATTCTCAGATATCCGAGAGGCACTACAAAGGCAGCATTGCATTTTGGATGATCAGAGATTAAATTGCATGGCTATGTTGATTCGAACTTGGCAGGAGATCTTGATAGAAGCAGAAGCACTACAGGATATGTCTTCACATTGGGTAGTGCAGCAATCAGTTGGAAGTCTCAATTACAGGATGTCGTTGCACTTTCAACCACAGAAGCAGAGTATGTTGCCGCTACAGAAGCTAGTAAGGAAATGATTTGGTTACAGGAGTTAATGAAAGAGTTAGGTAAGAAGCAAGAGTCTAGCAAGCTTTATAGTGACAGTAAGAGTGCCATCCATCTTGCAAAGAATTCAGCCTTTCATCCAAAAACCAAACACATTCTGATCAGATATCACTTCATACGATGGCTTCTAGAAGAAAAAGTGTTGAAACTGGAAAAGATTTTATCAAGTGAGAATCCTGCAGATATGTTCACAAAGGTGGTAATTACAGAGAAACTGAAGCTGTGCTCAACTTCAGTTGGTCTTCAAGCATGAAGATGAGGTATCGAGATTCTTAGTCGTGTTCTGTTATTGTCAAAGCCATTCAGTATGATTAGTCTTCAAGTGGGAGATTGATGGGTCGGTGAAGCCTGATTTAGACTTTATTTAATTACAGGGGTTTATCTGTAATGTGTCGGTTTAATCTTGACCATCTGTTATGAGGCTAGATCCGACGGTTGTGGGTGTCTAGAGGTTTAGGGTTTCATGTATTTATACTGGGGTGGTGAGAGCATTGTTATTACGGTGAAATTGAGAGAGAACAAGAGAGACAGTGAGTGCTTGTACTCTTGTGGGAATCTCCAATAAAAGTGAACGGCGTGAATCTCTCGTGGATGTAGGCAATCTTGCCGAACCACGTAAATTCGTGTCTCGTGGATTGACTGTGTGATTGACTGATTGTTTCTCGTAGATCGTGCGTGTGTTCCGATCCCAAGCACTTCACGGCTCCCACTCTCTCTTTTACTTGCAGAGTAGATAAAGCAGTTTCATTTTCAATTTGTGTTAGTAAATTTACATCCAAAAGCGCTTTTAGACAAGTTTAAAAACTAAACACTATCATTCACTAATTATGATCTCACGTCAGTCGTATTTCAGCATGGAAATCATTCACTAATTGGCTAATAGAATCCTTAATTTCAAAAATGAATTCAATTGGAAGAATAAGAAGAATCTCAAGCAAGAAAGAGAAGTGCACTTGAGAATGGCGATTCTATTGTGCAAATGTATACAGAAGTGAAAACCTGCGATCGACAAGCAAGCCGCCCAAAGAAAATACGCGAAAGAGAAATTATATAAGCAATTTACGTTGTTCGACAATATGCCCGCATGAACTGACTTGGAAAACTCCTCATCTCTTTTAACTCTAGATGGGTCTCATCCTGAATCCTTGGTGGTTCTCAATCCATCAAGGTCTAGTGTACCCTTGATAATGAGTTGAAAGAAAACTTGGACCAAAGAGTGTTCAATTAGAGCCTACACTAGGTTCTAGATGCAGACTCATTTGTGAATTGGAACCTAAAACAAGTTTCAAACCCAATTTTACAAGTTATTTGTATATATAAATTTCTCTTAAGCATTAAAAAGCCTGATATGACTACCAAAATTTCTGTGACCCAAAACTTGGTCATTGACTAACCCAATTTATTCTTATAGGAGTTGGTCCACCATAAGATTGACCATTTGATTAAAATTGTGATTAACACGATCTAATGCATTATTAAACATATTCATTCATCATATTTTAGTCAATGGTTAATCTTACTAGGTAATCTACTTCTATTAGAATAAAAGCTGGGGATATCCCACGCACAGAGGATGTTCCCCTTCAACAACTCCGATTTCAGATAGATGGGCCTCACTGTAGAGTTACACTCCTTCATTTCAGGAGACTGATGGATCCAGATTCATTCAAATAATGGAGAGTGGGGTATTTTAATGTCTTATCATAGATTAGTTGGACGGGTCTAACACATGGGCATAATATAACTAATAATTTATTAAGGTTTAAGCATGATCTATATCTTGATTTTTGCAAAACTAGTAGGTGGAGGTAGTGGTTTCGAACTTTGGATTCGCTACATTTTCACATTTATGTACGTTTTTTTCTTGCTTGTACGGGGCTACGGGCCATCTGTGGGGGCCACTGTTGGGTGCCAGCACCCTTGGTTGGATAATACAGGTTCGAAGTCAAAACCCTTTCTTTCCAGTTCCCAGCATTTCTACCACGCTCCTTTCCAAAACCTTTCCGCCCTTTTCAATTACCAACAGAGAGAGCATGGCTTCAATGGCTTCCACTTTTTCTAAGCTTTCTCATCATCTACCACACTCTTCCACATCAATCTCTCCTCCTAAAACTCCATCCCTTTATGGGCATTCTCCCAAAACCTCAGTCTCTTTTTCCTCTTCAATTGAATGTAAGTTTCTCCTTCCCCAAACTCCCATTTCCCCTGCAAAATCCTTGTTTCTCCATCTAATCCAATGCTGATTCTTTGATTCCTGAACCCTGCAGCTTATGCCACCATCACCTTCTGCAAGAGAAACGAAAAAATGTCTCCTTTAGTAGTGTCTGCAGGCGTTCGGCATTTAACGGGGTCCTTGACGAGAACTGAAGGTCTGCGATTTGCAGTGGTGAGTTTTCTGGGAATCCCGAATTGGGTCAGATAGGAATCCTCATATGAAGATTTTTGGGTGCTGATATCTGGGTTTGGATTGGTAGAGAGCTTTGTAATTTGGGTTTTTGGTACTTATTTGAAAGAAATAAAAATTGGGTTTTTGGTTCTGAAGTTCTTGGGGTTGTGATTCTCAGTTTGTTTTTCAAATGAAAAAGAGGAAATATTGATTTCTTGCATGCTTGAATGGCATTTTCATATGTGAAAGTGCATATGGGCATATCTATCTAAAAAGTACTTGTTAGAGCTTAATCAAACAAACTGGTTCTTCACTGGGTTTGGCTATGAGCATTTGATAAATTTTGGCCTTTCTGGCCCTCAGTCACTAATATGAACAGTTCAGGTCTTTAAATTTTATTTGGGTGCAGTGCAGGTTTTTGTATGCTGTCAAAGGATTTTACTCAGACTAGGCCTAATAAGGATTTTAGGACATGAATCTTAGTTTGGGTTCAACATGGACCATGTAGGTGAATCCGAGTCTGCTCGATAAAGGTGGACTCCATGATCTATGCTGGCCCGTTGGTATTGTCTACAATCTGAATCCAGTGCCATCAGATTTTGGTTCAGGCTGGCCGTATCCAGGACTGTTGACAGCCCTTCCTGGCAGTAATTTGGGTCTTGGTCTGTCTACAATATTGATTCATCCCTTTTCACTCTAATTTTAGCTTCTTTTTTGTTTTTCGTTTTTGTTAATGTTATAGCAGTAATTTGGTTTTAGTTCACTTATATCATGGATTCAACATGATTTCATCTATAAATAACAACACCACCCCTCCCCACCTTCCTCCAACAACCCACACCAATCCCTCCCCCCACACCACCCCCCCCCCCCCCCCACCCCCCCCCCCCCCCCCCCCCAACCCACCACAAAAAAAAAAAAAAAAAAAATTTAACTCTCCCATTTTAATTAGTGTTTTCCTGTGCTTTTGTTAGTTTTAGGAATTTTACTGATAAAAAAGAAGTGGGGGAGGTCAGAATTGAAAAGTTTAATTTTAATTTACTGGATCTGGTTTCCTAAAATGAAGGTTGTAGCTCGATTTAATGAGGTTGTGACAAAGTTGCTTTTGGATGGAGCTTTGGATACTTTCAAGAAATATTCAGTCGGAGAAGAAGATATAGACGTACGTGACATCTCTCTCTCTCTCTCTCTATATATATATATAGATATAGATATAGTTTGAAGATATAGTAATGGTCAGTCCATTGAGATGTTGGATGTTGCATAGTGGACATGTTCTTTATGTTCTCTTCCCTTGTCATGTTACAATTGTTGCATCTTTGCATTCTATATATGAAGTCATGCGGATAGGCAAAGTCCACAATATTTATTTATAAACTTAAGTGAGTTCTGTTCATGGGCATGACTTCTCATCTTTCCAATCTCTTAGGTTGTGTGGGTTCCTGGTAGTTTCGAAGTTCCTCTTGTTGCAGAAAGGCTTGGGAAGTTGGGAAAGTATCACGCAGTCTTGTGCATTGGAGCTGTGGTATAGATTTCCTTTGCAGTATCTTCAATTGTATTAGGATACCACTCTATATTCTTGTACCAGGACATGTTTGGTGCCATTTGAATAATAGTTCATGCCTCATCTCAGTTTTTTCACTGATTGTTTAGATGATTACTTTGCTGCTGATTCAAGTATTCATGTCCTATCATATATTAGTAAATTCTAGGGATTTCTTTATATATATATATATATACATATAAAAGAGATGCTCCTATGAGAGCATCTCTCACCTTACTATGAGAGATAAGGTGGGGGTCCTCACATCCATATCCAATGCTAACAATTTAAATGTGAGGCCCCCACATTATCTCTCATAATAAGGTGAGAGATGCTCTCATAGGAGCATCTCCCTATATATATATATATATATATATCCTGATGATGTTGCGGCATTCAATTAGGATCAGCCTATATTTGATAGATCAAATTACAACTGACATTGAACTTATTATCATTTTAAATCATGGAAGTAATTAAATGAGCCTCATGCTCAGGCAAGCATAACTTCATCTGTGTTTACATGCACAAAATGTTTGTCCGTGTGCATATCATACCCAAGTTCACTTACCATTTAATTAGCTACTGCTTGCCAATGTTCAACAAAACTACGGAGCAATCAAGTTTATATTTGACGCTCCAAAAACCATTGTTGGATCTTATTCAATTGGAACAATCCATTTTCAGAACATTTCTAGGTAAAACCCGCGTCCTTGGTTTATGTCAAATGTGAATAATTAACAATTACATGATCTCTTCGTTTATGTGTGCGCTAGTTTGTCTGCTTGTGTACAAACACATTTCTAACAAGGTTGGAAAACTCGTGACCTAGACTTGACTCATCTAATGGAAAAAAAAAAACCTTGACTGTAGAGAGTCAAAATGGTGACTCAAATCATTTTTTTCTTAATTTTTTTTAAAATACTTAAAAATGGATTGAGTACTTATAGAATATAAATATACATTTAATTTACATGCATTCATGATAATCAGCTCAAATTAATAAATTTGTATGTGCAAGAAAAATACTATAATAAGGAAAATAAAGCAACAAATTAGTTTAGTCCAAATATTGAATATAAGATTCAAATACATTCCAATCATCATTTTTAAATTGCCAACTCCAAACCTCGAGCATGGTAACTTAAGAATAAGCATCATTTGTTTAAAATCAGATCTACCTATCAAATGTTTTAGAATACAAGCTAACTCACAAAAATGAGGTGACTTGGCCAAGTTTCTCCTATATTTGACTCAATCCTTCATCAAAATTAGGTGACTCGGGAGAGTCACTAGTCCACTCTCTGAGTTTTCCTACCTAGATATCTACTGATATACTACTGAGATTATTTTGGTGTATTCCGATGAAAATACATAATTTATTTTCATATTTATATATGAAGAATTGCATCCTGTCCGAGGATTTGGCTAAGGATATAGATTGGAATGGAGAAACATAATTCATGTAGCTAACCCCAACATAGTTGGGGAAAGCTTATGTTGATCGTGCTTTATATGAATGCTGTGTACTCTAGTTATATATTTACTTGTGTTATGTACAAATTTCTTTCCGTGCTGGGTTGCGCATTACTAGTGATACCTCATTGCTTTCTGCTCATGGTGGTATGCACATATGCTGATTTATGACAATCTTTTTGTTAGTAGATAAGAGGTGATACTTCCCACTATGATGCTGTTGCTAATTCGGCTGCATCTGGAGTACTTACTGCAGGTTTAAACTCAGGTTTGTATTTCTGGATCAGTTCACTTTATAGCTGTCTGATATCAGCTTTATCAATTTCATTCTCTTCTCAGTAGGAAAAAGTGCATCTTAGGATATAATAATTGCAGCTATTTTAGTCATATTTGGTGATACTCAACTAGAGCTGTCAATCAGGCACTCCTATGAGGGTACCCGGCCAGGTGTTCAAAAGGTCTGCAAAGTGAGGGCTTTTGTTTTTCTTAAAAACAAAATCCCTTTTTTATATTTTTTAAATAGAGAATCTGGGAGTTGTGACATTGAAAAGAAATGAGTTCATTGTGCCTGAAGACATAAATTTTACCACTACCGATATGTTCCAAACTAGTACCACCAAAATAAAAAATCAACTAAAATTGGTATTTCAAAAAATACTGTTATTGTGGAAGTCCAGATTCACCCTTAATTATTAAATTCACTTAGTCGGTTCTAATACTGTGAAGAATTTTAATCTTGGATACATTAAAGTATTTGCTTAATGATATTGCAGGAGTTCCATGCATATTTGGCGTGCTAACCTGCGATGACCTGGATCAGGTAAAATTGTAGTATGAACCTCCCTCTTTCTAATCGGTAATTGTGGTATGTACTATCAAGTAATGGAAGTCTGATTTCTGATTTCTTATTAGTTTCTAGATTACTGTGTGTTTTCACTTCTGAACTCTTCCAAATTGAGTCAGCATGACTGCACCCCAATTCTTCATCATCGTTGAAGGCCTATCCCTTGTATTTTGGTCGGCTGCTGAGTTTAACTTCTCCACCAACCTGTATCTTAGGCTGAAATTTGTCTCGACAGTCTAGCATGTCACTTCTCCCCTATGATGCCCAGACACGGCGGGGTATCCGTTGGACATGGCAAGGACACAGATTTTACCCATAAAAAGTGAAGCATCGGATATGATGCGACAGGATGCGTTGCCCACTTTGAAGTATCCGTGCATCATAGCTTCTCCCTATTTCGATCCAAGTTCTATTGGCTTCTCCCTTTTAGCCTGTAGTTTTGGCACATTAGTTCATTGTCTCACGTTTATGCCCAAAGCTACTCAAACACAATCTCTGATTTTTTCTCTCTGGAGCCACTCTTAAGCCTCGTCTTTTGCACTCAATTCCTTATGTGTCTTTTCTTGTTGCTCATCACATCCACCTCCACCTTACTGAGGTGCATCTATGACACATATGGTTTGCCTTTATTTTATTTCTTTGTGATCAACCACCGTTTAATAGTCTATACAACAATGCAAGTCTAATTGATTACAAAGTGCCTATGTAATTGGAGGAGACTTCAACAGCCATGTAGGAAGGAGGATACTATCTAATTTTCCATGACCTTTGACCTTGCAAGAGTTAATACGTCCCTTGAGAAGAACACATTGTGAAGTTTTAACAATGGGTGTAAACAGAAGTATACTACTTTTTACGAAGATGTAAAGAACGATCAGGTCTGCCATTGTGAAGTCATCCTAGGACAGAAGTGTGTGTATATATATATATATTATTTAATCTGGTACTCGTGCCCAATTCAGGCGCCCGAGGCCCTGGGCCTGAGCCTGATCTGAATTTCACTTGGGCTTTGAAATCTAGGCCTGTGCCTGAGCCTAAACCCATACAAGTGCAATCCGATAGCATATTTATCTGGGCTCTGGCTTGGCTTGGCCTGGCCTGGAGTTTGCACTCTTTATATGATGGAAATGGTACGCTTGTTTTAGTGGTATCAAGTGGTATTGAATGAAGAAAACCCAATTAATTATTGTGTAAGAAAAATGTTTTTCTGTTGACATTTACAGGCTCTAAACCGAGCAGGTGGTAAATCTGGAAACAAAGGTTCTGAGGCTGCTCTGACAGCTGTAAGTCAATTTAACTTGCTACAAAATGTGAATATTTTGTTGCTTCAATTATCAATTTATCTTTTTCATGCGCTTGCATTTGCCAAATGTTTATGTGCTTTGTAGCAACAAAATAAAAAAGTTTATATGCGCTTGCATAGTATTTTAAGCATCCACAGCTGTTTGTTTTATATGTCATGCTCATGCACAGTGTTCTTGCATGGTTATTGTTCTGTGTAGCATGTTACTATGGTATGAATGCTTAGAAAGATATGTATTGTTCTAAACCCTCTGGTAGGCATCTGCAGTCACAGAATCCTAATGGTTCTTGTTTCCTTTGTGCAGATCGAGATGGCATCATTGTTTGAACACTATCTCAAATAATAATTCACAGACAGATTTGGGTACCTAGCATTGGCTTTCCATTTCTTCTCATTTTCTGACACTGCAAGCCATCTAAAAAAAATGGGAAAATTGTTTTTGGACCCTGCAGGTCCTTTTAAGCTCCTTTGAGGAAGTTCCACTACGAGTGTAAACTCTGCAGAGTTCTGGTTTTCTTTTTGCAGGAACTGGTTTTCTTGATTTCCAGATGTTTACTCAGTGGTGTCATTTAAGCTTATAGGGTCACTGTGGCTTTTCCCAAACTATTTTTGCTGAGGACATTAGTGGGTGTGCTTTAGTGGAATAATATAAATTTTATGAGATACTTATGTTCCTGATTATAATTATCTGAAAGAAGCTGATGGAAGCTGATGGTTGTAAGTGGCACTTATTCTTTTGAGCTTTGTGAAATGGACTGCAGCAGCATTCTACTTGCAATTGCTTTATCACTCTGGCTAATCAAATGGTACTTTTGCTTATTGTATATCTTGGGTGAATTTTAGGATCAATCATTTTAACTACTTAACTGAGTTGATAATGCCCAACAAAGAAATCATCAAAAAATATTAATAAAAATAAAACCCTGCAAATCCAACTGTTATTCTTTCCCCATTTTCTTTACTTTTTTACTTATTGAAGCACTGTATAAATTGAGCCATCTGCTAGCATTTGGTTGTTATGATTAATATAACTAAAATATTAGTGGGATTGCTTTTACCAAGAATATAAGATAAAAAAAATAATGGGGTACATTTGTATAACCACTTTTTCACAAAAATAATACAGAAAAGCATAATGTCTTTCCAAAAAAAAATAAAAAAAAATTCAATCACTTAGTTCGAACACTTTCATGCAAGAAAAAACAACAAAATCACTACAATTTTTTACTAATTCACAGGTTCGGGTCGTGTTGGGATGGGCAAGGGAAAAAAGAAAAAAAAAAAGAACTTTTATGAACTAGTGCCTAGTGGCCTTAGTACCAATTGCAACTGCCAGTGTTTATGTCGTCTTCATCAGTTTATCTACACGGATGATATTGACCTATCTGGAAACACAGGAGGAAAAATTTGAAGGCATATTATGAGACATCTCAATTGCCCATGGTGAGACTTGGACCACCCGGTAATGCGGGTTTCCAGCCATGGGACATTTTCTTCAATTTAGGAAGAATCACCCATAACCAACTTTCATCTGATCATGTGCAATTGAAAAAAAAAAAAAAAAAACTCCAAAATAACCACCCCAACAGGCTAAGCCCCCTTATCTCTTTTCAGAGGGGGCCCAACAAAGATCAATACAATCTCTCCACATATTTATTATATCTCATTTTGGGTCCACCATCTCAATCCAAAACCCCCCACACACACATTTTTATTATATCTCATTTTGGGTCCACCATCTCAATCCAAAACAACCTATCTCCACTTAATGATCAAGTCTCTCTCATGACAACAGCCTCCATGGGATCTTTCCTTTCTTGGACGCCCACTTGATTGCAAATCTATCAATCTCATGTATTTTCCTCTAAAATTTGTAAGCCCCTTAGAAATTGCCAATCACCATCACTTCCGCATTATTTTGTAATTTTTATCTTTTGGTAACATCACTTCCGCTTCATTTGAATCTTTCGTTCACCTGCAGAATATAGAACATATAGTGACACCTCTCTCATTTCTCCTAAACCCCACCTATGCATGCTGGTCCTGGCTTTCCATCAACATTAAATTCCAATGAACACGTTTTCCTCCTCCCATCATAGTTGATCCCCAATTTATAATGATGTACGATCTAATAAAACATGGAGTTCCTCCTTTGCCAAAGCCAATACGCAGTTCTATCCTCACTGATTCTATCAGTGAGTTACTATTACTACAGGAATTATCAATTAGATTCATTGCCATAGGTGCTGAGCTGAATTTGCAGTTTTCCACAGCTTCTCATTAACACTCGATACGCATAAGATTCGGTTGACTGGCAAGCATGCAAAAACAAAATATAAACACAACCAGACATTCTCTCATGAAACTGTGAATAAAAATGAAACATGCATGGTTAATCGATAAAAATGTGAGAGTTCTTCTGAATGGCATTATCCCATCACAGCTTTCCTGCTAAATGGATTCATGAATCGCCATGATCGCGGAATGGTGTGAGATCTATTTTGAATGATCGCTTCCCCTTACTAACTCTCTGCAAGAACAAGAATCAACTTAATGATAAATTTTAAATTAATAGGTTCAAAACGGTCATGCATTAGTAAAGATGAGTTGAAAAGAATACAGCTATTGCCATGAGCTCATCTAGTAGCTCCTCCAGGTGGCGTAGAGGCTATTCAAATAAAAACAAAAACAGAAATTACTCATCTAAAAATAGGAAATCATTTAACTTAAAGCCCTTGAATATTCCAAGAGAAATAAAATGCTCTTCCTTCAATAAAAATGTCCATGTTTTTTAGCCTGTGCCATGCAATCAAACTCACCCATTGGGTTGGGCCATCAACAGGTGCATTTAGAGGATCATCGTGCACCTAACCATCCAAATAAAAGTTATTAGCAGCTTGTACTAGATTATATAATAAAACATTTCTTTTAAAAATCACCAAGTCCAGCGTCAGCTTGCAACTATAGATTAGTTTTGTGAACAAGAATGCTTTCAAAGTATGTATGGCGTCAAGTAGCGGATGCTTGCTGACCAAAGAGCGCAAAATGGAAGGACTAAACTTTCCAGTGCAACTGAAAATTAGAAAAATGCAAAGAACCTTAGCCCCTTGTGCCTCGCCATGTGGTGGTCAGGCTGCTCATCCAGTAGATCCCACCAAATATGGGTCACACTGTGACTGTCTGTCCAGAAGAATGACTAGATTCAATCACATGAATTTGGGCATTTATTTATGGATTTTTGAAATCACCAACCACTGGGATTTTTCTACATGGCCCATCCATCCAATGAGCTGCAAGACTAAGGCCTGGATCACCGAATGGAAAAGAGTACAAGGAAACATAAAAGAAGAGCATCTAAGGGATGCAGTCTGGAAGGGCCTCTATTTATAAGCTTCCTCAGCATTGCCACCAAATGGCAAAGAGAACTAGGAAACATAAAAGAAGACCAACAAAGGGATGCAGTTGGGAAGGTCCTCTATTTATAAGCTTCCTCAATGTTGCCAGTGATTGTGCAGAAAGTTTGCCCCTTTACCATTTGTATGAGTAACATTATCGATGAAAGCAACTGTTTAAGGCATAAGGGGAGAAGAAGATCCACAAGAAATGAGTCATCTTGTAAGCTTATGAAGAGAAGGCACACAAAAAACAAGCTCGAGATGCCAACCACATACTGAAAATGAGGGTTAAGGTGTTTTGCAATTAGAGAACATGACCTTAGGTCGACAACTAGACATTATTGTAATGGTTTGGGTCTTACGTGAACAGGGGAAAAAAGAGATTTAAGATAGTAGCTGTCAGAAGCGGGAACCATTTTTCCTCATCCCACAAATAGCGATGCAACATCAACACAAAGAAGCAGTGAGGAAAGTAATAGAAACACAATGATTTTGTACCTCCATGAAGATTCCATCCACTCCAACTGCTACAGATGTCCTCGCTATACATGGTATTAGTTCACGGAGACCTCCGCTAGCAACACCACCACCTTCCAGCTATATGAGAGAACAGATAAATTTAGTTCCCTTACAGACACCAATAATATGTACCTTAAGTATCGCATGCTTGATTTCTTTTTTGCTTCATTATTATTATTATTATTTTTTTCTGAATGGCAACATGAGCATGCTGATAATTTCTTAAAGTGATATAATCAAGTAAAGAAAAAACAGACAAGATGACATATTACGAGCAATACCTAGTGTTAAGAGCCTAAAATACACCATTTAGGCCCCTCAACTTGGACTTTGTTATACCTTCAGTTGATATTAATTAGCATTAATTATGTTATTTTAATGTTTGCAGGTGATTTAGGTGCATTGAGAAGAAATTGGCACAAGACAGAGAAAATGGCGAAAAATCCAGAAAAATTCAGAATTGACCCGGAGGTTCTGCCTCCAGGCATCCGGACGCCACCCAGATACTACACTCAATATGAAAATACGGAAATATAAAATGTTGGAACCAGAATCTGTCAAGCACATAGATGTCACCACCACCACAACCACTGTCATCTCGTCATCAAAGCCTAAGCCAATCTATCTGTGATCAAGTGCATAGATGATAAACCCCCCAAGTCAATGCCAGTGCAATGAACAATTCTTCCTTTTTTCCCCCATTGTATCTAGTATTTCTTTAGGCAATGCACGATTCTTCTGTTCTTCCACATTGCCTTTTTTTTTTTTTTTTTTTTTTTTTTTTGCATTTTTTTAGCAGATAGTGACTCATGCTCATTTACCCGGAAACTGAAAAGAGGACTGCTACTATTTTCAATGCTAGAGTTTAGGATTGGCAGAATATTTGTGGATGTAGGAGAAGAGTTGACTTGAAATAGTATAATTTTTCATTTGTGAAGGTGAGATACATCTATCTTGAACAACCCAGCTCAGAAATTAAGAGAGATTCTGAGGAAAGAAAGAACTAGGTCCAACCAATTCGCTACTTATCAGAATAATTGCTTAGTATTTTCTCTAAATTTCTTATACAAAATTGAGGTACTGAGTTTCTACAGGGGACAAGGGCTCATAACGTGTTCCAAGTAGTGGAAGAAATCATGCTCAATATGCAAAATCAAAAGTCTACAATAGAAATGTCATGAAACATGAAAATCACAAAGAAGCTTGATGCTCTGACATCAAACATGTTTCAACCCAGCTCTTTGCATTAACTTCAAAACAGGGCAAATGTTAAAAAGTGTACACCTTTTTCCCAGCAGGTTGTTGAAGTGCATGTGTAATATCTGCTACCTGCAGTTAAGCCAAAACATCAGGCAAACAAACTAGTTAATGCACGAGCATCAGGCATGAGCATGTACTTTAAAGAACATTTAAAGGAAAAGAATACAGTCTCACACAAAGTTTTGTGGCTTAGCCAAAAAAAAAAAGGAAAGAATAATAACAGAAGTAATGACAGGAAAGCATGGACAATAAACTCATGCTTGGGCTACATATACTTTGAATAATAATTTAAAGCTGCTTTATGGTTTTACTCACAATGACGAACAGAAAACACAGCAATGGATAAAGCAGTATATAACCAGTCCATCACAGCATTTGTGATCTCAACTTAATTTTGATATTCTTTTTATAGGGAGAGAAAGATTACAGCAACGGAAAGAGGAAATAAACAGAGATGACTAAAACAGAAACTATAACTACAATACAAAGGCAAATAGAGGCAACCAACAGTGACATCAGTAAGATTGAATAAATAATTATCAAGAGAGCAAAATCAAAAGTTCTTTAAATAATATCTTTTTGAAGCATAATTATAAATAAATGAGTAGATGCAATATGAGGGGGGTCCAGCAAAAATTATAAAGCAGGGTCAAACTGGACCAAACTTTGGTGTGATCTGGATTTACTTGGACCGGTAAGACTCAAGTCTGAAACTGAATTTGGGCAACATAATTCAATTTTCGGAAACTCAAACAGATTTCTATCAGGTACGCAGCCCAAAATTTTAAATAGCAGTAAATTATTGATTCTAAAAAGTAATAGAAGATTGTTCTGTTGCCAAGATAGGCTGAACTAATGCAGCAATCACAACTCGATTTGAGTAATTGTAGCTCATTCAAGCAATCAGCCAAGACATCGGTGCAATCAATGTTTTTTTTTTTTTTTTAATTACTAAGAAACATGAAAGGATCATGAGCAGTGTTATGAAATTTGGTCCGGGCGCCATTTCGGTTTGTTGGCCTCTAAATGAAATGTTTTTGCCAATTCGGAGATTTCGGTGAAATATTTTGGAAAAAAAATATTATATATATATATAAATGAAAAAATAATATATGATACATTTAATTTATTGTACTAAATGAATGCAATATGTCGATTTATATTTGATGGGCTATTTCCTATTAGAGCGAAACTTGGCTAGCTTATTTATAATACAATGTTTTTATTGGAATAAAATTTGATTAAGGCGATAGGGCCCATATAGTTATTTAGATTTTAATAGATGGGCGGCTCCACATTGGAGACCACTAATTTCTCTAAGCCAAAAGACCAAAAAAGGTAATTTTACTTCTAATTTCAAGTTAAAAAAATATGTTTAGCCCCTTCAATTTTCATTTTTTCTATTTTAAAGAAAACCTAAACACTGGGGCGAATAATTGGACGAATCGGACGAATGAGACGAAATCATAAAATTCAGACCGAATCAGAAAAATTGGAACGAATTCTATGACGAATAATTACAAGGTCTTGTTCGTTTCGGTAAAGCGAATGAACTGAAATTATTCGGAAATTTCGGCCAAAACGAACCAAATTTCATAACACATTCATGACACCATAGTTGTCAATTCCGTTTAGGTCTTCATTTCGGTTTGACCTAGAAAATGAAATATTTCATCGTCTCAGAATTTCGGAGAAACTTTTTAGAGTAATTTTTTGGAAAAAATAATATATATAAATATAATTTAATATAAATAAGATGAGGTCTTTAAAAAGTATGCATAAAGTCAAAAGGCTAAAGGACAATTTTGAAAAAGAAAAATGCCTCTCTTAAAAAAAAAAACAAAAAAACAAGAGAGGGACAAAATGGGCATTTGACCCTTTTCTTTAAAAAGGGCAAAGTAGCCTTTTTCATTGCCCAAGGTGAGAATCATCGAGAAAGACGCCATTTTTTTGGGGGGGGGGGGGGGGGTGGGGTGGTGTTGTGGGGCGATAAAGTGTACAACGGTTGACGACGGCGGGCCGACCGCTAGCCTGCGAATCAAGGATTTTAGTCTCTCTCTCTTCCTCCCCCCTCTAATAGGTGATTTTCCCTTTTGTTCATACTGGCAAAATTTCCATTTTCAGATAAGAATCCCACATTTCCGCTGGTAGAGGATGAAAAGTTTGGTGGCCTGTTTTGTTTCAGTTGAACGGCCGAAACGAAAAGTTTCCACCATTCCAGCCGAAACGAAATGGTAATGACTACTATGTGAGACACCCACATAACACAGATGAGGGCAGTCCCTTTAGCAAATTAATGTAGAGCATTCATAATTTACCAACAAATGTTAAATTTATGATGATTTGTTCTCTTGGCCGACTTCTTTTTAAATGGTAACTATTATCTTGGCCGGCTATTTTTTTTCTTTTTAATGATAACATGAATCATGCTCACTGCCTCATGGTTGAGACAATGAGCACCTTTCGACAATGAAACAATAACCAAAAAGAAATACAATAAAGGATGCCCAAAAGTAATTTACTTACTACAGGGCAATTTGCTTCTCTCATCCACTCAAAGTTGCGTGGATCAACTATTAAGTCATCTGCAAAGGAAGCCCGAAATATAGGTTTAGAAAATTAATCTTATAAAAGTACTACGAAATTATGAATACATAAGTTACTGTAAGTGAGCTTCAAAGATAATGTATATTCCCTTAATCCACAAGGTATTTGAATGTAACATTACCTTAATGCTAAATATTATGAGTTTTCAGGATAACCTTTGATCATAACAGTTTCAAATTGAGACATAACTCTAAAGCCAGAGAATAATATAGTTTAATCTCACAGAAGCAGGTTCCATTTTCATGATTATGGGACCCAAAAATAAAAAAATAAAAGTAAAATGGGAAGGACGATGATGATTTTCCTTGATTCATGATTTGTCATTCCAAGACTTCAAGTCAAATGAAAGTTGGAAATATCTGTAGGAACATCACTCTTGACATATTTTCTAATCATTTTCAGAAGCAAAAGATCTAATTGAATTGTGTCTGTAAAAAATTCTAGGTTTGGTCAGTTCCATCCATAACCATCCCTATTATACATATTTAATCAGGTTGGTTGAAGTAGGTATCAACACAGACAGGTCCATGCCTGGATTGAATTGGGTTGGTTCCATCTGTTCTAAACCATGTATATTCTAAAAATATAGTACAACAACATTGATAATAATGTATATGGGGGTGAGACAGGTCCATCATTATCATTTCAGTCAGGTGTTGCAGCCAGGACCAATACTTGTCCTTTTGGGTCTAAAGTTGCAGGTTTTGTTGTTGTTGCGAAGGATCAGATAACCATTCACAGACCTAAGTAAATCAAAGCCTAAGAAACCAAGTGCAAAATGAGACAGATTAAATCGGCAATGTTCAAATTTACTTACTATAGCCAAACATGGTTCCCCGCTCACAAACCATTACATTTTGGTTCCCAGCCAACCTAACTTTTTCTGCAGAGTTTACCATGACCTGCCAAATATCAATAATCATGTTTATACTTTATACAAAGCAATTCTGTGGCCATAACATATTCTTTCTATATAAACAAGCATCTCTACACAATACAACCAAAATTTATGCAGGCATGTCTTAACTCTTAAGCAGGTTGCAACAGGATAAGTACCAAAACCATTGTTATTAAATGATTGTTAATAATCAGGATTACAAAAACCCTCGATCTGGTTTAGTTACAAAAAAAACCCTTGTATTAATGAACACCATGATATGCTTCTATCATTAAACTTACAGAAGAAGCACAAAACTGTCCCTTTTTAATGTTGATGATTTTTCCAGTCTTCGCAGCTGCAACTAGAAGGTCAGTCTGTTGAGAAAGGGGCACCAGTTTTTATAAATAGAAGTAATACAAAACACTCAATTAGAAAGAAAAACCTTGGAAAGTTCAATTCTGAACAAACAATCAACTTACACTCAGATTAACTGAAGGATTTTGTTAGAAAGATTTGAAAATTTATGCTAACACTGAC
Organism: Persea americana; assembly: GCA_029852735.1. Lineage (NCBI taxonomy): Eukaryota > Viridiplantae > Streptophyta > Magnoliopsida > Laurales > Lauraceae > Persea > Persea americana. The sequence continues at coordinate 35,124,892 of CM056820.1, read as the reverse complement.
CTGACGGCAGAGGAAAGCCGGAATTTGAATAACATCTACAACTCTTCCTACAGCCTCGCACTGGATAACAGTGAAACATTTTAGAAACTTTTTATATAATGTTTGATGCACCATTCATCAGAATTTTTTTTATAAGTTTGGTATTAGTTTTTAACATAGCATACATTAAGCACAAAAAGTTGTACTTCAAAAAAAAAAAAAAAAACACATATTTGAAGACGTGTGAAATCTATTTAAGAAATACACAAAACCTGTTTCCACATTGTGTTGTGTAGAAAAATTAGAAAGAGCAAGAAGGGGAAAAAAGACTTTTAAGTAACATAAATACAGCAAATAACTTGGTAGCTGAAAACCCAAATATGCTATTTGTAAGAACCTGGGCCCACTACCCATATGATATTTGTTCACTTTGGCTCATGGGATTTCAACTCAATGTTGCCTCACAGTTTTAAAAGGCCTCACGTGGAGTTAAGGCTAGGCCGCACATATGTAACCAAAGTCAAGACTTGAATATTTCTGATGTGGAACTTGGACAAAGACTCAAAGTGCTAACCGAAGCACTCCACCCTTACCCCTGCGGATTCCCCTTTCTTGGTTCACTTGAACTAGTCTTGCCTCAAGGGATTACCCAGGCGGATTGGGGTTTCACACTTTTCTGTGATGAACCGGGCCCACTATCCACATGATATTGTCCGCTTTGACTCATGGGATTTCAACCCAATCTTACTGCATAGTCTTAAATCACGTCATGTAGAGTTAAGACAATGTTTGACTTATAAGCCCTAGGTCAGGACTTGGATATTTCTGATGTGGGACTTGGACAAATCCTCACGGTGCTAACCAAAGCACTCTACGCTTACCCCTGTGAATTCCTCTTTCTTGGCTCGTATGATCACTTGACCCGGTCCTATTTCAAGAGATTACCCAAGCGAATTAGGGTCTCACACTCTCCCCCACCAGAAATAGAGCCTTTTGTCGGCTCTAATACCATTCTGTGACGACCCGGGCCCACTATCCACACAATATTGTCCGCTTTGGCTCATGGGGTTCCAACCCAATCTTGCCGCACAGTTTTAAAATGCGTCATGCAAAGTTAAGACGGGGTTTGCCTTTATGAGCCCATGGTCAGGACTTGGATATTTCCGATGTAGGACTTAGACAAAACCTCACAATGCTAACCAAAGCACTCCACCCTTACTCCTGCGGATTCCCCTTTAGAGTTAAGATGGGGTTTGCCTTTATGAGCCCAAAGTCAGGCCTTGGATATTTCTAATGTGGGACTTGGACAAAACCTCACAGTGCTAACCGAAGCACTCCACCCTTATTCCTGCGGATTCCCCTTTCTTGGCTCACAGGATCACTTGATTTGGTCTTGCCTCAAGGGATTACCCAGGCGGATTGGGGTCTCGCACTATTAGTGGCAAAAGATGGACATTGCTTTTAAATCCCTCATTTCTCTATAGTTATAAAGAAAGGGAAGCCTGAACTAAAAACTGTAAAATAGCAAATCATATAGCTCAGAAAGAAGGAACTGAAGTCGTTGGTATAGGAAGGCAGGCAATCACTAGCCTATTTTCATATTTGCTGAAATGGATTCATGATAAATATTAATTTAGTTTAGTTGTAACTTGTAAGACATTTTTTTATATTAACTTGCAAGACATCTATCTCTTGGGCTTCTCATATATAATAGAGAAGTATTTCATCTCAAATAATAGACAGCAAAGCCTCAAATTAATTATTTTAAAAAGCGCAAAAGCATGCATCTTCAATGGAATTGCTCACACTAGAAAAATTCTTGATTGTGATTTGGCCACGACCAAATGACTTGGATCCACATCTAAAAACTAACATATATAATGACTTCTACTGATGAGAACCAAATGTGGTTTCTCTCTAAAAAAATTCATATTGCTCTTCCAGTGATCCATCTGAGACGTAGTTAAAAAAAAAAAAAAAAACTGTTGAATTCTTTTGATATTATATAAGGGCATGGAGAGTTTATTACATATTTCTGCTAAACAATATAGAACAAGAAAATATTTACCAGAGAACAGTTAATTCCAGAAAATGGAGGGCAGAAAAGACTTACCTGATTACTCTCATGCACGTCAGTCACAATTGGGATGTCATAAGTCAATTTAACCTTTTCGAGAATCTGCAGTTGAGAAAGTCTAGTAAGAAGGTAGGCAAGATGCAATGTTTCAGCTCTTGAGCCAGTGTTGAGAAAGAATGAGGTTAAATATGATGTTCAAACAGCATAATATGCGAGCAAGAAAAGTCATAATAAAAAGAGGAAGCCCGTTTGTAGTTCATCTAAGGTCTAGCAATTCCCAACCTTTGAATTACTGAAAGTTCCAGGAAAAGCTGTAACAAAGGCCACACTTCAGATTCCAAGGTGAAACGTTTAAAACTGTGTGCAAACTTGGAACACAGTTGTAGATGATACAAATGATATTTCCACAATTTCCAATGTTATGAATGTTGATAAGTAAATGGATGTCATCTTAAGAGGAAGTCGGATTCCAAGCTGAAATGTTTAAATCTGTGTGCAAACTTGGAACACAACTGTAGATGATACAATTGTTATTCGCACAATTTCCAATGCTCTGAATGTGGCTAAGCAAATGGATGATGTCTTAAAAGTCATGTTTTGCATTCAGCTATGCTTCTACACATAGATTCATGTTGAGTGTCGGGAGTCAAAATTCATGTTGAGTGTCGGGAGTCAAAACAGGAAAAAAGTAAATAGAAATGGGGAAAAAACAGTTCACGTTCCATAACTACCTTTAAACCTTCAGCCATGCCAGGACCACGAAATGATTTTGAGGATGTACGGTTCGCTTTGTCAAAACTGGACTTGAAAACCAGCGGGAGCCCAAGTCTATAAAATTTAAAACTTTTGTGTCATAAATTAAACATATAGATAGGCAGCAAAATTTTCAAACATGTTTATTCAGAAACAAATAAGCATCACTACCATACTTGGTGGCAACATTCTTTATATGTTTGGCCATATGTAGAACATGTTCCTCAGATTCAATTACATTGGGGCCTGCAAATAAGAAAAATGGTTCTGCAGCCTGTTCAAAGTTGATGCCAACAAAGGAATTCATGTCAATATTACATGTGAATACTTATAATCCATGCCCCAATGAGAGACATCCTAAGACAATTAAGGTGATTTATGAACTATTTTGAAAGCAAAACTGCGCATATGAAGAGCTTGAAAAGAACATATAGATAAGAGCACAATTGGAAAACGGAAGATGAGCCATTTTTATTAAGAAAATCATCAATCATCACAAGACAGTACCAAATCAAGGTTTGCACGAAGTTTTCAACTTCAAATGGCCAAAGCATAACAGAGGAATGGGGATGTAAGTAACATAGAAGAAATCAGAATTTCATGTCATGTGAATAATGTTTTGGACTACTGCTGTCAGATCACTACAAAAGCATTTTAACCAAATGCAGTAATGAGGCAGTGATTTGGAGGTTTATGTTATATTTTCTGCTGACAATGGCATTCAATCAATATACCCATAAACAGCAAGGATGAAACACGGTTTCCGTGTGAACAGATTTCATGCATTGAAAAGAAGTATCTAACACGATCACAAAAATGGGGATACTGGATACAATTGATATTTTTTTCAAGTGTATTGGTATCTTATTTGTACAGATGAATAATTGGATGTTCATCAACCATAGAAATTGTTCATAGGGAAACAATAGCAAGAACCATTGAAAAAGATGTAATATTCAAAATCCAGAGTTTCTTTTAATATTTAAATAACCAGTAAAACTAATATTTAAATAATCAGCAAAATTATGCAACTAATCAGAGAGGAAGTTTAAAATACGTGCAGTGTGCCAATTTCCTTGGTCTAATTATTAGGAGGGGTCATCAGCCAATCAAATTGGAGAAATCGGATAATTTAACTCATCAAAGAAAATGGCCCTTTTTAGTTCACCCTTTTTTTAATCATATTCATGAGAACAGCATGATAAAAAAAAAAAAAAAATAGAAACATTATTGATTCCACTACACAGTAAAGAAAGAAACCCATCCAATCAAGTTATAGGAATCACCCTCAACAATATCTCAGATAGGAGATAAATTAATAAGATCTTAAAGTCTGATCAAAAGTGAAACAAAGATCTCCACCTCACAAAAATCACAAGGTCCCAAGGCCCCAAGAAATTTCAAAAGACTTCTCCGTCGGATGCTCATTCATTTGTAGATAAATAATCAGAGATGGTTGAGGCCGTCCGTCCACTCAATGAATTTCTCCATTGCCAATAAAGAGTAAGACCCCATATGGATGTACAGTCCAACCATAAAATTGATCCACATGTCCAAACTTAGTGCAGTGCATCACCAAATAAGAGAATTGATGCAGCACACCCATGTTTGATTCCCCTCATATCATGGTACTTTCATGTCTAAAATTATTACATTTGTACAGAAAAAAGGGAAATATTACACAGGCACAAAAGGTCTCTCAACATCACCAAACAAAATATAGTTAACTAGAAAATTCTGACATAGCATATCGAAAAAAAAAAAAAACTAGTTCTTCAACATCTGCAAGCAGACATTGCTTACTTGAAAGCTGAAACAGTGCAAATTACAACATAACAAACACAGAAACAACAACAGACATATGCTGCTTGTTTTGTTGCTTTTCTCGTGCAATAAAAACTGAGTTACCATCTATAAAAAAACCCAAATGGAACTATAGATTCAAGCACTAAAAAGAAGCTCACCTTCAGCTGGTTAAACAACGCTGACGATGAATCCATCTCTCAATTCTACTTGAAACCTTGAAATTTAGAAGCTGCAATGGCGAGACTTCTATCACACGCTTGAGATGTACAAATCAATAAACACAGGTAATAGAAATACACACACATTAGGGTTTAACTACAAAACTCTGAAATCAATCATTTGCACATAGACCAACTACATTGCATGGATGGGTGAGGCTCCAAAGCCCCTCCCCTCCATCTCAGCCATTGATCTTTACAACATCAGAGGCAAAGATGGCCCACTACACCCATGAAACCACAATGGGTTTGGACTGATTTGGGGGGAAATGATTTGGTGAAGTCATGAAGCGTAGAAAATGTAGATTGAATGGAAATGTTTTTTGGGTTGAAAATGAAATTCCTAATCAGAAATCAATAAGAGTGGAAATGCAGATTTGTGTTACCGGATCTGTTTGGGTGGTTTTTTGAAGATCTTCTTCCAGTGTTGGTGTTGTAGCAAGATGTGTGCTGTGTAGTTGATGCAGGAGGAAAAACGCGTCCGGGTCACTGGGTCAGGGTGGCAGGGTAGGGTCAGTCTGGTTCATGCATTCTTGCACAAGTGCTGGATGCTAATCTCCATAATTTGGGTCATGTGCTGATATCAATATTTAAATAATTTAATACAAATCATGAGGAAAAGCAGTGAAACTCTTTAATGAGGGCCCACCTAATGAAACAGTAAATCCAATTACAGGATCAACAGAGATACATTAAGAGTGCGTTTATTTTGAACAGTTAGAATTTTTACAGAAGAGCTCCTTCCGTGGAGCTGTAATCTTTAAACTTAGGATTGTTCCAACCCATGCAGCCATCAAAGTGAAAACAGCTACTATTTATGTAACCCACTAAATAAAATATCAAACCACTCAATCCTACCCACCAACCAATATTAATTGGGACTTGCAGGAGAGGAGATCACACCCGTCTTATATTATTTATATGGGAGCCACTAGATGTAATCATCTTCATGTGACCCCACTAGATTGTATTATACTATTATTGTATGTAACTACTTGGATGAAAGATGCCACCATCCATCTATATACACATTTGTCAAGGACCTAATAGATGAACATCCCACACATCTTATTTTTACCTAGATGGAATCCACTGTAACTCTGTAAGTATCCCACTTCCGTGGCACGTGATCTGTCTCCATTTGTATGAAACCCATTACATCCAACCCATCCATCCTTCAATGGAGCCCACTATTCATATATTTTACCAATGGGTCTTATAAGCAGATGGATTAGTTGGATCTAATGGATATCAAAAAGGTTCCACTACCACTAAAAAGTTTCCACTATCATATATTATTTACATGATCCCACTGTGATTATGTTATTTAGGTCAGGTGGACCAACGTGAAGATTCCATTTGAATTCAGGAGTCATTTTACGAGTAGACTCTGTACAATATATGTATGTATGTATGTGCGAACATCTAACTAAATAGAAAGGCTATCTACTTGCCTCTCCTGCTCCAGCTATTTACATGCATCCAGATGGGCCCCATGCAAAGTAGGACATGCTTTGAAATGCTAACCTAAGATTTTCTCTGCATTCCTTTAATATAGGCATGTTTGTAGGGCCCCCTAGCACCACCAGACGTAAGGAAGGTCTTTAGATTAGCCACCTAGGAATGTCAAAACATCAGATTCAATGGAAGTTGTCCGAAATCTAAAGCCAATTTAAACCCCTCCCTTTCACTGCGTGGCTCTTATTTCATGATTTTAGATGGATGGCTAACAATTTCTAAATCCATTTGATTTTTCTTAACCCCCTCATGTAGAGGAACATTATGAGACACCAATCTGCTGAGTAAGGGTAAGGTGCTTTGGTTAGCACCATAGAGCTCTGCCTAAGCCCCACATTAGAAATATCAAAGTCCTGATCCTGAACTAATATAAGTCAAATACAGTCTTTAACTCGAAATAACATATTTTAAAGCCGTGCGGCTCAAGCAGGAGCAGTACAAGCCTAAAGAGTCCTCAATTCCACGAGAGTCGAGCATTTTGACTGCATTGGGAGAATTTGCAAATCAAGCAAACAAGTAGGCCATGGAATTGGAATCCAACCTGGTGAGCCCACTGAACCCCTTTGCCTCTTCTTCTTGGTTGCTGTGGGAAAACAGTCACTACATTGGATGGGAAGATATTCACACCGTGGGTGGTGAGGGGTTTAGAAAATCACCGAATCTGGGTTCCTTTCTGCTAGTTTACTTCTCTGCCAAAACGACAAAAATTGTTACGGGGGTTCACCCAGGAAAGGCGAAAGCGGCTGAAAATACAATAACCCACCATTGTTACCAATTTCCGCTCCACATAATATATAGCTAGATACTTGAGAATTAGTAACATGCAAAACTCTTCATAATTTCAGACTCAGGTAAAAGCTTGCACACTGCTTATGGAAAATAAGTTGATATAGCACACTACCAGTACAGTATTTTGACGGTTTCTTAGATGTGCTCCAACAAGAGCTGCTTACATGCCTTGCTTGGTTTGGACACACAAACATCATCATCAACATCATCTTAGCCCGGGTTTAGTCGGACAAACACATCTGATCTAAGTTCAGAACATTTCAGTAATAAATTGTTCATTGTGTTTCAATTTAATAGAACAGGTGATCGAAGGCATTTTCTCTGCACATCTGAAATGTTATGTCTTGTCAGCTGCGATCTGCTGCATTTGTTGTCCCACTGGCATTGGAATTTCGCATTGCACGTCGAAGTTCTGCCAAAAAGTCCATCTGCCATCAAAACAAGATGGTGAATTAAATGTCTCAGAGAAGAAGAATTTAGCCCCAGAAAAAAGGTAATCCATAAAGGAAAGCAATGACTCTAAACGGTAAGCAGGATAACCTTATCTATTCTCACCTGTGGAGGAAGTTTGGTGTGTACCCATGCCGACCCACTGGCTCCTGAGTACATAACTGGTCTTTCTGATACAGATACCAAAAGTCATTAAAAGAGAACAAAAAATCAGGTAAAAGGCCTCCGAAAAGGTTCATAAACCACAAATTGAGGGGTGAAACTTCATCCAGCCCCCTTACCAATCGCCTTTTCCCCTGTGAAGGCACATCACCTTCACTTCTTGTATAGGTTGCAAGACTCAAACCCCCAACTTCATGGTCACAAGTCCCAACAATGGGCACCTTCCAACTGTCCTATGGGCTCTTTTTATAATTAAAGACCAATTTTGTCACGCTTGCCAATCACAAGTGGTTAGGGACATCAAAATCCTACCTTTGAGAGTAGTTACAGGGAATCAACAGCCTTATGTGCACTCTTAGTTTAATGGTTTAGCCAGTACGATGGTACGGGCCTTATCCCATTCCTGCCTAATGGCAGCCTGAAGGAACTGTTTTCATTTGAAAGAGCCATTCCTACTGCCACTGGGCCAGGAAACCAAATTATTATTATTATTATTATTATTATTATTATTATTATTATTATTAATCAGAGACCTATGTTAGGGTCGGCTACATGAACTCTATTTCTTCCGGTGTATCATGGGCTAAATCCTCTGACAGGTTGCACTTTTTCAGATCTAATCTTATGCTGCATTGACTTCTGTGGGGGGCCCTGCCAACTCATGGGGTTGCGTGGGATGTGTAAAGGAATTCATGGGTAGGAATGGAGTGAATTTTGTCCTCAATCACCTAGAAGCTATTATCCAAGTCACAGGAAGTAGTAACAGGCTAACAGCTCAAATAAGTTGGATCCAGATTGCATGATCGGGATTGATTCTCTGCACACCACCGACTCATATACGCCCTGCATATTCCACCCTCCTAAGTGGGCCATCTAAGGTCAATCCACCATCTCACGAGTGGGTTCATGATGCAACAAACATTGTGATGATATCATCACATTATGTCACAACCAATCAACATGTAACACTGCTTCAAAAACCATGGAAAACAGAATGCATAAAAATACTAAGAAATAGTACAGAAGGTAGCAAAACAAGAACACGCGCATCTGACTGTCATACTAAATCTTTACTACACAAACAGGCAAAGGAATGATAATAAAAAAAAATAAAAAACCATGTTTTGACAACTTCAAAATATCATTCTGACTCACCAGATAAATCAATAGATGCATCATTATAAGCGTGCATAGCAGCTGCCCAGCCTACATGAAAAAAAAGGGGCATGAATTAATTGCATATAAAGTAAATATCCAAGCATACTGGTAGAACTCTGAATGAGATATATAGACATCTCACATCAATGTCTCAAAGTCTATGACCAAAATGTGTGCATGCACTGTTGTTGCTCCTGTTAAAGGTAGCAGTACTCTTAATTGGTTTCCAATATAGAACAAAACAGATGTAAGCATACCATTATAGAACAAAATGAAGGATTTGAGCTGGACATTCCAGAAGAGAACTATGAAAAGAGGGTAAAGTGTGATTGAAGCATTCTTATAACAATGCTCTTAAACTTGCTTTATCGTATGGAGTTATATGCTAGGCAACCAAAACATAAAAATCACAAGAAAAGTACTTTTGCCTGAGATGTCTTTGTTAAGAAGGGTGTGTGGATTAAAAGAAAAGACAGAACCAGAAAAAAAAAGTGTATGAGAATAAATCTACAGGTAGCTCCACACAAAAGAAAATCAAGGAATGTCATTTAAGATTTTGTGGACATAAGCAGAACAATAAAAACAGCCCTCACAGAATCAGAAGTGTTCTGGTTTCAAGTTTCAAGGAAGTAGGAGTGGGAGATCAATTAGACTTGGAATGACAGCTAGAAAAGACATGCTAGATTGTGAACTGACAGAGGTTCCTTGTTGTGTTCCTCTAACAGGCAACACAAATTTATTCAAAGGAGAAGAAAGTAACAAAGAGGGGAGCTGAGATATCCATCACAAACGCTTGAGTGGAGAACCAGCCATACAAAGAGGAAATACAGAAATAGAACAACAGAGGGAAAATGAAGTCTCCTAAAATATAATAAAATTCATACTCACAGTCCATGTCAATGAGGGAACTCAAGTTCTGAAAAGAGCCAGAGCCAAGAATTCCCTGCTACTTAATACCCAATAAAAATCTGATGATTTGTTTATTTATTTACTTAATTTTTGAATGTTGGTAGCTGATGTAGGCCGAGCCTATCTTAGTGGGCCCAAGATCCATGGGCCAGAACAGGCGCACCATCCATACTTGGGCCTATGTTCAACCCATCTGGGCCTACAGTTTATGCTAGGAGGCTATGATGCCTAGATACGGAAAGGACATGCCATAGAAATGGCAGGGACACAGATTTTACACATAAAAAGTGAAGTACCGGATATGATACGATGCAATACTTTGCCCATTATGAAGTATCAATGCATCATAGCTAGGAGGCCCAAGGCCCATAACCATGCAGCCCAATACAGTCAATTTGGTATGTTTAAAACCTAAGAGGTGCCCTTTATTTTTGCATTTATAATTAAATATAAGGGACCATTTGGTACTTTCAACAGGAAGGGAAGACACTTCTATTTTCCAAAGGGGAATCAATCAGTTTGAGATCTTATTTTCTTTCCCCATTTTTCTCCCTTGTTCTGCGTTCTTTCTTATTTACTAGATCCAATGTATCGCTTATAAAAGAATTCCATTCTTTTTTTGGTTGCTGGAGAAGAGGGAAGTGAATAACAGTTGATTTTTTATAATAAAAACAAGGGCAAGATTACACATCAAGACATACAAGCGAACCAAACCAAGACTAGAGAGGGTATAAGAGTACCAAACACAAGAAAAAACTACTAAATAGAAGCAATAAAAGGAACAGTGTTGTCCACTCCTTGTTTAGCTGAACAAGTTGCCATCCCCCTAGTAGCTCTGCCCATGTGTTGAAAAGACGATTGGAAAAAAATGAAGTAACGACTAAATCTCTTAAAAGTAAGTAAAGAATTGCCAAGAGAATCCATTTACAGAGTTCATCCAGGAAAAAGCATTTAGCGAGCACTTTCCACAATAAGCCTACCTATGAAACCAACAGAATAATAATAAAGAGCTTCCAAAAAAGGTAACACCTCCATCTCATCAGAGTCTTTGACAGCTCGACGCTTAAAGAACATATAAAAAAAATACTCCTTTTACACTATGGAGAACACCACCAACCCTTGCAGGGCCTAGCTGACCTCTGGGAGCCCCATCAATATTAAATGTCAAACAACAAAAAGAAGACAGGAACCAAAGAGTTGATTTCTTTGCCTTTGAGGACCCCAAGTTCATACATGCACTACAATCAACTCTTTCAAAGATAAAGAAGTGCCTCTAAAGTGGCATTTATCTCCCAAATGGACCATAAAAATTAATATAGCTAACAGAAGAGCACATGGATGTCTCTCAACCGAAGACAATTCCAAAGCCTTGTGAACTTAGTAGAAAGCAACATAAAGGGGTTTGTCTTCCAAATGTTGTGAACTTAGTAAAAAGCAACATAAAGGGGTTTGTCTTCCAAATGCCACAATTAGCTTCATCTCTACAAATAAACCCACTAGGAGGAGACAGACTCAACAGTGACTCTCACCAAACTCAGACCGAAAAGGACTTTCCCGCTCTCCAAGACACAGTTCCTCTCCCAAATATAACAACCTTTAACAGAAGACTTATTAAGTCATATAAAGGCACCCAAAAAAACGAAAAAAACAAAAAAAAAAAAAAACAACCACCCAAAAGAAACAAAAAATCATCAAATCGAAAAATGAAAATTTACTCCCCTGCCCACTATAAAACCCACCCCTTTATTAAAGATTCTCCCCATCCTATTGGACTCTACCCCAACCACACAACACAGTAAGGACCCTCCTAGGAGCACACCCACTTATCCTCTCGTTTTGGATGATATAGCTCTCTACCACAAAGCAACTCTTTGATCTCCAAACCGTCACCACCGTTTAGCAGGCAGCACCAGGATATTAAGAATTTAAGATAAAGGAAACCCAACCCTAACCCTTCTTCATGCTTTGGCAGTTTTCCCTCATAACATCTTAACTCACACGATGATTTTTTTATTTTTTTGTCATTATAGCCCTCCCAGAGGAAGTTCCTCCAAATGTGATCCAATATTTCAGCTACAGAAACTGGCATTTTGAACAAGGATTGATACTACACTGGCAGATTGGTAAGAGAGGACTTAATAAGAGTGATCCATACCCTCAAAGACAAATACTGTCTCTTCCATGTAGGCAGCCTTTTCTCAAATTTTTCCACAAGGAACCCATATAGCTTTTGACCTTGGATTGGCTCCGATAAGTAATCCCAAGTACTGGATAGGAAGCCACCCCATTTTGCATCAGAATCTTTTTCATAAAGGAGGGATTACTGTTAAACAGGCCCAAGGCCCAAGGCCCATCAATTTATATCTCACGTGGAAGATTTGGTACAGCTGTAGTTTTCCTTTCTTAGAATAGAAATTGTTGTAATTAGTTGCTTTCTTAACTTAGATTAGTGATTGATACAATTAGATGGTTTTCCTTTCTTAGAGCCTAGATTAAAGGCATGTAAATATCTATAAAATGATGTACAATCTCCATAGAAGAGATATACAAATTAATACATTATCTTCTCTCGTTCTACCTCTGAGCTTTACTGTTGTAAGAATGTCATGGTATCAGAGCAAGGTTCAAAGAAATCTGGGTATGTGATCTTACCTAGCATCAGGGCAATACATTAGATAGAAACCAATCTCTCTGGTGAAAAAAGACAGATCGAGGATCTGTTTCAAGAAATCCACTCAGTTTCAAGCAAGACAGGTCACGGGTCTGTATGGTGGCCCACCTCTGATCATCAAGACAATTTCAGCAACCTCTCCAGACACAGTCGCCTGGATTTTCTAGGATTATTGGGGATTTTTTCAAGATTTTTCAAAGCCTCCAGGTAGTCTCTCTGCTCATTCTCTTGTTCTTTATAAAAAGTCATCAAGTTTCAATCAAGACCATCCAGTTTCTTGGATATTCAGCGGAATAGGTTCAAACCTGTTCCAGTAGGTGCGAATTTACTGTGCCTTCTTGGATCAACCATCTGATCAGCATTCAGATCCTTCTGTGGGGCCCACGTTGAGATTCTGCAGCTTAAGTCTGGGACGTTTGAGGCATCTTTATTCACTTTTATTGGCCTGATTTAGTTTTTTTCTTCTCTGCTTGGTTGGATCTTGCCATCTGCACACCCACAAAGTTCTTCATACCACTGTTGCTTGATTTGATTACTGTTTGTTACTTATTCTATCACAATTTTTCAATCTCACACTGAGATGGACAAATCTGAGGTTACTTTGATCAAATTCACTGGACAAAACTACCCTGCGTGGTCTTTCCAATTCCAAACCTACCTTGAAGCTAAGGAATTGTGGGGTTTTGTTTCGGGTGCTGACCCTAAACCCACTGAGGATGAGAAAAAGATCTCCTCTTGGCATACAAAAGATGCCAAAATCAAATCCTGGATTTTGGGATCTGTTGAGCCTCATCTGATAATGAATCTCAAGCCTTACCCCACTTCTAAAGCCATGTGGGGGTATTTGAAGAAAGTATACCATCAAGATAACTCTGCGCGACAGTTCCATCTTGAATGTACTATTGCTGAATATACCCAAGGGAATTTGTCGGTACAAGATTACTATTCAGGTTTCCGTACACTGTGGTCGGAATATGATAGTATTAAATATGCGGATGTGGCTGACAATGTGTTAGCAGTAATTCAAGACCTTCAGGCATCTAGTCAGCGAGATCAATTTTTGATGAAACTACGGACTGAATTTGAAAGTGTCCGATCTGCTCTAATGAATCGGTCGCCCCTACCTTCATTGGATGTATGCTTGCATGAGCTCTTACGCGAAGAACAACGCCTTACGACATCGGCTCATATTGCTCAACAAAAGACTGAAACCTATTCAGTCGCGTTCTCGGCAAATAAAACTTCTCAGCCTCCTCCTCGAGACTTGAGCAAAACCCAATGCTATAGTTGTCAGAAATTTGGGCATCTTGCATCTCAATGCAAACAGAAAGTCTGCAGTTACTGTAAAAAGTCAGGACATATCATCTCTGAATGTCGCCGCCGTCCTCCACGTCAGTCGACACAGTATCAGACTCCACAGTATCCAGCATCGCAGTATCCTACTCCACAATCTCAGACTCCGCATGCTTATGTGGCTTCTTCGGTTATGCCTGTTCCGTGTATCTGCATCCCCACAGCCTGGGTCCTCCTCATCTCTCACTCCTGAATTGGTTCAACAAATGATTATCAATGCCCTCTCTGCTTTTGGTCTATCAGGTAAGTCTCCTTCCTCTTCTACTTGGTTTCTTGATTCCGGGGCGTCTAATCATATGACGTATTCCCACACTCCTCTCTCCAATATGACACATTACACTGGCCATCTTCAAATACAAACTGCTGACGGCGGACATGTTCCCATTACTGCCATTGGCGATATCCCTGGTCCCATCCCATTGAGAAATGTTTATCTTTGTCCTAATTTAACTTCCAACCTATTGTCAGTCGGACAGCTTGTTGAAAATAATTGTAACATCTCTTTTTCTTCTTCTGGTTGTGTTGTGCAGGACCAGATGTCCGGGAAGGAGATCGCGAGGGGGCCTAAGTGTGGACGCTTGTTTCCGCTGGATCTTTCTAAAATTTCTAGGACTCCATTTGACAATAATATGGTTTGCTTTTCTCTTAGAGATAATTGCCGGTTGTGGCATAATAGACTCGGACATCCTAATTCCAAGGCTTTGTCCCTTATGTTAAATTCTGGTTTATTAAATAAATCTCCTGGTTTATCTTCTTGTGTGCCTTCTGATTGTGCTACTTGTAAAATGGGAAAGAGCAAAACTCTTCCGTTTCATCCATCCACTTCTCACACTTCTCAGTGTTTTGATTTAGTTCATAGTGATGTATGGGGAATTGCTCCAGCTCTCTCCCATGCTCACTATAAATATTTTGTGACCTTTATTGATGATTTCAGTCGGTTCACATGGGTCTATTTTCTACATTCAAAATCTGATGTTTTTAATGTTTTTAAAAAAATTTTGGCTTATGTTGAAAATCAATTTTCCACCTGCATTAAAATCTTGAGATCTGATTCAGGCGGGGAATATATGTCCTCTGATTTTCAACAGTTTTTGCAAAACAAAGGCATTATTTCTCAAAGATCTTGTTCTTATACTCCCCAGCAGAATGGAGTCGCTGAAAGAAAAAATAGACATCTTCTTGATGTCACTCGTTCCCTTCTTCTGGAATCATCAGTTCCTACTCGTTTTTGGGTTGAGGCACTGGCTACTGCAGCTCATCTTATCAATCGTATGCCATCAACCTCCATTGCGAATCAAAGCCCATATTACCGTTTGTACAAGGCTGCTCCATCCTATGATGATCTTCATGTTTTTGGCTCCATTTGTTTTGTGCACCTGCCTCCTTCTGAAAGGACAAAACTCACGGCACAATCAGCTCAGTGTGTGTTTTTAGGTTATGCACCATTTCAGAAAGAGTTCCTTTGCTATGATCCTCATATTCGTCGGTTCCGTACTTCTAGGAATGTCGTCTTCTTTGAACATCAGTATTTTTTTCAAAAACACATTGATCCTCCTGACTCCTCTTTTGTGTCATTACCTGGTTTTTCTGAAGACACGTCAGTTGTTCGTTTTAATCCGAACTTTGTGTATCACAGACGGAACAGCACAGCGCCTACTAGGGATCCCCCTCCTGATCTTCCTCCGGCATCCGGTTCCGGCCATACTTCACTGCGTCGCTCCACTCGGATTTCGGTACCGCCAGACCGTTACGGGTTCTCACATGCTTCCTTAATGGCCACTTTGTCTTCTTCTTCCATTCCACAATCCTATTCTCAGGCTGTGCAGGATCCGCGTTGGAACAAGGCTATGCAAGATGAATTGGATGCGTTAGCGCAAAATCATACGTGGGATATTGTACCATCTCCTGTGGGTGTCAAACCTATTGGTTGTAAGTGGGTTTTCTCTCTCAAGTTAAAATCTGATGGCTCTTTAGATCGATATAAGGCACGTCTTGTTGCTCTTGGAAATCGGCAGGAATATGGCATTGATTATGATGAGACTTTTGCTCCGGTTGCCAAGATGACCACCGTCCGCACTATTCTTGCTGTTGCTGCGTCTCAATCTTGGCCTCTCTATCAAATGGATGTCAAAAATGCGTTTCTCCATGGTGATCTCAAAGAAGATGTTTATATGCGTTTGCCTCAGGGATGCTCATCTGGCACCGGTATGGTTGCTAAACTTCGTCGCTCGCTCTATGGTCTGAAACAAGCTCCTCGCGCATGGTTTGAGAAATTTCAAGCTGCTCTTCTCCGCTTGGATTTTCATCCAAGCCCGTATGATCCTTCTATGTTTTTACAACATGCTCCATCAGGGATCACTATACTCCTTGTCTATGTTGATGACATCGTCATTACCGGTCCTAATGCCGGTATGATTCAGAAGCTCCAAGCGTCTCTTCGTGAGTCATTTCAAATGAAGGATCTTGGCCCTCTCCACTATTTCCTTGGTCTTGAAGTTCATCAATCGCCTAAAGGTATAGTTCTCAATCAGCACAAATACACTATTGATCTTATTGCCTTAGCTGGTCTTACTGCTTCTGCTCCCGTTGATACGCCAGTTGAACTGAATGTCAAACTCAGTCGTGAAGAAGGTGATCTTCTTTCCGATCCTACTGCCTATCGCCAGTTGGTTGGCAGCTTGATCTACCTCACGATCACTCGACCTGATATTTCTTATGCGGTCAACCTGATGAGTCAGTTCATGACTGCTCCTCGTCACCTTCATCTGGCTGCTGTTCGCCGTATCATTCGGTACCTTATTCGCACACCGACTCGTGGGTTGTTTTTTCCATCCAACAATCCTCTGACTCTTAAAGCTTATTCAGATGCTGATTGGGCTGGTTGTCCGGATACTCGCAGATCGACGACTGGATGGTGCATGTTTTTGGGTGATAGTCTCGTTTCTTGGAAATGCAAGAAACATGAAAAAGTTTTCAAATCCTCTACCGAGGCAGAGTACCGAGCCATGTCTGCTGCATGCTCTGAAATTCTTTGGCTCCGTGGTTTGCTTTCTGACATTGGTTTTCCGGCAGCTGGAGCTACCCCACTCTATGCAGATAATACCAGTGCTATTCGGATTACTGAAAATCCGATTTTTCATGAACGTACTAAACACATCGAGGTTGATTGTCACTTCATCCGTGATGAGTTTAAACGTGATGTCATCAGCCTGCCCCATGTCTCCACTGAACTTCAACTTGCTGATATTCTCACCAAAGGCCTTCCACGACCACGCCATCAGTTCTTGGTTGACAAATTGCTACTTGTTGATTCTCCCGCATCAATTTGAGGGGGGGTGTTAAACAGGCCCAAGGCCCAAGGCCCATCAATTTATATCTCACGTGGAAGATTTGGTACAGCTGTAGTTTTCCTTTCTTAGAATAGAAATTGTTGTAATTAGTTGCTTTCTTAACTTAGATTAGTGATTGATACAATTAGATGGTTTTCCTTTCTTAGAGCCTAGATTAAAGGCATGTAAATATCTATAAAATGATGTACAATCTCCATAGAAGAGATATACAAATTAATACATTCTATTCCATTATCTTCTCTCGTTCTACCTCTGAGCTTTACTGTTGTAAGAATGTCATGGTATCAGCTTTCTTAACTTAGATTAGTGATTGATACAATTAGATGGTTTTCCTTTCTTAGAGCCTAGATTAAAGGCATGTAAATATCTATAAAATGATGTACAATCTCCATAGAAGAGATATACAAATTAATACATTCTATTCCATTATCTTCTCTCGTTCTACCTCTGAGCTTTACTGTTGTAAGAATGTCAATTACCACCCTGTACATCGAACTCCCACTAAAGTGCTTTTGGATAGAATGATCTTCGACCCCCAAGCACAATTGATAAACTCCCAAAGTACTTTAAACACAGCTAGTTATTCCTAATTGTTGATAAAAGCAAACTAGTATCAACCACGGATTACAGATGAGTAAACTACCTGTCCATTCCAACCCACTTGAAAAGCAAGAAGCTTCTTGGGCACCTCAACTACAAAAGTGAACCCAAAAAAGATTGATATTTTTATAGCTTGTATGGCCAAAAAGTCTATATATACCTACTCTTCATTTTCATCATTATTAAAAGAAAAGGTTTCATCTCCTTTGAGGTGTGCGTCTTAGATCTTAGGCTACAAACTCCATCTAGAGTGTGCCAAAACTTCATTTGTAGTTGCCTTGATTAGGCCAATCCTCTTTGCCAATCAGCTGCATCAATTTGGTGTCAGAGCCAAAGCCAACAGTGGGCTCAGGCATTGGGTCAACACTCGGGGCAAGTTGACCTGTTTTCTTCTTAATTTTGTCCATGCATTCTTTACGTCCATCTCATATCCAAATATTTTCCCGTCCAAGCCAAACCATTGACATTAAATTTAAAAGCCAGGTCTCTGGTGGAGACAAAGAAATGAGCTTCCTATTCTTGCTCAGACCCCACACCATGCAAGCCTCCCAATTAAAAGGAATATCATTCAACTTGATACTGTTAAACTCTTTTCTAACAAAAACACTTCACAATCTTTAATCTTACCCTTAAATCATAAGCTTCAATTGAAGACGAACTTCCCTTGAATATTCTCCCATTCTTTTGCCTTCAAATCAACCACAGGACAGCAAAGGAGATAATCATCCTACAATGCAGGAGCCCGGTAGATATACTATATAAGAGATATTGTATCCATTTTGACCAGCAATGATTCAAACTGGGCCACGTTTCAAAAATCTGAGTGGTCATCTTGTAGGCCCAATTATGAGATTAGCCACTCCGCCCCTATACTGCATGACATTTTCCATTCACTTGGTTGCTTTTGCTGGTAGACATCTAGGAATTATCCTCTACCAGGAGAAATTGAACAATTGGGATTATCTAATTGGGTAGGTTTAACGGTCTCGTCCTCAACCCTTCTCACACTAGAACCAATCACATGAATCAATTAGTTTGTCAAAGCATGGGCCCACCTGTACAGTTAGCACTCGGAAGATCAATAAATCAAAGCATTATATAAAAGGATCTCCAAACATTTGCCCCTAACATCAAATAATAGGCACATTTTCAATAAATAAAAAACAAAGTTTACATTTTTTTTTGTATTATTTTGTGTTTTGGCCAGTGCATTTACTTTTTCCCGGCTCTGTCCGAGTATCTGAACAAGTTGATTTACAAATCTATTTCCAATTGGCGTCTGTTGCACTATGGTGAAGAAACTTGTCAATCACAGCAACAATACCTAACCACGGGTAAAGCAAAATCATAATCTGTATGAGAAGATATCCAAGTAATCATTATGCAAGATCAAGTGGCTTGTAAGGTCCAAGTGGGTCCCACAACCTTCTGGATCCCCACATTGGCCAAAAAAAGTATTTAATGTTTATATGTTTTGAACAAAACCCATATTGACCAAAAGTTAATTGTGTTTGTTACTATTACCAAAATTCAGCAGCCCATGAATTTTTTTAGTACTTCTATCAGTTAGGAGATTCCCAGATGGTTAAGGGAACTGTTTAAGTGATCTTCGGCGACCTAGTCATGCAAGGAGTTTTTTTTTTTTTTTTTCCTCAAATTAGTTGACCAAGCTATTGTTACTGTTTCTTTGTTTAGAATTGTACAAAGCTATTGGCAGAATAAGCTATTGCTCTTGTTTCTTTTATTTTTTCAGAATTGTACAAAGAGATTGGCAGAATACCATCATAATAAGGACTTTTAGTCATAATGGCCATGGCAAACCCATAGAGATCTATAAATTAATATAGTAAAATAGTATAGTATAATATCTGTATAGTAAAACATTCAATAATAACATCAGATTGCCTTTTGTTACAGAGGAAGATAGACTTCTCTCTGTGGTGTGACCCTGAGGGCCCCTAGGTGTGAGATTCCTTTCTATCCAACAGAGGAAACCAGAAATATGACTCCAAGGTCAATCCTTCTTGAAATTGATTTGATTTATGGAAGAAAAAAAATTATAAGTGGATACATACGATCATTCATTATCTGCGCAGCCACACTGGTCGAACACCCATCTAAACGTACTGAACCCGGACCTGGGTTCTTGTTCAGATTTGTGCTGACTGTCTCCACGTGCTCTATCGCAGGAACATTTCTTGATGAAGTAAACTGACTCTTTTCTCCATCATTCCCAAAGGAATAGTTTCCTCTTTCAAAGCGATCTATCAAATTAAAATTAAACCAATTAGAGAAGTAATGAAATTAGAAGGACAAGTAGAATAAATAAAGAGTGACACATAAGTGCATATTTAGGTACCTGTGTGCTCACACAAAACACATGTGCGCATACATGCACATGCAAATACCCAATGACATTTGTTTAGGAATGTTATCACAACAGTCGATCCTTAACTGGGAAAAGATGAAGAAAAAACAGGTCCTATAAAAATAAACTATTATTTTCCATATTAGATTGTTGGTTTTGTAAATAAAAATAAAATAAAAAGGGGTGCATTGTGGGATAGGGTGCCCAAAAACCATTGTCTCCTCAAAAATAAAACTTAAGAAGGAAAGATCCAAACATGCATATATACATATTAGGCCCTCTTTTTCAAGCACACAATTTGTTAGTTTAGCTCGTTATTCACTCTTTTTTTCTTTTTCCTTTTTTTTTCTTTCTTTTTTAATTGAAGCACTTTATTCACTCTCCAGTTAAGGAAACAAAAATTAAGCAAGTTTGCAGCAATCGCTCTGAAGGAACCTCTTCAGATCTACATGAATTATCATCAAACTGAAGAAAAGCCATGAAGTGATGTTTGTTTTCTATTATTAGGACCAACTAAATTTGTATATAGGATGCATATACCTTGTCAATAGTCAATACATTAATTGTTGAAAAATCAAATGCCTAAAATCATTGTTTTTCATCATACAAAAGAAAAATTGGCCTCCGCTTCAAAATAATCAAATACATAAGAGGATTTCTTAGATGCAATAACAGAGTAAAATGAGATCAGACTAGTCTAGTTTGAGGCTTAGTTGAAGCAAGAGCATAAGGGAATTCAAATAAAGGAGGAGAAGAAGCATGCTCAACCAAACAGCAACAAGAAGCACGCTTGACACAAGAATGCATACAAGTCATTGGACCATAGTTACTTCTGTACAAGTGGGGCATAGTTGATCCAAAGCAGTCCACACAAGAAAATTTCTTGGAACCAAACCACAATTTAACACCTTTTCTGATGACTCGTGGCCACGATTTCCTTCATGCCTATAATCTAGACACCAAGCCAGGGGTTAGGCCTTTTCATCTAAGAAAGATTTGGTCATGGGCAATCCAAGATGGACAACACCGTATCAGTAGTCCGGTTCACAAAGCTTTCGGCTGGCCCACTCGCAGAAACTAGAACCTGTACAGAGTGCACATACTCTCAGATCAAGCATTTTATATCTCCTCTCCCAAGGACGGACCTAGACACAACGAAAAATATTGTGGGCCCACCCTTAAAATCCACATGAAAATCTTGCGGCCACACCCGTTAAACCACCGTCCATTAAAAAAAATCATAAAATATTGTGGGCCCACCCTTAAAATCCACATGAAAATCCTCATTTTGCCCCTAAAACCAGACTACCTATTAAGTTCGCACCCCTCAAACAAAAATCTTGGGTCCACCACTGTCCTCTCCCAACAAGGTTACTATCAAGGTAGATATGGAGAGTCATTTAACACCATAGGTTGCTTCATTAAGATCTTCTATTTTGAGGGTAAGAATGAGAAAGAGGTAACTAGTGTGAGAACTACCTGTAAAGAAATGAGTGACTTTCTAGTGACCATAGGTTTGCATTGAGGTCAACTTCCAGCCCTTATCCTTTTGAACTAATTATGGACAGTTAACTGCTCATATCTTTGGTGTATGTTGTTTAAAGATGATATAATATCAATGGATGAATCATGAGATGGCATGAATGTCAAGCTTGAGAGATTGAGGGAGACTTTAGATCCAAGGGCTTCGAAATAACTCATACAAAGACGGAATATGTGAATTGCAAATTCAGTGTGGATGATCATAGAGATGCAACTCCTATGAGAATCGAAGCTTAACAAATACGACAAAGAGATTCCTTTTGATACCTTGGCTCTATAATTAGTAAGGATTGAGAGATTGAAGAGGATATCGAACCCAATAGAAGAGCTCGATAGTTGAAATGGATATTTGCTTCTAGAGTGCTCTGCGATCGGGAAATACCAACAAGATTGAAAGAAAAATTTTACAAGACAGCAAGTAGTAAGGGTGTTCCTAGGCCGAGTCGGGCCAGGTTGAGGCATATCCAGGCCCAATCTAACTTCATAAACAGGGCTCGTATCCCACCCAAGCCCAACCTGCCTGAAACATGTCAAGCCCAAACTCAACCATTTAGTCAATCAGGTCAAGCCAGGACAACCATTTTATCCCTTGTTCGGGCTTTCTATCATTTATTCATGCCAATTTGTCACTAATCTACAAGAATTACTTGTTCAGGCTATGCCAGGCCAGTCCTCGGGCTTTCTATCACTTAATCCAAGCCCAACCCAAATATTAAACAAGCTCAAATTTTATATCCAATCCAGTTTGAATGCTAAAACCTGAGATCCAAATCTGGCCCAAAGCAGGCTTAAGCTAGCCCAACACATGATCACCCCTAGAGGAGTGTGGAGCAAAATGTTGGTGATCAGGAAACAACATGTGCAAAAAAATGGGTGTAGCAAAGATGAGAATGTTGAGATGAATGATAGTAAAAATAGAAAATATCAGAATAAAAAATGAGTGCACTTGGGAGCATTTAGGGGTAGCATCAATAGCGATAAATTAAAAGATACACATTTGAGATGGTTTGAACATGTCCAACTCAAACCAACAACAACACCAATGAGGAAAAGTTCTTCGATGCAAATGGATGGCCCCTTAAGGAAAGGGGGTAGGGCAAAGAGGACGCAGATGAAAGTAGCAAAGATAGATCTAAAGAAGCAACCTATCCGAGGCTTTGGCCCAAAATAGATTGGAATGGTGAAACAAAATTCATATAGCTAACTCCAACATAGTTGGGACAAGGCTTTGCTAATGATTTTGAGGGTAAGCACACGAGTGACTGGCTTCACCACAAGCATAAGAGTCTAGCATTATCAGCAAAGGTGCCTAAATTACCACAACACTAAAGATTTTTTTAATCGATACAATATTAAATTCTCTAAAGAAACTCGGGAACTGAATTTTATAATGTCCTCGACTCATATGACTATAATGAAAAACTTAACCTTTGGAATGATAATAAAGCACATATAAAGCAATATTAAAGTTCATCTATAAAATAAAATATAAGAAAAAAGTATGAGGTACAAATCAATGTGCACATTTAAAATATATATATTTATGTTGTAACTTTTAACTTCAAATAGAACATTGCACTGATTAGACTTTAAACTTCCACAAGATATTCCATGATTAAATAATTAAATAAAATCATGGCAAAAATTTCCTTTGGTTGAATAAACTAAAATCATAAAATGAAAGAAATATCTTTCTTACCTCCTCCAGATTTGCGCCTATTGAGAACACGGTTTCTGCAACATTAACATAAACAAAAATAAATAAATAATTAAGACCAACAGAAAAATATAGAAACAGTCACCAACTAACAATAACGTGCGTCAAATAATATAAGCATGTCACGAACGGGTATTACACAAGAAAATCAAAGTAATGCAAAGCCACTTTCCGCATCACATTTGTACAACCATGCATGCATGCAAACATGAAAAGAAAGAGAAACAATGAGGATGTCATTAGGGAAGCAACCATTCATCACAAACATCACCAAACAACAGAGTGCAAATGTTCATGCACTCAATTCGATAACTAACAAACTGTCTATGGTACAGACCATTCATCATATGTGATGGACCCCACCCCAAATTGTATGAATTGGATGGCCCAACGAGTCCAATCAATGGCCCTTTCCTTGCCTAATGTAGCGATCCTTATTTTACATCGCATCTCAATCCCTTATCTTGCATCCTTATCCTCTATCCTCATTTTATCTAATTCTCTGTCTTCATCCACCTCATTCTCATTTATTTCTCTCATTCTTATCCTTTATTTAGTAGAAAACTACACAAATGATGAAAATAATCCTGGAAAGGCATGTAGCACATATTCTCAGGATTAAAACGTAATAAAATTGGAGGTTTCGGCTCCCTAGAATGATCTGAATATCATTTTTATTTATTTCTATTTTCTAGAAAATTGAAGGCGGAATCGACTATTGATGATGCAATCATTGCTGAGCCAGCAATCTCATTTGATACCCTGACAGGAACCACTTCATCACAAGCCGTGAGAGTTCGGGATACTACTACGCTAGCCAGAGGACGTGCAGGTGGATTCAGGCAACACTCATAACTTATTGAAAGCAGAACTTGCAATATGTTTGGGTCACTCAATTTGAATCAATTGTGAGCTTCATGTGATGGTTGCAAATGTGAGGCCCTACCAACCAAGCCTGGGAGCAGTCAAAGAAGGACAGTGTGGCACAAATACAATTAATGAAAAATTCTGTCTTAAGGTCCGTTTCTGTTGATCCGGGAGATGTTATTAAAACTAGTACTCAATTTGACCACAGCTCACGAAATAAATAAACTGTTTTCGCATGGAGGTTACTCTTCTGATCATAGGTTTAAACAACTAAAGTCAAAACCCATTGCAAATATATAAAAGATCAGTGTAATAGAATGCTTAGCATTACAAAAAGATCATGAAATCAACAAGAACATCAACGTTGCTTGAATGATGGCGGAGCGACAAAAGTCTCTTGGACTATTGGATTTGGGTGACACTATATTTCACACATTGCATTAGATCTCCCTCCATGAAATTTCTCCAATTCTCAAACCCTAAGTAAGTATAGATCTGAAAATAAAACCTAGAGAGAGAGAGAGAGAGAGAGAGAGATTGCCTCTGAGAAGGAGGGGCATATCGCTTGTCGTTGGTGGAGTCTGAGGGGTTTTCGAGCATTCTCTGAGATGAGAAGAACGAGAGCCAAGGGGGAAAAAACACGAATAGAAACCCCCCCTCCTCCTCTTCCTTTTCTGTTTCCTCCTCTTCTATTTGGGTATGCTGTGATCGAAGAGGAGAAGGGACGGGAAGAGGGTTTGGTCTTGGTAGGATGGCAAGTGTGTTTATGACACAAGGGACCCTTTCTCCCTTTTACTTTCGATATTCTACTTTTTATTTTTTATTTTCAGACTGGGACAGGTTTGACTTTTGAGGACAATGGTGTCTGTTTCAATTAAACGGTTTCCTCGGTCGTGGCTTCTTTTATTGTGTTTTTTGTATCTCATCTATGTTAGAATTTGTTACTGATTTGATTGTATTCCCTATTAATAAGGGATATTTTGTTTGAGTTTGATCAATTCTCTCGGCTTTGACCACGTTTATAGGTTTGTTAAACGAGGTTGCTTTCAGTTTGTTTGTAAGGCTATTTATAAGCCAATAAGTCTATGTTCAATAATAAGATTATTCTCCTAATTCTTACTTTCAATACACAAAGTTCCTAACATCTGGTATCAGAGCCCGGGTTATTGGGAAGCCGCAGTCTTCTAAGCGTGTAGCAGGAAGGATGTCAACTGAAAGTAACTTCGTACAACCAGCAATTCCAAAACTTGATGGACACTATGATCACTGGTGTATGCTCATGGAGAATTTTCTACACTCGAAGGAGTATTAGAGCCTGATAGAACGAGGAATCCCTACAGTAGAAGCAGGAGCAGAACTCATTGGAGCAGAAAAGAAAGCGATTGAAGATGCACAACTGAAGGATTGGAAGGCTAAGAATTCTCTCTTCCAAGCCATTGATCAGACGGTCCTGGAGACCATTCTGAACAAGGATACAGCAAAGAGCATTTGGGATTCTTTGAAGCAGAAGTACTAGGGGACGGCACGGGTGCAGCGTGCACAACGGCAAGCTCTTCGCAAGGAATTTGAGGTGCTCAACATAAAAGTAGGGGAATCTGTGAATGAGTACTTTGCTCAAACCCTTACTACAACCAACAAGATGAGGGTTCATGGTGAGAAGATGGAGGATGTTGTGGTCATTGAAAAGATTTTGAGATCTATGACTCCTAAATTCGACTACGTTGTGTGCTCTATTGAGGAGTCTAATGATCTAGACACCTTATCTATTGATGAACTACAAAGCAGTCTTCTAGTGCGTGAACAATTCATCAATGGCCATATTGTAGAAGAACAAGCATTGAAGGTTACTCATGAAGATCAGTTAAGAGGAAGAGGACGGGGTCGTGACGGATTCAGAGGAAGAGGTCGAGGTAGACAAAGCTTTGACAAGTCTACCATTGAGTGTTACAATTGCCATAAGCTTGGACATTTTCAATATGAATGTCCAAGCAAGGAGACAGAGACAAAGGCACACTATGCAGAAGCTAGTGAAGAAATGCTATTAATGGCATATGTAGATGTGAAGGAAGCCAATAAAGAGGAGTTATGGTTCCTTGATTCAGGTTGCAGTAACCATATGTGTGGCAAGAAGGAGCTTTTCGATAATCTTGATGAAAGTTTCAGTACTTCTGTAAAGTTGGGAGACAATTCAAGCATGGTTGTGATAGGAAAAGGAAATATTCGAATGTTGATGAATGGAATTGTGCAGGTCATCACTGAGGTGTTTTATGTCCCTGGATTAAAGAATAATTTGCTTAGTGTGGGACAACTACAAGAGAAGGGACTTGCAATCTTCATACAGCATGGTACATGTAAGATTTATCATCCAAAGAGGATTAATCAGGGTGACAGCAAAGTCCTCAAACAGAATGTTCATCTTGTCTACTCAAAAAACTCTAAGAGAAGAAAAATGTTTTTCTTCTCTTATAGCAAATCAAGCTCGGCTTTGGCACTTGAGATATGGACATTTAAGCTTCAATGGCTTGAAAACTCTTCAGCAGAAAAGAATGGTGAATGGACTACCACAATTTCAAGCTTCTACGAAGGTGTATGAAGACTGTTTGGTGGGCAAACAACGAAGAGATCCATTTCCAACACAAAGCAAATGGAGGTCTTCTCAGATTCTTCAACTGGTGCATGCCGATATTTGTGGACCAATCAAACCCATTTCAAACAGCAAGAAAAGGTACCTGATCACTTTCATTGATGATTTTAACCGCAAAACTTGGGTCTATTTTTTGTTGGAAAAGTCAGATGCTTTCATTACTTTCAAGAATTAAAAGAGTCATGTTGAAAAAGAAACTGGTTCATCTATAAGATGCTTACGCACTGACCGTGGCGGAGAATTCACATCACATGAGTTTAGAGATTTTTGCAAGGAGAATGGCATACAGAGACAACTAAGAGCTGCATATACTCCACAACAGAACGGTGTTGCAGAGAGAAAGAACCAAACTATCATGAATATGGTTCGAAGCATGCTTTCGGGAAGAAGGATTCCAAAAACTTTCTGGCCTGAAGCAGTCAATTGGACTATCTATGTTCTGAATAGAAGTCCAACTCTGGTAGTAAGAAACATGACTCCAGAAGAAGCTTGGAGCGGATCTAAACCATCAGTTAATCACTTTAGGGTGTTTGGTTGCATTTCACATGTTCATATTCCTGATAGTAAGAGGACTAAGCTTGATGACAAGAGTGTGAAATGTGTCCTATTCGGAGTTAGTGAAGAATCGAAGGCATATCGATTGTATGATCCAGTCTCACAGAAGATAATAATAAGCAGAGATGTGAAGTTTGAAGAAGAGAATAGTTGGGATTGGGACAAGAGTCATGAAGAAACCATTATAGCTTATCTGGATTGGGGAGAAAGTGACAATGAAGCAATTGCAGTTGATACTAATGGAGGAAACACTGAAGCTGATCATCATACAACAGAAATTATGGAGGGTAATGATTCAGATGAGTCAAATGAAGAAAATTCGGTCAATCCAAGCAAAAGAGGAATCAGAAGGTCACCAACTTGGATGAGAGATTATGAAAGTGGAGAAGGTCTCTCTGAGAAAGAAGACACTACATACCAAGCTCTATTTGCAGGCAGTGATCCAGTCTCATATCGCGATGCTGTGAAGAGTGCAAAATGGAGAAAAGCAATGGATGCAGAGATAGAAGCCATAAAGAAGAATGATACATAAGAGTTGACAGACTTACCTGCTGGAGCAAAGAAGGTTGGGGTAAAATGGGCTTACAAGACAAAGCTCAACGAGAATGGAGACGTAGATAAGTACAAGGCCCGGTTGGTGGCAAAGGGATACACTCAAGAACATGGGGTGGATTATACTGAGGTTTTTGCACCTGTAGCTCGGTTAGATACAATTCGTGTGGTGATTTCACTTGCAACTTTCAAGGAGTGGACACTCTATCAGCTAGACGTAAAGTCAGCCTTCTTACATGGTGAATTAAGTGAGGAAGTCTTGGTCAGTCAGCCTCCTGGCTACGAACAGAAAGGAAATGAATAGAAGGTGTGTAAACTGAAAAAGGCATTGTATGGACTTAAACAAGCTCCACAAGCTTGGTATAGCCGTATAGAATCCTATTTTCTGAAGGAAGGATTTGAGAAATGCCCATATGAACATACTTTGTTCATCAAGACTAGAGAAGAAGGTAAGATCTTGATTGTGTGTCTTTATGTGGATGATCTTATATTTACTGGGAATAATGAGCATATGTTTGTTGAGTTTAAGAAATCCATGATGCTTGAATTTGATATGACTGATCTTGGAAAAATGAGATACTTTCTTGGCATTGAGGTGATGCAAAGATCCGATGGCATCTTTATCAATCAGAAGAAATACACACAGAAGGTGTTGGAAAGATTCAACATGGGACAAGTGCAATCCAGTTCACAACCCTATGGTTCCTGGATTTAAGCTTACGAAAAATGGGGATGGAGTGAAGATGGACAGTACTTTCTATAAGCAGATTGTAGGAAGTCTTATGTATTTGACTGCCACTCGACCAGATGTTCTGTTTGTGGTGAGTCTCATCAGCAGATTCATGGACTGTCCTACTGAACTTCATTTGCAAGCAGCAAAGAGGATACTGAGATACTTGAGAGGTACCATTGATTTTGGTGTGTTCTACAAGAAGGGAGGAAATGAGAAACTGATTGCCTACACAGATAGTGATTATGCTGGGGATTTAGACTATAGGAAAAGCACTTCAGGTTATGTGTTTATGTTGGGCTCAGGAGCAATATCTTGGTCTTCGAAGAAACAACATGTTGTCACCTTGTCCACTATTGAAGCAAAGTTCATCGCTGCAACCTCTTGTGCTTGTCAAACAGTATGGTTACGGAGGATTTTGGAAGGTCTCAGCCATGTTCAACATGATTCCACAACAGTTTACTGTGATAACAGTTCAACAATCAAGCTTTCCAAGAATCTAGTGATGCATGGTCGTTGCAAACATATTGATGTTCGTTTTCATTTCCTTCGTGACCTTACAAAAGATGGAGTTGTGAAGATGGTTCATTGTCCTACGCAGGAGCAAGTTGCAGATATTATGACTAAACCTTTAAAGCTTGATGCATTCTTGAAGATGCATGATCTGCTGGGTGTTTGTCTGGATCCAGAGGTAAACTGATTGCTAAAAGCATTCAGTTTAAGGGAGGATGTTAGAGTTTGTTACTGATTTGTTTGTATTCCCTACAAAATAAGGGATATTCTGTTTGAGTTTGATCTGTTCTCTAGGCTTTGACCACGTTTGTAGGTTTGTTAAACGTGGGTTGCTTTCAGTTTTGTTTGTAAGGCTATTTATAAGCCAATAAGTCTCTGTTCAATAATAAGACTATTCTCCTAATTCTTACTTTCAATACACAGAGTTCCTAACAATCTACTCGAATCAAACTTGTAACTTCGAAACCCAGCCTCCCAATGATACCGAAGAATGGTATGACTCATAATTCCCCGTAACAACAGTAGTCAGGATACTATCATGAAAATTGAAATTCCCCACTTCTCCTCATGCCTTCAACACCAATGCCCAGGCCTCATTAACTATTTTCTCCAAATCCAAAAAGCCGCCTGTCTTATTACTCCGTCTCAAGATTTCACCCGTTATCCAACCATAATGGTGCTGAAAATGCTCGATTGATTGGGAAGCATCGGATCCTTCCCGAAAAGGATCCTTCTTAGGCATTTGTGGCACATGGCGGTAACAATTGTCTTCTAATTTATGCTGAAATGTGTCATGGTATACTAAACTAAACTACGATTGTCTTCTTTCTTCCTCTTCTCCCTCCCTTTTCTCCATCTCCCCCCTCCATTCCTCTTTATAGAGCTAATGGTAGGTTGGGTGAGAAATGGAGTGGGGGGAATGGAGAAGATGGAGAAATAAAAGGAAAAAGAAGACACGAGCGACGATATCGTTGATGCTCAAATGAAACAAGCGACGATATCATCGTTCCGGATAAAAGGTAAAAAAAGATGTTAAACTTCGCTGGAGAGCCTTTTTTGTGCAATAGAAACTATTAGGTCCTTTTTTCGCTCACGAGACATCTGAGGGGTTTTTTTCCCATAAAATCATTTTTCTCTTATTTGATTATTAAAACTTAAAGGATTTGGGTTGTGTTTGGCAACCAAATTTATGGAGATTTCTCATCTGTTTTACTTTTAAGGATTTGGAAAACGCATCTTTGATCATTGTGGGTCATTTGTTTACATGCGTAAATGTATCACATGTGTAACATTTATGCATCATCATATTTGTTTTAACTAGTTTATGTATGTGATGCATAAATCTGCTGTGAAAATATTTTGTAAATAACCTTATTTTCATATACAAATTTTCGTACCCCCTACCTGGGTAAAACGAATCACATGTAGTTTCGTTGCCAAAAGAAACCACATTGGTTGAACCCCCTACCTGGGTAAAACGAATCACATGTAGTTTCGTTGCCAAAAGAAACCACATTGGTTGAGGAGGACAGTGTATTTCGTCAAAATGGGGGCACATGATTGAAAACATCCATCCACTCATCTAAAAAATCTCAAATCTCTTTTTATTCAGCAATTTCCAGAGACGTAAGTTAAAAACTCCATTGCTCTTTCTCTATATTCCTCTCTGCTTCACTATTCAAAACCATCCACCCAGGTATGCCATCCAAACTCTCTCTTCTCTCTCCAAATCTCATTCTCTTGTTATCTCTTCATCCTCTCTCTCTCTCTCTTTCCCTTTATCTCATCATTAATCCTTCACTCTCTATAAATATCCATCTATTTCTCTTTCTCACTATTCTTCTCTATTTTAACATTTTTTTTTAATAATAAATGGGTTTGTCATGCTTTCTCTCTATTGTTCTCTATTTTATACATTATTGTGTTTGTTTTATATGTTATTGTCAAATATTAATATTTTATTTTCAATATAAATATAAAAATATATATTATACAATTACGCATGTAGTCAAAACAAATGTTATAAATTGAATCAAATGTGTAAAAGGTATGAAAATGACGTTCATAAACAAACATGGTAAACTGAACTACATTTGTAACGGTTACATATATAACATTTACATGAGTAGCATTTACATATGAGAATGACATTTTCCTATCCCATGCATAAAAGACAAAAGATCCCGTAAATTTTTTAGGATTTGAGCCACTAAAAATACTCAATTCTAAGGATTTTCAAATCGGACCTCCCCTGTTTGATTTGAAAATCCTTGAATTTGTGGATTTACGCATATGATCAATTTTTCTTCTTGATACACGTTAATATCAATGTGAAGTCTTCATCTATGCAGATTCTCAAGGAAAAGCACATCACATCTATGACAGTGATGAATTATCAAATCTACAAATTTCTCACGGACTCCTCACTAGTTACCAAATGTGCCCTTACAAAACAATTAAACTTTTTATAGTGCTTAAAATTTTGGTTGTGGTTGTGTGATCAACTAATAGTTAATGCTCTTTAATTCATATAGAGTGATTTCCATCCATCCTTGGGCTTGTAGATTTTTGAATTTCTGTTTGAGAAAATCACAAAATCTCCAAATGTGGTATTTTATCTTAGTAAGTTTTCAAAATACTCAAGTACGACCTAGCATTCAAGAAGTTGGACTTCGGAGAATTCCAAAAGCCAAAGTGATGTCCCAGAAGGCTTAGTTTTCAAAATCACATTGAGTAAACAAGGAATTCCAAATGCCTAACAAACTATAAAAAATCTACTAACACATGGGATTTCCGTCAAAAGTTCCCCCAAATAAATAGCCCTTAATCTCATATTTTCATGCATCAAGGTTGATCCCATGATTTGATACTTACAATTCTCTCGTTGTTATACCCCGTCCCAGGCTAATCATGATTAAGGCTAATTAATCGAGATTAATGCTAATTGAGCATGATCATTAAATCTAATTGTGGTTTATAACCAAAATGATTGAATTGAGCTTAATGAAATGAATTTGGATGAAACTAAGTGAATTGAATTGATTTTAGACTCAAACAAGGTAGGATAAGGACTTTTTTGTAAATACGGATTTTCGAGTATTTTGTTGAATACGGTAACTTTTGATATCAACGAGTGTATCTGAAAGAGTACGTTAACTTTCATAATATGCTTAAATCCATTTAGCTTGAAATGGGTCAAATGAGCTTTCATTTGACTTGAATTGTAGATAAAGAAGAGGAGGAGGGTTTATATGCAAAAAGGGGCTTATAAGGGATCAGATGAACTCAACATTGAGTTCATTCACTCAAATTCCGGCCCAAGTGTAGTGGAGAGAAACCCTAGGCTTCTCCCTTCTTTCTTCTTCCATTTTCTCTCCATCAATTGGTTTAGAAGTGGTTTTTGAAGGATGAGTACAAGACTTCATCTTCTTCATCAAGTGGTATCTATTTCTTTGGAGTTAGAGCTTGAGAAAGAACTCAAGATTTCTTTCCTTTGGATTACAAATAAGTGATTAAGTCCTTTGAAGAACTTTGAAGTTCTATTAAGTGTTTAGAGTTGGTTTCTACCACCAATAGCTCATAGACCTCTATTTTGGTATTTTGATAGAATTAGGGTTTGAATTGAAAAAATTTCATCTCAAATTGAGCTAGCAAAGAGGGACTTTTGTCAATTGACTTCAAGAGATGCAAGTATAAATAGTCTACTTGTAATTGATGTTAATTATTATAGATATTCCATTGATTTGGATTTTGAGTACAAATCCCATTATTTAGAATTTATTTGTGTGAATTGATGGAATGAAGGAGTGGTAGGAGTTGTGTATGTGTGTAGGAGATGGTAGTTGAGGAGAGGATAGGAGGTCCTATTTAATGTGTAGGTTTAGATTGAAAGAAAGGAGAAATGAGAGGAAGGAAATCAGTTTCAGAATCTGAAACTGAAATTCGAGACTGTCTGATCGATCGGATAGGGCGCTAACTGGGCCTCATTTCCTGTCCGATCGATCGGACCTCCGGTTTGAGAATGATTCTGTTTGAATCATGAGTTCTTCTGATGAGCATGTTCTCTAAATTAGTTTAATTTGGGACTAATTATAATGTGATTGGAGATTACTAAGGATTGTGGACACAAAAAGGAGAATTATTGGTTATTAAACATTGTTTTAATAGAGTATTGATTGTTCATTGGTTATAAAATAAACCTCTATAGGATATAATTGCGGGGACTCTAATGTACACATTATATAAATGTGATGTCCATAAAAAATAAATGATGGAATAG
Organism: Persea americana; assembly: GCA_029852735.1. Lineage (NCBI taxonomy): Eukaryota > Viridiplantae > Streptophyta > Magnoliopsida > Laurales > Lauraceae > Persea > Persea americana. The sequence goes on along the minus strand of CM056820.1, from coordinate 35,091,332 downwards.
CACGTACATTAGATGACCAATAATTACACCTGAATAGTTGGTTGCAACTAAGAAATAAATGAGTATAATTGTTAATTATTCTAATTCTCTCATTGAATTGTATTCATATTGTTGAACTCAAGTCTAATGTGATATTTGTCCCTTCCATTGTTTTGAATGGAATTATGGAATTGAATTAAATCCAGAAATGGATTAAATGTTGAGTTGTATTGACTTTTGAGTCTGGCACTACAAAGTTGTTCTAATAAAGCTCATTGTAGGGCTGAAATGAATTAACAAATGAATGAATGATTATTCCTACTGCAGTAAATGGATTGAGAGTGTTTCGGAACTATGTGGTGCTGCCAATTGTCCCTGGCACGGGTAGTGGTACATCCCACACTACACTAAATGACATCAATGATCAATAAATGATTATTAAATGATTCATTCCTTTTGGAAGATGGTAAATAAATGAAATGAAATAAAACGAATGCTTTTATAGTTGCCAATTTGCATATGTTCGTTATTGACTCTAAACTCATGTGTTATTGCATTGTACGAATTGTCTAGAATTGGACATTGATTGTAGAATTGTTAGTCGATAGATTGCATTTGTTTAGTATATGTATTGGCAGGTGTTTGTCACAGATCTGTATATATATTGATGAACAGTCGTATTCATTAGCGTTATTGATGATATTACTGGCCCGATTGCTATTGCTGGTCCTGCAAGGGCCCCTGCAGCAACGGAGGAAGCCGTTCCGGTTCCTCCAAAAGAATTAGCTAGATGGAATGGCCAAAATATCATCTGATGTTGATATCTGAGGGCGAATAGAACGTGAAAAACTCTTTTTGAGAATTCTTTTTTAAATGGTTTTGAATTCTTTTTTGAGAACTTGAATAGTTGTCACCCTTAATTGTATGTGAATATGCAGTGGTTGACAAAAGTAAATAAGTGATAGAATTATACATGTGTAAAGAACTGTCCTTTTATAAGGAAATGTTGACTATATATGTAGAACCTTATGGTTGGAGTACAATACTTGTAAAAAAGTATTTGATATCGTTAAATATATTTTCCGCAAAAATTTGTGTAATTGATAGGTATGGAAGTAAGTTTATCCATTGTGGATTTCGTTTTAACTTCAGTTCATTCGGAGTTTACGGGAATAAGTATGTGCACAACTCTGGGTTAGCTTGAAGATAATCAGGGGCCCGGGTCGTGACACTCGTAGTCCAATCTTTCTCCACCTTATTCTAGTACTTCGCATTATACATTAATCTATAATACTCATTGGCTCCCTTCACAAGAAGGATTACACTTATAATGAAAGCAGGCTCCCACTACATCATATCTTGCTTTTGGAAAATCTAAAACGCCACAATTGAGCTGTAGCCTAAATACCATAAATAATTCAATAAACCTATAGTATCAAAATAGTCTTTTAAGTGTATTTGTCACTTTTCAAATTAGTAATTATCATTAATTTACAGTAAGGCATTAATGCATTAAGTGAAAGTAACAAAATGACTCAAATGCCCATCTTCTTCCTAGAATTTTCAAAGTAAAGCTTAAAGATGTTGTCTATTTTCATTTTTTATGAGTTAAATCCCAAATACACCCAATTTAACCATCCATTCTCCATCAAGTGTATCCAATTAGCACCGAACAACCTATGATGGTCCATTTTCCACCTTGAATCAACCATATTTACCCCCAATTCTCATTAGAAAGTTTGCTTCAAAGTAGGGTTTTTATTTTCATAAATCTAACATTTATGTTTCAAGTCCAACTATTGTATTGCAATAAAATAGGCATTATAGGGTGTGACCCACCTTCATTCATTGTTTCAATTAACAATAACCCTTGTTATCTTGTTTGTCGTGCCATCATCATCATCATCATCAAAGGCTTGTCCCAACTATTGGGTCAATTTATATGAATTTTGTTTCAACATTCTAGTTTATCCAGGGTCAAATCCTCTAATGGGTTACACTTCTTTTAATCTAACCCCTCCATTGATGATGATTGACCCTGTATCTCTCTTCAATCTACCCAAAATACAACTTAAAAAGAAACTACATGCTATTCTTCATCGATCATAACAAAAGAAGTGAAAAAAAAGAAGAATAATAAGAAGAACAAGTAGAAGATGAAGATACAAAGAAGATATAGGTAGAAATAAGGATATTCAAAGCCTACTTGTTCCGAGGCTGCCTTTTGGGTGCCATTGTCAGTGGAAAGATGGAAATGAAGCTTCAATAAGGATCGGAAGATGTAGAGAATTTGATGAGTAGAGATGTAGAAGCCCATAAAAATAGATGATTTAGGAAAGATGGATTCAATCGGAACAAGTTAAGTGTTGATGATTTTTGCTTGATTTCTTAATGACATTAATGATGATAAGAACGTGGTTAAAGCACCAAAAAAGCATTGTATAAATCTAGAGCTTCGAGACTATTTTAAATTTTTTTTCCTTTTTAAGAAGAATCATAATCAACAAAGTAGATTTCATAATAGCTAGCTTCACCCTATTAATATATCAATAATCAAGTTATGCTCTTATCTTTCTCCAAAAAAAAAAGGTTACATACTTATATGTATTACTATTGCACATTCTAATGTTTAGCCAATAGAGTTTCTTTCTGTATTATTTTTGTTTTTAGATTGTTTTTCTTGTAATTTTTATATTTTAAAAAAATTAGATAGGCCCCCACTCCCTCCTCCTCCCTTCACCCCTCCCCTCATTCCCCACAAAAATAAATAAATAAATAAAATTAAAAAAATATGCTATTAGAATTCATTTAGAGGAAAAATGTGAATCTACATTTTTTTCTTGAAAAAGGATAACGATTACAGCAAAACAGAGCACAAAACAGACAAAACAAAATACCAAACCAACACAAAGACATACTACCTTACCAAACAAGGGTCTCCAAAATAACAAAACACTAATCCCATAGCACCAAAGACCCTTGATATGACCAGACCCTTGTATAGAGAATGGAATAGGTTCAGACAAGTGGATGGTCCTCCTTCAAAACGATAACTTTGGTTGGGAGTCTTGCGGATAACTTCTTACCTTTACTATAAAGATGATTTATGTAATCTATCATCATCATCATCATCATTAAAACCTTGTCCCAACTATGTTAAGGAGCCATAGATTACCATAGGTGGCTTTATACAAATATTTGATGAAGCATTTCCCCGTTGGGTCTATTCCCCAACATCTCATATCAGGCCCTCCCAAATGGATACCAATAATTTTGAGAATGATGTCATCCTCCTAACCTTGAAATAACATATCCTATTTCAATATGGGTGATCTGAGTTGAATATTAGGTTAGTGACCTTTCCAGGATGATTCATAGAGTGCAATGAGATTTTGGTGGGAATGTTCTGAAGTGTATTTATCCCCGGAATCTATTTATCTTTTAGAGGTTATCTTTGTGTTTGAGGAAGGCCTTCCAAAAGCCAGAGTCCGTTGATTTTGGTTGGTATTCCTAAATGGACCCCTTTGGTAAGTACTTATTATTGTTTTTTTTTTTTAGTTCGCTCAGTGGACAGGAGAGTTAAGGGTAAACCACCCTGCTAGGGATCAATCCCTAGCAGGGGCTATGGGAGCGGGAGTTGCTGTGAAAACTCCCTGTCATTCCCCTTGTAAGTACTGGGGTTGGAAGTAGCCGGACCAAAAGACATTTGGAGTGGTAAAAAATCGCCATAGCATATTTGTCAAAACTGCCGAATTCAAATGGACCAGGCCCCGTGTCCCAAGTCCTTCCTCTTAAATGGATTTGGTGATTTTGTGCCATTCCACCATAATCCAAACCTTTCTTAGAGTTTCACCTGACCATAAAAATCTAGAATGGAGGCTATGGATCCTAGCAATTTTGCAAAACCCATCCAACATTGAGGAATGGATGAGGACATATATGCTGGATCAAAACTCTTCAAACAGCGGGGAAAAAGTAAACTCCCCCGGAGGTGAGGAAAGAAAGATAGAAGGTTGTAGATAGGACCTTCACTTATCTATGCATTGATTATCAAGGTGATGGCTGCATATTTATTATTCTATCTCATTCTTATCCCATTTCTATGAAAGAAAAAGTGATTTGATGTTCTTGTTTGAAATTCACCTTTGATCTTCATTTGTAACCACTCATGATATATACTAATTAGGGGCGTACACGGATTGAATTTATGCTGATTAAGTCAAATCCGCCACCAATCCGTTACCTATGGATTGATGGATTGGGAATCCGTCACCAACTCATTGCTGTTAAAAACCGATCCGATCTGATCTGTGGAGGACCGGATCGGATCGGTTTAATCCATTGAATCTAATGTTAAAAAAAGAAATCTAACAATCCACAAAAAAAAAAAAAAAATACAAATTACAAATATATGTAGACCCCTTAACTTATATTTAGACATCTTAACTTATATTTAGACCCCTTAAGTTTTTTTTTTTATCTATATTTAATGTCAACGGAACGGATCGGATCGGATTAAATCCGCGGATTGAGAATAAAATCCTTCACCGAGCCGTTGCTAACGGATTACAAGATTTTCAATTCGTAACCAATCCGTTAACCTTCAGTTCAATTAAAAATAAGGGGATCGGATCAGATCGGATCGATTTTATGAATCGGCGGATTTTTTGTGCACTCCTAATACTAATGCAAATTCACCTTTGATCTTCATTCATTACCTCTTCCAACACAGCTTGCCACCTTCTCATATAAAATAAAATTTTAACTGTATTAAAAATAAATAAATAAAGCACCACAACACTGAAATTCCTTACTATAGACAACATACTAGAGAAAAAGGAACATGCTCATGTTTAATCAATTCTCATGTTTGCACCATGCTAGCACCAACTAATCATTTGCTTTTCTGTACTCTAAGGGACCCTTTCTCATGCTGAGCAACCCATTTTTACAAGGATTCCCGCAAATTTCACCATGGTATGAGTTAGGATTTGATTATATGTAAAAATCAAAACTATACGTTTCATGCAATTTGTATGCAACAGAACACATCATACAAATTTTCATGAAACTTGGTCTGAGTGCCCATGGATAGGCAAGCATATGCAGTACAAGAGACTTGGATCATAAAATGATAAGAGCCTAAACAAGTTCCATCCAACGTCAGTGGCTTTGAGCATGATATTGGTGGAAATACATGTTCACTTCTCATCATTAAGTGGCCACATTATCTCATGGACCGTCCACATGTCGCATCCTACGATCACATGCATTTCCTCCATGGAAATAAATTAAATTAAAGGCACACACCCAATTAAATTGCCAAAAGTATTAACCTATGCATCCACCATAATTAAAAGAGAGGTTAAAATTTGAATCTTAATAAAAATTATATTCTGGTTCCAGACACAAACTAACCAATAACATAATGTCATAATAATAGAAGAGCGTATATTCGAGATTAACAAAAAAACCATAAGGGAAAGTCCAACCAAATTCTTTTACAAAACTTTAAAAGAGAACTATGAAAAATAAAATTGCATTTAAAATCAAAGTAAAAATAAATGAAAAGAAGATGCTCTTAGACAATATGCTTATGAAAATGCTGCACTTCTATTCATTTTGAATACTATATAAGAACTTGAAAATCACCTTGATTTATAGAGTTGGAAGGCATCCTTTAGAATTAGTCACACATCCACACAAATGGAACCAGGAGACACACCTTATTGAAAAAGGCACAACATTCAAGTCTTAAGTGCCTTTTGAGACACATTCACAAATGGGTCCAAGAAGCTATGTGGCATCTCCTTAAGCCATAATTGATTTTTTTCTTAGTCAAAACTTGGCTTTAAAGAGAAAGAATATTCTTTGATTTTAATATCTTTAAGGTGGCATGATACTTGTAGCCTTTGATTTTAATATCCTTTTTAAGGTCACGTTCCGCAACCAAATCCTCTTGAATTTCTCACCGATTCTTACTAAGGATTGAAAAAAATCTTTATTTGGCAATTATACAATTATAAATCATTGAGGATTTGAGCCAGCATAATTCTTCATTTGTGAGGATTTTCAAGTCAACCCCCTACGCTGTACAATTAGGATTCGAAAATCCTCAATTTTGCATATTTATATGTTGAGACCAAGTTTTCTCGGCTATATACACAAATGTGCACTTATATCAATGTGAAACTCTCACCTAAAATCTTAAGTATATAATAAAATTATTTGGGCACTTTTAGTAACAGTTAAGAAATCCATAGATTTAAGGATTTTTCACCACCATGGATTTGAAGATTTCTTTCTTAAGCCCTTGTTTCACATCTCTATTTCCAACCTCTATTTGTTTAAATATCTAAAGTGAGTAGTGGTTTGGAAAATAAGAGTTTTTGGCTCACAATTCTACCCTCTACCCACTTTAGTAGAAGCAATTCCTCTTAAAATAAAAGACCCATTTATGGGCTTGTGAAGAATAAGACCTTTATTTAATGACTCCATTTTGGATGGCTATGTTGGATTAAGCATTGAGATATCAACCAAGGCATCTAACAGTTTGTGTAATATATTTGAGAAAAAAATAGTTGCGTGAACCTTCACTTTCCACACAAAAGAAAATGTCTTTCTCACCTTTGTATGAGAAGATTTTATGTGATATTGTAAAAGCAACTTTTTTCCTAAAAAAAAGAAGGCTACACCAAAACATAATGTACAATGCGTGTCTTTCTCAATGAGAAGATTCTATGTGATATTGTAAAAGCAATTTTTTTCCTAGAAAAAGCATGTTACACCAAAACATAATGTACAACGGGTGTCTTTCTCAATGAGAAGATTTCGAGCATGTTTGGTAAAAGGCGAAGAATCCATAGATCTTATGATTCTTCATTGCCACTGGAACAAGGATTCATCGCTGGGGATTTGTATAGTTGAGGGTTGTACATTGATATTGGTGCGTATTGATGAATATAGCTGAGAAAAATAGGGTTCGGCGTCTAAACCCACTTAAGTGAGGATTTCAAAATCTTACGGGGGGTGGTCGGATTTGAAAATCCTAACAAATGAAGATTTTCATTTGTCCAAATTATCGGAAATTTAAAATTGCCAAACATGAATTTACTACAACTTTAGGGAAACCGAAAATCTTTTCCCTAAAGATTTGGTTGCCAAACATGACCTTAATGTGATATTGTAAAAGCAATTCCCCCCCCACCCCCCCACCCCCCCCAAAAAAAAAGCATGTTACACCATAACATAATATACACGCTATGGAAAACTGGTTTCATGGGAATTTTTTTTTCTAACACCACCCATAGGAAGTTATTCTTGAGGAATCACGAAAAACTTAGCGCCCCGCCCTGCCCCGCCCCGTTCCCTCTATTTTTTACATTTTTTAAGTATGAAAATCAACTGCACCAAACATAGATTTTATTGTACCTCATAATTTAATTTCCACAATCCTAACCTTTTTTTTTAACGAAAAATTGGAAAAGTGATGCATTTCCTTCAAACTTTGAATGTTTCTCAAACAGTAATATGATATGAAATCCATGAAGTATAACCACCTTCCGACATCATGCGTCAATAGGGGTGTTCATGGGGTGGGAAGGCCGATGGAACCAAAGAATATCGAGGCTCAAATCAAATTTAAAAATACATGTGTTCATAGGGGTCGGAAGACCGATGGAACCAATGAATTTGCAGGCTCAAATCAAATTTAAAAATACATGCTCTCATCTTGCCCAAGCCTCCCTAACCCAAGCCCACCTTCCTCAAAAACCAACCATCAGGTTTCAACCCATCCATTTAGTCAATCAAGCCATGCCATAGGCTTCACTATTTGTTCAGCGCAGCCCCAACTGAGCTTTCTACTTTCTATAACTTACTCCATGTCCCGCCCAAATTCGATCCATACCTAACCCGAGGGGAACAAAAATAACACACTAAAGTCCAAACCCGGCCCAAAGATAGCCCGTGCCCTCTAGCCGGGGAGGGCCCACACATGAGGGACCCTCCCGCGTCGTGTTTTAGCCAAAAACAAGAAGAAAAAATCCATACCGTGCCTTTCCCGCTGCCCATACGCGTCCTTTATCCACACACGGACCGATAAATAGACCGTATGTGCACCACCGCCCATCTTTGGAACTTTGCTATAAATAACTGTCTTGTTTTACTACTTGTCTCAAACGGCAAAGGGCCCCTCTTCGCGGTGACTGTCGGCATAGTCTTCAGTTCTTCTTCTCTCTTGCTTTTCCTCTTCTCCATTTAATCTCGAAATCGCATCTTCTTCTCTACATCCATCTCCATTCGCCTTCTTCTTCAGGTAATGATTCTCTTTCTCACTTTCTAACAACCTGATCGCTCTCTAGCGTCTCCTCATGTTTCCAGATGCAGAGATCTGTTTGGATTTTGCATGGATCTCGATTTCGAGATCTTAAACGCTAAAGATGATTGGTAGTACTTTGATTAATCAGCTTTGTTCAAGCCTGAGAATCAGATCTTCTTTTTCTACACTCATTGAGCTTTAGATTTAGATTAGATCAGTAGATCTATCCGTTTTTAGTGACTGTAGCCAAGATCCACACACGATAGGATTCACAGATCTGTTAGTTTTTCTCCAAAGTATGATTTTCAATTATGTTTTTTTTTTTTCGTTTTGGAAGCAGATCTCGTCATTATAAGGAAGTATCTTGATTTAGATCTTTAATGCCTTGAAGCAGAGATTCATAGTTTTGGCGATATTTATGATTCTATTGTGATGATCTAAATCTTGAAACTGAAACTTTCTTGCTTGTTGATTTAGATTTTTTAATGCCTTGAAGCGGAGATTCATAGTTTTGGCGATATTCATTGTTCTGTTATGATGATCTAAATCTTGAAACTGAAAGTTGGTTACTTGTTGATTTAGATTTTAAATTGCCTTCAAGCAGAGATTCATAGTTTAGGAGATATTCATTATTCTGTTGTGATTATCTAAATCTTGAAACTGAAACTTGATTAGTTGCTTGTTATTTCTAATTATTGATTTTTTTGCTGGACGAGAGTTTTATTATTGTGAAGTCAAAATCATGATACTTGGACCGTTAGAGAAAGTCTAAGATCTTTATTTGAGAGGTCTGATTGACAGTTTTTTTCTGTTTCTACTGCCCTGGTTCTGTTGGTGTTCTTTTTATTTTTATTTTTTAGATGCGAATCTGGATTCGAAAGGAGATCTGGTAGCGCTAAGGAAGTATCTGGATCTATTCATAGAAATTCATGGTTCCAGTGATATTCATTATTTCTGAGTTGATGATCTGAATGTTGGAATCTGGAATTGTTTCTTGTTTGTTAATATGAGCATCTTTTTTCAGTGAGCCAGAGCATAATACTTAGAACTAGAAAAAAATGGATTAAAACTGCAGAATGAGCAACTGCTTGAGTTGCCCGCAATGTCCTTGCATGCCATTATAATAAGTAGATTCAAGAAGCAGACTGAAATCCTCACTGATCATGAGATTTCATACTTATTTCTAAAATTTTAATATTTTAACTCTTATATCAAGCTTGTGCTTGAATCATGACTTGCCAACTTATATGGACCTTGGCTTTGTTAATTTGGAACCTGAAAGTTGATTTCTAAATGATTTTCTTCCTTTTTTTCTTCTTCGCTTGATTGTTGATATTGGATGTGTTGAAGGTTCCCATATATCATGGCATTGGGAGTCTCTGCTTTTTGTCATTTAAAATTTACTACTTCCGCCTTTTGCCTTCAAAAGTGAATAGTTCCTCCCTGTATTCCTTTTTCCCAAATCAGGTAACTTGTAAAGTTGAAACAGGGATTGAATTGGCTGGCTTTAGAGGAGGAAGAGAGAAGGGGGAAGGGAGAGTAGGGTTTTATAAGTAATTGGCTGGCTTTAGAGTAGGGTTTTATAAGTAATTTGTGCCAGTACGAGTGCTCATTATGCACTGGTATTAATTGGGTGTGTCATTACGCGTGACACGCATCATGCAAAAATATTGCGTGGATGGGGAAAAGTATGCTTCCATGGGAGTCACCTTGTGTGCATGCGAGGCATTGTATTGCTGAAATTTACAACTATATTTTTAAATATAAAAGTAAAATATTCTTGGACTTCCCTTGAACTGCAAACAACATCACACTTGATGGACTGTACAACAATAACATGGTGACAAGTACATAGTAGTCAATTCCATTCTGTTCCAGTTGGAATTCTTGAAACATTCCATTTTGGGAAGGTGACTAGAATGAAACAACCCCCATTAGACTTTATGCTGATAATTTTGGTCTGTTCCAGGCCTGAACAGGTGGACAGACCTGTTTTGCTAGAATAGATCTGGGTCTGTTCTGGTGTGAACAATTTATTTCCTCATGTGCCTCCACTACAAGCCCTAAAGTCTTGGTGTAAGGATCATTTGAAGCTCAAAGGCAATGAGATGAGTTGTTTTCCCTCAAAGCACCTCTTTTTCTCACTTGTCCAAAAAAAAAAAAAAAAAAAAGAAAAAAAACAAACCACCCAAACCATGACAGGGAAAGGAAAATGAGCTCCCAACTTTGAGTAGGAAACTGGCCATTTGAATAGTGTTATCTATGCTGACTTAAGTAAATATGAATTTTTTGACTTAAGTAAATATGAATTTTTACTGTCATTTTTTAATTCTAAAAAAGAAAAAAGAATCATTTTTATGGGGGCTTTTATATTTCATCTTTTCCTAAATGGAACACTGGAATGTCTGGAATGACAGAAAGCTCCATTCCATGGTCAAAATGGAATGGGGACTGAGTCAGAATTTAGAACCATTGAGTATTGACAAGCAACCTGCATGATAGGGCATTTGCATGCTACCCAAGTAAAAGGCTTTGTCGAGCATCCTTTTTTCTGCTTTAAGCCTACATGAAAAAAAAAATTCTCCTCCCTATAAGGTACATCCTGAATTAACCTGTAGGACATCTTTAAAATTTTATCGTTTTTGTTGTGAATTAATCTTGATTAGAGTGCGTAAGTATTAACAATTATGACAGATCTGGATATTTATCTTCCAATAGCATTTCTTGTACAGTACTCAAAATAATATTTTGGTTTTTTTCCCCTCTTATGTTTTCCCTTGTTTAGTATCTTTCTTAAGAATCCACCACCATAGGCTGTAAAATGGATGGTGATGATCCTGTGAAAATGGATGGACATATTTTGCAGGTTACTTATAGCTGTTGAATTTATAGCTAAGGGCTTGTTTGTCTCATGTTATTGAATACATAGGATTTGCTAGGCTTTATTTCTAAAAATGGTTAAAATTGATGAAACGATTGTGAATTCCCAATAATGACCATCAAATGATTTCCCCTCATAATTGAAAATGAATCAAGGGAAGGTGTTAAATGAATACCCAACCACCACCCTAGTAATTCAAATCCTAGGAAAGTGAGATTGCATTTACATCAGGCTTGGACCTTCACCCCTCACTTCATATCCTTTGTCTTAATAATCCTCTGGTGGAGCTCATTTGACCATGAATTCCTATGTATTCAATTACTATGAAATCTATGCAAACAAACAAGCCCTAAAAGCTTAATATAGAAAAATGGATTGTACAAGTGATGTGGACTCCCCAATTTGAAGCATGAACCTGACATCTTTCTTAGCGAGATAGGCAGTGCCATTAAATCAACTGAAGTAGTGACTTGTGCATTTATGATTGGTTTAAGCAAAATTTCATCAATGATGATGCACATCCAATCACATTGGGTCACCAACGAAAAGAGGGGGAGAATCTAATCACATTGAGTCTCACTTTGCCACAAGAGAACCCAACCTTGTTAAGAAAAGTAGAAATTCTCAAGTCATCATACAAAGCTCTAGGTGACGCTGCCAAGATCCACGATCGAATAATAGATCAATCTCCCGAAGGATTGATCGAATCCAAAGATGGATTCCAGCCACTAGGGCAACCTCACAAGAGGAGAAACTACCATAACTAAAGAGAACACTCTTATAACTCAAAAGCTTAATTAATAATAAGCATACCTATTACAATGGAGGGCTTCTCTATTTGTAGTGTAATAAGGACTCTAAAATAGTAAGTTACTAATCCTAATAAAACATTAGAACAAGAAACAATTCCTAATCAATCCTAAGATAAATATAGAATTCCAAAGTAGCTTTCTTAGCCAATTGGGCCTGTGGGCTGAACCCAATGGACTGGGTTGGATGGCTTGGTCCATCAGGTGTGCGTAGGCCCTTTTAACCTTCCGTATTGCATCACTAGGGCATTTTGAGGATGATTTCTAATTGCAATCTTCAGATGAGAATGCCATTTTTTTTTAGTTTGCTAGTCCATGGCTGTTCTCAATGCCTTCGTATTTGTCAACCTTTTGACGCATGTAAGGTGTAATTTGTTTACTTTATTAATGATTTACACCAACATGGAAATGGAATTTGAAAGTTCTATGATTGATCTTTAGATTGGTCAACTCAACAACCTAATTGTGTGCAAAAACAATTAGATATGCAGTGGAAATAAATAATAAAAGCACACACCACAAGGGACACCAAATATAACGTGAAAAACCCAAACTGGGTGAAAACTGGATCAACAATTAAGCACTATGAATCTCACAATTACAAGACACTCACAGATCCCTCCCTAGATATTCCCTACCTAATGACTGCAAGTACTTTTTGTGTAGCTTCACGCCTCAACGACTTCATACCGTTTATTGTAACAGATTCAACCCCGCTTGACTCCTCAAATCTTCTACGAAAAAAGATGATCTTCTACTAGGGAAGTAGAAGAAGTTGCTCTCTAGATCAACTCTGCGGCACAAGTCTTCAAATAACTTTCTAGAGAAAAATTCTCTCAATTAGATCTTCCAACTCAGAATAATGAGAGGTATCTCTTTTGAGTAGCCCATGACTCCTTTAAATAGGCTTAGGGACATGCTTAAAAGATGCCTAACTTATTAGGACTAAAACAAGCAGTTTGAGTACAATTAGAAATAGAAAATCTAATTTTCGCAAGGTACTGCCACCTCATTTGCTCTAGCATGCATCATTCTGTTCGGCGTCTAGGGCTGCTTTCTGACAGAGTTCGCACATTTGCTCGAGCGGGTGAATGTACGTTCTCGAGCGGGCCCTGTATTTGAATCCAAACATTCAGCTTACTTCTAATTCTGTCTGATTCATTTTTATTCTATCAGCATACTGTAGAAGATAGTGTGGTTTAGGCCCAGGCCCAGCCCAATAAGGCTGTGTGGTTTAGGCCCAGGCCCAGCCCAATAAGGCTATTGTACAGACTCACTCTCACGTGGGATCTAGGATAGTAGATCGTATATAGCTGTATATAGCTGATTCTTCTCACTTAGGAGATATTCTTTCATTCTTTTTATGATTCTAATTTGTATTCATGCCATGTATAGAGCCTTGATTAAGGCACATAGAGATTATAAATATAAGGTCGATCCTCAATGGATGGAGACATTCACTGCAATTATTTTCTTCTTCTTCTTCCATGCATTCTATGCATTCTATCACATACTTCTATTCTATCCAGACTTCCATCTTTTATTCATTCTAGTCTTCTTACTTTTAATTCCGCCATACTTTCTTTTATTAGTCCTTCCAGACTTGTATCTTCAGAGCAGAAACACGGTCCTTTTCTGAAAATAAGAATTACAACTCAAAGGGCCAAGAGTTTTGGTCCAACCCATGAATTAGCCAACACTCAAAAACCTATCAGAATTGTGTCACACTAAACATCAGCAGCTGATCAGTCCAAGATATTTCTGGAACTCCTATGGAAGCCTTTCCTACTACCTTTTCTTTTCTTCCCTGCACATGTTTTTTACAGATGAATTTCCCATCAGTATCAAGCTTTAAAATTTCATCTTTACATGGGCAGTGAAACTTAGTTTTTTGTTTTGTTTTGTGTTGTTTTATTCTCTTTTAGTTGCTTCGGTTAGTTCTGAGGCAAGTTGTGGTCTTTCGATGGCTGTTTTGATTTTGATTTTTTTATGATGAGGGTTTCCTCGTGGTATATAACCCAACGGAACTATTCCCTTGGGTGCATGCAAAAAACACACACATACATGCATCAGGTAAGTCTGAGACCAGATTTGAGCAAACGACTTGAGCAGCAAATCCACACCCTATGCCAGTCACCCAACTCCCAGGTCATCTTTCAATGTTGATATCAACTATGAAAAAAACATATAGAGTATTACAAATATAACCATTCAAAAAAGAAAAAAGAAAAGAGTATTACAAATATAGAAAAAAAGTGGCCTGTGGTATTAGTTAATTGCTATTCTTTCCACTGCTGATTTTAATTCTATGCTGAAAATGAAGATCTTTCTTCCCCTCTTGAAACTGACTCGTAATCTAGGATGTAATAATTTCCTCGTTTGCTAGGTATTATATAATTTTGTTGATTTTTCTTAAGATTTTGAATGGAAGGTATTTGTGGTGCACATTGAACTCCAGCATTGAGTTTTATGATGAATAGCTGTTTGTTTTCTGTTAGTAGTTGAACTTTGATATTAATCAGTTGATTTTTTCTTCAGATGAATCCCTGTGGTATTACAGCTCATCGTCGAACCCCACTTTTTCCCTTTAAATCTATTTAGTCTTATGATGAGTTAAACTCATCCCATCACAAGTTTTAGTTTAAAAAAAGATGATTAAACTGATCCAAATCTTAAGTGATTAGTCTTTTTCTTTTCATACTACCAATGAATTAATTACTTTTATATGATTGTTAGCTAAATGTTGGATTAAGTCTTAATATTCTCTTTCTGTTCCTTTAAAAAAAATTATCCTCTTTATGTCATTATCTCCTTTTCACTGCAATCTTCTAGGCATTGAAATTGATATCCCTGGACTTGACTCTTAGTGTTACTCATATATTAACATTTCAGTTTGTTCCACTTTAGGTATGTCGTCTTCTGACAAGCCAGAAGTAGTTGAAAAGGAAGTTAAGGAGAAAGATCACAAGGAAGAAGACAAAGATGAGGAAAAGGGTGGATTTATTGACAAGGTTAAGGATTTTATTCACGACATTGGGGAGAAGATTGAGGGGGCAATAGGATTTGGGAAGCCAACTGCAGATGTTGCTGCGATTCATGTCCCTCATATTGATCTAAAGAAGTTAGACATTGTTGTTGATGTGCTTGTAACAAACCCGAATCCTATCCCTATCCCTCTGATAGATATAAACTACTTGATAGAGAGTGATGGGAGGAAACTCATTTCTGGATTGATCCCAGATGCTGGGACAATCCATGCGCATGGTTCAGAAACTGTCAAGATACCTGTATCTTTGATCTATGATGATATCAAAGACACCTATGATGATATCAAGCCTGGGAGCATAATTCCTTACAGATTCAAGGTTGATCTCATCGTTGATGTGCCTATTTTTGGCAGGCTTACCCTGCCTTTGGAGAAAACAGGCGAGATACCCATCCCTTATAAACCTGACGTTGATCTTGAGAAAATACGTTTTGAGAGGTTCTCCTTTGAGGAAACTGTTGCAGTGCTTCACTTGAAGTTGGAGAATAAGAATAATTTTGACTTGGGCCTCAATGCACTAGAATGTGAAATTTGGTTGTCTGATGTGAGCATTGGTAATGCACAACTAGGCGTTCCCACTAAGCTAGATAAGAATGGAATTGGTTTCGTTGATATCCCCATTACATTTAGGCCTAAGGACTGTGGTTCTGCGCTATGGGATATGATTAGAGGAAGGGGTACTGGATATACCATCAAAGGAGATATCGATGTGGATTCTCCCTTTGGCCCAATGAAGTTACCCATTAGTAGGGAGGGTGGGACTACCCGCCTCAAGAAGAACAAAGAAGATGGTGAAGAGGAAGACGACGATGATGAGGTATGCTGAATCTGTTCACTTTGTTTGAACTTTGGTATCTCCTTTATTTCAAACTAACATGTGCATCCTTTTTTCTTTTTTGTTTAATCCCATGCATACTCGACTTCTCATATTTTTATTTTGAACTTTTACATTCAACTGATGCTGTTATTGTGCACATTCAATGTAACAATGAGGACAAAGCACATTTACAACTTTTGCTGAGGTGTGAGAGCATTTCTATGGGGAACATCACTTTTTTATCACAATAGTGAACTAATACAAATTGGCTTGATTTAGAAAATGACACTAGTGACTATTAGTCACCACTGGACGTCAGCACAAAATGAAATTCGTTGTCTAGGATATAAAATTGTTAGAATTTAAAATTAAAACCCACAAACAAAGGGTTAAGATGATTGGATGGGGACCATTTTTGGCCCAACCTAGTATATAGAAAGACCTTTTCCTGCCCATTTCCATGACTGGAATCAATTTAGGCACGTTACTAGTCCGACGGCGGCTGTTTGGGGACCTATTCTCTCTAGAAGATACCCTATTTTTGGGTAAAACTCAAAAAAATAAAAAAAAATCCCATAACTGTTTCATATCATGGGACTCATTTACAATAGTCAAACCGTTTCTCACACTCCTGGCTCCGTAAATTAACACTCATACCCTGGTATGGATCTGACATTATACACTGTTGATTTTGCAACATAATAAGAAGTGTAGTTGCAAAATGGTTGGACTTTGAAGACATGAGGAGTGTCAGGATGATCTGATTAGTATGATATCGGGCGAACCCCCTTTCTTGTCCTCCTTATCTCTGTGATTGGCATGCATCTAGTGTGCTCCCCACAAATAAAGGCACGCTTTTGAGGAATTTTTTTTTTTTTTTTTTGTAAAAAGCATTCCTCTAGCAAATGAAGGGGTTTCATGTCAATCTTTGGTCTTTTGGAGGTGTTTTCCTTTGCCATTGTAGGTTTTTATGATTTTGACCCTCCTGCCTTAGATGTGGGCCATTATCCGAATCCTACGATTCGTATCCCGAATCTTAAGGAAAACAATTCGTATCTATGTAATGAATCCCATTTACAAATGAATCTTAGGATTCAGGTGTGAATCCTACGATTTGATACTCGTTTCATTGAATCTTACGATTCAGGCGATTCGACTAAGAAGAATGGCTATAGCCAATAAGCTAATAGTAATACTCTTTTACCTTTTTTCTTTCTTTATTCTCTCTTTCTTCTATCGCTTATATTTGAAAAAGGTTATTTAGTAGTTAACGAAACCTCATAAGGATTTTTTACAGCTTTGATAAGGTTTTAAAGATGAATAAAGAACATACATTTAACTAAAGCATTCAACTATACGTATGGTGCTTGTTTATATCTTCTTCTTTTTTTAATCTATTTTGGTTTTTTTCTTCATGAACACTTCCTTCACTTTAAGAGATATCCTATTGTGTAAGATAGATGGTTTGGATTTTATTTTATTTTTATATTTTGATTTAAAGATAATAAAAAATATATATTGATAATTTAAACTTATTTAACTATTTACACTTCATTTATTTCATATATATGTCATAATGTTCTTGATATGATTGTATGATAGACTTACTTGTTATTATATTTATACTACTATAAATGGAAATGGATGGTAATGAATAATTACTTTTGTCCTTTTTTAAAAATTTTTAATTATTTTTCATTTTTATTAGAAAAATAAAAAATCCTACGATTCACGATACGATTTGTGATTCGATTCGATTCATAGGTATAAACGATTTGCGATATGATTCCGATTTTGAAAACTATGGATGTGGCGCATATTCCAGATTTCGTTGTGCAGTTCTTGGATTATTATTTTGTATCTATATAAAAATCATTTGCCATTCAAGTGTATATGTATGTGTGTGTAAAAGTCGTGACTCGTTTCATAGGAGTTAATCATGTGCTTCCTGTGTGATCCATCCATTGGTGGTCCCTGTCCAGTTGAAGTGGATACTTTGGATTTTATTAAATGTTCTTATTGAAAAAAGTAACATGTTCCCTCTTGAAAACTCTCCATATATTTATCTCATTTGCTCTAGTGCATCCGTCTCGCACAGCCCTTTGAGTGGAGGCAGCATCGTCGCACCCCCCAACACCCAACACCAAAAAAAAAAAAAAAGGGAAAAAAAAAAAGAACACCACAAACCAGTATGTCACAGATCCCGTGGAGTTTGGACTGATCTATTGAGATTGGATTAACAGCCAATTTTTTTATTATTAAAAACTGTTACACTTGTGGTCCATAGATGAAGGGGTTAGGATCATCAGATTGACTTGAAATTTGATATCTGGGGTGCTTCCACATGGATCTTTCCTTCTTCACCCCTCCCATGATCTCTGGGGCTCCAGGTGGGCCTCAACAGATGGTATGCACAGGAGAATATCTCTCTCTCTCTCTCTCTGTCTCTCTCTAACATGTTTGTATATGGATATTTGCAAGAACCAAATGTATTCACTGACCTTCTCATGTCAACCTTCTCACACAAAACATCCATCGGAGCAATGTACATTGTTTGATTATCTCCAATGTATATAGTCACATGTACACATGATCAGTCCAACAAAATTACTCCATTTGAATTACAATTTAAAGAAAAGGGAAAAAAGGTTAGATCGAATGGTTCAGTGCCAGTGCTCATGTCCGACAAAGCTATGTGAGAGAATTATTTAGATGTGGAACTATGCAACTATAAGTGAGATATGGGTGAGCACATGCACGTCAGCACTATGAGGCTGCTGTCACTAATTGAACTTCTCACCATGTCTGTGTGGTGACTGCTGAGTTACAATTGATGATTAGGATTCACCGTTTAATTGAAATATATCATCTCTGTTCAAGACAAAATTCACATCAACTAGGGAAAAATGATGCTAATCTGACACTGAGTACAACTCTTTTCCTCTTTTTGAAAAGATAAGCAATAGTTTATTTAAAAAAAAAAAAAAAGATTGTATAACAGCAGCATTATGGTGAAACGTTAAAATGCCAAATAAAATACAAGTCATCCAATGGATGAATGGCAAAGGGGTGTTTCAGTTCACAAGTTTACCTCAATCTGCTGTAGGTCCCATAATATGTGAGTGAGACACACGTGCAGAGAGAGAGAGAGAGAGAGAGAGAGAGAGAGAGAGATGCACACAAGACATGAAGTATCGGCACATCCTCAGCCTAAATGGCTGTTGAAGGGGTTTTATTTACTTTGTAGAATTGAGCAGCTCACACTGCTAGACTTGCTAATTTGCATAGACTATCTGTAATTTCCTTGGAGTGCCTATGCAAAATGGGAATTGAAGATTTTGTGGTGATTTCTGCATTGATACGTGTTTGGTGTGTGTATTGACATAGAGGGAACCACTTTTTCAGTTTTATCTTTGACTAAAATTACGATGGGGGTGCTTCTAGCAAAATGTATTGCTTAAGTTCATCTTCATCTCTGACTAATCCAACTCTGAATGTTCTCGTCTTGTGCAGGATTAGATTGCTCTTGCTTTTGATAATAAATAAGCACCTCATGGAGTTTGCAGAGTTGTATTTATTTAGGCTGGATGATCTATTTGTGTGAGTCATCTGTGTGACTATCGAGGTGACTGTCATGAAACTAGTACTACTATGTATTTTTCTGTTTTAAAGCCTTAGTTGCTGGTCTCTCAGTGTGGACAGTGAAAAAACTATTAGATCAGAAGATGGATTGTCATAGCTTCTTTTTCATATTATTTTTAATATATTCTGTTGAGTGGGTTGACTCTACTGCATTATGCCTAGATATTTGTATATAGTTTGTTGTGAGAATTTCATCGCTGTTGGTAGGATTGTTATGCTGATTGCCGAGTACAGCCTCTTTAAAACCTTATAATAATCTTTTCAACACTTGAAGAAATTCTCCAGAACACCCCTATTTTCTTGTTCCATGTTTCAACAACTTTTCTTTTATAATGTGCTTTTGTCCAATAAAGTTGCTGAGATGTCATATTTGCAGCAGCGTGGTGCTAAATGCAATTCTCTTGACCCTTAAACATCTGGTTTTCAATAATGTCTCAGGTGTTGGCTCTCTTTCAAGAGAACCACCCGTTTGCTGTTTTCCCCTTGTTATTTCTACAACTTACGTGCCCTTCCTCCTTGAAAAGCAATCTATTTCGGCTACTACAGTTGAGGCCTATTGTCATTGTTGCCAGGAAGATCTCACTCTAGGGAATCGTTAAGTGTGTGGGCTGATTTGTTTTAGCTGTTTTAAGTAAACGTAGAAGAATCCTTTATTTAAAGGATTCTCTCCATCTCCAAGAAGGCCACAATCCTCAAGTAGGATTCCCAAAGAGAGTTCCCTATTTGGATGGAAGGAGGATTCCTACAAATTGTAGAGAGTATGATTCAATGGTTATAAATATGTTTTATAAAAATTTCCAAAATCCAAGAAAAATCAAGACTTTGACTTTTACCTCAAAGTTGTTTGTGCTCATCTAGAAAATCTGAACCGTTCAGATTGTACAAAGGGGCCCTACAGGAATAAGAATTAATATTTTAGTATCTGGACTTTTTTTGCAAATATCTCAAGATATGGTAAGGATCAATTGTTGAAATTTGTTCAACTAGCTGTGTTTGACCTTCTAGAAATAACTACAGGTTTAGATCATGATTGTGGGGGCCCACAAGAATAAAAAAATTGAAAAAAATGAACTGGATTTAATCTCCCTTTTTTGGCCCACAGCAAGTCGGAAATTACCATCCAGTTTGAACGGTTTTGCAACTATTTCAAGATCTAAGATGAATCAACGGCTGAAATTTTGTGAGATGGCCGTTTGGATTGTTTAAACATTATTAATGGTTTGGATCTTGATTGTGGGATCCAAAAGATACATTAAAAATGTAAAAACCGGCCTGCTTCACATTACCGTATTGAATAACTGTAGCTTCGCTTTTCCACTTATTATTTGAAAACGCAGATAATGGAGAAGATTCCTTAGCCATGCCCTTTGCCAAATGTACCCTAAAAGAAAATTGAAACATAGGAACCCATTATGTGTACTTCGTGCATTGTTTCCATGCAATATTGTGAAAATATCAACTTAGAATGTGTGGGTGGTGGTGGTGGTTGGCAACACTTTTTAAGAACAAGCACAAAGTTAACTTGACCCGATGATGTATAGGCTGTCCAACATATTGCCAATTAATCGATATACTGACTGCTGGAACCAAGGTCCCAAATCCTACAACCATTTCCATTTATATTGGTCATTGTCCTCACTCTCTTACCCAAAAAGTATGAAGGGAAAATATTTCATGTCCAGAGAAATGTACAGTGTTAATGAGCAGCTCGTTCATTGGGTAGGGCCCTCTGTGTATGCGTGATGAAGCAAAGAGATGTTAACTAGAGGATCTTAGCCGGCTGGTCAATGTCTTGCCCTGCAAAGGTTTAATGGCTAAAGCGAAAGGAACGTCTACAATGGGATAGTATTCAACTCTTGGAGAGCGGCTCTCTGTGTATTTGTGGCGGGTTCAAAATGCCCTCTTGCCTCAAATCGAGTGTTTAGGGATGAGCCAGTGCTGTGATAGACAAGGGTAAGATGATAGGGATGACTTGTTGCCATTCATGAATGAAGATATTGTGATTTCACTTGGCCGTCCACCGACGGTGGACCCAGGATTCTCATTTGGGAGCTGCGGTATATGGTCAAGATTAAATAATAAAATTGATTTTTTAAGACGTTATCAAAGGCGTTTCTTGTCGCACGCTGCCGTCTGCGAGGGTTACAAAGGCAGTCGAATAATTTTTAGTTGGATTCACAAACTATTAGTAAACTAATCTCAAGTAGTTATCTAGGTCGGTGTCTAACTAAAATATATAAGAGAGTCTCAAAAGCCCATTTGTAGTCGCACTTATTCCATATTTAACTCCAATAAAAGTTAGCTTTACCAAACGAGTATGATCCCAACTGTGATTATAGTAAAATTTCTTGGCACTAAATGTAAAGAACAATCCAATTTGAGTTTTTGAATTTTAGTGGTGGGCACCAGTAACGGACATATAGCATAAGCATAGATAAATTAGTTCAGCGAACTTTTCGAAACTCCGAAGTCAGATGAATTGAGAAGCGAATCAAATCAACCAATTCCATCTGTTTTTTTTTAATATCAAACCAAATCTCCAATGACGAACTGTTCGAATGCAAATTAATCAAGCTGTGAATTAGGTAATTACGGGGTCATTATCTGCTGCACCCTAAGAGAGATGGAGCTAGCAGTCCCAAGGGAAGATCTAGTGGTTCTATGGAAGAATAATTTTTAGAAAACGGCTTCAATTGTTTGTCCTTCTGGGACTCTGGTAGAGGTACTGGTGATACGTATGAAAATCTCGGGACGGTATAGTAAGATTTTCTTAAAATGATATTTTTCAATGATATTGCAATTAGGGATATAAATAGGTCTCCGATTTTCCGATTATCCGGAGGTTTCGATCCGTCAAAACTAGATTTGAGTCATTATTTGAACGGATTCGGTCCGGGTTCTTTTTTTGACCTGTGGCCTAAACGAGTGCGGGTTTGATTTCTCCTTGGTATCGACCCGTGGACCCACAATCCGACATTTTACCTCAATTTTTTAGAATCCCTCCTAAAAATTAGGTTTTTTTTTCCATATTATTTTCTACCTAAATCGGACCTGGACCTGTCCCGTTTCATTAAAGGTTCCGAACCTAGACTAGAACCGACCCGTTTACATCCCAAATTGCAACGTTCTCAACATATGGCAAAAGAGCACAAAATTGATAACATGATACAATCTCAGAAAAATAATAAAAGAAATTAGAATATTTCTATTAGGAAGGTTTTTGTAAGCATTTAACATTTTGTCTGTGTCTCAATTATTTTTAATTACTACAAAATAATTTATTATTTTCAAAATTTTCTAATATATCCCAGACTTTCTTAATTTCTTGACAATGCAAGAACCATGTAAGTGATAATGGGGTTGGTGTTGGTCATGTCAATGCAGTAAATATCGTTATTGGGATTAATAATGATCGGAAGATGACATGGGAATCCGGGTGATTCCGGATGAGGAAAATTTATCATTAATAAATAAAAACATTTAAATTGGAAAATAAATATAAAAAAACAATTGTATAAATCAATTGAATACCGAGAAAAAAGAGAACCTAAAATAAAGTGCTTATTTATTTTATTTTTTTTAAGTAATGGTGTTTCATATTTTGTGTTGGTAAACAGAAAAAAAAAATCATATATTAAGTAAGGTAAAATTATACTGATAGGAGGCGATATTCGGCAGCACCCGCTAAAACCAAACAAACGCAGACCGGATAAATTTAAAGTGGTTTAAAACACAAAAAAGTGTGTGTGTGTGACCTCAGTGATGACCCCTCTTTTGTATCATAATACGCCAGCAGTGATGTAAGAAGAGTGGAACCCACAAACACAAGGGGCTCATTGGCAGTGAAACTGTGGACAGATGCTACACTTACCACATTCAATGTGGTGTGAAGGTGACTTGAACGGTTGTTGTCCCATGTGGGGGTGGGGTTCACAATCACGTGTGTGTGTTTGTATTGCTGGAAAACTCCTGTGGGCTTCCTTTTTCTATTTATGCTTCCTGTCGATGGAGGAGTCAGTCACTCCCTCATTTAGAAAGGAGCTGCAGAAGCAGGTGCTGGCAGCATGTATATTTCACTGATGATGGCCTGAGACAATGAAAGGGACCCAGTCACAGAAAAGCATGTGTGTGGCTTCACCTTCCTGGCCTACTCATGGCCCATTGACCTGTCCATGTCAGTGAAATATACCTACCTGTGAGGGGGTACATAATCCAAGCAGCTTTCGTCTGCAATGAAGCAGTTGTAGAGATGACATTGGGTAAGATACCCTATTCCAAGCCTGAATCATTAATAGACTTTTGTTACCAAGCCTGGGCCTGATTTAAGTTCCATCCTCTTACACAAAAAATTAAAGACCAAACCTGGGCCTTGTTGCCTGCGAATCAAGGCTGGGTTTGTCACGAATTTTGTTCTTGAGAGATTATCATAGGGTGTTTTCAATATTTGGGGTTTGTCTCATAATACTATTGGGGAAATTTCATAGAATAAACTATTTTGAATAGTTAGATATTTCCATGACTTTTTATTCCATTTTAATTACCCTTTTCACTCAATATTATCACGATTTTTCACAATATTTTAAATTCGAGGTGATAATATTGAGAAAATACTGTTCCAAGCTTCAATATCAGAGCCATGGGTTTCATTTAATTTAATACAAAGGAATTGTAAGACTTTATTATTTTTTTTCAAATAGTTGATTTCTTTTTGGATAACGAGGATTTCCCCAAGGTATATAATTTGATAGGACTATTCCCCTTGAGCGCATGAACAAAACCCACACACATATGCACTGGGTAAGTCTGGAGTGGGATTCGAACACACAACGTGCAAAGCAAGCCCACACCTTATGCCAGTCACCCAACTCCTAGGTGGGTGAAAAAATGGCTAAAATTGAAAAACCAAATGTGAATTCCCAAAAAAAGGACCATCAGATTATCTCTCCTCTAATGTAAATGAAAGGGTGGAAACTGAATACCCAACCACAATGCTAGCAATTCAAGTCCAAGGAAATTAAGCGTTGGATCTACATGGCCACCTCATATCCTTCACCCGATACCTCTTTAATACTCCCTCGAAGGAGCTCATTTGACCATGAGTTTCATTCTATTCAATTCCTATGTATTCCATCTCATTCCAAGCTATAATATCAATGTAAATAAATATACCAAATTGAGAATCAAGGGTTGGTCAAATTCGTTAGTAACTCCCTCTCTTATCCAGCTTCCGAGGGTTCGATTCGTGGGTATATCATGTGTGGGTGAACTCTTCCTACATGTGTGGGCTCTCTTCCCATGTATACGTGCTCTCTCATGGGTCCTATAGCTTTATTAGGTTACCCAAAAATAAATAAATAAATAAAAGCTGTAAGTTTTAAGTCCTAAAATATGTATAAATGGGCACACACATTGTTGTTACAATAGAGCCTAATGTCTTCATCAATGTTACATTAGCACTGATGTCACAAACATTTCAGGGGCCTGTGAATGGATTGGATTGATCACAACTTTGCCATCCATGTGAAAACAAAATCTGGCGCCAATGAGGCGTGACGCTGATGGGTGGGAGTCCTGAGTGGAACCCCAAACTTTTATGAAAATCAAACTGCTCCCCTTTTTTTTTTTTTTTTGTTCTTTGTAACATACTGGTGACTAAAATGAAAAATTTATCCCTTCCCCCTTGAGTGGAGGCTGAGTAACTAGTGTGGGTGTGGGTGTGGGTGTGGGTGTGGGGGGTGGGGGTGATTGATCATCAATAGTTTAAGCCTTAGTATAATATATTTGATGAATTGATCCAGGTAGATACGTATCTTAATTATGTGAAAGGAGACAAACCTCATACCAATCTAAGCAGCTGTTTACAAGCTTTTTTCACTCAAATTAAACCATTATTCCATATACTGCTGGTGGGGTTTTGCTTGATCACCAGCAGTATTGTTTACTGGTGATTTGATTCGGCAGGACAGACATCTTTATATTCTGTGAGAGGACAAAGCTCGTACCAACTTAACCAGCCTTTTAGATATGAGTGTTGGATGCTTAATTCAAATATTCGTTGAATTATCACATGCCCGAATATCACTTTGATCAAAATTCACAATTCAAATAACAATGGTTAGATGGACACCTAATTTATAGAGAACGATGTAACAATGTATATCAAATAGTAAAACACTAATAAATCTAACATCATGAGAGAAAAGTTTGGTCCCATTGTTTGGATTGAGGAAAGTATATTACACATCAAAGATACTCTTCTCAATCAAATGTACTTTATTGAGTAACAATGCACTATACTTTGTTTCTTACCATGTGATAAACTCTTCCTTAGAGTGAAATTTGGGAAGAAAGGAGATATTTTTATTGGATGTCTCGGAAGAGACAAGAAAGTAGAAATTTATTCTCGTTGAATTACATCTTTAATAGGTAAGTCCCCATTTTGTCCCAAGCTGTACAAGAAGGAGTGTGTGTGTGTGTGTTTTGGAGCCTCTAAATCTAGCCTACTTTGGATGGCCAATATCTTCTAATCTTGATCGCTTTTGAATAGGAACTGCATCTAGACCAAGGGAGGCATGGTGACGGCTTGGATGTGGGTAAAGAAGATATGTAAAATTATATGTCGAGCAAATTATCCTAACCCTAAGTCCTAGGTTATCAAATTTAAGTGGCCATATGTTGTGTCAACTTCTTGCGTTAAAATTCAATATGGAATAAGGTCCGATAAGTGGGATCCCCCTGTGGGTGAATATTGATGAAAGGTGGGCCCCATATATGAAATCTCTAAAGAGAGTTTATAGATTTGTCAAAAACAAAATTGAAAAGTATAATTACTTTTTGTACAGGTTAAACCCTTAGGCAAAGGAGATTTTAGTAAAAACACGAACTGTGGCCTTTTTTTGAGGTTTTGTGAAATTGTAGGGGTCTTTACAAAAAAAAAAAAAAAAAACACTCTACAAAATTTAGCCATATGTGTAGTCCATAAGTTTATATAAATAATTCTACAGATGTTGGTTCTAGCAAGACCATTAAATTGATGAACGTAAAAATTACATCTGGTCCCACACCCACCAAACTTGGCTCTAGCCTCACCCTAAATTAAGGGAAAGAAGGCTAGACTCACTCAAAGACACTGCCTTGTCTAGTCATGTCTTGACAACCCAGATGCCAGCAGTCAATGGTGCTAGCTTGTGACGCCTACGTAGAGTCCACTGTTGCTATAAAATGAAATGACTGCTTGTGGATCACACATCAGTACATGACATTGAGCAATTCTAGCCACTAGATCTATATTAATAAGATGAATGGATTGTCTCATCTTGACCTTCCATTCATTGCAATAGACCATGCAGCTAAAATGACAAGGCGAGGCTAGTTTGTAGTAGAAATCAATTCATGTAACTAATTTCAACGTGATTTATTCGGACAAGGCTTTAATGATGACGACGACAATACATCAAATCACAAAAACAAAACTCTTAGTTGATTGATAAATAATTGAAAAGAGACTTTAATGGTGATGATTATGACAAACCAATAAACTTAACCTAAGCACCACATGTCCAAACTAAAACTATTAACACAAAGGGAAAGCATCTAGGCTCTCTGGGGTTGGGTCATGTACCAACCTAACATCATACATACTCAAGAGCAGAAAATATTATGAATGAATGTAAGGGTGTTGAGCATCATGAATTTAATCATGCCTTCTTTGTCGACCTGATGTGCTAGTCACAGCCCCACCTAAATTAAACCATTTGTTGTTTGGTAGAGAGACATGTTTATTTATAGCTTTACACATACCTGCCCTGTTTTTGACTAGTCTAGAATATACAAATATTTCGAACCAAGGTTTTAAGAACCCTAGATAATTTTCTTTCATTCAAACAGAGTTTCTACTGTCTGCCAGTCACCGACAAGAGGAGAATCATCCTCTGCTTCACCTTCTCTTGGACCCAACTAAAACCAGATTTATAAACACTTCATCCAGTGGACACAATAGAGTCTGGAGAGTCAAATTCTACCCAGAGAGGCATGTGATGTCATGGAGCAAAAGAAAATCAAATAATAGGCTTGTTTCTTTTATTAAAACTCTAAGAACTCATTTACGGAGAATTTGTAAATTTTCCAAAAGCTGTCCTTTTAGTGGAATTTTTGAATCTTCCTCTCCACCCGAGCATACAGAAATACTAAAAATGTTGGGGTTCTGAAAATTCCAAGGGTTATTCCTGACATTTCAAATAAGGTTGCAAACAGGATGGTTTCGGATCGGAACCTAGTGGACCCGGATCTAGACCTGGACCATTTCTAAATAACTGTTCCGGTTCTGGATCCGCTTTTGACTCGGAACTTATTTTATTGTTTCTAAACCTAGTTCCGATAGGAAAACCCGGAACCGGATCCACCTAGAAGATTGGAATCTAGTTTAAAATCGATTCTAATTTCTCTTTATTCTTCGTTTCTCTTAAAATAAGTATATCATTCAACTTATAACAGTGATTTAAATCTACTACTTCCAATATTATATATAAAAATATATAAAAAAAGGTTGATTTGGAGGTACAATTTACAATATCAAAGGCTCATATGCCAGATCTCGGATCCACGAGTCAAAACATATATGGACCTAGAACCAAACTTGTTTATCAATCAAAACTTAAATTGAGTTTCGGACCCGTATTCGGACCTGGACCCGGACCCGTTTATGAATTGAAACCTAAAATAATTTTCATATCCAGTTTTTTGCAAGCCGAAACTTTCGAATAATCGGAGAATCAGAAACCTATTTGCAACCCTAGTTTCAAGTGATTCGAATTCAGAATTCTAACATAAAAATGCTGCATCCAAATATTCCAATAACATCAATCACATCAATGTCTTTAAACTACGAACATCACAGATTCTGATGAGAAATTTTGCTAAAGAAGTAGGCTAAGGTTCAGTTTGGCATGTCTTAAATTTACCTCTTATTGTCTTAAACTGGTTCAGAACAGATAATAGAGCGTTTGAGAATGCATTTTATTCTATCCATTTGAAAAGGGGATAAGACATTAAATGTCCTTTTCATGTAGTCAAGAAAGTGGCACTTCTTCAAATAGAGCAATTTGACTTAAGCGGAAAGACTTGTGCATGAACAGTGAAATGGATGTTAATCATGCTAGTCTCTTTTTTTCAATTTTGGCTTACCTTATGGTACCCACAACCATGATCCACACCGTTAGAAATGTGAAGAAGGTCCAACACTGTCAGTCTCCAAATTTCAGCCGTTGATCTTTCTCGAATCTCGAGATATTTGCAAAAAAACGTGAACCATTTGATGTAATATTCCGGACATTCTGGGCCCAATAATCATAATCCAAGCCGTTCATATTGTTTGGAAGACTAAAAACATATATGAGTCCAAATTTTAGCCTTTGATGTGGTCCATAACTCAAGAAAATGTGAAAAATCGGAGAACTGTTGGATTGCACATGTGAAAATCATTATAGAAGAAACTATAAAATGGGCAATCTGTGTTTTTTATTTTTACTTGAATTATGGACCAATAAATGACAATCCAAACCGTAGGATATCTGGGGTAGTGAAAGAATGAATAAGAGATCAAATTTCAACCGTTGATCTATTATAGATCTCGAGCAATTTGCAAAAATGCGTGGACTATTTGCTCAATTCTTCTAAAATTTGTGGGCCCCTATTTCAAGATCCAAACCGTTCATTATCTAGATAATACTTAGGCCATCCATGGGTAAAAAACTAGCATCAGATTCCTTTTGGATACGGAGAAATTAAAGGAAAATCATTTATGGTTGGATTTAAAAAATATATTTCAATCAGTTATGTTGTATCACCAAACGCACTATTTCAAGAACATCTATTTCAAATGGGGCCCATTTGAAATAGATCTTTTTCATTAAGATTCTCTTAAAACCAATAAGAGTTGCCAAACAAGCCCTAAATAAGCGGTGTGTTCGTCTTCTGGAGAATAGTCATATGGTTTAAGCTCTTGTTTCCTATCTAGATCAACAACTAAAAAATCAGACTCAACTTGACTCAACAGGGTGGGCTGACTTTTTTTTTTTCTAAGGGAGGGGTGGAGGAGGAGGAGAGATTGAAGAAAGAAGAGGAGGGATAATGGGGGAGATTGAGTGATGGAGTTTTTAGATTGAGATTTGGGAGAGAAAGATAGAATCATGAAGTCATGGCTGAAAGAAAGGAGTACTAAAATTTGGCACATATTATACAAAGAAGATGAGAACTTTCTTGCCACTGTAGTTTATGGCAGTATTATCAGCCAAAATAGTACCCAATTATTTCCTCTGCTCATTATAATGAAGTTGCTCAAATTGGTCTGCTCAATCCCATCAGTGGCCTGAAGAATAGTGGACCAAGATGCTAACAAAATGCTTGATTGCAGATCCGGCAATGCTCATGTGTGCTGCAATCTTGTCTGCCATTAAAACAAAGGGAGCTTAGGCCAATGCAGAAATTCTGGCCAAGCCCCACAATATAAAGGACAAAAAAAAAAAGCTGGAAAAGACTCGGCCAACTCGGGTATGAACCGACTCAATTATGTCCGAGTTACATTCGGGCGGGATCGTGTTTTACTACTATGCTCTTGATAACCTTCAAAGGCTAGATTGTTCTAATAGAAAGAAATTTATGGTCAAATGGTCTCCATCAGATGTATGAGGTGAAGGATGTAATTCTTGACTTTCTCCAGATTTGAAAAACTACATTGATGGCTAGATATTTATCTTCCATCTTCCCTTGTTTCACTTTTAATTAAAGGAGATATTATTTGATGATTAGTTTTTGATATTCAAGTTTGATACTTCAATTTTAACAGCCTTTGTCTTTGTGCTTGATTGTTTGCATGAAATTGATTTATTAGGAATTCTAAGAAAAATTCATCAAATATGATGGCGGATGCTTTAGCCAAGCAAAGTGTTGAAAGAGTTTCCCCTTGGGAGGGTATATTATGTAGTTGTGGTGTGAGGGAATACATTACTCTTGTACCCCTGTGTTTCTTTTTCCCTTTTTTTTCTTTTATTCTTGTCCTATATGTTTGTATTTTATTCTCTTTTAATATAAGTTATTGCTACCGATAAAAAAAAAAGGAATTCTAAGAAAAGTTTTTCTTAGCACACATTTGTGCAACCGCTTTACCGTGGAAAAAACTTGAAAAGCGAGAAAACACCTTTTCTACTACGAAAAAAGTTTCACGACAGCCGTTTTTTCACATGGAAAAATGAAAAGATGAACTAAACTCTTGATGATTTTGCAGAAAAGCATTTTTGATAGGAGGGGTTGGATTGGGTTTTTCCTGGCATTGGTTTTTCATTGCGCTTCACAAATGTTCCCTAAATTCGGCTAAATTAGGAGAAAGGAAGGTAAAGATTCATAAATGGACATAAAATAATCTTTCATTTCATAAAAAATGAATTCACAGAAGATGATAAATAAATGCCCTGACATCAACCTAATAACTGAAATCATAAGAAAGTGAGGAACCATCAATATCTCTATCATATTTATTTATTTCATCCTTAGTTTCTTTAATAACCCTTTATCTAGTTATTGATGAATTCCTAGCAGTTTGACTTTGGGGCAAAAAAGATGGCCCTAAATGCACGCTTATCAACAATGTCACTAATAGCACCAATAGTGTGTGTTTTTTTTTTTTTAAATGTTGATATAATCGCCATAGTATATTAAAATGGTATTTCTCTCGTAATAATATAACATTTTTCCAAAATATCTTGAGAATTGAAAATGTCCTGAGAAAAACAAGAGATTGGAACAAAACTGAAGTGAAATGGTTGAAAATATATGATTAACTTTAACTTTGATTTATGTTTTGTTTATAATTTTTGGTATTCTTATTATTTAAAAATTAACTTATTTTTGCAACATTTCTCCATTAATATCTTAGGAAGGCAATTCTGAAAATCTCCTAAAATGATAAATTTTAGAAAATGATTTTTGCAACAATTTTATCTGGTGCATGTGGATGTGTCCCTAGGGATTAATTCTCGGCTGTCCAAAATAGAGTGTCCCTCTGGCTCAAGGTTAAAGGCTCTTGGACTAAGCCGGACATGAGATAGCCTGAGTTATAATATAAAAAAAGGGTTAATAGTGAATGTGGCTGCAAACAAAAACAAGGTAAGAAACTGAAAGATAAATCTACAACAAATTAATACTTAGAAGAATTAGTGAGGAAGCTTTATTTTTTTATCTGGGTGACTATGTAAGCTTAGATTCTCCTTCTAATCCCTATTTAGAGCTATAGTTACAAATACAATGTCTATTACCAAAGGTTGACAAGCTTTAGAGCATATTGCATTTAGGGCAGTTGGACTTGGGCTTGTTCTTGACTCATGAGCTGGTTGAGATGACCTCGCGCTCTACCCTCAAGACTCGAGCTTGAGCTAGGGCCCATTCAGCTAAAATCTGCTCAATTTGATTAAACTAACATGACAGATAAGCTCAAGACCAAGATTAAGATCAAGATCAGCTTGCCAAAACGCACAAAACATATATATGTATGAGGAGGACAAGCCGATCACAAGGTCCTAATTACAAGCTCGAGCTTAGCCATATGTGATTGAGGTGGAACTTGAACAACAAGCTGAGCTTGAGCTTGGCTCTTTGAGCTAGATTTGATGTGAGCCGAGCTCGATTGAGTTGCAGACCAAGCAATCGAGCTAAAGCTCAAGCTTGGCCAAGCCTAGATCAGCTTAGCTCATTTTCACTCCTATTGCAATTATATCAAAAGCAAATTATCTAGGGCTATGGCTTAGGGTGCAATAGGGACATTGAAGATGTGAAATGACCCATCTGTGATTAAGTTACCCTTATCATACCCATCGTAAAGATGGCACAATACCAAATTTTCAAAAAAGCCTTTATATTTTTTAAAAACCTTATCATACCTTTTGTAAACATGGCAAAATACCAAATTTTTAGAAAAGCCCTTATATATTTTAAAAACGGATGATATATTGTCTTCAATATTTTGCACAGTAACAGGTCTCATGGAGCTCTCCTTATCCACCCTCACCAAGATTTTCATGGCCCAAGATGGGCAGTATAGAGTTCGTTCTAGCCAATCACCACCTTGTTCATCACATCACATCACATCACATCAGTCCCTATATGCAATAACCTTCTCTTTTCCTTCTTTTTTTTCTATTGTCAAATGGACTCTTTAGAAAATAACCAACACATTGCGGACCCACATGGTGGCTATGGTTGTCCTCTTCTGGTGCCAAGAGTAGAAAGCCCCTTGATTTTGAAAATTAAATGCAATTTCAATTTATTTATTTTATTTGTACTGTTTTTCACACAGTGGCCCTCTTATTAGGGATCATTTGTCTTTAACATATATGTGGGATGTGAAAATGAGATTTACATATGTAGAATCTGCATATGTGAATCTTATATATGTAATATTTAATTATTTATACATGTGAAATCCAACACTACGTTTATTTGGAAGCACCATTTCTCATATGAGTTAGTGGTGAGTGGTTTGAATTGCATGTGTAAAATCTCCATTTATCTTAAAATCTATGAATATTTAAGATATGATATTAAGTATTTTGGAGCTTAATGAGTTAAAAGAAAATTTAAATAGTAATTTGGACAAAAACTTAGAGGCCTAAAGGAGTTGCAAAAATAAAAGGTGGTGAAGAGATTTGATATCACAACTTGTCGGAAGCATCTTTGTAGGGCCATCTTATTAATGAAGGAGGTGCATAATCATTCCACATAAATGTAAATTTTTTTTATAGAAAAGTGGCCTTGCTTGCACAATTTAGATACCTCTTGCGGAGTGCAGACAAATGTGAACATGCATAAATGTTATACACGCAACATTGACAAATAAAGGACCTCTTGAGGAAAACTTTTTCACTCCAACCTTGTTTGTTGTACAAGTTATTTATGACTTTCGGGCTGCAATCAGACAAAATAAATAAATAAATAGATAACCATATCAAACTTAATAAAGATTATACTTTATAGCATTTGACCAACCTGATTAAACACCACATGATTTATGAGTACTGATATCATTTTATTCTCTTCTCTTGGTTCAAGAGAAAAGTTTCTGTGTACCCATAAAACAACAAAGACAAACTATATGAGCTCAAATAAAAAATAGAGAAAAGACAAACTCATAAGGGTCATAGATTAATTAATCATTAAATAAACATGAGTCTTGTCCATTTATCCAATTGGAGTAGATTATTCCGTGCAATCTTAGAAACCTTTGGTGTGTTTGGTAGACAGAGTGCTGTTTCAACATCACCAATAAGATGCTGTACATAGAGCATATAAAACAAGAATCTTAGCCCCAGGTTTTCTGATGTTCTCTCAATAAGGCTTTAGGATCACAAAAAGAAGGAATAGGGACAGGAGAAGATAGAGATGAAGAAACCAACACGGTTTTGTTCTTGAATCTCAATCCAATCCAATCCAATCCAATCCAATGGGCTGCCAAAATTGAAATTGACTGATTATGTCGCTAACTTTTCCTTAAAAACAAAGATTAATGATGATTAGTCCATGCAGACTGTGTATCCTTTTTGAAAATCTCAGTTTTTAGATGGTCGGGCCCGCCTTTGATGACGGCAAATGAATGGGCTCTTCACCTTTCCTTGATAGGTTGTGGGCCCCATTGCCTCATTCCATCATGTCATGAGATGTGATTTACTTGTGGTCTTCCATTAATAGATGGGGTGCTGATAATCTGAACGGGGTAAAATTCATATCATGTTACATCCTTAGGACAAATCATTTCTAAATTCTAAATTGGTGATCTTGTAAAGTTTGCAATGTTATAAACATTCGACAGATCATGACAATATTAGTGTAGAAAACTTTGGGTGACAAGTTTGGTAAAAAGAAGGGGGAGTTAATTGATCTTATTTGGACTGTAGATAGTCGCCTATATTTTCCTACAACTACACAAAACCACCTATCTTTTTTTATTTTTACAAATAAGAATTTTTTTTAATCTTAATCTTGGTTAACCACCCTGACCAGCAGTTAAAGGATGATCTTCAATCAAAAAAGGAAGAACAAAAATACTATTAAATTTCACTTTTGAATTGTGTTTAGCACAAAAATACTTTCAACTTAAGTCAGTTTACTTCTACCAGTAAAAAAGATTAAGTTAGTTTAATCAAGGTCTATGTCCTGGGTTTGATCTGAATTAGCTTAGATCTTAGTGTACTTTTCTCATTTTACAATAAAACATGTGGAGTTTCCATCAATGGTTAAAACTGATCGAGGTGGATGTATGACATTTTCATATTAATTGAGGTGTTCATTTGGGGGAAAAAAATGAAAAAGTGGACTCTTGAAATGGTTAAAAAAATTATCTTATTCCCAACAAAATTCGTTACTCTTGTGGGTTCTGGTTATTGGCCCTTAATAAGTAGCCAAAAGGCTAGATCTTCAAATGGGTCTTGTGGGCACTTTAGTTTATGCAATTCTGGTCTCTTGATTAACAGAAGGGGAACCACATCAAGATGGTATATGATACCATGGATGGATTGCTACCATTTCATTGTGAGCAACAAAATCACACTTTCTACTAGAGGACCCATGATTTGGACGTCTTGGATTTCTGCCATGTACTGTAGATTATATGGCTCCACGAGTGGCTGTCATTTGAAAACATGGTTCCACCTCTTTCAGGAAGCTGAAAAAAAGACTATGAATATCAAAGTAGAAGAGGGCTGATTTCAGGGGTGCAACTTGGATATGGTCAACCCGGACCCAACCCAGTGGAAGTTGATGGAATTTTTTTTAAAGCAGTTGAGTTGGAATTGAAGCTCAGTTTGAACTCAATCTGACCAGATCTGACAAACCCTATCTACTTGGGTCTAGCTAGAGACTCACTTTGACTCGACTTAGGCTGAGAAAGTAGCACCTCGGTTTGAACTTTGAAATGGTTAGACTCAGATTTGGGTTGGCTTTTCTAAACTTGGGGTGAGATGTCCAACAACCCAAGTTGTGCAAGCTGGGGACCCGGTTGGGGTCATGCAATTGTTAGGAATTATGAGACTTATATAGTGTAAATGCAGTTGAATTGAAGAAACAAAGATGAATATTTAAAAATAGTTTTTCATTTTATGGAAAATGAATCATCGAGAGATGGGAAATATATAGCTAGCCATCACCTTAGTAATTCAAATTTTAGGAAAATCAAGTATTCCATATACATCACCCCTTGATACTTTTCGCCCCTTATTTCCTTATCAGTAACCCTATTGTTAGAGTCCATTTCACTATGAATTCCTATGTATTCAATTTCACGCAAACAAAGGACCCTAGGTGATCCAATACCTTGGATGGATAATCTACTCTACCCATGGGGCTCTATCACACGTGGGCTTAAACTCTCTTGCTCTCTAAAGAAAAGTTTCAGTTTCAAAAACAGTGTAGCCCATTACAAATCTAATAATTAGGCTTACTTCTGATCAATCCAAACCCTCACACACATCTAAACCATTTGTAAACATCATTCTTACACTAATCCCAGTGCAATTTACAGTTCCATCCCATCACTGAAAAACTTGTTTGTAAAGTCTTTTTAATTTAGCACTTTAAGTCTACATGACCATCATCCTGGTAAGACTTTTCCATCCCTTCCCTCCATGATTGGCATAGATTAGGGTAATCCCAGCCCCCCCCTTTTTTTTTTTTTTTTTTTTTTTTTTTTTTGGTGTGTGTGTGGGGGGGGGGGGGGGGGGGGGGGGGGGTGGTTTGCAAAGAAGAAAAAAAAGGAGTTCAGATCAATAGACCAGATCCCAGTGCTCATTATTGCTATCCCTTTCTTAATTCAACCCAGTGAACCCAGTGACAAACCATGTACAGTTAAAGAGACCAGATTCATAGAACACCACTTTTATCAAAGTGATTATCACTGTTTGATGAAACTTGTATTTATGGTTTAATCCATAATCGGTTGAGACTTCTGTACAGTCCCCTCTACCCCATTATAAGACCCGCGCCGATGGGACTTCCCAGCTAATTCACTATTGTTACATGTAATTAGCTCACCTTATTTCAGTTCATCACATCCTTTTGCATGTTTCAACCAACAATAGTAATTACTCACATGATCCTACTATTTCTAGTTACTACAATTCATGTGCATGAATTGCTCTTAGCTGACATTTGACCGAAGAGTTTTTCTTCTATGATGATAGATCATTTCTTCATTGATGATCACATGGGATGCTCTCCTTTCCCATTGTCGGTTTTCTTTCAGCTCTTTTTTCTCTGAGTGTCAAATGTTCTTTTAAGAATACCTCTTCTTCTATTGTTCTTTAATCTCCATTATAATTATAATATATGAAGCGAACTGGATTTGATTTCCAATTTCACTTGCCAATTGCCAATTGATTTTGACCATGTGTTTTTTTTTTACCATTTAATGGCTTCTCTAATAACTCTTCTCCCATTAGTTCTTATCATTCAATTTTACAGCATCTCCCATAACTCCTATCACTAGAAACTCCTCCCATACCTTTATATAAATTTTGACCGGAATGTGATATTTTATATTAGAATTCAATCATTGAAGGAAAAAATGTGGAGTTTGCTGTTTCTTTTCACTTTATTGTAGTTATTTATTATATCGGTAGATGCAGGCACAAAGATTCTCCTTTTAAGGCATCTCCAAATTGATTGGTCGGGTAAAGAAGATAAAGATTATTTAGAAACTCGTGGACGATCGATGAAATTTTTTCTAAGCTATTTATTTTTAATATAAAAATTAATATTCATCGATATTTGCCACAATCCCAATATTTTACATCAAATTCTTCTATTTAAAATTTCCCTCCTTTCACTAGGAGATCTGTGTTTGAATTGTTGAAGAGAGATGATGCAATGGAATTCTTTCATTTCTTTTGTGAATGAAGATTTGTATTTTAAATATAAAAAAATCTTATGTGTAATTATTTTTAGTGATCAAGTAACCTTGAGTTTGAATTT
Organism: Persea americana; assembly: GCA_029852735.1. Taxonomy (NCBI): domain Eukaryota; kingdom Viridiplantae; phylum Streptophyta; class Magnoliopsida; order Laurales; family Lauraceae; genus Persea; species Persea americana. Next base: position 35,053,829 of record CM056820.1, on the reverse strand, counting down.
CAAAAGTCAGTTTCATCTAGTATTATACAAAGTAGCTTTTTCTTTAAGTACAAACTATAAAATTTGAACTTATTTTATATTATTTTAGATATAAAGAAAAATGATTCTTACCATGTAAATGAATTTACTTGTTTCTTTGTGGTTGATTCTTAATTTTATTAATTCTTTCTTTCAAAAAAAAATTTTGATTCTTAATTTATTTATTTTCCTTTCAAAAAAATAATTCTTAAGTTAGCCACTTATGTTTTCCTAAATAAGGGTTCGAGTTTAGCATGGAACATAGTAGCTTACTACATGACCAACATGACGATAAAGCTTGGGCACTATAAGAGGTCTATACAATTTTAAAATTATGTGATATCCATAAACCAAATCATCAATTTCATATAAAAGTTCTGGTTATTTTTTCAAAAGATATTGTTATATTTCTATTAGAATTTATTTTGTATTTAAAAAAATTATGTAGACTTCTTACATGAAAAATCAAAATACTTTAAATTTTATAAATTTAGGTTTGATTTTCAAATTATGTGATTTTTCTATACATTTTACTTTCAAATAGATTTTAATAAATGGAATTCTAAAAATGATAAAATGGTATATTTGTCCTTACTAAAATATTTCTATTACCAATAACAATATAAAATGGTATGTTTGTTTGTTCTAGATTTTTGTTTTCTCTATAGTATCTCGAAAATATTTTAAAATTAAAAATAATTTTATTGTTGGACCCGAGCTTAGCGCAGGCCTATTTTGCTAGTTTTGTATGACTTGTTTTATTGTTATGTTGAAATGTAAACTCCATCAAACATGTGCGTTCCCAATTCAAGAAAGAGGAGGATTATCATCAACCAAAACTAGAAAAATAAAATAAAACTTATCAAAACTAAGGACATGTTTGTGCAAAGTTTGAACATCTCATACTATGGAATTTCCTTTTTGCAAAGCTAAAGAAAAATGATTCTAACCTTCTCATAGAAAATGATTGTCCATGTATTTGAGGAATAATAGATTAATTTGTTCTCCTTCTACACGAAAAATAACACCCCAAACCAAAAGGAGTGGTTATCATGAAAAATCAGAGACTTTTCCATGTTAGCAAGGGTTTCTTAAGTAACGATTGGTAACAAGGGAAAAGTTTACAAATTTGAGGATTCCTCACTATGCACAAAAGGGGTATCTCTGTAAAGATTTGTATAGTTGAGGTTTCCTTATATTAGGTTTAGCAACAAGCGAGGAAGCCGTAAACTTGAGGATTTTATGTCTTCCCCCTTTCATCTCAAGAAGTTCTCCGCATCCTATTAGAGGGAGGGGGAGGCACAAAGATCCCTAAAGTGAGAATCTCATTGGACATAAAAATCCTAAAAAGTGAGGATCTCATATTATCCAAATTCTCATAGATTTACAGTTGTCAAATGCAAATTTTTCTTAACTTGGTGGGAAGCATAAATTCTCCCTCGAAATTTGGTTATCAAGACCTTGTCTAAATTTGCCCTAGCCCTTGGTCTATGTTGAAAAATTAAAGCTCTCAACAAAACTGTTAGATGAATATAATTTCTGAGAAAGATCCCATTAAATTTAACGTTTTAGATGCAATAATAACCCCCATTAAATTTCAACGAGCTGGGTGCATTGGATGAGCGCGTTTCCTAAAAGTAAAAGGTCAGCTTTTGGCCTCTTCAAAACTCAAAACACGTATACATTTGTGTCAAAGGCACATGGCAGTGACCGGTCGGTCCATTCCCTCTTTCTATATCTAGAAAGAGATGGTAGAGAGAGAAAGAGAGAGAAAAAGAAAGAGACAAATGATAGTTGGGCAGGGGTGAAGAACCTTATGACATGCACAATCCCAAAATTCAATCCAACCCACTTGCATGGAAGCAACCCCACTTGAATATGTGCAATGTATCCGCCCAAATCTTTCATCATCTCCTTCCTTTGCTTTTCTTTTATTACTTACTGCCTCTCTCTCTCTCTCTCATCAAACAAACAGCACCCATCTCTCTCAAATCTAAACCTCCCCCTGCCCAAGTCCCAACCACTAAAACAACAAATATACCACCTCAACAACATCATCCATATCCATTATACAATTTACAGGTATTGCTTTCTCACCTTCCTATTTCCAATACCACATCATCTTCTTGTCAGTCCCTTTCTCTTTCATAAAAAATTATAAATTATATAAAACAAACAAACAAACAAAAAAAAAAAGACACATCCAACTTTTGGGTTTTTGTTTTCTTGAGTTGGGGTTCAAAGGAGGGAGATTCAAGAGGTCCCAAATGGAATGGTTTACATAGTGATCAAGTACACAATATGGGTATCGACATCAAATTATCTTGCTTGCCCTTTCAGCTCACTTCTTCTTTTCTCCTTCTTTAATGAGCAAAGAATACATGCTTTGTTCTTGTTTCCTCTTTTTTTGATTTAGTGGTTTGGATTTCAAAAGAAGATCTAAGAGGTGTGAATTAAAATTATTTTAGGATTCAAACTTTAGTCTTGATCACAATACAATCATAAATAAATTTTTTTGTGGGTTGGGGTTCAAGAAAATATTAGAAGGATGAAATGCTGATTGGTTTGAGGAATTAGTTGGGTTTGTTGGTTGATTTGAAAGTTTTTCCTCAGGTAACACCAATATCAATTTCACAATGTTTGCTGTTCCTTACTATTTCATTGTCAACATCAACCCACACACCATCCTTCTTTCCTTTTGTATTTTCTGATAAAGAAAACATCTTTTTGTTATTTGCGTTTGTCACCATCTTATATTTTGGTGACTTGGGCTTCAAGAGAAGACTCAGTGCTGAGATAGAAAGACTCTATTCTTTGCATTCCTTTGTTGAGTTGCACGTCAGAGGTTTGGGGTATTCCATTCAAAGTGTTTGACGGGGCCTTTTTCTTTTCTCTTGCATCTTTTTTTCTCATTGTCTTTGTATACTGGTTTTTCAGTGAATACCCATCACACATCAATGAAAGAAAATGGAAATACTTTGCACCATTTTGCTAGGATGATAGATTTCAGGGCTAAAATTTGTGGGCAAAAAGGTATTGATTTGTGGAAATTCGTGAGGGGTGTGTTGGAAATGTACTTTGAATGAATGACAGTTCAGATAAGCGTATTGGGTAGGCATGTAAAAGAAGAATTGCATTGCGTCAGGCATTGTCATGTGCAAAAACAGCATTAGTACTTTCATGTTATTTTTTCATGTCTTCAATTAAGAATCTTGCGCTTTGGAGCTGTTTTTCTGATGAGTGATTGTAATTGCATTGTGTACAGGTTGAAGTTCGGTCAAATATTGGCAGGTTTTTGTCCATGACATCCTTGGTTTCATTTGATGGAGAGTTGATTTTGTAGAATCAGAAGTGTCTGATGGTCGATCTAGCTGGACTCTTTTATTGGAAATACATGGTTTGTTTGGTTCCCATTTCCTGGAAAGCAAGCATGGATTTGGTCGGCATGCTCTGAAATCTTCGGATCTCACATTAATCGTTTAGCGTGTATTGTTGATCATCCATATATAAGATTGATTATATGGTCCCTTGGTATATTCTGAGAATAAAATTTGAAGGACTTTGAGAATGTGGGTCTATCCAAGCATAGGTCTCTGATTTGCATTGCGGTTTGTTTCTAGTGAAGCTTAAATTTTGTTGCTGTTCTTCGACTTCCACTGATTTGGCCAAAACTGTTGGGTTCCTGTTTTTCTGGGGGTTGCTAAGCTTATCATCCTTGTGCTTTCTCACATTACAAGGACTAGCTTTGAGGATTGGAGTTCCGGCTCACCGGTCTTTTCTAAAGAATAACTACCTTCTTCACACTTCCATTTGCGCTTTGAAACTGCATTTTGCAACTGTGTAATTGGGAGAGGGGCCTTAGTAGTCGATAATTTTCATACGGGTATTGTGAACTCGGTGGCTACAGGCTAGTCAGTGATACGGCACAGGTTCTCAGCTTGGCAAAGCGTGGAGGGATATTTAAATGAGTTCTGAATTCTCAGATGTGAAATCGAGATTATCGCAGATTCTAAAGAGTAAACACAGCTGTTGGGTTGGTGTAATGGAACGCGAAGGTAGGAGGGCATATTTGGTGGATGACCAGAGGAGAGATCATAGACCTCTTACAAGAGCAAACAGCAGGAAATCCTTCCCTTCTAGCTATTTCAGTGTAGAATCCATCCTGGTACTACTCTGTCTCACAGTTTCATTGCTGCTTCTTCCCCTTATACTGCCACCATTGCCTCCCCCACCCTTGTTGTTGTTGTTGCTTCCTATAGGCATACTTTTTGTGCTTTTGATTTTGGCTTTCATTCCCTCTGATGTCAGAAATATAACAACATCATATGCATCGTAAGGGTGCACTGTCTATTTCCTTTCTCCACAAGAAGAATTTTTTTTCCTCCTTTTTTCTTTTAAAGAGCAAGTTACATTGATTACATTTTTTTTTTCTTTGCTGCTGTGTTCATGGGAGAACTTTAAATAACTGGATATCTTTAACACAATGGCGGGTGTCCCCCAAGAGATGATAATAAATAGGAACAAAGTATATACTGTTGTAAGCAATGATCAAGCTGCACTTGACAATTTGTTTGTGTATGTTCACTGGTTAGCCTTGGAAGCAGAGATGACACGTTGATATCATTAAAGGTCTTCAATCTGTTAATGACGTTCTGCTTGCTTATTTGAATTTAATCCTGGCATCTTTGGTTAGTAGTACTTCTATATATCTTAATTACTACTTTGTTTATTAGAATTCAGGCTTGAGAAATGGTTGCAATGCACACTTCCAGATCCTTGCAATGTGTTGACTCAAGCAAAAAGGCAAAGGAAAGAAGAAGAATCAAAAGAAAGAAAAGAAAAGAAATGGGAAAAACCTATAAATCTAGTTCAATTTAAAACACTTACAATTGTTATTAATCACTTTCCATAAACTGTCCCAAAGTTGTATTTCAGCTAGTAAGGGACATGGGTGTGTGAGTGGGAGTGCGTGCGTTCAAGTACCTAATGTAGGAAAAAAAATATCAGTTTCCGTAACCTAGGTTGGATGTGATGCCTGAGACATCCTATCTTGGATCCATGGTTTCCGAGCTTCTTACACTAAAAGGGCCTGTTTGTTTGCAATAAACTACATAGGAATTCATGGTTACAGTATCTTCACTGAAGGATTATTAAAGAGGTGAGGTGTAAATAGGGTTGTCAAAGGCCCAGGTCGAGCCCTAAATTGTCCTTATCCTACCTTGAATATATGCAAGGCCACACCTGGGCTAACCAAAGCCCTCAGAGCGTTGCCCTACACTCGAGGGCTACGGCGGGACTCGGGGCCTCGTAACATGAAAAACATTACTTTTTTTTTTTTTCACATTGTTAAGTATCAGGTGTTATCTTGTCTAACCTCCATTGTGAAGGGACCACTAAGCAAAAGCTTGGAGAATAGAAGCTATCTCCAAAAAGTTTCTTTTATTGAACAAAGTTATACATGCTTTGGCGACTTAGGTTCTAGATCCATTGTTTTATTTGTTTTATCAAAGAAAAATTGCGAAAGAGTCTATGCCATCTCACACCTTTCACAAGAATTTCCATATACCAAATCATTCCAACAAAGTTTCATCTTTGAGAAATTTCAACCATTTGCATTCATCTACTTTTTATGAATTAATATTATTCTCAATTTAACACCGATGTGACTATTAAGAGTTGTAGGGTTTCAGTCACAAAAATGAATGCACTTAAAAAAACACTATTAGACTTTAAAAAATGAGGAATTATAATTATCTAATTAAAATGGTATTTGGATCACACCATGTCCTTAAATCTCAATGCACAAATAAACTATCTTTATGAATTGGTTGGGATCCCAAGTCACTCTATAGAGGAAAAAGCGTATCCTTATTAACAAGAGTACATCCTCTTTTGCACTAGCAAGAATATATTAAAAATAATATAAAAAGCCTAAATAAGAAGCAATAAAACTAGAAGAAAGTGATTGGAAGCAACTATGCAACATTTATTGTTTATGCGTTAAGTATATTGCATAACTTAAATAATTAAATAGAGATAAAATGAACCAAGTAAGTGTATATGGTTTTTTAGGACATTTTGTATGGGGGTATAAAAGGCCTTCATATCCCCATTTTATTACCTACTAAGTGACTGTTATAAGGGCATTTTAACATATATTTACATATATAAACATATATGATATAAAATAAAGAAAAGTAGGAGGACCAGGGCCAGGGCCAAGGCCAAGGCTGGGCTAGTGTGTTGACTTAAGTCTTGCAAAAAATTGTCTAAGCCTGGCCCTTGAGCTTTTCCTTAGAAACAAAAGCCCTCTTTTAGGGGCCTTTTTTGACGGCTAAGCCAATCCAGACCCCCTTGTCTCAATGCCAAATTGACAGACCTAGGTGTGGATGATATGAGAGGAGGGGCGAAGGATATGAAGTGGTGATTAGATGGGGACCTTGACTTTCCTAGAATTTGAATTTTACTAAAGTGTGAATGATAAGAGGCAAGGGGCAAAGGCTATAAAGTAGTGATTAGATAGGACCTTGACTTTCCTAGGATATGAGTTACTAGAGTGGTGACTAGGTATTCATTTGCTGCCTTTCTTTTATTCAATTTCTTTTAACGGGAAGGTTGTTTGGTTTCATTTTGTATATTCTCCTTTTGGTGTTCAATGTTAACCGCTTATGGCATAAATTCCTACGTATTGTATGCAAACAAATAAGTTCTCTCTTGATTCAATTTCCTTTAGAGGGGCGATTATTTGATGATCATTTTTGTATATTCACCTTTAGGTCTTCATTTTGAACCACTTATGATATGAATTTCTATGTATTCTATTCAAACAAATATGCCAGTTTGTTTTCATAAAATAGTAAGATATGAATAATATAGTAATTCATAGTCAAATAACCTCCAACGAATGATTACTAAAGAGGTAAGGCTTGAAGGAGATATGAGATGAGTGGTGAAGGAAAGGCAGCAATGTAGATGCAAATCTCACTTTCGTAGGACTTGAATTATTAGTGGCTGGGTGATGTCCTTTTGATTAATTTTCCATTAGAGGTGAATAATCTGATGGCCATTTTTTGGAAATTCAGATTTTTTTTTTTTCAGTTTTTAACCATTTTTAGAAATAGAAGCCTTACAATTCCTATGTATTCAATTACATGAAATGAAACAAGTACGCCCTAGGGCTCCCATGTGCACCTCAATGCACAAGCACTTAATCCTAAGGGTTTTTTTATTATTATTATCTCAAAAGGTTCCATACTCCCATTGCATTCAGATGAGGCAGGAAAGTATAAAGTAATTATTAAGAAAATGCAAGTAAAATTTAGGAGTCTGGCGAGCTGTATAAAATCTCTTCTTTTCTTTTTCCATTCTAAGGAAGCAATTGAGTGGGTGCATTAGCTGATATGAGATGTATCACCCCATTTCAACGAAACAGGGGATCCGGATTCAAAATTTAGCGTTTCATAATAGATGAAGTTCCATTGGAAAGCAAAGCATTATCAAGATGGGAAAAAACATGGCAGCTGGGATTGCCTCTGGAACCTTTTGTGTTCAAATTGATGACACCCTTTTGGAAGAAGCAAAAGCAGGATTCTGGATGGGAAACAGGTCCCTGGATAGTTGGTCAACAATTGCTTGTATTCTGCTTGTAAAATTTGAAGGCAAAAACTGTACAATTTTCACATTAGATAACACCTTTTAAAAATTGCACAAGTTCTATTCACAGCAAAATAATAATAAAAAAAAACCGGGAAAATAGTAAAAGCTGCACTAGATGCAGAAATATCAAGGACAATCCTATTTTATTTAACTGTGTCCTTATCTATTATCCACCTTTACACCCCACAAACAGCATCCTGTTCACATCAATGCCTCCAGATTTCTTCTATGGCAATGATCTAATCGGCACAATGAAGAAATCATTGTTATCCCAACTTCCATCCAATTGTGAATAGAAGATGCCACCAGACACTGTAGGGCTACAGGCCCTCCATTGATCTCATCTATGTTGAATAGTAAAACTGTTCCATTGATCTCATCTATGTTGAATAGTAAAACTGTTGGACACCCAAGAGGATGGGATGGGGTTTTAGAACTAAGAGGTTGGCGCAGACAGAAGACTCCCCTAAACTAAGTATTGGATAAGTTTGACTTGTAACTCGTATTTCTAGGAAATCTTCTCCACCTACCAATGTAGCATTTCTCCCCCTCTTGACAGCGGCGGAGTCAGGATTTTCTTTCAACGGATAGTCCACCTTATAAAAATTAACAGTGAAAAAGTAAAGACCATTGGTAAAAATCAATACATGATTTATGGCATAAAACTAAGATCGATATAGCATTTGGTCTGCGTGATAATTTTATCAGTCCGGTATTTGGTCCACAATCTGATCAACATTAGTGCACCACCTTATGAGAAGGATTGACAATTGGTCCAGTCGGATTGGATTTAGGTTGAAGGTAACATGTATAGGCTCAACCTAAACTGAAAATCTCAACAAGAGCCCTTAATTAACAAGTGGAATTTTGAGTAGGGCTGGCACGTCATTGTAGTGTTACTAGTTGGGTCGAGTTGGGTTTGAGTGGGATTTGTGGGCCACATAAAATGATTGTATCCCAACATATTTATTAATCAAGTTAAAAATGCCAACCTGAATCATCGATTAGTAGTTTGGGTTTAAATCATGTTAGTAGGTCCTATCAGGAGCTGCCACCCTATATATGTTTGGTCCAAATATATTAGGGCCTGATTGTTTCATGGAATTGAATCCATAGGAATGCTAAGACTTGCTATAACTAAAGAAACGAAGGTGAAGATATACAATTAGCTATTGAATAATATCTCCTTCGATGGAAAATAAATCAATGGAAGATGAAAAATTAAAGCCCTCCCACACCTTGTAAATCAAATCCATAAATAGATAATCTTAAACAGAAATTGTTGGTGTAATGGAAACTATCTGTTTGTATCACTCGGCCATATTGGGTGTTGACCCAGTTCAAATGAGGTTCTGAGGCTGTTGAATCTACTACCCTTATAAAAGAGAAAAAGTGGGTGCTGATATGTGGCTTAGCCTGTGACTCCACCTAAAGTTGGGCAGCACTATTAAGTTTGCAGGTCAATAAATCCTTCCCATAGTTAAATAATTTGGGAACAGATTGACACCCCATGTAAATCAACTGTAATATCATACTAATGGGCATGATTGTGCATTTTGGTAATATGTATATATGGGTATCATTTTTGCATTGAGCCATAACAACTAATTATGAAGGACCAGATTGAATAACATTTAAAACAGAAAAGAAAAATGTTTTTGTTTTATGCAGTAGGCAGCTTGGGTCATAATGGCCTATAACAAGTTGCAAGTTATAGGGGTGAATCCCATCTAATAAAAAGGATTCAAACCCATTTAATAAGAAAAGTCAGACCTGCCTCGCTCAAAATTTCAAACCCTAGGCAAGGGCATGATTTTCTTTGATAAGCTATAGCTACACCCATTATTATAATGAGTCTAAATCTGGTGAGGTAAAACTCCATGGTGACAGTGAGTGGACCATTCACGGTCCACCACCTCACCATAGGCAGCCTGTCATACATCCGGGAAGAGGTTGCCCGCGGTGACGCGGCAGACCCTGAGTGGTCCAAGCATAGTCACTGTGCGTAGACCCACTCAAAGGATCCCAATTCTTATTGTAATGTATTAGTTAATGATATGAAGTTTATAAAATGAATATTACATGACCATGTTCATTTATATTAGAAGCATCATAAATTTCTTGTGGTTAGATAAAATCACATTTATGCATGATTATGAATGATTGTCCAATACCATATGAACACATCTTTCCTTCACTCTTGATTTATAAACACGTTTTCAAAGATTTTTGAAGTACAAAGACAACAAATAAACTCAGAAATTTATTACAGAAACATTGAGATATTGGAAGAAAACGAACTAAAAAAGGTAATTTACATTTGAGAGTCATCCATTGAGAATCAAAATTAGAATAATTCATGTGTTCTTCTTATACTTTCGGTATAAAGATTTATAAAAGTCATCTATATCTCATCAGAGGTTTTTATTGGATCTTGAAATATTTTAATTTCCTTGATGAATGAAAACCCAAATCCATATGCAAGTTTTAAAACCAATGGAAATGAGATAATATGTTTAAAATCATATTGGATTTATTTCTCAACTAGTAATCCACATAAAAGAGTTCAGGTGTGACACTATATGGACAGCTAAGGCCTGTTTGTCAGCCAGTGGGCTGTTTCACATAGGAAGGGCTGGACAAGGGTGATGATCATCCAATCTTTCATTTCACAAGGGAAAAGGATAGGAACCATTTCCTATGGATGGGTGGAAAATTGGTTACTTGTACATCGCCACCCTCAACCTTCTACCTTTCTCCCCTATGATCAAAGCTCACGACCTATGACAATAAAGAATTAACTAGTGGTTTTGGACATCAATGAAAGTTCACAAGTCGACAGCCTTGGAAAAAGGCCCCATGTGTTTGTTCTCTTCTATTTATTATTATTATTATTATTATTATTATTATTTATTTATTTATTTAATGGTAACAATTTTTTTTCCTAATAAAAAGGAAATACAAGGATCAAGAAATAAAGAAAAACAAAAGGGGATATTGTACAAGAGCATTGTACCACACCTCAATCAGTGCATAACCACACCCACCCAAGGAGAGACTCAATCCACCCCTTGCTTGGCTAATGCATCCGCCGTAGATTTTGCGGACCTAACCTCACGGTGGAAGGAGATATTGATGCTACCTGCCAACTCCTTAATTTCAGTAAAAAGGAATTGAGATTTCCAAGTATTCGTCTTCTGGTTAGACACCCAAACAATCACTTGAAAACAATCTTAGAACTTCCAAATTAGCTAACACTTCTGCTGCTTTTGAATCACGAACTCCTACATTCTTGGAGAACATTAGCAACACCTCACCCCTACAATTACGAAACACACCTCCAATCCCTAGACCTGGTTTACCCATCAAAGCTCCATGGACGTTGAATTTCAAAACCCCAAAAGGAGGGGAAGACCATGGGACAAGCCTCCTCTCCTTAAAGAGGCCACTCCCCGTACAAGTTTTCCAATTGAAGAGAACATCATTTAAGTTGAAGTTTGAGAACTCATTTCTTACGATGCCCATTTCGCAATCCTTAAAGCCACCTTAGAAATCAAAACTGTTGTTGGCGACGAAAAGCCTTTAAAGATCCTATCATATCATTCCTTTCAAATAGACCATAAGATCGCAAAGGAAATTATCCTCCATAAGACGTGCCCACAACCATGAAAACAAACTCCGAACCCACTACCTCCACAAATGTTGTTGGCTGAGCTAGAATAAAAATTGTGGTTACAATTTGGGCATACCCTATCATCTAGGGATGCAGACAGTTGGTTCAAGGCGTTGGGTTCTATTTCCGATTCGGAACTTGTTTATTGATTCTAGACCTAGTTCTCCAGTAAGAGGATCCGGATCTAGTTCCGACTAGAGGACTAGGATCCAGTTCAAAAATTGATTCTAATTTCTTTTAAATTTTTCGTTTCCTTTAAAATAAAATCTTTCAACTTATAACGATGCATCAAGTTCACTACCCTCCAAATTAAACATAAAAATATACAACCAAAGTTGATTTTGAACTATCTATAGTTTACAACATTATGGACTTGTACGCTGGGTCCACGGGTCAAAACTTGAATGAATCAGAAATTAGACCCATTTGTTAATCGGAATCTAAATTAAGTTCCGGACCTGGATCCATTAATGAATTGGAACCTACATCAAATTCCAAACTAGGAATTTTACAAATAAGAAGATACCCATTTGCATCCCTATCATTATTATTGTCATTGTTACCTTCATTTGATGATCATAACCATCAAAATGGGGCAAGCATAGTAAATGGCTACAACAATGCAATCTAGCAATTGACGCTTATGCTCTTCTACGCATTAGATAAGCTCATCAAATAAAATTAAAATTTAGGTCATGCATATCAGGACTTGCTTGAGTTGTGGGGGCTTGTTTAAGGTAAAAAGTAGCTAAGCCGCTTTTGGTATGAAATATTGGAAAAATCAAAGCTGATAGTTGTGCAATCCTTTTGGTTTAATTGAGAGTGGTGCTTTCTGTGCTCCCCAGAAGATCTAATATATTGGAACAAGGAACTGGGGTTCAAAAATTCAACTCAATCTTGTCTTGACTGAGCCAAGTCGATCCAACTGCAACCCAACCAGAACAACACAAGTCTGAAACTTGATTCAATGCCCTCCAAGTGAGTACAATCAGTCAAACTTTAAAACAATATCTGGAGTATCAAAGTTAAAGATACCATTTTCCTAAAAATTCTGAAAGGTGCATTGTTGGCCAATCAAAACGGTTATGATCTTCTAAATTGAAAGATGACTTAAATTAAGAAACATTCCCGTTACAATAGGTCAGTTCATCCAGTAATGAATGAAATTTTCAACACCAGAGAAAGGTTGTCATACAGAGTATGAAATTTTCAACACCAGAGAATGGTTGTCATACAGCGTAGGCTAAGCACCCTGATTTTGGGTGGCACTGGCTACCGCGGCCAGAAAGCCCTTGGTTGAGCAGGTGGATGGTATCACAAGCACAAGTCTACAGGCCAGTAGTTGCTATAAGTAACAGGACAGTCTTTACCCAATAAGCCTCATAAATAAATAATAACACTACTCTCAAACTTACAAGTCCAACATACCCTCGTCTTTAACCCATCACCTTACATACAGAAGGCTTGCATAGCATATGTCTCAAACATATACTACTATGAAGATCATCATGGCACTCAGTATGGGAAGAATTAAATCACTTGATAGTCACAACATCAGTTACTTTAATCTCTTCCGAATATGATATGTAAATAAAAATTCTGAGATTTCAAAGGGTAGAAGCAACACTAGGAACACAGACCAAAAAAGGTGGGAGATGATGCTCCAAAATTGCCAAGAGTTCTCTTCCTTGGCTTGCCTTGTCAACCAGCCCATCTCCAAGCCTTCTCACTGCCTCCACAAGCTGCCCTCTAAGCCGTTGTGACAACAGACGTCCGCCCATTGCCACGCATTCCCTGTAAAGCGGCAAGTATGCAACAGTTAACCTCAAAGGTGCCGGCAGATCTTTAAGACAAATGGGTGACTCGCCCCGACTCAAAATCCTCATCACATTGACATAGTGGTCCTGTCCACATTTTAAGCCATCAGCAAATGCAGCTTCTGACCAGTGTTCTCGCAAGAATGCCCTCAGCTCTGGCGCTACATTCTCATCATCTGACCTTGCAATACTGTCAGCTACAGCATATGTAGCAGCAGGGTCCCCTAAGAAGTCAGAGCGAAGAAGAAAGGCAACCCCATCAAGAGACCCACCACTCCGTTCTCCAGCTGCTTTAAGGATCTCAATGCTAAGAGCAGCAAGGACATGTTGTGGCACGTGTGGGAGAAGGTAGGTGGCGATACCGACCTGGCTGCTGGAGGTGGCAGCAGTTAGTGCAAGGCAAAGCTCCATGTCACGGCATCCTCGCTCAACAAACCATTGGACCACCTGCATGCATCCTCTCTCTGCCGCTCTCATTAAAGGACCCAGAAAGGCGATGGCATTCCCCTCTTCAACTAGACACTCCATTGTGCCAATCTTGCAGTAGTGCGAAGCAAACCCCAGAGCCAGGTCAACGTCCACATCTAAGCTATTTCTTTGAGCAATCTAAACAGGTCATCCGAGAACTTGAATCAAAACCAAGAAATGAAAAAATAAATGGAAAAAAATGAACTTTAACAAGCCTTTGTTCCCCCCCCCAAAGGTGGTTTAACTTTCAATTATCAAAAAAATATTATGATTCAAGGAACCAAAGAAGTTTGAAGATCATGGAATATGGTGCAAGCAGGGCTAAAGATGAGACATCATCATGAACTGAAACAGCAGGCAAAGCACAGGAAGCCAACAAAACAGAAACAAAACCCCAAAGTCCAATAGGCCCAACCAACAGCACACCTAACAAAATCCCAAAAAGCATTAACACGTCATGAAAAGGATCACGACAATTTTTGAGACTGGATGGCTATCATTTCTGGCTTTGGAGCTATCCAGAGATTTCAGACCACATTTAGTAGGAAAGTTACTCTTTCCCACCTCAAATCATTGTATGGTGCTGATCATTGATATACTAATTTGTGGCATAAAGAGGTCCGAAAAACGTTGTCCCATCTAATGTGATTTCCCATTTCCAAACTACCACCAACACATGACGGTGCTCAAGCTAGGAATTATTATGGTCTTTTCTATGGGTCAAATTCCCATGAGGAGAATCAACAGCTATGTTGGTGGGTTATAGGGAGCTATTTCATTTGGGTGTAGGGGCAACTGTTTTAAGGTGATTCTCATTGTGTGATCCAGTGGTGGCTTCTTCTAGGTGCCATTTACCAAGGCAGCTAGAAATAACATTTGAGGATTACACATGAGGGTTGATTCATATTCTTCGGGTTAATCAAGATGTATTATCATACAATGTTTGATTTTTTTCCTTGGATCAACAAATCACTGTTACCATTTTTCCAAAATAAAAATCGGATCATGGCACTGGAAGTAACAAATGTCATCACGGTTCAGTTTGACACAACCCATCCAAAAAAAAAAAAGAGCTTAATTTGATACTAGAATGAACAAGGCCTCATCTTTTCTTGTTCCATTTGTGAATACAAGGAAGGAAAATAAAATTAAGCATCCCAATAAAAATAGAGAATAGCCACCAAGCCTCAGTCACACCATCAAGGACTATTAAAAATACATGGGGGTAAAAACAAAGTCTTGGCTGTCCAATCCATGCTCCATTAATATAATTTGGAGCTGAATGGAAAGTAAAATGCACTTGTAGACTCCCTCCGTTGGGTAGATGAAACAAAATGTCCTCCAATTGTGGCATGCACCTATGTGATAATCTATGAAGCTCAGAGCATCTTAAAATAGCAACCACCATTGCCACATTCTAGTTAGAAATAGTTATTGAGATAGAATCTGATGCAAACTAAGGGTACAAAGGGCAACGTGTTGGGCGCATGACAATTTCTGAATGAAGAAAAATATCAAATGGGCTGCACAAATTTGGAGGATTTCTTGGAACTTTCTAAACTGTTACGGCTCTTTAACCATTTTCTATTATTTAAGAATTAGTTTCATCTTTCTTCATGTGTTTCATTTAGGATTCTTTATAATTAGAAATAAGTGGGTTACAATATCTTAAATTCAGGACTAAGACTAGTAAGAAATTAATCAATAAAAAAAGAGGTTAGCAAGAAATTTAAATTTAGTTCTTTGCAATTCAGAAAAAAAATACCGATGTAAGCCAATAAGCCTAAATAGTTGTGGAGAATTATTTTGGAAGTAAATGAATTTATAAATTGGTTTTCTTTGTGAAGAATTCCATTGTTTCTGTGTGAAACTTGGTGTAACATCTTTCATTCATTTGGGATCCAATTGGATCCAAGGCTGGCATGAGGACCATGATTTGTCCTGCATTGGATCGGTATCAAGAAATTTTTTTGATTCCAGTGTTTTTCTTTCAATGATTGGAGCATCCATCAACCAAGTCATCAATCGGATCATCAAATGGCCAAATCCAACCATTTGACTGGTGGAGAGAGGATTGCATTAGAACAGAGGCAGCATCAAATGAGATCTATGATTGTTTGATCAAGGAAAGGAACATGCAAATAGAATGTTGCAAGGCAGCAGCTAATCATCATCCAGCTAATAAAGCCCATACAATGAATCTAGAACTACAAGATCCTATTGCAGATGAGCTAAAAGATGACCAATCTTTGGTTGAATCCAATACAGAAGAGAAAGATCTAGTGTGATGAATTATAGTACCGATTCATTTGTGGAAGAACATTGTCCAAAGAAATAAAATCAAAGGGGCACTCAAATCAGTCAATCAGAGTCATATCTATAATTCTATATGAGTCAACCAAGATTGTATCAAATGATCATATATGGCAATGCAAGGGGAACCTAATGATCAGATTGATATATCTTAAATCTGTTGGTAAGATGAAGAAACGACCAGATCCATCCGTTCATAAGTTGACAAACCTATCATTGGATGAAAGATCTCGTCATCCTACATATTCATCATAGAAGGTTCAAAGGAAAAGCCGCTGCAACATCATGTTATTATCCAGCTAGTGTTTGATTCTAGTTGTTATCAAACCGGACGTCGAGTTTCACTCAAACACAAGAATGACACAGACTAAGGGAGCAAAGGGCTCTGCCAATGATAACTTCTGAATGAAGGAAAAAATCTCCTGGGATCCATAAATCCCACATTTTGGAGGATTTCCGGAACTTTCTAAATTGTTATGGCCATTGTTATCAAAATCCTACAATTCGTACCCCGAATCCTGAGCAAAACGACTCATATCTATGCAACGAATCCGGGCTGTCCTATAGGTTCTCAGCCTTGTGGAGCGGTATCATTTCTGAAAACAAACTTGTTGCTCCTCATGTCAAATATAAGATTGGCTCCGGCAAAAACGTTAGTTTTTTACTTGATGTTGGGCAGGTGACAGGCCTCTAGCATTCCCTGATTTATTCAGATGTGAAAGGAATCAATTAACGAAGGTCAAAGACTATATGGAGTGGAATGATGACCAATTTGTTTGGAGTCCAATTTTCATAAGGTACTTGCACAAATCTGAAGAGAATCATCTCTTTTGCCTTTTGGATGTGCTTCGTCAGCTGCCCACTCCAAAAGTGGGAAGAGGGGGGAAGGGGGAGTTGGGGAGAGAAGATTTTGGGCTCCCTCTTAAGATGATGTCTTCTCTGTTGTCTTCTTTCTATTTGGCAATGTCCAATCATCCTTCTGAGAGGCAGACTGGTTACCTGTGGAAATCTAAGGTTCCTCCCAAGGTTTTAGCTTTTGGGTGGTTAGTGCTTCAAGGCAGTAGTCTTGCTATGGCCAATCTTTGCCGGAACAATGCCTGCCAAGGAATCGGTGGATCATCTTCTTCTCACCTGTGCAACAACTCAAGCAATTTGGAACTCGTTTCTTAGTTCCTTTGATCATAACTGGGTTCTTCCTTTGTCCATTCGCAATCTTTTTGAAGCTTGCAAGAATGGATCAGGGTCCTCCAACAGAAGACTCTTGTCGATCTCTTCTTTTTATTTTTTTACGATTATTTGG
This sequence comes from Persea americana, assembly GCA_029852735.1. Classification (NCBI taxonomy): domain Eukaryota; kingdom Viridiplantae; phylum Streptophyta; class Magnoliopsida; order Laurales; family Lauraceae; genus Persea; species Persea americana. The sequence goes on along the minus strand of CM056820.1, from coordinate 35,036,584 downwards.
GCCAATTAGAAGGAAAGCAACCCAAGATGTTTTGAAGGAAAATCCCTGTCTACTTCATCAGTCATCGCAAGAGCAAGATTTTTCACGGCCTCTTGGGTTTCTATTCTCCCAAAGTTTTGGGGAGTGCCTTAGATGTGAATTTCCTTAAGTGGAGGGAGGTGGTCTTCTAATTCTATTTGTTTTCCCCTTTGGGCCGATTGTGAGGTCCTTGAGTTTTTCCTTTTTCCTTCTTTTTGGATGGTGTTCTTCCTTTTTGGTATTTTTTCTAAGCTTTTTGGTATATTCTTTTCGTGCTACTAAGCCATTGATTACTACAATTTACCATTCAAAAAAAAAAAAAAAAACTATGCAACAAATCCCATTTACAAATGAACCTTAGGATTCGGGTGTGAATCTTACAATTCAATACTTGTTTAATTAAATCTTACGATTCAGGCGCTTCGGCTGAGCGAGAATAGCTACAACCAATAAGATCACATTAATAATCTTTTCCTGCTTTTTTCTTTTTTTATTATTTCTTTCTTTTAGCATTTTTACTTTTAACGTTTATTAGTAGTTAACGAAACCCCTTAGGGATTTTTGCGGCTTTGGGGAGGTTTAGAGATGAATAAAGGACATGCATTTGATTAAAGGGTTTGAGTGTGTATGGGCTTGTCTATATCTTCTTATCTCTCTTTTTTTTAATCTTTCTTTTTCTTCATGAACATGTTCTTAACTTCAAGAGATATGTTATTGTGTAAGATTGATGGCTTGGATTTTATTTTTACTTTTATATTTTTATTTAAAAATAACAAAAATGTATATATTAATACTTAAACTTACTTAACTATTTACACATTTCATTTATTATATATTAATAAATGCCATCATGTTCTTGATATGATTGTATGATAGACTTATTTGTCATTCTATTTATACTGCTATGAATGGGGAAATCGATGGATTATAAATAACTACCTTTTTCTTGTTCTTTTTAATTTTTAGTCTTTTTATTTCATTACAAAAATAAAAAGAATCCTACAATTCGCGATACAATTCACGATTCAACTCAATTCACGGCTATTAAAGAATTGTGATACAATTCCGATTTTAAGAACTATGGTAATGGCTCTTTTATTGTTACTACCTATTATTTAGGGCTGAGTTTCATCACTCTTTATGTGTTTCATTTAGGATTCTGCAAAATTAGAAATAAGAGGATTACAATATCTCAAATTTAGAGATAAGATTAGCAAGAAATTGGATCTTTTTTTTTTTCAATTCGCATTAAATACCCATGTAAGACAATCAGCTAAAATAGTTGTAGAGATTTATTTTGGAAGTTGCTAAATGTATAAGTTGGTATCCTTTTTGAACTAGGTGTAAGATCCTTCGTCCATTTGGATCCAATCCAATCCAAGGGCTGGCCAGTAGCCAGCAAGGTCCTCTCTCTCAATATTTATAAAAAATGATAAATTTATTTTAAAAATCGAAATTTGTCCTATGATTCTAAAGTTTTAAGACATGCTCTTTAACCATTATGAATGTATTTTAGGAGTAATGAGTGGCCGCATTTGTCTTTTATAGAGACGAATGAATAGCACCTCCACTTTTTGAATGCTAAATCTTTCAAAAAAATGTGGTTGTGATCTCTCAAAATCAGTGCCAAAGGCCTGTCCAGAACCTCCCAGATCTTGTCACAACATGAATTAGAAAAATAATAATAATAATACTTTTGCCCTTCTTTAAAGTAATCAGTCGGTGGGGGGGGGTGGTGGGGTGGGGTGGGGGGTTGGTTTGGACAACTCAACTCAGTAGGTACAGAGTCCCAGCTAATTTTTTAAAACCATGTTGTGAAAGGTTCAAGCAGGTCTCCTTTTTTTGTTCCGGGCGTTGTCTATTCGTTATGATGTTTTTATTTCCAAGGACGTTTCAGACAACAGGACCTAAAAAATAGGATTCTTCGGAGAACATGAGGATATATGTTTGTGACTTTGGACTCGTCTTCCTCCCATCATCCAGTTTTTTCACTGTGGGGTGGTTTAATGCTAGCTTCGATGAATAAAGCCAGGGAATCTAAAAGATCTCCGTGGTAATAGAGCAATAATCAACTTTATTGCTCTACTACATTAAGCAACATATTTGTGGTGGAAATCTTAAGGCAGGAGGGCATCGCACCGAAAAATGCATCAGTCATATGCTCATCGTGCAAGACTGTGTCTAAAAGCCATCTTCTTGTAAGATGTGGGTGTACAAGAACTATTTGATCTAAGTTAATTGACTTAGGGCTTGTTTGGTATCTCTACTATTTTTCAAATACACCCATCAAAATAGAGCTATTAAAAAAAGAGACTAGAATCAAAATGAGTGTTTGGTAATGCAACAATCTATGTTAAATAGACTTTTTAATATGAATGGTTGAAAGTTTTTCACAAATTTCTCAAGATCCACAAGGTTTGAATCAAGCCTTGAAAATTGACCACATGGCTGTGTTCAACCTTCCAAAGAGATCTAATGATTTGGATCTTGTGTTTAGGGCCCACATAATCCAAAAAATACTATCAAATGGCTAACGTTTTCTGCTCATATCTCGAGATTAGTGATGATCCAACGGCTGAAATTTGGTCCCATTGCTGAGCTTGATCTTAAGAACAATTTTAACGGTTTGGATCGTGGTTAATTATCCCAGAAATAATAATAAAAATCGAAAAACGTTACTGCTCATGGATAAATCCAAAATTGAGCATGATACATCAACAGTTGATATTGTTTTGAAAATATCTCGAGATCCACAAGGTATTAAGCCTTGACAATTGACCGCATAGCTGTTTTCAGCCTTCCAAAGAGATCTAACAGTTTGTGTCTTGTGTTTGGGGCCCACAGATTCCAGAAAATTGCATCTAATGCCTCATTGCACATATCTCGAGATTGGTGATGATCCAAAGGCTGAGATTTGGTGCCATGGCCGTGTTTCTTATGAACATTTCCAAAGGTTTGGATCTTAATTTATACTCGTAGATTTTGAAGAAGAAAAAAAAAACCCGGACTGGGCGTTATTAGGCCAGATTCACTGTTCACCTACCTCTATTTTTTTCCCTCTACCTCCTACATGCATCCAATGGTGGGCTGCGGGAAAAAGAGGTATTGCCTCTACTTCTCTACACTATTTAGAGGGTGAAACACGCTGCCAAACGCCTCTATTCTCAAAATCACTACCTAGTACCTACTTTAGAGGTTTATAGATAGAGAAATAAAGGCAGAAAATAGTGATGCCAAACAGGGACTTTTGCTATGCTACGGGTAATAGCAAGAGGATTAGAAGACTAAATCCTCTTAAGGTTCAAAAAGACATGACAAATCTCTCCTACCACTTTATAACTATAAATCTTATCGTATTACACAGCAGCAAATCGAGTCTCACTGCCCTTTGCTGACTAAAAAGGTTAGCTCAAGCTCCGTATTGACGGTTGAGTGTCTTGGCGGGGAAAACAAAATTTGTGAGTGCTACAGCTGAAGTCTCTAAGTAATAGCAGGTTTCTGTTTTTCAAAATCTAACAGCTCATTAATCTCTTGATGGAAGTTTATCATAAGAACCCAACGCCCATAGGGAGGCAAAAGACATAGCTAACCCTCATCACGTTGGGTGGAAGAATATATATTCTTGTACCACTAACATCTCTTCCAACTGTTGCAAAAATCAACCCCTGTTCAATTAATCTTTCTTTCCAATTTCTTCAGTTCTCTTTGTTTTTAAGGTCCTTTTTTTCTCAGACCCTATTAACAGAATCCACGATCCCATCCTTTCCAACAAAAGGTTTTCCTTTCTTCCAAATAAGAAATTGCACTCAGAAAAATGTCACGCAAGAACAGCTTAGAAAAGACAACAAAGATGAACTAATCTTTCATCTGCATTTGCAAGACAATGTATCCTAATTCATAAGCATGTACTTGATAAGACAACAATCAACCATTGTGCGACAACAGAAAAACCTTCACCGCATCACATATTTCAAAAGATATCAAATCCTCTTGAGTCCGGCAATTTCCTCAGGGTAAGACGGACAAACTTCTACTTAATTTCTTGGAGTTCTTAAGAAAAGTGCTTTTATCAAAAGGGTTAAGAGTGAAGGACAACAAGGAGATCTACAAGGGAAAAACCTTCACCGCATCACATATTTCAAAAGAAATCAAAATCCTCTTTAGTCCGGCAATTTCCTCAGGGTATGTTGGACAAACTTCTACTTAATTTCTTGGAGTTCTTAAGGAAAGTGCTTTTATCAAAGGGGTTAAGAGTGAAGGACAACATGGAGATCTACGATGGACCCTCACGGGCCTCACCCCATGAAAACAAATCACACGAATGTGAACACCCCTTGTAGTATCCACTTTTGATCCACCCTTGGCTTTTCACTATTCACCCTTCTGATGAAAGCCTCTATTCATTATTTAAAAAGAAAAAAAAAAAGCCTCTATTCTGTGCTGGCAGTTTCCTAGTGGTTTCCTAGGAGGGGTGACAACAATTTTTTAGTAAGTTATAAAAAAAAGGTCAATTTTCATTATAGGAAATTGGTTCATCAGCCTCCACACTATAGGGATAGAAAAAAATGCCTCAGAACGTAGCTAATAATTTCTTTTCCCAAAGGAAAATGCTAAAATTGCCCTAAATAAGATTCTGAATTCATTGAAGACTGATTCATAGTAAAATGATGTGAATGATAACTTCAAAATAAACAGTTGAATGTACATCTATGGGATAAACAGATGCTAATTACCTGCAATAAAATGCGCACAAGCTCTGTGCTCCCAAAACGAGATGCCTCCAAAAAGCACTGATTAACATTGTCGGCACCTCCCTCTACCAACATGCCCAACAGTCCTTGAATTGCAGTTGCAGAAATCCCAGATGCCCAACCAGGATCAAATGAACTTGAGAAGAGAGTGAGGGGGAAGCATGCAGCATCGAATGCCTCTGTAAAGTCCTTGCCCGTAAGCTGATTACCAGCAAGATCTAGGAATGTCTTAAATGCAGACAACTGGAGCTGGATCTCAATGGCTGAGCTGTGGCTTACTCTGTCCTCATTTCCATGGCGCCGGGAGTGGAAGCCAATGCATTTCAAAGCCCATTCAGTGAATTTTTGGACCTTGGCACCAGCTTCTGCCTTCAAAACTTCATCCCCATTGCATTCTTGAAGACGCTCATGCAACCTGAAAATACAACAAAACAAATCAGTCTCATCCATCCATCCATTTCTCCTATGTGACGATTATCTATCCAACTAATGAAATTTAAGAAGAATTACAACATTAAAACCTTTCTTTTTTCGTTTTTCATATTTTATATAGATATCACAACATTACTAGTGATCAAATAGAACTGCAACAGGAAAATACAGCAAACAATAAGATATGAGCTCCAAAGGCCTAAGGGCTCAAAGTGTGAAACACCGGCGAATGCAAATTTCACTTTTCTCCATCTATCCCATAAACAAACCATAAAAACCTCCCGAAAACCTCAGCTAAAGGTGCTGGCGTCCTGGTTTACCACCCCACTACAAAGGAGCTAGAAGTATATGCCAGGCCTTATTTCTCATCAAAGATAAAATCCAATCTGTATTTCCTAGGCTAGGTATTTGAATTCTCAAGTCCTTCTGAAACCAGAGAGTTCTAATTGAACAGAATCTGCTTCACCTAAAAGATTACCAAAACAAAAGTAAGGCATTGTTTGAAAATTGAATCATCTCACAAATCATTCAAGGAGCTGAATCAAATTGTATCATGAATCATATTGTGAATCTTAGGATTTTTTATTTTTCCCGTAAAAATTAATTGAAAAAGAGTAGTTATTCATAATCCATCCATTTTACCGATCAAATAATAACAATAATAATAATCCATCCAATTTTTATCCATAGCGGCATAAATACAATAACAAATCTATGATACAATCATATGAAAAAAAAACATCATTGACAGATATTAATATATCCTAAATAATATGTGTGGAGAGTTAATCATGTTTAAGATATCAACATTAGTACGAAAAAAAAAGGTTGCAATATTTTTTTGTTCTCTTTAAATCAAAAAATATAAAAAAAAAATTCATTTCATCAACCTTACACAGTTAAGATGTCTCCTAAAGTTAAAAAATAAATAAATAAAAAGGGAAGCCATTCATGAAGATTGTGGACAGTTAAACATGTTTAAGATATCAACATTAGTAGGAAAAAAAAAGGTTACAATAATTTTTTGTTCTCTTTAAATAAAAAAATATAAATAAAATTCATATCATCAACCTTGAAAAGTTAAGATGTCTCCTAAAGTTAAAAAAAAAAAAAAAAACATTTATGAAGATAAAATCGAAAATTATAGCACAAAACCTCATATGTACAGCCAAACACTTTCGTCACATGCTTGTTCCTTATTTTTCTCTAAAATCTCCCCAACATCAGAAAAATTCTTTAGCGGTTTTGTTAACCAATAAATAAGCTTTTAAAAATAGAAACATGAACCAAAAAAAGAAAGAGAAAAATGAATGAATGGATGAATCAATAAGAGAAAACGAGTAAAAGATTACTAATAATAAACTCTTGGTTCTGGCTATTCGCACCCAGCCGAATCGCTTGAATCATAAGATTCGATTAAATAAGTATTGAATAGTAAGATTCACACTTGAATCCTAATATTGATTAGTAAATAGAATTCATTGTATAGCTATGAAACTTTTTCCTTACAATTTGAACCGAATCGTAGGATTCGGTATATGAAATGTTGGATTCCGACAACAATGAAATCAAGTATTCAGAATTTTGAACCTATTAGATAACATATACTCCAAAATCTAATGTATGGAAAAGGCAAAACTCATTCCATAATGAAATAGGATGAAGATAAAGACTATTGTGACAACAAATCAGAATGTTAAGCCATGCCTTTGAGCCATAACAGTTACTGTATCTGCTAAACTCATAGTGCGACTCTGACAGGCAGAGACGCATGATGCAAGAAAAGACGTCCTCAGGGCAGCCCTTGTGAAGTCATAAGCACCATTCGAAATGATCTTCTTAATCAACCCAGTGATTCCATACAGTTCTTCTTGGGTGCTCAAGAACCAAATAGAATCCAAAGAGATGCACAACGCGTCGTTGAGCGTCTGTGGATCAGCCAACAGAATCAAACTCTCTGCAAGCTCCCAGTCATGAGAACTCACAGCACCCTGAAACATGCGGCCCAACTCAATCCTGTCCTGTCTACTGAGCTTCCTCTCCTGCCCATTCCTATCCTTCTTGCGGTGTTCGAGTTCTGTCACAGACATCCTTGATTTGAGCTTCTTAACACTACAACTACAATTGCTGGAGATTCTTGGGTCTTTGCTAAGAAGAGGAGCTTCTTTAGAAAAGACTGCATGACTCCCTTCGCCTTTTTCCGAAGTTAAAGCTTCCCCATCATCTTTCAAACTTCCAAATCCATTCACATCAGTTTCCATTTCAGAACATAAGAGATCTTCTGAAGGGTTCTCTTTTACTAAGTGTCGCCCATCATCAGCGAACATGATCTCATCTTCCATTCTCTAGAACCAAACAGCACTGACCTTTTGTATCAAAATCCAATCTTTCCCACTCAGTACAAAGGATCGAGTTCTATGAATGCCACAAGGATTCTTTTCATGTCAAATGAAGAATCGAATCTTTGAGAAAGTGAGATGCTTAAAATGCATTAAAAAAAATAACCCAAGTTTCAGATTCTCCTAATTTGGCCTAAGGACGACCCAACCATGCAAGAACGGTCACCGAAAACCAGATTAAAAGAAAACCCACCAACAGATGATCGAAATGAGCAAAACCCAACTCCAAAAATTGGAAAAAGTGGGATTTTTTTTACAGATTTTGATCTCCTTTACCCCTTCTACAAACGCTCAAATCTCTTCTTCACCCATGAAAGCAAAAACCGTCATAAAGCAGTAATCTTTCTCTCGAAATCTTCACAAAAGAACAGATTCCAACAGCCCAGATCTCCTTAGAAGAAAATTAGAAGGAAGCCCATCAGGGAGACAGATTCTCCTCTACAAACCCTAGAATCCCACCATCTGATCAAATCCACAGAAACCGCCCTGAGGGGAAAAAACAGAAATCCAAACAAATCATTAAAAACACAAAAAACCCAATTCAATTCCATCATCATAGATTACAAAAACACAAAAAAAAAAATTAAAAAGGTCTACATAAATTTCTTCAAAAAGAAAAAAAAGGCATCAATAGATATTAAATAAGAAACTAAGATGAAAGCAAGCAAATAAAAATGGAAAAAGAATAACCTGACTGAATCTAGAATGAGAGAAGGAGGGAGAGAGACAGAGCAGAAACCCCGTGGCCAGAAGTAGAACCCTGAAAATAAAAATGGTTTTTTTTCTCCGTCTCTCAAGAGAGAGAGTACCTAGGCCTGTAGGCTTGCAATAATGAGCCTTCTCTCATGAAAATGAGGGTTGCCATAACCAAACACAAACACCACAACAGGCTTTTTCTTTGTTGGCCCACACACCTTCTTTAGTCTGCCCCACCACAATGATTGCACAAAAGTGGAATTACAGTTCCCTCCTCCTGTGCAATTTTTGGTCTCTCCCACATACCTGATGGCTCCTGGTCCCTGGTCCCTGGTCCCCCTCTACATATACCCTCCTTTTTTCTCTCTCTTAAACTCCACCACAATCAGTCCCTTTGATTGGCCTGGCTCAAAATCAGGGAAAGCTATTTCACCTTCAAAAGGCCAAATCCCATTAGATCAGACAATTGTTTGGGCCTGTTTTCTCCACTGTTTTCTTTCAAAGTCCATACAAGTGCAGTTGCCATTAAATTTGGCTCTCTGGTTTTTCTTTTTCATATTTTTTTTTTTTTTGGGTTAAGAATTTGGCTGTCTTTAGAACATGTACATATGTATTTCAGATGTATGTAGAGGATAAATCAATGCACCCCATATTTAAATAGGGATTTGATGGGTGAGATCTGTTCTCAAGGAGACTCCGTGAGAACTTTTTGTAGGGCCCACTAGGGGTCCCATTTTGGGATGGAACCAGTGAGAATTGAATTATCTATATGGGACCACTCTGAATATTAAGTTTGGCTCCAATCCTATGCTCTTAACCCCTTCATCCATGGCTGAGTTCATTCGTATGGGTATATAGTCTATCCAACGGTCCAATTCATTCGCATTGGTGCCAAACCCAGGCCGTGTGACTAACAATGAGCCCCTGTCCATTGCAAGGTTTGGATTGGGTGATAGGTGGGCCCACCCATAGTTCTCATGATTTGAGCCAAGGAAACAGTTCTCACCTGATTATTTCTCATTTAAATATTCGACGATCAATTGATACACACGTATATTATTGAGACGTTTATGTTAGTAAATGCCTTTTAGATTACATTTGATGCCCACCATTTTATTTTTTATATATAGAAAGGCAGAATCGATAGTTTTCTAATGACATGCAAGTCCTTGGGATAAACGTCTAATTTTTTTATATGAATCTTATGAATAATATATGAGACAAAATTCTACCTATGAACTGGACCATGAAAAATGAAGTACAAAGTAGTGTTTTAAATACCCCACCAGAGGGGGTGTAGAGGTGGAGCGGACATTTCGGTCCAACCAGTAAAATAAATAAATTTATTTTAACAACAGGCTTTTACTGATTTGGACTGAATTTCGACTGGGTCTAAGTAAGAACCAACTCAGTTCAACTGGCTGATCGGGTTGGTCCCGTCCAATTTTAACTGGGCCACTTGAATACATGCTAATCATAGTTACAATCGAAATTGAAAGTTTTTGCATAGATAAGAGGTGGGTTGATTAATGTAATAGTAAGTTTATTGAGGGATACAATTCGAACTATCCAATTTGGAAATTGAATTTATAAGGCCATGTAGGTGGGATCACATTTGTAAACCCATTCACAGCCGAACACCCACATAATTTATGCTTACTAAGATTTCACTGTTCCCTACGAACTACCAATTTGATGGATGCCTATCTCAGTCAATGGGCTGCTAGAAAAAAAAAATTATCCTAATTCATCCACATTCTTTCTTATAATATGAGTAATATCATCATTGATGCAGTCTTATTCTGTCTATTTCGGGTTGATTGATCATCTTCTACTAAAATGCTCTAAGTTATAACCATCTTTCTGTTACCTCTTTGTATGTGGTGGTGAAAGGGTTTTTTTTTTTTTTGCGAAAATTTTGAGAATTTTTTTTGGAGGGACATTATGAATTCTCTAAATACCATTTCTCAATGGTATTTTCAAATGCTAAATACAATCCCAAAGCTGAAATTTTGAGAAATCCTAAAGCAAAAGTGACTTTCCATATTTGGATTTATGAGATTCCACTTTCCAAACTTCCAAATTCTCTACACACAACTCCTGCCAATTGAAAATTCACTGAAATTTCATTCCCAAATTCATCCAAGCGAACAGGTGCAAAGTGAGCAATCTCACACAAACACATCTTTTTAAACGTGATAGTTGTGACAAACACATCCTTTTAAACATGATAGTTGTGATCTCTCCCACATGCACCGCACATCCTCAAGGAGTAAAGTAAAGCTTTTTTATGATCCTGTAACTAGAACATCATCCTTTAATTGTAAAAGCAAATGCCTGTAATTATTTTCAATTAATATAATTGGAATATAAACTATAGATTTAAAGCTATACCTCTCCAATAAACGATATATTGAATGCACCCTAAATATAGTGATTTACTATGATTTTTCTTGTATTGGAATGACAACAAAAATGTCGTCTAGATAAATGATCTATGGCTGAAATCGGGCCTTCCTGGGGACCATGCTCAAGGAATGCACCGTCAAAAAGTAAAATGTGTAAAATGTCCATTGATTAGTTAAGCGAACCAGGCTCATCTTCTAATAGTGATGCTGATGATGATGATGATATATGACAACGGTGCAAACTATATATACAAGGGCAGAACGTGGGAGGTAGGAGGTTTTCGTTAAAGGGAGCTACTATTTTTTTTATTCTTATATAATTTGAATCCAACATAAAAATTGCAAAAGCGAACACCTTTTCCCGTGTCACGAGCTCTTACCTCTAAAGCCATCATGTTAGAAAAGAGGTATATGCGGCGAAGCTCACCATACAAAGATATCTCATCATTTTCATTTTTTAGGGGATCAGGCCATGCCACCCAACTGCAACCCCTATTGGTACTGCCCTTTATTATGTCACATAAGTGTCTCCACCTCCAATATATGACAGTGCTAACATTTGACAACCACTCAGTGAGCCCACTGCGGATTTGGATGGTATACATTGCAAAATATTGAACTATTCAAGTACCACCACTCGATCCTTTCTTTCTTTCTTTTTTCTTTGTTTTGTTAAAACACTCCATCCTAGGATTTGGTGGCCAAATGGGCACTAACAAAGGATATACAATTAATTAAAGGAGAGGGGGATATAATATAGATATGTAGATGGGATATTTGACTTTTCTATGATTTAATTTACTAGGGTTGATGGCTACGACTAATTATCTGGTTAGAAAATATTATTTGATGAATTTTTAAATATTCGTCTTTGTTTCTTCATTTTTAACCATTTTATATCTCTGGAAAAAAAATTGACTTTGCATACACCATTCATTTGACAGCCACCAACTAGAAGCCAGTATCCAAATGTTGTAACATTTTTTTATTTTTAATTTATTCTACATAACTTCTCTTCATGTCCTCATTTGCCAAATCTTCTTTCACCGAGATATATATGATTATGGTGAATCTAATAAAATAAAATGGTGGACTAATGACACAGGCACCCAGCATGTGATGTGTTTCCACTGGTTCCAACAAAATGTGACATCTCTTTTCTTTCTACTCCTTTATTCAACAAGCCTCAGATGCTATAGAGTCTACCACTATCATGTCTTTTATAATGATTAAACTTTTTTATAAACCTTTGTTCATGTTTACTTACAGTCATGTAAATGTGTTTAGAATTTGATGCATTAAGAACAAGTAGTTCACTTACCAACAAAAAAAGAAAAAAGAACAAGTAGCTCATGAGAATGTTCGCCCATACATTTTTGTGTGCATAATGGAAAATAATTTTCCTTTATATTTAACTTTCCATTTTTTTTTTAAATATTGGAGATGTTTTACTCATATTTTGCACTCTCTTTTTCATGCCTTGTGGTATTTGTTATTAGAATCTAATAATTTGATATGATAAAATAAAAGATTTTCCATGTTTTATATGGCCGTTTTAGATTACCATGCTGTCCTCCCAAAATAGGTCATGGGATGACATGAATGGCATCAAAGGGACAACAAAGGCCATGGGTTTTCTCCTCTAAATGGTGGGCAGTTACCTGCAGGCATTTTCATTCACAATAATGCAGAGGAGGGAGTAGGTAGATGGGGAATTGGATGTATGGTCACACAATTGTAAGGTAGGGCCAAGGTGAATGAGTGGTTGCATTGGTACCAATTTGCTTTTCCAAACATACCAATGTAGACAATAAAGTAGGAAAAAAGGGTGATAATTTATGTTAGCATAAAAAATTTTGAATTTTGAATTTCGCGGTGATCTAGTCTTAACATCACCAGCTTCACCTTCTACTCCTCCTAAGCAAGGTTGGAAAGTTTGGGACCTCATACTTAATTAGGGGGAGTCAATTAACCGGTAACGCACGATAGTCATTTTTCCGTTTTAAACTACTTTAAAATATATAAAATGGATTAAACCTTTATAAAGTCATAATTTTATATATTCATTTACATGTATTGATTATAATTAATCATATATTAGTAAATTTATATATTAAAAAAAACATAGATATAAGAAGAAAACAACAAGTTCAAAATAAGGTAACTCCACCTAACCAAGAGTCAACACTACAAATTTTTCCAACCTTGCTCAAAAGGACATGAGGACACATGGGGGCCCTCTAGCGAATTGGGGTGAAGATGCTTCTCCTCGCTCGTGTGTCTCTCCGTACTTGACATGGTGTGGCTCTTTTGATGTTGCCAAAATACTACGGCACCATGAGTCCACTTGCCCAATACTGCAGCACTGTGGCTCCACTACCTCTACAACCATAGTATTATTCTGGGTCCACTTGGCCACCAAACACTTGAAACTCTCAAAACAAAGGATTTTGCAGCAATGGGCAAAGAAATGTATGATAATGCCTTGTTACGATATCGTGAAGCCCCCTATCATGTATATCTTTTTTCTTTCTTTCTACCTCACCCCCCCTAACAGTAACGTCAGGATCTATTATTTCACGAAAATTACACAAACATGACCTAATATTCTTTATTATTTTTCCAGCGCACATGTAATTTAGAACGAGGACCATCACATCAGTTGAATGACTAGACTACATTAAAACTTTTTTTAAATGTAAGTACCCACACACACACCCTGGTCTTTACCATCAAGTTTACAATTAGGGATTGATCGTCGTTGTTTTTTTTTTAAGAAATGTGCTTCACCAACTTTGCATTACCTATCCATTACAACTAATTATATGTATTAATCTGTTAATCTAAATTTTTTTTCCAAATGGTTGGAGGTATATCAAAGAACTTGGATATGAAAAGTAACTCTTTTGATGTAGCCATTACTCAGATGGTTGTGGATGTAAACCACAACGCCACAAAAGCCCATGGAGGGGTGACTTTGCACGACTGCAATAATGAACTCAGGATTTTCATTTGAGTAGGGCGGAGGATGGACATAATGTTAATTTTGTCTTTCCCATGTTCGTGTTTCAGGTTTTTGTCGTTTTATACTTTTATTCTCAACTCTCTCTTCTCTCTTGAGACGATCCTTAATTTTATTTCATTCCATGGTTCCACCCCTCATGCAAACAAACATGCGCTAAAAGAATTAAAAACAATCTTCATATGCAAGAGCATTTTTAAGTAAAAGCACAATCGGACAATAGAACACCACCATATTTTTAGAATCTTCAATAGAAAAATCCTTTAAATTCTCTTTCTAGGCAATATATTCACTGAAAATAAGCCTTTTGTGTATCAAGCTTACAACTCTATTAAAATACAAAAACGGAATTTTAAAAAAATAAGAATATAGTTGAGCTCCTTTATATAATATATAATTTGGAGAACTAATGGCTTTGAGTTGGAAACTTTAAATGGATATTTTTTAGTAGATGAGTAGGATCTTTATTTAGTAGGTTTCACTTAGAACTATGAAATGGGTCAATATAGTGGGTTCCTTATTGCAAGAGGTGTAGAGGTTGAATTTTTTAGCAACACTTATTCTCATCAAGATATTTCCATCTCCACTGTTCTCCCTTGCTGTCTTATCCAAAATACCATTTGCTAAGTATAGATTTAGGGTGAGCACACAAGCGGGACAAATTCCTTGTTGAGATTTTGGAAAGATTGGTGTTTATTTCTCTTTTGCATTTGAAAAAGGAGGAGTTCGTTGGGCTATAAATTCGAAATTTGAAAAATTCCTTCTTAGCTTTTTTCTAGATTTAACATGGGGTGTCCGTCCCACGAACCTAATACCTAGGTCTGCCGCTGCATGATTGTAGGTGAATTTGAGATTCCCATGTGAACAAAATTGCAAATCTTCTAATTGATGCTTTCTTCAAATTCTCCAAAACTCTTGATGCTGGCTCACACCAAGTAGCATTTGAACTTTTAAGAACACTTGATAGGTTAAAAAGGAAAATTTGCAACATTAAGCTTCAAGGGACAAGTCTCGGATGCTATTTTTAAATTCTACTCTAACAAAATTCTAGTTAAAATGGATGTGCTCCAACGGGGGCTTCATTGCATAAAATATAGAAGTTCAAGGGCTAGGTCGAATTTGGAAATCCATTCTTTCTTAAAAGAAGTACCTGAAAACTAATTTTTATGCGAAAAATACATTCGTACCAAATAAAGAGAAAAAACAAGTACAGAATTCAGAATCCAAAATTCAGTATTTTTATATGAATTTGATGCTGCATAAACATGCCCTTTTAGAAAGGATAGCTGAGATTTTGCAATCTCAGCCTAAAGAGTAAAACGAGCCCAAAGTATAAATCATCAATATCCCAACATGAAACAGCCCTCATTCACCCACATTACCATGGTTGCAGCCCACCATGTTGGCCCACATATGTGGGGCCCATCAGCTGTACATTCCTCACAGTGTTTGGTATAGACAGGTCTTCCTGGGTCTGATGTCTTTAGTCCATTCTCTCCACATCTGCTGCCCCTCTGTTTTCACACTTTTTCTTTGTGCGTCTTCCACACTCTCGCATCAAAAGTCTGTGTCCCTTACCTTCCGTGCTCAATCAGCACAGAATCTTCTGTTCCATCTTCCTCTACAAAGAAAAGCCTTCTGCTTTCTTTTCAATCTCTCCTTCAATCTCGCCATGGATGAAGAGTACGACGTGATAGTGCTCGGGACAGGTCTCAAGGAATGCATCCTCAGCGGGCTTCTCTCAGTTGACGGTCTAAAGGTCCTTCCTTTTCCTCAATTTCCTTTCAATCGTAGCGAATTTCTCCTGTTTTCAGCTTCAAATCTATCAGTTTGTATTGATTATGGATTTTCTGGTGTAAAACTCGAAATGGGTGTGTGAGTTTTTGTGATATTTCATGATCTTTGTGATCTGATTAAAGCACTGGCCTTGCTCACGTTGATGTGGATTGATTATTTGTGTCAAACTCGAAATGGGTGTTCGTGTTTTTTTAATGACGTTTCATGATCTCGGTGATCTGATTAAAAGAATGGACTTTTTCATCATGTTGTGGGTTGTTTTGTTGTTAAACTCGAAATCGGTATTTGAGCTTGTTTTATGATATTTCATGGTTTCTGTGATCTGATCATTTGAAGTATTGATTTTTACATGTTGTGTAGATGGTTAGACTCGCATTAAATGGAGCCATGAATGTTACATTATGAAGCAGTTTATGTATATATAAAGGAATAGAGTGGTTTTTTTTTGTTTTTTTTATTGGAGATGTGGCTTAATCTTGACAGTGTCAGGAACAGCGTTTATTATTTCCCCACGTTTTTGTTCTTTTTGTTTTGTTTTTGTATTGGTATGCAGTTCGTTTCCTTCATGCTTGTAATGGTCTAGTTATGGCTTATATAATTTCCTGTTTGTTGTGCTACTGATTTCCATTTACTCGGTTTTTCATCGTATTAGTTTTGATTCATAGTAAGTTCAATCATGAGGTTACTTTTGATCTTTAGTCAGTTAAATCATGAGGTTTCTATTCGAGTGTGGCTTTTAGTTGTGATCTGTGAATGGTCCCAATCCCAACAATCACCTAATGTGGTTGTCCAGTTCATTTGTTTCATGCTTCCTTAGAATCTTGCATTTCCAAGTTTTTGTTGAAATGGTGGTAGGCACACTAGGCAGTTTGATTTAGGACAAAGAAAAATCTGTTAAGGGTCCAACATCTGTTTAGGTCAAATTTAAGGTCTCCCTTTATGATCACTCTGGGGAATTCTAATTCTAGTTGATGATACTTGACCTGCAATTGATTGTGAGCCTTGTAATCAAGCTTACTATGTTTTTTCCTCCTTCTTGCAGCCAGATTTCAATATGTGGATGTTTCCTAGCATTCTCTAAGTGATTGGCATCTTAAAAAATCCCCTTACTACTAATATCGCTATGGTTTGAAAATTTGAATGAGATTTTGCCACTGGGGTGTTGAGAATCAAGATCGCCTTTTTGCAAAGGGATTATTTTCCTCTCCTTTGATCACTTCTTTCCTTTGAATGAAAATGATTGAACATAAATTAATGAAAAGACTTAAATCGGTCCATTGGAGGCCCATGTAATGCAGCATGGCAGAGTATAACTCTTATTCCTGCACTTTGAATAACAATTGTTTTTGTGTCTCTATTTTTCTTTTTTTAGGTCCTGCACATGGACTGGAATGAGTATTATGGAGGAGAATCAACATGACTCAACCTTATTCAGGTGATAGTTGTTCTGGAAGCCTACAAATCTCATGTGCATAATATAGAGAGGGTTGAGGGATATATTTACAATTTTCCTTGCCTTTTAATTTTCAAGCCTTTTTTGACTTGCAGCTTTGGAAAAGGTTTCGAGGAAATGACAAGCCTCCGTCACATTTAGGTCCTAGCAGAGACTACAATGTTGACATGGTCCCAAAGGTTAAGCTTTTTGTTTTTTATTTATTTTCAGTTTGTCAAACTACATGAATATCTGATTAGAGTGACACCTTCCTTACACATGGCTCAACTGCCTAGGAACCATATTTTTATTGATTTTAGGGGTGTATCCGTTATTTTTCCCCATTTCTTTGTTTACATCTTGTTCCCCGAGAGAGCAGCTCATTCCTTGTTTATGTTGTATTTTTTTCTCTTTTGATTACATATAAAATATGTTTTTCCCCTGCTTCAGCTAAATAAATGCTCAGTGTATGTTACAATAAATACAATATCACCACCACCACCACTATATAAATAACTTACTGTTAATTCCCATCATTCCTTTGTATTACAAAAGAGGGGATAATGCTCAAATGGTTGTTTGATAAATATTATCCATGACACTGACTGAGGGGATAATGCTCAAATGGCTACAGATTTGTGTTCATGGTTCAGTGCATCATGTTATCAATTGATAAATTGTAACTGTATTTTTCTTCTATGTTTATGTTGCAAAGAACAGGAAAATATGGGATAAGGAAAGGCATATTGCATAGTATGAATAACTTGCGTTGCACCTTTTAGTTTCAAACAAAGAATTCAATATGCTGATTTCATTTTCCACAGAGTGAAGCACCGTTGATTTCATCCACTCCTGTTTCCTACCATTTTATTTTTAAGTTACCACATAGTTAAAAGCAGGATGGTTGAAATGAAGACTCACTTTTGGAGTGCTTCGTGGCAGACTAATGCCAACAAGATTGAAGGAAAAATCTTACAAGACAGCGATTATAACAGCTATGACCTATGGAGCAGAATGTTGGTCAATTAAGAAGCAAAACATATGCACAAAATGAATGTAGTCGAGATGAGAATGTTGAGGTGGATGTGCGGTAAAACTAGAAGGGATAAAATTAGCAGGAGCTCTTTCGAGAGAATTTAGAGTTAGCATTAATAGGGGATAAAATTGGAGAAACTCGCTTGGGATAGTTCGGGCATGTCCAACGCAGGTTGGCAATGGCGCCAGTAAGGACAAGTCCGGTTATGCAGGTTGATGACCCACCAAGGGGAAGGGGCGGGCCGAAGAGCACGTGGATGAAGGTGGTAAAAATAGATATGAAGAAGTACAACTTATCTAAGGATTTGGCTCAGGATAGATCGAAATGGAGAAATTGAATTCATGTAGCCAACCCCAACATAGTTGGGACAAGGCTTTGATGATGATGATGACGACAATGTTACAAGAGAGTTACTATATGACAAAAAAGAAGAAAGAAGCATAATGCAATTATCAAGACTTCAATTATTTATTGTTTTAAATTCCTATGCATAAATGTGACCCTACTTTCTAGTTGTATGCATGTGGCATCATTCAGCTAAAATATGCAAAAAGATGTTTATGCAAGAAAAAAAGGGAAGAATCCGTCTATTGTCCGTGTCAATGAAATCACACAAAGAGACTGAAGCCAAAGTCATTCAACTTTACTAATCATTTTATGTTTGAATGAAATTAGAAGTTTTGAGACGAATAGTTAATATTGTTTATAAAGAAGTTGCTGCAATTCTTTCAGGGCAGAGAACTAAACTAATAGGCATGTTGCCTTTCACAAAAAAATTGTTAAACTCCCGCTTTTATTCTTAGAGTTTCCTAAATGCCCGTGGTTTCAAAACATTTTCATACCGGCGGAAGTTAAAACCACGGTTGCTAAGCATTCTAGAATCTAGATGATAAGACTACGTTATGCTGAGTTGTCATCTGTTTTAGTAAGTCAATGCTTACATGCATATCCATTCTTTATACTGAAGTCTGTCTGAATAATGTTTATTGACCAGTTCATCATGGCAAATGGTAATCTCGTTCGGGTTCTTATTCATACCGATGTTACTAAATACCTGTCTTTTAAGGCTGTGGATGGAAGCTATGTCTTTAATAAAGGAAAGGTAAGCCCAAATCTATTGTTGAGCCTTTATATCCTAACGATTTGTGTGCATTGTTTGTATTTTAGTAGTTCTTGAGACTAAACTTACTATTAAAGCAAACATTTCTATAGGTGCACAAGGTCCCGGCAACGGACATGGAGGCTCTCAAATCTCCATTGATGGGCTTATTTGAAAAGCGCCGTGCTCGCAAATTCATCATATATGTCCAAGATTACTTAGAAAATGACCCCAAGACACATGAAGGGCTGGATCTTACAAGAGTAACAACAAGAGAACTCATTGCGTATGTCTGCAAAGTTTCTTTTCGTTCAAGTATTTAATTTTACTAAAATGCTTTATGTTGTCAATGGACATATGCTTACCTAGTTACTTGTGTTCTAAGAATTGATGGGCTCACATCCGCACCTGTCAAAGGGTTTTGTTTCACAAGTTTAGGCAGACAAGTTGTTTGATAAAGAAGCCATTGTTGTCATCATCCTCACCAAAGCCTTATCCATCTATTTGAGGTCGGTTTTGTGAGTTATTCTTTGCCATTTATTCCTTTTTTAGGGAGGTTCTTTCTCACCCTACAACCTAACACGTTGCTTTTGTAATCCTCTTTCCCCTAGTATCTTGTACCTGCAACACTCCATTCTTCTTGAACGGGCCTTCAGAAAATTTGCCTGAACAATCTAACAACATTCCTTCAATTTTTCTTGTATTGAAATGGCTTGTGAATTTCCTCTCATGTTATTTTTATTATTGTTGTTTTTCTTCTTTCTCTTGTCATGCTACTCTAGACATGCATTTCAACCCTAAACCCTGTAGCCCTAAGTGGTTTTCAGTTTTGACCTAGTCCTTCTTACTCTCAAAATTACTCACCTTGTACTCTACTTCTATATCAATGCTACTCCAGACATGCATTTTAACCCTAAACCCTGTAGCACTAAGTGGATTTCAGGATCCTTCTCACTGTCAAAATTACTTAACTTGTTCTCGATATATTGTACCCTGTGGCACTAAGTGGTTTTCAGTTTTGACCTAATCCTTCTTTATCTCAAAATCAGCTTATATATTGGTTTTTTTTATACTAGTTTAGAGCCATTTGACTCAATTGCCTTTCTCCTAAGTTATCATTTGTTTTCTTTTTTCCTCTTACTAATTTGCTCCACATCACCTTCCAACAAAATACAGAGTGCTATCTGGATCTTTGACATTGGTTGTTCATTACCAATGCATTTGTATAAAAGGGAAAAATGGGCCCTTGGTGCAATCCAATTCCAAGTGGGAACTCTGTTGCCGTGCCACAAACAATTCCTGTAATTGTTACTGACCCTTCACGCATGTCTTTATAATCTCAATATAACCAATATATTGTATATATACATTTTTTTCATAACCAAATTAGCAATCGTTGTGGCATTGCCGTAGGCCTTCATAATTGACAAGAACCATATGTAATTTTTCCAGGGCCCATTTTTGAATTTTTCCTCTGTACTTTTGCATTAGCTGTCTTGATAGAATTTGCTTTTGCTGTGGATCTTCCTGGCTAGTGGTATTAACCAAGACTGATTTGGCTACTCTTTAACAAAAACCATTAATGCACATACATACGTATATAACATTCTTGTCCCAAACATTGCTCCATCTATCTCCCAAAGAAGTCCTTCATTTTCTTTCTTGCCGTCATGGTCTTCCTCCAACTTTCAGGCATTCTTAGACTCAAAGTTGTGTTGTATAGTTTGGCTGACCAGCCCGTTGCAATACTTCATCAGTAAAGATTGAGTATAGTAAGAAGTCACGCACACACGCACGCACACACTCTAGGGTTCTACCAATTAGGCATTGCACAAATTTTTTTTTCTGACATTTGGTATGCTGATCTTCGCAACGTATATTTTGGGACTTGAGACATGGAGAATATGTTATTAAATCTACCATAGTAGTAGTACTATGATTTTTTTCTTTTCATGATTAAGAATCGTTAGTTTATTTCTCTAGATTGAAAATAAATACACATTGGCATATTTTATTAGTTTATGAGTCTTTACCCTGGCTTGTAACTATGTTTTGAAGAATCATGCAGGCCCATTTTTCTGTCTCGCATTTTCAGGTTTTGAGCGTTTACATTTTTGTTCGGTAATCAAGTATTATAAATTATAGAAACCTGACACAATCTGTTCCTTTTTGGCCAGGAAATTTGGCCTTGATGACAACACAGTGGACTTTATTGGTCATGCATTTGCACTTCATCGAGACGACCGTTATCTGCATGAGCCTGCATTAGATACTGTGAAGAGAATGAAGGTATAGATCACAGATTATGGGAATGCTAAGTACACTGTACAATATTTTAGATGAAGTTCCTTCGCCCTTTCAGTGGTTATTATCAACCATCCGATACAAGATAGGACCGTTCACAATTCACATGAAAGTAGTGATTATCATCGGGATGGTGCAAGTTTCATTTCAGTTCTGCTCATACGTAACTGCTTTACTTTTACTTGCTACCTAGTCCTTAACTGTTTATCCAATGTGCATCCTGATCCTTAAATGGGCAGAAAAGTGTATTGTAGTTTTTGAAATTGTCATGTCTTTCTAAAAAACCAAGATGTTCTGTTGATCATTGGAATGCTTTTGTCGCCCTCATTAAATGAATAATTGCTGATTTGGTGAGGGTTTGTTTCCTGTAGCTTTATTCAGAATCTTTTGCACGCTTCCAAGGAGGATCACCATACATTTACCCGTTGTATGGTTTAGGAGAGCTCCCACAGGTCTGTTTCAATGTTATCCCTAGTTTAAAGTCTGAAATAAGTAAAAGCTGATCCACTTGCTTGTTGATGTTTCATTTGAATTAATACCAGGCTTTTGCTCGCCTCAGTGCTGTTTATGGAGGAACATACATGTTGAGCAAACCTGGATGCAAGGTAGTTTTCATGCGTCCAGTGAAAATTAGGTAGAATGTTATTTCTAGGGACCTTTTTGGCTTATTTGGAAGGGGAGCTAATAGAGGTTGCTCGAATGCCAGGTAGAGTTCAATGAAGAAGGAAAAGCTTGTGGTGTGACTTCAGAAGGGGAGACTGCTAGATGTAAGAAAGTTGTCTGTGACCCCTCCTACTTGCCCAACAAGGTAAAAGCTTCCTAATTGTGACAACTGTGGGATCTAGTGATAAATTGGATGGAGAACTGCATTTAGTGATTCTGTAGTTTGTAAAGCAATGTTACAGCTTGTAATGGCTTTAATCTAACTCGATTTTCATGTTCATCTTGCTCTTGACAGTTGAATCTGCCGATTTTGTGACATATCAGTGCTTATACTGTTTACTAGTGAACTTATCGGAGCCAAGTTTCTAGAATGGAGTTTTGAGTCCATGAGTGTTCACACACTCGTTATGAATGAATGAAACCCTCCATCTACAAACACATTATGAATGAAATGCGATCTTCATCTGATTATCAAGAGATGTATAAGTGCAAAAAATGTAATACTCTTGCACTTGACAAAAAGCTTTTAATGATTGGAACAGGTTAGGAAGGTTGGAAGAGTTGCTAGGGCGATTTGTATCATGAGCCATCCCATCCCAAACACCAATGATTCTCACTCGGTGCAGGTTATTCTGCCTCAGAAGCAATTGGGCCGTAAATCAGACATGTAAGTTTTCAGTGACAAGAGGGGCTTAAATGTAAACCCATGTTTCATTAGTGGGTGATATGCATATATGCGTGCTAACTTTCTCTTTCATTGATATTCATGAAAGATTGTATTATTTCTTAGCAACAATGGTGGATGTAGTGCTCATAATGGTCTACAATGTCTTTACTTTTCTGGTTGAACAGGTACCTTTTCTGTTGTTCATACTCTCATAATGTTGCTCCTAAAGGCAAATTCATTGCTTTCGTCTCAACTGAAGCTGAGACGAATCACCCTGAGATGGAACTAAAGCCAGGAATCGATCTTCTGGGGCCAGTAGATGAGATATTTTTTGATACTTATGACCGATTGGAACCTGTGAATGAACACTCTTTGGACAACTGCTTTATCTCAACAGTAACTCTCTCTCTCTCTCTCTCTCTCATCTTTGTTTTTTCCAATGAGCATTGACAAGTCCGCAATTTCCAGAGTTATGATGCCACGACACACTTTGAATCAACTGTTTCGGATGTACTCGACATGTATACCAAGATTACTGGGAAGGTATAGTTGCCCAATTTCTCTATCTTGATCAAAAGTATGACTTGAGCAAACTTGGTTTGATTTAGCCCAACAGTGTTATCTTGCACCTAGCTTTCTTTTCATTACAAAAACAAATTTGATATACACTACATTGTTTTCAGCACTTGGTGTTTAATCACTTACATGCCTTTGTGTGATACTGAAAAAGATCCGTCTATGAACAGGCTCTTGACCTCAGTGTGGATCTAAGTGGTGCCAGTGCTGCTGACGACGTTTGAGCTTGGTTTTTCTGTAGCCTTTCACGATCATGTTTTGAAATGGGGCCACCACTCAATTTGAGAGTCCTTTCCCTTGCATGGACAACCCCAAAATTGTTTCATGCTTGTTCATCTAGTTGCATTACTGAATAATTGGCTACAGGAGCCTGATGACTGAAGGGCCCAAATTGAAATACCAAAATCATCCAAGGCTGCTCGCTCACCTGGTAAGGGACATCAAAGTCTTCAAGGGGGAGGAGGGGCGTCTAGGTTTGAGCCCTGCTTGGAACCAACAGCTATTGTCTCTAGTGGCATCTTAAGAAAAATGTAGGATAGCCAAAGAAAACAAAAACAAAAATCTAGTGATATTGCACGTGTTTTAGTGTTTGAAATTATAATATCAAGTTTGGTTTGCGCGGGTGGTTGAAACTTTCTTGTTCATAACTTCCAAGGAGCTAACGTTTTGTAATAAATTTTTACATTTCTGGCTTTCAATTTCTGCCTTCTTTCGTTTTTCTACATGAATTTTTACGAGTCTTGCAAAATATGATGTTTCATGTTTAATAGTTGCTCTGATATCAGCATCAATTTCTCATTCTTTGTACTCCGCAATTGATTTTTAGAATCTCATTCTTGTGATATTACAAGAAATCTGATATTAAGATGGAGGAAATAGTGGCTCAGAGTCATTGTGCCCCATCAGATGACCGAAACAAGCATGTGTTTATCTTCTGGAGCCTGCTAATCCAAGGCTGGGTCTTAATAATTGCTCTGTTAAAAATTGACTCATTGTAAATATCTCATTACTGATCTTAACTTTTGACTTAGCTCACATGGATTGGAGAGGCTCTACCTAATCAAAGTTAGTCCTCAACAGGCTGATAATCCATTCGTTTTGCATGTAATGATCTGAGTGATCTTAATCATCCAATCAAAATGGATGTTCTCGTATGAGTAGACTGCATGTGACCTGAGCGTACCCCCTTCACACTGCCCCTTCAATTTTTTCCACCCTCACCAAATATTTTTACAATGGGCCCAATTACACATTATTGGATTGAATCTAAAAGAAGAAAAAAACTGTATAATTAAAAGATCGTTAAACTTAAATGCTGTTATATCAAGGGTTTGAAATAATTTGATGGGACTGACTTCTTCTATGATCCTTATCTGGGACGAGTACTTTCCATTATCAACAGGCTTTCATTGTTGATCCCCACGTTTGAAAAGTCGAAGCTGCTTGCAAACTCTATCCTTGGCAGTTGGCACTTGAAGCTGATTGGAAAGAAATAAAAAATTGTATTGAAGTTCATCGCCTGTTAGTCATAATCAATCTAATCTGTGAACACTATGCGGTTTATTTTAATTTCATCCGATGCTGGCACTATGTTGTGAGTGGTTTAGGTTCTTAAGTAGGCCCTGCTCATGATTTTAGTGCACTGCACTTTATCATTGTAATTCTGCCCTTATATTAATATTATTATTAGTACTATTATCAACCATTAATTATCATTATCATCATCATTATCTTTTGTTGTTGTTATCATGATAATGAAAATGCTCCAAACAGTGTAGCCGCACTATATCATGATATTTTGGTTCAACATGTAATCCACATTTGCTGAACCCCTCTTCCCAATCATAATCTATGTTAAGGTTGAATTTAAGTTAAATTGCAATTGCTTGAACTCCCAAGCACCACATGCTAGTGAGATTTGTAGATAAGCCATCCACCAAAAATGTGATCATTGGACTTCGCTAGCTGTTTGATCTCAGGCGATGGTCGTGAGCCGGTCACTGTTTATTTACAGTCTGGATCTTTATTAACACCATCAGTTTCCTATGTTTGATAAGATGACATCGGACAAGTCTATTTTTTGCGTCTATTAATGTTTAAACTAATCAAAATGGATGTTTGAGTTCTTTCAGACTGTTTGGAAAAGCCTCTGTTGATGTCTTTCTTTGAAGCTTTGGAAGACAAAATTATTGATCTAGGTTCCCAGGCAAAAATAGATTATTTTCAGATAGCTTGACATATTTTCCCAATGGAAACCCTGTTTTGGCCTACCTATATTTTCATGGGAAATGTAATGCCACTTTATTCATATGTATATGATTTTCATGTTATGCAGCAGTTACACTTCCATGGAATGGAAATACAAGTAGCTAGACAAAAGTACTGAGGGTCAGGAAACCTCCATCTCATTCTTAGGTTTAGCTCATTACACAACAAAGAAATTTCCTCGGAATAGTGTTATAGCAGCAAAAAGTCCGAATAGTAAAATGTTCCTTCCACTCGCTTGATTTGGATAGGCCTCGGTCATCACCTTTGTGGCTAACTTAGGGTTGCATATGGACTACCTTGGGCCCAACCAAACAAAGCTTGTCCAAATTCAATCCCGTCCCTGAGACTAATATTTTGAGCCCAGCACCGAGCAGCAGGCCTGGGTCCAGCCATTTCGAAATAGATAAAGCTGGCTTGTATTAGACATCACATACACGCCAAGCTGAATAGAAGCTTAGTAAAAGATGAATTAGCATGTGAATAACATGGATGATCAATTGCCTTCTAAAGGGGCTGCAAAACTGACTGCACAATTGCAGTTGGGTGATAGATGCCTAGTTATGATTTAATATGGCCTAATTATCAGTAGTATATTGACTGTCTCCATTGCCTCAAGGGCTTACAATCAAATAGTTCAAGCTCTCTTTCTTCAGCTGTTCATCAGATGGCTATGATAATTCAATGAAGACATTATTTGGGGGATCGTACAATCCATGTGGCCTCCTACCCATCCAACCTTCCACAATGCATGCAGGTTAGCAGGTGAATACGGCTGCAAGCAGGTCTAAAAAAAACCACCAGTAAACTCCAAGTTCCAACACAGCCAGGGGGAAAAGGTCTTCAAAAGCCTTCTTTGAAAAGCACTTTAGTTCAAAATCAGCCAATCGGCACTTAGTTGAAAGCCACTTAAGCTAGCAAACTTCAAAAGCACTCTTGATGTCACAGAATAAGCAAGCCCTCTAATTTAAAGATGAAATTGTTGTATAAATGTTCCTTCATTTGAACCAGTCTATACAAGTTAAATACAATGTTGCTACTTCCTTTTTTTTCTCTCTTTTCTTGCTGCCGGCACAAGGTAAAAAATCTCTCAATAGCTAAATTCATCAACTTATCATGCAAAATTGGCACGTGCGCAGACACAAAAAAAGAAAAAAAAGAAGAAAAAAAAAAAAACACCGCACTTTGAGAATGCACAGGCAACGAAGCATGTCATTAAATTGAACAAGTAGTCACATATCAGGGTTCGCCTCCTCGGGTACTACTGTCAAAGTGACCATCTTATTGTTAGCTCGTTTTACTAGAACTGTCATGGGTATCCCTGCCTTGTCCCCCATCACTTCAATGATCTGCTAAAACAAATAAATGTGTGTGAGAAACCCCTGATTCCATAACAAGAACATAAATGCCTGTGCATGATGGCATTCTATTAGCATGTTGTGAAGCAAGGAAGTAAAAAGGTTTGATCCACCAATCAAAAAACACACACACCCCACACACACACACAACACAAAAAGGGTTTGATCACACACATATAAGAAGCATATGCATCTATGAGAAAAATTATGGCGCCAGAAGTAGGGTATATAAAATATGCTTGAAATCCCAATTGGGTAGCCAACATACTCATGTTTGAGTGGTGTTGGCGCTTGGCACTTTGTTTCACACACATGCTAGGGATCGATCCCTGGTCCTTCATGTTGAAAATATTACTGCTAACCAATCGCCCAACATAGGAAAAAAAAATCCCAATAGGGTAGTCTATGTGAGCATATGGCACAATTCAATCTGTTTAAGAATAAACAAGTTTGTGGCTCTGCATGTCAATAAGAGGAAAGGCGTGAAATCTACCTCCTTGATGCTTCCAACAGGCCTCCCATCAAATTCAATGACGACATCACCTGGCCGGAACCCCGCACGGCCAGCTGGTGATCCTGGAGTCACCTGGTAAACAAAAATGTTGCAACCACGGTCAATGTGCAGAAAAGCTAAGTATGCATGCATGCGTGTGTATGCAGAAGCATCAATAATGCATGCATTGACAAATGCGGGCAAATGCATACTGATCAATTGGACTCTAAAATACAAGGAAAATCAACAACGAAGTAAAGGATCTGCCAAGTGATAAATGGCATCTACAGAAGTACATGGGATATGCTAGGTCTGTGGAAGAAAAAGCTTACCATTGGTACAAGGACCCCTTTGCTTACATTGGGAAATGATGGATCTCTTTCTTTAAGTTGAGAGATAATTAGTTCATTGAGATCGAGCATTTTCAATCCAAGCCAAGGCCGAACAACTCTCCTGCATAGCAGTAGAATCTAAATCAACCGATGCAATAAAATCTCAAAAGGCAACTGCAGATATGCATGTACCAAATGTGTTCCTCGCTCTGTAATAAAGTTGGCCCTAGGTAGGAAAACCGGGCAAGTTGACTCTTGATTCTCCCGAGGCAACTTGTTTTGAAGGAGGACTGAGTCAAATATAGGGTAGACTCGAACAGGTCACCTCATTTTGATAAGTTGCTTGCATTCCGACCATTTGATAGGAATATTTGATTTTAGATAATTGATATTTATTTTTAAGTAATTATACTCAAGGTTAAAGTCAGCAATTTAAAATCAATGGTTGGAATGTAATCTAAACCTTATATTTTACCTTTTACATTTGACATCTGGACTAAAAAATAGTGTAATATGAAAAAAAAAATCTTGGATTTTTCCTTATTATAATTTTTTTTTTTTTTTTTTGCATATTGTAGCTTTATTAATTTGAAATTATTATCATGAATGCATGTAAGTATGGACGTTTAGACTTTATAAGTATTTGAACCATTTTTAAATATTTCCAAATTTTTTTTAAAAAAATGAGTCTCGAGTCACCACATTGACTCTATCTGAGTCAAATTTTTTGCATTGGACGAGTAGAGTCCAAGTCACGAGTTTTCCAACCTTGAGCTTGACAATAGAATGCGAGATTTGTGATTAACCATCTAGGCTGACAAGCCAGTCTTAGAAAACCACATCAGAACATAACCAAAATCAAATAAAAAACAATTCTGAAGCTCACCTGTGCATCTTAATTAGAAACTAAACGCTAGGAGAGATCTCATCAAGGTACTGATGCTTGTCCACTAGTGAAAAGCAAGAACAAGCTCCTATAGTAGTAGAGGGGATCGATGCCGGATTGTGAAGACAATCACAAAGAGGAAATGTAGGAAGGAGGATACTAAAAAGCACACAAGTTTAAAGAAGTCATGATCATTTTACAATGGAAGAACTTCTACAGAATGATAGGTAAAAAAATGGTAAACTCGTAACATAATTAAAAGTAGCAACGGTTTCTTTTTCCTCTTATTCAGCAATTCCCATTTGAACTTACAGTTGAGCACTGTCATGATATAAAACCCATGGGATGCAAGTGAATCTTCATGTAAAAACTGAAGTAATGCAAAAAATAATGGATCATATGGAAACCTTATCCAACAGCAAGGTTCACATCAATGAGGATACTGTTGTCATTGCGAATATGGCTATTTAGTATTATCAGGTAAATATGAAGATAGATGGGATAAATGTAGTATGAAAAGATGTATTATCAGCAGGAATTTGATATGGTGAAAGGCATAAAGAACATATCTGTTACCTTCACATATAATTTAGCTGATAATCCATATGATTAACAAAGAAATTAATAGTCTCAAAAAAGCTTAAGATGTTTACGCATTTGTCATGACCAAGCACCATTATTATATGTGGCAGGTTCTGTTCTTATTGGTTTCCACAAAAGGGATCTTGATGGCAAATTATAGTATTGGATTTATTTTTCACAATCAAGTTAAGAGGCAGATTTGACATGGCTTTGGGCAAGGCCTCCAAGGTTTCAAAAATTAACATTTAAAATGCAACAGGATAAATCCAACAGGTCATTAATTGGCTTCACCAAAGAAGACAGCTGGTCGGATTGAAGATAGCAAATGATATTCACGAGAAGGAATGGAGCATACCCATTCTTTCTAAATTGCTCTACAATTTTTGCTACTGAGTCAATGGGTACAGCAAAGCTCAAGCCATCGGCAGCCAAAATCTTCATAATGTTGACCCCTACAACTTCTCCATCAAGATTCACTAAGGGACCCCCAGAATTGCCCTGCACAACAAAAAAAAAGATGAAATGGCAAATGATCATATCAAATATAAATTCTAAAACATAACTAAAAGAGGATCAAAATGAAAAGGGCTATATAAACAAATCAATGTTTTGTAATATTTCCAGAACCTTCTTAACAACAGTTCCCTTGTGAAGATATACTAAGTTATGTTCCTATGATAATAGTAAAAGTTAAAACATTAAAGGAAAAAAAAATAAAAAAATAAAAACTATATAAAAAAGAAGAACATCTAATAGACGATACCTTTCTTTTCTCTCCATGTTTTGTATTAATCAGAGAAAAAGGCATTTGAATGACAACGAAGAGTAGAAAACAAAATCATGCCAGAGATAATTACTAATGCACCATCTCTAATTCTTAAATATGAAAGGGACTGTTTCCAATTGGCAATTTCTAAGCGATTCTTAATTGATTTTGACCATGTCCAATTTGTTTTGACCCCTCCAAAAACTCTTCCACTCCACTGCCACTTCCATTTCTCTCTCCACGTTCCACCTCTCTCTCCATGTTAAGGCCTCTATACTTACCGAAGATTCTCTTTGTCTAAAACTCTTTTATCAACCGTTTCCCAAATAGATTAATGGGCAGTTAAATCAATTCAAAGCCTTTGCAAATTGTCCATCCGTTGCATCTCTTCTGTTTTTCTTTATAACTGAAACACTTCTCCTTTTGCTGAGAATATGGAGAGACCGGAAACGAGGAAATGGGTTACCAACTAATTATATTTCTCACTAACTTTGTGGATTAGCATGGAAAGGGTGGCGCAAGGGTCAGCAATATAGCAGAAGGTCGCAGTTGAGATCCTTCGTGTTCTTCTCTTCCATATAAGAGATGGATAAGGTGAGTTTTTTCCCTTGAATTTGCATATTTTCTCAACTCAATCTAATTCTTTTCTATAATGCAGATTATGTTAGCTAGGGATTGATTGAACAACACCGTAAGTTGTTTTCTACTTTGGATTTCCCTTCTTTGTTTAATTCATGACGCTGACATATTTGAATGGTCATTTAGGAATGGAAGCTCTAACTTCTCTAATAAAATTAGAAACTGCATTCCAAAAAGACTGAAGAGATTATTTTTAAAAGAATCTCCCAAATGGATTTCCATAAAAAACAAAGATCATTTCGCCACCAATGCAAGATGATGGAGGAGGCATCTGCTCTGCATCTTCACTCAGTTTGATGTCATGGAGAGGGCCCTCCCTTTTTTTGTCATGATACAGAGAAAATAGGTACGTATGTTGCTCTATAAAAGATGTTCTAAGGTGGAGGATCTCATCAAACAGAGATCTCAGTATCTCACACCTTGAGATGATGATAGTGTGGAATTCTATGTGGTCTCATCTGCTATTAATATCACTGTGATTTTGTATTTCTCATGAACACTATCTTCAACCCAACACGTGTCTCATGATCATGGCCCAACAAATAGATTGATGTTTTCCTAAATGGGATTATTCACAAAATCAAAGTGGGACTTAATAAGAGTTTTGATTAGTTTAGAAAATCATACCTTCTGCAAAAACTTTGAGGAAGGTAAGTTTTCAATTTGTGTAGGAAGATTGTCTTGTGGATAGTTGTAACAGAATCAAAACAAGATAGAGGGGAAGAACCCATCTCACATCTTACCTTTTGAGGGGGTGAGATGGCTTCTCTCAAATAACTACAAATTTCAGAAATCCTAAAGTAAATTCAATTTTACTTTTGATAAGTTTATTTCATATTATTACTACCTAATTTATTAAACTTTTATTAGAAAGACAATTGGCCACGTTCGAGCAACCCCTACTCCATGATTGGCATCCAGGCCCATAAAAGCATGGGGTGTAAAGAAGAAAACAGAACCTGGAATTTCTATTGCATGGGGTGCATAGATAGGCTAAACATGGAACTTGTAGAAAGAAATATTCTACAGAGAGCAAGTCATTTTTTTAATTTATCGATTTTTTTTTTTTTGTTATGCCTGCACAAAGGAATGTCAATCTTGGGAGGATAAAATGAGTTGCTACATGTAGGTTCAAAGCAGACTAAAATTCTACCAAAACAAAGAGCAGACTAAAATAATTCTAATATAACTATAGTAGCTGTTCACGGGGTCTTAAAGTTTCAAAAGTTCCCAAGTCTTCTATATGCAGTTAACAATTCTTCAAAGATATTACTTATTGCAAGACATTTAGGACAAAGCATTGCATGAATTGCGCTGTGATTTTATGGTGATGTGGTTGCCTCTTTTCACTCACGAGAAAAGGTATCACTCGTGAAGTAGAAAGATGGAGATCCCTGTATGGTTATATTGGCATTGTACTGAGAGGAAAGTGATACATGAAGATTGTTTTTTTGGGGCCCGGGCTTAGTGCGGGCCTTCTTCACTAGTATAAATTACCATTGTATGAAAAACTGAAGTATGCTAGGAACCACTTTGAACGCACCAACAATACACCTCATTTCACAGTCCTTAATCTCAACTGGCAGTTTAACATGCTTGCCAAGAAGGGAGGCTGGATGTTAAGTAGATACACCGATCTTTAGTTAAGCATTACCGTTGGGTTGAGAATTAGCAGATCAAAAACAAATATATATAGGCCAATTTCAGCAGATAAGATAGTATGGAGGTGAGTTGGTTAAAATTGAAAATAACTTAATTACAGTGTGACAGGCTTCGCTATTCATGAGCAACTACAGAATGGAGGATTTGAGTAGGAAATTACAAATAGGATCAGGGAAAAGGTGCACAATGTGGAGAATTGCTATTTCAGTGTGGTTTGATCGCCGAGCGCCACTTTTAAGTCAAAGAGACATGACGCCATGTTTATAAGACGGTGGTTGGACCTGCATTGTTGTTCTATGGAGCTAAGTGTTGACTGTTGAGGAATATAAATTAAAATCCATCAATCAATCATAAAAAACAACACCATCATCATCATCATCAATCTTCTTCTATTTATCATGGCCTGGATTTATCGAAAAATCTCTCAAAGAATCAAGATGGTCGAACAAATTAAGGTTGTCGACTAATCAATATAGAAGTTTGTACAAATCCTAAAAAATCCAAGAGAGTATAGACTTGAATCAATATGGAAAGAAATGCACGAGACTACGCCGTCTAAATTGAAAGTGCCAACTTACCTCATTAATTGCGCAATCAGTTTGGAGATACTCTCTTCGCATTCCTCCAAGACCCAAATCGCTGCTCTTGCGGTCAACGCAACTGGAACGAAGAAAAGAAAATAAGCAAGAGTCTCATCCCTGCTGACATACCATCCAGAGCATGGGCTAGTAGATTTTTAAATTTCTACATGACCATTTGACAATCAGACAGTACGTAAATATATAACAAGTTAGGCAAATGGTTCGCCAACCCTTTCCTTCCATACCAGCTATTTTATTATGTACTACAGACATAATAGATTGAATTATTAAAACTTGAGTCTTCTATTATGAAGAATAAAACCTAGAACAAAGGCACAAAATGCACCAACAAAAAGAAGTACAAAATACGGAGAAGAGAAGTAAAGAGGTCACCAGATCAGACATACCAAGGTAGCAATTATAGATCTATATCTAGCTTAAAAATATTGCTATATAAGTTTTTCATAGATCAACAAAAACTCAGGTAGATGGAAAACAACTAAAGGATGGCAATATCTTCAACAAAAGCCCTATGTAGATGGAAAACAATTAAAGGAAGCAATACTTCCATTTATTGAAAGCATTTACCTAACAATACCGGCTGTAATTGTATTCTGTAGAGAAAGAGGACAGCCCAAGGCAACAACCCAATCCCCAGGGCGAAGCTTCAATGATGACCCAAGTCTTGCTGCCGGTAATGGGGTTCTAGATTTGATCTTTATGACAGCAATGTCGGAATGACGGTCAGCATTTACTACGGTACCCTCAAATGTTCGGCCATCTTGCAAAGTGACATCAACCTGCCATTTTAACCAGTTAAACCTGAATAAATGAAGATCTCTAATGCTACAATAAAAGGGGAAAAAAAAACTGTACATCTAAAATGCACAGTTTAGATTGTAGGAATCTTAAAATCTAATACAAGTAAAAAATTACCCATCCAAACATCATTCATGGGCCATAAGCTTTAGCTAGTAAAGAAGAAATGAGTTGCATTTATTGAAATTTGGTGAAAACAGTCCTGTGTTAATTGACATTACTATTAAAAGTTGTGATGTCCACTTCGAATATGGAGGTGGTTAAAACTTAAAAATGATGGCAAATCTAATGAGGAGTTGAGCACTCAATAGTATGAACCACATTTACATCAACAAGACCAACTGTAGCGAACAACAATAATAATAACAAGTAGGACATGAACAAGTTCCCAGTTAGCAGCCCCACTTAATTTGTCAGAAAAACCTTGCCAATCATTTTATACAAGCTCCAAATCACAGTTAAGGGTTAGAACTGGGAAAGTCTAATCTGCCCTTGCTTTCTTGTGTTTACTTTTCTTTCTTTATTTTTTCCATTTTTTTCCTTGAAAAGGATTTGTGCATCTAGTTTTCCCCCTGTATAAGACTGCCCACCCCGAAGCCATTAAAGAAATCTCTTCTAATGGACTCCAAATACAATTCATAAATCACCAACTCCCTAGGTGATAGCATTCATTAGAGGATTATTATTTATCCAATCAAAAGAACACAATTAATAATAACAACCAGTACACGTAATGCCTACAAAGTTTAGAATAAACATCACAAACCTTTCCCTTGGGAACAGTTTTCGTACTTTGGAAGTCTACCACAACATGAGCACAAGTTAATATCGTACCGTCAGGATCTATGATTGTTCCAGAACCAATGCTCTTACCCAGCATCATTCCATGAAATCCTGAAAGAACATTTTTGAAACACACATTCAATC
Source organism: Persea americana (assembly GCA_029852735.1). Classification (NCBI taxonomy): domain Eukaryota; kingdom Viridiplantae; phylum Streptophyta; class Magnoliopsida; order Laurales; family Lauraceae; genus Persea; species Persea americana. The sequence goes on along the minus strand of CM056820.1, from coordinate 35,001,974 downwards.
AGGATAACAATTGAAACCATAAAACTTTCAAATAAAATAGCTCAAGAAACAGACCCACCTTGTGTCACAGATATATTGACAACCGCAGGACCAGCAGTGGCAGCAGCTGTAGCGATAGAGTCTCTACCTAGACACCATTTACAACAATTCTCATGATTTCCAGCACTTTCCGAAGCTTCCTTATTAAAATCAGTTGACGGTAGAGCTCCGGTTCTATTAAAATGTGATGGAAGATGTCCTGTGATAGGAAAATTCGAAACATCCAATGAAAACTGGATTGACCGATCGGAAAAATAAAAAGGTTGAGCCATGAATCTCTAATGGTTTGATACCTGACTCTGAGAAGTGATTCCATATGTATGCCTTGGGAGTGTCTTGAAGAGATTTCCATGATTGCAATAAAAACTTGCGCAATGGCGGGGACACTGACGCGCTCTCTTCTGCGATTTTATCGAATACAAATTACGCAAGTTTTCAAGTTTCTGAACGATAAAAAGAAACCCCATGTCCAAAATCAACCAGAATCCTCACTGTTTCATTGTTTCATGAGCATAAACTTGAGGAACATAGTGAAACAAATCAAGCCCATTTTGCCGTATGACGATTACATTCAAACCCAGAAATAAAAATAGAAATATTCATAATGAATGGAACCTGAATCGCTATCATTCAATGATGCAATGCCAACACCAACAGCAGCAAGAGCTAAAACCCCTCGGCATTTGCCCAATTCAGATCTTCCTCCGTAACTCCTCCTGGGAAGAAGATGGTTTGAGAATAATAGTCTTTTCTGCATGTTTGCACAGATTTCAATTAGAGATGGGTTTCATCACATGAACAGAGAGATGATTCATTGCTTTTGAAGGCTATGAAATGAAGTTGTTGATGGATGATGGTGAGAAGGTGCTTACGAGGAATCGTGTCATGGGCGATGGAAAAGGGAAGGTGCAAGAGCTAGGGTTTTAGATTCGATCCGTGTTCTTGTTGTTGGATGGGGAAAAAAAGCAAATGAAACCTTCTCCGATGCTCAGAAAGCGAGCAAAGAGGGTTTATAAAAATCCTTTTGCCGTTGTATAAAACCCCTTTGGGTGAGTAATGAAATGGTGAGGGGATCCTCAGGGGAATTTTTAAATTTCAGGTGCTCTCAAAATCACTCTTTTTTTTTTTTATTTTACTTATTTTAGGGAATTAATCACCGTGCATCCACCTCAAAGTTCGTGCTACTCTCATTATGTGCATGTGTTGTTTTTTGATTGGCCAGCACTCTTGTCCATAGGTCACGGCAGGTTTAAATTACCAAGTCGTAAAACCTTTTTTTTTTCCCTTTGTTATTATTGGCATCCGTAAGCCACAGAGCACTTCAAAAGAAAGTTTTCACTTCAACTTCCTCTTATATTAGAGAAATGCTATGGAGCCTAAATGGGAGACCGAATGAGAGCTTGATTTTTTAAAATGAGAAGTTGAAAAGACAGGTGAGTGACTGAGTGAGTTTGAGTGAAAGAAATTTGAGGGTCAAATATGTCATTTCAATCCCATTCGGTCTCCCATTTAGGCTCCATGGCATTTCTCCTTATATTATATGTTTGACATCTTCATCAATTTCCTTTATTGAGAATATTTAACAGAATGAATCCTTTCATGGTGTTTCTTGGGCTTCGATTTTCATAGCAATTTTAGCTCTTTATAAAATGCTCATTAAAGTTGCAAATTCATATATTATGTCTTTATACAATTTATTTTAAAACCTTTTTGGATTCTAAAGTCTTTCGCCATCTTTTGAGTTTTGCATTCACACTATCTCTTGATTCATCCACTGATTTTATATTATCTTTAAACAATATGCATAAAGATACATCTTCCTGAATATGAGCAGCTAACAAATTCATAATCAATGTAAAAAGATAAGGGTTGATGGTTTACCTTTGATACAAATCTATGGTCTATGGTCACTAGGAACTCATCTGTCTCTCCCCATATAGATCTCACATTCATTACCGCTCCTTCATATATGTCTTTAATAATTTCAATATAGCCTCCTAAAACACTCATTTTATTTAAATCCCACAAAATTACATCTTTAGGTATCCTGTCACGAGCTTTTTTTTAGATCGATAAAGACCGTATGCGGATTTTCCTTAATCTCTTGATATTTTTCAATTAATTGCCCAAGTGAGAAGATAACTTATGTAGTTCGCATCCCTGATATAAAACCAAATTCATTTTTAGATACTTTGACTTTCTCTCATTGTTTTTGCTCCATTACTCTCTCTCTCGTATGTTCCTAGTATGGCTTATAAGTTTAATCTCACGATAGGTGGCAAAGTTTTGTATTGCATATCTCTGTTATTCTTACTTATATATATAGGTACTACAACACTTATTGCAGTTAGATTGACCAATTGATGAAAAATGTGATCAACATAATCTTGTGCATATTCATTATCACTAATTTTTTTTATCAAACAATCAATCCAACAGTTGAAATAACTAGGTCCCATTGTGGAGTTTCATTGCTTTTAATTAAGAAAATCATCTTTATTTAATTTTGCAAAGGACAAGTCTTTTTTTATGAGTTTCACCCCTTCAAATACATGGCCCGGTTGTCCACTCCTTTTTTAAAATTTTTTTTTCAAATAAGGCCTTAAGTTTTTATCTTATTTTAAAAAAAAGACATAAGTTTCAAAACTTTTAAAATTAGTCAATAAGTTTCCCATTATGTTTTCAGTTAAGGACATCCAACCATTTAAAGATATTGTTTTGCGACTGTTTCCCACAATATTTTGAGAATATCTAAATTACCCTTTATTTAAAGCCATGCCATGGTTTCGGCGGCCATTACATGTAACCAATTACTATAGGATCACTAGTTATCCTGGATTACCGTGAGGACACTGGGAAAGAAAACGAGGAGAATATAAAGGAAGTAAATTAAAGTTTTTTTTTCAATGAAGGGTAATTTGGGTATTTCAAAAATGAGAAAAAAGTTGTCGTAAAATAGCTTTAAATAGATGGATGTCCTTAATTGAAAACTTATTGAAAAACTTAGGGACTAATTTGAAAAGTTTTGAGTCGATTTTTTAAGTAAGGCAGAAACTTAAGGATTTCCCTTTTTAAAACCGAAGCGGCCATTGCCACAACTCAAGTTGTTCCTTCCATATCCATTTTTTTCAAAACCTTGGCACCCCTCTAGGAAATGCCTAAACAACCAATCTCCTTCCATCTCCCCTCTCTCTCCCTTTCGCTACTCGCCGCCCATGCCCTCCCTCCCTCCTGCTCGCCGCCCACTTCTGCAGCCGGCCCAACCCCTCTCCTTCTCCCCGTCTCTCCCTCTCCCTGCCGTTTGGCCACTCAAGGGCCGAACAATATTAATTTGTCCAACCTCGAGTGGCCAAACGGCAGGGAGAGGGAGAGAGACAGGGAGAATGAGAGGGGTCAAGCTGACTACGGAGGAGGGCAAGTCAGGTTGTGGGTGGAGGTGGGCAACAAGTAAGGAGAGGGAGAGAGACAGGGAGAAGGAGAGAGATAGAGCGGCAGAGGGTTGGGCGAGTGCGAAGGTGGGTGGCGAGTCGAGCAAGAGAAGGACAGAGACAGGGAAAAGGAGAGGGAGAGGGAACGGGCGGAGGTGGGCGGCGAGCAGAGAGAGGGGAGAAGAGGAAGAATGGTAGTTTGGGAATTTTCCTAGCGCCCGTTTTCCACTCTACTAGATTAGTAATAGTCAAGTAAATCCTCCATTTTTCAGACAATGGGTCACATCCATAGCATTTTAATTCAAAATTTCTTCTATCTTTAAAAAAAAAAAAAAAAAAAAAAGCAACTTCCTTTCTCCACTAAAAGACAAAAAAGCTCCACTTTTATATACAAGAAAGTAAAAAATTTTTTATACTAAACAACTAAAAACAAAATATCATTATAACCCTATTATATTTTATTCTCTCTTTAATTTGATACTTTACTGTACTTTATTTTACATATAACGTTACCAAATGGGCCGCGTCGCACCTTATTATATTTGATTTGATCATTTACTCTACTTTTATTTTACATGTAAAATTAGTAAAGAGGCCAGGGTTGCCAAGGTACTGAAAAAAAAGAAAGAGGAGACGCGGAAGGAAGGAGCAACTCGAGGTGTGTGACACAGAGGTGTCTTTGATCGCCCAACACGCATTGTGGGGAAACAGAAGCTCTCTCCGACCCTCAAAAAGTCTCCCGCCAAAACTCTCTGCACGCGAACGATGGAAAGCCGAGAAGATCTGAACACGATCTTTCCCTTTTTGCCTCTCATCCTTCGATCTTCGTCTCTCTTCTGGCCTCCCAAAGCTCTCGCAGTTCTCAAAGCCCTCTCCAACGGCCCTGATTACAGCGGCGTCGACTCTGGTGCCATCTTCTTCGATGCCATCATCGATCTCAGAGACTGCATCTTCCTCTCTGGGGAGAGATTGGCGCCTTCCGCTCATCGAGGATACGTTATTTTCTTTGATCAAGTAAGAATTTCCTGGTTGTTCTCATTAGGATTCTTTAATTTCTAGGGTTTTGAATTTGAACCAAGGGTTTCGATTCCAGACCTTTTTGAATTCATTTGCATGCGTGTGAGATCAGTTGCTTTGAAGTTGTGGGTTGTAAACAGAGCACATTGAAACTTCGAAAGTTTTGTTCTTTGGGGGTGGAAGAGAGTATATGAAGTAATGGAAAAAGAGTATGTTAAAGAAAATCCGGATGTTTAGGATGTATGCTAGTAACAGGAGTGTGGGTGTGGAGAGGAAGTGCTGATTAGGAGTCCGCAAAGTGTCACTGTGATCAAATCATTTAAACCCTTCATTTTAGGGTTTCAATGCAACAATGAATAATGATGGAATCGGTGTAAAATTGGGATGAGTGTCAATTCATGAGGGTAGCTGTTTGGGAGGGTTTAGAATTAGACTCAGCACAGTAGGGCCCATGGAACCAAAGAGAGAAGGTCTTGCTTTTCAAGAAGTAAACATTTATTTTGTTGTCTTGTTTGAGTCTTCTCAATGAAGAAACACTTACTTCTTGCTGGACTCTCAATGAAGAAACTTAAGGTTTTTGTCTAGAGCTAGGGGTATGAAACAAAAATATAGCATACTTGCTGCACACTTGAGAATGCTGCTGCTGCTGCTGCTGTTGTTGTTTTTTTTTTTTTTTTTTTTTTCTTTAATTTCAAATTTTCATTAATTGGTTACTTGTTATTCATTATGTAGCTCATGTCTCCTGATGATTCAAGGAAATGGTTTGGTGAGGTTGTTCCAGCACTCGCAAGCCTGTTGCTGCGGTTCCCTTCTCTATTAGAAGATCATTATAAGAATGCTGACCATGTTATTTGTGAAGGAAAAGATGGGTTGAGAATAAAAACTGGGCTTCGGTTATTGGGTTCACAGGAAGCAGGCACTGTGCTACTAAGTCAGGTGAACATCTTGATTTTTTTTTGTTCTTTTAATTATATGTATTTTTTTTATTAGAACTTTGAGCCTTTCTAATTCACAACACCCCCTTTTCGTAGAAAAGAAATCCTATAATGATTATGTGAATGCTGCTTTATTTGTTACCTGTTTTAGCTGCTATTGCGGCTAATCTGATAACCTGTCATTTCCAATAGAAATTTGAATCAGACAGAAAATGCAAGCTACTCTTTACAAACTGTGCTCTACAAAACAGATCCTTAGAATGAGAGGGGCAACTTCACTTTTGGCAATCTAACTAGTATCTGTGGCAGAACTGATGGGGTTTTGAAGGTGTGAAGAAAACCAATATATTTAGACTTTATGATGAATTCTGTTAAGTTTTTACTATGCTTCAACATTAAAGTTTTGGAACCTTTTTCTTCTTCATTTCCTCGGGGGTTGGTGTGTTTTTAAACTTGTTGGGTCTTATCCGTCCTCATTTTCTTCTCAGCAACTGGGTATCAAGAAGCTAAATGTGCTTTCTGGTCTTTTATTCTTTACACCTATTTCTGTACTTTCAATATCAATGCCCTGGTGACTGGTGCTCAATTGTTTAAACTTTTCAAAGTTAGGTTAAATACTTGAAGTGTTGGTATGAATATGATACTACATGTGAAATTTGAGACATTATGACCATTATGTAATTTGGATTTTCCCCCCAGAACTATTGGTGTTTTTTTGGAGTATGTTAGGCTTTTCTTACACTTGCTGTATTCTAAGGGCCCATTACTTTGCATGAAATTGAATATTTAATTCCAAGAAATTCTAAAAAAATTAATCCTAAAATGGCCGACATTGAAGAAACAAAGGTGGTGACCCATAAATGGCCATCAAATAATATCTCCTTTAAATGAAAATGAAATAAGGGGAGATGGAAAACGACTATCCATCCATTAATCTAGTAGATCAAATCCTAGGGAAATAAGGATCCCATCTACATCTCAGCCTTCTATCCTTCACCTCTCAGCCCTTTATTAATCCTTTATTGGAACTGATTTTAACATGAATTCCTAGGAATTCAATTCCATGCAAGCTGGCCCAGTTTGAAAGGTGCAAATTTCGTGTGAACTGGTTTCATTAAAAATTTTGCCCCCACCCACCCATCCACACACACCGCTTATAATTTCATCTCCGTTTGCATATAGGTTGGCACTTGGCACAAAAAAAGTGGAAACATCATCCACCCATGTTGTTTTCAGATCCTAATTTTGAATGAACATACCTTCTTTTTTGGAAGGAAAAAGGAGTTCCACTTGCATGTGCCTCTAATGTTATATTCAGAAATTATACTTTTTGCTACTTGGATTTTTTATGCGAGTTGGAATTTAATTCATTTGTTGTTTTTCAGGAATTGATCAGTGCTCTGCTTGCATGCTCTTTGTTTTGTTTGTTTCCGGTCCGTAATAGGAATGACAAGGATCTTCCAACCATCAACTTCGATCGGTTGTTTGCGTATGCTACATTCCACCATTGTTCTTCAAAATTTATAAGCTTTTATCTGTTTTGCGTAGGTGAATGCAGTAAGGTTTAGTGATTTTTTTAATTAATATCATTTTGGTCCAAGTGAAGATTACTTATATTGATTTTTATTTTCACTTTTAACGGTTATATTTTTGAATATTGTTTTGTAAATTACAGTGATTAGATGACAATTTTTCTGAAACAAGAGGTTGATTCTGTTAAACATTTTTGGTTTCAGGAGTCTTTATCCCAATGTAAAACAGAGCCAGGAAAATAAAATAAAGTGCCTCGTGCATTATTTCGAACGGGTATGTTTGTGCACACCAACAGGCTTTGTTTCTTTTGAGCGTAAAGTTCTTCCTTTGGAACAGAGTTCTGTTTGCACTTGTTACCCTGATACTGATTTTTGGAGCAAATCTACTGTCCCTCTCTGCTCATTTGAGGTAAAAACAAGAGTAATTTGATATATATGAGCAAGTAGAAATGCATTGCTCATTCTAGATGATTTAACATTAATTGTTGGCATCTGATCTTACATTGAGTTTATCCATGAAACATTTTTAAATAACTAACAACTGGATTCCTTCTTCTATTAGATTTTACACTCAGGCTTCATAGAAGATCAACAATATGAAGCTCTTGAGGTTGATTTTGCAAATAAATATATCGGAGGTGGTGCTCTTCATACTGGTTGTGTACAGGTTTCCTTCTTAGACATTTGCAATAGTTTAATGTTTACTTGCTTAATCTTCAACTTCTTCTTTGATTTTCTCCCCCACTTCTTTTGTTCCTACACAAATCTATAGAGCATATGCTATGAGCACCGAGTGTGAGAATTCTTGCAAACATTTTTGGGGCCCACTTTTCCATCCATCCCCTTCAAATGCATGTAACCCTGCGAATTGGATCTTGGAACTTATCACCAAAGTTTTTCTAGTTTCTTTCATTCCAAAGAACCCAACCCAAAAGTAACAGAAGGAAAGAGGCAAAATAGATTATTACCTTGTAGAGAGAATAAACCTTTCTGCCAACGTTGGGTTGTGGGGTACAGGTTTCGTAAAAATGTGCCTGCCAATTGGGGTGTGGAAATTTGACATTGATTGGCTTATGGAGAAATCTGTGTTAGGTAGGCATTGGGAGAGTGCTGCTGTATGTAGAGTAATAAATAGGCTCCACATGCATGGTTTGATAAGTTCCACTCTGGTATCATCATAGCCAACTTTCATCAAAGCCCAAATGATAATTCTCTCTTCATTCGAAGAACTTTGTGCAGTGATGCAGAACGGGCCACCACTGGTCCCACCCAAGATAGTTTTAGGAATATTTTTATATTTTTAGTAGTTTCCTAATTTTCTTGTAATTAGGATTATCATTCCAATTTATTTACTTTCCTAGTTTAGATAAATTTCTTAGGCTCTAAGCTTTGTTTTATCCTATATATATATATAGCATTGTAGAGATGGAAATCTCAGACTTTATTATTGAGTGATTTGAGGTGTCCTTGGACACTTGCTTCGGCACTCACGCAAGCCCTAACCCTAGGGCCTGCATCATGCGGGTGTACCATTCTCTTGATTTATGTTGATGATATGATAATCAGTGGCAACGATGCAGCATGCTTTTCCAACCTCAAAACTCATCTCATGAATTCCTTCAAGATGAAAGATCTGGGTCACCTTACTTAATTTTTAGGACTCGAAGTCTTAAGGAACAAGGATGGTATTTGGGTGGTACAAACCAAATATGCTGATGATTTACTCAAATCGGCAAGACTTGATGATGCCAAAACCTCTACCACACCCATTGAACTCAATGTTAAATCTGGCAAAGACGATGGGCCACCTCTTGAAGACCCGATCTTGTTTCGACGGTTGGTTGGTAGCCTACTATATCTGACCATGACAAGGCCAGATATCTCTCATGCCGTTCTGACTGTCAGTCTGTTCATTAGCTATCCTCTTAAACCGCATCTTCAAGCTATTTTCCGGATTTTCGGTATGTCAAGGGCACCTGTGATCGAGGACTGTTTTATCCGACCACTTCTTCACTACAACTACAAGCCTATGCTGATATAGATTGGGTAGGGTGCCTTGATGCTCGTAGATCCACAACCGGCTGGTGCATGTTCTTAGGAATATCACTCATCTCATGGAAGAGTAAGAAACAAAGCACCCTTTCCAAATCAACCGCTGAAACTGAATATCAGTCTATGTCTCCTACTAGTAGTGAGATTGTCTGGCTTCGTCTTCTCCTTTGCGAGTTTGGCGTTTTTCTCGAAGGCCCTACTCCACTTTATGCAGATAACAGAAGTGCCATTCGAATTGCAAAGAATGCCATCTTCCATGAGATTACTAAGCACATAGAAATTGACTGCCACTTCATTCGTCAGCATTATGTCTCTGACAAACTTTGTTTGCCCTATGTTTCTTCACATGATCAACTGGCAGATATGTTTACTAAAGGGCTGCCCCGGGATTGACATGAATATATTCTAAGCATCGATTCGAGGGGGAGTGTAGAGACATAAACAGGTCAACTGACCCAGGTCAAATCCCACTAAGACAACACACCTGAGATATGCTTGGATATGGGCTTGTGGTTATGAGCTTTTCAGGTTGGATCAGTTGACCTGTTCATGTCTTTACACTGTATGCATCTGGTACAGTATTTTGGGTGTTCTCAGGTCAGGTTGCAGTCATATTTTTAAATGAAGCGCCGAGGTTTAGGTGTTAGAGAAGTGTTGAGATGTTTCTAGTCTGGACTGTTTCTAGCAGAAGGATATGTTGCAATTACCTAGTTCGTTCAAAAGGGCTTCAAACTCCGAAAGTCCCCGAATTGTTCTTTTCGAATTATTCGCAGTTCGGTTCACGAACTATTACTGAACTACTCTTTCATAGTTCTCTAAATGGTGACAACCTAAAATATAGCCACTCAAAAGCACTGTGCTATGTATTGTGCTAATCCATATCTAATTTTAATTGGAGTTAGCCCCACCTTAAGATTGATAATCAGTAAATCATGGAATTTTACTTGTGATTTTTATTGTAACCATGTTTTACATGTAATTAATCTTATTGTGGGCCCAACTCTATTGAGGCAAAATTTATCCTTGTGTAAATGTAAAGAACAACACTGATTTTGAATGGTTTGGAATTTAGATTTGGGCCTTAGTGATAAATTTACAATTATGGACACAAACGATTTAGTTCATCGATTTTTGCGAACTCTAACTTTGAATTTGACAAATTAAAAAGCGAATCAAGTGAACAAAATTTGGTTGTGGATCCCAAGCCATAGAAGATGCCTCTTAGGCTAACAATCCATCAACACCAGAAATGAATGCCTTGCCGCAAGCTGATCTTATGTGGATCTCTTAATTCCTCCAACAGATTAGCAGTCTGGGTCACTAACTCATGGGTTTCACTCATATCAAGTGGGGGCATTAGAATACTGTACCTGTTCTGACACATGCAGATTTTATAAATCCTGTTGTCTCTCTTTCCATTTCTTTATGTTCCTTGAGGAATTATATAGTTCTTGGCCAGGGGATTTCCTTAGTATCATCAAGCTTTAAGGGTATACGTCCAGGGATCCTTGTTGGTTATCAAGAATTTGACCTTATTGCTTCCACTGCACAGTGCGTACAGAAAACCCAAGCTGGAAGATCCCAGCCATCTAATAGCTCATGACCATGGTTTTGTTGGATATGTACCACTATTGTGTTCCCTTTTATATATCAGTTTCTGTGCAGTCAACCAAGGTGTTTGGACTTGGATCTCTGACGGACACACTCAAAACCCTGAGTACTATGTAAAACATTTGGTTGAGGATCAATGATTATTTGTATGTTAGAGTTATTTCTTTTTTCCCTATGTATTACAAAATGGAGTAATTGACCCTTGTCTCCTAAAGTATTAGTTGTAAGATTGATTTTTACTTCTATTAACATGTTTTTTGTGTGATGTAGGAAGAGATCCGTTTCATGATCAGTCCTGAACTAATTGTAAGCATGCTTTTCTTGTCTTCCATGGACGACAATGAGGCCATTGAAATTGTTGGTGCAGAGAGGTTTTCAAATTATACAGGGTAAGTTAATTCTAGTGTTGTTTTACTTCACAATTGTTTGTAGTTCAATGATTATGTTTTGAAGAAAAAAGTTTCAGTTCAGCTCTTTTTGCAATTTTATTGTCCAACGTATAGAGGTTTCATATACTTGATGTGTCATTGGCAGCATAGTAGATGGAGATCTAGACAATTTAATAGCATTCACACACACAATCCTGATTTAGAGTGAGCTGACACGGCCATTATAATTTAGATACGAACTTTACCGTAGACATAAGATCGTCATTCATCACGTTTGTGTGCGATGATTGACATATGGTCCAGATGGAAAGTTAACGTGATAAACTATATGATCATATCAATTGTCAATATGGATGTGTTCATGTGTGCATTGTGTGTGTGCATGTTTGCATGCTTGTGCGAGTGCACGTGCTTGTCTGCGCACGTCGTTCCTGGGTACGTGTTTGTGTGAGTGGGTGTGCGCGTGTGCGCATGCATGTCTCTGTGTGTGGTTATGCATACAACATCATACTGGTATTCACAGCTGGATCACAAAATATAACATTTTTTTTTTCTGATAAATCAGAACTCGTAATATAATGGTGCCCGTCTTTTCTAGATCCAACTTTCCAGCATATTCCTCTGCTGTTCTATGAAATTTTGTTCCAATTGGAGTTAAATAATTATATATATCATCAGAATGGACAAAGTGTTTTCTTAATGTGTCCAATGCAAGGCTCATATGTTGAATGAAGCGAAATTTGGAGCATGCATCGATTCATGGAGAGCGGTTTCAATGGGTGATATAGATTTGTGTTAGGTAGGCCTATTCTACAGAATAGTATTCTGTACCAAATCGTTATTCATTTGTATATTTAATCACATTTTTTACCAATCTCACGGCCAGTGTCACTCCTTTGAGAGCCGATATTGGGCCAACTTTAGGTAAACTTGGTGGGTGCATCTTCTGATCGATTCAGATAAAAGGTGTCCCCCCATATGTACAGATTGGACTATGTGTAGTCGGCCATACAGAATGGGTTTGTTACTGTTTATTGTATAACGTCATTCAGAGAGAGCTCAATTTTTCATTCAAGGATTCTTTTGTAGGGCTTATTTAGAAGTGTGCTAATTTATGTTGGCAATGGGGATGTGAAGGGGGCATCATAAATTGAAGATGGTTGAATTTCACCTCATTTTGTAGACACCGCTTCCATGGCTGATACAATGGTTGGTTGGACCATACCCTTCTCTCTTTGATGCCCCTGATCATATCTGGAAGGGGTGGAATTTGACCTACCTATGACTTTTAACGCTCCATTCACATCCATGTAGGCATTGGCGGACCCGGGATTTTTGTTTGGGTGGTGCGGTATATGGTCAAGTGAAGAAATTAAATAATAAAATCGAATTTTTTAAGAGTTTATCTAAGGTTTTTCTTGAAACATGTGGGTGCGACCACTCCCGCATGCTAATACTTGGGTCCGCCCCTTCATGTAGGGGTGCTCATGGATTGGGGTGGCCCGAACCTGACCTTGGTCCAGCCCACTTTGGGCCAGGCTTGAGCCTTCATTTTTAGAACATGGGCTGGGCTTGGACTAAAGCCTAGGCCCGTTTAATATACGGGCCATGCTTGGATTCAGTGGCAAAGAGCCTGAAGCCCGGCCTTGCCCGAATGATAGACAATTTAAAGCAAAAACAATTTATTTGCTATAATGGGGACTCGAACACATACACTTTGACATGTGGACACACAACCCAACCAGTTGAACTACACATTGAGATTGTTAGAAGTTGTGTTTTCATTTATGAAATCCATTACCATTCGGGCTCGGGCTTAACCATTTTCAGGTCCAGCCACTTATGGCCCAAATCAGGCTAGGGCTGGGCTTGGGCCAATGGGATAAAAATTAGGCTGGGCTGAGTGCCCAACCTGGTCCATGAGCACCCCTATATCCATGCCACCTTCCTCTATGATTTTATCTAGGCGGGCCTGACAAAAAGGTTCTCAATTTTAAATTGGAACACATCTCTGTGTGTGCGCACGTGTGCGCTTGCTTGTATGCTGCACACGTGCTTTGTTGCATGTGATGCTTTTGTTAATAATTTGTAGTGTTTTTCTTGCATTTGTGGAATGAGGTGTGTTATATTTTTTGCATTGCGTGCATATGTATTGGTGTCTTTGCATGTGTGCGCATGATGCTTTTGTTAGATAATGTTATAAGGATTAATGTACCATGTGGAATAATATGCTTTTCTGTATTGAGCACAATGTTGGCAATGGAGAAATGAGAAGCAGCTAAAGCACATGTGGCAGAGATGCACGTGCGAAGATAGAAGTGTGGAGTTGCAAGAAACGATAGAATTAGAAAAGTGTGCATAAGTGGAGACTCATAATCATCTTCAATAGAAGAGAATCAAGGTTTTTGGAGATGGTTTAGGCTAAGTAGAGAGAAACAGCCTTCTATGATGTATTGGAGGATGCAGATTCTAGGATCCAAGGTAAGCGGAAGACCTTGAATATACCATAGTGACAAAAGATATGACAGTTTGCAGAATACAGAGAGGACATGACTTCTAATATGGTTGGGTGGAGAATTAGTATTAGAGCTGATTTGATCGTTGGGACCCACGTGGACCCACATGGACCGCATGAAGACCATTGTACTAGGTGTTCATGATGGACACTGTTGTAGATAATATCTGTAGGATATATTAGTTACTCAAATCATGTATTCTGATTATAAACCAGACCAATTAATGGGGATTCTTTTGCTGTAAACTTTCTAAAGATACTAGACATGGAATTACATATTGAGGATTCCTCCCAAAGGGATCAGTACTCAATTCACTGCAATTCTTCCTTCGTATTCAGTTCCCTGTCTTTGATATACTGTGTCTATTAGGATATATGGGGTAAGGCTTCAATGTCTTATTTATTTATTGGTAACATGATTTGAATCCACAGCTTCATGGTTTCAATAGTGAGCACCTTCCAGTGTGCCACGGGCTTCAGTGCTGATAATGTGGAAATACGTATGACATAATTTTGGCAATCTTCCTTTGATGGTTCTCTTACATGCTAACTAATGTTACAAGGTTTAATGCGCGTTAGTGGGATGGAATATCCAATGCTTTCTGCAATTTTTTGTCACAATTTATGTGTAGATTTGTGATGTTTATTGGGTCTATATTGATGTCATCATCTTCTTATGGTGCAGGTATGCCTCTTCATTTCTTTTTATGGGTGACTATCTGGATATGGGACCAGTAGATTCCATGGGTAGAAGGAAAACAAGGATTGTGGCAATAGATGCATTATGCAAACCAGGAATGAGACAGTATAGAGTTAAAGGTCTCCTACGGTATGTTAAAAACTTTTATTCTTGAGATGGTAACACTCTACTTGAGAAGCTTCAGCTGTGTATAGGTTTGAAGGAGAATATATTTCTCCAAGCATCAGCTTTGTGTTGGCTTAACTGATTCTTCACTGGGGCTTTATCTTTAGCTGCAATATGCGATATGCATTTGATCAGCACGTGATTCTTTATTGGTGCTTTATCTGTTGCTGTCATGTGACATGCATATTTTACTCTTTTGTAATATAATTATTTTTCATGCATGCTTCTTGATTTTTAGTTTGAGATTTTGATTCCTATCTGTGATAGATGATGCCAAATGCCATGAGCTTAAAAAAAAAAAAAAGAATGGTTTGGGATTCTTTCCTTTTCTTCTCTTCATGTTTTTTGTGGTGACCATAGGGTGCAGCAATCTGTTCTAAATATGTTAATCTGATTCATACATGATTTTATACTTATCTCCTATAATTACTGTAATTTATACGTGTGTACGAATATTCCTTTTTAGTTTATTATATTTCCTTACTTTCATATGTGAAGGTTTGCTTTCTAGGATTGGCATATACTACTTTTGAAGTCCATTTTTAACATTTATTTAAATGTGGTTGCAACAGCGAGACAAGTAAGGCATTCTGTGGATTTCTTGATCTGTCTAAATATCAAATCAACTCAAAGGTTTTTCAAGAAGGTGCATTTTGCAGAGAGAAGAATGGCCAGAATATGAATGATGTGGATGTCGATACCAGAAATGTTCTTCCGGTGAGAATCCTCAACCACCTGTCTTCTCTTATGTACATAGTAAATTTTTATCTGTCCATTTTTAGCAGTTCACATCTCTGTCAAAGCCTCTATTTGGTGGTGTTCTTAGTTTTGCCTGACGATTGGCATCTAATTGGATTTTGAACTAGATGTGTCGACCTTCTCTTCTTTCTAAAACTATTTTCTCTTGATTGTGTGCTCATCTCCTTTCGTGTAAGATGTAAATACTAGCTTCTTGAACATGGTTGATTCTTTCAGCTTGCACTACTTGCTGATTGATATCTTTCCATGTTTGGATCATATTTATCTTACCTTCTTTCTCAATTGATGGTTCCACATCTATTTTTCTGGTCACCCAGTCCGTACGTTAATTTAAAATGCTAGATTCTTGAACTTAGGTTGGCACGCTGAGTTGATAGTATTGTGTGTGCGTGTTCTTTTTCCTATATTATCTCACACTGCCACTTCTGGACTTCTGTAACTCTACTTCTCTGATTCTAATGAAGTTTCACTAGTATCAGGGCTCTGTGGAATGTGCATGCAATTACTTTTTTATTTCTTTTGGTATCTTTCCTGAGTTGTTATATGCATTATAATGTGGGGTTGTCTTAACACTCTGATCTGTCAATTTGATATTAATTATTACTTCCATTCTAGTGTCCCTATTGATCAACTACTTCCATGGTAGTGAATCCATAGGGATAAAAAACCTCTCTCTCTCAGTTTGATTCTTTTTAAAGCATGTAGGGAGCAACGCATTTACAACCAGAAAGGGGGATCATTTACCTCAGAAATGCCATGGGTCCACTCAGTGTCCTGATCGAAAGATTGACCTTGATGGGAGTTGTGTGTTGGTTGAGACATCAAATGGAAGATCAAGTCATGCAGAACTGATTGCAAATCCTAGTTGTGCATACAGTAAAGGTCTGGAATCTCAAAATAGTATTGGGGTTGCAACTGGGAATTGGGGTTGTGGAGCTTTTGGTGGGGACCCGGAACTTAAGAGTATGATTCAGTGGCTTGCAGCTTCGCAGGTTTGCACTCTACATTCACAATGTAGCTTCTTATAATTTCATTTTTGGGTTTTTATGGGTGGTATTTTTCAAATGTGAAATGAAAGGAATGATTAGAAACATGTCCAAAGTTCGTGAGAGGAAATTTTGTTTAATTAATTCCTCATGTGGAAAGGACTTTTCTAATTATTTCCTGAATCCTGATATGCTTGAGCTAAAAAGAGCTTGACAGAATGAAAAATAGAAAAAAGAGAAGCAATTGGCGCTTCAGGATATTTTTGAGCTGTTTCCTTAGCATCATTTTTATCTCTTGTTTTTTTTTTTATTTTTAAACTGGGTCCAATTTTATAGGCACAAAGACCTTTCGTTCTCTACTACACATTTAAAGCAGCAGCCTTGCAGAGATTGGAAGAGGTATTTCTGCAGCTTTCAGTACTTGATTATTTTCCTATAAATGCAACTGTCATCTTTTCGCCAAATACTATGCATTAACTTGTATGATACACTCAGAAATTTGCTTCTCTTTTAAGTTCAAAAGCACTCATTGTCAATTGAGCTCTCCCTTTGATATTATTTAACAATGACAAAGCATTCATTTCTTCTTGTGCATGTAGCCATTTTCTTGCTGTCAGTGATTGATTCTGGTAGATGATATCGTTCTCTTTTTACTGCTTAGCAGGTAACCCGATGGATTTTGTCACATGAATGGACAGTTGGAGACCTTTGGAATTTATTACTTGAATACTCATCTCAAAGGTTGAATGGCGAGACATCAATTGGCTTCTTTAACTGGATCCTTCCTCCATCTGCTGATGACAGTGGCACAGCAAATGATACACACTGTACATCTTTGTGAAATCCACTGCTCTGTACCAAGAAATTCAAATTTTTGGGACAGGACTGTTGCAGGAAACAGTTGATTTTTTTTTTTTTTTGTGCAGTTTTCATCTATATTCTTTTAACACAAGTGCTGGACATGAGAACCCCATGTAAAAATAACAACACAGCTGCATTAATAAAGTTTATATTTCGCTTACCTCTGGAAAATATTTAAGGATTTACCCCCTTTTTTCTTTCTTGTTTTTAGGTGAAAAAACCCATTTGTCTCTTTATCCAGATACTGTGTTTTTGATACCCATACTATTTGGCATGTGTTAACTGCGAGTGATTTGGATCATGAGCCCTACCATAGATGGAATCTAACTCAAGGAACCAATGGAGCCCACTGAATATGAACTGGTTTCCTACTTTGAACACCCATTTTTTTTCCCCTGTTTTGTTTCAAAGTTCTCCAAATCAGATGTTTGCTATAATGGGGATGTTGTGTAGGAAAAAATCTCTATACCAAGCTCCATGAACAAGCCAACATTGGAAACGTGTTCAAGATCTTAGACACCCTTTTTTTAAGATCTTAGGAGTGTTAATGTGCACATTCTGACAATGTGGATAACTGTCGTTCCAGGATACACGCGCCAGGCCCCACCGATCCAATAACTTGGATTGCCCAAAATGCATGACAGGATATGTTGCTCAGGCCCTTCCCATTTCCAACTGACCACATTGTGGCCCACAAGTTGTTAGGGTTAGGGGCAATGCCTAATTTGACTTGTGATCCCAACCCAAGCCTGACCTAGCAATCATCTATATGGGTCAACGTTTATTTCTGACCCAATTTCTAAATAGGCTTGGCTTGTGTTGAGTACGGCAAACCAACCTAAAATTGACCCATGATGATTAAGACTGTCATTTATGTAGGCATACGTGAGGCAAGCTCTTCAATTATGATCTTAGACTACGGTTCATGTGGGACTAGCACCATTGGCAAATTTGTGGTTGACTGTTCGTGGTTAGTTACGTGTGCCCAAGTGAGGGAATAAACTGATTAAACAACAACAATTCTCCAAACGTTCATCCTGAAAAGTAAGGTTAATGGACAGAGGTCAATCAACCGATATCAACTAGCAACATTCGATGGTTACTTTAAGATCAGAACGTGGTTTTTACCATTTCTCTCATCATGGGTCCCCCCTTGATGAACTGTCCAGATAACCCATTTCTCTCATCATGGGCCCCCCCTTGATGAACTGTCCAGATAACCCACATGTATGCAACTTGTATGGTGGATGTGTCAATGGGTCCGGACATTGAACAAGGAAAGAAAAGATTGAGGACCATATTTCCCTTTTGTCTATTTTTACCACTCATTTTTGTCTACTTTTACCACTTATTTATGGACTTATTAATACGATTGGATTCTGAAAATCTTAATAGAAGATTGAGGGCCAGCTGATAATGCTGTACTCTTCAAAGGGTTTAAGGGCAAGTCGACAGAATATGGAAACAAAGATAGAGAGAGCCAAACCTTCATTAAAGACCTTCTTATCTCTATTATCACCAGTCCGTTTCAAATACGTGTATACTAATACTATCACCAGTTCTCTTCTCACCTACTCCTCTGTTGGGTTCCTCTTGCAATGGAAGAACATAAGGTTTTCTCTCTTGCTGAGATCTCACTCCATTGCAATAAGAATGATTGCTGGTTGACTATAGATGGCAAGGTAGTATAATCTCTTCATGCATATTGTTTCATGTCATACCATATGTATTAATACTGCAAATGGGGAAAAATTGTTCTTTGATTCATTTATGATCAACTGCATTCAGGTTTATGACATCACCAAGTACTTGGAAGAACACCCAGGAGGAGAAGAGGTTCTTCTAGAGGCATCAGGTAGAGAATTGCTTGTGTACTTAAAAAAACCAATAACATGTGCTCTACAAAGATATCACAATTTTATGTCTTTTTTCTGAAGGATACAATTTTTTGTCTTTTGGTTATGAAGATGTACAAATTTTTTTTTTTTACTTTTTTTTTACAATCCATGGTTTAAAATCACAGTGGCAGAGTAAAACCTTTAGTAGTGGCTGGTCATTTAATTTGAGAAAATGATAGTTTGAAAATCTCCAAAATTTTCTGTTCTTTTTTTTTCTTTTTTTTTAGAGTGTCTACATCATAGATGATATGGTTCATTTGTATCACATATATTTACTGTATGATTTTTTTTCTTTTTTGTAAAATATATACTGTATGATTGGGGCTGTCATATTGATATAAGGGTAATAGTGATGGTGACCAGGAACATCGCTACATCTAATTGGTATCATGTGATAGCATGAATTAATCCGAAGCCATGAGATTCATCAAAGTGGGCCAGGATGGTTTTGCCTCTGCTTGCATATTGTATTATGGAAATTTTATCCTCCTCTATGCACTCCATGGGAGCACTCATCCGGGCTGTCCCAAGTCCTACTGACGATGGCATTGATCCAAATGGAGCACATAGTGCACGAGAGTAGGAGAAAATCTTCCTTGTATTATAGTGCTTCTCTACTTTTCACTGGTGATAAGTTAGACCCGCATGATCTGTACATGATCGATCCAATGGTGGTTAGGCCCCGCTCCAATTGAAACAAACTTCTTCCCGGCCAATACAATAAGATAGAAAGATAGTGCCAACACACTTTTGGTTGAGTGATGTTGGCAACTTAATATCATACACACACACAGGAATTGATCCCTAGGTCTTCAGGCTGATAGTATCATTCCCGGCCAATAGGCCGTCCAAATTGCGATATAGCTTGCCATGTCAAGAAATACATAAGACTTTGAAGCTTATCAACTTACAAAACATAAAAGGATAGTGAGAATTAGTTCTCTCCAAAAAAAAGTGAACTTCATCTGACATTTTAAACTGTCATATTCAAGACTTTCTACACCATCATAGTTGGGATACGGCTGATGATGATAGGGTAAATCCACAATAATTACCCCTTACATCTAATATGTCTTACTTGGAGGATTTTCTCCTACAAAGCTATGGGGCCCATTTGGGCCCACCTTTGATCTAGCCAACTCCTTTCACATTCTTATTCTCCCATGATCTACAATCATGCCCAGTTTTATGTTCATGAAACACTTACTCACCGCTGGAATGAATCTCAAAAAATCCTATTGTTAAAAGATAGTTAAACTTTTAGGCTGTTAAATCACAGGCTAGGACAATCTAAACATAGCTGATTTTCTCATGATCCTTATCCATAAAGTGACTTTTCTATCCATCCCAACCCCAATGATAGAAATGTATCTAAGTGAGCCCATAGGCTAGCTGGACCACATATACGCAGTATGCAGTTTGCTCCTAGGTGAAAATCATCCTTTCTTATAAACTTCTTTGGGTATAATCTACTCCTATGGATATCTTATGGCAACTTGTCATTGAAATTTAAGCCAAAGGAGATGCTACCAAGGCATTTGATGAAGTGGGTCATAGTTCAACAGCTACCAGCATCATGACTGACTATTTCATTGGAGTTGTGGTGGAAGGCTCAGATCCCTTAGATGCCGTCCAATTAAAGAAAGAACCTGAGGTCGAAGAAGGAGGATTTGTTGAAGCAAAGACTTCAGAAGTAAAAAAGCCTTCAACTTCCATGAGCTTGGTAGACTTCCTTATTCCTCTACTTATCCTTTGCATGGCTTTTGGAGCTTGGTATTTTTACAATTAAGAAAGGGCTTACAGTCTCTTTGATATGGTTTTATTTTAAATTTTTAGTCTTATTGGAAGTGAAATATGTATGAGTTATGATTTATGAAGTTCTCTATTCATCAGGAGGATGTTTCTATAGCAAGAGTTTTCAGATTTAAGTAAATGCAATATGAAAATGGAAACCATTTGGGCTATCTGGGGCAATGTTGCAAATAAAGTTACCAGGATATTATCTATCTGCATCAGATGATTTGAGATAATTTCAAAATTTGTGTTTTAATTGATAAAAAAAAAATAAAATCTTAAATGAAAAATGGAAATTATTGTATAAATGATTTGAGTGCAGTAGAAAATTAAAGAACCATGAAAAGAAAGTGCTTTAGAAAATACACCAACTTGTTGAGAATTTGAGGCCAGGTTGTCATTTCTGACCTCATTAATAAACAGGTTAGGATAGTTCCAGTTTAATTTATGTAATCAACCTGACCCGACTGGACCCATTGTTAGGCCCAGCTAACAATGACCCAGAATTTGGCATGGATCTGATTTTCCTTTTTGGCTGCTCAGTTCTTAATCAGACTTGAGTGTGAATTCTTGGATCTGAATTGGATTCCCACTTGCAAATCTTAAAATAAGAAAAAAGAAAAGGAACTTGGATCATTGTAGATCAGGACAGCCGAAGCCCTATTCATTTGCCCTATAAGGATCAGTGTAGATTGTTAGAAGATCTTAATTTTCGTGTCACAAAGCGCCGGCATAATATCTAGTTAAAGACTCTGGACTGTAGCTCAATTGGTTAGGTGCACAAAGTGAGAGTAGTTGAGTTCGACCCTGGTTAAAAAGAAAGGGAAAATGGTTAAAGGCTTGCCACTTGCTGCTATTCATACTGTCCAGTTCAAACCTATGCTCTTATAATTCCTAGACAGTGTGCTCGGCTACAAGAAGGTTTGGCCAGCTTAGGCCCAACCCGGTGCAACCAAACCCAAATCCACATGACCCCACCCAAGCAAAAGTGAAATCCTGGTTGGGCTTGTTTGGGTTTGAGTCAGGCTAAGGTCTAGATCTTGAAACCCACTTGGAATTCAAGTCAAAGTTTGGGTTGTTATCTTGAGTACCCAAATTTCACCAGAGCTCCCAACTTCTATTTGAACATATGGATACGTATATTATGTAATACATTCTGCATACGCATACACAATGCAAAATGTAAAATTTTCTATATCTTACAATATCTTACAATACCCTTCTAAAAATTTGGGTACTCATTGAGCCCAACTCAAACTGACTCAACCCAAATTGAGAAACATGGGGTTGGGAACCAGTAGATCACTGGCATTATAAAAATAATAATAAATCAATTCATGGGCTTCAGTTATCTTGGTAGAAGCCCATGTGTCTAATTTGATATCTATCTTGATGGATCTGGATATGGAGATTCCGACATGCGGCTGGAGATCTATGTGTGTTTCGACGATTGGAAAGCTCCGCAGATCTCTTCGCATCTATCTAGCCTATAGTAATGGAGAGTATCTAACCCTAGGATTCCCTCATCTTATAGTAACAAGTCCCAAAGAGTCACACTTATTATTAGAGACTTCTTCGCAAAGAAACCCACATCCACTAATCCTATTGATAGTCTTATTTGTGAGGACAGATCAAGCTTTACATTAAGTGGATTGTACTCTCTGTAGGCCTCTCCCCTGTTTGATCTGACGTGTGACCCATGGCATGCTGATCACAGGATTTACTACCTATCTAAGACAAAGACACTTGAACACTTTCTTCTTGGAGCCAACCAAAGTCAAACTCAAGATTAAATTTTTCAAAGGTTTATTCCTAGGAATATGCCCCTCATTAATATGATTCCAAAGAATATTCCTCCTTGTGGGGACTCTTCATGACTAACTGAAGCCTAAATGAGCCAAGGTTGGCAAAGGCTTGTCAGGACAGAGTTGGAAGACTTGAGAGAGAGATGGCAAAGGTTGTCAGGACAGAGTTGGAAGACTAGAGAGAGAGAGAGAGAGAATGCAGCTATGGATATGTTTTGTTGATGGTCATCTAATCAGCTCACTCTTTATCACATCCACCAAGGGACTATGGTTAGATGATCATCAACAAACACATTCATGTGCAGCATATGGTCATATACTGTTGTTTATCAAGTGACAGTTTATTTGGATTTTGATTTTGATTTTCTTTGGTATTCCAACTCATGTTCAAAACCAATTTCAAATGGGTTTTACAGGTAAGTTACAGCTTTCTTTTTTATATTGTTTTGCCCTTTTTTTGGGAATATATTTGCATAATCTTAAGGACCGTCTTTTTGGGATTTAGATCTGAGTACTCTGAAATGCACATATTTTCCTTGCAATGGAGAATAATTGGGCTGTTTGGTTGGATATTTAGTACGTTTATCAGTCCTGTTGCAGTAACTGAGATGGCATTCCAAATGAAAATATCTCAAATCACGTCACTGGAAACACTTGAATAAAATTCAGTATTCCCCATCGGTGGATCCAAAAGATCATGGACCTAAAAGATCAATTGGATGTGGAGACTCCTACACTCTGCCGGAGATCTATATGCATTCCGGCGATTAGAAAGCTTTAGGTCCCAAAGAGTCATGCTTATTGAAGACTTCTTTGCCAAGAAACTCACATCCTCTATTCCTATTAAAAGTCTTATGTGTGAGGACATATGAAGTATTATACTAAGAATGTATTTGCTAAGGTCCCCTAGGGTTTTCTCTTCCACGGAACCGCCTTTCCTGCCACCCCACCAATGATTTCCGAATCCTCTCTCGTGCGGAAATCAAGCAAGAAAGGTGGGAATCGGCGTCCATTTCATTGTTGCGCCAAACATTCATTTCGTTGTTGCACCAAACGTTCCGGTGCTTGTCGCCTCACGTTTTCCGCTGAAAGTCAAATTGCACAAAGCCACAAACTCCCCCTAAGTGGAAGTCCAATCTCCTTTGGCTCATGCCATGCTTGATTTGACTTGGGACCCGTGAACGATTTCCTACACTAAATATATAAGACGTTGGCCTATAGTTTAAACTTTATAGTAGCATTCTCTCTTATGTCTCTTCTCTGTCTCATCTATTTCCTATACTCATGGATGAAAGCTTAAAGCGGATAAAAGGAAACTATGGGTGCGAATGTTCCAATGTTCCCACGGGATGAGATTGTGGAAAACATATATGGTATGTGTAAATCACTATTCCAAAGTTCTATCTCATGAAAAGGAATCTGAAAATTCAACTTGCTGGCCTCATAAAGTTGGAACGAAAAAACCTTTTTTTTTTTATTTTTTTTTAAACAACCCGTTAGTATTGTTGTTTCATACTTATCTCCTGCCTATTAAAGAATGCTATTTAAAGATTTTAAATCCTCCTACTTATCCTAAAGGTAGCCCATGTTCACAACCTCAAATAAAGTGTCCCACAAAGTGGGTCACATTGTCACAATCACAAAAGATGGGGCCCATATTATAATTCTTATAATGGTGGGAACACATCATAAATCCTATAGATGTGGGCCCCATGTTTCAATTTCTAAAGGTGGGCATTACGTTGTAATTTCTAAAGGTGGGCTCATATTATAATTCTTATAATGGTAGGATCACATTAAAAATCCTATGGATGTGAGCCCCATGTTCTAATTTCTAAAGGTGGGCATCACATTGTAATTTCTAAAGGCGAGTTCCATGTCCACAATCACAGAAAAGGTGTCCCCACTTTATAATTATTAAAGGTGAGTTATATGGTCACAATCACAAAAGGTGGGTCACATTGTGAATTTTATAAATGTGGCTCCATATTTTAATTTCCAAAGGTGGGTACTACATTGTAATTTTTAAAAGTGGGCCCCCTGTTTACAATTAACAAAAAGATGGCCCCACATCATAATTCTTACAAAGGTGGGGCATACATTATAAATCCTATGAATGTGCCCCCATTTCTAATTACTAAATGCGGGCACTATATTGTAATTTTTAATGGTGGGTCCTATGACCACAATCACAAAAAATGTGGCTCTACTTTGCTTTTTCTAAATGTGGGTCACATGGTCATGATCTCACAAGGTGGACCCCACATTATAACTTTTATAAATGTAGGCCCCATATTCTATTTTTTAAAGGTGTGTACCACTTTGTAATTTCTAAAGGTGGGTCTCATATTTATATTCACAAAAAAGGTGGACCTGCATTATAATTCCTATAAAGGTGGACCCACATTGTGAATCCTATGAATATAAGAGCCTTTTGTCTAAATCTTCAAATGTGGATATCACGTTGTAATTTTTACAGGTAGGCCACATGTAGGATACTAATAGAGTGGTGAAACAATAAAAGGTGGGCCCTGCATTGTAGTCCTATGATTCTCTTGATTCTGTTCTTTGGAACAAAACTTATATAATGTTACCAAATAAGTTCTGTAAAATGTATTCTCAATAGACTAATTTAATATAATATTACCAAACAAGTTTTGCAGAGTATAGTGTCGGCACAATCCGATCTCGGCACAACGTGATTTGAGCAACAAATTGGAAACAACACTAGAACATTCCAAATGGGCCCTATATGGCTTGTTTGTGTAACACTTGAATTTTCACAATTTCAGCATGTCAAGGAAAAGAGTAATTATTTTTTTATTTTTTATTTTTTATTTTATAACGGATGGTGTCCAAGCCCTTTCACAATTTCAGCATGTCAAGGAAAAGAAAATTTCACCTCATAGAAAATGTTTTTCCCTTTCTTTGGTAGGAAAACGTTATTCATTGAAATTGCATACCTCATTTAAAAAAGATTTCACCTTTAACATGGGAATTGCAGAAATCACTTAAAAAAGATTTTATCTTTAATATGGGAAAGCGTGTCATCAGATTAGGAAAAATTGAAATTACACTAAAAATTAGATTGATTTCCACATGAATGTGGAATCTTATGTCATTTTCTTCCAAAATTATAATACTCAAGAGAACCTGTTTGTTTTGAGGAATTTTTAACGAGAATTGCAAGTGTTGGGAATTTTTAATAACCGTGTGAAATTATATATTTAGAACATTAAAATTCTCCATTTGAATGTTAGAATTTTGAAAAATTGAACTCTTGAAAAGTCACTTTTGCCTTGGTTTGGAATGCTCGGGGTTCTTGAATTATACTTGAGCATTTTGGAAATTAGTGGGAGGGCATCATTTGCAGAATTCATAACCAATATTTCCTCTAACCAAATTGGTCCATAGATTAAAATGTATAAATCAACAACACAAAGGACCCATTTTTTTTGCAAATCAGGCCCTTTTGTTTGGCCGGTATTGAATTGTAAGAAGTTCTAAGCAACATCTTTCTTTAATGGGATCGGAATTGAAGCAATAAAAATGAAGATCCACAAAAGGGTTTGAAATTCTATCCTCTGTTCATAGGTAATGATTACCTAGTAAGTCCAATCATGAAAGTGACGACCCCATATGCTTCTCTGTCTTATATCCTTCACTCTTTACCTCTTTCATGTATTTCATAAGAATTAACTTTGGGGATAATTAAGTAGAGGTCCCTCGTCACGGTTTTGTAAAGCCTTCAGTCCACCAACTTTTTCTCTAAGGACTGTAGTCCATACAGCTAGACATATTTTGGCGAGAGGTCCACATCAGATATTGTCATGACTGATTTTCCCTTTTAATTGATTATGCATAAAATTTTGAATTTTAAAATTTCAAATCTTTCATTCCTCCTCTGTTATTTCTATCTAGAGAACTCAACACCACCGTCCTTCTACGATCGTCTTCTTCGGTCTAATCTAGAACAACAACCAGATCAAGTTGCCGGAGTGGATATCCTTTTCTCTGATAGAACGCTCATCTTCCGATCAGAATGCTTTGCATACGAGTCAGATCAACCCGACCTGTACCCTGACTTGGCTTGGCCCGAAACCCATCGTCTTCTTCTCCAGAAGAACTAGTAGCAGAGAAACGCTACCCTCTTTAATTTCTCCGGTGTGATGGTTGCGCCGACAGATCGACGATGGTGACAGCACACCACTGGCAGCCAATGGGTTGCCTTCTTCCTTGATTGTCTTCAATCACAGGCCTTCGATCACGATCCTCCTACAATGGCTCACCTTGAGATCAAGATTGTTTCTCTGATTTTTCAGCACCAAGTGGCCCACTTCCAAATCTATGGACTGTAATAAAATCCAAACTGGATTCTCCTCTCAGATCAAAACGATCTTATCCATAGAGACGTCTTCTTAAGTCTAGAGTCCAAAAGCACTGTGCAGAATTCAATAGGGATGTCCTCTTCGACAACAACGATTTCTCCAATCAGGCCAAGTACAGGTACGGGTCAGGTTTGACCAGATCCAGTTTGGAAGCCTAGTTCAACAGTAACTAGTAGCTTATAGGGCTAACGTCAACAGACCCCAGTAGTACAGTCAAACCTTCAGTTTAACCAGATCGACGATCATAATTCAATCAGGGTCTTCGGGGTCATCCAAACTCCGATTCGCGCTCTATTTCTTCCTACAAACTCGTGTTGACGAGATAAAAAAAGTTAGAGGAGTAGATTGACCGAATGTGATTCTCTGGTTTATGAAATTTATTTGAGTTTTTGTCAAATTTATCTGAGTTTTTGATTTTTTGTCAAATTTATTTGAGTTTTGCGCAAATTTATTTGAGTTTTGAAACAAACTTATACGAGTTCTAGACAAATCTATCTGAGTTTTGGGTTAATTTATCTAAGTTCTGGAATAAATTTATTTGAGTTTTGGACAAATCTATCTGAGTTTTTGGCAACTTTATTTGAGTTTTTGAAAAATATAGTTGAGTTTCTGACAAATTTATCTCCATTTTGAAAATTTTGACTGAGTTTTTGAACAAATCTTTCTGTGTTTTTGGCAAATTTATTTGTATTTTTTTAGATTTATTTGTGTTTTTGAATTTTGTTTGTGTCTTTTGAAATTTATTTGTATTTTTTGAAATAATTTTAACTAAGTTTTGACAAAAATACTTGAGTTTTTGGAAAAAAAAATTTGAAATTTAAAAAATTGATTTATCTTAGTTTTGGCAAATGTATTTGCATTTTTTTAAATTTATTTACGTTTTTTAATTTTAGCTACGTCTTTTGAAATTTATTTGCGTCTATTAAAATTTAATTTCATTTTTTTGAAATTTTTTTATTTTAAAAGTTATTTTCATTTTTTTGAAATTTATTTGGATCTTTTGAAATTTATTTGGATATTTTGAAAGTGATTTTCGTCTTTTGAAATTTATTTATATTTTTTGAATTTTATTTGGATCTTCTGAAATTTATTTGCGTATTTTTTAGTTTCTCTACGTTCTTTTGAAATTTATTGCGTTTTTGAAATTATTGCGTTTTTTGAAATTTATTTGCTTTCTTTTGAATTTATTTGTATTTTTTGAAATTTTTTTGTGTTTTTTTAGAATTTATTTGAAAGTCTTATTAATGGGATTTCATTATTCGTGGCTAATTAAATGGTAGTTGACCATTATTAATGGCATATCCCACTAATAATGGGATATGATTTGAAGAAAGGGCTTCAAATTTGGCATTGGGTTAGGCTTAAATGGAGACCTGCCCTGACCTGCTCCTAATGGACGGGTTTGGTAGCGTATTGGTACCGTTTGGGTCGGATATAGTTTTTCATGCATTAGCCCAGATTGAGTTCTAGGCAGGTTTGGATCCTTGGTGCATCAACCTGACCTGCCCCGCCCCGTATATCTGTACTTCATATATTACTTAGTGCAGATCTTTTTAATTGAGAGGTCAGTAGTATAATGGCAATAAGGATGGTGATTTTTCTAGAGGTGATGCACCGGAACTTGACCGCCCCATTCCCATCTCTGATTGTAGAGATTGAAGATCTTGCACTACCCTTATTTGGTCTTTCTCACAGTTTTTTAATTAATGCCTTAGCTTATTCGATGGGCCTTAAAGGCTTTAGATTATTCGATGGGCCTTAAAGGCTTTAGATTATTCGATGGGCCTTAAAAGCATAGGATCAGCCAGTCAAATATCTATACCTAAGCCCATTATCTATAATTAGGATAGGTTTCCTATGGACCTGAGTCAGATCCAGGCTCATTGTCCCTTTAACTGTAGTCTGTACACAAAGTAATTGCACAATGTTTTGTACTCGACTCACAAAACGATCTAATATAAATGTAATAAGAGGTATGATTCTAACCCAATAAGAAAGTTCAATTTTGCTGAGTAAACAAGGAAAAGTCACTTCTACTAAAAGAGAATGGGAACCTTCATCATTATTAAATTATGTTGGGGTTAGCTACAAGAATTCTGTTTCTCCATTTTGATATATTATGAGTCAAATTCTTTTATAGGTTCTACTTCTTTAAATCTAGGGATTCTTATGAAAATATTAATTTTAGATCTTAATTCAACGATTTTATGAAGAAAAGCCATAAAATGACAAGAGAGTTGTTCGTACATTTTTTGTGACAAAACTACCACAGTTGACGATATTATCAACCCAATCGATGGCATCGTCAATTGGTTGATGATATCGTCAACTTCCTTTGCAAAAAACTACATGCTTGCCCCGGTTGTCTTTCTTAGATGGCTTAGGCAATCTTCCTCATGTGTATGGGTCCTATGCTTGGTTTACACGCATTTCTCAATGCTCTTTTTTAAACTGTATTCCCAAGAGTTTTGAGAGTGTGAATTTGGAGTACAAGGTGTTCCGTGAAATGTCAGAATGATGACATTCTCTCAAGTTAGTTGGTGGCTTTGAGTGAGGTTGGAGGGGATGAATTTGGATATGCTTTGTGAAAATTTAGGCTCTTAGATTTGTTTGTTTGGGGGAATCTCATAGGTATTCACGTTTGTGAGAAACGTGCCGATAGCCATGTTGGGCAATTTCTAAGCCGTAGATGTATTATCAACTATTATGAAAATAACTGCATTTTGTGGGGAAAGTTGAGTTTTTTTTTACACCCCTTAGTTGATTCTTTGTCATCTTGCTTATATTCTTTCCCTGTTTGTAGTGGAAGGAGATAAAGTGCAAGCCTTGGGAAAAAGGATTTTGAGGTTTTTCATATAAGGGACATTGACGATATCATTAACTCAGGTAATTTCGTCAGAAAAAAATGCAAGAACAACTTACTCGACATTTTATGCTTTTTTTTTTTCATAAAATCGTTTAATTAAGATTTTATCTTAATTTTTTTCGTAAAAATCCCTTAAATCTATTGTTTATACTTTCAATCGATTATTCCAAAATATATACAACTACATGCCTCTCAATATATAAGAAAGAGAAGAACCGTAGAACTAATTTCAACAACTTTTTCTACCAAAAAGAAAAAATAAATAAATCCAACTACTTATTGATTGCTTTATTGTTTTTTGATGATTGGATCCAGTAAAATCATCAATACTAGTATCCAAACTTCCAAACTAAGATTATGCATGGATCCTAGCTGAAGCTAATGGCCAAAAGCATCTATATATTTAACTCTGGACCTTATCGGCTTGTTCTCATGACTTGTGATTAGCACTCCTCTTACTCCACATTCTCAAATGTACTGAAGTGATAAGCTCCTCTGATATTCCTCATTAAAAGAGAAATTCTTCATTGTTCTCTCAAATGATCAAGGACACATACCCAAGGTTACTAGAAGGAACAAGTGGTACATGCACATGTGCCCCAACCATTTGCATTTGGACTCCATTGCTAACTAACTTCAATCTTTAAATAATCTGTCATGAATATATACTTAAAGCACCTTTTTTAGTACATAGGGTGAGGTATTTTGTATTTGAAAACT
The DNA here is from genome assembly GCA_029852735.1 of Persea americana. NCBI lineage: Eukaryota > Viridiplantae > Streptophyta > Magnoliopsida > Laurales > Lauraceae > Persea > Persea americana. Next base: position 34,971,514 of record CM056820.1, on the reverse strand, counting down.
TCCCATAATGGAAGTATCCCTCACCAAAATGGTGAGGGAAGTATGTATAAGAAGACCCCCCATACTTAAAATAAGAAAAAAACATAAGCAAACTAACTAAAAGAAGCAATGAAATAAATTGCACCCAGGAAAGTGGGAGCCTATGTACTTAGATCATCCACGTGCTTTTGGTGGGGGCAATTGTCCATATTCATGGGGCCAACAACATTTCTACTTGAGACCCCATTTTCAGTGGAATCATATCAATTTTGTTAGTAAAGGTTTGATTGTTTAAATAAAATACATAAGAATTCGTAGTCAACTGAGTTCCACCGAAGGAATATTATGAATGAAGAATATAAAGTGGAGAGTGTATAGTATTAAATTACTAGGGTGATGGTTGGGTGTTCATTTTCCATCTTTCCATGCATCAATTTCCATTAAAGACAAAGTTATTTGACGCTTATTTTTTAATATTCACCTTTGGCTCTTCATTTTAACCACTTACAAAAACACAATGCATGTATTCAATTCAATTACATGAAACAAAGAAGCCCTAAGAATTTCTGAAAACCACAACACGCTTCCCTCCACGGGGGAGCTTGCACAATAACTAAACTTTACGGTGCCCTTCGATGTTGAGATTTCCTGTAACGCGTCATTCGAATACAAAAAAATAATTATGTAATTAATTCTTAGGATCAGTAACACATGTATTTCTAAAAGTGGGAAAAAATTAAGAAACAAAAGTGAATATCCAAAAATGAACATCAAATAATCTCCTATTTAATAAAAACCAATGCAGGATATGAGAAACGACTACCTAGCCATCACCCTACTAATTCAAATTCAATGAAAGTCAAATCTCATCGGCAAATCCACCTTCAACCTTCACCCGTATTTGGTTCCTCCCAAACAAACAGGCCCTTAGAAAACTGGAAAACTCATATATGTTCCTCTCTCAACTAATTCATGTATAACCCATGATCTCCCATTAAATAAAAACCAATGATAAAAACCAATGCAAGAGATAGAGAAACGACTACCTAGCCATCACCCTACTAATTCAAATTCAATGAAAGTCAAATCTCATCGGTAAATCCACCTTTAACCTTCACTTGTATTTGTTCCTTCCAAACAAATAGGACCTTAGAAAACTGGAAAACTCATATATGTTCCTCTCTCAACTAATTCATGTATAACCCTTGATCTCCCATTTAATAAAAACCAATGTAGGAGATGAGAAATGACTACCTAGCCATCACCCTACTAATTCAAATTCAATGAAAGTCAAATCTCATTGGCAAATCCACCTTCAACCTTCACCCGTATTCGGTTCCTTCCAAACAAACAGGCCCCTAGAAAACTGGAAAACTCATATATGTTCCTCTCTCAACTAATGCATGGACGGTGAAAATTAGTGTGCTAACTTAGCAGTTAGCAAGGCCCACTAGAGCAAATGCGAACCATGAAAGGCAAAGGGAATTGAAAGATTCCACGAGGACTAGGCTTGTAAATGTAAAAAAATTCCAATTTTGTTTGATGGGTGAAATGAGCATCATTATCTTAACTTTTTCAAAAATCAAGTTGAGGCGAAGAGGTTACGATGATTAGGTGGTCTTGATTTTTCACACAAACATAGAAAAAAAAAAAAAAAACCCTGCAAAGTCTGCTCACCCATCTCATCATCTTAATGGAGCGTTTCCCTTTTAAAGTGGCCCCAAACCTTTTATATTGATGTAATTTTTTTTTTTTTTTTTTTAAAGTTTTTTCTTAAGTCTAAATATCTTCACCCAGAGGGCACATTTGTTTGGGTGGAAGGAATTGAATTCCAAGGAATTTATGGTAGAATAAGTTCAACCGAAATAGTATTAAAGATGTGAGGGGTGAACGATATAAAGTGGAGATATAGATGGTTATGACATTCCAAGAAATTGATTTTCTTGGGAGATAGCTGGCTATTCATTTTCGAGAATATAATAAAATAAAAATGTAACTTCTAAGTTACAAGGAAAGAAACCCATCAGGGATTTGGCATACTGGCATGAGGCTTGTGTTTGCTCCCAAGTCTTGTGTTGGAAACCTTCCTAGATTTGTCTGGCACGCATTTGTGTTGATTTAGTGGGCCCCACCTGACAGATCAGTCAGGTTGGATCAAAGACCTCAGGGATAGAAAATGATTCAATAGATTTTCTTTAAGAGCCTGCAGCTTCATCTCCAACAAAAACTGTGTTCGACAACCAAAATCTGTTGGGCCAAAACGGTGGCGGCATTGGACCTCTGCTCTACGCCCATAGAGACCAACAAGTCCTTTTTTTCCAATGTCAATCATGGATGGTAGAAACAACATAGTGGAGATTGACAAGAGCATGCCATCATGGACCCTTCAAATCCTCTTCCAAGAAAGAGACCTTGGGATAAAAATATACAAGTGCCAAGGGCATTTGGGCATTTGTGCTCGGTGCTCCCACTACGTGTCCTATCATAGTACAGGCGTGCAAGAGCCACTGGTCTCGGGTCCTGGCCAAAAATCAAGCTGAGAGGACCCACCATGGATGCTACGAGTTACCCCAAGTTGGAATACCAAGGACAACCGATCGAATGGCTGGGATCCTCCAATCTTGGAGATTTCATGACCCTAACCCATCATGGGACTCATAAAAAATAATCTCATTGACCCATCAGCCACACAAAGGATCAGACCATTGTTCTAAATCCCCAGTCCAGGATGACTTGAACCTCACCAGAGTTGCATCACTGAGTTTCAAGCCAGATTCTTGAGTTGACCTCTGAGTCGAGTCAACTTGGCCAAGTCTAACTGAGCTACGCCGAGTTCTCTTATCAGAAAACCAAAAAAACAGTAGCAGGCAGTCCTCATTCTTGGACTGAGCTCCATAATATAACTCTTCATCTAATAGAGTCCACATCATTTAAACATCTGTGACACGTCATTGTATATCATCTATACAAATGTCATAAGAACATGACAAATTAGCTATATCATAAAACCCTGATTAGTGGTTGAAAAGTAACCCTAACACAAAACAATAACACAATGGCTAGTGGGTCAAGCACCAGATTGTTTCAGTGCTGAAAAACTCCCAAGAAAGATAGTTTGAAATTGAAAGAGTGGTTAAGATATGACTTGTGAGACTTAAATGGCTTAGCTATCATTCAATTGATGACATTTGATGGAGGAGGAATCGCAATATCCTACAGTCCCTTGTTGAAGTAAAAGTAACATATTATATATTGCTGCCAAAGAGAAACAGATGTGGATTACGCAGCTAGAAAAACAAAAGCACATAGAATCTTATCTCCCAAAGCCGGCCTCTATCCCTCAGTCAATAGCTACCAAACATAGAAGATATGATATTAAAAAAAAAAAATGAAACTAGACTAGTCAGCTTCTAGATTAAGATATACAAAGATTATTGAGACTGCTAAAAAGGTAGGTATGTTTCTTGGAAATGGGAGGTAATACCCAAGCTTGATTGGAACAACAAAAAGGGTTGTTTTCTCTGAAATTGGAAAAAAGGGCATTATTGTATTATTTAAAAATTGTGATATTTTAATTTTGCAACTTATTTTGCATAATTTCAGACTAGGTACTGTGTGTCATTTTGAACTGGATCAATGGGTAAGCATTGATATTTTAATGCTACCACTAGAAAATCTTTATAAGAGAGCTTGCATCTAATATGCCATGAAACCATATTACCTCGAGTATAATTAAATCAGTAGATAAATCAGTAGAGCATTCTGAATGAGTCATAGGGGGATTTCAGTAATTAGCACCCAATTCTTTCAGTACCCTCATCTTATAAATTTAATAATGACCAACAGAAATCTTCTTTCCATGAATCAAGTCTAATATGAAAAATCAACAAAGGAGTTCAAGCAAAAGTTCTGTTTTGAGTCAATGGTCATAAAAGAACTTTCCTACAAGGAAAGCCATGGAACACTTCAAATTTCATGAGGAAGCTGAATCCAATTCATCCAAAGTGCTTATCTAAATGATAATAATAATAATAATAATAATAATAATAATAAAATCAGCTCAAAGCTTCAAAGCACATATAACTAAATAACAGAGAAGGTTTCAAAGGGTATTTCAGTAATTTTTACTTTGAAACTTCCACCAGAGCAAACCCAACTCACTCAAGGCAACTAGAATTCCTTTTTTTCTAAATAAAACAAGGTAATGCATTCTCAACAAGGTTATTTTGATACTTTCCACTAGTTTTTTTGTCTTCATATAGTTTTCTTATAAATGAACCATGGAAGCTTCATTATACCATATCCAGCTCCTTCAAGGCTTCAACCCTTCAAATGCTTTATTCATCCTCGTAATCAGAGATGGAGGGCCTGATTCCGTTGCTTATCCGAGCAATCAAGAGAAACAACACACAACAGAAGTACCATTGCTTGTCACAAGGCCCAGCACAAAGGTTTCATATCACGGACTCCTATGTTAACAGTCATTCATATGTGACACCATCACCAGAAAAGATGACCAAATTCCATGAAGAACCCATCCGTCACAGGCAAATCAAGTCAGTCGAGGAATTCTCTAGCAGATTCTTCCCACCAGAGAAGACAGGCGTAGGGCGTGATTTTTCGAAGGAAGTTGGTCGCGCCAAGAGCACTCGTATGTTCGCATGCATAATTGGTGTGTAAAACAATGCCACTTGTGTATTCGTAACATAGAAGTTGTGGGTGCAAGGAAGTTGAAATAACATGTAAAAAGTGAGTGAAGCTAATGCTTCCTTTCTTTCTTTTTCTTTTTCTGTTAACCTAAAATATGGAGATATTGGTTTCAACTTTCAATCACGTAGAATAATTATGAGTGCACTTCTTGTCCTATTTATTAAAAAAATGAACTGTATATGAAGATTCAAGAAAGGAAAACCATATATATATATAAAATAAAAGTTCCTCTATTAAAGGTGACAGATGTTCTTGTTTCCAGTTTACACTTTCTGGTTTAATTTGAAGTGTTATGTAATTCTTTTGAATTTCAGGGGTATATATATATTAGCCTAAAGAAATTGCGAGTAAATCACAGTGTTTAATCTGCTGAATCCTAGTTATCTACAAAATGAGAAAAAGACTTGTATATTTTATAAATTAGAAGACATTATCTACAGAGAGAGATGTGTCAACCCCAGGTATATGGATTTAATGATGATGAGCAGCGACCTGGATGAAATAGAATTCAATTAGAAAAAAGATAACTTCCAACTCTATTAACCCCTCACTATGGCATGAATCTAGAGGGATCAGGAGTCTGGACCGTTGATTTGGTAGGCCACCCTCTGAATATGCTTCTACAATGATTAGACAATCAAAATTTCTTACCATTGCAAATAGCACCCACTGGATGCAAATCATTGCTCTTTTTATACCCAAAAAGCATTTTGTAAAGCCAATCACATGCCTATAGTATTGTGGTATCATGCTTTCCTTGTCTATGTGATGAACCACCGGATAGATGGTAATAATCATCCTACATGTTTGTCATGTGCACCCTGGCTGATAGGATGTTAGAGATTTAAGAGCATTTACTCTAGCTTAGCTCCACAACCTTTGCTTGCAAATCCTTGAAACAAAATTGTTTCTTAAGCAGCTTTTCAGAATTTACAAGAATGGGCAGCTGATAAGGGGAGCTTTATCTTAATGTTGTTAGTTGTGATAATCTATCATATGCCAATCCACTCCCAGTTCAGTGGCATAGGCATACCACAATAAGGGTGGCAACCTGGGGTTGACCTCCAATCACAGTTGGTGTTCCACCCCCGTGTCAGTGGGGCACTCAACAAAAGGAAATTTTTTTTTCATATTCCTATTGGGTTACATCTTCGGACAATTTTTTATCGTGCACATGAAACGCTAGGTACAATAAAGATGAGGCTGATGATAAATTTTCTTAGTGTTGATAGTGAAACAGTGAAATTTGTCATGTTTCAATCAGATTTTCCACATAAATTAAATATGTTTGTGCAAAAGAATGCAGCTACCCATTCTTTTTTTTTTTTATTGAATGGTAGCTACCCATGCTTGTTTGGCATTGACTTCTCCTTATTTTGCTTAAAACCATCAAAGCACACCCACGGGATAGTTTTGCTTAACTCCACAGTAGAACATATGAAAAGCTTAAAACTTGAATTGCACCATGTTGAACAACAAAGCTATGCATAAGGATCCTCACATGGTTACTACATTTTCATTCTAAAGATTGGCTCATTAAAGTAAAGCATTTGTTAGAATAAGATACAGAAAGATGGAAGAACGAAAGAAATCATACTTCAAACAACTGATTTTTGTAGAAGACAGTCCAATCTGAATCACCAGATGCTACCAGCCCACCTCCCTCTGTGCTTATGGATTCTGCATATGTAGTAAGTCCAACAGCAGGAATTATTCTTTTGCCTTTTTCATTGCCCTGCTCATCACATATGAATTCAGGAGACCCGAAACCAGCAGCTAATGGACTATCATTTTGATCAATTAATGTAGAACAAGTTACATTTTGATCAAATTCAAGTCCAGAATCAGATTTAACCTGTTCATCTCTGCAGCAGTTGACATCATCTTCCTCTGACGACCACCGACAGCAATCCAATTCATCCATCTCAAAAATCCTACTAATTAGCCCTTCCCTCCATGATATTCTCAGTTGTGACATACTTTCAAAGTTTGAACTAGACATTGCTTCCCATCTGCAAAACTCTTTAGTTTTGTAAGTCTGACCATGGAACTGCTTTAGAGCATGGGTTACATCAATGGAATTGGAAGGTGTGGCAGGATATGTAAATGGAGATATCACACGGGGCATGGACGAAAAATCAACTGGGTCACAATTTACAACATGACTCTTTGGAGACAAGCTCACAGCTTGAAGATCCCCCACCATAGTATTCAGATTAAGCTGATGTTCCAGAAAATCCTCCATATTTAGCTTAGAAAACCCAGCACGTCTATCTGAGTTTGAATTTGACTCAGGGGTGCAAATGACATTGCCACTACCCCAAGAGTCGATGGATAAAGGAGAGTTCTCTACCAAGTGATCATACCGATATCCTTTCTCCTTTTGTGGGATGGGAGCTTTACTTTGAAATGAAGCTGCTGCCACTACTTCTAATATTCCTGAACAAGGACTAGCAATAGACATGTGACCAGATGAAGTTGTGGCATTTGACACAGGTGTGGCGGGCCCCATCAATCCTCCAAACTCTGGTGAAGGTGAATGGATATCAACAGTACCCATCTTTGCAACAGTAGGGGAAGGAACAAGGGAACCTGAGAACCCAAGGACACTCTCAGGTGATGTGGTGGCACCTGGTAGCCCCTCAAATTCAGGTGAACGCTCGACATCACTGTTATTTGCATTGTTAGTAGGTGACAAGAGCCAATGCATGGCTGCCTCAGCAGGCGCAGGTACTAAAGAAGCCCTAGAATTGCACAATGTGGTATCATAGACCTCATCTCCCACAGTTAGAATGCCTCTAGGCCTGCATTTCCTCTTGTCAGAGACCCCTACAATAACATGACCAGCAGCAAAACATGCAGGAGTCGATATCAAAGAAGACTCACCAATGATCTCTGGGGAAATAGAAGCCTGAATTGGAGGTGTGCTTGTGGTGTCAGGTGTAGAAACCAAACAAGTCCCAGATGTCGATTTATTCATAGGGGTGGTGTTCATCTCCAAAGCTGACCTAAAACCCAAATTAGATGGGGTTGTCGAATGCTGTTCTAGTCCCAAGCAAAAACCAGATGATAATTTATTTGAAGGAGTGTTATTATTATCTAATTCTGGCGTAAATGGAATTTTAGATGATTTTACTGAATAAAACATTGGAGAAACAGAAGCCATACAAGGAGGTATTGCGGAATGCTCCTCCAAAGCCTTGTCAGATGCAGAAACCAAATAAGACCCAGATGAAAGTTTACTTGCAGGAGTGCCAAACATCTCCAAAACTGACCCAAAACTCAAATCAGGTGGGGTTGTGGGCTGCAGTTCTGAAGCCTTACCAGGTACAGAAACCAAGCAAAAACCAGATGACAATTTATTTGAAGGAGTGCCAGTCGTATCAAATTGTGGCCTCCATCTCAGTTCAGATGGATTTACTGAACCGAACTTGGGAGAAATGGAAGCCTGTAAAGGAGGTGTTGTGAAATGCTCTTCAAAAGCCTTGTCAGGTGTAAAAACCAAACAAGACCGAGATGAAAGTTTGCTCACAGGAGTGCTATTCATCTGCGAAACTGGCCCAAAACTAAGATCAGAAGGTTGGGTGGCATACTGCCCTTCTAAATCTTTGTTTTGAGTATCAACCAAACAAATCCCCGATTCCAATTTCTTCTCACTGACTCCATCTTCCACAAATTCCATCAAATGTGGAGTTATACCTGTATCAGTTCGTACTAAAGATTGCTGCTTTTCGAGCTTGGACTGTGGATCTCTCTCCAGAAAATGCCCTCCAAAAATGCTTCTTTTCCCGTTCTGCCATTGGGCGAGATATGAGCTTCTGGGTTTATGCGGATTCTGAGATCTGGGTTCGCTTAGGTTTTCAAGATTGGATTTTGGGGGATTTTTCTTGGGGAGTTTGGATCTAGGGTTTGAAGATCTAGCATTTGAATTGCTTGGGGCCGTGTGGAGATTTCTTGCATTCGGGGCTGATTTAGGGGTTTTGAGGAGGGTTTTAGATCTGGGTGCGGTGGTTTTGGAAGAAGGATTGGAGAGAAGGAACCTGAAACAGCCTCTTGGAGTTTCAATCGAGGTAGAGCAGCTGCCGGTGTTGAGCTCCTTCAATGGGTTTCTAGGGTTTGGTTTCTCTTTCATTTCGCCCTTCTGATGAGGGCTCTTCTTGGTGAGCTTTACGCCTCTGTTCATGGCTTCTTCCCCTCTACAAAACCTCTCTCTATCTCTATCTCTATCTGCAGATTTTGATATGAACCGTTACATGCATGGCATCTTTCTACTTCAAATGGGTCCATTTCAGTGGTCCGGAGGACTACATTTCCATCATACGGTCCACAAGTTGATGGGGAACCAATTCAACAGCCAATCTGCGGAGAAGTAATATTTGGTTGGTCCTTTCGCTTTCTTGAAAACAATGTTTCACTTTTGACCTTTCAGCCCCACTTAGATGGATCATCCCCATCATGGTTGATAAGCTTATAATAAATTTAGGCCCGGATTACTATGACCATTGATTTGAGGATGTAAAAGTTTTAAACTTTTTCTTTTTATTTTTCCATGTTTGCCTTTCTTATTGATTAAATAGCATGGACACCATTTCAATTAATGTTAAATAAGAGATGAAAAAGATTCACCAAAGACGTCAAGAGGTTAAATTTATCCAAGTTATGAGCATGTATGTGCAAGCCTATTTTTATGAAAGGAGAAACCTCTTTTTGACTGGGATGCCTTTTTACCTATTTGGTGCTGCCCATTTTAATTGCAAAAAATCCAAAAAAGTAAGCATTATTTTTTTTCGTATAAGAGGAAAGTGGAGTTCTAATACTCTTCCTCCCCCTCTATTGGAAATACATTTTGCGAAAGAGAAAACATAAATTTCTTCTTTTGTAGCGCCACAAAAAAAGCCCATCCATGATCCCACTTCCAAAGGCAAAGAGAGGGAATGCACAGTTGCCATGACTCACCCTTTTACTATTTACTTTTGTTCACCTCAAATGCATTTGTTAACGTCTATGAGTTGGAGTTGTACCGCGGAGCACTAGGAGTTTTTCACGCATTGGAGTTCTCAAATTGAAATTTGAGCAGGGACCGGAATTCAAATACTCAGCCTCTCGTAATAGGTGGCTTCCATGCGATTCCGGGTCCACTTACCGATATACAAAGCAGAAAACCAAGTGGACACAATTAGGGCTGCAGATGGACGGTTCTAATTGGTTTAACACTAAAATCATTAACCAAATCCAACCTGTCGGTTTTTTAATTAACCAATTTGATCCGGCTGATGGAGAGAACTTAAACCGAACCGAACCGAACTAAATGGTTCAGTTCGGCTCGGTCGGTTAAACCGTTTTTTTTTTTTTAATTTAAATCAGACATTGAAAATTTCAAAATGATGAGTCCCCATCATTTGCATTTATTTTAATGTTTAGTGCAAACATAAAAATCCAACATTTCAGTGATCCATGTAAAAAATAATTCTAGTAAAAAAAGAGAGTTTGGACTAAACGCAAGGGCACAATCATATTATAGAATAGGAATTCTATAAACCAACTAAGAAAAGAAAATCTCAAAAGCTGAAACTAGAGTAGGGAAAAAACTGACACAGAACTGATCAACTATGAGGTACAGAGGCAGTAATGAGTTCATGTAAAAATGAGTTGTCGAATGTAATTATGAAAGTAGTGAACGGAACCGTATGACTAAAGTAATAAAAAAGTAATACATAAGTTAATTTATAAGAACCGTTCGGTGTGGTTTAAGCGGTTTTTATGATATACAAATCGTTAACCGAACTGATGTAAGCGGTTTTTATGATTGCCAAACCGTTAACCGAACTGATCAACTATAAACCGATCCGAACCGCCCAGTTCGGTCGGTTCGGTCCGGTTTTGCGGTGATACCGGATTTTTTGTGCAACCCTAGCCACAACCTCCCTCGTTCCCTTTAGTTTAATGAAAGCCTGATATGGGAATGCAGGATTCAGATATCTGAGTAAGGGATCAAAACCAGTTTTCTTACCTGATTGCCAGGCTGATTTAAGTTTTATAGGGTGTTTGGCTGGAGGAACCTCAAGCTGGAGGAACCTCAACCTTGGTTTTTATTGCGATCGGTTCATGATTTAATTTCATACAGCCAAAGGTCCCTTTTATCGTTTCATAAACTTGAAAAGTCAGTAATACTCTCTTCATCTCTTATCGATTTATTCAAAAAAACGCAAAGACTAAAATCGGGGAGACTTGCCCAAGAAGGAACGAAAAAGACAAAAAATGATTTTTGAACTTCGACTGCAAGGAAAGTAGGGAAAGTGAGTCAGGGAGGGAGATTCCCTTATAGAGTCGTAAGCATGCGTAACATCTTTGAAGAAACCGTTTTATTGTCCATTTAGTGGTTGCAGAAGTGGTTTGTTTGGTTTCGAACCCCAGCAGGCATCTCCTCATACAAGCTGCTAACATTCGCTCACTCCAAGATAAGTAAGTTGAATATTTTCTCATTTGCGAACCTTCATCGTGTTGGAAACCTATCTATCTATATATCGCAAACTCAGATAAATTGTTTCAGAATTTAGATAAGTTTGTACAAACTGGAATAAATTTGTTTAAAACTCAGATAAATTTGTTCAGAACTCAGATATATTTATTTCAGAACTCAGATAAATTTATTTCAGAACCCAGATAAATTTATCCATGAACTCAGATAAATTTATTCCAGAACTCAGATAAATTTGTTTATAACGCAGATAAATTTGGTCAAGAACTCAGATAAATTTGTGTAATTATATGAGTTTGTCACATAAACTCAGATAAATTTATAGCAAATGACATGACTGTATTGTATAAAAAAACACTCAAGATATAAGAAACATAAAGCGAAAACAATACGATGTTGCATTGTAAGAAGCTCTTTTTTCGTTGAAATATGAGAAATCTCAACAAAACTTCTCCTTATTCATCCGAATTGAAAAAACGAGAAGAAAGAAAATTGTGGGATATAGACCGAAATCTTAATCATCTGAACCCCACTTCTTTGATTCGAATTGATCTGAACCATGTTTCTTTGATTCAGATTGCAGATGATATATTAAACTAGAAAGGTCGTTGAATCTGTCTCTCATAAAAGTCCACTTTGAAAACTCAAAGGTCGTACAATTTGCCCCTCACGCCTAGAACGAGTGTATATGCAATTACCATTTGAAATTCAAAACTTGATATACAAGAAGTTACAGGGGCAAATCAATCATAAAAGATAGTGCTTATGTGTAAAAAATGAGGGCTTAAATTGCGTGACATGTTCAGACGGTTATGCATGGCGTGTTGAGGCGGTTACAGGGGCAAATCAATCAAGCCAATATGTGATCTGGCGTATTTAGGGACCTTTGATTGATATATGTCCAGTTGTATAGACCACAGGCCTTAACCGAAAGTCTTGTGGATTAGAGCCTTTAAATGACAAAGTTAAGAGACCTTTGGCTAATTTATCCTTTATTTTCTTGCCATTCTTGTGGGCCCTAACCTGAAAAACTAGTAAAAAAGCATATTTAGAGGTTTTAACTTTGAAAACTAGTAAGAACGTATCATTGCCTCCCTTCAACTGAAAGTTATTTTCCATCGAGAATTCCATCGAGAATCAAGCACAATTTCTTTTGAATTTGTTTTCTTTGTTTGTAGGACGAGAATGCATTATTAATTAATTTGTTAACTACAATTAATGATAGCGGTGTTTGGCCGCAAGTCCCTCAACATCGCATTTTGTTGCAAAAGGTCTACTTTTTTTTCGAATAGGCAAAGGTTCCTCTTCAAGTTTTAAATAGTTAAAAAGTCCAAAATGCCCCTCGTGGATACACTCTCCGCGTTATTCAAAAACACAAAAAATCATGCCATAAATTTCGTGAAGACGAAACCCTAAAAACCAGGCCATAAATTTCTTGACAGAAAGTCAGATAAAGTTATCCAAGTTTGTTTCATTATAAATTATTTGAGTTTGTGACAGAAAGTCAAACAAATTTATCTGGGTTTGTTTCAAAACTCATATAAATTCATACCAAATTCAAATAAATTCACTTTAAACTCAGATAAACTCATATCAAGCTCAGATAAATTCAGAAAGGTTGGGGGGGGGGGGGGGGTGTGTTTGCTACCCTTCTCTCTCTTGGCGTGCAAACTGAGGTAATAGCTAACCTTTGTCATGTGTTCTTTGCTTGCCTCCTCTTTCGCAAGAGTAAACAAATGAGAGAAAAATAAAATTTCTTACACTCCTTCAGCGCACGCCAACCGAGATAAAGAAAAATACACATGACCCATTGATTTCTTACTCCATGTGCAAGTAGGAGAGAAAATCAACCCAGCACCCCCTACCTCGTTATCCGTGCCCAAAAGGCAAAGACGAGGCAAGGTCATCTTTTCCTCTCTCTTCGTTCCGCATGAACAAAGTAGAGAACAACAACTTCAGAACAACTCAAGAAGATGAGAACCACTGAGATCTTCCTGATCTACAACCTTATCGCAAGCTCCAAACTGATCTGTTCTGTTTCTGGCTTTTGCAAAACTTCCTCAACATGTTCTGCAACATCATTTCCTCCCATTTGAATTGCGAAACTTGATCTAGAACTAGGAAATAAAATCCGTTAAAGGGGCAAATCAGTTATAAAATATTATGTTAAGGAGCTTAAAATTAGAGTTTAAACTCGTGACATCACTTCAGACGGTTAGAAGGGAAAATCAGTCATGTTAATGTATGATCTGGAATACTTAGGGACCTCAGCTTGAAAAAAGTCTAGGCGCATGGACTAGAGGCCATAACCGAAAATCCTGCGGATTAGAGGCCTTAAATGACAATGTTAAAGAACCTCTGACTAATTTTTCCTTAATGATATGCTCAATCTTATAATGTATGTGTATCATTAATTAATTAATTAATCATGATTAATGATATGTTCAACCAATGGAACAATCTCATTTTGATTAAGTTTGGGAAATCCTTGCCAACACACTCATAGTTGAGTGGCGTTGGCACCTTAGTTTTACACACATGCCTGTAGATCAATTCTTAGGTCTTCAATTCTAAAGTATTACTTCTAACCAATAGACTTGTTGGCATGCAAAAAATTTCATTCATCAACGCATTCTATTTCTCAAGGCAAAATATTCATTTTCCATAAAAAATGACATCTTCTGGCCGCTGGACTCGATTGGCCATAATAGCAACACCCCTGCGGTCACTATTTACATGGTTCACTGGTAGCTTCAACCTTCAAGATATTGGCCATTCAGTGCAATGACATAGCCGTTGTTTTTCGCACAAATGCTGACTGTCGGACGTTACAAAAAAAAAAAAAAAAAACTTCAGATAGTGGCCGGTGCACCTCTTCTCTCTTGGCTGTCACGTAGTTATCTCCTACGATCACCCACAATCTCTGGCCAGTTATGTCTTCTGATGGCCGTTGGACCTGCAAGAAGGAACAATTACAATTCCCATTAATGGCGGTTTTCAAAACCACATCCACTCCTCCATGATTTCCGACAATTATAACTCCTTAAAGGCTATAAAATGAAAACTTAGGGAGGGTAGCAGGGCATCTCCAATCCAGTGAAAAGAAGACAAAAATCTCTGCCATTTTCTCAAGACTTTCTCTCTTCCATATGCAAGGTGAGAGTCAGGCAGCAGTGAGCACTTCTTTCTGGATTTGGGCGATAGTTTCCGGAAATCAGTATTTGTTCTTCTCACCATGAAAAAAGGATGAAGACTGACTCTGCTGTTTTAAAGCTAAAGTAGACTTTTTTTTATTAATCATTCTTTCTAATAATGGTGATGAATTACAAAGATTGACAAATGAAGCTACATTGCAGACTTCTCCAATTTCGTTTCCGGCAAACTCTCGAAAGCAGTCTGTAATTCTCATGTATTTGATCTCCTAAGTATGGTGAGGGGGTTGTATAAAAATTTGTAAACAACCTGCACTCAGAAGGTGAAACAAAGATAACTAATGTAAATAAAAGTGGAGATGACTCTTTCTGCACAATCAAATACATGTGCAAGTTATTTTCACGATCTTTTTGTAATGTTCAAAGAATGAATAAAAGCATCTTCAGCAGATTTTCATTTCTTTTTTGAGTGAAACAAGACCAAACTAGCAAAAAATAAAAAAGATAAAAAATGGGAGCTTTTCACTAATAAAGTGGGCGTAGCCAATCCAATGGTCGCTTAGCAGTGAGGGAATCGAGTGGGTATATGTAAAAGTATCTACTAGAACAAAAGGGAAGAAAGTAGTGGGGGTGTTGATTTTGAGGTGCTCAAATTTTTAATAGGTGGTATCTGTTGTATATTCCACTTGCGTGTGAAGCAAGCAAAGACAACAAGTGGTCTATTACATGTTTTTTTGTCAATGCGCCGTGGGTAACTCACAGTGGGGCAACTTATTTATCATTGCGCATGCACACTAATGAGTCTTACAATTGTTGCAAGTGTTGCAACTATTACAAGAAACCATGAAATAAGTCTCTATATCTCTATCGTGAGGCTCATATGATGATAATTTAGGCCCTTCAAGATGAAAGTCATCTCCTTATCATAGTGGGTCTCACTATCCGATTGAGCATTTGACGGAAATGTGATTACTGCCACGTTAGCAATGATGCCATGTCAGTCTCTAGTCCTGTTTTTAATCATGTTTCGGGGCTTAGGGTGGAACTCACTTCTATCAAAATGAAATAGGAGGAAATATCATTGGAGGGGATGGAGTTCATCTTTTAAGGGTCCGAATTATCTCTATATGGATACTATGATAAGAGTACTTCTCTATATGGATACTATGATAAGAGTACTTCTTGGGCATGTGTACATATGCTGTTCACATCTAATAGTCTAGTAGGGGGTCCGGACACACCAATGGAATGAGTATGAGTGATGACACGCGTGCTTTTTAAACCTCCCTGTTTTCCCGCGAAATCACCAGCGCCAGCACACTCATTTAACGGTTACAGTTAACGGACTCTCCTTTTCCCCTTCCACTCCACAAGGGCGTACATTATGCACCCCGAAAATCTAATCAGATATCTCTGCAATTTCCGGCACGAAAACGACACAAACCAGCCTCCGAGATGCCACCCGCTACCAGAATCACCACTTTATTGGTCTGCGACGCCGAATCTCTCTTCCGATCCAAACCCGTATTGGAGATCCGCAGCCTCGAATCGGCCACGAAGCGCGAGATCGAGTCCCCGAAGGAGGAGCTCCGGCTTCTGGTCGGAAACCGCTACCGCGACCTCATCGAATCGGCTGACTCCATCCTCCTGATCAAATCCTCCTCCCAATCCATCTCCTCCAATCTCTCAGCCATCGACTCCAGCCTCCGATCCCTCTCCTCCTTTCCCGTTGAAACAC
Organism: Persea americana; assembly: GCA_029852735.1. Lineage (NCBI taxonomy): Eukaryota > Viridiplantae > Streptophyta > Magnoliopsida > Laurales > Lauraceae > Persea > Persea americana. The sequence continues at coordinate 34,955,457 of CM056820.1, read as the reverse complement.
TAAACCCTAACCCTAATTCCGTCCGATCACTCAATTATGCGATTGCCACCCGCGTCAAGTACCTTGTCGACACCCCAGAGAGCATCTGGGGCTGCCTTGACGGATCGCTGTTTCTAGAAGCTTCTGGAAGGTACCTCCGTGCCAAGGTCGTTCGAGGCACCGTAGGGGGCGATTCGATCTTGAATTCCCCTCTCCTTGGACACCATTGGCAGATTGTCAAAGGATTCAAGGGCTAGATTTCGCAGTGGAGCCGCGAGCGGCTCATGGACCGGGGGCTTGGCGTTGAGGCTTATGCAGATGCGCTCGCTGCAGTGGCAATTGTCGATCAGCTCGACCCGAGGCAGTTACTCGCTTTGTTCTTGGAGCAACGTCGGTCGTGGATTCTTCAGAGATTAGGTAATTCGAGCTCTGCTTCATTGGTTTCTTTGGTTTTCTGTGATGTAGTGAGGATAATTCAGGTTAGTTTAGCGCAAGTAGGGGAGCTTTTTTTGCAAGTGTTGAATGATTTGCCACTGTTTTACAAAACGATTTTGGGATCGCCGTCTGGTACTCAGCTGTTTGGGGGAGTTTCTAATCCAGATGAGGAAGTCAGGCTTTGGAAATTGCATAGGGAGAGATTGGAATCTGTAATGGTTATGCTTGAACCGGGATTCATTGCTCAGACTTGTTTGTCTTGGTTGAAGAAATGCAGTGAAAAAATTGTAGGAAAGAGTTGTGGGAGGTTCTTGATTAATGCTGTTGGGAGTGGGGAGGAGATCGCATCAGTCGAGAGGATGATTCGAGAGTCGTTGGATGGTCGGGAGGCATTGGAGGGGAGCTTGGAGTGGCTGAGGAGTGTTTTTGGTCATGAGATCCAGTCGGCCTTGTGGAACCAAATTGGACAGCTTGTTTTGAAAGACGGTAAGGATCTCTGGGATGAGATTTTTGAGGATGCATTTGTTCAAAGGATAAAAGAGCTTGTTGATTTGGGGTTTGAGGAATTGAGCAAAGCTGTTAATGTGAGGCATTCCATTCGAGCTATTGTGGCAGGTCCCGACGAGCAAAATGATTTCCAAGCTTACATGAAGAGACCTTCTACAGGTGGCAGGGTGTGGTTTTCAGAGTCAAATTATAGAAAGATAAGTCCAGTATCAGGTTTTAAAACCATGAAGGATGAGAATGATTTCAGCAGTTGTGTCGATTTGTATTTTGGACCTGAAGTTAGCCAGATTAGAGAGGCCATGGACAGTAGATTTCAAATTATCTTGAATGATCTGCTGTGTTTCTTGGAATCTCCAAAGTCTAGTTCGAGGTTAAAGGAGCTGGCTCCATATCTGCAAGATAAGTGTTACACTAGTATATCGACCGTATTGGAGGAACTTGAAGATGAACTTAGACATCTATCCACTGACCTTGGCAATAGAAATGAGAAAAATAGCTCTGAGCAGCCGACAACAATTGTTGAAAGAGCACTTTTAATTGGACGACTCTTATTTGCATTGCAGAACCATTCAAGTCACATCCCACTGATACTTGGTTCTCCAAGGATGTGGTTGAAAACTGAAATGAGAACTTTGCTGTTTGGTAGGACTCAATCTTTGTCGAAACAATCTATGGTGGGTTCCGAGTTTGATCCCCCCATGCCTGATAGCCCTAGAAGGAGAGTTCTGGACATGTCTAGAAGGCAGACTTCAGCTACTGCTGCTCTGTTTGCAGTGGAGGATAAAGTGAACCCTAAACTTGATAAACTTAGCAAGATGTTTCGAGCTCTTGGCATCAAGGATCATAGATTGTGGATTAAATGGGTCTCTGATGAGCTAGTAAGTATCCTTTCTAAGTGTAGGCGGTAAAAACGACACCTACTTAGATCGAGATGAGATTGCAGGTAAAACTCCTTAAGACGGGAAATGCTGAACGCCGAGAACCTGAAAAGGAAGGAGAAAGGCTAGAGTCAGAGCCCCTGGCTGCCGTGAGCTGAAGGCACTCCGATGCCTGAGTTAGTTCTGAGAAGACTAAACAGGAGGAGGAAGATGGGAAAGAGACGATGTGGAGTCTTGTGAGTTGTGTATTGCGTACCTCTTATGGGACTGATCCCATGTATATATAAGTGAGCGTTCCTCGTTCATTCTCTCTGTGAGTGGGGGTAGGTGAGGTGAGGTCCCATCGATCCTTACCCTGACTGGCAGCAGTAGGTAGAATGGACAACACCCCTCCCTCTCTTTCCACGCCTTCAGCCAGTTGGCGTACAGGGCTGATAAAGTGCACATCTTATTGCCATAAATGAGCGATCCTATCGCCATAAATGTCTGCTCATATCTCTCTGGGCGCGCCGTATTTCCAGGAGGAAGGTGGCGGCCCACTCTGACTCTAGTACTGTGGTCTGAGACCACGGATGGCTTGGCCGTGGCGTGCCTTTGTACTGAGCTGGCATTTATGCCGAGCTGCCGAACCGTGGTGCTGAGCTACCTAGCTACTGACCGAGCTGCCGAGCTATTGACCGAGCTGCCGAGCTAAAGAGCTTCTACCACAGAGGCTTGAGGTGTTCGGCGAGTTTAGCCATAATCTTTGCTTAACTTCGTCATCGCGGTGTTTTACCCACACACTAAAGATCTTGAAAAGGATGATGCGCTATCTGCAACAACTTTGATGAGGGTTAGTTCATGTCTCCTGATATCTTTGTTCATCCATGTTTTTTATATTCTCTTTACAGAAGTGGATGCCTGAATAATAACAATAACAGCATTGATAGCTACTATTGTTGGTAGATGGATGCTTGGTATTTCTATTTCCAATCCATGGATACTGTGATGCTGCATATTATACAACTTGGCGCTCAATTTATTCACATGTTTTAGGTTGTTTCCCAAAGGATATCTGTGGTTTTGAGTTAAGCAAAAGTAGCTTTATCCTAGGAGAGTCAAATTGGATCTTATGTTTGTGGTAGGTTATAAGTGATACTTCTTTATTTTTATGGTCGCATTGGGAATTTGGGTTCTTATTGGTTGAAAAGGAGGTGAGATATATGAGAATCTACTCTTAAAAAAATGGGAAACCTACCTAGATCCAAGTATGCCATAGAGATTCTTGTTTATGTCATAACTAGATTTATAGCACAGAAGGAGCTTTGAATAAATCCATTATTAGTTATTTTTACTACTATCAAATGTTTTCTAGGGGTTTTCTTCAATGTCATCATGTGCATTTGATGTGAGCAAATTGTTTGGCTGGATATCTTAGGCTAATCATACTGGAACAAATTGTTTATCTAAAATAAATGAGGAACATGTGGGCGGATGTCATGATTGAGTATCAGTCCCAAGATGTTTGGGATGCTTGAATGTCACTCTGATTGCAACGATGTTTTAGGATAATAACAAATTGGGAAAGAACTGTTTGTGCGAGAACTTGGCCCGGTGGCGCCCTTAACCATAGGGCTTAACATGTCAACCACGTACTTCCAACAATGAGTCTCTGCTAGTCCCGCATCGGAAATATCCAAGTCTTGACTCTAGGCTTATGACTGAAACCCCGTGTTAACTCAACATGATGCGCTTTAATGTCATGCGGTCCCGGATCCTATAAGAACTCCGGAGTTAAGCATGCTCATGCTTGTGCAGTTTGCTCAGAAAGTGTATAACTGCCTTTTCATGGATGGAAGTAAAACTTTCTTTTTTTCTTTTCTTCTCTCTCTATTTTTTGACAATGGAGATAGAAATTTTTTTTTTCCTAAAAGATTACCGACTTGCAGATGAATCAAATGTCATGATGTACGTGATTCCAATCATGAAACAGGGTCATTTGCCCCACCCTTATCGGTCTGCAGTGTGATTGATGGCATCATGGAAAATGGGAGAAAAAGAAAAATCTGTCGTCAATTGCTAAAAATCTTACTTCCTCAATCAACTCAACCAACTTCCACAGGTAGTCACTGTAAGTAAAACCCCCCTGAACAGCGTAAAACAAGCACCTGAAACAGTGGCCACAAGTGAAAAATTTTCTAACATGGAATCAGAAACACAAGGCGTAAAACCATTTGCCCATGTTAGACAGGCATTGCCATCCGGGTGGAATGTGGTAACCCATGATACCCGGATACTTGTACAAGCCCAGCGTATCCATGCTGGACAGATATGAGACTCGTATTGGTCCCAATACTGCTCCAATACTTCTAGGTACAAGTTTAGCACATCCTACTTACCAAATCCATTATTTCATATGGATTTTTCTAATTTTATTAGTTCTCAACATAAAAAAGTGTTAACAGGGACTGTAAATAATGCTAATTTCATTAATGTAAAAGTGATCTAAAGAAAAAACTAGGGCACCTATCTTTGTCTCCGCATCCATGTTCTAGATCTCAAAAGTGCATAGTTGTATCCCCTATCCCTGCGTCCGTGTTTGTACCTATAGCCATTTCCATATCCGTATCCATGCATCATAGACAGCAACAATAGTAGGTGTAGAAGGAGGCTATAGACGCTTGGACTAGGAATGGGTGTGAGATTCCAAGTGGAAGGGACAATCTGGTACGACAGTTTTTCCAGATAAGCTTAAGATGGCCTGATAATTCATCAATTCCTCCTCTACCAACAATATAGGTGTGCATTTTTACTCGAATAAGATAGCACGAACTGCTCGTATTGAAAACAAAGTCCATGAACATGACTTACATCAGAACTTGAGGGTCAACTGCATAGACCAAAATGTGTATTTTACTTATTTCAGTTATAAAACGGGCATAAATGCTTCATTATTGTCAGAATCTTCTTCTTTCCCAAGGAAACTAAGCCTGAGTTTCAGTCACAACTATCTATGTTTTCAAACTTTAGTACCAAATTAATCCATTTGGCAGTGCCTACTTCCAATTTCGTTCTTTTTTGTTCCTTTCTTACATTTAAATTGTGTTTTTCACTTTAGATGCATTTAATTGTAGCTAGCATTGGGTACCTTTTGCAGGGCTGGGAAGAAACTGTTGTCAAACAAGAGCAATCTAATGAGGGCCCTTTGGAGATTAAGATTGCTCTTCCTTCCATGCCTTCACTCTACATTACCTCATTTCTTTTCCAAGCATGCCAAGAAATTCATAGAATTGGAGGTCATGTGCTTGACAAGGTTGTACTACAGAATTTTGTATGGAATCTCTTGGACAAGGTATAAAATCCCTGTTCCAATATAATTCTTCACATTGTCTTTACCAATGAGTCTGTGATTTTGTTTATATTTTCTATAGTTGAATTTGTCATCTCAAATAGCATTTACCCTTTTTTCTGTTTCCTCTTTATTTTTCTAAAGCTAATTTACTTAGTTATTTAATTTTGTGAGTATATGATTACAGTTTTCAATTCTTTTTGACCAGCATGACATGTATTATATAGCTATGTTTGAGATGCCTTTTCTTTGCCTTATGCTTTACAAGATCCTCGAACTCATGCACCGAAACAAACTACATGATGTACCTAACAAGCAGAGAAAGAGCCGGGGGCATTGTGATGCTTTTTTTGCACAACATAGGTTTCTCTTTTATTTTTTCACTTAAAAAAAAATTATTTTCAAGAAATTAGATGGTAAATCTTTTACAGATAAATGGCCATATAATTGCGAGTGAACTCTACCTTGGTTGCATAAAGCAAGAGAAGCAAATCATTGGTTTGATCTTAAGCTGAAGGCATGGTTCTCATAAAACTGGAGATCTAGGAAATATGACTATAGAGAAGCATGGCTAAAAAACATGGCCCCAAACGAGTTGGGTCCTATCTATGGGACTCAGGTGAGACTTGGCCGAGTCACCTAGGACTAGACCAAGTCCTATGTGACTCGGACTGACATGCGCTTTGCCGAGTGAGACTCGGTCAACTATTTTATTTTAAATTGGGACTCAACTGAGTCGACTTGGACGCGGCTCTGACCGAGTCGGGTACTGAGTCTGAGGTTTTTTTTCCCCTGTAGAGAAGCACCAATTACAAGGATTTATCATGTTTTATGTAAACTGAAGGTTCTATAAGAGAGGAAAATTAGTTTGATTATCTATGTGGCTCACTTTTCTGATGTTAGCTGTGAAAATCCCCCGTGGAGAAAGGAGAAAACGAACTAATTTCCCCTTATAGATAGAGGGTGGGTTAATGGGTGGATGGGTGGGGTTGCTCTCTGTCACGGAAGCAAATCCACAGAACACAGAATCCTCTCATTGCAGACATACACAGGTAGAAAAAAGATGATCATATATAGCTGTTTGCAATGTAGTATTTACCACCTATTCAAAATGACGCATTTTGGGCTCATTTCCTTCTAAGGTAGACAGTTTTATCAGAACTGCCCTCTCAAATTTCAATTCGCATGAAATCCTCTCTGATCGAACTGTATTTGTCATGTGACAACTCCCATTCCCTGTGCAGCTGATGAAATCACGTCAGTGGTGAACACCATTCAGAGGGAGAGGAACCAAAGGTCTACTTGACAAGAAGTGGGCCTCAGTCTCACTGCATGTAGATTCTCAGAAATGCATGGAAATTCCAATGTAGCCTTCTAAACATGATAATTGCTCTTTAAAGCAAGTTTTAAAATTTGATAAATTTATATAATCAATTCATTGATTGCCTATGAAAACAATGATCTTTTAGCAACAGTCTATGGACAATCAAGTACTACAGCCAATACAAATTTGTTTAATTAAAATGGGTATGGTGGAGTTGTGATAGATGTAGGTGTATTCCATTGAGGGAGAGATTTTGAAGCAACCTACATCTTCTAAAATATTACTAGGGAAATGTTTCTTTCAAAAAAGATGACAAAACATATCAATCGGTAGAACTTTAACGTTGAACATATGTTTTTCAACTTGTTTTAATACATGGCCAGTGCAATACCTGATGAAACCTCCAATTCCTCCTCTTCAAATGGTTTATAAATAGCTACCATCAAAATTCAGCTTTAGGATTGCAGATGGGGGCACGTCCATATTATTCTACGCGCAGGTTTTGCATACCAGCCCCCGTTGAAACTTGCTGTTTCATGATCTGTTCAGATCGTCTGAGGAGACTCCTTCAAACTCCTTTTTCCTGCACACCCACTTCAAGACTGTCCCGACAACGGACTCCACAACGTCGTCTACTGTTTTGCTCTTATTTCTAAAAATTTGTTATTCCTTTCCAACCAGAGATTTCGTAGGACTGCATATAATGACAACTTCCTCAAGATCTCGCCACGAACGAAATTGCACCTGTGATGCCACTGTCGAAAAATATCTTCAAATGCCCTTGGGATGTGGGGTTCATTTCAAACACATTAATAACTTCTATATCCAAACTTTGTGAGCAAATTGACATGAATCACCAAATGATGAACTGTTTCCTCATCTCTTAAGCACATAGGACACCCATTGAATATAAAATGTTTCCTTATTCTCAACTTGTTTATTGTCAGAATTTTGTGCCTCCTCGCTACCCGGCAGAAAACCAAACTCTTGGTGGGACTGAAGGATCCCAAAAACTTTGCCACCCTTCCACTTTATCAGACGTGTCAAAAAGATTATGTTGTTGGACCATTGCTTCCACATCCACATATTTGTTGTTTGTGTGATGCATATTGCATTGTTCTTTGACACCTATTTGGTTAAGTGATTCTTATGAAGCGTCTAGCGCTTACACCTTTGGGCAAGGTGTGTCAGAACGCTATAGGCTCAAATCTCAGGTGTGGCTTTGCATTTGGGCCATATTCTCAGCATTTAAGGCATATGCCCTGGTTGAGTGTTCACTTTAGTCTACTCCATATTGCGGGGTGTGTATGTGGATGATCATGAAACTCAATCAGCTTAAACACGCCCACCCACAAAAAGAAAAACATCACAGTCGATAAAACAATAACTGTACCGGCTGAAAGCAGAGGCCTATCAAGATCAGCAATCTTACCAGAAATTCAGTAATCAAGATATAGGCGTGGGGGCGTGGGACTGGGGGGAATGTGATGGTTGCATACATCTCATTTACTCATTGTTGTTTGTTTCTAAAAAGATAAGAGGCAGTTGGTTACTTTTTTTCTTTTGAATTTGTTTTTTAACTTTTTATTGTTGTAACAAGGATTTATATGAATCATTAAAAGGCTTAAAAGAGCCAAACATCAACTGTTTTTTCTATATTTATCATCATCATCATCAAAGTCTTGTGACAATTTGGCTACATGAATTCTACTCTCCATTCTGATCTATTACATAATGTTGTTTTCTCAGAATTCATATTTGGGTTGTGATAAAAGTTTTATTCTATAATTTATCATAATGTCATATTAATATATTCTATATTTTTGATGATCGTTTATTTATTAAAGGATGGTGAGCTCGTGAGGCTTATACCCCACTCACTTGGGCTTACACCTTATGCTTTGGGCAATTCTAACGCCATGCCTCACACCACAGTATTTAAAACATTGTTTTGGGTGTAGATTTAAGGATCATCGTGAATACCCTTCTACCTTGTAATGTTAAAATGACTCTTCTTGCACCTGCCCCTTCCCTGACTCTGTCACATGTATCAGCTTGCTGGCTCAGCTCAAAACTGCAACCAAAGAGGCCCTTTAATGTGACTCATGGATCTTGCGGTCATCTAATTGAGGCTTTCTATGACAAGGTGTTTTTCTACTTTTGAGGCCTGTAGTTTTAATTTATTTTGAATCTGAAAGGATACAGATTTGTTGCGTTAGTAAAATTTGGGTTGGTCTGTAGTCCAGTAAGTACTTTAAAACCTTTATAAAACATTGATCCCAGTAATTTAAGTTTGAAATCACTAATAAAAACTTCCAAATGATTTTGGTTTTTTGGCATCATATCATTTTTTTTTCTCTCTTGATTTTTATATATTGGAGTCCATACTAGTACTGGCAACCACCAGGATGATTTATGCATAGATTGAAAATATGTATACACACGAGTATACATGGCCAGACAACATACATCAACAATTTTGGACCATATGCTCAAGGCTTTTGGTACTGTATGCTCAAGGCTTTTCTAGTGTGATACTAAAGTACTTGAACATGTTGCCTGCAAATAGCATAAATATTGATGAGGATGGTGCCACCACATGCACGTTCACATGCCCTTGCCTTCATTCATGTCTTCATTTGGGTATGCTATTGCTACACAATGGCAGAGTTAGTGAAGAATGTGGTAACATTGATTTCAACTCAGCCCATTTTTGTTATTTTAGGAGTACAAACAGTAATTTCTTACATATGTTTTCTATACTCTCTCTCTCTCTCTCTCTCTCTCTCTCTCTCTCTCTCTCTCTCTCTCTCTCTCTCTCTCTGTTTCTCAAATGATTGAATCTAAAATGAAACTTACCTCTGGACGGTTGGTGTTACCTTTTCCTCTTTTTTTTGTTGTTGTTGTTGGGAGTGACAAAATTTTAGTTATAGGTTTTATTGTTTGATACTTTTGGGTTTATTTCTGTTATATTCTAGCATTCCAGTTGTGATACCTTCAGCAAATGAGCGAGTATGGACAACAATGATTTTTCTGGTAACCTGAGATCACTTAATCATTCTATATTCTATGACATTCATTGACTTTCACATGATTTTGTAGGTGTTGGGTATATATGGTGACTTCATATCTTCATTGGAGGATCGTGTGCCTCAGGTATCAGAAAAGGGTGTTCTGCAAGTTCTGCTAGACTTACGGTTCGCTGTTGACATTCTATCTGGGGGAGAAGATTCATCCTTCAGTGGAACAGATTTGAGTTTGAAAGAGACAACCAAAAGGTTCTCATCAAAGCCTAGCCAGAGACGAAAACAGGACCAAATCCATCTCAGTTCTGCTGCTCATGAAGAGCTTGTCATGGGATTAATACATAGTCTTTCTCAGAGGCTGGATCCCATAGACTGGGCCACGTGAGCTTCTTTTACCAGCCTGCGTTTATTCTTAGTCCTTGTCCCATTTTCACAGTCAAAAAATATTGATGAGAGCTATGGAAAATAAAAATACCTTCTATCCATTAATGAAACACACAATTGTATTGCCCAACAAGGTGGAAACTTTAACGTTGAACGTGGAAGATAACATCAAAAGTGAAGCAGAAGACAATGCATAAATCTCAAGACAAAGGAGAATCTCCTAGGTTCCTTCCCCTTCTGGAAGCCATGAAAATGGCAACTTGGAATTTCCAAATATAATCAGTCTGAAAAATTTATTGGAGAAGAGTCAAAGACCTTTCAAGATGGTAGAATTTCCACTCTATTTGAGTGATCAATTCTGAGGGAACCAGAGATAGCCAATCTTGGTGCTTCCCTCTATCATCAGTAACGACAACACTGTTCTAGAACCCCCTGGGATTTGTATTGCTCTTCCATCAACATTTACATTGTTTCTTTTTCTTTAATATCTCTCTCATTACGGTGTACACTACCAACAATCTAAACAATTTCAATCTTCTGTTTTCTACTGAGGAACTCTCCCCAGAAACTTGGACCCAGTGCTCTGCAACTTGAATCCATTATCAATAAAAGAGCGACTGACCTTGAATCCCGTTTGTCATCCTAACCAGCAAATTTGTTTTGGTCTTCAATTGGATTCTGTATAGATCCCATTCACATTTAGATTGCTTCTTTTATGTTTATTTTGCTCACTATAGGTCACAAACAATCCAAGCAATTGCAATTCTCTTTTAATTGTATGAACTATAAAAAGGAGAAATATGGTTGCAACCTAGTGCTCTACAACTTGAATCTCATTTTAAGGGTGGCTGGGTAATCTTGAATCAGTTTGTACTTTGTGGTCTCTTACAAGTGAAGTTGTTTTCGTTTTCATTGTGTTAAATTTATTTCTTAAATGAACAGATACGAACCATACCTATGGGAGAATGAGAAGCAGTCATACCAGCGCTATGCTGTCCTCTATGGGTTCTTGGTACAACTCAATCGGATGTACATGGACATTGTTCAGAAGTTGCCGAGCAATACCGAGTCGAATGTTTTGAGATGTTCTATAGTTCCTCGGTTCAAATACCTTCTGTAGGCGGTAAAAACGACACCTACTTAGATCGAGATGAGATCGGGGTTAAACTTCTTAGGACGGGGAATGCTGAACTCCAAGAACCTGAAAAGGAAGGAGAAAGACTAGGGTCAGAGGCCCTGGCTGCCGTGAGCCGAAGGCACTCCGATGCCTGAGTTAGCTCTGAGAAAACTAAACAGGAGGAGCAAGAGAGGAATGAGAGCGTGTGTAGTATTGAGGGTTGTGTGTTGCGTACCTCTTATGGGATTGATCCCATGTATATATAAGTGAGTGTTCCTCGTTCATTCTCTCTGTGAGTGGGGGTAGGTGAGGTGAGGTTCCATCGCTCCATACCCTGACTGGCAGCAGCAGATGAAATGGACAACACCCCTCCCTCTCTTTCCACGCCTTCAGCCAGTTGGCGTACAGGGGTGATAAAGCACACCTTTTATCGCCATAAATGAGCGATCCTATCGCCATAAATGACTGCTCATATCTGTCAGGGTGCGCCGTATTTCCAGGAGGAAGGTGGCGGCCCATTCTGACTAGTACTGTGGCCTGGGACCAAGGATGGCCTGGCCGCGGCGCGCCTTTGAACCGAGCTAGCATTATGCCGAGCTGCCGAACTGTGGTGTTGAGCTACGAAGCTATTGACCGAGTTGCCGAGGTGCCAAGGTATTGACCGAGCTACCGAGCTGACGATCTTCTACCACAGAGGCTGAGGAGTTCGGCGAGTTTAGCCGTGATCTTTGTTCAAGTTTGTCATTACGGTGTTTTACCCACACAATTGCCCCCTAGCTTTTGACTTCTGAGAGCTTCCCGGCTCGAGGAGGTCAGAAGCTTGATGACCGTACAGCTGGCTCCGCTACCGAGCTCAAGTGAGGGTTATCGTCGTATGAGGGTAGTACCGGGACGAGGGAACTTTTGATCAAGAGGGCCCCCTTGGCCCTGGAGGTTGCTGCTATCATGCGTTCCCCTTCGAGATGTCTCTTCGCCTGTCCAGGGCATTCAATAGTCCTCGGATATCGCGCTAGTGGTGACACGTGTCGCTTCTTTTAGCTGTCTTGCAATTACTTCGAGGAGATGTTAGGGCTGCAAGACGTGACGTCATGGCTGATTGAGGGGACGCCTCTTAAAGGCTCTCCTCGAAAGTCGAATCGACGCCCCCAGGCCTTATAAATCAGGGCGCCTCCTTCATCTTCACTTTCCTCTGCTTTCTTCAGATTTCTACTGCGCTTTGCAAGAGAGCTTTCTCCGGCGCCTGCAGACTTCCGTCGATCCTGATTGTGCAGTCCCTATTCGTAGGACTCCTCTCCGTTTTCCTCGTCTTTTCTTTTAGATAGGTCCTCGTCTGAGTCGAGAATGGGGGTCTATAGGCATCTGTTAGGAGACCCAGGCTCCATAGACCATTTTAGGGATTTATACAAGGTCCCCTCCAATGTGGAGGTCAGACCAAATGACCCTGATGACGGCCTCACTTATTGTGATGGCTGGATGCCGTTATGGTTAGTTTCTATAGTGGAAGGGGGAGTCCGCTTTCCCCTGCACCCATTGGTCCGGGACTGCCTCAGGGAGTGGAGGTTGTGCCCATGCCAGCTACTCCCCAATGGATACAAAATCATAATGGGGGTAGTGCGGCTCAACCAGATCCTGGGAATTGGCCTCGGTGTCCCAGACATCGAGGACACGTACGACCTCTGCAAATCCGCAGAGGGGGACACTTACTATCTCCGGCTGAGGGTCCGCCGGACTGCGTTCGTGACCGCGCTAGAGGACTCCAATAGGTACGCGGGTGAAGACCGAGTACTTGTCAGAGGAGGATGGGAGTTCGGTGAAGCAGAGCCTGCTACCACAGTCCGGGTCCCTCGAAAAATAGGGATTCCTCCAAGTAAAGGCCGAAGTTTTTTCGGTTTGAAGTTCTTTTCTTTCTCCCTGTCTGGCTTTTGACACGATTTTGTCTATGCAGATTTTCGCGAAAAGAGGGAGCTCGCGAGGAGGAACCGGTGGAAAGTGAACAGCGCCTGGCACGAGCGAGTGAGGAACTACCGCGGCCACAACTGTCGTGCTGCGTGGTCTCTCCTAGGGTACGTGCCCCACTACAGGTCCTTTAACACCTCCAGAAAGGTGTCGGGAATAGACTCAGTGCTGAGCGGGGAGGGCGTGAGTCAAAGAACAGAGACGACCGTGGTACCAAGCTCGGCGGTGGTGACTGTTGCGATTCCCGCCGGTCGTCTGGTTGAGTCGGCAGAACGTGCTCCAGCAGTCCCCGCCGCGGAGCCCGCCGGAACTTCGAGAGCCAGGCCCCTGCCTTCCCGAACGAGGCTAGTAGCGTCCAGTTCGGAGGAAGAGGAAGAGGAAGAGGAAATGCTACGCCAACGTGGGCGACGCTACGCTGCAGAGGACTTGTCCGCCGCGGCTTTTGGAGAAATCGGGAGCGGGGTCCGGGATCCTCCCCAGGCAGTGGCTGCGACGCCTCCGGGATTCCCGGGTGGTACTCCTGCCCCAGACGCCGAGGCGGTTGGTTCTGCCGTGATTGTGGCTGCTCGGCCTGACGAGGCAGAGGTCGTCATAGCTCCGCCTCCGGCCGTGATTGCAGACGACCCACCCTCGGATCATGCCGTGGGGGCTGGAAGTCGGGCTCGCCCCGCCGAGGTCGTCGAGGGCGGACGACCAGAGAAGAGGGCAAGGGTCGAGGCCTCGCCTGGCCCCTCTTCGCCTCCGCCTGCTGGTGGGACGATCCTGCCTCCTCCTCTGGCTCCGTGGAGGCCGGCCATCGAGGAGGTTCTGGGGAGGCCGCTGGCCGAAACAGACCGCGCGACCGATCCCCAAGTGATCACAGCGCTAGGGTGAGCCTGCGCCCTCCCTCAAGACATGGCAAGGTGGGCCGAGATGGACAACGAGTCGCTCCTGCTCTCCTCGATGCGATCCCTGGTGTCGGTAAGTGCAGTGTTTCTCCTCCCATCTTTTAGTCCTGTGTCATTTTATTGACTTCGGGTTCTCATCTTGCAGCTGTTGCAGAGGTGCCAGGTGGGCATCGAGAGGCTCGATGCAGCCGAGGCGCGGGAGGCGGAATGGGTGGTCGAGAGGGACGAGCTACGGGCGTCCGTGGCGTCCAAGGACGCGACGCTGGCAGAGGTGGCGGCCAAGAACGCCGGCCTCGTCTTTGATTTTGAGGAGTCAAAGGTCGAGGTCGAGCGTCTCAAGGACGAGAAGAGCCAGAACCTCCACCTCTCCTCTGAGCTCGACGATCTCCGGATTGCGACAAAGCGACTGGAAGACGACCTGGAGAGTGCGAAGGGGACAAACAGGAGACTCCTCTCTCAGCGGAACCAGGCGCAAGGTTCCCTGGAGATGGCGTTGAGGGGGAAGGCGGCCGAGATCGAGTCTGCCCTGGCAAAACAAGAGGCCAGGCTCAAGGAGGAGTTCCTCGCCGAGCACGACTCCATCATGGGGGAGGAGGTCGGCAGGCTGTCTGCTGATTACAAGGCTCAGCTGCCGGGGATCCGGGACCGAGCCTGGGAGCTTGGGTGGAAGGCGGCCTTGCGCAAGGTTGGGATCCCCGAGGATAGCCCTCTTTTCCAAAGTCCCCCAAGTTTTTCCTGCTCGGACTCAGGACTCGCGGCCGTGTCTCAAGCTTCTAACCTTCCTCCGCAATTGTGTCCGGAGGCGAACGCCGCCCCTGGGGCGCCTCAAGAGGCTTCAGCTGTCAGCGCTGATCCTGAGGGCTACCAAGTGGCTGCGGTCGTCGAGGGCCCTCCTGAAGCTATCGCTCCCGAGGCTAGTGTTCCTGAAGCTACCCCGACCGCTCCCGAGGCCAGTTCGGTTGTGGCCGAGGTCCCTCCAGAGATTGACTGCAATGTGGAGGCTGCAGCCCTCTGAGGCTTTTTGTAATTTTTGTAATTCTTTCTTTTATCGTATCTCCATTCATATTGTAATCAGGAGCTTTGATTAATAAAAACTTTGAAACTTTGCTCGCATTCTGGTTCTTTCTCCTTGTTTCTGATGAAATGTATAGTCGACCTTACGTCGCAATGCTTTTCTGTCTGAGTTGTTGGTCCGGATAACCGAACTCCTGGCTATTCTTTGGATTGAAACATCCGCCAACGACCGAGACCCGGTGCATGAACCGTGGTCCTGGTCTGTTGTGTATCCATAATCTCCCCCCCAGCTTTTGACCTGTGGGCTCCTTGGAGCAGGTCGGAAGCTGAGTAGCTTTGTCAGGCCGGGAGTGATCTTTTTATGAGTACCTGTGATGCGTTACCGAGACGGAGGAGTCTCGGTTCAGGTAGGGCTCTTCACCTTCTGCTGACGTGGAGTGCCTCATGAGGCTCTTTTGTTGACGTGGAGCGCCTCATTAAGTTCTCTTCGTCAGTCGAGGCAGTTGCCCTTTCGTCTGTCGAGGCATTTATTTTCTCGTATGACGCGGCATTTAATAGTCCTCTGGGAATGCGGCGCTGTTGCCACTTGTCGCTCCTCCGAAGGGCATGCAATCATATCTGCAGGACGCCTGGGCTGCCCGAGACGACGTTAGGACTATTCGAGGTAGGGTCTCATTAAAGGCTTCTCTCGAAATCTGAAACGGCGCCTCCATCCCTTATAAATTAGGGCACCTTCTCCGTCTTCCCTCTTTTCGATCCTCAGAATCCCTGTTGCAATCTGCTGAAGAACAGTACCATCCCTGTTGCCTGCGAGTACTCTGTTCGCACAGCCTTTCATCGTAGGATTTCTTCCTCCTGTCTTCTCCCTTTCTAGTAGGTAGTCCTCCGTCTAGGGTAGAAAATGGGCATTTACAGGCACTGGCTGGGTGACCCACTGTCCATAGGTTTGTTCAGGGAGGCATACAAGGTCCCTGCGAACGTAGAGGTTAGGCCAGACGGCCCTGACGACGGTATCACATACAGCGACGGCTGGATGCCATTTTGGCTGGTGTCCGTCGTGGAGGGAGGAGTCCGGTTCCCCCTTCACCCACTCCTGAGGGACTGTCTCCGGGAGTGGGGGTTGAGCCCCTGCCAGCTGCTTCCCAACGGGTACAAGATCATCATGGGAGCAGTGCGGCTCAACGAGATACTCTCAATCAACCTCGGTGTCCCGGACATCGAGGAGGCGTATGACCTCTGCAAATCCGCAGAGGGGCATACGTACTACCTCCGGTTAAGGCTCCACCGAACTGCCTTCGTGACCGCGCTGGAGGATTCCTATAAATACACGGGGGAGGACCGCGTCTTCGTCCGCGGGGCATGGGAGTTCGGCGAGGCGGAGCCCAGCACCACAACCCGGATACCACGCAGAATAGGATTCCCCCAAGTAAAAACCGAGGCCCCCTGGATTTTGTATTTTAATCATGTCTCTTTCCTTCTGTTGACATCGTTCTGTTTCTGCAGGTTTTCGACAGAGGAGGGAGCTTGCCAGAAGGAACCGGTGGAAGGTGAACAGCGACTGGCACGAGAAGGTGCGGAAGTACCGCGGCCATCACTGCCGAGCCGCGTTCTCACTTCTGGGGTACAAGCCGCACTACAAGTCGTTCGTCACCCCGAGGCGGGTGACCGGGATCGACTCCGTGCTTCACGGAGAAGGCATCGGACCGGACACCGTACAGACTGAGGTCCCTGTCCCGGAGACGGTGACTGTCGCGATTCCCAGCGGGGTTCCGGTAGAATCGGGCGGACAGTCTGCTGTCCGCGAACCCGCAGCGGCCGAGAGAGCCGAAACCGGGCGCAAGTGGCAGAGGCAGAAGTTTGTCGTCTCCAGCGAGTCCCGGAGCACATCCAGCTCGGAAGAGTCCGAAGTCGAGATGTTGCGCGGTCGTCGCCAGCGCTTTGTGGCCGAAAACCTCTCTGCTGCGGCATTTGGGGACATAGGGGGCGAGACCTCGGACCCCTCTCGAGGCGCCGACGTTGCCCCAACTACGTCGTCGGCAGCTGCTGCAGAGGTTCTCGCTCCCGAGACCGAGGCGGTTCTAGAAGCCACCGACGGGGCACAATCAGGACCTCCTGCAGCGGCCGAGGTCGGCGCAATTCCTCCGGCCATCGTCGAAGAGTCGCCCTCCGACTCAGGCAGAGAGGGTTTTGCCGAGGTCGTCGAGGCGCGCAGGCCGGAGAAGAGGCCCAGGGTCGAACCCCCATCTGCCCCGGAACCTGCCATGTCGGTCGGGGGATCCGCCACTCCCTCCGATTTTGTCCCTTGGAGACCGGACATCGAGGGAGTGCTGGGGAGGCAACTAGCCGAGTCGGACCGAGCGGTCAACCCCGAAGTGGTTGCCGCTCTGGGACGAGCTTGCGCCCTTCCCCAGGACATGGCAAGGTGGGCGCAGATGGATAATGAATCGCTGCTGCTTTCCTCAATGCGGTCATTGGTGGCGGTATGTACACTTAACTCATGTTCTCTTTTTTTTTTTTTTGCTGCATTTCGTTTGGTGACACTCTGCTTACTGCAGCTCTTGCAAAAATGCCAAACTGGCATGGGAAGGCTAGACGCAACCGAGGCCAGGGCAGCAGCCTGGGCAACGGAGAAGGAGGAGCTGCTGAAGTCCCTGGCGGCAAAGGACGCGACCCTGGAGGAGGAGGCGAGCAAGAATGCGGATCTTCTTGCCGAGCTCGACGCAGCACGGGCCTTGGCCGAGCACCTCAAAGAGGAAGCAAAGGAGGCGAAGGATCAAAACGCCCACCTTTCCTGGGAGCTTGACGAGGTCCGGCTTGTGTCGTCGCGGCTGGAGGAAGACATGCAAATGTTGCGGGGGACGAACAAGAGGCTCACCTCCGAGAGAAAGCTAGCTGAAAGAAAGCTAGAGATGGCTCTGGAGGGGAAGGCGGCCGAGCTCGCGCAGGCTCTCAAAGCGCAAGCACCCAAACTCAAGGAAGAGTACCTAGCCGAGCACGAGGCCGTGATGAACGAGGAGGTCGGCAAACTGACAGTTGACTACAAGGCCCAATTGCCAGGGATCCGAGACAAGGCGTGGACACTTGGGTGGAAGGCGGCCTTAAAGAGGGTTGGTGTCCCTACGGACAGCCCTATCTTCCAGAATTCCCCCAGGTTTCCTCGCTCGGATTCAGAGTTGCGAGCCGTCTCGGAATTCGCCCCCGGCCCTTCAGCCTCGGAGGTCCCTCCTGCTCCAGTCGTCCCTGCTCCTCCAGTGGTTCCCGAGACAGCCCCAGCCGTTCCCAGTGAGAGCGCTACCGGGACCAATTGTAATGAGGGAGCAGCAGCTCCCTGAACTATGTATTTTTTCTTTTCTTTTTGCCATACATTGTATTCAAGCAGATTTTTTCGTAATAAAATAGCATTTTTTACATATTCTGTGCGTGATCTGTCTTGTTTGTGGTGGAATGAGTATCGACACAAGCAGTTTGCCGAGTAGTTTGATAGGTACTAAGCGAGGGCGGTTGGTCCTCTGAACAGAGGAGCCGAGCCGCGAGGGTGGTACTGATACCGGACCCTGATGATGTTGGCTGTGCCGCCCAGGCCGGTGGAGGCACCGAGCTCAGGACGGTTGGCCCTCTGAGCAGAGGCGCCGAGCCGCGAGGGTGGTACTGTTACCGGACCCTGATATGCTTATGGCTGTGCCGCCAGAGCTGGTGAAGGCACCGAGCTCAGGACGGTTGGTCCTCTGAGCAGAGGCGCCGAGCCGCGAGGGTGGTACTGTTACCGGACCCTGATATGCTTATGGCTGTGCCGCCAGAGCTGGTGAAGGCACCGAGCTCGGGACGGTTGGCCCTCTGAGCAGAGGCGCCGAGCCGCGAGGGTGGTACTGTTACCGGACCCTGATGTGCTTATGGCAGTGCCGCCAGAGCTGGTGAAGGCACCGAGCTCGGGACGGTTGGCCCTCTGAGCAGAGGCGCCGAGCCGCGAGGGTGGTACTGTTACCGGACCCTGATGTGCTTATGGCTGTGCCGCCAGAGCTGGTGAAGGCACCGAGCTCGGGACGGTTGGCCCTCTGAGCAGAGGCGCCGAGCCGCGAGGGTGGTATTGTTACCGGACCCTGATGTGCTTATGGCTATGCTGCCAGAGCTGGTGAAGGCACCGAACTCAGGACGGTTGGCCCTCTGAGCAGAGGCGCCGAGCCGCGAGGGTGGTACTGTTACCGGACCCTGATGTGCTTATGGCTGTGCCGCCAGAGCTGGTGAAGGCACCGAGCTCAGGACGGTTGGCCCTCTGAGCAGAGGCGCCGAGCCGCGAGGGTGGTACTGTTACCGGACCCTGATGCGTAT
This sequence comes from Persea americana, assembly GCA_029852735.1. Lineage (NCBI taxonomy): Eukaryota > Viridiplantae > Streptophyta > Magnoliopsida > Laurales > Lauraceae > Persea > Persea americana. The sequence continues at coordinate 34,936,296 of CM056820.1, read as the reverse complement.
GTCGAAGCTGGCGATGGCGCCGAGCTGACAGTTGATATCCCGAATAGAGGGGTTGAGCCGCCGTGAACCTTGAAGCAATGCAAAGAGTCATTCTAGAAAAGTTGCCTTTTATTGATATTTGATTTCTTGAGTACATTTTTCAGAAGTAGATTTTTTTTAGATGCGTCGCGTTCAATGGTCGCGGGAGCGGCTTCCCTTCCATATCTTCGAGTCGGTAGGCAGATCTCCCGGCTGTAGAAGTTATTCTGAACGGTCCCTGCCAGTTGGGCGCCAGCTTGCCTTCGTTGGGATCTCGGTCGCCAGGAAGTGTTTTCTTTGAGACCAACTCTCCTATCGCGAATCTTCTCTCTTTGACCTTCGGGTTGTATCCCCTGGCCAACTGCTGTTGGTAGGCGGCCAGGCGGATAGCTGCCGCCTCTCTTCGTTCTTCAGCCAAGTCCAGCTCTCGCGCTACGTTCAGATCGTTCAGACCCTGGTCACAGAGTTCCGACCTCAAGGTCGGGAGGCCGACCTCAAGGGGAATAACTGCTTCCATGCCGTAGGCAAGGGAGAACGGGGTAGCCGAGGTGGAACGCCTTGGAGTAGTTCGGTAGGCCCATAGGACGCTTGGCAACTCCTCTGCCCATCGACCTTTGGCTCGGTCGAGTCTCTTTTTAATTCCGTCGAGGAGCACTTTGTTCGAGATCTCGACCTGACCGTTGCTCTGGGGATAAGCCGGGGTGGAGTAGGTATTGCGAATGCCATACTCCTGGCAGAAGCTTTTGAAGAAGCTGGAGTCGAACTGCGTACCGTTGTCGGAAATGAGAGTGCGGGGAATCCCGAATCTGGTGATGATATTCTTCCACACAAAGTTCTTCTTGTCTAATTCGGTGATGGAGGACAATGGTTCAGCTTTGACCCATTTCGTGAAGTAGTCCGTGGCCACTATCAACCACCTTTTGTTCCCTGGAGTTCGGTGAAGCGGTCCGACGATGTCCAGGCCCCACTGGGCAAAAGGCCACGGACTGGAGAGGGGGCTCAGGTCCTGGGCTGGCTGGTGGAGAGAGTGAGAGAACTTCTGGCACTTCTCGCATTTTCTGGCATAGAGCTGGGCGTCCTTTTGCATGTAGGGCCACCAGTAACCCTGGCTGATAGCCCGGTAAGCAAGAGACCGACCTCCTATATGACTGCCGCAGATTCCTTCGTGAATCTCGTAGAGGAAATCGTCGACTTTGCTGGGGTGAACGCACTGGAGGTAAGGCCCTGTGAATGACTTTCTGTAGAGCTTGTTGTCTGGGGAGAGCCAGAACCGGGCCGCCTTCAATCTGACCTTTCGAGCTTCAGTCCTGTCCTCGGGTAGCTGGTCGTCCTTCAGGTATGCAATGATGGGGTCCATCCAGCTCGGGCCGATATCAAGGCACATGAGCTGCCGGGGTCGCTGGAGGTCGATGCTGGGCTCCTGCAGTGTTTCCACTTCAACAGTTCTCTTTTCACCGGCTTCCACAGCCGAGGCGAGGCTGGCGAGGGCGTCTGCATGGGAGTTGGATTCTCTGCCGATCTGCCGGACCTTGGCCCTTTCGAACTGGGAGAGGAGTCCCCTGGCGTGGGCAAGGTAGGCAGCCATCCTGTCATCCCGAGCTTGGTAGTCTCCGCTGAGCTGGTTCGTTACCAGCTGAGAGTCGCTGAAAACCACAACGGACCGGGCTTCCAGGATTTTGGCACTGTTAAGTCCGGCAATGAGCGCCTCATATTCGGCCTCGTTATTAGATGCCTTGAAACCAAGTGTCAGAGCTTGTTCGATGACGAGGCCTTCGGGAGATTGGAGAACTACGCCGGCGCCAGCTCTCTTGGATGTTGAGGATCCGTCCACAAAGACTTTCCAGGACGAGTCTAGGAGCTCTCTGCAGGATTGTTCTTGCTCCGTCTCGGTGACAACCTTTGTTCCCCTATCGCCCCCCAGTTCGGTGTCGAGCGCGGTCGGTGCCGAACTCTGAGGAGTAAATTCCACAATGAAGTCCGCTAGGACCTGAGCTTTGATGGCCGTTCTGGGTTGATAGCTGATGTCATATTGTCCCAGTTCGACAGCCCATTTGGAGATCCGTCCGGAGAAATCTGCCTTCCGGAGGAGAGCCTTCAGTGGGTATTCTGTTACAACCACTATTGTGAAGGTTTGGAAGTAGTGGGAGAGCTTTCGAGAGGCGCTAACGAGCGCCAAGGCGAGCTTTTCGAGCTGTAAATACCGGGTCTCGGCGTCTAGCAGGGTTTTGCTCGTGTAATAGATAGGCCTCTGCTGGCCATTGTCCTCTCTGATGAGTACCGAGCTCACTGCATGGTCCGAGACCGACAGGTACAAGAACAGTGCCTCTCCAAACGTCGGGGTTGACAGCAGCGGTGGAGAAGAAAGGTATTGTTTTAGCTGTTGCAGCGCCTGAGTACAGTCCGACGTCCACTGGAACTTGGACCCCTTTCGCAAGAGTTGGAAGAAAGGTCTGCACTTGTCCGAAGCGCGGCTGATGAATCGGTTCAGGGCGGCAGCCATTCCGGTCAGCCGCTGAACTTCTTTTGCCGAGGTCGGACACTGGAGCTCTTGGATCGCGGTGATCTGGTCAGGGTTCGCTTCGATCCCCCTTCTTGTGACCAGGCTCCCTAGGAACTTGCCGGAACCGACACCAAAGGCGCATTTGGATGCATTCAGCTTCAACTGGTACTGGTGAAGGATGCCAAAAATTTGGCGGAGGTCGGTCAGGTGGTCCTGCGACCTCTTGGATTTGACGACCATATCATCGATGTAGACCTCCACCGTCTTCCCGAGCTGGGCCTGGAACATCTTCGTCACCAACCGCTGGTAGGTCGCTCCCGCATTCTTCAGCCCGAAGGGCATCACCTTGTAACAATAGGTGCCCCGGGGAGTGATGAAAGTTGTCTTCTCCTGGTCGGCCGCGTACAGGGGGATCTGATGGTACCCCCGGTAGGCATCCAGGAAGCTCATCCGGTCGTGTCCGGCAGTACCGTCTATGAGCTGGTCGATCTTCGGAAGAGGGAAGCAATCTTTTGGCCAGGCTTTATTGAGGTCGGTGAAGTCCACGCAGACCCTCCATTTCCCCGTTTTCTTTTTGACCACCACGGTGTTGGCTAACCACTGCGGATAGTGGACCTCTTTTATTGCACCCGCCTCGAGGAGTTTCTGAACCTCCTCAACCACGGCCTCAGTCTGCGGGACCCCAGTCCGGCGTGGTTTTTGAAGCACGGGCTTATGGTTAGGATCCACCTTCAGTTCATGGCAGATGACTGCCGGGTCAATGCCGTGCATTTCATAGGGTGTCCAGGCAAAGACCGCCTTATTTTTCACGAGGAGGTCAAACAGTTCTGCCTTCTCGGTCTCGGGGAGCTGGCTTCCCACGAGAAAGAATCTGTCGGGGTCGGCGGGATCAATATTGACCTTGGTGAGGTCCTCGATGCTTTTCTCCGCCGGAGCCCGGCCGACGTCCCCGAACTCGGCCTCTCTGTCCAGTTCAGCCATATTGACTTGGGACGACTCGGCCTCCCCAGGCAGCACGGCCAGCAGGCATTGCCTGGCCATGTGCTGGTCGCCTCTAACGGTGATCACCTCCGCTCGGCCCGACTGTTTTTCCAAAGGAAATTTGAGTTTCTGATGCCGGGTGGAGGGCACCGCCTCCATGCTATGCAGCCACGTCCTCCCCATTATGACATTGTATGGGGAGGGGACATCAACTACTAGAAAGTCGACTTGCCTGCAGGCGCCACCAACTTAGACTCTAAGGGAGATCTTACCCTTGGGGTAAACAGGCTTTGAGCTGAAGCCGACCAGAGGGATGCGGGCAGCCTGGAGGTCCTCATCCTTTAGTCCCAACTTCTTGAAGCAATCATAGTAGAGGACCTCGGATGAACTGCCAGGGTCGACGAGGGCTCTCTGAACCAAGAAGTTTTGTAGCTTCAAGGTGAGCACTAGAGCGTCGTTGTGCGGTAGCTCGACGTCTTCCAGGTCATTGTCAGAAAACCATATTCTGACACCCTCTGTTTTGGCCTTCTTCGCGGCCTGCTCTGGTGCCGCGGTCAGCACCTGTTTTTGGTGGGAGGCGCGCTTGGCCTCGGCGCGAGCCTGAGAGCTCTTCTTAGGTGGGGCGGCGAGGTGAATGACGTAGATGACGCCTTCTGGCTCGCTGTCCTGGTTGTCAGCGTCCCGCCGCGGAGGTCGGTCATCACCTCGGCCCTCCTGCTTGATGTACTCCCGTAGGTGCCCCTCCTTCACGAGGTTTTCCAGATGGAACTTGTAGCTTTTACATTCGTCGGTCCTATGCCCATTCTGCTTGTGGTAGGCACAGAACCTACTTTGGTCCCGGGAGGAGGGGTCGGTCGTCATTGGGCGCGGCCATTTGAAGAAAGGCTGCGCTTTTATTTTGTTGAGGAGCCTATAGATTGGCTCCTTGAAGATGGTGTTCACTGCCACGAAGGAGGTCGGCTCGTGGCCGGACCCTCTGCCGCTCCGTGAGCCCGACGCCGAGGCAGAGGGGGTTCGGCGCTGCTCCGAGGACCGGGCCTTGCGCCGATCCGGGGATGGATCCCTGCGGCGATCCTCCCTCCTGGAGGACCTGCTGTCTCCCTTGGCCGGTTGGCTCTTTTTGGTGAGGCCAAAGTTCTCTCGACCTCGCGCCTCGTCTTCCTCTGCAAGGATGAACCGATTTGCTCGGGTCATCAGCTCCTTCATGGTGGTCACAGGGTACATGACCAGCTGTGCCCGAAGCGGGATGCCTGGCTGCAGAGCCAGCTGGAAGGACTTCACTGCCAGCTCCTCAGAAGCGCACTCGATCTGGCTGTAGACAGTCCAGAACCGGCGAGCGAACTGGGTGACGTTCTCATTCTCCTGCATCCGGAGGGCCATCAGGTCAGCATCGGTCTTCGGGATGACGCGATGGGCCTGGAATTTTCCCAGGAAGGAGGTCCGGAGCTGCCGCCAACTGGAGATGGAATCCTCTGGAAGCGAGCAAAACCACCGTAGGGGTAGATCCGCCAAACTGGAGGAGAACACTCGACAGTTTAGGGAATCGTCATCCCCCCAGACCGACATCCTCTGGACGTAATGTCGGAGGTGAGCAGCAGGGTCTGAGGTCCCGTCATACAGGGTGAACCTCGGGACGCTGAACTTCTCCGGGAGTGTATATTTTCTTATCTCCCTAGAGAAAGGAGGCGCGCCAGTGTCCTCAGCTTCAAAGGCGGTATACTGGTCTCGGTCGATACCAGCAGTCTCCATATTCTGGCGGATCGTTTGCTTCACCTGCTGGTCGATCCACTGCTTTAGCTCCTGATCTTCCGAGACCTGGCGTTGCTTCTTTGGCCCTTCGTGCATGTGACTGCTGCTGGAGCCTTCTTCTCTTTGGTCTCGGTCACGCCTCTTACTGTTGAGGACGTGCCTCAGGTCTCGCCCGTGGTCCAGGCGCCTGGGCGGCGGGCTCTGACCCTTCTTGTCTTCGAGCTGTTGCGTGAGCCGTTGGATAAGCTCACGCTGTTCTTGGATGAGGCGGTTTTGTGCTCTGATGTCCTCCAGGCGGGGGTCTTCGTTTCGATCAAGGCTGGCCTGATGCTGGGACTGTGATCCAGCTCGCGCTGACTTCTCGTGTGGCTTGGTGACTGACTTGTCACCTTGCACGGGCCGCTTATGGCTATGGCGGGGCTGCTCCGGAGGTGGGACGTCGCGAATGGAGAGCATGGTCACTCCCCTAGACTGCGACTGTGTCTGGACCGTGGGAGACCTCCCCCCAGACCTCCTTTGCTGAGGGGGTGGAGGTGGAAGATTCTACGCCAGTGTAGGCTGTATGGACAAAGCCTTGCCCTTGGAGGGTCCTTCGCCATTTCTGGTTTTTGGAGGCATCGTGTTTACAAGCTTTTTGTTCAGTTTCCCACAGACGGCGCCAAACTGTAGGCGGTAAAAACGACACCTACTTAGATCGAGATGAGATCGGGGTTAAACTTCTTAGGACGGGGAATGCTGAACTCCAAGAACCTGAAAAGGAAGGAGAAAGACTAGGGTCAGAGGCCCTGGCTGCCGTGAGCCGAAGGCACTCCGATGCCTGAGTTAGCTCTGAGAAAACTAAACAGGAGGAGCAAGAGAGGAATGAGAGCGTGTGTAGTATTGAGGGTTGTGTGTTGCGTACCTCTTATGGGATTGATCCCATGTATATATAAGTGAGTGTTCCTCGTTCATTCTCTCTGTGAGTGGTGGTAGGTGAGGTTTCATCGCTCCATACCCTGACTGGCAGCAGCAGATGAAATGGACAACACCCCTCCCTCTCTTTCCACGCCTTCAGCCAGTTGGCCTACAGGGGTGATAAAGCACACCTCTTATCGCCATAAATGAGCGATCCTATCGCCATAAATGACTGCTCATATCTGTCAGGGTGCGCCGTATTTCCAGGAGGAAGGTGGCGGCCCATTCTGACTAGTACTGTGGCCTGGGACCAAGGATGGCCTGGCCGCGGCGCGCCTTTGAACAGAGCTGGCATTATGCCGAGATGCCGAACTGTGGTGCTGAGCTACGAAGCTATTGACCGAGCTGCCGAGGTGCCAAGGTATTGACCGAGCTACCGAGCTGACGATCTTCTACCACAGAGGCTGAGGAGTTCGGCGAGTTTAGCCATGACCTTTGTTCAAGTTTATCATTACGGTGTTTTACCCACACACCTTCCAATCAGGTTAGATATCTACCAGCATTTCTTTGAAGTAATATATATTGTTTTTGTATAGAACTAACTTTACTTTCTTGTGACCGGTGTTGACGTAGTGCTGAGGAACTTTCCAAGTGAGAACCATGCTGAGTTTACTAGTTTGTTCTGAAGTTATCTGTGAATCACATAAGGTTGATACTTTTTAAATAAAAAAAATAAATCAGTTTACAGTTAAAAAGAGAAACAAATAAATAAATTCATTCAATGAACTTTCGTTGCCTTGTGTAAGTTTTAGATTCTTTCATTTGCTATGCTGAGCCAAGATCATGATATTCTATACATCAAGATCTGTGTTTTGTTCTGACATTGATTTGACAACATAAGCTCAAGATTTTTCTGGAACTAATGACTTCGTTAATATTTTAAGATATATGGAAATGCACATGACCTTTGTCACAGAGATATCTATTCATGTTCTGGTTGTCTTACTCTTTTACCTATTATCAGTGCTCCAGTACTATCTTCAAGAGGACCACCTCCGACGACTTTTTCATCAGCCTCTAGTAAATTATCCTCTAGAAGCTCTTGGAAAGCCTATTCTGTTGAGGAACTCTCCCCAGAACTTGAGTTTGATGATACTACAAGTTTTCCAGCAGCGGCACCCCTGTTTAAGTCCTTCATGACGCAGGTATTTGATAAGTCCAAGTGTCTTATATTCTTATTCTTTTCTTTTTATTTTAATTTTTTAATCCCTTGCTTTTGGTTGTAGTGAAACATATTTGTTGAATGTGACATCGTGGTTGCCTACTGCCTTATATGCTGTATACAAACTTGTTGGGATTTCCTGACAACTGTTGTTGTTTCTTCTCTCTATTGCCCAGAAACTCCAGAATATGGAGAGTAGACAATTGTCCTTTCCAAAAATCATGGAATCTTGTTCCTCTATTTGATTTGGTTTCTCACTATGGCTTTCCTAATTCTGCACTAGAAAGGGAAAGAATAGAAGAACAAAAATACCAGAAATTAGGAAAAGAATCGATAGGTCATACAAGGAACTGGTAAACATTAGACAAGAAGATGGATTCCCATATCTTGACAGGACCCTTTGATATATATTGTTTTGTCATTCACTAACAGCTCAAGCTTTTGGTGTTTCTGGTTACTAACATGACATCATAGCCGGGGTCATGTGTTTGAATCTCTAGGGACGTGTTTCTTTCACGCATGACCTATCAATTCTTTTCCTAATTTCTGGTTACTAACATGACATCATAGCCTTGGTCATTCACTAATAGCTCACCCTTTGATATACATTGTTTCTTTCACGTATGGTCATTTGGCGTGTTTCTGTCCATGTGTAGAGGCCCACATGTAGGGGAATGTCAGGACCCTTTGATATACAATAATCCGTCATTCACTAACAGCTGTAGCTTTTGGTGTTCCTTGTTACTAACATGGATCAGCTGGCAGAAGATGAGATTATACTTTGCTTGGTAGGGGCAGAGCCAGAAAATTTGTTTTGAAGTGACGGTCGATTGCATTTAAGAAAAATGAAAATCTAATGTCTTGTGCTTTTGTGATTGATACCACCATGGCTCTGATCTGGGGCTTCTGTACCAAATACTGATTATGGGGCTTGAATTTAGACGGTTATTTTGGGGCTGTTTGGTTCCGTATATACATTGGCCAAATAAGCTCCACCAAAGGATTATTAAAGAGGTTGTGTGTGTGTTGGGGGGGGGGGGGGGGGGGGGGGGGGGGGGGGGGGATTGGATGATGATATGAGTTGATGTAGATGGGACCTTGACTTTTCTAGAATTTGAATTACCAGCGTGATGACTGAGTATTCTTCTCCCACCTTCCCTTGATTCAATGTGTATTCTTCTCCCACCTTCCCTTGGTGTTGATGTAGATGGGACCTTGACTTTTCTAGAATTTGAATTACCAGCGTGATGACTGAGTATTCTTCTCCCACCTTCCCTTGATTCAATGTGTATTCTTCTCCCACCTTCCCTTGGTGTTGATGATATGAGTTGATGTAGATGGGACTTTGACTTTTCTAGAATTTGAATTACCAGTGTGATGACTGAGTATTCTTCTCCCACCTTCCCTTGATTCAATGTGTATTCTTCTCCCACCTCCCCTTGATTCAATTTCCATTAAAGGGGAGGCTTATTGATGGTCATTCTTGGAAATTCACCTTTGTTGTTTTATTTTAGCCACTTACATAAATAGTCTTAGAATTCCTAGAAATTCAATTGCATGAATCAAACAGGTTCTTTCTGAATGTGTTATTTAAGTGCTTTCAACAAAGGATTGCATACAATTATGAACAGGTTGGCAGATTCAAAGGCAAATCTGCTGCTCCCATGTCAACTATCGGCGATATGCTACCGGTGCAGGCGTCTGGCTTTCTATCTTCCTTTATGTCCGGAGCTGGCAAATCAGACCCTTAATTGTTGATGTAGCCATTTTAATCTTCGCCGCGGGTTTCAATCAACTTCATAATAAGGGGAGAGTATCTGACATGTACTTACATCCCTTGGAAGAGATGGAAGCATTGCAACTTGAAAGTGGAGAGCATCTGACATTTACTTACATCCATTGGAATAGATGGCAGCATTGCAACTGCTTGAAAACTAAATAATAATGCCGCAGCCATTTTGACTTCTGAGTGCAGTAGATAGACTGCCATAGCTGGGTGAATGCAAATCCTTTTTTGGTTCCTTCTAATAATGAAACTGTGTTTTATCTTCCACTAAGGAGCTGAAGATTCCAGTTTTCACTTTGTTCATCCATGACCCACCTATGGAAAATTTGGAAGCCAAAGAAACAATCGAGGAATACCGTGTCCACTGGAACTCATAACGACCATGAAATTTTTTTTATAAGCACATGGTCATGTACCTGCATTTGTAATTTTGTTATGTATTCATTCATTTATTGCATAATGAAGAGGAAGAAAAAGAAAGTTGTCCCGAAATTTCAACTGAAACAGCTTCCTATCGGTGCTGTTGGTATGTTCTTTTTCTTCCTTTCTTTGATCTCAAGATCTGCTCCTCTAATGTGAGATGCCTAACCAGCATCCCGTCCTCCCAGTTGGCAAAGTGTGTATATGTTTTTTTTTTTTTTTTTTCTTTTCAATGAAGTCAATGCCTTGATGTACCCAACAAATACTGGAGTGTTGAACATGTCCATTTGACATTTATCTAAGTATTTTGCAGGATGTGATTCCCTACAGCAGTGATTTGAACCTGTAATGGTATTGTTATCATTTGGTTAATGAGGTTTTAGATTGCACATTTGACTAATGAGAGAAGGTTTTATGCCATTATGGATTTGTGTAATTTGACAAAAAGAAATAGGATGTTGAACTGAGCTGGTTGTTCGAAAATGGTGATTTAATATACCTTGTTCATACGAAGGGGATTCCCAATTTTTGAAATGCCGTTTGTAGATGTTGAAGTTGGTGTCAGGGACATTGGGGGTGTGGCAAGAAATGAATCCTCCTCACTTGATACAACTGCTTTTATATTATTATGAATTGCAAAAAAATAATTCTAATATCCATTTAGATTTATTGCACCTAAGTGATCCTAATACCTTTCAACATTGTCTTATTTACTTTGTTTCCTCTAGTTCTAAGAACCCATCCAAATTGAGAGGTGGTAAAATGTTTTGTTAATTATTTGATGAATTTAAGTATCTCTCATTTACAGCAGGCAGTGATTTCTTTTTGTTGAAATAGAAAATTCCACCACTATTGCCATTCTTTGAAATTTGGTCACATATCAAAGTTGTTGAGTTTCATTTTCATTTTTATTTTTAACACTTGGACTCATTTCGACTTTAATATGTAGAGCCAAGCCAACTCCATATTGATGGAATTGAACTCTAGGCTTTGGCCGAGATTTTATACCAATTATATATAATGAAGCGAACTGATATCAATTAAGAAATCAACCATGATTTTCAATTTGATTTTGGCCATGTGAATTTGTTTTTGACTCCTTCAATTAATTCATATCCAACCTCCTTCTAAAAACTTTTAAATACTGAAACTACTTCTCTCTTTAAATGACTCTTTAATACAAAAACTCCCTACTGATAAAAAAAAAAGAGAAAAAAAACCTAAAACTCCCTAGGCCTCAGTTCTCTGCGTTACTCTTAATTCTTCAAGCACTGAATTTTTCTACAAGCATCTCCTTAGGCACCATCAGCCACCGCCTCCCTTTTCCTCTCTCTTCTGTCTTTTCTCTTTATTTTTCTTTATTTCTTTGTTTTTTCCCTTGGTTTCTTTATCTCAGACAAGAAATCCAACATCAATATGGACTTCCTTTTGCATTATGAGTTTCATGGCTTGGTTTTGTGGTTTTGATGATATACTTTCTACTTGGTAGCTTGTAAGTGATCGATTTATTCTTTTATATGCTTATGTTGGTTACTTTATGTAGAAAGAAAATTATATACATAGAAAATATTAACGAAAGTCAACCTATTTTTCCTCTTTTTCTAATGCATATAATCTTTATTTGTTTTCAAATGTTTAAACATTATCTATGGATTGATAGGTATCTAGGGTAGATTTTGGGTAATTTATGGGATCCATTTGTGGTGATGCTATAATTTACTTTATTATATTTTCACTTATCAAGGTAACTTGCTTGGAAAACCCTTTTTTTAGTACTATATTATTATTTTTAATGATATCCAGAAACCTATTAAGAATGTAAATCTACAAAAATCCTCATCTAGTCCACCCAATCATTCATATTGAAACAAATAGAGTTATGATCCAGAAGCCTTTGTTCTTAGATCTCAGCCCCTAAATTTCCTATGGTCTAAATCCTCTGGCTTCTTATTGACATGGAGGTATGTGTTTTTCTTTTATTCTGTTTGTGTATTAATCATATCAATCTGGTTATATTTTGATCTCTCTCTTCCACAATATAAGTTTACATAAAAAACTGTTGTAAATGGAAAAAACTCTTAAATATATATTGATTATGCTTTGATCCAACACTTTGCTCCAATTTGTCTTTTGTTATAGAAATAAGTGGGAATGAAACAAACATTTGTCCAACTATACTTAGTGAAAGTAAATGAAAGAAAGGAGGGAGAAAAATATGTCATGGAGCTTCTTTTGTAGTATAGTTACATAGAAGTTGTTATGTTATGAGGCCAGCAGGCATTGGTTGTTTCAGCTCTATTGGTTTCGAATTGGGAATTTTAGGGCCTACATGTACAGATATGCCAATCTATCATATTGGTGATAGTTGACACCCAAATCTCAATACTCCGGTTTGTATCATTGTCACTATGTATATGGTTTGTACAGATAGTGACAATGATACATGTACTGATATGCCAATCTATCATATTGGTGATAGTTGACACCCAAATCTCAATACTATGGTTTGTTTCAGCTCTATTGGTTTCGATTTGGGAATTTAGGGCCTACATGTACAGATATGCCAATCTATCATATTGGTGATAGTTGACACCCAAATCTCAATACTCTGGTTTGTATCATTCTCAATACTCTGGTTTGTATCATTATCTGGTTTCAGCTCTATTGGTTTCGATTTGGGAATTTTAGGGCCTACATGTACAGATATGCCAATCTATCATATTGGTGATAGTTGACACCCAAATCTCAATACTCTGGTCTGTATCATTGTCACTTGATATATATTATATAAATCTACATTTGAACCATGATCTGTTGGGTTCACCTTTTGATGCTCCATATTCATATGTTGGGCCACATGTTGGATGAGATAGACCCTTTAACTCTATCTCATTGGATTGTTCCAACTTACAATGACCTGAATTGGAAACCACTTAAAAGAAGTTGGTTGTATTTGCTTATCATCAGATGGTTATGATAATTTGGGAATTTGGTCCATTCTTTTATGGGGATATCAAATCAGTAGCTTATTACCTGAAGGTGGCCCACCTTCCTAATAAGAAGCATAATGATAGCCCATTTTGTTTCGTTCTTATTGCAGGGCTATGCTGGTTGGATTTTGAGCTTCACAGTATGCTTTTAGTCCTTGTAAGAAGCAAACTAATAAACCATTTTGTTTCGGTCTTACTACATTGCCATGCAGGTTGGATTCTGAGCTTTACAGTATGATTTTAGTCCTTCTATTTAGTTAATGTCAAGTAAAGAGCTACACAATAATCTACTACATTTAAATATTGTCCATGTTGATAGAGTTGACATGATATGGTTTTGTTTTCTCTCCGGTGATAACCATTTAGTTAATGCTTGAAAACATTGATTCGTAGCAAAAAATATGATTTTGAGATGAAACTTGAGACTAATGCATTCTATAGGCTTGCAGATCCTTTTGTGGTTGATTTGTTATTAATTGGAAAATGAAAATGACAAGTTTGGAGATTAAGATATTTCTTTCAGAAGAATCTTATAATGGCAGATACTATGCGTTCTAATGGCAACGCAACATGTCGGGTTGTTTAATGACCTTTACTCTTAGTTGGTCTACCCTTTATAGGATCAAAAATATTTTGATTAGTTGTTTGAATATATTATTACGACAGCTAATGTAATTGGCGTTTTAGACCTTTCACTTTTATTTTTCATTCTCAATATAATTCATTCAAAAGTATCATTATTTTAAGCTTCTATTTGGTTCCCGTAAAATACAGAAGTGCGCTTGGCGATATTCTTGGTTTAATGGTTTTGTGACTTTTCTAGTTTTGCAACATTTTCTCTGCTCTAAAGGAAGGAAAAAGGGTCTTTTCCTCCTTTTCAGGTGGTATATTGACGAAAAATGGTCTTTTCCTCCTTTTCAGGTGGCATATTGACAATATTCTTGTTTTGCAACTTTTCCTCCCCTATGAAGGGAGGAAAAGTGGAGAAGGTATACTTATTTTACAGCTTTTCCTCACTCTAAAGGGAGGAAAAGTGGTATTTTTAGGTAGAGCATTTTACGGAAAAAATCCCGACATTTGGACATTCCTCAAAAAGGGTCCCTAAATATTGTCTAGTACAAAAGAGGTCCTCCTGCGAAATTTTTTTATTTTTTTATACTTCTTTCTAATGGTGACGCTAGCGTCGTCGAAGCATCATGTCTTCTTCTTCCTTTTCTCCTCTTATTTCTCCATCTCCCCCACTCCATCTTTAATAGACATTTTAGGTTCATCACTATTAGTCATTGCACACATATAATTGTGAATCCAAAGAGACAATCTTCTTCCCCTTCTTGTGTTCTTTCCATGGTTGTGAAAGTCTTCCTCCTTCTCTTCCTTTTCCATGGAATCCTTCCACTGACCCAATGTGTAAATCCAGGAGAGTGTTATGGCCGTTGGATCTACATTCGAAACCTCCTATCTCGTTTCAACGTTGATCTGCTGGCCCACTGTTCTGACTACCCCATTTACTGTAATTTCTGCCCTTACATCACAAACCACGGCCTGGGCCCTAGGACCTTCAATGGGTCCCATTGTTGGTACCGGACCCACCCCCACATGCTCGAGCTCATTTTCCACCGTCGGATGCTCGAGTACCCCTGGCTCACGGCATCCCCCGCCTGCGCCGACGCCGTCTTCCTCCCTTACTACGCCAGCGTAATATTCCCCATGAGTTGATACCCAAAAGGCTTTTTCCCGCCAAATTACACACCATTCACTCTTCCCTCTCTAAAACTGCAGGCAGTTCCTCTGCTACCAATTACTCAGCACACTTCTCATTTCTTTTTCTAGCTCTTCTCCTTTTACCTAACCTTCGTTTCCATGTTTTTCTTCAATCAATCTAAAGGTGTGCATTTCTGCTTCTCTATTGGGGATACCCATCTACTGAAGGGTCCATTGGGAGGAATAGTAGGAGGAGAGGAAGAAGAAGGCATTAATGGAGGATATGGAGAAATAGGAGGAGGAGAGGAAGAAGAAGACATTAGGAGATGTTCTAACGAGTGACGCTAGCGTCTCCCTCGTCAGACACGAGCGACGCTAGACATTAGGAGATGTTCTGATGAGCGACACATGATCGATGCTAGCGTCGAACTCATCAAACACGAACAACGCTAGCATCGCTCCTATCAAAGTTGAGAAAAAAGGCTCGACGGACCTCGTTAGTACTACATAATATTTGGGGACCCTTTCCGAGGAATGTCCAAAATTCAGGATTTTTTCCGTAAAATTCTCTTTTAGGTATCTGACATCATTTTGTAAATTTTCCTCCATTTTAAAGGGAGGAAAAGTTGTTTACTCCTATAAAACTTCTGGAAGCTTGAATACAAAGAATCTTATAATGGTAGATACTATGCGTTATAATGATAATACAACATATTGGGTTATTTAATGGCCTTTACTCTTAGCTGGTTTACCCTTTATAGGATGAAAAATATTTTGATTGGTTGTTTGAATATATTATTATGACATTTAATTTATTTGGCGTTTCAGACCTTTCAATTTTATTTTTCATTCTCAATATAATTCATTAAAAAAGTATCATTATTTAAAACTTCTATAATTTTTTAACACGGACATATTTTACTAGTCACATTGAGGACAATTGCTTTGTAGATAACAAATAAAGCATGCAATTGACTCCCTCCTCAAATTAGAGGAAAATGTGGAAGTCATGAGTGATGGTTGTTTGATTTGGAGCAATGAAGCGAGCAATCAATAGGTAAAGGGAGCAATTTTAAGCATTCATTTGATGATCCTTAGATCACATGTGCAGCAATAACCATTGAATCCAACACTGGAGGAAAAAGTGGAATTGATGAGTAATAGCTGTGTGATTCAAAATGATGAATATGAACAGTTCATAGGTGAAAATAGGGATTTCAATTTTTAACATTCATTCTTAGGTTTTATGTGCTAATCAACATGTCACACTTCTATTTGTGGGGCCAATACATGTGATGCATCTTCTAGTGAAGTGGTAGAGGTGTTACTGGTAGAGATCTGAATTCTTCTCCTAGAAATGGTCAAACCCAAGGCCTCAAGTTTGCAAAGATGTCATATCTACACTTGAGCTGATAGCTCTTTTGAGCATGAATTTCATACATAGCATTACTAATAGGTTATTTATTAGTACTATCTTGTATAATATTATTATACATATCCCATTGGACATGAACCCCACTGGACCTTGACCCGGACCCGTTTATCAATTGGTCAAATGAGAGGGCCCGTATCCAAAACTTTCAAATTGGGTCCATGCAACAAAGTCATGGGAGGTCCATTTACATCCCTACTTAAACCCAACCTATTCATCAGGCAGGCCCAGTATTAACCCAAAATTTTACTCTCATCACTAGCAGCATTGAGATTGGGGAAGAAAAGGTTCAGACAAATGACAAGAATAAATACAGCAGAAGTTTTATTTCACTCCTCCCTCGTCTTCAATTTCTTCTTCCTTGCGGGCACTTGTTCTTGGGCTCGAACTCAAGCTTGAATTACAACTTGTGGTTGTGGAAGTAGAATTCCTCCCAGATAGAATGGTGTTGTAGTGACGAAAGTTGCTTGGATTTCTTTTTATTTCCTGAAGAGAAGCATAACAATAATAAGATGGTTGGAACTTGGAACCATGTCTTTTGCAGTGAATTTGATGAGCAAAAGTTGCATCATTTTTACGAATATAAACATTTCTTGCAGAAAATTAAAAATGCAATTTATTTTTAATTTGTTTGGAATTTGAACTCATGCACTCTGCTCACATAGTCACATGCCCGTGGCCCTAACCATAGGGATGTAAACGAGTTGGTTTCGGTCTGGGTCCATGGTGGACCTGGAACCGAACCGTTAATGAGAAGTTGGACCTGGAGCCATTTCTGAATACATTTCTTGGTTCCGGAATATGAACTGTTAATGAGAAGATGGAACTAGAACCGTATATGGGATGGGCCCGGGTCTAGTTAGAGAATCATACGTAAAAAATCTAATTTTTTTAGGAGAGGTTCTCAAAAATTGAGGTAACATGTTAGGTCCCGGGTCTATGGGTTGGAACCAAGGTGGAACCAGACCCAGATTCGTATAAGTCATGGTTTTAAACGAAAGGACCCATACACGGACCCATTTACCTATTGGGGCCTAAATAAGGACCTAAATCCGGGTTTTAATCTGTCGGAACCTTTAGGTAATCGGAGAACGGGGGCCCATTTACATCCTTGCCTAACCAGCTAAGCTATAGATGAGGGACGATAGAAACTCGAAAGTTGTCACTATATTAGCAACCAACATCAGAAAAGCTAGCGGTGGCACGCTGACGAGTTTCCTGCCATTTAAATTTAAAGCAAGGATCGGGGAATTGGTTACTTACCAAAAATGTTAGCCATAAAGTAACATTTTGATCAGTGAACCCAATCTAAGATGATGAATTGATAGTCCAAATGATCCAATCACATGAGCTTTAAATCAGGTGGCTGGAAACGTTCCCCTAACAAGTGATACCAGAATACAAAGGACCCGAATTGAAAAGATAATGTATATATGGGTCCAACATTCGGACCCTATTTTATCTTGGGTTTGGATTCTGGTCCATGGATATAATACCTGATTTGTATTGGACCCTTTACATCACTACGCATAACTTTTGTAATGGAAAAAAGAAATATAAGAAACAAGGAAAGTAAGCATGTAAAATCTTGCCATATGTTTAAGGGCCATGTCCAACGAGCTCTTGGACATCAATCTCCCAAAACCCGATCCATCAACACCGGAAACCAGAAACTTGGGCCTCGGATCTTGCTCCTCTCCCCTACCCGATTTCCTAGCATTCACCACCTTCTCCACCATCCGACTCCCCAACACAAACCCATTTCCACCCTCCAACTTCCCCTCCTTCCTCAATTCGGGTCTCCTCCCCCTCGCCATGCTCGGCGAGCACGACTGCCTCCCCGCCTTCCCACCTTCTTGCTTCATTTCCGTCGTCTGATTCCCGGGCCGGACCCTTGTAGCGGATGAAGCCCGATCCAAAAGAGATGTTGGGTTTGCGGGTCGGACCCGGGTAGCAGAGGGTGCTCGATCCGAACCCGCTATTGCCTTCATGGGTCGGACCCGTGTAGCAGAGGGCGCCCTATCTGAACCTGCTATCGGGTTCACGGGTCGGCCCCTTGAAGCTGATGTAGAACGATCTGATGGTGCAGATGTTCTCAGATTCGGCGGAGTCTCATAAGAGAACCCGGGAATTGTAGCGGGTATTCTTGATCTCACCAGAGGCGATACGCCCCTGCTTTTGGGCCGGTCAGTTACGTTGGGCCTGTGTTTCGGGTTGGATGTTTCGGGTCCAATATTTGAAGAGGCCTGGTTTGAGACCATAGGTTTTGCTGAGATTGAAGGGAAGTTTGATTTTTTTCTGGTGTCTGGGGTTGGTTGAGTTGATTTTTGGGTGGGGACTGAAATGGGCTTGTTGGTTTGTGGCGGTTTGATTGTAACGCTGGGTTTTGTATTGGGCGTTGCGGATCTGGATTTCAGGTTGGTGGATTTCGGTGTGAAAATGGGCTTTGGCGCTTCCGAGGTGCTGTGGCCTGCAAACTGGTGTTAAGATTTTTCACTTCAGTTAAAAAAAAAAAAAATTTCCATAACTGTGGCCCACTTATAGAAATCTAAACGACTAAAGATCACTGCCCAATGTATAATGAGATCATGCGTTTTTACACTTGATCAATCTGGTGATGCCTATATTGATTGGTTTTTGCACCTGATCTTAAGGCCCAACAAGAACAAGGAATGTGGCCTGATATCCATGACAATTGGATGGTTCTGATGACGCGATTAGTGTGATCTTTGCCCTTCAATTTGAAATATTGATGATTTTATAAGTATTTGGTAGTGGGCCATGATCACTACCTTACACCATCTTGTGGTCCAATGTGTCCATTATCATAGCCATTCAGAAAGCATATGTGCTCATCCATCAGGCCCACTCACCAAGAAGCCCAACATTGACTGGGCCGTTGCTCATCTCACTGACACTGAAATGAACATTAAAAAGTCTAAAGCCTTTCTTCTTACAAAAATAATAACTGACCCTGGAATGTTTGATGGGCTGGAGAATTGGAATCTCCCTTTGCATAACAAAATTAGCCCCAGCTGCTTCCATCTCTAGAGAGGGAAATAAAGGAGTTGCTGGTGGTGTTTTTAGCCTGCATTTTTTTATCATACAGCAAAGTTCCATTAGAAAAAAAAAAAAAAAAAAAAAAAAAAAACCCTAACATGAGCAATGAAAATAAATGAAGAAAAGATGAAATATCTGTTTTTTTTTTCTTTTTTTCTTTTTTAACATGAGCAATGAAAATAAATGAAGAACAGATGAAATATCTGTTTGTTTTCTTCGTTTTATTTTTTTTACCAATCATAGTCGTTTTTATCGCTTTCGAATGGAAAGAACTCATTTCCTGCCCCCTTCATTGCAGATGGAATTCTGTACAGAGGATAATTTCCTGTAGCATACAAATGTTAGAGAATGGGAAAATGGATTAAAAAAGATTAGATAAAACTTCAGTTATTGAATCAAACATAACAAAAAAATTCTTTGGAGATGCCTGAAAAAATTGGACTGATATATGGAAAGATTAATTCGATCCTTGCGCAAGGGTGACACGCTAACAAAGTCCTCAAGAAGCAAGTAGAGTAGCTAGGTTCAAGCCCTGATTGGAATTGAGAGGTAATGGCCAATAACCCTCAAGTAAAATAGGTTATATAAGCTGGACTAAAATTAATGGGGGAATTACTAACATAAAGGAATTCTAAGACTAAACACATATATATTTTTTTATAATTTTGAAGTAACCATCCATCATTTGGTTATACAAATAACCAGTCCTAACTTCAATTCAAACTATTATGCATCAACAGTCAAAACTGGCCTATAAAGGTTGATAGAGATGATCAAATTAGAAGAGGGGACCATTTGTAAAAAACTAAAAAGACAGGTGATTGATGATTCATTATATTCAAGAACTACAGATAATTATCTATAAAATTCTCCAAAAACATCACCATTTCCAACAATTATACAGTTAACCAGCAGCATATTATACAGTAACAATACATGAATCATTGTATTTTTTTCATTTTTTTTGGGGGGTTTGGAATTTGTGATTAATGAGGGTCCTATCATTTTTTTTTACCAAAGCATACCAGAATTTGACTCTAATTCATCAGAGACCAGAAGGAGATTGACACTCCTTTCTTTTTCACGCCTGCGCATCTCATGGAAGAGTAGTAGGTCGTCATCTCTATCTTTCTGAGCATCTACCGGTGGCCTGAAAATTCTCCGGTGCCCGCCTTTCATATTTTCAATACAGATCAGGCCTAGGAAGAAGAGAGGAAGAGAAGGAAATAGGCACAAAGCAAGAAAGGGAGCAGGTAGAATATATGAATACAAAAGAGAGAAGTGCCATATGGGTCCCATTTGCCGGCAACTCCAAGGTTTAAGATACAAACATTGAAGGTATCAAGGGATGGGAAGACTTTTGCCCAACCTACGTATGGCATCTTCAGGTTGATTTGTATGTTTGTTATGTGTCTCTTGTTCAAGTCCTGTCTCCCCATGCCCCAACAATATGGGTTTATAGTTTATACACATGGCAAATTGGGTCTAAATGGCTCGAGCTTGGGTTGGGCCCATCGTGCATCAAGGGTCTTTCATGTGTCATGGGATTTTTTTTCCTGAAAGTATGAGATAATCTGTACATTAAGATCAAACAGAGCAATACATGAACAGATCAATCCACCAAACTTGGCTAAATATCCATCAGCTCTTGAATTGGTTGAGAATTCCATTTCTGAATTAGTCTATTGTTGGAAAGACTTCATCAGTTCTTGCATTCTTTTTTACTTGTCCAAATCTAGTAAGTACAAATCCTGTGATAAAGGAGGTAAGTATGTGATGAGAGTTTGCAACAGCTGATAGTATAATTTGGATAAGCTATCTTCCAGCATCCTACCATTGAAAATGTGTCAGTTGTTCAACAACTTTCTCTAGGTTACCATAAACTTCCAAGATAAGTTTTCCACCTTTTTAATGGGTTTCCACTAGTAATAGAAAATCATCTCCAATTTGCAGACTTTGGGTCCTCAGATTTTGACATATTTCTTCTCTTTTAGAGAGTGCAACAACTCTGCTGCCTCTAGAGAGTATTCTTCCATTGCCCATATTAAGTATGCCGTTTCTGAATTTTGAACAATGCCACCTGAAGCTGCAGACTTTAGTAAAAGGATTGAAAGAAGAACCAAAGTTGAGAATAAAACAGTGTGGAGTAGGGGTCCAAAATGCGCAAGGGGCTCGTGTTATAACCTGACACTAGAAACTGGTTAGCCATGCACTGTTTTTTTTTTTTTTTCTTTCTGTTTAACTGCCTTCGGTAAGCTATGACAGCAAGCGAAAATGTAATCATATAAGCCTATGCGTCTATGAAAAATTGACCTCATTTGTTTTGTCACAGAGCATTTAGCAAATAATGGTCTATTGTTTCATCAGATTGGCCAGACAAAGCACAAGTGGGTGAAATGTTTGGATTAAAATTATGGAGACAGGTTCAGGTTGGTGGCCAGTCCCAGAGAACCCTCCAAGTGAAAACAAAAAAAAAAAAAATGCAGTTTTGAGGGAAGATTTTAACTTCCAGATGGATTTTCATGGAAAATGAAGTCTAGTCTTTGGCTCAGATAAGGAATAGGAAAGGGCTTTCATCGCACAAGAACCTGCTGTTTCATCACCCCCAACACCTAAATATCCTCTCCCCCACGGTTATGGGCCTTATGGCCTTAATTTTGACACTGAGCACAATGCTTAGCTTACATCCCAGCGCTGGTTTAATAGTTCATTTCATTTCCTATTAGTTCCTTCTACTAATGTCAGATCTGAGACCCAAATTGGAGTTGGGTGAGGATTTGATAGACGCAATGGGGTTTTTAGAGGATAAGCGCGATTAAGTCCTGGGACCCATATATCAGAGAAGATATATATGTGGGATCCTGTGCCTGCTACTCGATCTTTGATTCTAAAATATGACACTACTGTGTTTAACCAATGTCTTCCAAAAGGATGACTCTGAACTCTCCAAAGTTCAATATATAGTCCCCCAACACCTTATTCTTGAAATATTTCTGTGAGAGGAGGTGATCATAAGTGGTTTGTTAGAATCCTCCAAACTGTTTGGGCAGAGAAAGCTTTGCTCTTCGTATCCAATACCCAAATTCCCAGCTCTCCTCCTTCCTTTATGGGTAGGGTAATTTTGGATCAGGAGATTGGGACCTAGCCTCTATATGCCCTATTGCCAGACCATAAAAATCTTGCTTGAGTCCCGTGGATCTGTCTCTGGTTCTTCTTAAATGCATTCTGGTGTCACTCATTCAAATTTGACACTCTTTGAGTCTAGACTGTAGAGTAAGCACATCAATTGATGGCAATAATCCAACCTTATTTAATAAGATTCGGAAAACTTTGTAGCTATCAAAAATTCTTCCTCACATATGGTTACGGTTCCATCTTTTCTACTGAGGTAGGTCATAGGAAGACTTCTTCCTAACATCCTCCCCACTCTGCCCAAAATGATTATCTTGTTTTTATTTTAGGTAAGCCGCACAAGCTAAGCTGTTTTCAGTGGTCAATCTTACTTCTACCGCTCTGACATTTGGAAGGATTGAATTGATGGTTTCGTTTCATGTTATATGATCTCCATTGATTTAAAAATTTGATTTTGTCACGAAACCGCAATTAATATATTATTTAGCCACATTAAGTTTTTTTTTTTTGAATTTGCCCAATAAAAATGTTGATTGCTGTGGAGAATCATGAGCCTAAGAAGGTAAACACGGGCGCATATATTCTGAATGGTTTGGGTCATCACAGAGTTGACCATGCGCGTGTAAATTTGAATTAACATTACTTGACTCAATAGTGTGATCAACCTTGGGCTCGTTTGACACTGCACTGTATTAGTAAAAGTGAAGTAAAGCCTCCATTTTTTAAACAATGAGTTACATTAATAGCATTTCAATTTAAAATTCCCTCCATTTTTTTTGAAAAAATAAAGTAAAAAAAAAACCCCCTTTCTCTACTAAAAGACAAAAAAGCTCCACTTTTTTATACAAAAAGTAAAAAAAATTCTATACCAAACAACTAAAAACAAAATACCATTATAATCCCATTATATATTATTCTCTCTTGATTTGATGCTTTACTACACTTTATTTTACATATAAAATTACCAAATGGGCCCTAAATGTAATCATTTATTATCATATATATCATTATTATATACTCATATAAGTTTATATTCAGATATAATCTATTGTGAAATAGGACTTGTACCAATTACTAATAGGGGCCAAAGAAATGTTGCATGAGCAGATTTCCTTGGTGGATTTTGTAGGGGGGATATTGCTGTATCTACTCATCACTGAAATTGCCAAATGTCACAAAATCATATCTCAGACAGTGCAGAAAATAATATCTTCATCATGACAACTTGGGCCATAGAGGTCTATTCCACTTTTATCAACTAGATGGTTGAAATTAAAATATCTTGCAAAAAAAAAGAAAAAAAAAAAAGAAATATCATTTTCTCTATTTTATCTTTTATTTTCTTTTTTAATTTTTTAATTTTTTTCTTCACTAAGAAAGACTTGAGCTCACATGCCGCATGCCCCTAACTCTTAATATAGGTATTTGGTGTCCTTTTATTTATTTATTTATTTTTTATTTCTTTCACTAAGCAAGACTTGGGCTCACATACTGCAGACCCCAGTTTTTTTTTTTTGGTACCCCAGCTAAGGGGGCTGGGACCCCATCGAAACACACACCAGCGGGAGAAGCCTTTGGGTGGGGGACATGGACTTTGGATGAGGTAAGCCCTTTGAGCATTTTTGGTAACGGACGAGGAATCTATAGATCTAATGATTCTTCATTACCACTGGAATAAGGATTCCTCACTGGGGATTTGCATAGTTAAGGATTTCACATAGTTATTGGTGTGATTCGATGTATATAGTTGAGAAAAATAGGGATTGGTGTGCAAATCCACTTAAATGAGGATTTTCAAATCTTATGCGGGGTGGTTGGATCTGAAAGTCCTAACAAACGAAGATTTTTATTCGTCCAAATCTTTAGGAATTTACAATTGCCGAACATGGATTTATCTCAACTTTAGGGAAACCGAAAATCTTTTCTCTAAAGATTTTATTGCCAAACGTGACCTTTGGGTGAGGGAAGGTGATATGTCTGGATTCGATCCTTTGACAGTTAGGTGAGAGTTGACACATCTTACCCGGGGTTAGACACTTGCCCCTTTCTCAGTGGACCCCTAACTCTATGTAGGTGTTTGGTGTCCCAATCCACTGATATACAATTGGGACCTTTATCTATATAACCCATTGATAGTTTATTTCATGGCTTTAAATCAAATGATTCATGATTGTGACTTTAGATCAGATGACCTACAGTCATCTGTTTTTTCACTTCGTGAATTAAAAAACACTCTCTATATCTAGAATAGTAAAAGATGCTGTTCTCTGGAAATTTGTCTTAGGAATCGGAAGTCTTTCTAAATTTGGATTTCTGTTATGGATACAATAAAAGAATGTGGTAGAAAATGGAGATACCAAGCAAACATGGTAGTACATTTCACATATCTAACTTTACTGTGTAAACCTCATTTCCATAGCCTAGGAACAAAAGACAAATGACTCTCGTGGGTTATGCTGTAAATCTTCCATTGTTGGCTTTGAAGTGATTATGTTGGCATGTAAGGATCTCCTTAAAAAGCAGCTGGGGCAAATAATCTATCACAGCAATAAGAGCAACAAAAATCATTAAGGATTTGGATTTCGAAAAAAAAAAAAAAAAAGCAACAAAATATCTATTGAATAGCATCTTTGAAGAATGCAAAGTGGGCAAAGGGAACATCTATGTGCTGCACATAAAAGGACTCTCTATGTAATGAGATTTAAATCAACTAGTAGAGCTCAACCTTCTTATAGTAAACTTCTAAAGCCTAGAAATAACATCCTCATATTTTAGCGCTGAGCTAATCTTATTTCAATCAGAGTAGAAATAATTATTAGATGAATTATATATAGATCATTGATCCTCAAAACAAAAAAGATGGTAATAATGTTTTACATGTGACTAATCTAACAGTGTTCTCATTCCCAATTAGAGTAGAATTATGTTAAATTCTAATAATGAGAGACGTAATTTAAAAAAAATAGACCCTCAAAATAGACCCTCCAATTGATGTGTACCTCAATTTAGGTTGAGTATGGGCTAACCTCATTGATCCAGTCCGGACTTGACCACTTTCCATCTGTAGGATAGGCATATCTCATTTAGCGAAAAGGCTTCTCATGGTCTGATCCAGCCTGAGCCTAACCCGTGTCTAGCCTGCATTGGACTACATTGGGCTCCGACTTATTAATGTGGACACCCTCTGTTATTATATATATATATATATATATAAATATAAATATATATTATTTTATTATTTTTTTTGTTCATGTTGTTACACTTTACATTTCCCTATTGAGAGAAGATTTTCTTTATTTATGTCTCTATTGCTTTTTTTGCATAAGCACAAACTTTTGGGACAACCCAAGCCATTTTCCAAAATAATAAGTTATTTTATTATTTTTTATCTAATACTGAAAATTAAAAAAAACATTAAATTTAAGTGTGTTTCTAGTTTAATATTAAAGGAAATGGAAAGGCCTGCTGCGAATGGATTTGAATTTGCGCACTCACGCAGCTTTACCGCTGCTTGTATCCGCGGTAAAGTAGTATTTGCCAGATTTTCTCCGCTCTGAGAGGAGCAAAACCTGCATTTGCACCTATACCGCCGATGCATATAGCGGAAAGGTGAAATTTGCAAGATTTCCTCCCCACTAAGCGGAGGAAATCCTGTAAACAAATTCTTATTCTGTTTTGCCATTATTTACATCTTGGTTGGGTTACGGGTAATGAGGGATGGGCATGTATAATTAATGTTTAAATGCAATACTATCAAATCACTCTTTTTGTAAATTTACTTTACCTGTGAAGTAAAGTGAATGGTTAAATGCAAAGAGAGAACAAAAGTAAAGGTTTGAAAAGATCAAAAGGCGGGAGAGCAACTCTTTGAATTTTTATTTTAAGAAGAGTTTTTTTTTTTTTTTTGTAAGGGTGATCATGGACAGGGCCGGCCTGCGTTGTTTCGGCAATGGAGTTTAGGTCATAATAGATGGACCGTGCTTAGAATATTTTTATTTAGACTAGGTGGTTGAGATTCAGAATCCTTACCCGGCCTAAACATATATATATATATATATATAATTGTAAGAGATGGAGTAGTAATGGGGGGACTCAAACCCATGACCTCTCATATAGGGTGATATGACAAGGCAAGTTTAGCTACAACCTAGGACGCTATAAGAGATTTTGTTCCTTTTCTTTTGTTATATAAGTTAAACCTAGGACATGCTAGGGCTTCATGATTTATAGGCGGGCTAGTCTTGGGCAAGCAACTTCTGGCCCGACCTGTGCTTGAGCCGAGATCGGGCTTCTAATTCAGAAGTCGGCCCAGGCATGGAGATTTTTCTCGGCCCGGCCCAGCCCAGCCCGTCCCATGTACAACCCTAGTTTTGCTTTGTCATTTAGTTGTGTGAGAGTCTCCTTTTAACTTCTCTTTTTGTTAGAAGGAAGAGGTGATTTTCGAAATTTAGTATTGTTTGATGTGATCCGTTTCTTTTTATTGTCTCTTGAATTAACCCTTTACTTGACATCATTGGTAAAGTAAGTTTACCAAATAGGAAATAGTTAGTGAGTGAGAAGTGAACACATAGGGTGGGGTCCACACTTGATTATATCCTACTGTAAAATATGAATATCATCTCGACTTTTGGGTTAGGGTCCTTACACATGAAAAGTGATTTTCATTATCGAATAGGTAGGGGGAATGGGCTCTCTAAAACCAAGTAGAAGATGAACTCAATATGAAGAATTGATACAGTGCGTGCCTGCGTCCCTCAATTTAGGTTGAGTATGGGCTAACCTCATTGATCCAGTCTGGGCTTGACCACTTTCCATCTGTAGGATAGTGTCGCGACCCCGGACCGGGGGCCCCGGGACCGCGACGGGGTGGTGTGGATAAAGAACCACCCCTTGGTGATGATTATTGATTGTACATTTATTTAATCTCCCACAGGTTTCCGCGGTGAGGATTCCACATGCACTCATAGAACATTTATATAGGTGCGGAAGCGTGTAGCAAATCAAACTCTTAATCCAATCACATCAAATAAGACTGTTAATACACAGGTATAGCATGATGTCAGAGTGAGCAATGATCTCATTAGCATTCCCAAAATATTAAGTTAGAGTTTAAACAAAATAACAAGTTAATTAACATTCCCCCAAAAATAATGGCCAACAAAGGCCAGTACAACCAAAGTACAAAACAGTATCATTCTATGAACTCCCCAAAATGTTCGCAGCTCAAAGCAAAACTGAACGTCTACATGACATCGTCAGCTTGCCATTCTACTAATCGTTGCGGTTCACCGACCGCCTCCTCTGGCTCCTCCTCAAGGGCAAAGACGGGAGCTGGACCTGAGTACCACAAAAATGGGTCAGACACGACGGTCTGGCAGGTGGGTGAATAGATATACCAAGAAAGAAATCAAAACACTTTTTAAACATGATGAAATCTTGTTAAAACAATAACTGTCTTAAAACAGGGCATATAGTTCATTTAAAGTACAGATGCAATATAAATCATGCGGGGTATTCAAGGTACAGGAACTGACTAGATGGCAACCACACTAAAGCTAAATCCTCTCCATCACTAAGGTGATGAGAGCACATTCAGTGCGTTGGGCTCGAACACACGAAGTGACGAGAACCAACATTATAAACATATATATATATATATACATATAGCTAGGCAAGACCACGGCCGCGGAACCGGGTAACGGGACAGTACGGGATCCAAGTTGCAACTGGCGGGAGCACAGGGGGAGACCCAAGTCAGTTGATCAGACTGACAAGGATGTCCAAGCTTAGTGGTGCCGACTCTTAGGTTACATGATAAATCAAAACATATACAAAACTATATCAATATAAAACATACGGGCAGGCGGGGCATGGTGCTCGAAGGCACACATTTCATATTATTAACAGTTCATGTATAAACGAGGCTGGCGGGACATATTCAGAGTATGAATCAGAATTTGAAATCAAACTAGTAGGGTCGGGTAATTATACATGTGATCGGAGTAAAACAATGCAATGAGTCC
The DNA here is from genome assembly GCA_029852735.1 of Persea americana. Taxonomy (NCBI): domain Eukaryota; kingdom Viridiplantae; phylum Streptophyta; class Magnoliopsida; order Laurales; family Lauraceae; genus Persea; species Persea americana. Next base: position 34,908,388 of record CM056820.1, on the reverse strand, counting down.
TTATATCATTAGGGACTATGTATTGGGGCGTCCACATTCAAACGACATGTATAAGGATCTTGTATGTCTAAATTACCCTTAGTATGGTACTCGAATGATAGAGGACATACTAAGTTTCTTATGCACGTGGGTGAATCTAAAAGTCCCAATACCTTTCCGAAATGGTGTTTCTTTCTATGTCAATCTCCTTATGTCATCCCCTAGGTCTTTCCAAGGTGGTAGGGCATCAGAACAACCCATCCAAACCTTTAAATACCATAACTGAAACCAATAGAAAAGACTCAGGAATTCTGGGTTAAACTCGGTCACCTGTCGGTCAGGTGGCGGTTAGCCGCCGAGGTGATCGGCGGTTAGCCGCTGTCTGACCGCGGAGCTGACCGCGGTTCACCCTGCTAAAATGTAGCATTATGTGTTTCTAACCGCGCCTCTCGGCTACCTAGCGGTCACTGGGGTTTTTGGGGTGGCGGTTAGCCGCGAGCTGACCTCGCGGCTGACCGCGGTTCGTCTGTCAAAATGCAGCATTCTGTGTTTCTAACCGCATCTGGGTCGGCTAGCCGCCGGTCACCTGTCGGCTAGCCGCCGAGGTGACCGCCCGCTGACCGCCCAGCTGCGGGAATTACACATCAGGTGCAGATTTCCGTCAATTCTTTCCCAAACCATTTCACCTCCATTCCAACCATTTTCTGATGTGGAATGGGTCTATTCCCTTCCATCTAACATTTAATCCTTTCCACCAACCACCATTCCATCAATGCACTAATTCACCTACCAATCCAAATCTCATTCAATGCAAGTACAACTAGCATTTAAGAGGATTATAATGTCCAAAATAAACTTGATGATGAATGCATTTATTATCATAAAACTAACCAAGGGAGAAACCATGTCAATAAATACCTTTCTAAAACATTATGGAACATGATAAACCAAATGACATATGAATAGTAAAAATCCACATTTTTGACAAAGTAAGAACTTATTCAAATTGAATCCATTCATCCACTTGCCTTGGTCTCCAAAGTAAGCTAGTCAAGCTCTAATCCACTATCAAGCTCAAAATCTACAATCTACACAAAATTCCCAAAATACAACATTACAACCCTAGAATGTCAAAAATCAAGAAATAGATGGAGATAGCTTCTAATAATCAAGGTGAAGCACCTCCTAGGCTAGATGAACACACACTCAAGAGATGAGAAGAAGAACTTACATGAAAAGTCCTCTAATGGCAAGAGCTTGTTCAAGGGATAGCTTGGAATGGGAGGTTTTCTCTACAAGTGGTATCAAGAGGAAGCTCTCATGGAGGGGAAGAGGATCACCACCTCCATTGAACACTTGGCAATAGATTTGAGAGAGCTTAAGAGATGGGGAAGCAAGGAGCAAGAAGAAAACCCTAGGCTGGGCTGGAATTCTCTATTTCTCAAGAAGTTGCAAGAAGAGGAAGAGAGGGAAAGACTCCTCCTTATATAGAGAATGGCAATGGGTCCCACAACTTAAAAGTCCAATCGAGCTAAAACATCGTTCTACGGGCTTCGGACGGATTCGACGAAGAAGGAAGAATTGATCGTCGAAATTTCTACTTTCCAAAAAGTATACATTTTACGAGTTTTGGAGACATTGAAAATAGTGTCCAGATTTTGTGTAAAAAGACTGTTTTACCCCTATCAATGGCAAAGTAGGGTTTAGAGGTCTCGAATGGAAACGGAGCAAATACAAAAGTTGTCGGGAATCATAAAATACATTGAACGGAGCAAATTACCGATTTCCTGAATTATAACTAAATCCCCAAAACTAATCAAGACACACTAAAAAGGAACCCCCAAAGGGCCCCACTAGATCAAAAGAATTCTCAAAATTATTCAAAGCTATATAAAGCTATTCTAATCCAGATTTACTCAATTTCCACTAATCACACTTATAGCTAAAACACGTCTTAATTAACACTAATCGGAAACTCTCGGGGCGGGGTCTTACATCCTCCACCCCTTAGGGCATTTGGTCCACCAAATGAAATAAAATAACTAACCTCGGGTAGTAGATGCGGATACTTCTTCTGAACTTGATCCCGTAATTCCCACGTTGCCTCTTCAGGTCCGTGATTTTCCCAAAGCACTTTCACCCATTGAATAGTCCTTGTCCTCAGTTCCTGTTCTTTCGTATCGATGATCTGAATAGGCTTCTCGACATAGGTGGCATCTTTTCTGATCTCTAATGGTTCATGACGGAGTACATGTGACGGATCGGGGACGTACTTTTTCAACATAGACACATGGAACACATTGTGTACGCCGGAAAGCTCAGGTGGTAAGGCCAATCTGTAAGCCACGTCACCAATCTTGCTCACGATATCATATGGTCCAATGTATCGCCGAGATAATTTGCCTCTCTGTCCGAATCTCAAAGTTCCTCTAGTAGGTGACACCTTCAAGAAAACCTTATCTCCTTCCTTAAAATGTAAGTCCCTTCGATGAGAGTCTGCATAACTCTTTTGTCTACTCCGGGCTACTTTCAGACGTTCTTAGATCAACTTGACTTTGTCGCTGGTTTCACTCACCATAGTCGGTCCATGAAAACTGCGGATACCTACTTCTTCCCAACAAACTGGAGTTCTACACCTCCTACCGTACAATGCCTCAAAAGGCGCCATCCCAATGCTCGAATGATAACTGTTGTTGTAGGCGAATTCGCAAGGCGGTAGGGTCTCATCCCATTGAGTCTTGAAATCTAGTACACACGCTCGAAGCATATCTTCAAGGGTCTGAATTGTCCTTTCCGACTGACCATCTGTTTGTGGGTGATATGCTGTGCTGAACTGAAGCTTCGTTCCCATAGACTCATGCAAAGTCTTCCAGAATCTCGAGACGAATCTGCTATCTCTGTCCGAAGTAATGGAGACTGGCTGCCCATGACGGCTGACAATCTCGTTGACAAACAACTCTGCGAGAGGTAACATATGCATTTTCTCTCCGGTCTTCATAGGAATAAAATGAGCTGATTTGGTGAGACGGTCCACAATGACCCATATGGAGTTGTTCCCTTTTCTGGTCCTTGGCAATCCCGAGATGAAATCCATGGTGATATGTTCCCACTTCCATTCTGGGATCTCTAATGGCTGCAATAACCCTGGAGGTCTCTGATGTTCTGCTTTCACCAACTGACACGTCAAACATCGGGAAACGAAAGCTGCTATTTCCCTCTTCATGTTGTTCCACCAAAATCTGCCTTTCAAGTTCTGATACATTTTCGTGCTATCCGGATGCATAGAGTACTTCGTACTGTGCGCCTCTGTCATAATGTCATTCTTCAAATCTTCCATATTGGGCACGCATAGACGATCACGATAGAATAAGACTCCATCCACAATACGGAAATCAGGACGTTCTGCTATGTGCTCTGAAATCTTGGCCAACTCTGGATCTTGCAATTGGTCGTCTTTAATCTTCCGAATGAACGAGGGTTCAGACACTGACATGTTGGCTAACATCACTCCCTCGCTTAGGGGCTGAAAATCTACCCCCAACTCTTCAAATTGCTGAAAGAAGCACGTAACTCTTAGGCTTGCCACACTTGCTGACTTCCTACTCAAGGCATCGGCTACTACATTTGCCTTTCCTGGGTGGTACTTGATCGGAAAATCATAATCTTTGATGTATTCCATCCATCTTCTTTGTCTCATATTCAACTCCTTCTGAGAGAACAAATACTGTAAGCTGCGGTGATCGGAGTGGACTTCGAATTTCTCTCCGTAGAGGTAATGTCTCCACATCTTTAGCGCAAAAACGACCGCTGCTAATTCCAGATCATGCGTTACATAGTTCTTCTCGTGGTCCTTCAACTGACGGGATCCATAAGCAACGACTTTTCTATCTTGCATCAACACACAACCGAGTCCTATATTCGAAGCATCTGTAAAAATGGTGTAACCGCCGCTCCCGGATGGTAAAGTGAGGACGGGTGCTGATGTTAATCTCTTTTTCAACTCTTGGAAGCTGGTCTCACATTGGTCTGTCCACACAAAAGGTGCATTCTTCTTGGTCAACTTTGTCAATGAAGCTGCAATCGACGAAAATCCCTGCACAAATCTTCGATAGTAACCCGCCAATCCAAGAAAACTCCTGATTTCTGATGCATTCTTCGGTCTTTCCCACTTCACAACTGCATCTATCTTGGCCGAGTCCACCGATAATCCTTCTTTGGAAATGATATGACCTAAAAATGCGACTTCTTCAAGCCAAAAATCGCACTTAGAGAGCTTCGCATATAATTGATTGTCTCTTAGGAGTTGCAATGCTATCCTCAAATGCTCTTCGTGCTCTTCTCTAGACTTAGAGTACACCAAAATGTCATCAATAAACACCACTGTGAATTGGTCTAAGTACTCAGCGAATATTTTGTTCATCAAAGCCATGAATACTGCTGGTGCATTCGTCAGTCCAAATGGCATCACTAGAAACTCATAGTGTCCATATCTCGTCCGGAACGCCGTCTTCGATACATCTGAATTTCTAACTCTCAGCTGATGGTAACCGGATCTTAGATCGATCTTCGAAAAATAAGCAGCACCTTGCAATTGGTCAAACAATTCATCTATCCTTGGCAATGGATACTTGTTCTTGATGGTAGCTTGGTTCAATTTCCGATAATCAATACACATTCTCATGGAACCGTCTTTCTTCTTGACGAATAAAACTGGAGCTCCCCAAGGTGAGACGCTCGGTCTAATAAAACCTTTATCCAACAATTCTTGCAACTGAATCTTCAACTCTCCTAATTCTGCTGGAGCCATTCTGTATGGTGCAATAGATATCGGAGCGGTCCCTGGTAACAATTCGATGGTGAAGTCAATCTCCCTAACAGGTGGTAAACCTGGGATTTCTTCTGGAAAAATGTCTGGGAATTCGCAAACAATTGGGATCTCCTCCACCCCTTGGGACCGTTTATCCTCCGTGATAAACGCTAAATAGCATTCACATCCACTTCTCACTAGTCTATCAGCCTTCAATGCTGAGACGAATCTTGGACAAGAATTCTTCTTCTCCCCATGGAACAAAACGCCTGCTGGGGTCTCCTCTAATTTGAACGTGAGGGTCTTATGGAAACAGTCCATCGTAGCATGGTATCCTGCTAACCAATCCATTCCTAGAATGACATCAAAATCATACATCTCCAACAAAATGAGATTCGCCGGTAACACCACATCTCCTATCTTAATAGCACATCTAGGATAATATTTCCTACACACAACTTGTTTGCCTACGGGAGTGGACACCGTCAACACATACTCAAGTTCTCTAGCAGGCATATCAATCAACTTAGAAAATTTTGGAGACAAGAAGGAGTGCGTAGAGCCAGGGTCAAACAAAATCTTAGCTTCAAATCCACAAACTAGGAGTGTACCTTCCACCACGTTATCTGCTGCCTCTGCATCAGCTTGGTTAATTGCATACACTTGTCCTCGCTGCTGAGGCCTGTTCTGAGCTTGTTGCTGCCTTCCTTGCTGTGCATTCATATTCTGCTGAGGAGGACGCTGATTCTGATTCTGTCCTTGCTGACGAGCTTGCTGCTGCTGTGGAGGTCTATATTGTTGCTGTGGAGCCTGTTGCTGGAGTGGCCTGGGCTGGTTCTGTACGGCTAGTGCGTTCTGAGGTGGTGCCTGGCGCTGTGTTCCTTGTTGCTGCTGGTTCTGTCTGTTGTTACCTTGCCCAGCTTGTCTTGGGCAGTCCTTGAGCTGGTGTGCCATGGATCCACATCTGAAGCATGCTCCCGTAATCGTACGGCATTGAGCACTCTCGTGGTTCTTACCACAATGGACGCAAACTAGAGCATTCTGCACGTTTTGTTCATGCCTCGGTCGTTTGTTCTGATGGTTCCTTGGTTGGTGATTCTGTTGGTGAGCTGGTGCCTTTCCTTGGATCTTGAGGATCTTGTTGTTCAGGTTCTCGAATTTATAGGCTCTTCTCACAGCCTCTTCAAAAGTGATAGGTGGTACAACACCCGTGGCATCCCTCTCAATGATCGGGTTAAGTCCTTCAAGGAACTTCGCTATCTTTTTCTCCACAGTGTCAATTAACTCGAGGGCATATCGAGACAACCTTTCGAACTTCGTGAGGTACTCTTGAACGGTCGTGTTACCTTGTACGAGCTGCTGGAATTCAATGGCCTTTTGCCTCTTCACATGTGTCGGTACATACTTGTCACCGAATTGCCTCTTGAAACTTGTCCAAGCCTCTGCGTCTGCTATGGTCCTATACTCAGCCTTGATTGTTTTCCACCATATATCCGCTAGGCCAGTGAACATGGAAGCGGTGAGTTGCACTTGCTGTCTACCGGTACATCTAAATATCTCGAAGATGTTCTCCGTATGCTCCAACCAGTCATCTGCAGCTAATGGGTCCTCATGCCCAGTGAACTCCTTGGGACCCCTCTTCCTAAACTTTTCATACAACGCATTGGGATCATGTTCCCTATTGTTAATGACAATCTGAGTGCCTAGAGGTTGCGCTGGTGCCGGTTCAGGTCTCCTTTCCAACACTTCTAACAACTGTCTTTGCATCGTAGCCATCTCTCTAGCATGCTCTTCATCCTTTCTGGCCATTTGCTCTTGCAATCTTGCCTGGTTCTCATTGGCTTGACGTTGCTGGTCAAGCATGGCTTGCATCATCTGTTGAAATTGATTCTGCATGTTTGGATCCGGAGTACCGTTTCCTAGTGGCCCGGTGTGTTCACTATTGCTTGCGGTGGGATTGTCGGTTACGGGTCTTTTTCGAGGTGGCATATCACTGTAAAACAAATTGTTAGCACATAAAATCATATAAGGGTTACACATTGCTCACACGAGTCTAACTAGCGAAAAGTCTAACGAAAAGTCTAACGGATCCTCGCCACGTCCTTAGGATTTCTAGTTTCTTTTAATTGCCTGAAACACGTCTCGCTCTGATACCAGTCTGTCACGACCCCGGACCGGGGGCCCCGGGACCGCGACGGGGTGGTGTGGATAAAGAACCACCCCTTGGTGATGATTATTGATTGTACATTTATTTAATCTCCCACAGGTTTCCGCGGTGAGGATTCCACATGCACTCATAGAACATTTATATAGGTGCGGAAGCGTGTAGCAAATCAAACTCTTAATCCAATCACATCAAATAAGACTGTTAATACACAGGTATAGCATGATGTCAGAGTGAGCAATGATCTCATTAGCATTCCCAAAATATTAAGTTAGAGTTTAAACAAAATAACAAGTTAATTAACATTCCCCCAAAAATAATGGCCAACAAAGGCCAGTACAACCAAAGTACAAAACAGTATCATTCTATGAACTCCCCAAAATGTTCGCAGCTCAAAGCAAAACTGAACGTCTACATGACATCGTCAGCTTGCCATTCTACTAATCGTTGCGGTTCACCGACCGCCTCCTCTGGCTCCTCCTCAAGGGCAAAGACGGGAGCTGGACCTGAGTACCACAAAAATGGGTCAGACACGACGGTCTGGCAGGTGGGTGAATAGATATACCAAGAAAGAAATCAAAACACTTTTTAAACATGATGAAATCTTGTTAAAACAATAACTGTCTTAAAACAGGGCATATAGTTCATTTAAAGTACAGATGCAATATAAATCATGCGGGGGTATTCAAGGTACAGGAACTGACTAGATGGCAACCACACTAAAGCTAAATCCTCTCCATCACTAAGGTGATGAGAGCACATTCAGTGCGTTGGGCTCGAACACACGAAGTGACGAGAACCAACATTATAAACATATATATATATATACATATAGCTAGGCAAGACCACGGCCGCGGAACCGGGTAACGGGACAGTACGGGATCCAAGTTGCAACTGGCGGGAGCACAGGGGGAGACCCAAGTCAGTTGATCAGACTGACAAGGATGTCCAAGCTTAGTGGTGCCGACTCTTAGGTTACATGATAAATCAAAACATATACAAAACTATATCAATATAAAACATACGGGCAGGCGGGGCATGGTGCTCGAAGGCACACATTTCATATTATTAACAGTTCATGTATAAACGAGGCTGGCGGGACATATTCAGAGTATGAATCAGAATTTGAAATCAAACTAGTAGGGTCGGGTAATTATACATGTGATCGGAGTAAAACAATGCAATGAGTCCTTATATCATTAGGGACTATGTATTGGGGCGTCCACATTCAAACGACATGTATAAGGATCTTGTATGTCTAAATTACCCTTAGTATGGTACTCGAATGATAGAGGACATACTAAGTTTCTTATGCACGTGGGTGAATCTAAAAGTCCCAATACCTTTCCGAAATGGTGTTTCTTTCTATGTCAATCTCCTTATGTCATCCCCTAGGTCTTTCCAAGGTGGTAGGGCATCAGAACAACCCATCCAAACCTTTAAATACCATAACTGAAACCAATAGAAAAGACTCAGGAATTCTGGGTTAAACTCGGTCACCTGTCGGTCAGGTGGCGGTTAGCCGCCGAGGTGATCGGCGGTTAGCCGCTGTCTGACCGCGGAGCTGACCGCGGTTCACCCTGCTAAAATGTAGCATTATGTGTTTCTAACCGCGCCTCTCGGCTACCTAGCGGTCACTGGGGTTTTTGGGGTGGCGGTTAGCCGCGAGCTGACCTCGCGGCTGACCGCGGTTCGTCTGTCAAAATGCAGCATTCTGTGTTTCTAACCGCATCTGGGTCGGCTAGCCGCCGGTCACCTGTCGGCTAGCCGCCGAGGTGACCGCCCGCTGACCGCCCAGCTGCGGGAATTACACATCAGGTGCAGATTTCCGTCAATTCTTTCCCAAACCATTTCACCTCCATTCCAACCATTTTCTGATGTGGAATGGGTCTATTCCCTTCCATCTAACATTTAATCCTTTCCACCAACCACCATTCCATCAATGCACTAATTCACCTACCAATCCAAATCTCATTCAATGCAAGTACAACTAGCATTTAAGAGGATTATAATGTCCAAAATAAACTTGATGATGAATGCATTTATTATCATAAAACTAACCAAGGGAGAAACCATGTCAATAAATACCTTTCTAAAACATTATGGAACATGATAAACCAAATGACATATGAATAGTAAAAATCCACATTTTTGACAAAGTAAGAACTTATTCAAATTGAATCCATTCATCCACTTGCCTTGGTCTCCAAAGTAAGCTAGTCAAGCTCTAATCCACTATCAAGCTCAAAATCTACAATCTACACAAAATTCCCAAAATACAACATTACAACCCTAGAATGTCAAAAATCAAGAAATAGATGGAGATAGCTTCTAATAATCAAGGTGAAGCACCTCCTAGGCTAGATGAACACACACTCAAGAGATGAGAAGAAGAACTTACATGAAAAGTCCTCTAATGGCAAGAGCTTGTTCAAGGGATAGCTTGGAATGGGAGGTTTTCTCTACAAGTGGTATCAAGAGGAAGCTCTCATGGAGGGGAAGAGGATCACCACCTCCATTGAACACTTGGCAATAGATTTGAGAGAGCTTAAGAGATGGGGAAGCAAGGAGCAAGAAGAAAACCCTAGGCTGGGCTGGAATTCTCTATTTCTCAAGAAGTTGCAAGAAGAGGAAGAGAGGGAAAGACTCCTCCTTATATAGAGAATGGCAATGGGTCCCACAACTTAAAAGTCCAATCGAGCTAAAACATCGTTCTACGGGCTTCGGACGGATTCGACGAAGAAGGAAGAATTGATCGTCGAAATTTCTACTTTCCAAAAAGTATACATTTTACGAGTTTTGGAGACATTGAAAATAGTGTCCAGATTTTGTGTAAAAAGACTGTTTTACCCCTATCAATGGCAAAGTAGGGTTTAGAGGTCTCGAATGGAAACGGAGCAAATACAAAAGTTGTCGGGAATCATAAAATACATTGAACGGAGCAAATTACCGATTTCCTGAATTATAACTAAATCCCCAAAACTAATCAAGACACACTAAAAAGGAACCCCCAAAGGGCCCCACTAGATCAAAAGAATTCTCAAAATTATTCAAAGCTATATAAAGCTATTCTAATCCAGATTTACTCAATTTCCACTAATCACACTTATAGCTAAAACACGTCTTAATTAACACTAATCGGAAACTCTCGGGGCGGGGTCTTACAGATAGCCATATCTCATTTAACGAAAAGGCTTCTCATGGTCTGATCCAGCTCGAGCCTAACTCGTGTCTAGCCTACATTGGGCTTCGACTTAGGCTCACGGTCTTACCTGTGGATAGGGGGCGGCCCTTCACAAAGTCTAAGGGGATTTTTCCATTAAAATCATCTAGAAAAAAAAGGAAATTTTTTTTGAAGCCTCTGGATTGATGTTGTCATTAAAAAAAATTGTATTGCTATTTATCTATTATCTTTGCAGTTAACATATATATAGAGAGATAGAGATCAGGGCTTTCATAAGCTGCAGCTTATATTATCTGAAGCTGAATTAACAGTAATGGTCTCACAAATCAAAATGGACAATCTCTGTTTTTGGCACGATGGAACTGGAAAATCTAGTTATGATTGGATTTATCTTGATTTTGGAGACAATGATTTGAGGCAGTTCACGATGGAGATGATTTCACAGACGATTTCGGCTTAGGATAACATAAGCTGCAGCTAAGGAGAGCCACTCTCCTACTTATATATATTTATATATATATTTTATTAATTATTTCAGTTCAATTGTTTGACCTTCTCTTTAATACTGTATTTGTTAATTTAGCCAAGCATTGCCCCGAGTTTTTACTGGTCTAAACGTGAGAATGAGACCCATGAAGATTGAGTATGACTCATGTCAGAAGTAAGTGTTTAAGTGTCTCATGGCTGTGCACATTCTAAGAGGAGGAAATCCTGCAAACGGATTCTTATTATGTTTTGCCTTTTTTAAAATCTTGGTTGGGTCACAGATAATGAGGGATGGGCATGTATAATTAACATTTAAACGCAATACTATCAAATCACATAGTAAATCACTCTTTTTGTCAACTTACTTTACCGGTGAAGTAAAGTGAATGGCTAAATGCAAAGAGAGAACATAAGTAATGGTTTGGAAAGATTAGAAGGCGAGAGAGTAGCTCTCTAAATTTTTTTTAAGAAGAGTTTTTTTTTGGAAGGATGGTCGCGGATAGGTCCGGCTCGTGTTGGTTCGGCAATGGAGTTTAGGTTTTAATAGATGGGCCGTGCTTAGAATTTTTTTATTTAGACTAGGTGGTTGAGATTCGGAATCCTTGCCCGGCCCAAATATACATATGCAATATTAAGAGAGGGAGTAGTAATTGGGGGACTCGAACCCATGACCTCTCATATAGTGTGATATGACAAGGCAAGTTTAGCTACAACCTAGAACACTATAAGAGATTTTTCTCCTTTTCTTTTATCATAAAAGTTAAACCTAGGACATGCTAGGGCTTCATGATTTAAAGGTGGGCCGGTTTTGGTCAAGCAACTTCTGGCTGGACCTGTGCTTGAGCCGGGATCGGGCTTCTAATTCAGAAGTCGGGCCGGGCATGGACATTCCTCGGCCCAGCCCAGCCCGTCCCAGTACAACACTAGTTTTGTTTTGTCATTTAGTTGTGGGAGAGTCTCCTTTTAACTTTTCTTTTTGTTAGAAGGAAGAGGTGATTTTTGAAGTTTAGTATCGTTTGATGTGATCCGTTTCTTTTTATTGTCTCTTGAATTAACCCTTTACTTGACATCATTGGTAAAGTGAGTTTACCAAATAGGAAATAGTCAGTGAGTGAGGACTGAACATGTGGGGTGGGGTCCACACATGATAAAATCCTACTGTAAAATATCAATTTCATCTCTATTTCATAATATATAGAGTATATATCCTACAGCAGTAAGATTAGGTCCACTCCCTAATATGATATAAGATCTAAAGTATTCTGAGTGGGCCCCGTGAATATTCTTAGTGCGCGATCATATGAGTTATAAGCCATGTGGATGGAGAAATAGCTCTAATGGGGCAACCTATTATTTAATCACTTACCCAAAAGTCAGTGTTTATGGAGTCCCAAATGTTCTATACTTGGATTTTTTGGATTCGAGTGCTTTGGGTAATTAAGGTGGGTCCAAAGTATTGTGGACACCCTCCGTTATTATATATATATATTCATTTATTTATTTTTTGTTCATGTTGTTACACATTACATTTCCCTATGAAGAGAAGATTTTCTTTATTTATTTCTCTATTGCTTTTTTTGCATAAGCACGAACTTTTAGGTCGACCCAAGCCATTTTCCAAAATAATAAGTAATTTTATTAAAATTCTAAACTAATAATTAAAATTTAAGAAAATATTAAATATATTTGTGTTTCTAGTTTATTGTTAAAGGAAATGGAAAGGCCTACTTGAAACGGATTTGGATTTGCGCACACAAGTAGCTTTACCGCTGCTTGTAGCTGCGGTAGAGTGGCATTTGCCAGATTTCCACCACTCAAAGAGGAGGAAAAGTATCATTTGCAGCTATACTGCCAATGCATACAGCGGTAAGGTGGAATTTTGCAACATTTCCTCCCCTCTAAGGGGAGGAATTCCTGCAAACGGATTCTTATTAAGTTTTGCCTTCTTTAACATCTTGGCGGGGTCATGGATAATGAGGGATGGGCATGTATAATTAACGTTTAAACGCAATACTATCAAATCACACAATAAATCACTATTTTTGTCAATTTACTTTACCAGTGAAGTAAAGTGAGTGGTTAAATGCAAAGAGAGAACATAAGTAACGGTTTGGAAAGATCAGAAGGCGAGAGAGTAGCTCTTCGAGTTTTTATTTTAAGAAAAGTTTTTTTTTGTAAGGGTGATTGTGGACAGGGCCGGTCCGTGTTGGTTCGGCACTGGGGATTAGGTTAGAATAGATGGGCCGTGCGTAGAATTTTTTCATTTGGACTAGGTGGCTGAGATTCGGAATCCTTGCCGGGCCCAAATATACATATATAATATTAAGAGAGGGAGTAGTAATTGGGGTACTCAAACCCATGACCTCTCAGATAGAGTGATATGACAACGCAAGTTTAGCTACAACCTAGGACGTTATAAGAGATTTTATTTCCTTTTCTTTTATTATATAAGTTAAACCCAAGACATGCTAGGGCTTCATGATTTACAGGTGGGCCAGTCATGGGCAAGCAACTTCTGGCCCAACCTGTGCTTGAGCCGGGATCAGGCTTCTAATTTAGAAGTTGGGCCGGGGTTGGACATTCCTCGGCCTAGCCCAGCCCAGCCCGTCCCATGTACAACCCTAGTTTTGTTTTGTCATTTAGTTGTGTGAGAGTCTCCTTTTAACTTTTCTTTTTGCTAGAAGGAAGAGGCGATTTTTGAAATTTAGTATTGTTTGATGTGACCCGCTTCTTTTTATTGTCTCTTGAATTAACCCTTTACTTGACATCACTGGTAAAGTAAGTTTACCAAATAGGAAATAGTCAGTGAGTGAGAAGTGAACAGATAGGGTGGGGTCCACACTTGATTAAATCCTACTGTAAAATATCAATATCATCTCTATTTCATAATATATAGAGTATATATCCTACAGCAGTGAGATTAGGTCTACTCCCTAATATGATATAAGATCTAAAGTATTCTGAGTGGGCCCCGTGGATATTCTCAGTGCGCGATCATGTGACTTATGAGCCATGTGGATGGAAAAATAGCTCTAATGGGGCAACCTGTTATTTAATCTCTCACCCAAAAGTCAGTGGTTATGGAGTCCCAAATGTTCTATACTCGGATTTTTTTGGATTCGAGTCCTTTGGGTAATTAAGGTGGGTCCAAAGTACTGTGGACACCCTCCGTTATTATATATATGTTCAATTATTTATTTTTTGATCATGTTGTTACACATTACACTTCCCAATTAAGAGAAGATTTTCTTTATTTATTTCTCTATTGCTTTTTTTGCATAAGCACAAACTTTTGGGGTCGACCCAAGCCATTTTCTAAAATATTAAGTAATTTTAATAATTTTTTTATTTAATAATTAAAGTTTAAGAAAATATTAAATTTTTGTGTGTTTCTAGTTTATTGTTAAAGGAAATGGAAAGGCCTGGTTGGAAGGGATTTGGATTTGCGCATGGGAGCAGCTTTACCGCTGCTTGTATTTGCGGTAAAGTGTCATTTGCCAGTTTCATCCGCTCTGAGGGAGGAAATGTGGCATTTGTAGCTATACTGATGATGCTTACAGCAGTAAGGTGGAATTTTGTAACATTTCCTCCCCTCTAAGAGGAGGAGATCCTGCAAACGGATTCTTATTATGTTTTGCCTTTTTTAACATCTTGGCTGGGTCACGGATAAAGAGGGATGTGCATGTATAATTAACGTTTAAACACAATACTATGAAATCACACTGTAAATCACTCTTTTTGGTAATTTACTTTACCGGCGAAGTAAAGTGAGTGGTTAAATGCAAAGAGAGAACATAAGTAAAAGTTTGGAAAGATCATAAGGCGAGAGAGTAGCTCATTGAGTTTTTATTTTAAGAAGATTTTTTTTTGTAAAGGTTATCGCGGACTGAGCTGGCCCACGTTGGTTCGGCAATGGGGATTTGGTTAGAATAGATGGGCCGTGCTTAGAATTTTTTCATTTGGACTAGGTGGTTGAGATTTGGAATCCTTGCCCGGTCCAAATATACATATATAATATTAAGAGAGGGAGTAGTAATTGGGGTACTCAAACCCAAGACCTCTCAGATAGGGTGATATGACAAGGCAAGTTTAGCTACAATCTTGGACGCTATATGAGCTTTTTTTTCCTTTTCTTTTATTATATAAGTTAAACCCAGGACATGCTAGGGCTTCTTGATTTACCGGCGAGCCGGTCTTGGGCAAGCATCTTCTGGCCCGTCCCGTGCTTGAGCCGGGATCAGGCTTCTAATTTAGAAGTCGGGCCGGGTTTGGACAATCCTCGGCCCAGCCCAGCCCAGCCCGTCCCATGTACAACTCTAGTTTTGTTTTGTCATTTAGTTGTGTGAGGGTCTCCTTTTAACTTTTCTTTTTGCTAGAAGGAAGAGGTGATTTTTGAAATTTAGTATCGTTTGATGTGATCCGTTTCTTTTTATTGCCTCTTGAATTAACCATTTACTTGACATCACGGGTAATGTAAGTTTCTCAAATAGGAAATAGACAGTGAGTGAGATGTGAACACATAGGGTGGGGTCCACACATGATTAGATCCTACCGTAAAATATTAATATCATGTCACTTTCATAATTTATAGAGTATATATCCTACAGCAGTGAGATTAGGTCCACTCCCTAATATGATATAAAATCTAAAGTATTCTGAGTTGCGCCTGAGGATATTCTCTGTGCACGATCATATGACTTATAAGCCATGTGGATGGAAAAATAGCTCTAATGGGGCAACATGTTATTTAATCTCTCATCCAAAAGTCAGTGTTTATGGAGTCCCAAATGTTTTGTACTTGGATTTTTTGGATTCGAGTCGATTGGGTAATCAAGGTGGGTCCAAAGTAATGAAGACACTCTCTGTTATTACATATATTCATTTATTTATTTTTTGTTCATGTTGTTACACATTACATTTCCCTATTAAGAGAAGATTTTCTTTATTTATTTCTCTATTGCTTTTTTGCATAAGCAAGAACTTTTGGGTCGACCCAAGCCATTTTCCAAAATAATTAGTCATTTTATGAATTTTTTAATCTAATAATTAAAGTTTAAGAAAATATTAAATTAATGTGTGTTTCTAGTTTAGTGTTAATGGAAATGTAAAGGCCTGCTTGGAAGGGATTTGGATTTGCGCTTGTAAGCGGCTTTACCGCTGCTTGTATCCGCGGTAAAGTAACATTTGCCAGATTTCCTTCGCTCTGAGAGGAGGAAAAGTGGCATTTGCAGCTATACCGCCAATGCATAAAGCGGTAAGGTGGAATTTTGGAGCATTTGCTCCCCTCTAAGAGGAGGAAATCCTGAAAACGGATTCTTATTATGTTTTTCCTTTTTTAACGTCTTGGCTGGGTCACGGATAATGACGGATGCGCATGCATAATTATTGTTTAATCGCAATACTATCAAATCACACAGTAAAGCACTCTTTTTGTCAATTTACGTTACCAGTGAAGCAAAGTGAGTGGTTAAATGCAAGGAGAGAACATAAGTAAAGGCTTGGAAAGATAAAAAGGCGAGAGAGTAGCTCTTTGAGTTTTCATTTTAAGAAGAGTTTTTTTTTTTGTAAGGGTGATCGCAGACACGGCCGGCCGGCGTTGGTTCGGCAATGGGGATTAGGTTAGAATAGATGGGCCGTGCTTAGAATTTTTTCATTCGGACTAGGTGGTTGAGATTTGGAATCCTTGCCCGGTCCAAATATACATATATAATATTAAGAGAGGGAGTAGTAATTGGGGTAGTCAAACCCAAGACCTCTCAGATAGGGTGATATGACATGGCAAGTTTAGCTACAACCTTGGACGCTATATGAGCTTTTTTGTTCTTTTCTTTTATTATATAAGTTAAACCCAGGACATGCTAGGGCTTCTTGATTTATAGGTGGGCCGGTCTTGGGCAAGCATCTTCAGGCCAGACCAGCGCTTGGGCCGGGATTTGGCTTCTAATTTAGAAGTCGGGCCGGGCTTGGACAATCCTCGGCCCAGCCCAGCCCAGCCCGTCCCATGTACAACCCTAGTTTTGTTTTGTCATTTAGTTGTGTGAGAGTCACCATTTAACTTTTCTTTTTGCTAGAAGGAAGAGGTGATTTTTGAAATTTAGTATCGTTTGATGTGATCCGTTTCTTTTTATTGCCTCTTGAATTAACCATTTACTTGACATCACGGGTAAAGTAAGTTCCCCAAATTGGAAATAGTCAGTGAGTGAGAAGTGAACACATAGGGTGGGGTCCACAAATGATTAGATCCTACCGTAAAATATTATCATCATCTGAATTTCATAATTTATAGAGTATATATCCTATAGTAGTGAGATTGGGTCCACTCCCTCATATGATATAAGATCTAAAGTATTCTGAGTGGGTCCCGAGGATATTCTCTGTGCACGATCAAATGACTTATAAGCCATGTGGATGGAAAAATAGCTCTAATGGGGCAACATGTTATTTAATCTCTCACCCAAAAGTCAGTGTTTATGGAGTTCAAAATGTTCTATGCTTGGATTTTTTGGATTCGAGTCCATTGGGTAATTATGGTGGGTCCAAAGTAATGTGGACACTCTCCGTTATTATATATGTATATATTCATTTATTTATTTTTTGTTCGTGTTGTTACACATTACTTTTCCCTATTAAGAGAAGATTTTCTTTATTTATTTCTCTATTGCTTTTTTTGCATAAGCAAGAACTTTTGGGTCGACCCAAGCCATTTTCCAAAATAATAAGTCATTTTATGAATTTTTAATCTAATAATTAAAGTTTAAGAAAATATTAAATTAATGTGTGTTTCTAGTTTAGTGTTAATGGAAATGGAAAGGCCTACTTGGAAGGGATTTGGATTTGCGCACGTAAGCGGCTTTACCGCTGCTTGTATCCGTGGTTAAGTAACATTTGCCAAATTTCCTCCACTCTGAGAGGAGGAAAAGTGGCGGTAAGGTGGAATTTTGCAGCATTTCCTCCCCTCTAAGAGGAGGAAATCCTGAAAACGGATTCTTATTATGTTTTTCCTTTTTTAACGTCTTGGCTGGGTCACGGATAATGACGGATGCGCATGCATAATTATTGTTTAATCGCAATACTATCAAATCACACAGTAAAGCACTCTTTTTGTCAATTTACGTTACCAATGAAGCAAAGTGAGTGGTTAAATGCAAGGAGAGAACATAAGTAAAGGCTTGGAAAGATAAAAAGGCGAGAGAGTAGCTCTTTGAGTTTTCATTTTAAGAAGAGTTTTTTTTTTTGTAAGGGTGATCGCAGACACGGCCGGCCGGCGTTGGTTCGGCAATGGGGATTAGGTTAGAATAGATGGGCCGTGCTTAGAATTTTTTCATTCGGACTAGGTGGTTGAGATTTGGAATCCTTGCCCGGTCCAAATATACATATATAATATTAAGAGAGGGAGTAGTAATTGGGGTAGTCAAACCCAAGACCTCTCAGATAGGGTGATATGACATGGCAAGTTTAGCTACAACCTTGGACGCTATATGAGCTTTTTTGTTCTTTTCTTTTATTATATAAGTTAAACCCAGGACATGCTAGGGCTTCTTGATTTATAGGTGGGCCGGTCTTGGGCAAGCATCTTCAGGCCAGACCAGCGCTTGGGCCGGGATTTGGCTTCTAATTTAGAAGTCGGGCCGGGCTTGGACAATCCTCGGCCCAGCCCAGCCCAGCCCGTCCCATGTACAACCCTAGTTTTGTTTTGTCATTTAGTTGTGTGAGAGTCACCATTTAACTTTTCTTTTTGCTAGAAGGAAGAGGTGATTTTTGAAATTTAGTATCGTTTGATGTGATCCGTTTCTTTTTATTGCCTCTTGAATTAACCATTTACTTGACATCACGGGTAAAGTAAGTTCCCCAAATTGGAAATAGTCAGTGAGTGAGAAGTGAACACATAGGGTGGGGTCCACAAATGATTAGATCCTACCGTAAAATATTATCATCATCTGAATTTCATAATTTATAGAGTATATATCCTATAGTAGTGAGATTGGGTCCACTCCCTCATATGATATAAGATCTAAAGTATTCTGAGTGGGTCCCGAGGATATTCTCTGTGCACGATCAAATGACTTATAAGCCATGTGGATGGAAAAATAGCTCTAATGGGGCAACATGTTATTTAATCTCTCACCCAAAAGTCAGTGTTTATGGAGTTCAAAATGTTCTATGCTTGGATTTTTTGGATTCGAGTCCATTGGGTAATTATGGTGGGTCCAAAGTAATGTGGACACTCTCCGTTATTATATATGTATATATTCATTTATTTATTTTTTGTTCGTGTTGTTACACATTACATTTCCCTATTAAGAGAAGATTTTCTTTATTTATTTCTCTATTGCTTTTTTTGCATAAGCAAGAACTTTTGGGTCGACCCAAGCCATTTTCCAAAATAATAAGTCATTTTATGAATTTTTAATCTAATAATTAAAGTTTAAGAAAATATTAAATTAATGTGTGTTTCTAGTTTAGTGTTAATGGAAATGGAAAGGCCTACTTGGAAGGGATTTGGATTTGCGCACGTAAGCGGCTTTACCGCTGCTTGTATCCGTGGTTAAGTAACATTTGCCAAATTTCCTCCACTCTGAGAGGAGGAAAAGTGGCGGTAAGGTGGAATTTTGCAGCATTTCCTCCCCTCTAAGAGGAGGAAATCCTGAAAACGGATTCTTATTATGTTTTTCCTTTTTTAACGTCTTGGCTGGGTCACGGATAATGACGGATGCGCATGCATAATTATTGTTTAATCGCAATACTATCAAATCACACAGTAAAGCACTCTTTTTGTCAATTTACGTTACCAGTGAAGCAAAGTGAGTGGTTAAATGCAAGGAGAGAACATAAGTAAAGGCTTGGAAAGATAAAAAGGCGAGAGAGTAGCTCTTTGAGTTTTCATTTTAAGAAGAGTTTTTTTTTTTGTAAGGGTGATCGCAGACACGGCCGGCCGGCGTTGGTTCGGCAATGGGGATTAGGTTAGAATAGATGGGCCGTGCTTAGAATTTTTTCATTCGGACTAGGTGGTTGAGATTTGGAATCCTTGCCCGGTCCAAATATACATATATAATATTAAGAGAGGGAGTAGTAATTGGGGTAGTCAAACCCAAGACCTCTCAGATAGGGTGATATGACATGGCAAGTTTAGCTACAACCTTGGACGCTATATGAGCTTTTTTGTTCTTTTCTTTTATTATATAAGTTAAACCCAGGACATGCTAGGGCTTCTTGATTTATAGGTGGGCCGGTCTTGGGCAAGCATCTTCAGGCCAGACCAGCGCTTGGGCCGGGATTTGGCTTCTAATTTAGAAGTCGGGCCGGGCTTGGACAATCCTCGGCCCAGCCCAGCCCAGCCCGTCCCATGTACAACCCTAGTTTTGTTTTGTCATTTAGTTGTGTGAGAGTCACCATTTAACTTTTCTTTTTGCTAGAAGGAAGAGGTGATTTTTGAAATTTAGTATCGTTTGATGTGATCCGTTTCTTTTTATTGCCTCTTGAATTAACCATTTACTTGACATCACGGGTAAAGTAAGTTCCCCAAATTGGAAATAGTCAGTGAGTGAGAAGTGAACACATAGGGTGGGGTCCACAAATGATTAGATCCTACCGTAAAATATTATCATCATCTGAATTTCATAATTTATAGAGTATATATCCTATAGTAGTGAGATTGGGTCCACTCCCTCATATGATATAAGATCTAAAGTATTCTGAGTGGGTCCCGAGGATATTCTCTGTGCACGATCAAATGACTTATAAGCCATGTGGATGGAAAAATAGCTCTAATGGGGCAACATGTTATTTAATCTCTCACCCAAAAGTCAGTGTTTATGGAGTTCAAAATGTTCTATGCTTGGATTTTTTGGATTCGAGTCCATTGGGTAATTATGGTGGGTCCAAAGTAATGTGGACACTCTCCGTTATTATATATGTATATATTCATTTATTTATTTTTTGTTCGTGTTGTTACACATTACATTTCCCTATTAAGAGAAGATTTTCTTTATTTATTTCTCTATTGCTTTTTTTGCATAAGCAAGAACTTTTGGGTCGACCCAAGCCATTTTCCAAAATAATAAGTCATTTTATGAATTTTTAATCTAATAATTAAAGTTTAAGAAAATATTAAATTAATGTGTGTTTCTAGTTTAGTGTTAATGGAAATGGAAAGGCCTACTTGGAAGGGATTTGGATTTGCGCACGTAAGCGGCTTTACCGCTGCTTGTATCCGTGGTTAAGTAACATTTGCCAAATTTCCTCCACTCTGAGAGGAGGAAAAGTGGCGGTAAGGTGGAATTTTGCAGCATTTCCTCCCCTCTAAGAGGAGGAAATCCTGAAAACGGATTCTTATTATGTTTTTCCTTTTTTAACGTCTTGGCTGGGTCACGGATAATGACGGATGCGCATGCATAATTATTGTTTAATCGCAATACTATCAAATCACACAGTAAAGCACTCTTTTTGTCAATTTACGTTACCAGTGAAGCAAAGTGAGTGGTTAAATGCAAGGAGAGAACATAAGTAAAGGCTTGGAAAGATAAAAAGGCGAGAGAGTAGCTCTTTGAGTTTTCATTTTAAGAAGAGTTTTTTTTTTTGTAAGGGTGATCGCAGACACGGCCGGCCGGCGTTGGTTCGGCAATGGGGATTAGGTTAGAATAGATGGGCCGTGCTTAGAATTTTTTCATTCGGACTAGGTGGTTGAGATTTGGAATCCTTGCCCGGTCCAAATATACATATATAATATTAAGAGAGGGAGTAGTAATTGGGGTAGTCAAACCCAAGACCTCTCAGATAGGGTGATATGACATGGCAAGTTTAGCTACAACCTTGGACGCTATATGAGCTTTTTTGTTCTTTTCTTTTATTATATAAGTTAAACCCAGGACATGCTAGGGCTTCTTGATTTATAGGTGGGCCGGTCTTGGGCAAGCATCTTCAGGCCAGACCAGCGCTTGGGCCGGGATTTGGCTTCTAATTTAGAAGTCGGGCCGGGCTTGGACAATCCTCGGCCCAGCCCAGCCCAGCCCGTCCCATGTACAACCCTAGTTTTGTTTTGTCATTTAGTTGTGTGAGAGTCACCATTTAACTTTTCTTTTTGCTAGAAGGAAGAGGTGATTTTTGAAATTTAGTATCGTTTGATGTGATCCGTTTCTTTTTATTGCCTCTTGAATTAACCATTTACTTGACATCACGGGTAAAGTAAGTTCCCCAAATTGGAAATAGTCAGTGAGTGAGAAGTGAACACATAGGGTGGGGTCCACAAATGATTAGATCCTACCGTAAAATATTATCATCATCTGAATTTCATAATTTATAGAGTATATATCCTATAGTAGTGAGATTGGGTCCACTCCCTCATATGATATAAGATCTAAAGTATTCTGAGTGGGTCCCGAGGATATTCTCTGTGCACGATCAAATGACTTATAAGCCATGTGGATGGAAAAATAGCTCTAATGGGGCAACATGTTATTTAATCTCTCACCCAAAAGTCAGTGTTTATGGAGTTCAAAATGTTCTATGCTTGGATTTTTTGGATTCGAGTCCATTGGGTAATTATGGTGGGTCCAAAGTAATGTGGACACTCTCCGTTATTATATATGTATATATTCATTTATTTATTTTTTGTTCGTGTTGTTACACATTACATTTCCCTATTAAGAGAAGATTTTCTTTATTTATTTCTCTATTGCTTTTTTTGCATAAGCAAGAACTTTTGGGTCGACCCAAGCCATTTTCCAAAATAATAAGTCATTTTATGAATTTTTAATCTAATAATTAAAGTTTAAGAAAATATTAAATTAATGTGTGTTTCTAGTTTAGTGTTAATGGAAATGGAAAGGCCTACTTGGAAGGGATTTGGATTTGCGCACGTAAGCGGCTTTACCGCTGCTTGTATCCGTGGTTAAGTAACATTTGCCAAATTTCCTCCACTCTGAGAGGAGGAAAAGTGGCGGTAAGGTGGAATTTTGCAGCATTTCCTCCCCTCTAAGAGGAGGAAATCCTGAAAACGGATTCTTATTATGTTTTTCCTTTTTTAACGTCTTGGCTGGGTCACGGATAATGACGGATGCGCATGCATAATTATTGTTTAATCGCAATACTATCAAATCACACAGTAAAGCACTCTTTTTGTCAATTTACGTTACCAGTGAAGCAAAGTGAGTGGTTAAATGCAAGGAGAGAACATAAGTAAAGGCTTGGAAAGATAAAAAGGCGAGAGAGTAGCTCTTTGAGTTTTCATTTTAAGAAGAGTTTTTTTTTTTGTAAGGGTGATCGCAGACACGGCCGGCCGGCGTTGGTTCGGCAATGGGGATTAGGTTAGAATAGATGGGCCGTGCTTAGAATTTTTTCATTCGGACTAGGTGGTTGAGATTTGGAATCCTTGCCCGGTCCAAATATACATATATAATATTAAGAGAGGGAGTAGTAATTGGGGTAGTCAAACCCAAGACCTCTCAGATAGGGTGATATGACATGGCAAGTTTAGCTACAACCTTGGACGCTATATGAGCTTTTTTGTTCTTTTCTTTTATTATATAAGTTAAACCCAGGACATGCTAGGGCTTCTTGATTTATAGGTGGGCCGGTCTTGGGCAAGCATCTTCAGGCCAGACCAGCGCTTGGGCCGGGATTTGGCTTCTAATTTAGAAGTCGGGCCGGGCTTGGACAATCCTCGGCCCAGCCCAGCCCAGCCCGTCCCATGTACAACCCTAGTTTTGTTTTGTCATTTAGTTGTGTGAGAGTCACCATTTAACTTTTCTTTTTGCTAGAAGGAAGAGGTGATTTTTGAAATTTAGTATCGTTTGATGTGATCCGTTTCTTTTTATTGCCTCTTGAATTAACCATTTACTTGACATCACGGGTAAAGTAAGTTCCCCAAATTGGAAATAGTCAGTGAGTGAGAAGTGAACACATAGGGTGGGGTCCACAAATGATTAGATCCTACCGTAAAATATTATCATCATCTGAATTTCATAATTTATAGAGTATATATCCTATAGTAGTGAGATTGGGTCCACTCCCTCATATGATATAAGATCTAAAGTATTCTGAGTGGGTCCCGAGGATATTCTCTGTGCACGATCAAATGACTTATAAGCCATGTGGATGGAAAAATAGCTCTAATGGGGCAACATGTTATTTAATCTCTCACCCAAAAGTCAGTGTTTATGGAGTTCAAAATGTTCTATGCTTGGATTTTTTGGATTCGAGTCCATTGGGTAATTATGGTGGGTCCAAAGTAATGTGGACACTCTCCGTTATTATATATGTATATATTCATTTATTTATTTTTTGTTCGTGTTGTTACACATTACATTTCCCTATTAAGAGAAGATTTTCTTTATTTATTTCTCTATTGCTTTTTTTGCATAAGCAAGAACTTTTGGGTCGACCCAAGCCATTTTGCAAAATAATAAGTAATTTTATGAATTTTTTAATCTAATAATTAAAGTTTAAGAAAATATTAAATTAATGTGTGTTTCCAGTTTAGTGTTAAAGGAAATGGAAAGGCCCGCTTGGATGGGATTTGGATTTGCGCATGCAAGCGGCTTTACTGCTGCTTGTATCCGCGGTATAGTAACATTTGCCAGATTTCCTCCGCTCTCAGAGGAGGAAAATTGGCATTTGCAGCTATACCGCCAATGCATAAAGCGGTAAGGTGGAATTTTGCATCATTTCCTCCCCTCTAAGAGGAGGAAATCCTGAAAACGGATTCTTATTATGTTTTGCCTTTTTTAACATCTTGGCCGGGTCACGGATAATGACGGATGCGCATGTATAATTAATGTTTAATCGCAATACTATCAAATCACACAGTAAAGCACTGTTTTTGTCAATTTACGTTACCGGTGAAGCAAAGTGAGTGGTTAAATGCAAAGAGAGAACATAAGTAAAGGCTTGGAAAGATCAAAAGGCGAGAGAGTAGCTCTTTGACTTTTCATTTTAAGAAGAGTTTTTTTTTTGTAAGGGTGATCGCGGTTAGGGCCGGCCGGCGTTGGTTCGGCAATGGGGATTAGGTTAGAATAGATGGGCCATGCTTAGAATTTTTTCATTTGGACTAGGTGGTTGAGATTCGGAATCCTTGCCCGGCCCAAATATACATATATAATATTAAGAGAGGGAGTAGTAATTGGGGTAGTCAAACCCAAGACCTCTCAGATAGGGTGATATGACAAGGCAAGTTTAGCTAATACCTAGGACGCTATAAGAGCTGTTTTTTCCTTTTCTTTTATTATATAGGTTAAACCCAGAACATGCTAGGGCCTCTTGATTTACAGGCTGGCCGGTCTTGGGCAAGCAACTTCTGGCCCGACCAGTGCTTTAGTAGGGATCAGGCTTCTAATTTAGAAGTCAGGCTGGGCTTGACATTCCTTGGCCCAGCCCAGCTCAGCCCGTCTCGTCTCATGTACAACCCTAGTTTTGTTTTGTCATTTAGTTGTGTGAGAGTCTCCTTTTAACTTTTCTTTTCACTAGAAGGATGAGGTGATTTTTGAAATTTAGTATCGTTTGATGTGATCCATTTCTTTTTATTGTCTCTTGAATTAACCATTTTCTTGACATTACTGGTAAAGCAAGTTTACCAAATAGTAAATAGTCATTGAGTGAGAAGTGGACACATAGGGTGGGGTCTACACATGACTAAATCCTACAGTAAGATATCAATATCATCTCTATTTCATAATATATTGAGTATATAATCTACAACAGTGAGATTAGGTTCACTCCCTAATATGATATAAGATCTAAAGTATTATGAGTGGACCCCGTGGATATTCTCAGTGCGCAATCATATGACTTACAAGCCATGTGGATGGAAAAATAGCTCTAATGGGGCAGCCTGCTATTTAATCTCTCACCCAAAAGTCAATGGTTATGGAGTCCCAAATGTTCTAGACTTGGATTTTTTTGGATTCGAGTCCTTTGGGTAATTAGGGTGGGTCCAAGGTATTCTGCACACCCTTTGTTATTATATTTATATTCATTTATTTATTTTTTGATCATGTTGTTACACATTACATTTCCCTATTAAGAGAAGATTTTCCTCATTTAATTATTTCTCTATTGCTTTTTTTGCATAAGCACGAAGTTTTGGGTCGACCCAAGCCATTTTCCAAAATAATAAGTAATTTTATTAATTCTTTAATGAAATAATTAAAGTTTAAGAAAATATTAAATTTATGTGTGTTTCTAGTTTATTGTTAAAGGAAATGGAAAGGCCTGCCGGGAAGGGATTTGGATTTGCGCACTCAAACAGCTTTACCGCTGCTTGTATTAGTGGTAAAGTGGCATTTGCCAGATTTCCTCCGCTTTGAGAGGAGGGAAACTGGCAATTATGCAGCTATACCACCGATACATAAAGCGGTAAGGTGGAATTTTGCAACATTTCCTCCCCTCTAAGAGGAGGAAATCCTGCAAACGGATTCTTATTATGTTTTGCCTTTTTTAACATCTTGGTTGGGTCACGGATAATGAGGGATGTGCATGTATAACTAATGGTTAATCGCAATACTATCAAATCACACAGTAAATCACTCTTTTGGTCAATTTACTTTACTGGTGAAGTAAAGTGAGTGGTTAAATGCAAAGAGAGAACATAAGTAAAGGTTCGGAAATATCAGAAGGCGAGAGAGTAGCTCTTTGAGTTTTTATTTTAAGAAGAGTTTTTTTTTGTAAGGGCGATCGCGGAGAGGGCCGGCCCGCGTTGGTTCGGTTATGGGGATTAGGTTAGAATAGATGGGTCGTGCTTGGAATTTTCTCAATTGGACTAGGTGGTTGAGATTCCGAATCCATGCCTGGCCCAAATATACATATATAATATTAAGAGAGGGAGTAGTAATTGGGGTACTCAAACCTACGACCTCTCAGATAGGGTGATATGACAAGGCAAGTTTAGCTACAACCTAGGACGCTGTAAGAGCTTTTTTTTCCTTTTCTTTTATTATATAAGTTAAACCTAGGACAAGCTAGGGCTTCTTGATTTACAGGCTGGCCGGTCTTGGGCAAGCAACTTCTGGCCGGACCTGTGCTTGAGCCGGGATCAGGCTTCTAATTTAGAAGTCAGGCTGGGATTGGATAATCCTTGAACCAGCCTAGCCTAGCCCGTCCCATGTACAACCCTAGTTTTTTTTTGTCATTTAGTTGTGTGAGAGACTCCTTTAAACTTTTCTTTTTGCTAGAAGGAAGAGGTGATTTTTGAAATTTAGTATCGCTTGATGTGATCCGTTTCTTTTTATTGTCTCTTGAATTAACCATTGACTTGACATCACTGGTAAAGTAAGTTTACCAAAAAGTAAATAGTCAGTGAATGAGAAGTGAACACATAGGGTGGGGTGGACATATGATTAAATCCTACTGTAAGATATCAATATCATCTCTATTTCATAATATATAGAGTATATAATCTACAACAGTGAGATTAGGTCCACTCCCTAATAGGATATAAGATCTAAAGTATTCTGAGTGGACCCCGTGGGTATACTCAGTGCGCGATCATGTGACTTACAAGCCATGTGCATGGAAAAATAGCTCTAATGGGGCAACCTGTTATTTAATCTCTCACCCAAAAGTCAGTGGTTATGGAGTCCCAAATGTTCTATACTCGAATTGTTTTGGATTCGAGTCCTTTGGGTAATTAAGGTGGGTCGAAAGTAATGTGGATACCCTCCGTTATTATATATATATATTCATTTATTTATTTTTTGTTCATGTTGTTACACATTACATTTCCCTAGAAAGAGAAAATTTTCTTTATTTATTTCTTTTTTGCAGTTTTTGCATAAGCACGAACTTTTGGGTCGACCCAAGTCATTTTCCAAAATAATAAGTATTTTTATGAAAATTTTAATCTTATAATTAATGTTTAAGAAAATATTAAATTTTTGTGTGTTTCTAGTTTTTTTGTTAAAGGAATTGGAAAGGCCTGCGTGGAATGGATTTGGAATTGCGCACGCAAACCGCTTTTTCGCTGCTTGTATCCATGGTAAAGTGGCATTAGCCAGATTTCTTTTTCTCTGAGAGGAGGAAAAGTTGCATTTGCAGCTATACCGCCGATGCATACAGTGGTAAGGTGGAATTTTGCAACATTTCCTCCCCTCCAAGAGAAGGAAATCCTGCAAACAGATTCTTATTATGTTTTGCCTTTGTTAACATCTTGGCTGGGTCACGGATAGTGAGGGATGGGTATGTATAATTAACGTTTAAACGCAATACTATAAAATCACACAGTAAATCACTCTTTTTGTCAATTTACTTTTACGGTGAAGTAAAGTGAGTGGTTAAAAACAAAGAGAAAACATAAGTAAAGGTTTGGAAAGATCAGAAGGCAAGAGAGTAGCTATTTGAGTTTTTATTTTAAGAAGAGTTTTTTTTTGAAAGGGTGATCGCGGATAGGGCCGGCCCGCATTGGTTCGGCAATGGGGATTAGGATAGAATAGATGGGCCGTGCTTAGAATTTTTTCATTTGGACTAGGTGGCTGAGATTCAGAATCCTGGCCCGGCCCAATTATACATATATAATATTAAGAGAGGGAGTAGTAATTGGGGTACTCAAACCCACGACCTCTCAGTTAGGGTGATATGACAAGGCAAGTTTAGCTACAACCTAGGCCACTATAAGAGGTTATTTTTTCCTTTTCTTTTATTATATAAGTTAAACCTAGGACATGCTAGGGCTTCGTGATTTACAGGTGGGCCGGTCTTGGGCAAGCAACTTCTGTCTCGACCTGTGCTTGAGCCGGGATCAGGCTTCTAATATTGAAGTCGGGATGGACTTGGACAATCCTCGGCCTAGCCCAGCCCAACTCGTCCCATGTACAACCCTAGTTTTGTTTTGTCATTTAGTTGTGTGAAAGTCTCCTTTTAACTTTTCTTTTCGCTAGAAGGAAGAGGTGATTTTTGAAATTTAGTATCATTTGATGTGATCCGTTTCTTTTTATTGTCTCTTGAATTAACCATTTACTTGACATCACTGGTAAAGTAAATTTACCAAATAGTAAATAGTTATTGAGTAAGAAGTGAACTCGTAGAGAGGGGGGGGGGGGGGGGGGGGCGGGGAGGGGAGGGGGTTCCACACATGATTAAATGCTACTGTAAAATATCAATATTATCTCTATTTCATAATTTTTAGAGTATATATCCTACAACAGTGAGATTAGGTCCAACCCTAATATGATATAAGATCTAAAGGATTCTGAGTGGGCCCTGTGGATATTCTCAGTGCGCGATCATATGATTTATAAGCCATGTGGATGGAAAAATAGCTCTAATGGGGCGACCTGTTTTTTAATCTCTCACCCAAAAGTCAGAGTTTATGGAGCCCCAAATGTTCTATACTTGAATTTTTTTGGATTCGAGTCCTTTGGATAATTAAGGTGGGTCCAAAGTAATGTGGACACCGTCCGTTATTATATATATTCATTTATTTATGTTTTGTTCATGTTGTTACACATTTCATTTCCCTATTAAGAGAAGATTTTCTTTAGTAATTTCTCTATTGCTTTTTTTCCATAAGCAAGAACTTTTGCGTCGACCCAAGCCATTTTCCAACGTAATATGTAATTTTATTAATTTTTTAATTTAATAATTAAAGTTTAAGAAAATATTAAATTTATGTGTGTTTCTAGTTTATTGTTAAAGGAAATGGAAAGGCTTACCTGGAAGTGATTTGTATTTGCGCACACAAGCTGCTTTACCGTTGTTTGTATCTGCGGTAAAGTGGCATTTGCCAGATTTCCTCCGCTCTGAGAGGAGGAAAAGTGGCATTTGCAGCTATACTGCCGTTGCATAAAGTGGTAAGGTGGAATTTTGCAACATTTCCTCCCCTCTAAGAGGAGGAAATCCTGTGAGCGGATCCTTATTATGTTTTTCCATTTGTAACATCTTTGCTGGTTCGTGGATAATGAGGGATTTGCATGTATAATTAATGTTTAAACGCAATACTATCAAATCACACAGTAAATCACTCTTTTTGTCAATTTACTTTTTTGGTGGAGTAAAGTGAGTGGTTAAATGCAAAGAGAGAACATAAGTAAAGGTTTGGAAAGATTGGAAGGCGAGAGAGTAGCTCTTTGAGTTTTTAGTTTAAGAAGAGTTTTTATTTTTTATTTTTTTTTGTAAGGGTGATCGCGGACAGGGCAGGCCCGCGTTGGTTCGGCATTGGGGATTTGGTTAGAATAGATGGGCCGTGCTTAGAATTTTTTCATTTGGACTAGGTGGTTGAGATTTGGATTCCTTGCCCAACCCAATTATACATATATAATATTAAGAGAGGGAGTAGTAATTGGGCTACTCAATCCCACGACCTCTCAGATAGGGTGATATGACAAGGCAAGTTTAGCTACAACCTAGGACGCTATAAGAGGGATTTTTTCCTTTTCTTTTATTATAGAAGTTAAACCCAGGACATGCTAGGGCTTCATGATTTATAGGCGGGCCGGTCTTGGGCAAGCAACTTCTGGCCCGACCTGTGCTTGAGCCAGGATCATGCTTCTAATTTAGAACTCGGGCCGGGCTTGGATATTCCTCGACCCAACCCAGCCCTGCCCAGCCCGTCCCTTGTACAACCCTTGTTTTGTTTTGTTATTTAGTTGTGTGAGAGTCTCCTTTTAACTTTTCTTTTTGCTAGAAGGAAGAGGTGATTTTTGAAATTTAGCATCGTTTGTTGTGATCCGTTTCTTTTTATTTTCTCTTGAATTTACCATTTACTTGACATCACTGGTAAAGTAAGTTTACCAAATAGGAAATAGTAGGTGAGTGAGAAGTGAACACATAGGGTAGGGTCCACACATGATTAAATCCTACTGTAAAATATCAATATCATCTCTATTTCATAATATATAGAGTATATATCCTACAACAGTGAGATTAGGTCTACTCCCTAACATGATATAAGATCTAAAGTATAATGAGTGGGCCCTGTGGATATTCTCAGTGCGCGATCATGTGACTTATAAGCCATGTGGATGGAAAAATAGCTCTAATGGGTATAAATGGAAACAAGAAAACTTATGCACATGAAAAATGCAATGCATGAAATGTAGTGCCTCACTCCCAAACCTATTCTAAACATTGTCCCCAATGTTTATGCAGAACATAATTAAAATAGGACAAGGAGGATAAATTGGAATTTCTCACAATGGGATGGCGGCACACGGGTATATTGGGTTGCCTTCCCAACAAGCGCGAAGTTTAACGTCTTCAGCCAGACACAACTATCATGGTATGAGGCTAGTTTACCCAGGGTCCACAAAAATGACCTCTTCAACAACATTCGTAGGATCTACAAACTCAAGGTACTTTTTCAATCTGTGCCCGTCCACTTGAAAGGTGCTACCATCTCTAGGATTCAAAAGTTCAATTGCACTGTGGGAATGGACTGTATGAACGACATAGGGTCTTGACCATCGAGACTTCAGCTTGCCTGGGAACAAGTGCAATCTAGAGTTATATAGCAAAACTTTTTGGCCAGGATGGAATTCTTTCCTTAGAATTCTTTTATCATGAAACATTTTGGTCCTGGCCTTATAACTCCTCGCACATTCATATGATTCATTCCTCATTTCCTCTAGTTCAGCAAGCTGCAGTTTCCGTTGGACTCCGGCCTTTTCTAAGTCAAAGTTTAGGCGCTTGATTGCCCAATATGCTCGATGTTCTAGCTCAACCGGCAAGTGGCATGCCTTGCCGAAGACCAACCTGTATGGAGACATTCCGATAGGTGTCTTGAAGGCCGTCCGATATGCCCACAGTGCATCGTGTAAATGCAAAGACCAGTCTCTCCGATTTGGGTCGACTGTCTTCTCTAGGATGTTCTTGATCTCACGATTTGAAATTTCTACTTGCCCACTAGTCTGGGGATGGTATGGTGTGGCAACTTTGTGCATGATGTGGTACTTCCCCATTAAAGCTTCAAATACTCGGTTGCAAAAGTGCTTACCACCATCACTGATGATTGCGCGGGGTATACCAAAGTGGGCAAAAACTTGGCTTTTCAAAAATTCAACCACAACCTTGTGGTCATTGGTCTTGCAAGAGACGGCCTCTACCCATTTAGACACATAATCAACCGCAACAAGAATATACTGATAGCCAAAAGAAACGGGAAAAGGACCCATGAAGTCTATACCCCAAACGTCAAACAACTCAACAATCAAGATAGGTTGTTGGGGCATTTCATTCCTCTTAGAGACCCTCCCTAATCATTGACACCGGTCACAGCTTCTACAGTGCTCATGTGCATCCTTGAAGAGGGTAGGCCAAATAAATCCAGATTGCAACACCTTTGCTGCTGTCTTTTTACCAGAAACATGTCCCCCGCAAGCATGGTTATGACATAATTAAAGTATGCTCTTCTGGTTCATTTCGGGAACACACCTCCTAATGATTTGGTCAGGGCAATGTTTAAACAAATAGGGATCATCCCAAAAATAGTATTTAGCCCTAGACAAGAAGCAAAATTGGTCATTTTTGGACCAATTGCTTGGTGTTTTGCCGGTCATCAGATAGTTAACTATATCTGCATCCCACGGGGTTTTACTATCAACAAACAACAATTGCTCATCTGGGAAGGTTTCTAAAAAAGAATGGTCTTCAGAGGAAGCGACAATTAGACGTGAAACATGGTTAGCTACCACGTTTTCAGACCCTTTCTTATCCCGTATCTCAAGGTCAAATTCTTGCAAAAGTAGTATCCACCTGATCAGCCGAGATTTAGTGAAGACAATGACTTTTGATCCTATGAGATAAGATCTGAACTTATCCAATGCAAAGACGACAGCCAACAATTCCTTCTTAGTGGTGGTGTAGTTAAGCTGGGCATCGTTAAGGGTCATACTAGCATAGTAGATAACGTGAGGCAATTTGTTTATCCTCTGTCCCACTACAGCTCCGAGAGCATAATTGGAAGCATCGCACATCAATTCAAAAGATTTCGTCCAATCAGGAGGACGGATAATGGGTACAGATGTCAACCCTCATTTCAAACGATCAAATGATTCTAAACATGTAGCAGAAAAATCAAAATCAGCTTTCTTTGCCAAGAGATCACAGAGAGGGTGAGCAATTTGACTAAAGTCCTTGATAAAGCGTCGATAAAAGCTTGCGTGGCCTAAAAAGGCTCTCACCCCTCGCACAGTTTTAGGAGGGGACAGGTTCTCAATCAAGTTGACCTTGGCTTTATCTACTTCAATGCCCTTACTCGACACAATATGACCCAAAACAATGCTCGACTTGACCATAAAATGACACTTTTCCTAGTTCAAAACCAGGTTCTTTTCCTTACATCTTTGCAATACCAGAGCCAAGTGGTGCAGACAACTATCAAAACTCGAACCAAAAACAGAAAAGTCATCCATGAAGACCTCCAAAAATCTCTCCACCATGTCCGAAAAAATGCTCAACATACACCTTTGGAAAGTCGCGGTGCATTGCACGGGCTAAACGGCATATGCCTATAGGCAAATGTGCCAAAAGGATAGGTGAATGTTGTCTTCTCTTGGTCCTTAGGGGAGATATGGATCTGGTTATACCCTGAATAACCATCCAAGAAGCAATAGAAAGCATGGTCGGCTAATCTTTCCAACATCTGATCAATGAAGGGTAATGGAAAGTGGTCCTTCCTGGTCATTGAATTCAATTTTCTGTAATCAATACAGACTCTCCAACCTGTTTGAACACGGGTTGGGACCAGTTCATTGTTATTGTTGGCGACAACGGTTACGCCATATTTCTTGGGTACTACTTGGACAGGACTCACCCATTGACTGTCAGAAATCGGGTAGATAATGCCAGCGTCTAAAAGCTTGATTACTTCTCCCCTCACTACTTCCTTTAGGACCGGATTCAGTCGCCTCTGTGGTTCACAAGATGGTTTGGCACCTTCTTCCAGATGAATCTGGTGCATAACTATAGAGGGACTGATTCCTTTAACGTCCGAGATGGCCCAACCTAGGGCACTCTGATGGTCTTTCAGCACATTCAGTAATTTCTTTTCCTGCTCTTCCTCAAGATCTGAGGCAATAATTACTAGGTTGCTAACAGAGGGCCTCAAGTAGGCATACTTTAAATTCTTGGGTAATGGTTTCAATTCTAACTTGGGTGACTAAAAAATAACTGATTCTTTTTCGACCTTGGATTCAAAGGTGGATGTAAAGATAGGCTCAATTTTCTGCTTCCATTGGCCAACATCCATTGGCTGCACCAAATCCAGTAATACATTAACTTCGCATATGGACCCGTTGATGTCTATGTCGGCATTGAAGTGAGCCAGACATTCCTCCAGTGGCTATGTGTAACATGATGATTGAACTGTTTGGGCAACTAATGTGTTAATCATGTTCACTTCCTCATCATCATCTAGGTCTGATGTCGACCCAAGCCATTTTCCAAAATGATAAGTAATTTTATGAATTTTTTAATCTAATAATTAAAGTTTAAGAAAATATTAAATATGTGTGTTTCAAGTTTATTGTTAAAGGAAATGGAATGGCCTGTGTGGAAGGGACTTGGATTTGCGCACGCAAGCCGCTTTACCGCAGCTTGTATCCACGGTAAAGTGGCATTTGCCAGATTTCCTCTGCTCTGAGAGGAGGAAAAGTCGCATTTGCAGCTATACCGCCAATGCATACAGTGGTAAGGTGGCATTTTGCAACATTTCCTTCCCTCTATGAGGAGGAAATCCTGCAAACGGATTCTTATTAAGTTTTGCCTTTGTTAACGCCTTGGCTGGGTCACGGATAGTCAGGGATAGGCATGTGTAATTAACATTTAAACGCAATACTATCAAATCACAGAGTAAATCACTCTTTTTTTCAATTTACTTTACCGGTGAGGTAAAGTCAGTGGTTAAATGCAAAGAGAGAACATAAGTAAAGGTTTGGAAAGATCAGAAGACGAGAGAGTAGCTCTTTGAGTTTTTATTTTAAGAAGAGGTTTTTTTTTTTTTTTTGTAAGGGTGATTGTGGACAGGGCCGGCCCGCTTTGGTTCGGCAATGGGGATTAGGTTAGAATAGATGGGCCGTGCTTAGAATTTTTTCATTTGGACTAGGTGGTTGAGATTCAGAATCATTGCCTGGCCCAAATATACATATATAATATTAAGAGAGGGAGTAGTAATTGGGGTACTCAAACCCATGACCTTTCAGATAGGGTGATATGACAAGGCAAGTTTAGCTACATCCTAGGACGCTATAAGAGGTTTTGTTTTTCTTTTCTTGTATTAGATAAGTTAGACCCAGAACAGGCTAGGGCTTCATGATTTACAGGCGGGCCGGTCTTGGACAAGCAACTTCTGGCCCGACCTGTGCTTGAGCCTGGATCAGGCTTCTAATTTATAAGTTGGGCCGGGCTTGGACATTCCTCGGCCCAGCCCAGCCCAGCCCAGCCCTTCCCGTGTACAACCCTAGTTTTGTTTAGTCATTTAGTTGTGTGAGAGTCTCCTTTTATCTTTTCTTTTTGGTCAAAGGAAGAGCAGATTTTTGAAATTTAGTATCGTTTGATGCGATCAGTTTCTTCTTATTGTCTCTCGAATTAACCATTTACTTGGCATCACTGGTAAAGTTAGCTTACCAAATAGGAAATAGTCAGTGAGTGAGAGGTGAACACATAGGGTGGGGTCCACACATGATTAAATCCTACTATAAAATATCAATATCATCTCTATTTCATAATATATAGAGTATATATCCTACAGCAGCGAGATTAGGTCCACTCCCTAATATGATATAAGATCTAAAGTACTCTGAGTGGGCCCTGTGGATATTCTCAGTGCGCGATCAAATGACTTACAAGCCATGTGGATGGAAAAATAGCTGTAATTGGGCAACTTGTTATTTAATCTATCTCCCAAAGTCAGTGTTTATGGAGTCCCAGATTTTTTTGGATTTGAGTCCTTTGGGTAATTAAGGTGGGTCCAAAGTAATGTGGACACCCTCTGTTATTATATATATTTTCATTTATTTAATTTTTGTTCATGTTGTTACACATTACATTTCCCTATTAAGAGAAGATTTTCTTTATTTATTTCTCTATTGCTTTTTTGGCATAAGCACGAACTTTTGGGTCGACCCAACCCGTTTTCCAAAATAATATGTAATTTTATGAATTTTTTAATCTAATAATTAAAGTTTAAGGAAATATTAAATTTATGTTTGTTTCTAGTTTATTGTTAAAATGAATGGAAATGCCTTCTTGGAAGGGATTCGGATTTGCACACGCAAGCGGCATTACCGCTGCTTGTATCCGTGGTAAAGTAAAAATTGCCAGATTTCCTCCGCTATGAGAGGAGGAAAAGTGGCATTTGCAGCTATACAGCCAATGCATAAAGCGGTATGGTGGAATTTTGCAACATTTCCTCCCCTCTAAGAGGAGGAAATCCTTTCAAACGGATTCCTATCATGTTTTGCCTTTTTTAACATCTTGGCTAGGTCACGGATAATGAGGGATGGGCATGTACAATTAACGTTTAAACGCAATACTATCAAAACACACAGTAAATCACTCTTTTTGTCAATTTACTTTTCCGGTGAAGCAAAGTGAGTGGTTAATTGCAAAGAGAGAACATAAGTAAAGGTTTGGAAAGATCAGAAGGTGAGAGAGTAGCTCTTTGAGTTTTTATTTTAAGAAGAGTATTTTTTTGTAAGGGTGATCGACAACAGGGCCGGCCCGCGTTGGTTTGGCAATGTGGATTAGGTTAGAATAGATGGACCGTGCATAGAATTTTTTCATTTGGATTAGGTGGTTGAGATTCGTAATCCATGCCCGATGCAATTTTAGTAATTGGGGTACTCAAACCCACGACCTCTCAGATAGGGTGATATGACAAGGCAAGTTTAGCTACAACCTAGGACGCTATAAGAGGATTTTTTTCCTTTTCTTTTATTATATAAGTTAACCCCAGGACATGCATGGGCTTCATGTTTTACAGGTGGGCCGGTCTTGGGCAAGCAACTTCTGGCCCGACCAATGCTTGAGCCGGGATTAGGCATCTAATTCAGAAGTCAGGCCGGGCTTGGACATTCCTCGGCCCAGCCCAGCCCAGCCCTTCCCGTGTACAACCCTAGCTTTGTTTAGTCATTTAGTCGTGTGAGAGTCTCCTTTTAGCTTTTCTTTTTGCTCGAAGGAAGAGCAGATTTTTGAAATTTAGTATCGTTTGATGCGATTCGTTTCTTCTTATTGTCTCTCGAATTAACCATTTACTTGGCATCACTGGTAAAGTTAGCTTACCAAATAGGAAATAGTCAGTGAGTGAGAGGTGAACACATAGGGTGTGTCACGACCCCAAGCCCGGACCCTACACCGGCCTGACCTCGGGGGGCGTGAAATTGTGATTTAAGTAACAATTATATTTCTCCCAGGATCCGCGTGAGTGAGGATGACAATTTCAACTCATTCTGAATATTTTGCGGAAGCTTACGTGGCGTTGCGACTCGGATTCCGTGGTCATCGGATTCTGCATCGCACTCAACCGCTAGCATATAGCTATTGTATCAAGAATCATATCAGACTGGAATAAGTCATCACATTAAGATACAGAGCTGACAGTAACAGGGTATTTCATTCCCACGTATGTTCAAGTTACAAGTATCAATGTGCATAAATTAAAAATCCCGGAGAACAGGCTAATAAAAGCCATACAAATAACAAGCTAAATAAACACTACCCCACATGTGACGTAACTCAGATGTCGAGCTAAATGTCTACATGACATAGCCGACGCTACAAATCTGCAACTCATGGCTCCACAACCAACACGTGCACTCAGCTCGGAGCGAAGAAATCTGGACCTGAGTACCAAAAGAGTGGGCCAGACAAGACGGTCTGGCAGGTGGGTGAAAAGATATAAACGATAATCTGAATAATAAAACATATGGTAAATCATGGTATTCGATCAAAAGTTGCATATATTCAAAACCAGTGTAAACGTGTATATCTGACAAAACATGTATTCATTTTAAAGCATGTGTAAAAGCATATATATCTGGTAAAACATGCATTCCTTTAAAACAACTGTAAAACATGTATTCCTTTAAAACAACTGTAAAACAGGTATTCCTTTAAGACGATTGTAAAACATGTATTCCTTTAAAACAACTGTAAAACATGTATTCCTTTAAAACAACTGTAAAACATGTATTCCTTTAAAACAACTGTAAAACATGTATTCCTCACATTGCAAACCCAGTCCATAGGCGGACCCTGCAAATTGCCCTTCTTTAGGGGAGCCACAATCGTGGGGAACAGATTGGCAACCACACTAAAGCTAAATCCTCTCTATCACTAATGTGATGAGAGCACATTCCGTGCATTGAGCTCGAGCACAAGAAGTGACGAGAACCAACATTATATATATATATACATATAGCTAGGCAAGACCACGGCCGTGGAACCGGGTAACGGGACAGGACAGGATCCAAGTTGCAACTGGCGGGAGCACAAGGGGGAGGCCCAGGTCAGTTGATCAGACTGACTAGGACGTCCAAGCTTAGTGGTGCCGACTCATAGGTGACATGAGAAATCAAAACATGTACAAAACTATATCAGTATAAAACACTCGGGCAGGCTGGGCATGGTGCTCGTAAGCACACATTTCATATCATTATCTGTTCATGCATAAACGTGGCTGGCAGGACATATCAGGTGTATAAATCAGAATTTGAGATAAAACCAGTAGGATCGGGTAATTATACATATAATCTGAGTAAAACAATGCAATGAATCCTTATACCATTAGGGACTATATATTGGGGCATCCATATTTAAACAACATGTATAAGGATCTTGTATGTCTATTATTACCCTTAGTATGGTACTCGAGTGATAGAGGACATACCAAGTTTCCTTATGCAAGTTGATGAATCCAAAAGTCCCAATACATTTCCGAAATGGTGTTTCTTTCTAAGTCAATCTCCTTATGTCATCCCCTGGTCTTTCCAAGGTGGTAGGGCATCAAAACAACCCATCCAAACCCTTAAATACCATCTTTGAAAACTATAGAAAAGAATCAGGAATTCTGGGTGAAATTCGGTCACCTGTCGGTTAGCCGCCGAGGTGTTCGGCGGTTAGCCGCTGGCTGACCGCGGGGCTGACCGCGGTTCACCCTGCTAAAATATAGCATTCTGTGTTTCTAACCGCGCATTTCGGCTACCTGGCGGTCGCAGGGTTTTTGGGTGGCGGTTAGCCGCTAGCTGACCGCGGTTCACCTGTCAAAACACAACATTCTGTGTTTGTAACCGAATCTGGGTTGGCTAGCCGCCGGTCACCTGTCGGCTAGCCGCCAAGGTGACTGCCCGCTGACCGCCCAGCTGCGGGAACTACACATCGGGTGCAGATTTCAGCTCTTTCTTTCCCAAACCCCTTTCATCTCAACTTCATCAATTTCCTAACATGAAATGAGTTTATTCCCTTCCATTCCACATCTCATTCTTTCCTCCAACCACCATTCCATTAATGCATTAATTCTCCTTCCAATACAAACCTCATTCAATGCAAGTACCAATCTCATTCATAAAATCCATAATGGCAAAACAAGCTTTAGTAGATGAATGTATACATTCTCATGAAAATTAACTAAGAGAAAATCTTATCAATAAGCATATTTCCAAAAGCATTATGAAACATAGGAAACTAGATGAAGATGAATAGTAAAATCCACATTTTCAATAAAACAAGAACTCATTCAAATCAAATCCATTTATTTACTTGCCTTGGTTTCCAAGGTAGCTAATCAAGCTCCTAATCACCCTCTCAAGCCACAAATCACCAATCTACACAAAAACCCCAAAATAAACCCATCTTAGAACCCTAAAATGGCAAACCAAAGAACAAGAAGAAGAGAGCTCCCAATAGAGAAGATAGAGACTCTCTAGAGCTAGGAAAACACAAATCTAGGAGATTGAAAAGGATTGCTTACTTGGAAGCGCTTCAAATGAAGAAGACTAGCTCAAGGAGAACCTCAATGTGGCTGGATTTCTCTTCTAATGGCATCCATAGAGAGCTTGAGATGAGGGGAAGAAGGAGATGGGCACAAATCTCTCATTTTGGCAAGCTTGGAGGTGGGTCTTGTGAGAAAACAAGAAGAAGAAGAGGAAAGGGGAAAAACCCTAAGGAGAGGCTCCTCTCACCCTCTCATTCTGCTGGAATCGAATGGGGAAGAAGGAGATGGGCTGGCCTTTTTGTAAAAGGGTGGGTGTGGGTCCCACCATCACTTAAACTTGTCGGGATTAAAACATCGGTTTTTGGGCCCCGGATGCGATCGACGAAGAAGAGAAAAATGGTCCTCATAAAATCTATTTTTCAAAAAGTATAATTTTGGCATGGTTTTGAGATCTCGGAATTTAGGTCCAGATTTTTGTGTACAAAGACTGTTTTACCCCGATCATTAGCAAAGTAGGGTTTAGATGTCTCGAACGGAAATGGAGCAAATACAAAAGTTGTCGGGAACAGTAAAATAAGTCAAATGGGGAAAAATACAGATTTTTTCCAAATACCATACGAACCCCAAAATCACACAAAACTCAAAAGGGAAACCCCCAAAGGTTCCACTAAATCAAAAGAGTTCCCAAAATAATTCAAAGCTATAAAAGCTATTCTAATCCAATCTTAACCAAAACTCACTAATCTCACTTATAGCTAAAGCACGTCTTAATTAGCACTAAACGGAAAATCTTGGGGCGGGGTCTTACAGGGTGGGGTCCACACATGATTAAATCCTACAGTAAAATATCAATATCATCTCTATTTCATAATATATAGAGTATATATCCTGCAGCAGCGAGACTAGGTCCACTCCCCAATATGATATAAGATCTAAAGTACTCGGAGTGGGCCCCGTGGATACTCTCAGTGCGCGATCAAATGACTTACGAGCCATGTCGATGGAAAAGTAGCTCTAATGGGGCAACCTGTTATTTAATCTCTCACCCAAAAGTCAGTGTTTATGGAGTCCCAAATGTTCTACACCTGGATTTTGTTGGATTCGAGTCCTTTGGGTAATTAAGGTGGGTACAAAGTAATGTGAACACCCTCCGTTATTATATATTTATATATATTCATTTATTTATTTTTCGTTCATGTTGTTACACATTACATTTCCCTATAAAGAGAATATTTTCTTTATTTATTTATCTATTGATTTTTTTTTTTTTGCATAAGCACGAACTTTTGGGTCGACCCAAGCCATTTTCCAAAATAATCAGTAATTTTATTAATCTTTTAATCTGAAAATGAAAGTTTAAGAAAATATTAAATTTATATGTGTTTCTAGTTTATTGTTAAAGGAAATGGAAAGGCCTGCTTGGAAAGGGTTTGGATTTGCGCACAAACGCAGCTTTACCGTTGCTTGTATCCGCGGTAAAGTGGCATTTGCCAGATTTTCTCCACTCTGAGAGGAGGAAAAGTGGCATTTGCAGCTATACGGCCGATGCATACAGCGGTAAGTTGGAACTTTGCAACATTTCCTCCCCTCTAAGAGGAGCAAATCCTGCAAACGGATTCGTATTAACTTTTCCTTTCCTAATGTCTTTGCTGGGTCACGGATAACGAGGGATGGGCATGTATAATTAGCGTTTAAACGCAATACTGTCAAATCACATAGTAAATCACTCTTTTTGTCAATTTACTTTACCGGTGAAGTAAAGTGGGTGGTTAAATGCAAAGAGGGGACATCAGTAAATGTTTGGAAATTAAGATCAGAAGGCGAGAGTGGCTCTTTGAGTTTCTATTTTAGGAAGATTTTTTTTTTTTGAAGGCGCATTCGCGGACAGGGCCGGCCCGCGTTGGTTCGGCAATGGGATTCGGTTGGAATAAGTGGGCCGCGCTTAGAATTTCTTCATTTGGACTGGGTGCGTGGTTGAGATTCGGAATCCTTGCCCGACAGAAATATACATATATAATACTAAGAGTGGGAGTAGTAATTGGGGGACTCAAATCCGTGTCCACTCAGATAGAGTGATATGACGGGGCAAGCTTAGCTACCTCCTAGGACGCTCTAAAAGATTTGTTTTCCTTTTCTTTTATTAGATAAGTTAGACCCAGAACACGCTAGGGCTTCATGATTTACAGGCGGGCCGGTCTTGGGCGAGCAACTTCTGGCCCGACCAGTGCTTGAGCCGGGATCGGGCTTCTTATTTAGAAGTCGGGCCGGGCCTGGACATTCCTCGGCCCAGCCCTTCCCGTGTACAACCCTAGCTTCGTTTAGTCATTTAGTCGTGTGAGAGTCTCCTTTTAGCTTTTCTTTCTGCTAGAAGGAAGAGCAGATTTTTGAAATTTAGTATCGTTTGATGTGATCCGTTCCTTCTTATCGTCTCTCGAATTAGCCATTTACTTGGCATCACTGGTAAAGTTAGCTTACGAAACGGGAAATAGTCGGTGAGTGAGAGGCGAACACATAGGGTGGGGTCCACACTTGATTAAACCCTACTGTAAAATATCAATAACATCTCTATTTCATAACATATAGAGTATATATCCCACAGCAGCGAGGCTAGGTCCACTCCCCAATATGATATAAGATCTAAAGTACTCCGAGTGGGCCCCGTGGATACTCTCAGTGCGCGATCAAATGTCTTACGAGCCATGTCGATGGAAAAGTAGCTCTAATGGGGCAACCTGTTATTTAATCTCTCGCCCAAAAGTCAGTGTTTATGGAGTCCCAAATGTTCCACACTTGGATTTTGCTGGATTCGAGTCCTTTGGGTAATTAAGGTGGGTCCAAAGTAATGCGAACACCCTCCGTTATTATATATTTATATATATTCATTTATTTATTTTTTGTTCATGTTCTTACACATTACATTTCCCTATTAAGAGAATATTTTCTTTCTTTAATTATCTATTGCTTTTTTTTTTTGCATAAGCACGAACTTTTGGGTCGACCCAAGCCATTTTCCAAAATAATAAGTAATTTCATTAATGTTTTAATCTTAAAATGAAAGTTTAAGAAAATATTAAATTTATATATGTTTCTAGTTTATTGTTAAAGGAAACGGAAAGGCCTGCTTGGAAGGGATTTTGATTTGCGCACAAAAGCAGCTTTACTGCTGCTTGTATCCGCGGTAAAGTGGCATTTGCAGATTTCCTCCTCTCGGAGAGAGGAAAAGTGGCATTTGCTTCTATACCGCCGATGCATACGGCGGTAAGTTGGAACTTTGCAACATTTCCGCCCATCTAAGAGGAGGAAATCCTGCAAACGGATCCTTATTAACCTTTGCTTTCCTAACATCTTTGCTGGGTCACGGATAATGAGGGATGGCAAGTATAATTAGCGTTTAAACGCAATACTGTCAAATCACATAGTAGATCACTCTTTTTGTCAATTTACTTTACCGGTGAAGTAAAGTGGGTGGTTAAATGCAAAGAGGGAACATCAGTAAAGGTTTGGAAATTAAGATCAGAAGGCGAGAGTGGCTCTTTGAGTTTCCATTTTAGGAAGATTTTTTTTTTTGAAGGCGCATTCGCGGACAGGGCCGGCCCGCGTTGGTTCGGCAATGGGATTCGGTTGGAATAAGTGGGCCGCGCTTAGAATTTCTTCATTTGGACTGGGTGCGTGGTTGAGATTCGGAATCCTTGCCCGACAGAAATATACATATATAATACTAAGAGTGGGAGTAGTAATTGGGGGACTCAAATCCGTGTCCACTCAGATAGAGTGATATGACGGGGCAAGCTTAGCTACCTCCTAGGACGCTCTAAAAGATTTATTTTCCTTTTCTTTTATTAGATAAGTTAGTCCCAGAACACGCTAGGGCTTCATGATTTACAGGCGGGCCGGTCTTGGGCGAGCAACTTCTGGCCCGACCAGTGCTTGAGCCGGGATCGGGCTTCTTATTTAGAAGTCGGGCCGGGCTTGGACATTCCTCGGCCCAGCCCTTCCCGTGTACAACCCTAGCTTCGTTTAGTCATTTAGTCGTGTGAGAGTCTCCTTTTAGCTTTTATTTCTGCTAGAGGGAAGAGCAGATTTTTGAAATTTAGTATCGTTTGATGCGATCCGTTCCTTCTTATCGTCTCTCGAATTAGCCATTTACTTGGCATCACTGGTAAAGTTAGCTTACGAAACGGGAAATAGTCAGTGAGTGAGAGGCGAACAAATAGGGTGGGGTCCACACATGATTAAACCCTACTGTAAAATATCAATAACATCTCTATTTCATTACAATAGAGTATATATCCCACAGCAGCGAGGCTAGGTCCACTCCCCAATATGATATAAGATCTAAAGTACTCCGAGTGGACCCCGTGGATACTCTCAGTGCGCGATCAAATGACTTACGAGCCATGTCGACGGAAAAGTAGCTCTAATGGGGCAACCTGTTATTTAATCTCTCAGCCAAAAGTCAGTGTTTATGGAGTCCGAAATGTTCTACACTTGGATTTTGTTGGATTCGAGTCCTTTGGGTAATTAAGGTGGGTCCAAAGTAACGTGAACACCCTCCGTTATTATATATTTATATATATTCATTTATTTATTTTTTGTTCATGTTGTTACACATTTCATTTCCCTATTAAGAGAATATTTTCTTTCCTTAATTATCTGTTGCTTTTTTTTTTTTTGCATAAGCACGAACTTTTGGGTCGACCCAAGCCATTTTCCGAAATAATAAGTAATTTCACTAATGTTTTAATATGAAAATGAAAGTTTAAGAAAGTATTAAATTTACTTGTGTTTCTAGTTTATTGTTAAAGGAAACGGAAATGCCTGCTTGGAAGGGATTTGGATTTGCGGACAAAAGCAGCTTTACCGCTGCTTGTATCCGCGGTAAAGTGGCATTTGCCAGATTTCCTCCTCTCGGAGAGGAGAAAAACTAGCATTTACAGCTTTACCGCCGATGCATACGGCGGTAAGGTGGAAATTTGCAACATTTCCGCCCCATTAAGAGCAGGAAATCCTGCAGGCGGATTCTTATTAACTATTCCTTTCCTAACATCTTTGCTGGGTCACGGATAACGAGGGATGGGCATGGATAATTAGCGTTTAAACGCAATACAGTCAAATCACATAGTAAATCACTCTTTTTGTCAATTTACTTTACCGGTGAAGTAAAGTGGGTGGTTAAATGCAAAGAGGGAACATAAGTAAAGGTTTGGAAAGATCAGAAGGCGAGAGTAGCTCTTTGAGTTTCTATTTTAAGAAGAGTTTTTTTTTCTTTTGAAGGGTCAATCGCGGACAGGGACGGCCCGCGTTGGTTCGGCAATGGGGATTAGGTTAGAATA
This sequence comes from Persea americana, assembly GCA_029852735.1. Taxonomy (NCBI): domain Eukaryota; kingdom Viridiplantae; phylum Streptophyta; class Magnoliopsida; order Laurales; family Lauraceae; genus Persea; species Persea americana. Next base: position 34,863,583 of record CM056820.1, on the reverse strand, counting down.
AGTAGGCCGCGCTTAGAATTATTTCATTTGGACTGGGTGCGTGGTTGGGATTCGGAATCCTTGCCCGGCACAAATATACATATATAATACTAAGAGTGGGAGTAGTAATTGGGGGACTAAAATCCGTGTCCACTCAGATAGAGTGATAGGACGAGGCAAGCTTAGCTACCACCTAGGACGCTGTAAAAGATTTGTTTTCCTTTTCTTTTATTAGAAAAGTTAGACGCAGAACACGCTAGGGCTTCATGATTTACAGGCGGGCCGGTCTTGGGCGAGCAACTTCTGGCCCGACCAGTGCTTGAGCCGGGATCGGGCTTCTTATTTAGAAGTCGGGCCGGGCTTGGACATTCCTCGGCCCAGCCCTTCCCGTGTACAACCCTAGCTTCGTTTAGTCATTTAGTCGTGTGAGAGTCTCCTTTTAGCTTTTCTTTCTGCTAGAAGGAAGAGCAGATTTTTGAAATTTAGTATCGTTTGATGCGATCCGTTCCATCTTATCCTCTCTCGAATTAGCCATTTACTTGGCATCACTGGTAAAGTTAGCTTACGAAACGGGAAATAGTCAGTGAGTGAGAGGCGAACACATAGGGTGGGGTCGATACTTGATTAAACCCTACTGTAAAATATCAATAACATCTCTATTTCATAACATATAGAGTATATATCCCACAGCAGCGAGGCTAGGTCCACTCCCCAATATGATATAAGATCTAAAGTACTCCGAGTGGGCCCCGTGCGTGCTCTCAGTGCGCGATCAAATGACTTACGAGCCATGTCGACGGAAAAGTAGCTCTAATGGGGCAACCTGTTATTTAATCTCTCAGCCAAAAGTCAGTGTTTATGGAGTCCCAAATGTTCTGCACTTGGATTTTGTTGGATTCGAGTCCTTTGAGTAATTAAGGTGGGTCCAAAGTAACGTGAACACCCTCCGTTATTATATATTTATATATATTCATTTATTTATTTTTTGTTCATGTTGTTACACATTTCATTTCCCTATTAAGAGAATATTTTCTTTCCTTAATTAACTGTTGCTTTTTTTTTTTTTTTTTTGCATAAGCACGAACTTTTGGGTCGACCCAAGCCATTTTCCGAAATAATAGGTAATTTCACTAATGTTTTAATATGAAAATGAAATCTTAAGAAAGTATTAAATTTACTCGTGTTTCTAGTTTATTGTTAAAGGAAACGGAAAGGCCTGCTTGGAAGTGATTTGGATTTGCGCACAAAAGCAGCTTTACCGCTTCTTGTATCCGCGGTAAACTGGCATTCGACAGATTTCCTCGTCTCGGAGAGGAGGAAACGTAGCATTTGGGGCTTTACCGCCGATGCATACGGCGGTAAGGTGGAAATTTGCAACATTTCCGCCCCATTAAGAGCAGGAAATCCTGCAGGCGGATTCTTATTAACTATTCCTTTCCTAACATCTTTGCTGGGTCACGGATAACGAGGGATGGGCATGGATAATTAGCGTTTAAACGCAATACTGTCAAATCACATAGAAAATCACTCTTTTTGTCAATTTACTTTACCGGTGAAGCAAAGTGGGTGGTTAAATGCAAAGAGGGAACATAAGTAAAGGTTTGGAAAGATCAGAAGGCGAGAGTAGCTCTTTGAGTTTCTATTTTAAGAAGAGTTTTTTTTTTTCTTTTGAAGGGTCAATCGCGGACAGGGACGGCCCGCGTTGGTTCGGCAATGGGGATTAGGTTAGAATAAGTGGGCCGCGCTTAGACTTTTTTCATTTGGACTGGGTGCGTGGTTGGGATTCGGAATCCTTGCCCGGCACAAATATACATATATAATACTAAGAGTGGGAGTAGTAATTGGGGGACTAAAATCCGTGTCCACTCAGATAGAGTGATAGGACGAGGCAAGCGTAGCTACCACCTAGGACGCTGTAAAAGATTTGTTTTCCTTTTCTTTTATTAGATAAGTTAGACCCAGAACACGCTAGGGCTTCATGATTTACAGGCGGGCCGGTCTTGGGCGAGCAACTTCTGGCCCGACCAGTGCTTGAGCCGGGATCGGGCTTTTTATTTAGAAGTCGGGCCGGGCTTGGACATTCCTCGGCCCAGCCCTTCCCGTGTACAACCCTAGCTTCGTTTAGTCATTTAGTCGTGTGAGAGTCTCCTTTTAGCTTTTCTTTCTGCTAGAAGGAAGAGCAGATTTTTGAAATTTAGTATCGTTTGATGCGATCCGTTCCTTCTTATCGTCCCTCGAATTAGCCATTTACTTGGCATCACTGGTAAAGTTAGCTTACGAAACGGGAAATAGTCAGTGAGTGAGAGGCGAACAAATAGGGTGGGGTCCACACTTGATTAAACCCTACTGTAAAATATCAATAACATCTCTATTTCATAACATATAGAGTATATATCCCACAGCAGCGAGGCTAGGTCCACTCCCCAATATGATATAAGATCTAAAGTACTCCGAGTGGGCCCCGTGGATACTCTCAGTGCGCGATCAAATGACTTACGAGCCATGTCGACGGAAAAGTAGCTCTAATGGGGCAACCTGTTATTTAATCTCTCAGCCAAAAGTCAGTGTTTATGGAGTCCCAAATGTTCTGCACTTGGATTTTGTTGGATTCGAGTCCTTTGCGTAATTAAGGGGGGTCCAAAGTAACGTGAACACCCTCCGTTATTATATATTTATATATATTCATTTATTTATTTTTTGTTCATGTTGTTACACATTTCATTTCCCTATTAAGAGAATATTTTCTTTCCTTAATTATCTGTTGCATTTTTTCTTTTTTTTTTGCATAGGCACGAACTTTTGGGTCGACCCAAGCCATTTTCCGAAATAATAAGTAATTTCATTAATGTTTTTATATGAAAATGAAAGTTTAAGAAAGTATTAAATTTACTTGTGTTTCTAGTTTATTGTTAAAGGAAACGGAAAGGCCTGGTTGGAAGGGATTTGGATTTGCGCACAAAAGCATCTTTACCGCTGCTTGTATCCGCGGTAAAGTGGCATTCGCCAGATTTCCTCCTCTCCGAGAGGAGGAAAAGTTGCATTTGCATCTTTACCGCCGATGGATACGGCGGTAAGTTGGAAATTTGCAACATTTCCGCCCCATTAAGAGGAGGAAATCCTGCAGGCGGATTCTTATTAACTTTTCCTTTCCTAACATCTTTGCTGGGTCACGGATAACGAGGGATGGGCATGGATAATTAGCGTTTAAACGCAATACTGTCAAATCACATGGTAAATCACTCTTTTTGTCAATTTACTTTACCGGTGAAGTAAAGTGGGTGGTTAAATGCAAAGAGGGAACATAAGTAAAGGTTTGGAAAGATCAGAAGGCGAGAGTAGCTCTTTGAGTTTCTATTTTAAGAAGAGTTTTTTTTTTCTTTTGAAGGGTCAATCGCGGACAGGGACGGCCCGCGTTGGTTCGGCAATGGGGATTAGGTTAGAATAAGTGGGCCGCGCTTAGACTTTTTTCATTTGGACTGGGTGCGTGGTTGGGATTCGGAATCCTTGCCCGGCACAAATATACATATATAATACTAAGAGTGGGAGTAGTAATTGGGGGACTAAAATCCGTGTCCACTCAGATAGAGTGATAGGACGAGGCAAGCGTAGCTACCACCTAGGACGCTGTAAAAGATTTGTTTTCCTTTTCTTTTATTAGATAAGTTAGACCCAGAACACGCTAGGGCTTCATGATTTACAGGCGGGCCGGTCTTGGGCGAGCAACTTCTGGCCCGACCAGTGCTTGAGCCGGGATCGGGCTTCTTATTTAGAAGTCGGGCCGGGCTTGGACATTCCTCGGCCCAGCCCTTCCCGTGTACAACCCTAGCTTCGTTTAGTCATTTAGTCGTGTGAGAGTCTCCTTTTAGCTTTTCTTTCTGCTAGAAGGAAGAGCAGATTTTTGAAATTTAGTATCGTTTGATGCGATCCGTTCCTTCTTATCGTCTCTCGAATTAGCCATTTACTTGGCATCACTGGTAAAGTTAGCTTACGAAACGGGAAATAGTCAGTGAGTGAGAGGCGAACAAATAGGGTGGGGTCCACACTTGATTAAACCCTACTGTAAAATATCAATAACATCTCTATTTCATAACATATAGAGTATATATCCCACAGCAGCGAGGCTAGGTCCACTCCCCAATATGATATAAGATCTAAAGTACTCCGAGTGGGCCCCGTGGATACTCTCAGTGCGCGATCAAATGACTTACGAGCCATGTCGACGGAAAAGTAGCTCTAATGGGGCAACCTGTTATTTAATCTCTCAGCCAAAAGTCAGTGTTTATGGAGTCCCAAATGTTCTGCACTTGGATTTTGTTGGATTCGAGTACTTTGCGTAACTAAGGGGGGTCCAAAGTAACGTGAACACCCTCCGTTATTATATATTTATATATATTCATTTATTTATTTTTTGTTCATGTTGTTACACATTTCATTTCCCTATTAAGAGAATATTTTCTTTCCTTAATTATCTGTTGCTTTTTTTCTTTTTTTTTTGCATAAGCACGAACTTTTGGGTCGACCCAAGCCATTTTCCGAAATAATAAGTAATTTCATTAATGTTTTTATATGAAAATGAAAGTTTAAGAAAGTATTAAATTTACTTGTGTTTCTAGTTTATTGTTAAAGGAAACGGAAAGGCCTGCTTGGAAGGGATTTGGATTTGCGCACAAAAGCATCTTTACCGCTGCCTGTATCCGCGGTAAAGTGGCATTCGCCAGATTTCCTCCTCTCCGAGAGGAGGAAAAGTTGCATTTGCATCTTTACCGCCGATGGGTACGGCGGTAAGTTGGAAATTTGCAACATTTCCGCCCCATTAAGAGGAGGAAATCCTGCAGGCGGATTCTTATTAACTTTTCCTTTCCTAACATCTTTGCTGGGTCACGGATAACGAGGGATGGGCATGGATAATTAGCGTTTAAACGTAATACTGTCAAATCACATGGTAAATCACTCTTTTTGTCAATTTACTTTACCGGTGAAGTAAAGTGGGTGGTTAAATGCAAAGAGGGAACATAAGTAAAGGTTTGGAAAGATCAGAAGGCGAGAGTAGCTCTTTGAGTTTCTATTTTAAGAAGAGTTTTTTTTTTCTTTTGAAGGGTCAATCGCGGACAGGGACGGCCCGCGTTGGTTCGGCAATGGGGATTAGGTTAGAATAAGTGGGCCGCGCTTAGACTTTTTTCATTTGGACTGGGTGCGTGGTTGGGATTCGGAATCCTTGCCCGGCACAAATATACATATATAATACTAAGAGTGGGAGTAGTAATTGGGGGACTAAAATCCGTGTCCACTCAGATAGAGTGATAGGACGAGGCAAGCGTAGCTACCACCTAGGACGCTGTAAAGGATTTTGTTTTCCTTTTCTTTTATTAGATAAGTTAGACCCAGAACACGCTAGGGCTTCATGATTTACAGGCGGGCCGGTCTTGGGCGAGCAACTTCTGGCCCGACCAGTGCTTGAGCCGGGATCGGGCTTCTTATTTAGAAGTCGGGCCGGGCTTGGACATTCCTCGGCCCAGCCCTTCCCGTGTACAACCCTAGCTTCGTTTAGTCATTTAGTCGTGTGAGAGTCTCCTTTTAGCTTTTCTTTCTGCTAGAAGGAAGAGCAGATTTTTGAAATTTAGTATCGTTTGATGCGATCCGTTCCTTCTTATCGTCCCTCGAATTAGCCATTTACTTGGCATCACTGGTAAAGTTAGCTTACGAAACGGGAAATAGTCAGTGAGTGAGAGGCGAACAAATAGGGTGGGGTCCACACTTGATTAAACCCTACTGTAAAATATCAATAACATCTCTATTTCATAACATATAGAGTATATATCCCACAGCAGCGAGGCTAGGTCCACTCCCCAATATGATATAAGATCTAAAGTACTCCGAGTGGGCCCCGTGGATACTCTCAGTGCGCGATCAAATGACTTACGAGCCATGTCGACGGAAAAGTAGCTCTAATGGGGCAACCTGTTATTTAATCTCTCAGCCAAAAGTCAGTGTTTATGGAGTCCCAAATGTTCTGCACTTGGATTTTGTTGGATTCGAGTCCTTTGCGTAATTAAGGGGGGTCCAAAGTAACGTGAACACCCTCCGTTATTATATATTTATATATATTCATTTATTTATTTTTTGTTCATGTTGTTACACATTTCATTTCCCTATTAAGAGAATATTTTCTTTCCTTAATTATCTGTTGCTTTTTTTCTTTTTTTTTTGCATAAGCACGAACTTTTGGGTCGACCCAAGCCATTTTCCGAAATAATAAGTAATTTCATTAATGTTTTTATATGAAAATGAAAGTTTAAGAAAGTATTAAATTTACTTGTGTTTCTAGTTTATTGTTAAAGGAAACGGAAAGGCCTGCTTGGAAGGGATTTGGATTTGCGCACAAAAGCATCTTTACCGCTGCTTGTATCCGCGGTAAAGTGGCATTCGCCAGATTTCCTCCTCTCCGAGAGGAGGAAAAGTTGCATTTGCATCTTTACCGCCGATGGATACGGCGGTAAGTTGGAAATTTGCAACATTTCCGCCCCATTAAGAGGAGGAAATCCTGCAGGCGGATTCTTATTAACTTTTCCTTTCCTAACATCTTTGCTGGGTCACGGATAACGAGGGATGGGCATGGATAATTAGCGTTTAAACGCAATACTGTCAAATCACATGGTAAATCACTCTTTTTGTCAATTTACTTTACCGGTGAAGTAAAGTGGGTGGTTAAATGCAAAGAGGGAACATAAATAAAGGTTTGGAAAGATCAGAAGGCGAGAGTAGCTCTTTGAGTTTCTATTTTAAGAAGAGTTTTTTTTTTTCTTTTGAAGGGTCAATCGCGGACAGGGACGGCCCGCGTTGGTTCGGCAATGGGGATTAGGTTAGAATAAGTGGGCCGCGCTTAGACTTTTTTCATTTGGACTGGGTGCGTGGTTGGGATTCGGAATCCTTGCCCGGCACAAATATACATATATAATACTAAGAGTGGGAGTAGTAATTGGGGGACTAAAATCCGTGTCCACTCAGATAGAGTGATAGGACGAGGCAAGCGTAGCTACCACCTAGGACGCTGTAAAAGATTTGTTTTCCTTTTCTTTTATTAGATAAGTTAGACCCAGAACACGCTAGGGCTTCATGATTTACAGGCGGGCCGGTCTTGGGCGAGCAACTTCTGGCCCGACCAGTGCTTGAGCCGGGATCGGGCTTCTTATTTAGAAGTCGGGCCGGGCTTGGACATTCCTCGGCCCAGCCCTTCCCGTGTACAACCCTAGCTTCGTTTAGTCATTTAGTCGTGTGAGAGTCTCCTTTTAGCTTTTCTTTCTGCTAGAAGGAAGAGCAGATTTTTGAAATTTAGTATCGTTTGATGCGATCCGTTCCTTCTTATCGTCTCTCGAATTAGCCATTTACTTGGCATCACTGGTAAAGTTAGCTTACGAAACGGGAAATAGTCAGTGAGTGAGAGGCGAACAAATAGGGTGGGGTCCACACTTGATTAAACCCTACTGTAAAATATCAATAACATCTCTATTTCATAACATATAGAGTATATATCCCACAGCAGCGAGGCTAGGTCCACTCCCCAATATGATATAAGATCTAAAGTACTCCGAGTGGGCCCCGTGGATACTCTCAGTGCGCGATCAAATGACTTACGAGCCATGTCGACGGAAAAGTAGCTCTAATGGGGCAACCTGTTATTTAATCTCTCAGCCAAAAGTCAGTGTTTATGGAGTCCCAAATGTTCTGCACTTGGATTTTGTTGGATTCGAGTCCTTTGCGTAATTAAGGGGGGTCCAAAGTAACGTGAACACCCTCCGTTATTATATATTTATATATATTCATTTATTTATTTTTTGTTCATGTTGTTACACATTTCATTTCCCTATTAAGAGAATATTTTCTTTCCTTAATTATCTGTTGCTTTTTTTCTTTTTTTTTTGCATAAGCACGAACTTTTGGGTCGACCCAAGCCATTTTCCGAAATAATAAGTAATTTCATTAATGTTTTTATATGAAAATGAAAGTTTAAGAAAGTATTAAATTTACTTGTGTTTCTAGTTTATTGTTAAAGGAAACGGAAAGGCCTGCTTGGAAGGGATTTGGATTTGCGCACAGAAGCATCTTTACCGCTGCTTGTATCCGCGGTAAAGTGGCATTCGCCAGATTTCCTCCTCTCCGAGAGGAGGAAAAGTTGCATTTGCATCTTTACCGCCGATGGATACGGCGGTAAGTTGGAAATTTGCAACATTTCCGCCCCATTAAGAGGAGGAAATCCTGCAGGCGGATTCTTATTAACTTTTCCTTTCCTAACATCTTTGCTGGGTCACGGATAACGAGGGATGGGCATGGATAATTAGCGTTTAAACGCAATACTGTCAAATCACATGGTAAATCACTCTTTTTGTCAATTTACTTTACCGGTGAAGTAAAGTGGGTGGTTAAATGCAAAGAGGGAACATAAGTAAAGGTTTGGAAAGATCAGAAGGCGAGAGTAGCTCTTTGAGTTTCTATTTTAAGAAGAGTTTTTTTTTTTCTTTTGAAGGGTCAATCGCGGACAGGGACGGCCCGCGTTGGTTCGGCAATGGGGATTAGGTTAGAATAAGTGGGCCGCGCTTAGACTTTTTTCATTTGGACTGGGTGCGTGGTTGGGATTCGGAATCCTTGCCCGGCACAAATATACATATATAATACTAAGAGTGGGAGTAGTAATTGGGGGACTAAAATCCGTGTCCACTCAGATAGAGTGATAGGACGAGGCAAGCGTAGCTCCCACCTAGGACGCTGTAAAAGATTTGTTTTCCTTTTCTTTTATTAGATAAGTTAGACCCAGAACACGCTAGGGCTTCATGATTTACAGGCGGGCCGGTCTTGGGCGAGCAACTTCTGGCCCGACCAGTGCTTGAGCCGGGATCGGGCTTCTTATTTAGAAGTCGGGCCGGGCTTGGACATTCCTCGGCCCAGCCCTTCCCGTGTACAACCCTAGCTTCGTTTAGTCATTTAGTCGTGTGAGAGTCTCCTTTTAGCTTTTCTTTCTGCTAGAAGGAAGAGCAGATTTTTGAAATTTAGTATCGTTTGATGCGATCCGTTCCTTCTTATCGTCTCTCGAATTAGCCATTTACTTGGCATCACTGGTAAAGTTAGCTTACGAAACGGGAAATAGTCAGTGAGTGAGAGGCGAACAAATAGGGTGGGGTCCACACTTGATTAAACCCTACTGTAAAATATCAATAACATCTCTATTTCATAACATATAGAGTATATATCCCACAGCAGCGAGGCTAGGTCCACTCCCCAATATGATATAAGATCTAAAGTACTCCGAGTGGGCCCCGTGGATACTCTCAGTGCGCGATCAAATGACTTACGAGCCATGTCGACGGAAAAGTAGCTCTAATGGGGCAACCTGTTATTTAATCTCTCAGCCAAAAGTCAGTGTTTATGGAGTCCCAAATGTTCTGCACTTGGATTTTGTTGGATTCGAGTCCTTTGCGTAATTAAGGGGGGTCCAAAGTAACGTGAACACCCTCCGTTATTATATATTTATATATATTCATTTATTTATTTTTTGTTCATGTTGTTACACATTTCATTTCCCTATTAAGAGAATATTTTCTTTCCTTAATTATCTGTTGCTTTTTTTCTTTTTTTTTTTGCATAAGCACGAACTTTTGGGTCGACCCAAGCCATTTTCCGAAATAATAAGTAATTTCATTAATGTTTTTATATGAAAATGAAAGTTTAAGAAAGTATTAAATTTACTTGTGTTTCTAGTTTATTGTTAAAGGAAACGGAAAGGCCTGGTTGGAAGGGATTTGGATTTGCGCACAAAAGCATCTTTACCGCTGCTTGTATCCGCGGTAAAGTGGCATTCGCCAGATTTCCTCCTCTCCGAGAGGAGGAAAAGTTGCATTTGCATCTTTACCGCCGATGGATATGGCGGTAAGTTGGAAATTTGCAACATTTCCGCCCCATTAAGAGGAGGAAATCCTGCAGGCGGATTCTTATTAACTTTTCCTTTCCTAACATCTTTGCTGGGTCACGGATAACGAGGGATGGGCATGGATAATTAGCGTTTAAACGCAATACTGTCAAATCACATGGTAAATCACTCTTTTTGTCAATTTAGTTTACCGGTGAAGTAAAGTGGGTGGTTAAATGCAAAGAGGGAACATAAGTAAAGGTTTGGAAAGATCAGAAGGCGAGAGTAGCTCTTTGAGTTTCTATTTTAAGAAGAGTTTTTTTTTTTCTTTTGAAGGGTCAATCGCGGACAGGGACGGCCCGCGTTGGTTCGGCAATGGGGATTAGGTTAGAATAAGTGGGCCGCGCTTAGACTTTTTTCATTTGGACTGGGTGCGTGGTTGGGATTCGGAATCCTTGCCCGGCACAAATATACATATATAATACTAAGAGTGGGAGTAGTAATTGGGGGACTAAAATCCGTGTCCACTCAGATAGAGTGATAGGACGAGGCAAGCGTAGCTACCACCTAGGACGCTGTAAAAGATTTGTTTTCCTTTTCTTTTATTAGATAAGTTAGACCCAGAACACGCTAGGGCTTCATGATTTACAGGCGGGCCGGTCTTGGGCGAGCAACTTCTGGCCCGACCAGTGCTTGAGCCGGGATCGGGCTTCTTATTTAGAAGTCGGGCCGGGCTTGGACATTCCTCGGCCCAGCCCTTCCCGTGTACAACCCTAGCTTCGTTTAGTCATTTAGTCGTGTGAGAGTCTCCTTTTAGCTTTTCTTTCTGCTAGAAGGAAGAGCAGATTTTTGAAATTTAGTATCGTTTGATGCGATGCGTTCCTTCTTATCGTCTCTCGAATTAGCCATTTACTTGGCATCACTGGTAAAGTTAGCTTACGAAACGGGAAATAGTCAGTGAGTGAGAGGCGAACAAATAGGGTGGGGTCCACACTTGATTAAACCCTACTGTAAAATATCAATAACATCTCTATTTCATAACATATAGAGTATATATCCCACAGCAGCGAGGCTAGGTCCACTCCCCAATATGATATAAGATCTAAAGTACTCCGAGTGGGCCCCGTGGATACTCTCAGTGCGCGATCAAATGACTTACGAGCCATGTCGACGGAAAAGTAGCTCTAATGGGGCAACCTGTTATTTAATCTCTCAGCCAAAAGTCAGTGTTTATGGAGTCCCAAATGTTCTGCACTTGGATTTTGTTGGATTCGAGTCCTTTGCGTAATTAAGGGGGGTCCAAAGTAACGTGAACACCCTCCGTTATTATATATTTATATATATTCATTTATTTATTTTTTGTTCATGTTGTTACACATTTCATTTCCCTATTAAGAGAATATTTTCTTTCCTTAGTTATCTGTTGCTTTTTTTCTTTTTTTTTTGCATAAGCACGAACTTTTGGGTCGACCCAAGCCATTTTCCGAAATAATAAGTAATTTCATTAATGTTTTTATATGAAAATGAAAGTTTAAGAAAGTATTAAATTTACTTGTGTTTCTAGTTTATTTTTAAAAGAAACGGAAAGGCCTGCTTGGAAGGGATTTGGATTTGCGCACAAAAGCATCTTTACCGCTGCCTGTATCCGCGGTAAAGTGGCATTCGCCAGATTTCCTCCTCTCCGAGAGGAGGAAAAGTTGCATTTGCATCTTTACCGCCGATGGGTACGGCGGTAAGTTGGAAATTTGCAACATTTCCGCCCCATTAAGAGGAGGAAATCCTGCAGGCGGATTCTTATTAACTTTTCCTTTCCTAACATCTTTGCTGGGTCACGGATAACGAGGGATGGGCATGGATAATTAGCGTTTAAACGTAATACTGTCAAATCACATGGTAAATCACTCTTTTTGTCAATTTACTTTACCGGTGAAGTAAAGTGGGTGGTTAAATGCAAAGAGGGAACATAAGTAAAGGTTTGGAAAGATCAGAAGGCGAGAGTAGCTCTTTGAGTTTCTATTTTAAGAAGAGTTTTTTTTTTCTTTTGAAGGGTCAATCGCGGACAGGGACGGCCCGCGTTGGTTCGGCAATGGGGATTAGGTTAGAATAAGTGGGCCGCGCTTAGACTTTTTTCATTTGGACTGGGTGCGTGGTTGGGATTCGGAATCCTTGCCCGGCACAAATATACATATATAATACTAAGAGTGGGAGTAGTAATTGGGGGACTAAAATCCGTGTCCACTCAGATAGAGTGATAGGACGAGGCAAGCGTAGCTACCACCTAGGACGCTGTAAAAGATTTGTTTTCCTTTTCTTTTATTAGATAAGTTAGACCCAGAACACGCTAGGGCTTCATGATTTACAGGCGGGCCGGTCTTGGGCGAGCAACTTCTGGCCCGACCAGTGCTTGAGCCGGGATCGGGCTTCTTATTTAGAAGTCGGGCGGGGCTTGGACATTCCTCGGCCCAGCCCTTCCCGTGTACAACCCTAGCTTCGTTTAGTCATTTAGTCGTGTGAGAGTCTCCTTTTAGCTTTTCTTTCTGCTAGAAGGAAGAGCAGATTTTTGAAATTTAGTATCGTTTGATGCGATCCGTTCCTTCTTATCGTCTCTCGAATTAGCCATTTACTTGGCATCACTGGTAAAGTTAGCTTACGAAACGGGAAATAGTCAGTGAGTGAGAGGCGAACAAATAGGGTGGGGTCCACACTTGATTAAACCCTACTGTAAAATATCAATAACATCTCTATTTCATAACATATAGAGTATATATCCCACAGCAGCGAGGCTAGGTCCACTCCCCAATATGATATAAGATCTAAAGTACTCCGAGTGGGCCCCGTGGATACTCTCAGTGCGCGATCAAATGACTTACGAGCCATGTCGACGGAAAAGTAGCTCTAATGGGGCAACCTGTTATTTAATCTCTCAGCCAAAAGTCAGTGTTTATGGAGTCCCAAATGTTCTGCACTTGGATTTTGTTGGATTCGAGTCCTTTGCGTAATTAAGGGGGGTCCAAAGTAACGTGAACACCCTCCGTTATTATATATTTATATATATTCATTTATTTATTTTTTGTTCATGTTGTTACACATTTCATTTCCCTATTAAGAGAATATTTTCTTTCCTTAATTATCTGTTGCTTTTTTTCTTTTTTTTTTTTGCATAAGCACGAACTTTTGGGTCGACCCAAGCCATTTTCCGAAATAATAAGTAATTTCATTAATGTTTTGATATGAAAATGAAAGTTTAAGAAAGTATTAAATTTACTTGTGTTTCTAGTTTATTTTTAAAGGAAACGGAAAGGCCTGCTTGGAAGGGATTTGGATTTGCGCACAAAAGCATCTTTACCGCTGCCTGTATCCGCGGTAAAGTGGCATTCGCCAGATTTCCTCCACTCCGAGAGGAGGAAAAGTTGCATTTGCATCTTTACCGCCGATGGGTACGGCGGTAAGTTGGAAATTTGCAACATTTCCGCCCCATTAAGAGGAGGAAATCCTGCAGGCGGATTCTTATTAACTTTTCCTTTCCTAACATCTTTGCTGGGTCACGGATAACGAGGGATGGGCATGGATAATTAGCGTTTAAACGTAATACTGTCAAATCACATGGTAAATCACTCTTTTTGTCAATTTACTTTACCGGTGAAGTAAAGTGGGTGGTTAAATGCAAAGAGGGAACATAAGTAAAGGTTTGGAAAGATCAGAAGGCGAGAGTAGCTCTTTGAGTTTCTATTTTAAGAAGAGTTTTTTTTTTCTTTTGAAGGGTCAATCGCGGACAGGGACGGCCCGCGTTGGTTCGGCAATGGGGATTAGGTTAGAATAAGTGGGCCGCGCTTAGACTTTTTTCATTTGGACTGGGTGCGTGGTTGGGATTCGGAATCCTTGCCCGGCACAAATATACATATATAATACTAAGAGTGGGAGTAGTAATTGGGGGACTAAAATCCGTGTCCACTCAGATAGAGTGATAGGACGAGGCAAGCGTAGCTACCACCTAGGACGCTGTAAAAGATTTGTTTTCCTTTTCTTTTATTAGATAAGTTAGACCCAGAACACGCTAGGGCTTCATGATTTACAGGCGGGCCGGTCTTGGGCGAGCAACTTCTGGCCCGACCAGTGCTTGAGCCGGGATCGGGCTTCTTATTTAGAAGTCGGGCGGGGCTTGGACATTCCTCGGCCCAGCCCTTCCCGTGTACAACCCTAGCTTCGTTTAGTCATTTAGTCGTGTGAGAGTCTCCTTTTAGCTTTTCTTTCTGCTAGAAGGAAGAGCAGATTTTTGAAATTTAGTATCGTTTGATGCGATCCGTTCCTTCTTATCGTCTCTCGAATTAGCCATTTACTTGGCATCACTGGTAAAGTTAGCTTACGAAACGGGAAATAGTCAGTGAGTGAGAGGCGAACAAATAGGGTGGGGTCCACACTTGATTAAACCCTACTGTAAAATATCAATAACATCTCTATTTCATAACATATAGAGTATATATCCCACAGCAGCGAGGCTAGGTCCACTCCCCAATATGATATAAGATCTAAAGTACTCCGAGTGGGCCCCGTGGATACTCTCAGTGCGCGATCAAATGACTTACGAGCCATGTCGACGGAAAAGTAGCTCTAATGGGGCAACCTGTTATTTAATCTCTCAGCCAAAAGTCAGTGTTTGTGGAGTCCCAAATGTTCTGCACTTGGATTTTGTTGGATTCGAGTCCTTTGCGTAATTAAGGGGGGTCCAAAGTAACGTGAACACCCTCCGTTATTATATATTTATATATATTCATTTATTTATTTTTTGTTCATGTTGTTACACATTTCATTTCCCTATTAAGAGAATATTTTCTTTCCTTAATTATCTGTTGCTTTTTTTCTTTTTTTTTTTGCATAAGCACGAACTTTTGGGTCGACCCAAGCCATTTTCCGAAATAATAAGTAATTTCATTAATGTTTTGATATGAAAATGAAAGTTTAAGAAAGTATTAAATTTACTTGTGTTTCTAGTTTATTTTTAAAGGAAACGGAAAGGCCTGCTTGGAAGGGATTTGGATTTGCGCACAAAAGCATCTTTACCGCTGCTTGTATCCGCGGTAAAGTGGCATTCGCCAGATTTCCTCCTCTCCGAGAGGAGGAAAAGTTGCATTTGCATCTTTACCGCCGATGGATACGGCGGTAAGTTGGAAATTTGCAACATTTCCGCCCCATTAAGAGGAGGAAATCCTGCAGGCGGATTCTTATTAACTTTTCCTTTCCTAACATCTTTGCTGGGTCACGGATAACGAGGGATGGGCATTGATAATTAGCGTTTAAACGCAATACTGTCAAATCACATGGTAAATCACTCTTTTTGTCAATTTACTTTACCGGTGAAGTAAAGTGGGTGGTTAAATGCAAAGAGGGAACATAAGTAAAGGTTTGGAAAGATCAGAAGGCGAGAGTAGCTCTTTGAGTTTCTATTTTAAGAAGAGTTTTTTTTTTCTTTTGAAGGGTCAATCGCGGACAGGGACGGCCCGCGTTGGTTCGGCAATGGGGATGAGGTTAGAATAAGTGGGCCGCGCTTAGACTTTTTTCATTTGGACTGGGTGCGTGGTTGGGATTCGGAATCCTTGCCCGGCACAAATATACATATATAATACTAAGAGTGGGAGTAGTAATTGGGGGACTAAAATCCGTGTCCACTCAGATAGAGTGATAGGACGAGGCAAGCGTAGCTACCACCTAGGACGCTGTAAAAGATTTGTTTTCCTTTTCTTTTATTAGATAAGTTAGACCCAGAACACGCTAGGGCTTCATGATTTACAGGCGGGCCGGTCTTGGGCGAGCAACTTCTGGCCCGACCAGTGCTTGAGCCGGGATCGGGCTTCTTATTTAGAAGTCGGGCCGGGCTTGGACATTCCTCGGCCCAGCCCTTCCCGTGTACAACCCTAGCTTCGTTTAGTCATTTAGTCGTGTGAGAGTCTCCTTTTAGCTTTTCTTTCTGCTAGAAGGAAGAGCAGATTTTTGAAATTTAGTATCGTTTGATGCGATGCGTTCCTTCTTATCGTCTCTCGAATTAGCCATTTACTTGGCATCACTGGTAAAGTTAGCTTACGAAACGGGAAATAGTCAGTGAGTGAGAGGCGAACAAATAGGGTGGGGTCCACACTTGATTAAACCCTACTGTAAAATATCAATAACATCTCTATTTCATAACATATAGAGTATATATCCCACAGCAGCGAGGCTAGGTCCACTCCCCAATATGATATAAGATCTAAAGTACTCCGAGTGGGCCCCGTGGATACTCTCAGTGCGCGATCAAATGACTTACGAGCCATGTCGACGGAAAAGTAGCTCTAATGGGGCAACCTGTTATTTAATCTCTCAGCCAAAAGTCAGTGTTTATGGAGTCCCAAATGTTCTGCACTTGGATTTTGTTGGATTCGAGTCCTTTGCGTAATTAAGGGGGGTCCAAAGTAACGTGAACACCCTCCGTTATTATATATTTATATATATTCATTTATTTATTTTTTGTTCATGTTGTTACACATTTCATTTCCCTATTAAGAGAATATTTTCTTTCCTTAATTATCTGTTGCTTGTTTTCTTTTTTTTTTGCATAAGCACGAACTTTTGGGTCGACCCAAGACAGATTCCGAAATAATAAGTAATTTCATTAATGTTTTTATATGAAAATGAAAGTTTAAGAAAGTATTAAATTTACTTGTGTTTCTAGTTTATTGTTAAAGGAAACGGAAAGGCCTGCTTGGAAGGGATTTGGATTTGCGCACAAAAGCATCTTTACCGCTGCTTGTATCCGCGGTAAAGTGGCATTCGCCAGATTTCCTCCTCTCCGAGAGGAGGAAAAGTTGCATTTGCATCTTTACCGCCGATGGATACGGCGGTAAGTTGGAAATTTGCAACATTTACGCCCCATTAAGAGGAGGAAATCCTGCAAGCGGATTCTTATTAACTTTTCCTTTCCTAACATCTTTGCTGGGTCACGGATAACGAGGGATGGGCATGGATAATTAGCGTTTAAACGCAATACTGTCAAATCACATGGTAAATCACTCTTTTTGTCAATTTACTTTACCGGTGAAGTAAAGTGGGTGGTTAAATGCAAAGAGGGAACATAAGTAAAGGTTTGGAAAGATCAGAAGGCGAGAGTAGCTCTTTGAGTTTCTATTTTAAGAAGAGTTTTTTTTTTTCTTTTAAAGGGTCAATCGAGGACAGGGACGGCCCGCGTTGGTTCGGCAATAGGGATGAGGTTAGAATAAGTGGGCCGCGCTTAGACTTTTTTCATTTGGACTGGGTGCGTGGTTGGGATTCGGAATCCTTGCCCGGCACAAATATACATATATAATACTAAGAGTGGGAGTAGTAATTGGGGGACTAAAATCCGTGTCCACTCAGATAGAGTGATAGGACGAGGCAAGCGTAGCTACCACCTAGGACGCTGTAAAAGATTTGTTTTCCTTTTCTTTTATTAGATAAGTTAGACCCAGAACACGCTAGGGCTTCATGATTTACAGGCGGGCCGGTCTTGGGCGAGCAACTTCTGGCCCGACCAGTGCTTGAGCCGGGATCGGGCTTCTTATTTAGAAGTCGGGCCGGGCTTGGACATTCCTCGGCCCAGCCCTTCCCGTGTACAACCCTAGCTTCGTTTAGTCATTTAGTCGTGTGAGAGTCTCCTTTTAGCTTTTCTTTCTGCTAGAAGGAAGAGCAGATTTTTGAAATTTAGTATCGTTTGATGCGATGCGTTCCTTCTTATCGTCTCTCGAATTAGCCATTTACTTGGCATCACTGGTAAAGTTAGCTTACGAAACGGGAAATAGTCAGTGAGTGAGAGGCGAACAAATAGGGTGGGGTCCACACTTGATTAAACCCTACTGTAAAATATCAATAACATCTCTATTTCATAACATATAGAGTATATATCCCACAGCAGCGAGGCTAGGTCCACTCCCCAATATGATATAAGATCTAAAGTACTCCGAGTGGGCCCCGTGGATACTCTCAGTGCGCGATCAAATGACTTACGAGCCATGTCGACGGAAAAGTAGCTCTAATGGGGCAACCTGTTATTTAATCTCTCAGCCAAAAGTCAGTGTTTATGGAGTCCCAAATGTTCTGCACTTGGATTTTGTTGGATTCGAGTCCTTTGCGTAATTAAGGGGGGTCCAAAGTAACGTGAACACCCTCCGTTTTTATATATTTATATATATTCATTTATTTATTTTTTGTTCATGTTGTTACACATTTCATTTCCCTATTAAGAGAATATTTTCTTTCCTTAATTATCTGTTGCTTTTTTTCTTTTTTTTTTGCATAAGCACGAACTTTTGGGTCGACCCAAGCCATTTTCCGAAATAATAAGTAATTTCATTAATGTTTTTATATGAAAATGAAAGTTTAAGAAAGTATTAAATTTACTTGTGTTTCTAGTTTATTTTTAAAGGAAACGGAAAGGCCTGCTTGGAAGGGATTTGGATTTGCGCACAAAAGCATCTTTACCGCTGCCTGTATCCGCGGTAAAGTGGCATTCGCCAGATTTCCTCCTCTCCGAGAGGAGGAAAAGTTGCATTTGCATCTTTACCGCCGATGGGTACGGCGGTAAGTTGGAAATTTGCAACATTTCCGCCCCATTAAGAGGAGGAAATCCTGCAGGCGGATTCTTATTAACTTTTCCTTTCCTAACATCTTTGCTGGGTCACGGATAACGAGGGATGGGCATGGATAATTAGCGTTTAAACGCAATACTGTCAAATCACATGGTAAATCACTCTTTTTGTCAATTTAGTTTACCGGTGAAGTAAAGTGGGTGGTTAAATGCAAAGAGGGAACATAAGTAAAGGTTTGGAAAGATCAGAAGGCGAGAGTAGCTCTTTGAGTTTCTATTTTAAGAAGAGTTTTTTTTTTCTTTTGAAGGGTCAATCGCGGACAGGGACGGCCCGCGTTGGTTCGGCAATGGGGATTAGGTTAGAATAAGTGGGCCGCGCTTAGACTTTTTTCATTTGGACTGGGTGCGTGGTTGGGATTCGGAATCCTTGCCCGGCACAAATATACATATATAATACTAAGAGTGGGAGTAGTAATTGGGGGACTAAAATCCGTGTCCACTCAGATAGAGTGATAGGACGAGGCAAGCGTAGCTACCACCTAGGACGCTGTAAAAGATTTGTTTTCCTTTTCTTTTATTAGATAAGTTAGACCCAGAACACGCTAGGGCTTCATGATTTACAGGCGGGCCGGTCTTGGGCGAGCAACTTCTGGCCCGACCAGTGCTTGAGCCGGGATCGGGCTTCTTATTTAGAAGTCGGGCCGGGCTTGGACATTCCTCGGCCCAGCCCTTCCCGTGTACAACCCTAGCTTCGTTTAGTCATTTAGTCGTGTGAGAGTCTCCTTTTAGCTTTTCTTTCTGCTAGAAGGAAGAGCAGATTTTTGAAATTTAGTATCGTTTGATGCGATCCGTTCCTTCTTATCGTCTCTCGAATTAGCCATTTACTTGGCATCACTGGTAAAGTTAGCTTACGAAACGGGAAATAGTCAGTGAGTGAGAGGCGAACAAATAGGGTGGGGTCCACACTTGATTAAACCCTACTGTAAAATATCAATAACATCTCTATTTCATAACATATAGAGTATATATCACACAGCAGCGAGGCTAGGTCCACTCCCCAATATGATATAAGATCTAAAGTACTCCGAGTGGGCCCCGTGGATACTCTCAGTGCGCGATCAAATGACTTACGAGCCATGTCGACGGAAAAGTAGCTCTAATGGGGCAACCTGTTATTTAATCTCTCAGCCAAAAGTCAGTGTTTATGGAGTCCCAAATGTTCTGCACTTGGATTTTGTTGGATTCGAGTCCTTTGCGTAATTAAGGGGGGTCCAAAGTAACGTGAACACCCTCCGTTTTTATATATTTATATATATTCATTTATTTATTTTTTGTTCATGTTGTTACACATTTCATTTCCCTATTAAGAGAATATTTTCTTTCCTTAATTATCTGTTGCTTTTTTTCTTTTTTTTTTGCATAAGCACGAACTTTTGGGTCGACCCAAGCCATTTTCCGAAATAATAAGTAATTTCATTAATGTTTTTATATGAAAATGAAAGTTTAAGAAAGTATTAAATTTACTTGTGTTTCTAGTTTATTTTTAAAGGAAACGGAAAGGCCTGCTTGGAAGGGATTTGGATTTGCGCACAAAAGCATCTTTACCGCTGCCTGTATCCGCGGTAAAGTGGCATTCGCCAGATTTCCTCCTCTCCGAGAGGAGGAAAAGTTGCATTTGCATCTTTACCGCCGATGGGTACGGCGGTAAGTTGGAAATTTGCAACATTTCCGCCCCATTAAGAGGAGGAAATCCTGCAGGCGGATTCTTATTAACTTTTCCTTTCCTAACATCTTTGCTGGGTCACGGATAACGAGGGATGGGCATGGATAATTAGCGTTTAAACGCAATACTGTCAAATCACATGGTAAATCACTCTTTTTGTCAATTTAGTTTACCGGTGAAGTAAAGTGGGTGGTTAAATGCAAAGAGGGAACATAAGTAAAGGTTTGGAAAGATCAGAAGGCGAGAGTAGCTCTTTGAGTTTCTATTTTAAGAAGAGTTTTTTTTTTCTTTTGAAGGGTCAATCGCGGACAGGGACGGCCCGCGTTGGTTCGGCAATGGGGATTAGGTTAGAATAAGTGGGCCGCGCTTAGACTTTTTTCATTTGGACTGGGTGCGTGGTTGGGATTCGGAATCCTTGCCCGGCACAAATATACATATATAATACTAAGAGTGGGAGTAGTAATTGGGGGACTAAAATCCGTGTCCACTCAGATAGAGTGATAGGACGAGGCAAGCGTAGCTACCACCTAGGACGCTGTAAAAGATTTGTTTTCCTTTTCTTTTATTAGATAAGTTAGACCCAGAACACGCTAGGGCTTCATGATTTACAGGCGGGCCGGTCTTGGGCGAGCAACTTCTGGCCCGACCAGTGCTTGAGCCGGGATCGGGCTTCTTATTTAGAAGTCGGGCCGGGCTTGGACATTCCTCGGCCCAGCCCTTCCCGTGTACAACCCTAGCTTCGTTTAGTCATTTAGTCGTGTGAGAGTCTCCTTTTAGCTTTTCTTTCTGCTAGAAGGAAGAGCAGATTTTTGAAATTTAGTATCGTTTGATGCGATCCGTTCCTTCTTATCGTCTCTCGAATTAGCCATTTACTTGGCATCACTGGTAAAGTTAGCTTACGAAACGGGAAATAGTCAGTGAGTGAGAGGCGAACAAATAGGGTGGGGTCCACACTTGATTAAACCCTACTGTAAAATATCAATAACATCTCTATTTCATAACATATAGAGTATATATCACACAGCAGCGAGGCTAGGTCCACTCCCCAATATGATATAAGATCTAAAGTACTCCGAGTGGGCCCCGTGGATACTCTCAGTGCGCGATCAAATGACTTACGAGCCATGTCGACGGAAAAGTAGCTCTAATGGGGCAACCTGTTATTTAATCTCTCAGCCAAAAGTCAGTGTTTATGGAGTCCCAAATGTTCTGCACTTGGATTTTGTTGGATTCGAGTCCTTTGCGTAATTAAGGGGGGTCCAAAGTAACGTGAACACCCTCCGTTATTATATATTTATATATATTCATTTATTTATTTTTTGTTCATGTTGTTACACATTTCATTTCCCTATTAAGAGAATATTTTCTTTCCTTAATTATCTGTTGCTTTTTTTCTTTTTTTTTTTGCATAAGCACGAACTTTTGGGTCGACCCAAGCCATTTTCCGAAATAATAAGTAATTTCATTAATGTTTTTATATGAAAATGAAAGTTTAAGAAAGTATTAAATTTACTTGTGTTTCTAGTTTATTTTTAAAGGAAACGGAAAGGCCTGCTTGGAAGGGATTTGGATTTGCGCACAAAAGCATCTTTACCGCTGCCTGTATCCGCGGTAAAGTGGCATTCGCCAGATTTCCTCCTCTCCGAGAGGAGGAAAAGTTGCATTTGCATCTTTACCGCCGATGGGTACGGCGGTAAGTTGGAAATTTGCAACATTTCCGCCCCATTAAGAGGAGGAAATCCTGCAGGCGGATTCTTATTAACTTTTCCTTTCCTAACATCTTTGCTGGGTCACGGATAACGAGGGATGGGCATGGATAATTAGCGTTTAAACGCAATACTGTCAAATCACATGGTAAATCACTCTTTTTGTCAATTTAGTTTACCGGTGAAGTAAAGTGGGTGGTTAAATGCAAAGAGGGAACATAAGTAAAGGTTTGGAAAGATCAGAAGGCGAGAGTAGCTCTTTGAGTTTCTATTTTAAGAAGAGTTTTTTTTTTCTTTTGAAGGGTCAATCGCGGACAGGGACGGCCCGCGTTGGTTCGGCAATGGGGATTAGGTTAGAATAAGTGGGCCGCGCTTAGACTTTTTTCATTTGGACTGGGTGCGTGGTTGGGATTCGGAATCCTTGCCCGGCACAAATATACATATATAATACTAAGAGTGGGAGTAGTAATTGGGGGACTAAAATCCGTGTCCACTCAGATAGAGTGATAGGACGAGGCAAGCGTAGCTACCACCTAGGACGCTGTAAAAGATTTGTTTTCCTTTTCTTTTATTAGATAAGTTAGACCCAGAACACGCTAGGGCTTCATGATTTACAGGCGGGCCGGTCTTGGGCGAGCAACTTCTGGCCCGACCAGTGCTTGAGCCGGGATCGGGCTTCTTATTTAGAAGTCGGGCCGGGCTTGGACATTCCTCGGCCCAGCCCTTCCCGTGTACAACCCTAGCTTCGTTTAGTCATTTAGTCGTGTGAGAGTCTCCTTTTAGCTTTTCTTTCTGCTAGAAGGAAGAGCAGATTTTTGAAATTTAGTATCGTTTGATGCGATCCGTTCCTTCTTATCGTCTCTCGAATTAGCCATTTACTTGGCATCACTGGTAAAGTTAGCTTACGAAACGGGAAATAGTCAGTGAGTGAGAGGCGAACAAATAGGGTGGGGTCCACACTTGATTAAACCCTACTGTAAAATATCAATAACATCTCTATTTCATAACATATAGAGTATATATCACACAGCAGCGAGGCTAGGTCCACTCCCCAATATGATATAAGATCTAAAGTACTCCGAGTGGGCCCCGTGGATACTCTCAGTGCGCGATCAAATGACTTACGAGCCATGTCGACGGAAAAGTAGCTCTAATGGGGCAACCTGTTATTTAATCTCTCAGCCAAAAGTCAGTGTTTATGGAGTCCCAAATGTTCTGCACTTGGATTTTGTTGGATTCGAGTCCTTTGCGTAATTAAGGGGGGTCCAAAGTAACGTGAACACCCTCCGTTATTATATATTTATATATATTCATTTATTTATTTTTTGTTCATGTTGTTACACATTTCATTTCCCTATTAAGAGAATATTTTCTTTCCTTAATTATCTGTTGCTTTTTTTCTTTTTTTTTTTGCATAAGCACGAACTTTTGGGTCGACCCAAGCCATTTTCCGAAATAATAAGTAATTTCATTAATGTTTTTATATGAAAATGAAAGTTTAAGAAAGTATTAAATTTACTTGTGTTTCTAGTTTATTTTTAAAGGAAACGGAAAGGCCTGCTTGGAAGGGATTTGGATTTGCGCACAAAAGCATCTTTACCGCTGCCTGTATCCGCGGTAAAGTGGCATTCGCCAGATTTCCTCCTCTCCGAGAGGAGGAAAAGTTGCATTTGCATCTTTACCGCCGATGGGTACGGCGGTAAGTTGGAAATTTGCAACATTTCCGCCCCATTAAGAGGAGGAAATCCTGCAGGCGGATTCTTATTAACTTTTCCTTTCCTAACATCTTTGCTGGGTCACGGATAACGAGGGATGGGCATGGATAATTAGCGTTTAAACGCAATACTGTCAAATCACATGGTAAATCACTCTTTTTGTCAATTTAGTTTACCGGTGAAGTAAAGTGGGTGGTTAAATGCAAAGAGGGAACATAAGTAAAGGTTTGGAAAGATCAGAAGGCGAGAGTAGCTCTTTGAGTTTCTATTTTAAGAAGAGTTTTTTTTTTCTTTTGAAGGGTCAATCGCGGACAGGGACGGCCCGCGTTGGTTCGGCAATGGGGATTAGGTTAGAATAAGTGGGCCGCGCTTAGACTTTTTTCATTTGGACTGGGTGCGTGGTTGGGATTCGGAATCCTTGCCCGGCACAAATATACATATATAATACTAAGAGTGGGAGTAGTAATTGGGGGACTAAAATCCGTGTCCACTCAGATAGAGTGATAGGACGAGGCAAGCGTAGCTACCACCTAGGACGCTGTAAAAGATTTGTTTTCCTTTTCTTTTATTAGATAAGTTAGACCCAGAACACGCTAGGGCTTCATGATTTACAGGCGGGCCGGTCTTGGGCGAGCAACTTCTGGCCCGACCAGTGCTTGAGCCGGGATCGGGCTTCTTATTTAGAAGTCGGGCGGGGCTTGGACATTCCTCGGCCCAGCCCTTCCCGTGTACAACCCTAGCTTCGTTTAGTCATTTAGTCGTGTGAGAGTCTCCTTTTAGCTTTTCTTTCTGCTAGAAGGAAGAGCAGATTTTTGAAATTTAGTATCGTTTGATGCGATCCGTTCCTTCTTATCGTCTCTCGAATTAGCCATTTACTTGGCATCACTGGTAAAGTTAGCTTACGAAACGGGAAATAGTCAGTGAGTGAGAGGCGAACAAATAGGGTGGGGTCCACACTTGATTAAACCCTACTGTAAAATATCAATAACATCTCTATTTCATAACATATAGAGTATATATCACACAGCAGCGAGGCTAGGTCCACTCCCCAATATGATATAAGATCTAAAGTACTCCGAGTGGGCCCCGTGGATACTCTCAGTGCGCGATCAAATGACTTACGAGCCATGTCGACGGAAAAGTAGCTCTAATGGGGCAACCTGTTATTTAATCTCTCAGCCAAAAGTCAGTGTTTATGGAGTCCCAAATGTTCTGCACTTGGATTTTGTTGGATTCGAGTCCTTTGCGTAATTAAGGGGGGTCCAAAGTAACGTGAACACCCTCCGTTATTATATATTTATATATATTCATTTATTTATTTTTTGTTCATGTTGTTACACATTTCATTTCCCTATTAAGAGAATATTTTCTTTCCTTAATTATCTGTTGCTTTTTTTCTTTTTTTTTTGCATAAGCACGAACTTTTGGGTCGACCCAAGCCATTTTCCGAAATAATAAGTAATTTCATTAATGTTTTTATATGAAAATGAAAGTTTAAGAAAGTATTAAATTTACTTGTGTTTCTAGTTTATTTTTAAAGGAAACGGAAAGGCCTGCTTGGAAGGGATTTGGATTTGCGCACAAAAGCATCTTTACCGCTGCCTGTATCCGCGGTAAAGTGGCATTCGCCAGATTTCCTCCTCTCCGAGAGGAGGAAAAGTTGCATTTGCATCTTTACCGCCGATGGGTACGGCGGTAAGTTGGAAATTTGCAACATTTCCGCCCCATTAAGAGGAGGAAATCCTGCAGGCGAATTCTTATTAACTTTTCCTTTCCTAACATCTTTGCTGGGTCACGGATAACGAGGGATGGGCATGGATAATTAGCGTTTAAACGCAATACTGTCAAATCACATGGTAAATCACTCTTTTTGTCAATTTAGTTTACCGGTGAAGTAAAGTGGGTGGTTAAATGCAAAGAGGGAACATAAGTAAAGGTTTGGAAAGATCAGAAGGCGAGAGTAGCTCTTTGAGTTTCTATTTTAAGAAGAGTTTTTTTTTTCTTTTGAAGGGTCAATCGCGGACAGGGACGGCCCGCGTTGGTTCGGCAATGGGGATTAGGTTAGAATAAGTGGGCCGCGCTTAGACTTTTTTCATTTGGACTGGGTGCGTGGTTGGGATTCGGAATCCTTGCCCGGCACAAATATACATATATAATACTAAGAGTGGGAGTAGTAATTGGGGGACTAAAATCCGTGTCCACTCAGATAGAGTGATAGGACGAGGCAAGCGTAGCTACCACCTAGGACGCTGTAAAAGATTTGTTTTCCTTTTCTTTTATTAGATAAGTTAGACCCAGAACACGCTAGGGCTTCATGATTTACAGGCGGGCCGGTCTTGGGCGAGCAACTTCTGGCCCGACCAGTGCTTGAGCCGGGATCGGGCTTCTTATTTAGAAGTCGGGCCGGGCTTGGACATTCCTCGGCCCAGCCCTTCCCGTGTACAACCCTAGCTTCGTTTAGTCATTTAGTCGTGTGAGAGTCTCCTTTTAGCTTTTCTTTCTGCTAGAAGGAAGAGCAGATTTTTGAAATTTAGTATCGTTTGATGCGATCCGTTCCTTCTTATCGTCTCTCGAATTAGCCATTTACTTGGCATCACTGGTAAAGTTAGCTTACGAAACGGGAAATAGTCAGTGAGTGAGAGGCGAACAAATAGGGTGGGGTCCACACTTGATTAAACCCTACTGTAAAATATCAATAACATCTCTATTTCATAACATATAGAGTATATATCACACAGCAGCGAGGCTAGGTCCACTCCCCAATATGATATAAGATCTAAAGTACTCCGAGTGGGCCCCGTGGATACTCTCAGTGCGCGATCAAATGACTTACGAGCCATGTCGACGGAAAAGTAGCTCTAATGGGGCAACCTGTTATTTAATCTCTCAGCCAAAAGTCAGTGTTTATGGAGTCCCAAATGTTCTGCACTTGGATTTTGTTGGATTCGAGTCCTTTGCGTAATTAAGGGGGGTCCAAAGTAACGTGAACACCCTCCGTTATTATATATTTATATATATTCATTTATTTATTTTTTGTTCATGTTGTTACACATTTCATTTCCCTATTAAGAGAATATTTTCTTTCCTTAATTATCTGTTGCTTTTTTTCTTTTTTTTTTGCATAAGCACGAACTTTTGGGTCGACCCAAGACATTTTCCGAAATAATAAGTAATTTCATTAATGTTTTTATATGAAAATGAAAGTTTAAGAAAGTATTAAATTTACTTGTGTTTCTAGTTTATTGTTAAAGGAAACGGAAAGGCCTGCTTGGAAGGGATTTGGATTTGCGCACAAAAGCATCTTTACCGCTGCTTGTATCCGCGGTAAAGTGGCATTCGCCAGATTTCCTCCTCTCGGAGAGGAGGAAAAGTTGCATTTGCATCTTTACCGCCGATGGATACGGCGGTAAGTTGGAAATTTGCAACATTTCCGCCCCATTAAGAGGAGGAAATCCTGCAGGCGGATTCTTATTAACTTTTCCTTTCCTAACATCTTTGCTGGGTCACGGATAACGAGGGATGGGCATGGATAATTAGCGTTTAAACGCAATACTGTCAAATCACATGGTAAATCACTCTTTTTGTCAATTTACTTTACCGGTGAAGTAAAGTGGGTGGTTAAATGCAAAGAGGGAACATAAGTAAAGGTTTGGAAAGATCAGAAGGCGAGAGTAGCTCTTTGAGTTTCTATTTTAAGAAGAGTTTTTTTTTTCTTTTAAAGGGTCAATCGCGGACAGGGACGGCCCGCGTTGGTTCGGCAATGGGGATTAGGTTAGAATAAGTGGGCCGCGCTTAGACTTTTTTCATTTGGACTGGGTGCGTGGTTGGGATTCGGAATCCTTGCCCGGCACAAATATACATATATAATACTAAGAGTGGGAGTAGTAATTGGGGGACTAAAATCCGTGTCCACTCAGATAGAGTGATAGGACGAGGCAAGCGTAGCTACCACCTAGGACGCTGTAAAAGATTTGTTTTCCTTTTCTTTTATTAGATAAGTTAGACCCAGAACACGCTAGGGCTTCATGATTTACAGGCGGGCCGGTCTTGGGCGAGCAACTTCTGGCCCGACCAGTGCTTGAGCCGGGATCGGGCTTCTTATTTAGAAGTCGGGCCGGGCTTGGACATTCCTCGGCCCAGCCCTTCCCGTGTACAACCCTAGCTTCGTTTAGTCATTTAGTCGTGTGAGAGTCTCCTTTTAGCTTTTCTTTCTGCTAGAAGGAAGAGCAGATTTTTGAAATTTAGTATCGTTTGATGCGATCCGTTCCTTCTTATCGTCTCTCGAATTAGCCATTTACTTGGCATCACTGGTAAAGTTAGCTTACGAAACGGGAAATAGTCAGTGAGTGAGAGGCGAACAAATAGGGTGGGGTCCACACTTGATTAAACCCTACTGTAAAATATCAATCAGATCTCTATTTCATAACATATAGAGTATATATCCCACAGCAGCGAGGCTAGGTCCACTCCCCAATATGATATAAGATCTAAAGTACTCCGAGTGGGCCCCGTGGATACTCTCAGTGCGCGATCAAATGACTTACGAGCCATGTCGACGGAAAAGTAGCTCTAATGGGGCAACCTGTTATTTAATCTCTTAGCCAAAAGTCAGTGTTTATGGAGTCCCAAATGTTCTGCACTTGGATTTTGTTGGATTCGAGTCCTTTGCGTAATTAAGGTGGGTCCAAAGTAACGTGAACACCCTCCGTTATTATATATTTATATATATTCATTTATTTATTTTTTGTTCATGTTGTTACACATTTCATTTCCCTATTAAGAGAATATTTTCTTTCCTTAATTATCTGTTGCTTTTTTTTTTTTTTTTTTGCATAAGCACGAACTTTTGGGTCGACCCAAGCCATTTTCCGAAATAATAAGTAATTTCATTAATGTTTTTATATGAAAATGAAAGTTTAAGAAAGTATTAAATTTACTTGTGTTTCTAGTTTATTGTTAAAGGAAACGGAAAGGCCTGCTTGGAAGGGATTTGGATTTGCGCACAAAAGCATCTTTACCGCTGCTTGTATCCGCGGTAAATTGGCATTCGCCAGATTTCCTCCTCTCGGAAAGGAGGAAAAGTTGCATTTGCAGCTTTACCGCCGATGCATACGGCGGTAAGTTGGAAATTTGCAACATTTCCGCCCCATTAAGAGGAGGAAATCCTGCAGGCGGATTCTTATTAACTTTTCCTTTCCTAACATCTTTGCTGGGTCACGGATAACGAGGGATGGGCATAGATAATTAGCGTTTAAACGCAATACTGTCAAGTCACATGGTAAATCACTCTTTTTGTCAATTTACTTTACCGGTGAAGTAAAGTGGGTGGTTAAATACAAAGAGGGAACATAAGTAAAGGTTTGGAAAGATCAGAAGGCGAGAGTAGCTCTTTGAGTTTCTATTTTAAGAAGAGTTTTTTTTTTTCTTTTGAAGGGTCAATCGCGGACAGGGACGGCCCGCGTTGGTTCGGCAATGGGGATTAGGTTAGAATAAGTGGGCCGTGCGTAGAATTTTTTCATTTGGACTGGGTGCGTGGTTGGGATTCGGAATCCTTGCCCGGCACAAATATACATATATAATACTAAGAGTGGGAGTAGTAATTGGGGGACTCAAATCCGTGTCCACTCAGATAGAGTGATAGGACGAGGCAAGCGTAGCTACCACCTAGGACGCTGTAAAAGATTTGTTTTCCTTTTCTTTTATTAGATAACTTAGACCCAGAACACGCTAGGGCTTCATGATTTTCAGGCCGGCCAGTCTTAGGCGAGCAACTTCTGGCCCGACCAGTGGTTGAGCCCGGATCGGGCTTCTTATTTAGAAGTCGGGCCGGGCTTGGACATTCCTCGGCCCAGCCCTTCCCGTGTACAACCCTAGCTTCGTTTAGTCATTTAGTCGTGTGAGAGTCTCCTTTTAGCTTTTCTTTCTGCTAGAAGGAAGAGCAGATTTTTGAAATTTAGTATCGTTTGATGCGATCCGTTCCTTCTTATCGTCTCTCGAATTAGCCATTTACTTGGCATCACTGGTAAAGTTAGCTTACGAAACGGGAAATAGTCAGTGAGTGAGAGGCGAACAAATAGGGTGGGGTCCACACTTGATTAAACCGTACTGTAAAATATCAATAACATCTCTATTTCATAACATATAGAGTATATATCCCACAGCAGCGAGGCTAGGTCCACTCCCCAATATGATATAAGATCTAAAGTGCTCCGAGTGGGCCCCGTGGATACTCTCTGTGCGCGATCAAATGACTTACGAGCCATGTCGACGGAAAAGTTGCTCTAATGGGGCAACCTGTTATTTAATCTCTCAGCCAAAAGTCAGTGTTTATGGAGTCCCAAATGTTCTGCACTTGGATTTTGTTGGATTCGAGTCCTTTGCGTAATTAAGGGGGGTCCAAAGTAACGTGAACACCCTCCGTTATTATATATTTATATATATTCATTTATTTATTTTTTGTTCATGTTGTTACACATTTCATTTCCCTATTAAGAGAATATTTTCTTTCCTTAATTATCTGTTGCTTTTTTTCTTTTTTTTTTTGCATAAGCACGAACTTTTGGGTCGACCCAAGCCATTTTCCGAAATAATAAGTAATTTCATTAATGTTTTAATATGAAAATGAAAGTTTAAGAAAGTATTAAATTTACTTGGGTTTCTAGTTTATTGTTAAAGGAAACGGAAAGGCCTGCTTGGAAGGGATTTGGATTTGCGCACAAAAGCATCTTTACCGCGGCTTGTATCCGCGGTAAAGTGGCATTCGCCAGATTTCCTCCTCTCCGAGAGGAGGAAAAGTTGCATTTGCATCTTTACCGCCGATGGATACAGCGGTAAGTTGGAAATTTGCAACATTTCCGCCCCATTAAGAGGAGGAAATCCTGCAGGCGGATTCTTATTAACTTTTCCTTTCCTAACATCTTTGCTGGGTCACGGATAACGAGGGATGGGCATGGATAATTAGCGTTTAAACGCAATACTGTCAAATCACATAGTAAATCACTCTTTTTGTCAATTTACTTTACCGGTGAAGTAAAGTGGGTGGTTAAATGCAAAGAGCGAACATAAGTAAAGGTTTAGAAAGATCAGAAGGCGAGAGTAGCTCTTTGAGTTTCTATTTTAAGAAGAGTTTTTTTTTTTCTTTTGAAGGGTCAATCGCGGACAGGGACGGCCCGCGTTGGTTCGGCAATGGGGATTAGGTTAGAATAAGTGGGCCGTGCGTAGAATTTTTTCATTTGGACTGGGTGCGTGGTTGGCATTCGGAATCCTTGCCCTGCACAAATATACATATATAATACTAAGAGTGGGAGTAGTAATTGGGGGACTCAAATCCGTGTCCACTCAGATAGAGTGATAGGACGAGGCAAGCGTAGCTACCACCTAGGACGCTGTAAAAGATTTGTTTTCGTTTTCTTTTATTAGATAAGTTAGACCCAGAACACGCTAGGGCTTCATGATTTACAGGCGGGCCGGTCTTGGGCGAGCAACTTCTGGCCCGACCAGTGCTTGAGCCCGGATCGAGCTTCTTATTTAGAAGTCGGGCCGGGCTTGGACATTCCTCGGCCCAGCCCTTCCCGTGTACAACCCTAGCTTCGTTTAGTCATTTAGTCGTGTGAGAGTCTCCTTTTAGCTTTTCTTTCTGCTAGAAGGAAGAGCAGATTTTTGAAATTTAGTATCGTTTGATGCGATCCGTTCCTTCTTATCGTCTCTCGAATTAGCCATTTACTTGGCATCACTGGTAAAGTTAGCTTACGAAACGGGAAATAGTCAGTGAGTGAGAGGCGAACAAATAGGGTGGGGTCCACACTTGATTAAACCCTACTGTAAAATATCAATCAGATCTCTATTTCATAACATATAGAGTATATATCCCACAGCAGCGAGGCTAGGTCCACTCCCCAATATGATATAAGATCTAAAGTACTCCGAGTGGGCCCCGTGGATACTCTCAGTGCGCGATCAAATGACTTACGAGCCATGTCGACGGAAAAGTAGCTCTAATGGGGCAACCTGTTATTTAATCTCTTAGCCAAAAGTCAGTGTTTATGGAGTCCCAAATGTTCTGCACTTGGATTTTGTTGGATTCGAGTCCTTTGCGTAATTAAGGTGGGTCCAAAGTAATGTGAACACCCTCCGTTATTATATATTTATATATATTCATTTATTTATTTTTTGTTCATGTTGTTACACATTTCATTTCCCTATTAAGAGAATATTTTCTTTCCTTAATTATCTGTTGCTTTTTTTTTTTTTTTTGCAAAAGCACGAACTTTTGGGTCGACCCAAGCCATTTTCCAAAATAATAAGTAATTTCATTAATGTTTTTAGATGAAAATGAAAGTTTAAGAAAGTATTAAATTTACTTGGGTTTCTAGTTTATTGTTAAAGGAAACGGAAAGGCCTGCTTGGAAGGGATTTGGATTTGCGCACAAAAGCATCTTTACCGCTGCTTGTATCCGCGGTAAAGTGGCATTCGCCAGATTTTGCTCCTCTCGGAGAGGAGGAAAAGTAGCATTTGCAGCTTTACCGCCGATGCATACGGCGGTAAGGTGGAAATTTGCAACATTTCCGCCCCATTAAGAGGAGGAAATCCTGCAGGCGGATTCTTATTAACTTTTCCTTTCCTAACATCTTTGCTGGGTCACGGATAACGAGGGATGGGCACGGATAATTAGCGTTTAAACGCAATACTGTCAGGTCACATGGTAAATAACTCTTTTTGTCAATTTACTTTACCGGTGAAGTAAAGTGGGTGGTTAGATACAAAGAGGGAACATAAGTAAAGGTTTGGAAAGATCAGAAGGCGAGAGTAGCTCTTTGAGTTTCTATTTTAAGAAGAGTTTTTTTTTTTCTTTTGAAGGGTCAATCGCGGACAGGGACGGCCCGCGTTGGTTCGGCAATGGGGATTAGGTTAGAATAAGTGGGCCGTGCGTAGAATTTTTTCATTTGGACTGGGTGCGTGGTTGGGATTCGGAATCCTTGCCCGGCACAAATATACATATATAATACTAAGAGTGGGAGTAGTAATTGGGGGACTCAAATCCGTGTCCACTCAGATAGAGTGATAGGACGAGGCAAGCGTAGCTACCACCTAGGACGCGGTAAACGATTTGTTTTCCTTTTCTTTTATTAGATAACTTAGACCCAGAACACGCTAGGGCTTCATGATTTACAGGCGGGCCGGTCTTCGGCGAGCAACTTCTGGCCCGACCAGTGCTTGAGCCCGGATCGGGCTTCTTATTTAGAAGTCGGGCCGGGCTTGGACATTCCTCGGCCCAGCCCTTCCCGTGTACAACCCTAGCTTCGTTTAGTCATTTAGTCGTGTGAGAGTCTCCTTTTAGCTTTTCTTTCTGCTAGAAGGAAGAGCAGATTTTTGAAATTTAGTATCGTTTGATGCGATCCGTTCCTTCTTATCGTCTCTCGAATTAGCCATTTACTTGGCATCACTGGTAAAGTTAGCTTACGAAACGGGAAATAGTCAGTGAGTGAGAGGCGAACAAATAGGGTGGGGTCCACACTTGATTAAACCGTACTGTAAAATATCAATAACATCTCTATTTCATAACATATAGAGTATATATCCCACAGCAGCGAGGCTAGGTCCACTCCCCAATATGATATAAGATCTAAAGTACTCCGAGTGGGCCCCGTGGATACTCTCTGTGCGCGATCAAATGACTTACGAGCCATGTCGACGGAAAAGTTGCTCTAATGGGGCAACCTGTTATTTAATCTCTCAGCCAAAAGTCAGTGTTTATGGAGTCCCAAATGTTCTGCACTTGGATTTTGTTGGATTCGAGTCCTTTGCGTAATTAAGGGGGGTCCAAAGTAACGTGAACACCCTCCGTTATTATATATTTATATATATTCATTTATTTATTTTTTGTTCATGTTGTTACACATTTCATTTCCCTATTAAGAGAATATTTTCTTTCCTTAATTATCTGTTGCTTTTTTTCTTTTTTTTTTTGCATAAGCACGAACTTTTGGGTCGACCCAAGCCATTTTCCGAAATAATAAGTAATTTCATTAATGTTTTAATATGAAAATGAAAGTTTAAGAAAGTATTAAATTTACTTGGGTTTCTAGTTTATTGTTAAAGGAAACGGAAAGGCCTGCTTGGAAGGGATTTGGATTTGCGCACAAAAGCATCTTTACCGCTGCTTGTATCCGCGGTAAATTGGCATTCGCCAGATTTCCTCCTCTCGGAAAGGAGGAAAAGTTGCATTTGCATCTTTACCGCCGATGCATACGGCGGTAAGTTGGAAATTTGCAACATTTCCGCCCCATTAAGAGGAGGAAATCCTGCATGCGGATTCTTATTAACTTTTCCTTTCCTAACATCTTTGCTGGGTCACGGATAACGAGGGATGGGCACGGATAATTAGCGTTTAAACGCAATACTGTCAGGTCACATGGTAAATCACTCTTTTTGTCAATTTACTTTACCGGTGAAGTAAAGTGGGTGGTTAGATACAAAGAGGGAACATAAGTAAAGGTTTGGAAAGATCAGAAGGCGAGAGTAGCTCTTTGAGTTTCTATTTTAAGAAGAGTTTTTTTTTTTCTTTTGAAGGGTCAATCGCGGACAGGGACGGCCCCCGTTGGTTCGGCAATGGGGATTAGGTTAGAATAAGTGGGCCGCGCTTAGAATTTTTTCATTTGGACTGGGTGCGTGGTTGGGATTCGGAATCCTTGCCCGGCACAAATATACATATATAATACTAAGAGTGGGAGTAGTAATTGGGGGACTCAAATCCGTGTCCACTCAGATAGAGTGATAGGACGAGGCAAGCGTAGCTACCACCTAGGACACCGTGAAAGATTTGTTTTCCTTTTCTTTTATTAGATAAGTTAGACCCAGAACACGCTAGGGCCTCACGATTTACAGGCGGGCCGGTCTTGGGCGAGCAACTTCTGGCCCGACCAGTGCTTGAGCCGGGATCGGGCTTCTTATTTAGAAGTCGGGCCGGGCTTGGACATTCCTCGGCCCAGCCCTTCCCGTGTACAACCCTAGCTTCGTTTAGTCATTTAGTCGTGTGAGAGTCTCCTTTTAGCTTTTCTTTCTGCTAGAAGGAAGAGCAGATTTTTGAAATTTAGTATCGTTTGATGCGATCCGTTCCTTCTTATCGTCTCTCGAATTAGCCATTTACTTGGCATCACTGGTAAAGTTAGCTTACGAAACGGGAAATAGTCAGTGAGTGAGAGGCGAACAAATAGGGTGGGGTCCACACGTGATTAAACCCTACTGTAAAATATCAATAACATCTCTATTTCATAACATATAGAGTATATATCCCACAGCAGCGAGGCTAGGTCCACTCCCCAATATGATATAAGATCTAAAGTACTCCGAGTGGGCCCCGTGGAAACTCTCAGTGCGCGCGATCAAATGACTTACGAGCCATGTCGACGGAAAAGTAGCTCTAATGGGGCAACCTGTTATTTAATCTCTCAGCCAAAAGTCATTGTTTATGGAGTCCCAAATGTTCTACACTTGGATTTTGGTGGATTCGAGTCCTTTGCGTAATTAAGGTGGGTCCAAAGTAACGTGAACACCCTCCGTTATTATATATTTATATATTTTCATTTATTTCTTTTTTGTTCATGTTGTTACACATTTCATTTCCCTATTAAGAGAATATTTTCTTTCCTTAATTATCTGTTGCTTTTTTTTTTTTTTTTTTTTGCATAAGCACGAACTTTTGGGTCGACCCAAGCCATTTTCCGAAATAATAAGTAATTTCATTAATGTTTTTATATGAAAATGAAAGTTTAAGAAAGTATTAAATTTACTTGGGTTTCTAGTTTATTGTTAAAGGAAACGGAAAGGCCTGCTTGGAAGGGATTTGGATTTGCGCACAAAAGCATCTTTACCGCTGCTTGTATCCGCGGTAAAGTGGCATTCGCCAGATTTCCTCCTCTCGGAGAGGAGGAAAAGTAGCATTTGCAGCTTTACCGCCGATGCATACGGCGGTAAGGTGGAAATTTGCAACATTTCCGCCCCATTAAGAGGAGGAAATCCTGCAGGCGGATTCTTATTAACTTTTCCTTTCCTAACATCTTTGCTGGGTCACGGATAACGAGGGATGGGCATGGATAATTAGCGTTTAAACGCAATACTGTCAAATCACATAGTCAATCACTCTTTTTGTCAATTTACTTTACCGGTGAAATAAAGTGGGTGGTTAAATGCAAAGAGGGAACATAAGTAAAGGTTTAGAAAGATCAGAAGGC
The DNA here is from genome assembly GCA_029852735.1 of Persea americana. Taxonomy (NCBI): domain Eukaryota; kingdom Viridiplantae; phylum Streptophyta; class Magnoliopsida; order Laurales; family Lauraceae; genus Persea; species Persea americana. The sequence continues at coordinate 34,827,744 of CM056820.1, read as the reverse complement.
GAGAGTAGCTCTTTGAGTTTCTATTTTAAGAAGAGTTTTTTTTTTTCTTTTGAAGGGTCAATCGCGGACAGGGACGGCCCGCGTTGGTTCGGCAATGGGGATTAGGTTAGAATAAGTGGGCCGTGCGTAGAATTTTTTCATTTGGACTGGGTGCGTGGTTGGGATTCGGAATCCTTGCCCGGCACAAATATACATATATAATACTAAGAGTGGGAGTAGTAATTGGGGGACTCAAATCCATGTCCACTCAGATAGAGTGATAGGACGAGGCAAGCGTAGCTACCACCTAGGACGCGGTAAACGATTTGTTTTCCTTTTCTTTTATTAGATAACTTAGACCCAGAACACGCTAGGGCTTCATGATTTACAGGCGGGCCGGTCTTCGGCGAGCAACTTCTGGCCCGACCAGTGGTTGAGCCCGGATCGGGCTTCTTATTTAGAAGTCGGGCCGGGCTTGGACATTCCTCGGCCCAGCCCTTCCCGTGTACAACCCTAGCTTCGTTTAGTCATTTAGTCGTGTGAGAGTCTACTTTTAGCTTTTCTTTCTGCTAGAAGGAAGAGCAGATTTTTGAAATTTAGTATCGTTTGATGCGATCCGTTCCTTCTTATCGTCTCTCGAATTAGCCATTTACTTGGCATCACTGGTAAAGTTAGCTTACGAAACGGGAAATAGTCAGTGAGTGAGAGGCGAACAAATAGGGTGGGGTCCACACTTGATTAAACCCTACTGTAAAATATCAATAACATCTCTATTTCATAACATATAGAGTATATATCCCACAGCAGCGAGGCTAGGTCCACTCCCCAATATGATATAAGATCTAAAGTACTCCGAGTGGGCCCCGTGGATACTCTCTGTGCGCGATCAAATGACTTACGAGCCATGTCGACGGAAAACTAGCTCTAATGGGGTAACCTGTTACTTAATCTCTCAGCCAAAAGTCAGTGTTTATGGAGTCCCAAATGTTCTGCACTTGGATTTTGTTGGATTCGAGTCCTTTGCGTAATTAAGGGGGGTCCAAAGTAACGTGAACACCCTCCGTTATTATATATTTATATATATTCATTTATTTATTTTTTGTTCATGTTGTTACACATTTCATTTCCCTATTAAGAGAATATTTTCTTTCCTTAATTATCTGTTGCTTTTTTTTTTTTTTTTGCATAAGCACGAACTTTTGGGTCGACCCAAGCCATTTTCCGAAATAATAAGTAATTTCATTAATGTTTTTATATGAAAATGAAAGTTTAAGAAAGTATTAAATTTACTTGTGTTTCTAGTTTATTTTTAAAGGAAACGGAAAGGCCTGCTTGGAAGGGATTTGGATTTGCGCACAAAAGCATCTTTACCGCTGCTTGTATCCGCGGTAAATTGGCATTCGCCAGATTTCCTACTCTCGGAAAGGAGGAAAAGTTGCATTTGCAGCTTTACCGCCGATGCATACGGCGGTAAGTTGGAAATTTGCAACATTTCCGCCCCATTAAGAGGAGGAAATCCTGCATGCGGATTCTTATTAACTTTTCCTTTCCTAACATCTTTGCTGGGTCACGGATAACGAGGGATGGGCACGGATAATTAGCGTTTAAACGCAATACTGTCAGGTCACATGGTAAATCACTCTTTTTGTCAATTTACTTTACCGGTGAAGTAAAGTGGGTGGTTAGATACAAAGAGGGAACATAAGTAAAGGTTTGGAAAGATCAGAAGGCGAGAGTAGCTCTTTGAGTTTCTATTTTAAGAAGAGTTTTTTTTTTTCTTTTGAAGGGTCAATCGCGGACAGGGACGGCCCCCGTTGGTTCGGCAATGGGGATTAGGTTAGAATAAGTGGGCCGCGCTTAGAATTTTTTCATTTGGACTGGGTGCGTGGTTGGGATTCGGAATCCTTGCCCGGCACAAATATACATATATAATACTAAGAGTGGGAGTAGTAATTGGGGGACTCAAATCCGTGTCCACTCAGATAGAGTGATAGGACGAGGCAAGCGTAGCTACCACCTAGGACACCGTGAAAGATTTGTTTTCCTTTTCTTTTATTAGATAAGTTAGACCCAGAACACGCTAGGGCCTCATGATTTACAGGCGGGCCGGTCTTGGGCGAGCAACTTCTGGCCCGACCAGTGCTTGAGCCGGGATCGGGCTTCTTATTTAGAAGTCGGGCCGGGCTTGGACATTCCTCGGCCCAGCCCTTCCCGTGTACAACCCTAGCTTCGTTTAGTCATTTAGTCGTGTGAGAGTCTCCTTTTAGCTTTTCTTTCTGCTAGAAGGAAGAGCAGATTTTTGAAATTTAGTATCGTTTGATGCGATCCGTTCCTTCTTATCGTCTCTCGAATTAGCCATTTACTTGGCATCACTGGTAAAGTTAGCTTACGAAACGGGAAATAGTCAGTGAGTGAGAGGCGAACAAATAGGGTGGGGTCCACACGTGATTAAACCCTACTGTAAAATATCAATAACATCTCTATTTCATAACATATAGAGTATATATCCCACAGCAGCGAGGCTAGGTCCACTCCCCAATATGATATAAGATCTAAAGTACTCCGAGTGGGCCCTGTGGAAACTCTCAGTGCGCGCGATCAAATGACTTACGAGCCATGTCGACGGAAAAGTAGCTCTAATGGGGCAACCTGTTATTTAATCTCTCAGCCAAAAGTCATTGTTTATGGAGTCCCAAATGTTCTACACTTGGATTTTGGTGGATTCGAGTCCTTTGCGTAATTAAGGTGGGTCCAAAGTAACGTGAACACCCTCCGTTATTATATATTTATATATTTTCATTTATTTCTTTTTTGTTCATGTTGTTACACATTTCATTTCCCTATTAAGAGAATATTTTCTTTCCTTAATTATCTGTTGCTTTTTTTTTTTTTTTTTTGCATAAGCACGAACTTTTGGGTCGACCCAAGCCATTTTCCGAAATAATAAGTAATTTCATTAATGTTTTTATATGAAAATGAAAGTTTAAGAAAGTATTAAATTTACTTGGGTTTCTAGTTTATTGTTAAAGGAAACGGAAAGGCCTGCTTGGAAGGGATTTGGATTTGCGCACAAAAGCATCTTTACCGCTGCTTGTATCCGCGGTAAAGTGGCATTCGCCAGATTTCCTCCTTTCGGAGAGGAGGAAAAGTAGCATTTGCAGCTTTACCGCCGATGCATACGGCGGTAAGGTGGAAATTTGCAACATTTCCGCCCCATTAAGAGTAGGAAATCCTGCAGGCGGATTCTTATTAACTTTTCCTTTCCTAACATCTTTGCTGGGTCACGGATAACGAGGGATGGGCATGCATAATTAGCGTTTAAACGCAATACTGTCAAATCACATGGTAAATCACTCTTTTTGTCAATTTACTTTACCGGTGAAGTAAAGTGGGTGGTTAAATGCAAAGAGGGAACATTAGCAAAGGTTTGGAAAGATCAGAAGGCGAGAGTAGCTCTTTGAGTTTCTATTTTAAGAAGAGTTTTTTTTTTCTTTTGAAGGGTCGATCGCGGACAGGGACGGCCCGCGTTGGTTCGGCAATGGGGATTAGTTTAGAATAAGTGGGCCGCGCTTATAATTTTTTCATTTGGACTGGGTGCGTGGTTGGGATTCGGAATCCTTGCCCGGCACAAATATACATATATAATACTAAGAGTGGGAGTAGTAATTGGGGGACTCAAATCCGTGTCCACTCAGATAGAGTGATAGGACGAGGCAAGCGTAGCTACCACGTAGGACGCCGTGAAAGATTTGTTTTCCTTTTCTTTTATTAGATAAGTTAGATCCAGAACACGCTAGGGCCTCATGATTTACAGGCGGGCCGGTCTTGGGCGAGCAACTTCTGGCCCGACCAGTGCTTGAGCCGGGATCGGGCTTCTTATTTAGAAGTCGGGCCGGGCTTGGACATTCCTCGGCCCAGCCCTTCCCGTGTACAACCCTAGCTTCGTTTAGTCATTTAGTCGTGTGAGAGTCTCCTTTTAGCTTTTCTTTCTGCTAGAAGGAAGAGCAGATTTTTGAAATTTAGTATCGTTTGATGCGATCCGTTCCTTCTTATCGTCTCTCGAATTAGCCATTTACTTGGCATCACTGGTAAAGTTAGCTTACGAAACGGGAAATAGTCAGTGAGTGAGAGGCGAACAAATAGGGTGGGGTCCACACGTGATTAAACCCTACTGTAAAATATCAATAACATCTCTATTTCATAACATATAGAGTATATATCCCACAGCAGCGAGGCTAGGTCCACTCCCCAATATGATATAAGATCTAAAGTACTCCGAGTGGGCCCCGTGGAAACTCTCAGTGCGCGCGATCAAATGACTTACGAGCCATGTCGACGGAAAAGTAGCTCTAATGGGGCAACCTGTTATTTAATCTCTCAGCCAAAAGTCAGTGTTTATGGAGTCCCAAATGTTCTGGACTTGGATTTTGTTGGATTCGAGTCCTTTGCGTAATTAAGGGGGGTCCAAAGTAACGTGAACACCCTCCGTTATTATATATTTATATATATTCATTTATTTATTTTTTGTTCATGTTGTTACACATTTCATTTCCCTATTAAGAGAATATTTTCTTTCCTTAATTATCTGTTGCTTTTTTTTTTTTTTTTTTGCATAAGCACGAACTTTTGGGTCGACCCAAGCCATTTTCCGAAATAATAAGTAATTTCATTAATGTTTTTATATGAAAATGAAAGTTTAAGAAAGTATTAAATTTACTTGGGTTTCTAGTTTATTGTTAAAGGAAACGGAAAGGCCTGCTTGGAAGGGATTTGGATTTGCGCACAAAAGCATCTTTACCGCTGCTTGTATCCGCGGTAAAGTGGCATTCGCCAGATTTCCTCCTCTTCGAGAGGAGGAAAGGTAGCATTTGCAGCTTTACCGCCGATGCATACGGCGGTAAGGTGGAAATTTGCAACATTTCCGCCCCATTAAGAGGAGGAAATCCTGCAGGCGGATTCTTATTAACTTTTCCTTTCCTAACATCTTTGCTGGCTCACGGATAACGAGGGATGGGCATGGATAATTATCGTTTAAAAGCAATACTGTCAAATCACATGGTAAATCACTCTTTTTGTCAATTTACTTTACCGGTGAAGTAAAGTGGGTGGTTAAATGCAAAGAGGGAACATAAGTAAAGGTTTGGAAAGATCAGAAGGCGAGAGTAGCTCTTTGAGTTTCTATTTTAAGAAGAGTTTTTTTTTTTCTTTTGAAGGGTCAATCGCGGACAGGGACGGCCCGCGTTGGTTCGGCAATGGGGATTAGGTTAGAATAAGTGGGCCGCGCTTATAATTTTTTCATTTGGACTGGGTGCGTGGTTGGGATTCGGAATCCTTGCCCGGCACAAATATACATATATAATACTAAGAGTGGGAGTAGTAATTGGGGGACTCAAATCCGTGTCCACTCAGATAGAGTGATAGGACGAGGCAAGCGTAGCTACCACGTAGGACGCCGTGAAAGATTTGTTTTCCTTTTCTTTTATTAGATAAGTTAGACCCAGAACACGCTAGGGCCTCATGATTTACAGGCGGGCCGGTCTTAGGCGAGCAACTTCTGGCCCGACCAGTGCTTGAGCCGGGATCGGGCTTCTTATTTAGAAGTCGGGCCGGGCTTGGACATTCCTCGGCCCAGCCCTTCCCGTGTACAACCCTAGCTTCGTTTAGTCATTTAGTCGTGTGAGAGTCTCCTTTTAGCTTTTCTTTCTGCTAGAAGGAAGAGCAGATTTTTGAAATTTAGTATCGTTTGATGCGATCCGTTCCTTCTTATCGTCTCTCGAATTAGCCATTTACTTGGCATCACTGGTAAAGTTAGCTTACGAAACGGGAAATAGTCAGTGAGTGAGAGGCGAACAAATAGGGTGGGGTCCACACGTGATTAAACCCTACTGTAAAATATCAATAACATCTCTATTTCATAACATATAGAGTATATATCCCACAGCAGCGAGGCTAGGTCCACTCCCCAATATGATATAAGATCTAAAGTACTCCGAGTGGGCCCCGTGGAAACTCTCAGTGCGCGCGATCAAATGACTTACGAGCCATGTCGACGGAAAAGTAGCTCTAATGGGGCAACCTGTTATTTAATCTCTCAGCCAAAAGTCAGTGTTTATGGAGTCCCAAATGTTCTGGACTTGGATTTTGTTGGATTCGAGTCCTTTGCGTAATTAAGGGGGGTCCAAAGTAACGTGAACACCCTCCGTTATTATATATTTATTTATATTCATTTATTTATTTTTTGTTCCTGTTGTTACACATTTCATTTCCCTATTAAGAGAATATTTTCTTTCCTTAATTATCTGTTGCTTTTTTTTTTTTTTTTTTTGCATAAGCACGAACTTTTGGGTCGACCCAAGCCATTTTCCAAAATAATAAGTAATTTCATTAATGTTTTTATATGAAAATGAAAGTTTAAGAAAGTATTAAATTTACTTGGGTTTCTAGTTTATTGTTAAAGGAAACGGAAAGGCCTGCTTGGAAGGGATTTGGATTTGCGCACAAAAGCATCTTTACCGCTGCTTGTATCCGCGGTAAAGTGGCATTCGCCAGATTTCCTCCTCTTCGAGAGGAGGAAAGGTAGCATTTGCAGCTTTACCGCCGATGCATACGGCGGTAAGGTGGAAATTTGCAACATTTCCGCCCCATTAAGAGGAGGAAATCCTGCAGGCGGATTCTTATTAACTTTTCTTTCCTAACATCTTTGCTGGCTCACGGATAACGAGGGATGGGCATGGATAATTATCGTTTAAACGCAATACTGTCAAATCACATGGTAAATCACTCTTTTTGTCAATTTACTTTACCGGTGAAGTAAAGTGGGTGGTTAAATGCAAAGAGGGAACATAAGTAAAGGTTTGGAAAGATCAGAAGGCGAGAGTAGCTCTTTGAGTTTCTATTTTAAGAAGAGTTTTTTTTTTCTTTTGAAGGGTCAATCGCGGACAGGGACGGCCCGCGTTGGTTCGGCAATGGGGATTAGGTTAGAATAAGTGGGCCGCGCTTATAATTTTTTCATTTGGACTGGGTGCGTGGTTGGGATTCGGAATCCTTGCCCGGCACAAATATACATATATAATACTAAGAGTGGGAGTAGTAATTGGGGGACTCAAATCCGTGTCCACTCAGATAGAGTGATAGGACGAGGCAAGCGTAGCTACCACGTAGGACGCCGTGAAAGATTTGTTTTCCTTTTCTTTTATTAGATAAGTTAGACCCAGAACACGCTAGGGCCTCATGATTTACAGGCGGGCCGGTCTTGGGCGAGCAACTTCTGGCCCGACCAGTGCTTGAGCCGGGATCGGGCTTCTTATTTAGAAGTCGGGCCGGGCTTGGACATTCCTCGGCCCAGCCCTTCCCGTGTACAACCCTAGCTTCGTTTAGTCATTTAGTCGTGTGAGAGTCTCCTTTTAGCTTTTCTTTCTGCTAGAAGGAAGAGCAGATTTTTGAAATTTAGTATCGTTTGATGCGATCCGTTCCTTCTTATCGTCTCTCGAATTAGCCATTTATTTGGCATCACTGGTAAAGTTAGCTTACGAAACGGGAAATAGTCAGTGAGTGAGAGGCGAACAAATAGGGTGGGGTCCACACGTGATTAAACCCTACTGTAAAATATCAATAACATCTCTATTTCATAACATATAGAGTATATATCCCACAGCAGCGAGGCTAGGTCCACTCCCCAATATGATATAAGATCTAAAGTACTCCGAGTGGGCCCCGTGATACTCTCAGTGCGCGATCAAATGACTTACGAGCCATGTCGACGGAAAAGTAGCTCTAATGGGGCAACCTGTTATTTAATCTCTCAGCCAAAAGTCAGTGTTTATGGAGTCCCAAATGTTCTGCACTTGGATTTTGTTGGATTCGAGTCCTTTGCGTAATTAAGGGGGGTCCAAAGTAACGTGAACACCCTCCGTTATTATATATTTATATATATTCATTTATTTATTTTTTGTTCATGTTGTTACACATTTCATTTCCCTATTAAGAGAATATTTTCTTTCCTTAATTATCTGTTGCTTTTTTTCTTTTTTTTTTGCATAAGCACGAACTTTTGGGTCGACCCAAGCCATTTTCCGAAATAATAAGTAATTTCATTAATGTTTTTATATGAAAATGAAAGTTTAAGAAAGTATTAAATTTACTTGTGTTTCTAGTTTATTGTTAAAGGAAACGGAAAGGCCTGCTTGGAAGGGATTTGGATTTGCGCACAAAAGCATCTTTACCGCTGCTTGTATCCGCGGTAAAGTGGCATTCGCCAGATTTCCTCCTCTCGGAGAGGAGGAAAAGTAGCATCTGCAGCTTTACCGCCGATGCATACGGCGGTAAGTTGGAAATTTGCAAAATTTCCGCGCCATTAAGAGCAGGAAATCCTGCAGGCGGATTCTAATTAACTTTTCCTTTCCTAACATCTTTGCTGGCTCACGGATAACGAGGGATGGGCATGGATAATTAGCGTTGAAACGCAATACTGTCAAATCACATAGTAAATCACTCTTTTTGTCAATTTACTTTACCGGTGAAGTAAAGTGGGTGGTTAAATGCAAAGAGGGAACATAAGTAAAGGTTTGGAAAGATCAGAAGGCGAGAGTAGCTCTTTGAGTTTCTATTTGAAGAAGAGTTTTTTTTTTTCTTTTGAAGGGTCAATCGCGGACAGAGACGGTCCGCGTTGGTTCGGCAATGGGGATTAGGTTAGAATAAGTTGGCCGCGCTTAGAATTTTTTCATTTGGACTGGGTGCATGGTTGGGATTCGGAATCCTTGCCCGGCACAAATATACATATATAATACTAAGAGTGGGAGTAGTAATTGGGGGACTCAAATCCGTGTCCACTCAGATAGAGTGATAGGACGAGGCAAGCGTAGCTACCACGTAGGACGCCGTGAAAGATTTGTTTTCCTTTTCTTTTATTAGATAAGTTAGACCCAGAACACGCTAGGGCCTCATGATTTACAGGCGGGCCGGTCTTGGGCGAGCAACTTCTGGCCCGACCAGTGCTTGAGCCGGGATCGGGCTTCTTATTTAGAAGTCGGGCCGGGCTTGGACATTCCTCGGCCCAGCCCTTCCCGTGTACAACCCTAGCTTCGTTTAGTCATTTAGTCGTGTGAGAGTCTCCTTTTAGCTTTTCTTTCTGCTAGAAGGAAGAGCAGATTTTTGAAATTTAGTATCGTTTGATGCGATCCGTTCCTTCTTATCGTCTCTCGAATTAGCCATTTACTTGGCATCACTGGTAAAGTTAGCTTACGAAACGGGAAATAGTCAGAAAGTGAGAGGCGAACAAATAGGGTGGGGTCCACACTTGATTAAACCCTACTGTAAAATATCAATAACATCTCTATTTCATAACATATAGAGTATATATCCCACAGCAGCGAGGCTAGGTCCACTCCCCAATATGATATAAGATCTAAAGTACTCCGAGTGGGCCCCGTGGATACTCTCTGTGAGCGATCAAATGACTTACGAGCCATGTCGACGGAAAAGTAGCTCTAATGGGGTAACCTGTTATTTAATCTCTCAGCCAAAAGTCAGTGTTTATGGAGTCCCAAATGTTCTGCACTTGGATTTTGTTGGATTCGAGTCCTTTGCGTAATTAAGGGGGGTCCAAAGTAACGTGAACACCCTCCGTTATTATATATTTATATATATTCATTTATTTATTTTTTGTTCATGTTGTTACACATTTCATTTCCCTATTAAGAGAATATTTTCTTTCCTTAATTATCTGTTGCTTTTTTTCTTTTTTTTTTGCATAAGCACGAACTTTTGGGTCGACCCAAGCCATTTTCCGAAATAATAAGTAATTTCATTAATGTTTTAATATGAAAATGAAAGTTTAAGAAAGTATTAAATTTACTTGTGTTTCTAGTTTATTGTTAAAGGAAACGGAAAGGCCTGCTTGGAAGGGATTTGGATTTGCGCACAAAAGCATCTTTACCGCTGCTTGTATCCGCGGTAAAGTGGCATTCGCCAGATTTCCTCCTCTCGGAGAGGAGGAAAAGTAGCATTTGCAGCTTTACCGCCGATGCATACGGCGGTAAGTTGGAAATTTGCAACATTTCCGCCCCATTAAGAGCAGGAAATCCTGCAGGCGGATTCTTATTAACTTTTCCTTTCCTAACATCTTTGCTGGGTCACGGATAACGAGGGATGGGCATGGATAATTAGCGTTGAAACGCAATACTGTCAAATCACATAGTAAATCACTCTTTTTGTCAATTTACTTTACCGGTGAAGTAAAGTGGGTGGTTAAATGCAAAGAGGGAACATAAGTAAAGGTTTGGAAAGATCAGAAGGCGAGAGTAGCTCTTTGAGTTTCTATTTGAAGAAGAGTTTTTTTTTTCTTTTGAAGGGTCAATCGCGGACAGAGACGGCCCGCGTTGGTTCGGCAATGGGGATTAGGTTAGAATAAGTTGGCCGCGCTTAGAATTTTTTCATTTGGACTGGGTGCGTGGTTGGGATTCGGAATCCTTGCCCGGCACAAATATACATATATAATACTAAGAGTGGGAGTAGTAATTGGGGGACTCAAATCCGTGTCCACTCAGATAGAGTGATAGGACGAGGCAAGCGTAGCTACCACGTAGGACGCCGTGAAAGATTTGTTTTCCTTTTCTTTTATTAGATAAGTTAGACCCAGAACACGCTAGGGCCTCATGATTTACAGGCGGGCCGGTCTTGGGCGAGCAACTACTAGCCCGACCAGTGCTTGAGCCGGGATCGGGCTTCTTATTTAGAAGTCGGGCCGGGCTTGGACATTGCTCGGCCCAGCCCTTCCCGTGTACAACCCTAGCTTCGTTTAGTCATTTAGTCGTGTGAGAGTCTCCTTTTAGCTTTTCTTTCTGCTAGAAGGAAGAGCAGATTTTTGAAATTTAGTATCGTTTGATGCGATCCGTTCCTTCTTATCGTCTCTCGAATTAGCCATTTACTTGGCATCACTGGTAAAGTTAGCTTACGAAACGGGAAATAGTCAGTGAGTGAGAGGCGAACAAATAGGGTGGGGTCCACACGTGATTAAACCCTACTGTAAAATATCAATAACATCTCTATTTCATAACATATAGAGTATATATCGCACAGCAGCGAGGCTAGGTCCACTCCCCAATATGATATAAGATCTAAAGTACTCCGAGTGGGCCCCGTGGATACTCTCAGTGCGCGATCAAATGACTTACGAGCCATGTCGACGGAAAAGTAGCTCTAATGGGGCAACCTGTTATTTAATCTCTCAGCCAAAAGTCAGTGTTTATGGAGTCCCAAATGTTCTGCACTTGGATTTTGTTGGATTCGAGTCCTTTGCGTAATTAAGGGGGGTCCAAAGTAACGTGAACACCCTCCGTTATTATATATTTATATATATTCATTTATTTATTTTTTGTTCATGTTGTTACACATTTCATTTCCCTATTAAGAGAATATTTTCTTTCCTTAATTATCTGTTGCTTTTTTTCTTTTTTTTTTGCATAAGCACGAACTTTTGGGTCGACCCAAGCCATTTTCCGAAATAATAAGTAATTTCATTAATGTTTTAATATGAAAATGAAAGTTTAAGAAAGTATTAAATTTACTTGTGTTTCTAGTTTATTGTTAAAGGAAACGGAAAGGCCTGCTTGGAAGGGATTTGGATTTGCGCACAAAAGCATCTTTACCGCTGCTTGTATCCGCGGTAACGTGGCATTCGCCAGATTTCCTCCTCTCGGAGAGGAGGAAAAGTAGCATTTGCAGCTTTACCGCCGATACATACGGCGGTAAGTTGGAAATTTGCAACATTTCCGCGCCATTAAGAGCAGGAAATCCTGCAGGCGGATTCTTATTAACTTTTCCTTTCCTAACATCTTTGCTGGGTCACGGATAACGAGGGATGGGCATGGATAATTAGCGTTTAAACGCAATACTGTCAAATCACATAGTAAATCACTCTTTTTGTCAATTTACTTTACCGGTGAAGTAAAGTGGGTGGTTAAATGCAAAGAGGGAACATAAGTAAAGGTTTGGAAAGATCAGAAGGCGAGAGTAGCTCTTTGAGTTTCTATTTGAAGAAGAGTGTTTTTTTTCTTTTGAAGGGTCAATCGCGGACAGAGACGGCCCGCGTTGGTTCGGCAATGGGGATTAGGTTAGAATAAGTTGGCCGCGCTTAGAATTTTTTCATTTGGACTGGGTGCGTGGTTGGGATTCGGAATCCTTGCCCGGCACAAATATACATATATAATACTAAGAGTGGGAGTAGTAATTGGGGGACTCAAATCCGTGTCCACTCAGATAGAGTGATAGGACGAGGCAAGCGTAGCTACCACGTAGGACGCCGTGAAAGATTTGTTTTCCTTTTCTTTTATTAGATAAGTTAGACCCAGAACACGCTAGGGCCTCATGATTTACAGGCGGGCCGGTCTTGGGCGAGCAACTACTGGCCCGACCAGTGCTTGAGCCGGGATCGGGCTTCTTATTTAGAAGTCGGGCCGGGCTTGGACATTCCTCGGCCCAGCCCTTCCCGTGTACAACCCTAGCTTCGTTTAGTCATTTAGTCGTGTGAGAGTCTCCTTTTAGCTTTTCTTTCTGCTAGAAGGAAGAGCAGATTTTTGAAATTTAGTATCGTTTGATGCGATCCGTTCCTTCTTATCGTCTCTCGAATTAGCCATTTACTTGGCATCACTGGTAAAGTTAGCTTACGAAACGGGAAATAGTCAGTGAGTGAGAGGCGAACAAATAGGGTGGGGTCCACACGTGATTAAACCCTACTGTAAAATATCAATAATATCTCTATTTCATAACATATAGAGTATATATCGCACAGCAGCGAGGCTAGGTCCACTCCCCAATATGATATAAGATCTAAAGTACTCCGAGTGGGCCCCGTGGATACTCTCAGTGCGCGATCAAATGACTTACGAGCCATGTCGACGGAAAAGTAGCTCTAATGGGGCAACCTGTTATTTAATCTCTCAGCCAAAAGTCAGTGTTTATGGAGTCCCAAATGTTCTGCACTTGGATTTTGTTGGATTCGAGTCCTTTGCGTAATTAAGGGGGGTCCAAAGTAACGTGAACACCCTCCGTTATTATATATTTATATATATTCATTTATTTATTTTTTGTTCATGTTGTTACACATTTCATTTCCCTATTAAGAGAATATTTTCTTTCCTTAATTATCTGTTGCTTTTTTTCTTTTTTTTTTGCATAAGCACGAACTTTTGGGTCGACCCAAGCCATTTTCCGAAATAATAAGTAATTTCATTAATGTTTTAATATGAAAATGAAAGTTTAAGAAAGTATTAAATTTACTTGTGTTTCTAGTTTATTGTTAAAGGAAACGGAAAGGCCTGCTTGGAAGGGATTTGGATTTGCGCACAAAAGCATCTTTACCGCTGCTTGTATCCGCGGTAACGTGGCATTCGCCAGATTTCCTCCTCTCGGAGAGGAGGAAAAGTAGCATTTGCAGCTTTACCGCCGATGCATACGGCGGTAAGTTGGAAATTTGCAACATTTCCGCGCCATTAAGAGCAGGAAATCCTGCAGGCGGATTCTTATTAACTTTTCCTTTCCTAACATCTTTGCTGGGTCACGGATAACGAGGGATGGGCATGGATAATTAGCGTTTAAACGCAATACTGTCAAATCACATAGTAAATCACTCTTTTTGTCAATTTACTTTACCGGTGAAGTAAAGTGGGTGGTTAAATGCAAAGAGGGAACATAAGTAAAGGTTTGGAAAGATCAGAAGGCGAGAGTAGCTCTTTGAGTTTCTATTTGAAGAAGAGTGTTTTTTTTCTTTTGAAGGGTCAATCGCGGACAGAGACGGCCCGCGTTGGTTCGGCAATGGGGATTAGGTTAGAATAAGTTGGCCGCGCTTAGAATTTTTTCATTTGGACTGGGTGCTTGGTTGGGATTCGGAATCCTTGCCCGGCACAAATATACATATATAATACTAAGAGTGGGAGTAGTAATTGGGGGACTCAAATCCGTGTCCACTCAGATAGAGTGATAGGACGAGGCAAGCGTAGCTACCACGTAGGACGCCGTGAAAGATTTGTTTTCCTTTTCTTTTATTAGATAAGTTAGACCCAGAACACGCTAGGGCCTCATGATTTACAGGCGGGCCGGTCTTGGGCGAGCAACTTCTGGCCCGACCAGTGCTTGAGCCGGGATCGGGCTTCTTATTTAGAAGTCGGGCCGGGCTTGGACATTCCTCGGCCCAGCCCTTCCCGTGTACAACCCTAGCTTCGTTTAGTCATTTAGTCGTGTGAGAGTCTCCTTTTAGCTTTTCTTTCTGCTAGAAGGAAGAGCAGATTTTTGAAATTTAGTATCGTTTGATGCGATCCGTTCCTTCTTATCGTCTCTCGAATTAGCCATTTACTTGGCATCACTGGTAAAGTTAGCTTACAAAACGGGAAATAGTCAGTGAGTGAGAGGCGAACAAATAGGGTGGGGTCCACACGTGATTAAACCCTACTGTAAAATATCAATAACATCTCTATTTCATAACATATAGAGTATATATCCCACAGCAGCGAGGCTAGGTCCACTCCCCAATATGATATAAGATCTAAAGTACTCCGAGTGGGCCCCGTGATACTCTCAGTGCGCGATCAAATGACTTACGAGCCATGTCGACGGAAAAGTAGCTCTAATGGGGCAACCTGTTATTTAATCTCTCAGCCAAAAGTCAGTGTTTATGGAGTCCCAAATGTTCTGCACTTGGATTTTGTTGGATTCGAGTCCTTTGCGTAATTAAGGGGGGTCCAAAGTAACGTGAACACCCTCCGTTATTATATATTTATATATATTCATTTATTTATTTTTTGTTCATTTTGTTACACATTTCATTTCCCTATTAAGAGAATATTTTCTTTCCTTAATTATCTGTTGCTTTTTTTCTTTTTTTTTTGCATAAGCACGAACTTTTGGGTCGACCCAAGCCATTTTCCGAAATAATAAGTAATTTCATTAATATTTTAATATGAAAATGAAAGTTTAAGAAAGTATTAAATTTACTTGTGTTTCTAGTTTATTGTTAAAGGAAACGGAAAGGCCTGCTTGGAAGGGATTTGGATTTGCGCACAAAAGCATCTTTACCGCTGCTTGTATCCGCGGTAACGTGGCATTCGCCAGATTTCCTCCTCTCGGAGAGGAGGAAAAGTAGCATTTGCAGCTTTACCGCCGATGCATACGGCGGTAAGTTGGAAATTTGCAACATTTCCGCGCCATTAAAAGCAGGAAATCCTGCAGGCGGATTCTTATTAACTTTTCCTTTCCTAACATCTTTGCTGGCTCACGGATAACGAGGGATGGGCATGGATAATTAGCGTTTAAACGCAATACTGTCAAATCACATAGTAAATCACTCTTTTTGTCAATTTACTTTACCGGTGAAGTAAAGTGGGTGGTTAAATGCAAAGAGGGAACATAAGTAAAGGTTTGGAAAGATCAAAAGGCAAGAGTAGCTCTTTGAGTTTCTATTTGAAGAAGAGTGTTTTTTTTCTTTTGAAGGGTCAATCGCGGACAGAGACGGCCCGCGTTGGTTCGGCAATGGGGATTAGGTTAGAATAAGTTGGCCGCGCTTAGAATTTTTTCATTTGGACTGGGTGCGTGGTTGGGATTCGGAATCCTTGCCCGGCA
Source organism: Persea americana (assembly GCA_029852735.1). Taxonomy (NCBI): domain Eukaryota; kingdom Viridiplantae; phylum Streptophyta; class Magnoliopsida; order Laurales; family Lauraceae; genus Persea; species Persea americana. The sequence goes on along the minus strand of CM056820.1, from coordinate 34,812,156 downwards.
CAAATATACATATATAATACTAAGAGTGGGAGTAGTAATTGGGGGACTCAAATCCGTGTCCACTCAGATAGAGTGATAGGACGAGGCAAGCGTAGCTACCACGTAGGACGCCGTGAAAGATTTGTTTTCCTTTTCTTTTATTAGATAAGTTAGACCCAGAACACGCTAGGGCCTCATGATTTACAGGCGGGCCGGTCTTGGGCGAGCAACTACTGGCCCGACCAGTGCTTGAGCCGGGATCGGGCTTCTTATTTAGAAGTCGGGCCGGGCTTGGACATTCCTCGGCCCAGCCCTTCCCGTGTACAACCCTAGCTTCGTTTAGTCATTTAGTCGTGTGAGAGTCTCCTTTTAGCTTTTCTTTCTGCTAGAAGGAAGAGCAGATTTTTGAAATTTAGTATCGTTTGATGCGATCCGTTCCTTCTTATCGTCTCTCGAATTAGCCATTTACTTGGCATCACTGGTAAAGTTAGCTTACGAAACGGGAAATAGTCAGTGAGTGAGAGGCGAACAAATAGGGTGGGGTCCACACGTGATTAAACCCTACTGTAAAATATCAATAACATCTCTATTTCATAACATATAGAGTATATATCCCACAGCAGCGAGGCTAGGTCCACTCCCCAATATGATATAAGATCTAAAGTACTCCGAGTGGGCCCCGTGGATACTCTCAGTGCGCGATCAAATGACTTACAAGCCATGTCGACGGAAAAGTAGCTCTAATGGGGTAACCTGTTATTTAATCTCTCAGCCAAAAGTCAGTGTTTATGGAGTCCCAAATGTTCTGCACTTGGATTTTGTTGGATTCGAGTCCTTTGCGTAATTAAGGGGGGTCCAAAGTAACGTGAACACCCTCCGTTATTATATATTTATATATATTCATTAATTTATTTTTTGTTCATGTTGTTACACATTTCATTTCCCTATTAAGAGAATATTTTCTTTCCTTAATTATCTGTTGCTTTTTTTCTTTTTTTTTTGCATAAGCACGAACTTTTGGGTCGACCCAAGCCATTTTCCGAAATAATAAGTAATTTCATTAATGTTTTAATATGAAGATGAAAGTTTAAGAAAGTATTAAATTTACTTGTGTTTCTAGTTTATTGTTAAAGGAAACGGAAAGGCCTGCTTGGAAGGGATTTGGATTTGCGCACAAAAGCATCTTTACCGCTGCTTGTATCCGCGGTAAAGTGGCATTCGCCAGATTTCCTCCTCTCGGAGAGGAGGAAAAGTAGCATTTGCAGCTTTACCGCCGATGCATACGGCGGTAAGTTGGAAATTTGCAACATTTCCGCCCCATTAAGAGCAGGAAATCCTGCAGGCGGATTCTTATTAACTTTTCCTTTCCTAACATCTTTGCTGGCTCACGGATAACGAGGGATGGGCATGGATAATTAGCGTTGAAACGCAATACTGTCAAATCACATAGTAAATCACTCTTTTTGTCAATTTACTTTACCGGTGAAGTAAAGAGGGTGGTTAAATGCAAAGAGGGAACATAAGTAAAGGTTTGGAAAGATCAGAAGGCGAGAGTAGCTCTTTGAGTTTCTATTTGAAGAAGAGTTTTTTTTTTCTTTTGAAGGGTCAATCGCGGACAGGGACGGCCCGCGTTGGTTCGGCAATGGGGATTAGGTTAGAATAAGTTGGCCGCGCTTAGAATTTTTTCATTTGGACTGGGTGCGTGGTTGGGATTCGGAATCCTTGCCCGGCACAAATATACATATATAATTCAAAGAGTGGGAGTAGTAATTGGGGGACTCAAATCCGTGTCCACTCAGATAGAGTGATAGGACGAGGCAAGCGTAGCTACCACGTAGGACGCCGTGAAAGATTTGTTTTCCTTTTCTTTTATTAGATAAGTTAGACCCAGAACACGCTAGGGCTTCATGATTTACAGGCGGGCCGGTCTTGGGCGAGCAACTTCTGGCCCGACCAGTGCTTGAGCCGGGATCGGGCTTCTTATTTAGAAGTCGGGCCGGGCTTGGACATTCCTCGGCCCAGCCCTTCCCGTGTACAACCCTAGCTTCGTTTAGTCATTTAGTCGTGTGAGAGTCTCCTTTTAGCTTTTCTTTCTGCTAGAAGGAAGAGCAGATTTTTGAAATTTAGTATCGTTTGATGCGATCCGTTCCTTCTTATCGTCTCTCGAATTAGCCATTTACTTGGCATCACTGGTAAAGTTAGCTTACGAAACGGGAAATAGTCAGTAAGTGAGAGGCGAACAAATAGGGTGGGGTCCACACTTGATAAACCCTACTCTAAAATATCAATAACATCTCTATTTCATAACATATAGAGTATATATCCCACAGCAGCGAGGCTAGGTCCACTCCCCAATATGATATAAGATCTAAAGTACTCCGAGTGGGCCCCGTGGATACTCTCAGTGCGCGATCAAATGACTTACAAGCCATGTCGACGGAAAAGTAGCTCTAATGGGGTAACCTGTTATTTAATCTCTCAGCCAAAAGTCAGTGTTTATGGAGTCCCAAATGTTCTGCACTTGGATTTTGTTGGATTCGAGTCCTTTGCGTAATTAAGGGGGGTCCAAAGTAACGTGAACACCCTCCGTTATTATATATTTATATATATTCATTTATTTATTTTTTGTTCATGTTGTTACACATTTCATTTCCCTATTAAGAGAATATTTTCTTTCCTTAATTATCTGTTGCTTTTTTTCTTTTTTTTTTGCATAAGCACGAACTTTTGGGTCGACCCAAGCCATTTTCCGAAATAATAAGTAATTTCATTAATGTTTTAATATGAAAATGAAAGTTTAAGAAAGTATTAAATTTACTTGTGTTTCTAGTTTATTGTTAAAGGAAACGGAAAGGCCTGCTTGGAAGGGATTTGGATTTGCGCACAAAAGCATCTTTACCGCTGCTTGTATCCGCGGTAAAGTGGCATTCGCCAGATTTCCTCCTCTCGGAGAGGAGGAAAACTAGCATTTGCAATTTTACCGCCGATGCATACGGCGGTAAGTTGGAAATTTGCAACATTTCCGCCCCATTAAGAGCAGGAAATCCTGCAGGCGGATTCTTATTAACTTTTCCTTTCCTAACATCTTTGCTGGCTCACGGATAACGAGGGATGGGCATGGATAATTAGCGTTGAAACGCAATACTGTCAAATCACATAGTAAATCACTCTTTTTGTCAATTTACTTTACCGGTGAAGTAAAGTGGGTGGTTAAATGCAAAGAGGGAACATAAGTAAAGGTTTGGAAAGATCAGAAGGCGAGAGTAGCTCTTTGAGTTTCTATTTTAAGAAGAGTTTTTTTTTTCTTTTGAAGGGTCAATCGCGGACAGGGACGGCCCGCGTTGGTTCGGCAATGGGGATTAGATTAGAATAAGTTGGCCGCGCTTAGAATTTTTTCATTTGGACTGGGTGCGTGGTTGGGATTCGGAATCCTTGCCCGGCACAAATATACATATATAATACTAAGAGTGGGAGTAGTAATTGGGGGACTCAAATCCGTGTCCACTCAGATAGAGTGATAGGACGAGGCAAGCGTAGCTACCACGTAGGACGCCGTGAAAGATTTGTTTTCCTTTTCTTTTATTAGATAAGTTAGACCCAGAACACGCTAGGGCTTCATGATTTACTGGCGGGCCGGTCTTGGGCGAGCAACTTCTGGCCCGACCAGTGCTTGAGCCGGGATCGGGCTTCTTATTTAGAAGTCGGGCCGGGCTTGGACATTCCTCGGCCCAGCCCTTCCCGTGTACAACCCTAGCTTCGTTTAGTCATTTAGTCGTGTGAGAGTCTCCTTTTAGCTTTTCTTTCTGCTAGAAGGAAGAGCAGATTTTTGAAATTTAGTATCGTTTGATGCGATCCGTTCCTTCTTATCGTCTCTCGAATTAGCCATTTACTTGGCATCACTGGTAAAGTTAGCTTACGAAACGGGAAATAGTCAGTAAGTGAGAGGCGAACAAATAGGGTGGGGTCCACACTTGATTAAACCCTACTGTAAAATATCAATAACATCTCTATTTCATAACATATAGAGTATATATCCCACAGCAGCGAGGCTAGGTCCACTCCCCAATATGATATAAGATCTAAAGTACTCCGAGTGGGCCCCGTGGATACTCTCAGTGCGCGATCAAATGACTTACGAGCCATGTCGACGGAAAAGTAGCTCTAATGGGGCAACCTGTTATTTAATCTCTCAGCCAAAAGTCAGTGTTTATGGAGTCCCAAATGTTCTGCACTTGGATTTTGTTGGATTCGAGTCCTTTGCGTAATTAAGGGGGGTCCAAAGTAACGTGAACACCCTCCGTTATTATATATTTATATATATTCATTTATTTATTTTTTGTTCATGTTGTTACACATTTCATTTCCCTATTAAGAGAATATTTTCTTTCCTTAATTATCTGTTGCTTTTTTTCTTTTTTTTTTGCATAAGCACGAACTTTTGGGTCGACCCAAGCCATTTTCCGAAATAATAAGTAATTTCATTAATGTTTTAATATGAAAATGAAAGTTTAAGAAAGTATTAAATTTACTTGTGTTTCTAGTTTATTGTTAAAGGAAACGGAAAGGCCTGCTTGGAAGGGATTTGGATTTGCCCACAAAAGCATCTTTACCGCTGCTTGTATCCGCGGTAACGTGGCATTCGCCAGATTTCCTCCTCTCGGAGAGGAGGAAAAGTAGCATTTGCAGCTTTACCGCCGATGCATACGGCGGTAAGTTGGAAATTTGCAACATTTCCGCGCCATTAAGAGCAGGAAATCCTGCAGGCGGATTCTTATTAACTTTTCCTTTCCTAACATCTTTGCTGGGTCACGGATAACGAGGGATGGGCATGGATAATTAGCGTTTAAACGCAATACTGTCAAATCACATAGTAAATCACTCTTTTTGTCAATTTACTTTACCGGTGAAGTAAAGTGGGTGGTTAAATGCGAAGAGGGAACATAAGTAAAGGTTTGGAAAGATCAGAAGGCGAGAGTAGCTCTTTGAGTTTCTATTTGAAGAAGAGTGTTTTTTTTCTTTTGAAGGGTCAATCGCGGACAGAGACGGCCCGCGTTGGTTCGGCAATGGGGATTAGGTTAGAATAAGTTGGCCGCGCTTAGAATTTTTCCATTTGGACTGGGTGCGTGGTTGGGATTCGGAATCCTTGCCCGGCACAAATATACATATATAATACTAAGAGTGGGAGTAGTAATTGGGGGACTCAAATCCGTGTCCACTCAGATAGAGTGATAGGACGAGGCAAGCGTAGCTGCCACGTAGGACGCCGTGAAAGATTTGTTTTCCTTTTCTTTTATTAGATAAGTTAGACCCAGAACACGCTAGGGCCTCATGATTTACAGGCGGGCCGGTCTTGGGCGAGCAACTTCTGGCCCGACCAGTGCTTGAGCCGGGATCGGGCTTCTTATTTAGAAGTCGGGCCGGGCTTGGACATTCCTCGGCCCAGCCCTTCCCGTGTACAACCCCAGCTTCGTTTAGTCATTTAGTCGTGTGAGAGTCTCCTTTTAGCTTTTCTTTCTGCTAGAAGGAAGAGCAGATTTTTGAAATTTAGTATCGTTTGATGCGATCCGTTCCTTCTTATCGTCTCTCGAATTAGCCATTTACTTGGCATCACTGGTAAAGTTAGCTTACAAAACGGGAAATAGTCAGTGAGTGAGAGGCGAACAAATAGGGTGGGGTCCACACGTGATTAAACCCTACTGTAAAATATCAATAACATCTCTATTTCATAACATATAGAGTATATATCCCACAGCAGCGAGGCTAGGTCCGCTCCCCAATATGATATAAGATCTAAAGTACTCCGAGTGGGCCCCGTGATACTCTCAGTGGGCGATCAAATGACTTACGAGCCATGTCGACGGAAAAGTAGCTCTAATGGGGCAACCTGTTATTTAATCTCTCAGCCAAAAGTCAGTGTTTATGGAGTCCCAAATGTTCTGCACTTGGATTTTGTTGGATTCGAGTCCTTTGCGTAATTAAGGGGGGTCCAAAGTAACGTGAACACCCTCCGTTATTATATATTTATATATATTCATTTATTTATTTTTTGTTCATGTTGTTACACATTTCATTTCCCTATTAAGAGAATATTTTCTTTCCTTAATTATCTGTTGCTTTTTTTCTTTTTTTTTTGCATAAGCACGAACTTTTGGGTCGACCCAAGCCATTTTCCGAAATAATAAGTAATTTCATTAATGTTTTAATATGAAAATGAAAGTTTAAGAAAGTATTAAATTTACTTGTGTTTCTAGTTTATTGTTAAAGGAAACGGAAAGGCCTGCTTGGAAGGGATTTGGATTTGCGCACAAAAGCATCTTTACCGTTGCTTGTATCCGCGGTAAAGTGGCATTCGCCAGATTTCCTCCTCTCGGAGAGGAGGAAAAGTAGCATTTGCAGCTTTACCGCCGATGCATACGGCGGTAAGTTGGAAATTTGCAACATTTCCGCGCCATTAAGAGCAGGAAATCCTGCAGGCGGATTCTTATTAGCTTTTCCTTTCCTAACATCTTTGCTGGGTCACGGATAACGAGGGATGGGCATGGATAATTAGCGTTTAAACGCAATACTGTCAAATCACATAGTAAATCACTCTTTTTGTCAATTTACTTTACCGGTGAAGTAAAGTGGGTGGTTAAATGCAAAGAGGGAACATAAGTAAAGGTTTGGAAAGATCAGAAGGCGAGAGTAGCTCTTTGAGTTTCTATTTGAAGAAGAGTGTTTTTTTTCTTTTGAAGGGTCAATCGCGGACAGAGACGGCCCGCGTTGGTTCGGCAATGGGGATTAGGTTAGAATAAGTTGGCCGCGCTTAGAATTTTTTCATTTGGACTGGGTGCGTGGTTGGGATTCGGAATCCTTGCCCGGCACAAATGTACATATATAATACTAAGAGTGGGAGTAGTAATTGGGGGACTCAAATCCGTGTCCACTCAGATAGAGTGATAGGACGAGGCAAGCGTAGCTGCCACGTAGGACGCCGTGAAAGATTTGTTTTCCTTTTCTTTTCTTAGATAAGTTAGACCCAGAACACGCTAGGGCCTCATGATTTACAGGCGGGCCGGTCTTGGGCGAGCAACTTCTGGCCCGACCAGTGTTTGAGCCGGGATCGGGCTTCTTATTTAGAAGTCGGGCCGGGCTTGGACATTCCTCGGCCCAGCCCTTCCCGTGTACAACCCTAGCTTCGTTTAGTCATTTAGTCTTGTGAGAGTCTCCTTTTAGCTTTTCTTTCTGCTAGAAGGAAGAGCAGATTTTTGAAATTTAGTATCGTTTGATGCGATCCGTTCCTTCTTATCGTCTCTCGAATTAGCCATTTACTTGGCATCACTGGTAAAGTTAGCTTACAAAACGGGAAATAGTCAGTGAGTGAGAGGCGAACAAATAGGGTGGGGTCCACACGTGATTAAACCCTACTGTAAAATATCAATAACATCTCTATTTCATAACATATAGAGTATATATCCCACAGCAGCGAGGCTAGGTCCGCTCCACAATATGATATAAGATCTAAAGTACTCCGAGTGGGCCCCGTGGATACTCTCAGTGCGCGATCAAATGACTTACGAGCCATGTCGACGGAAAAGTAGCTCTAATGGGGCAACCTGTTATTTAATCTCTCAGCCAAAAGTCAGTGTTTATGGAGTCCCAAATGTTCTACACTTGGATTTTGTTGGATTCGAGTCCTTTGCGTAATTAAGGGGGGTCCAAAGTAACGTGAACACCCTCCGTTATTATATATTTATATATATTCATTTATTTATTTTTTGTTCATGTTGTTACACATTTCATTTCCCTATTAAGAGAATATTTTCTTTCCTTAATTATCTGTTGCTTTTTTTCTTTTTTTTTTGCATAAGCACGAACTTTTGGGTCGACCCAAGCCATTTTCCGAAATAATAAGTAATTTCATTACTGTTTTTATATGAAAATGAAAGTTTAAGAAAGTATTAAATTTACTTGTGTTTCTAGTTTATTGTTAAAGGAAACGGAAAGGCCTGCTTGGAAGGGATTTGGATTTGCGCACAAAAGCATCTTTACCGCTGCTTGTATCCGCGGTAAAGTGGCATTCGCCAGATTTCCTCCTCTCGGAGAGGAGGAAAAGTAGCATTTGCAGCTTTACCGCCGATGCATACGGCGGTAAGTTGGAAATTTGCAACATTTCCGCCCCATTAAGAGCAGGAAATCCTGCAGGCGGATTCTTATTAACTTTTCCTTTCCTAACATCTTTGCTGGGTCACGGATAACGAGGGATGGGCATGGATAATTAGCGTTGAAACGCAATACTGTCAAATCACATAGTAAATCACTCTTTTTGTCAATTTACTTTACCGGTGAAGTAAAGTGGGTGGTTAAATGCAAAGAGGGAACATAAGTAAAGGTTTGGAAAGATCAGAAGGCGAGAGTAGCTCTTTGAGTTTCTATTTTAAGAAGAGTTTTTTTTTTCTTTTGAAGGGTCAATCGCGGACAGGGACGGCCCGCGTTGGTTCGGCAATGGGGATTAGGTTAGAATAAGTTGGCCGCGCTTAGAATTTTTTCATTTGGACTGGGTGCGTGGTTGGGATTCGGAATCCTTGCCCGGCACAAATATACATATATAATACTAAGAGTGGGAGTAGTAATTGGGGGACTCAAATCCGTGTCCACTGAGATAGAGTGATAGGACGAGGCAAGCGTAGCTACCACGTAGGACGCCCTGAAAGATTTGTTTTCCTTTTCTTTTATTAGATAAGTTAGACCCAGAACACGCTAGGGCTTCATGATTTACAGGCGGGCCGGTCTAGGGCGAGCAACTTCTGGCCCGACCAGTGCTTGAGCCGGGATCGGGCTTCTTATTTACAAGTCGGGCCGGGCTTGGACATTCCTCGGCCCAGCCCTTCCCGTGTACAACCCTAGCTTCGTTTAGTCATTTAGTCGTGTGAGAGTCTCCTTTTAGCTTTTCTTTCTGCTAGAAGGAAGAGCAGATTTTTGAAATTTAGTATCGTTTGATGCGATCCGTTCCTTCTTATCGTCTCTCGAATTAGCCATTTACTTGGCATCACTGGTAAAATTAGCTTACGAAACGGGAAATAGTCAGTAAGTGAGAGGCGAACAAATAGGGTGGGGTCCACACGTGATTAAACCCTACTGTAAAATATCAATAACATCTCTATTTCATAACATATAGAGTATATATCCCACAGCAGCGAGGCTAGGTCCACTCCCCAATATGATATAAGATCTAAAGTACTCCGAGTGGGCCCCGTGGATACTCTCAGTGCGCGATCAAATGACTTACGAGCCATGTCGACGGAAAAGTAGCTCTAATGGGGCAACCTGTTATTTAATCTCTCAGCCAAAAGTCAGTGTTTATGGAGTCCCAAATGTTCTGCACTTGGATTTTGTTGGATTCGAGTCCTTTGCGTAATTAAGGGGGGTCCAAAGTAACGTGAACACCCTCCGTTATTATATATTTATATATATTCATTTATTTATTTTTTGTTCACGTTGTTACACATTTCATTTCCCTATTAAGAGAATATTTTCTTTCCTTAATTATCTGTTGCTTTTTTTCTTTTGTTTTTGCATAAGCACGAACTTTTGGGTCGACCCAAGCCATTTTCCGAAACAATAGGTAATTTCATTAGTGTTTTTATATGAAAATGAAAGTTTAAGAAAGTATTAAATTTACTTGTGTTTCTAGTTTATTGTTAAAGGAAACGGAAAGGCCTGCTTGGAAGGGATTTGGATTTGCGCACAGAAGCAGCTTTACCGCCGCTTTTATCCGCGGTAAAGTGGCATTCGCCAGATTTCCTCCTCTCGGAGAGGAGGAAAGGTAGCATTTGCAGCTTTACCGCCGATGCATACGGCGGTAAGTTGGAAATTTGCAACATTTCCGCCCCATTACGAGGAGGAAATCCTGCACGCGGATTCTTATTAACTTTTCCTTTCCTAACATCTTTGCTGGGTCACGGATAACGAGGGATGGGCATGGATAATTAGCGTTGAAACGCAATACTGTCAAATCACATAGTAAATCACTCTTTTTGTCAATTTACTTTACCGGTGAAGTAAAGTGGGTGGTTAAATGCAAAGAGGGAACATAAGTAAAGGTTTGGAAAGATCAGAAGGCGAGAGTAGCTCTTTGAGTTTCTATTTGAAGAAGAGTGTTTTTTTTCTTTTGAAGGGTCAATCGCGGACAGAGACGGCCCGCGTTGGTTCGGCAATGGGGATTAGGTTAGAATAAGTTGGCCGCGCTTAGAATTTTTTCATTTGGACTGGGTGCGTGGTTGGGATTCGGAATCCTTGCCCGGCACAAATATACATATATAATACTAAGAGTGGGAGTAGTAATTGGGGGACTCAAATCCGTGTCCACTCAGATAGAGAGATAGGACGAGGCAAGCGTAGCTACCACGTAGGACGCCGTGAAAGATTTGTTTTCCTTTTCTTTTATTAGATAAGTTAGACCCAGAACACGCTAGGGCTTCATGATTTACAGGCGGGCCGGTCTTGGGCGAGCAACTTCTGGCCCGACCAGTGCTTGAGCCGGGATCGGGCTTCTTATTTAGAAGTCGGGCCGGGCTTGGACATTCCTCGGCCCAGCCCTTCCCGTGTACAACCCTAGCTTCGTTTAGTCATTTAGTCGTGTGAGAGTCTCCTTTTAGCTTTTCTTTCTGCTAGAAGGAAGAGCAGATTTTTGAAATTTAGTATCGTTTGATGCGATCCGTTCCTTCTTATCGTCTCTCGAATTAGCCATTTACTTGGCATCACTGGTAAAGTTAGCTTACGAAACGGGAAATAGTCAGTAAGTGAGAGGCGAACAAATAGGGTGGGGTCCACACTTGATTAAACCCTACTGTAAAATATCAATAACATCTCTATTTCATAACATATAGAGTATATATCCCACAGCAGCGAGGCTAGGTCCACTCCCCAATATGATATAAGATCTAAAGTACTCCGAGTGGGCCCCGTGGATACTCTCAGTGCGCGATCAAATGACTTACGAGCCATGTCGACGGAAAAGTAGCTCTAATGGGGCAACCTGTTATTTAATCTCTCAGCCAAAAGTCAGTGTTTATGGAGTCCCAAATGTTCTGCACTTGGATTTTGTTGGATTCGAGTCCTTTGCGTAATTAAGGGGGGTCCAAAGTAACGTGAACACCCTCCGTTATTATATATTTATATATATTCATTTATTTATTTTTTGTTCATGTTGTTACACATTTCATTTCCCTATTAAGAGAATATTTTCTTTTTTTAATTATCTGTTGCTTTTTTTCTTTTTTTTTTGCATAAGCACGAACTTTTGGGTCGACCCAAGCCATTTTCCGAAATAATAAGTAATTTCATTAATGTTTTAATATGAAAATGAAAGTTTAAGAAAGTATTAAATTTATTTGTGTTTCTAGTTTATTGTTAAAGGAAACGGAAAGGCCTGCTTGGAAGGGATTTGGATTTGCGCACAAAAGCATCTTTACCGCTGCTTGTATCCGCGGTAACGTGGCATTCGCCAGATTTCCTCCTCTCAGAGAGGAGGAAAAGTAGCATTTGCAGCTTTACCGCCGATGCATACGGCGGTAAGTTGGAAATTTGCAGCATTTCCGCGCCATTAAGAGCAGGAAATCCTGCGGGTGGAATCTTATTAACTTTTCCTTTCCTAACATCTTTGCTGGGTCACGGATAACGAGGGATGGGCATGGATAATTAGCGTTTAAACGCAATACTGTCAAATCACATAGTAAATCACTCTTTTTGTCAATTTACTTTACCGGTGAAGTAAAGTGGGTGGTTAAATGCAAAGAGGGAACATAAGTAAAGGTTTGGAAAGATCAGAAGGCGAGAGTAGCTCTTTGAGTTTCTATTTGAAGAAGAGTGTTTTTTTTCTTTTGAAGGGTCAATCGCGGACAGAGACGGCCCGCGTTGGTTCGGCAATGGGGATTAGGTTAGAATAAGTTGGCCGCGCTTAGAATTTTTTCATTTGGACTGGGTGCTTGGTTGGGATTCGGAATCCTTGCCCGGCACAAATATACATATATAATACTAAGAGTGGGAGTAGTAATTGGGGGACTCAAATCCGTGTCCACTCAGATAGAGTGATAGGATGAGGCAAGCGTAGCTACCACGTAGGACGCCGTGAAAGATTTGTTTTCCTTTTCTTTTATTAGATAAGTTAGACCCAGAACACGCTAGGGCCTCATGATTTACAGGCGGGCCGGTCTTGGGCGAGCAACTTCTGGCCCGACCAGTGCTTGAGCCGGGATCGGGCTTCTTATTTAGAAGTCGGGCCGGGCTTGGACATTCCTCGGCCCAGCCCTTCCCGTGTACAACCCTAGCTTCGTTTAGTCATTTAGTCGTGTGAGAGTCTCCTTTTAGCTTTTCTTTCTGCTAGAAGGAAGAGCAGATTTTTGAAATTTAGTATCGTTTGATGCGATCCGTTCCTTCTTATCGTCTCTCGAATTAGCCATTTACTTGGCATCACTGGTAAAGTTAGCTTACAAAACGGGAAATAGTCAGTGAGTGAGAGGCGAACAAATAGGGTGGGGTCCACACGTGATTAAACCCTACTGTAAAATATCAATAACATCTCTATTTCATAACATATAGAGTATATATCCCACAGCAGCGAGGCTAGGTCCACTCCCCAATATGATATAAGATCTAAAGTACTCCGAGTGGGCCCCGTGATACTCTCAGTGCGCGATCAAATGACTTACGAGCCATGTCGACGGAAAAGTAGCTCTAATGGGGCAACCTGTTACTTAATCTCTCAGCCAAAAGTCAGTGTTTATGGAGTCCCAAATGTTCTGCACTTGGATTTTGTTGGATTCGAGTCCTTTGCGTAATTAAGGGGGGTCCAAAGTAACGTGAACACCCTCCGTTATTATATATTTATATATATTCATTTATTTATTTTTTGTTCACGTTGTTACACATTTCATTTCCCTATTAAGAGAATATTTTCTTTCCTTAATTATCTGTTGCTTTTTTTCTTTTGTTTTTGCATAAGCACGAACTTTTGGGTCGACCCAAGCCATTTTCCGAAACAATAGGTAATTTCATTAGTGTTTTTATATGAAAATGAAAGTTTAAGAAAGTATTAAATTTACTTGTGTTTCTAGTTTATTGTTAAAGGAAACGGAAAGGCCTGCTTGGAAGGGATTTGGATTTGCGCACAGAAGCAGCTTTACCGCCGCTTTTATCCGCGGTAAAGTGGCATTCGCCAGATTTCCTCCTCTCGGAGAGGAGGAAAGGTAGCATTTGCAGCTTTACCGCCGATGCATACGGCGGTAAGTTGGAAATTTGCAACATTTCCGCCCCATTACGAGGAGGAAATCCTGCACGCGGATTCTTATTAACTTTTCCTTTCCTAACATCTTTGCTGGGTCACGGATAACGAGGGATGGGCATGGATAATTAGCGTTGAAACGCAATACTGTCAAATCACATAGTAAATCACTCTTTTTGTCAATTTACTTTACCGGTGAAGTAAAGTGGGTGGTTAAATGCAAAGAGGGAACATAAGTAAAGGTTTGGAAAGATCAGAAGGCGAGAGTAGCTCTTTGAGTTTCTATTTGAAGAAGAGTGTTTTTTTTCTTTTGAAGGGTCAATCGCGGACAGAGACGGCCCGCGTTGGTTCGGCAATGGGGATTAGGTTAGAATAAGTTGGCCGCGCTTAGAATTTTTTCATTTGGACTGGGTGCGTGGTTGGGATTCGGAATCCTTGCCCGGCACAAATATACATATATAATACTAAGAGTGGGAGTAGTAATTGGGGGACTCAAATCCGTGTCCACTCAGATAGAGAGATAGGACGAGGCAAGCGTAGCTACCACGTAGGACGCCGTGAAAGATTTGTTTTCCTTTTCTTTTATTAGATAAGTTAGACCCAGAACACGCTAGGGCTTCATGATTTACAGGCGGGCCGGTCTTGGGCGAGCAACTTCTGGCCCGACCAGTGCTTGAGCCGGGATCGGGCTTCTTATTTAGAAGTCGGGCCGGGCTTGGACATTCCTCGGCCCAGCCCTTCCCGTGTACAACCCTAGCTTCGTTTAGTCATTTAGTCGTGTGAGAGTCTCCTTTTAGCTTTTCTTTCTGCTAGAAGGAAGAGCAGATTTTTGAAATTTAGTCTCGTTTGATGCGATCCGTTCCTTCTTATCGTCTCTCGAATTAGCCATTTACTTGGCATCACTGGTAAAGTTAGCTTACGAAACGGGAAATAGTCAGTAAGTGAGAGGCGAACAAATAGGGTGGGGTCCACACTTGATTAAACCCTACTGTAAAATATCAATAACATCTCTATTTCATAACATATAGAGTATATATCCCACAGCAGCGAGGCTAGGTCCACTCCCCAATATGATATAAGATCTAAAGTACTCCGAGTGGGCCCCGTGGATACTCTCAGTGCGCGATCAAATGACTTACGAGCCATGTCGACGGAAAAGTAGCTCTAATGGGGCAACCTGTTATTTAATCTCTCAGCCAAAAGTCAGTGTTTATGGAGTCCCAAATGTTCTGCACTTGGATTTTGTTGGATTCGAGTCCTTTGCGTAATTAAGGGGGGTCCAAAGTAACGTGAACACCCTCCGTTATTATATATTTATATATATTCATTTATTTATTTTTTGTTCATGTTGTTACACATTTCATTTCCCTATTAAGAGAATATTTTCTTTTCTTAATTATCTGTTGCTTTTTTTCTTTTTTTTTTGCATAAGCACGAACTTTTGGGTCGACCCAAGCCATTTTCCGAAATAATAAGTAATTTCATTAATGTTTTAATATGAAAATGAAAGTTTAAGAAAGTATTAAATTTACTTGTGTTTCTAGTTTATTGTTAAAGGAAACGGAAAGGCCTGCTTGGAAGGGATTTGGATTTGCGCACAAAAGCATCTTTACCGCTGCTTGTATCCGCGGTAACGTGGCATTCGCCAGATTTCCTCCTCTCAGAGAGGAGGAAAAGTAGCATTTGCAGCTTTACCGCCGATGCATACGGCGGTAAGTTGGAAATTTGCAGCATTTCCGCGCCATTAAGAGCAGGAAATCCTGCGGGTGGATTCTTATTAACTTTTCCTTTCCTAACATCTTTGCTGGGTCACGGATAACGAGGGATGGGCATGGATAATTAGCGTTTAAACGCAATACTGTCAAATCACATAGTAAATCACTCTTTTTGTCAATTTACTTTACCGGTGAAGTAAAGTGGGTGGTTAAATGCAAAGAGGGAACATAAGTAAAGGTTTGGAAAGATCAGAAGGCGAGAGTAGCTCTTTGAGTTTCTATTTGAAGAGGAGTTTTTTTTTTCTTTTGAAGGGTCAATCGCGGACAGAGACGGCCCGCGTTGGTTCGGCAATGGGGATTAGGTTAGAATAAGTTGGCCGCGCTTAGAATTTTTTCATTTGGACTGGGTGCGTGGTTGGGATTCGGAATCCTTGCCCGGCACAAATATACATATATAATACTAAGAGTGGGAGTAGTAATTGGGGGACTCAAATCCGTGTCCACTCAGATAGAGTGATTGGACGAGGCAAGCGTAGCTACCACGTAGGACGCCGTGAAAGATTTTTTTTCCTTTTCTTTTATTAGATAAGTAAGACCCAGAACACGCTAGGGCCTCATGATTTACAGGCGGGCCGGTCTTGGGCGAGCAACTTCTGGCCCGACCAGTGCTTGAGCCGGGATCGGGCTTCTTATTTAGAAGTCGGGCCGGGCTTGGACATTCCTCGGCCCAGCCCTTCCCGTGTACAACCCTAGCTTCGTTTAGTCATTTAGTCGTGTGAGAGTCTCCTTTTAGCTTTTCTTTCTGCTAGAAGGAAGAGCAGATTTTTGAAATTTAGTATCGTTTGATGCGATCCGTTCCTTCCTATCGTCTCTCGAATTAGCCATTTACTTGGCATCACTGGTAAAGTTAGCTTACAAAACGGGAAATAGTCAGTGAGTGAGAGGCGAACAAATAGGGTGGGGTCCACACGTGATTAAACCCTACTGTAAAATATCAATAACATCTCTATTTCATAACATATAGAGTATATATCCCACAGCAGCGAGGCTAGGTCCACTCCCCAATATGATATAAGATCTAAAGTACTCCGAGTGGGCCCCGTGATACTCTCAGTGCGCGATCAAATGACTTACGAGCCATGTCGACGGAAAAGTAGCTCTAATGGGGCAACCTGTTATTTAATCTCTCAGCCAAAAGTCAGTGTTTATGGAGTCCCAAATGTTCTGCACTTGGATTTTGTTGGATTCGAGTCCTTTTCGTAATTAAGGGGGGTCCAAAGTAACGTGAACACCCACCGTTATTATATATTTATATATATTCATTTATTTATTTTTTGTTCATGTTGTTACACATTTCATTTCCCTATTAAGAGAATATTTTCTTTCCTTAATTATCTGTTGCTTTTTTTCTTTTTTTTTTGCATAAGAACGAACTTTTGGGTCGACCCAAGCCATTTTCCGAAATAATAAGTAATTTCATTAATGTTTTAATATGAAAATGAAAGTTTAAGAAAGTATTAAATTTACTTGTGTTTCTAGTTTATTGTTAAAGGAAACGGAAAGGCCTGCTTGGAAGGGATTTGGATTTGCGCACAAAAGCATCTTTACCGCTGCTTGTATCCGCGGTAACGTGGCATTCGCCAGATTTCCTCCTCTCGGAGAGGAGGAAAAGTAGCATTTGCAGCTTTACCGCCGATGCATACGGCGGTAAGTTGGAAATTTGCAACATTTCCGCGCCATTAAGAGCAGGAAATCCTGCAGGCGGATTCTTATTAACTTTTCCTTTCCTAACATCTTTGCTGGGTCACGGATAACGAGGGATGGGCATGGATAATTAGCGTTTAAACGCAATACTGTCAAATCACATAGTAAATCACTCTTTTTGTCAATTTACTATACCGGTGAAGTAAAGTGGGTGGTTAAATGCAAAGAGGGAACATAAGTAAAGGTTTGGAAAGATCAGAAGGCGAGAGTAGCTCTTTGAGTTTCTATTTGAAGAAGAGTGTTTTTTTTCTTTTGAAGGGTCAATCGCGGACAGAGACGGCCCGCGTTGGTTCGGCAATGGGGATTAGGTTAGAATAAGTTGGCCGCGCTTAGAATTTTTTCATTTGGACTGGGTGCGTGGTTGGGATTCGGAATCCTTGCCCGGCACAAATATACATATGTAATACTAAGAGTGGGAGTAGTAATTGGGGGACTCAAATCCGTGTCCACTCAGATAGAGTGATAGGACGAGGCAAGCGTAGCTGCCACGTAGGACGCCGTGAAAGATTTGTTTTCCTTTTCTTTTATTAGATAAGTTAGACCCAGAACACGCTAGGGCCTCATGATTTACAGGCGGGCCGGTCTTGGGCGAGTAACTTCTGGCCCGACCAGTGCTTGAGCCGGGATCGGGCTTCTTATTTAGAAGTCGGGCCGGGCTTGGACATTCCTCGGCCCAGCCCTTCCCGTGTACAACCCTAGCTTCGTTTAGTCATTTAGTCGTGTGAGAGTCTCCTTTTAGCTTTTCTTTCTGCTAGAAGGAAGAGCAGATTTTTGAAATTTAGTATTGTTTGATGCGATCCGTTCCTTCTTATCGTCTCTCGAATTAGCCATTTACTTGGCATCACTGGTAAAGTTAGCTTACAAAACGGGAAATAGTCAGTGAGTGAGAGGCGAACAAATAGGGTGGGGTCCACACGTGATTAAACCCTACTGTAAAATATCAATAACATCTCTATTTCATAACATATAGAGTATGTATCCCACAGCAGCGAGGCTAGGTCCACTCCCCAATATGATATAAGATCTAAAGTACTCCGAGTGGGCCCCGTGATACTCTCAGTGCGCGATCAAATGACTTACAAGCCATGTCGATGGAAAAGTAGCTCTAATGGGGCAACCTGTTATTTAATCTCTCAGCCAAAAGTCAGTGTTTATGGAGTCCCAAATGTTCTGCACTTGGATTTTGTTGGATTCGAGTCCTTTGCGTAATTAAGGGGGGTCCAAAGTAACGTGAACACCCTCTGTTATTATATATTTATATATATTCATTTATTTATTTTTTGTTCATGTTGTTACACATTTCATTTCCCTATTAAGAGAATATTTTCTTTCCTTAATTATCTGTTGCTTTTTTTCTTTTTTCTTTGCATAAGCACGAACTTTTGGGTCGACCCAAGCCATTTTCCGAAATAATAAGTAATTTCATTAATGTTTTAATATGAAAATGAAAGTTTAAGAAAGTATTAAATTTACTTGTGTTTCTAGTTTATTGTTAAAGGAAACGGAAAGGCCTGCTTGGAAGGGATTTGGATTTGCGCACAAAAGCATCTTTACCGCTGCTTGTATCCGCGGTAAAGTGGCATTCGCCAGATTTCCTCCTCTCGGAGAGGAGGAAAAGTAGCATTTGCAGCTTTACCGCCGATGCATACGGCGGTAAGTTGGAAATTTGCAACATTTCCGCCCCATTAAGAGCAGGAAATCCTGCAGGCGGATTCTTATTAACTTTTCCTTTCCTAACATCTTTGCTGGGTCACGGATAACGAGGGATGGGCATGGATAATTAGCGTTGAAACGCAATACTGTCAAATCACATAGTAAATCACTCTTTTTGTCAATTTACTTTACCGGTGAAGTAAAGTGGGTGGTTAAATGCAAAGAGGGAACATAAGTAAAGGTTTGGAAAGATCAGAAGGCGAGAGTAGCTCTTTGAGTTTCTATTTGAAGAAGAGTTTTTTTTCTTTTGAAGGGTCAATCGCGGACAGAGACGGCCCGCGTTGGTTCGGCAATGGGGATTAGGTTAGAATAAGTTGGCCGCGCTTAGAATTTTTTCATTTGGACTGGGTGCGTGGTTGGGATTCGGAATCCTTGCCCGGCACAAATATACATATATAATACTAAGAGTGGGAGTAGTAATTGGGGGACTCAAATCCGTGTCCACTCAGATAGAGTGATAGGACGAGGCAAGCGTAGCTGCCACGTAGGACGCCGTGAAAGATTTGTTTTCCTTTTCTTTTATTAGATAAGTTAGACCCAGAACACGCTAGGGCCTCATGATTTACAGGCGGGCCGGTCTTGGGCGAGTAACTTCTGGCCCGACCAGTGCTTGAGCCGGGATCGGGCTTCTTATTTAGAAGTCGGGCCGGGCTTGGACGTTCCTCGGCCCAGCCCTTCCCGTGTACAACCCTAGCTTCGTTTAGTCATTTAGTCGTGTGAGAGTCTCCTTTTAGCTTTTCTTTCTGCTAGAAGGAAGAGCAGATTTTTGAAATGTAGTATCGTTTGATGCGATCCGTTCCTTCTTATCGTCTCTCGAATTAGCCATTTACTTGGCATCACTGGTAAAGTTAGCTTACAAAACGGGAAATAGTCAGTGAGTGAGAGGCGAACAAATAGGGTGGGGTCCACACGTGATTAAACCCTACTGTAAAATATCAATAACATCTCTATTTCATAACATATAGAGTATATATCCCACAGCAGCGAGGCTAGGTCCACTCCCCAATATGATATAAGATCTAAAGTACTCCGAGTGGGCCCCGTGATACTCTCAGTGCGCGATCAAATGACTTACGAGCCATGTCGATGGAAAAGTAGCTCTAATGGGGCAACCTGTTATTTAATCTCTCAGCCAAAAGTCAGTGTTTATGGAGTCCCAAATGTTCTGCACTTGGATTTTGTTGGATTCGAGTCCTTTGCGTAATTAAGGGGGGTCCAAAGTAACGTGAACACCCTCCGTTATTATATATTAATATATATTCATTTATTTATCTTTTGTTCATGTTGTTACACATTTCATTTCCCTATTAAGAGAATATTTTCTTTCCTTAATTATCTGTTGCTTTTTTTCTTTTTTTTTTGCATACGCACGAACTTTTGGGTCGACCCAAGCCATTTTCCGAAATAATAAGTAATTTCATTAATGTTTTAATATGAAAATGAAAGTTTAAGAAAGTATTAAATTTACTTGTGTTTCTAGTTTATTGTTAAAGGAAACGGAAAGGCCTGCTTGGAAGGGATTTGGATTTGCGCACAAAAGCATCTTTACCGCTGCTTGTATCCGCGGTAAAGTGGCATTCACCAGATTTCCTCCTCTCGGAGAGGAGGAAAAGTAGCATTTGCAGCTTTACCGCCGATGCATACGGCGGTAAGTTGGAAATTTGCAGCATTTCCGCGCCATTAAGAGCAGGAAATCCTGCGGGTGGATTCTTATTAACTTTTCCTTTCCTAACATCTTTGCTGGGTCACGGATAACGAGGGATGGGCATGGATAATTAGCGTTTAAACGCAATACTGTCAAATCACATAGTAAATCACTCTTTTTGTCAATTTACTTTACCGGTGAAGTAAAGTGGGTGGTTAAATGCAAAGAGGGAACATAAGTAAAGGTTTGGAAAGATCAGAAGGCGAGAGTAGCTCTTTGAGTTTCTATTTGAAGAAGAGTGTTTTTTTTCTTTTGAAGGGTCAATCGCGGACAGAGACGGCCCGCGTTGGTTCGGCAATGGGGATTAGGTTAGAATAAGTTGGCCGCGCTTAGAATTTTTTCATTTGGACTGGGTGCTTGGTTGGGATTCGGAATCCTTGCCCGGCACAAATATACATATATAATACTAAGAGTGGGAGTAGTAATTGGGGGACTCAAATCCGTGTCCACTCAGATAGAGTGATAGGACGAGGCAAGCGTAGCTACCACGTAGGACGCCGTGAAAGATTTGTTTTCCTTTTCTTTTATTAGATAAGTTAGACCCAGAACACGCTAGGGCCTCATGATTTACAGGCGGGCCGGTCTTGGGCGAGCAACTTCTGGCCCGACCAGTGCTTGAGCCGGGATCGGGCTTCTTATTTAGAAGTCGGGCCGGGCTTGGACATTCCTCGGCCCAGCCCTTCCCGTGTACAACCCTAGCTTCGTTTAGTCATTTAGTCGTGTGAGAGTCTCCTTTTAGCTTTTCTTTCTGCTAGAAGGAAGAGCAGATTTTTGAAATTTAGTATCGTTTGATGCGATCCGTTCCTTCTTATCGTCTCTCGAATTAGCCATTTACTTGGCATCACTGGTAAAGTTAGCTTACAAAACGGGAAATAGTCAGTGAGTGAGAGGCGAACAAATAGGGTGGGGTCCACACGTGATTAAACCCTACTGTAAAATATCAATAACATCTCTATTTCATAACATATAGAGTATATATCCCACAGCAGCGAGGCTAGGTCCACTCCCCAATATGATATAAGATCTAAAGTACTCCGAGTGGGCCCCGTGATACTCTCAGTGCGCGATCAAATGACTTACGAGCCATGTCGACGGAAAAGTAGCTCTAATGGGGCAACCTGTTATTTAATCTCTCAGCCAAAAGTCAGTGTTTATGGAGTCCCAAATGTTCTGCACTTGGATTTTGTTGGATTCGAGTCCTTTGCGTAATTAAGGGGGGTCCAAAGTAACGTGAACACCCTCCGTTATTATATATTTATATATATTCATTTATTTATTTTTTGTTCATGTTGTTACACATTTCATTTCCCTATTAAGAGAATATTTTCTTTCCTTAATTATCTGTTGCTTTTTTTCTTTTTTTTTTGCATAAGCACGAACTTTTGGGTCGACCCAAGCCATTTTCCGAAATAATAAGTAATTTCATTAATGTTTTTATATGAAAATGAAAGTTTAAGAAAGTATTAAATTTACTTGTGTTTCTAGTTTATTGTTAAGGGAAACGGAAAGGCCTGCTTGGAAGGGATTTGGATTTGCGCACAAAAGCATCTTTACCGCTGCTTGTATCCGCGGTAAAGTGGCATTCGCCAGATTTCCTCCTCTCGGAGAGGAGGAAAAGTAGCATTTGCAGCTTTACCGCCGATGCATACGGCGGTAAGTTGGAAATTTGCAACATTTCCGCCCCATTAAGAGCAGGAAATCCTGCAGGCGGATTCTTATTAACTTTTCCTTTCCTAACATCTTTGCTGGGTCACGGATAACGAGGGATGGGCATGGATAATTAGCGTTGAAACGCAATACTGTCAAATCACATAGTAAATCACTCTTTTTGTCAATTTACTTTACCGGTGAAGTAAAGTGGGTGGTTAAATGCAAAGAGGGAACATAAGTAAAGGTTTGGAAAGATCAGAAGGCGAGAGTAGCTCTTTGAGTTTCTATTTGAAGAAGAGTTTTTTTTCTTTTGAAGGGTCAATCGCGGACAGAGACGGCCCGCGTTGGTTCGGCAATGGGGATTAGGTTAGAATAAGTTGGCCGCGCTTAGAATTTTTTCATTTGGACTGGGTGCGTGGTTGGGATTCGGAATCCTTGCCCGGCACAAATATACATATATAATACTAAGAGTGGGAGTAGTAATTGGGGGACTCAAATCCGTGTCCACTCAGATAGAGTGATAGGACGAGGCAAGCGTAGCTGCCACGTAGGACGCCGTGAAAGATTTGTTTTCCTTTTCTTTTATTAGATAAGTTAGACCCAGAACACGCTAGGGCCTCATGATTTACAGGCGGGCCGGTCTTGGGCGAGTAACTTCTGGCCCGACCAGTGCTTGAGCCGGGATCGGGCTTCTTATTTAGAAGTCGGGCCGGGCTTGGACGTTCCTCGGCCCAGCCCTTCCCGTGTACAACCCTAGCTTCGTTTAGTCATTTAGTCGTGTGAGAGTCTCCTTTTAGCTTTTCTTTCTGCTAGAAGGAAGAGCAGATTTTTGAAATGTAGTATCGTTTGATGCGATCCGTTCCTTCTTATCGTCTCTCGAATTAGCCATTTACTTGGCATCACTGGTAAAGTTAGCTTACAAAACGGGAAATAGTCAGTGAGTGAGAGGCGAACAAATAGGGTGGGGTCCACACGTGATTAAACCCTACTGTAAAATATCAATAACATCTCTATTTCATAACATATAGAGTATATATCCCACAGCAGCGAGGCTAGGTCCACTCCCCAATATGATATAAGATCTAAAGTACTCCGAGTGGGCCCCGTGATACTCTCAGTGCGCGATCAAATGACTTACGAGCCATGTCGATGGAAAAGTAGCTCTAATGGGGCAACCTGTTATTTAATCTCTCAGCCAAAAGTCAGTGTTTATGGAGTCCCAAATGTTCTGCACTTGGATTTTGTTGGATTCGAGTCCTTTGCGTAATTAAGGGGGGTCCAAAGTAACGTGA
This sequence comes from Persea americana, assembly GCA_029852735.1. Taxonomy (NCBI): domain Eukaryota; kingdom Viridiplantae; phylum Streptophyta; class Magnoliopsida; order Laurales; family Lauraceae; genus Persea; species Persea americana. The sequence continues at coordinate 34,789,077 of CM056820.1, read as the reverse complement.
ACACCCTCCGTTATTATATATTAATATATATTCATTTATTTATCTTTTGTTCATGTTGTTACACATTTCATTTCCCTATTAAGAGAATATTTTCTTTCCTTAATTATCTGTTGCTTTTTTTCTTTTTTTTTTGCATACGCACGAACTTTTGGGTCGACCCAAGCCATTTTCCGAAATAATAAGTAATTTCATTAATGTTTTAATATGAAAATGAAAGTTTAAGAAAGTATTAAATTTACTTGTGTTTCTAGTTTATTGTTAAAGGAAACGGAAAGGCCTGCTTGGAAGGGATTTGGATTTGCGCACAAAAGCATCTTTACCGCTGCTTGTATCCGCGGTAAAGTGGCATTCACCAGATTTCCTCCTCTCGGAGAGGAGGAAAAGTAGCATTTGCAGCTTTACCGCCGATGCATACGGCGGTAAGTTGGAAATTTGCAGCATTTCCGCGCCATTAAGAGCAGGAAATCCTGCGGGTGGATTCTTATTAACTTTTCCTTTCCTAACATCTTTGCTGGGTCACGGATAACGAGGGATGGGCATGGATAATTAGCGTTTAAACGCAATACTGTCAAATCACATAGTAAATCACTCTTTTTGTCAATTTACTTTACCGGTGAAGTAAAGTGGGTGGTTAAATGCAAAGAGGGAACATAAGTAAAGGTTTGGAAAGATCAGAAGGCGAGAGTAGCTCTTTGAGTTTCTATTTGAAGAAGAGTGTTTTTTTTCTTTTGAAGGGTCAATCGCGGACAGAGACGGCCCGCGTTGGTTCGGCAATGGGGATTAGGTTAGAATAAGTTGGCCGCGCTTAGAATTTTTTCATTTGGACTGGGTGCTTGGTTGGGATTCGGAATCCTTGCCCGGCACAAATATACATATATAATACTAAGAGTGGGAGTAGTAATTGGGGGACTCAAATCCGTGTCCACTCAGATAGAGTGATAGGACGAGGCAAGCGTAGCTACCACGTAGGACGCCGTGAAAGATTTGTTTTCCTTTTCTTTTATTAGATAAGTTAGACCCAGAACACGCTAGGGCCTCATGATTTACAGGCGGGCCGGTCTTGGGCGAGCAACTTCTGGCCCGACCAGTGCTTGAGCCGGGATCGGGCTTCTTATTTAGAAGTCGGGCCGGGCTTGGACATTCCTCGGCCCAGCCCTTCCCGTGTACAACCCTAGCTTCGTTTAGTCATTTAGTCGTGTGAGAGTCTCCTTTTAGCTTTTCTTTCTGCTAGAAGGAAGAGCAGATTTTTGAAATTTAGTATCGTTTGATGCGATCCGTTCCTTCTTATCGTCTCTCGAATTAGCCATTTACTTGGCATCACTGGTAAAGTTAGCTTACAAAACGGGAAATAGTCAGTGAGTGAGAGGCGAACAAATAGGGTGGGGTCCACACGTGATTAAACCCTACTGTAAAATATCAATAACATCTCTATTTCATAACATATAGAGTATATATCCCACAGCAGCGAGGCTAGGTCCACTCCCCAATATGATATAAGATCTAAAGTACTCCGAGTGGGCCCCGTGATACTCTCAGTGCGCGATCAAATGACTTACGAGCCATGTCGACGGAAAAGTAGCTCTAATGGGGCAACCTGTTATTTAATCTCTCAGCCAAAAGTCAGTGTTTATGGAGTCCCAAATGTTCTGCACTTGGATTTTGTTGGATTCGAGTCCTTTGCGTAATTAAGGGGGGTCCAAAGTAACGTGAACACCCTCCGTTATTATATATTTATATATATTCATTTATTTATTTTTTGTTCATGTTGTTACACATTTCATTTCCCTATTAAGAGAATATTTTCTTTCCTTAATTATCTGTTGCTTTTTTTCTTTTTTTTTTGCATAAGCACGAACTTTTGGGTCGACCCAAGCCATTTTCCGAAATAATAAGTAATTTCATTAATGTTTTTATATGAAAATGAAAGTTTAAGAAAGTATTAAATTTACTTGTGTTTCTAGTTTATTGTTAAGGGAAACGGAAAGGCCTGCTTGGAAGGGATTTGGATTTGCGCACAAAAGCATCTTTACCGCTGCTTGTATCCGCGGTAAAGTGGCATTCGCCAGATTTCCTCCTCTCGGAGAGGAGGAAAAGTAGCATTTGCAGCTTTACCGCCGATGCATACGGCGGTAAGTTGGAAATTTGCAACATTTCCGCCCCATTAAGAGCAGGAAATCCTGCAGGCGGATTCTAATTAACTTTTCCTTTCCTAACATCTTTGCTGGGTCACGGATAACGAGGGATGGGCATGGATAATTAGCGTTGAAACGCAATACTGTCAAATCACATAGTAAATCACTCTTTTTGTCAATTTACTTTACCGGTGAAGTAAAGTGGGTGGTTAAATGCAAAGAGGGAACATAAGTAAAGGTTTGGAAAGATCAGAAGGCGAGAGTAGCTCTTTGAGTTTCTATTTGAAGAGGAGTTTTTTTTTTCTTTTGAAGGGTCAATCGCGGACAGAGACGGCCCGCGTTGGTTCGGCAATGGGGATTAGGTTAGAATAAGTTGGCCGCGCTTAGAATTTTTTCATTTGGACTGGGTGCGTGGTTGGGATTCGGAATCCTTGCCCGGCACAAATATACATATATAATACTAAGAGTGGGAGTAGTAATTGGGGGACTCAAATCCGTGTCCACTCAGATAGAGTGATAGGACGAGGCAAGCGTAGCTGCCACGTAGGACGCCGTGAAAGATTTGTTTTCCTTTTCTTTTATTAGATAAGTTAGACCCAGAACACGCTAGGGCCTCATGATTTACAGGCGGGCCGGTCTTGGGCGAGTAACTTCTGGCCCGACCAGTGCTTGAGCCGGGATCGGGCTTCTTATTTAGAAGTCGGGCCGGGCTTGGACATTCCTCGGCCCAGCCCTTCCCGTGTACAACCCTAGCTTCGTTTAGTCATTTAGTCGTGTGAGAGTCTCCTTTTAGCTTTTCTTTCTGCTAGAAGGAAGAGCAGATTTTTGAAATTTAGTATTGTTTGATGCGATCCGTTCCTTCTTATCGTCTCTCGAATTAGCCATTTACTTGGCATCACTGGTAAAGTTAGCTTACAAAACGGGAAATAGTCAGTGAGTGAGAGGCGAACAAATAGGGTGGGGTCCACACGTGATTAAACCCTACTGTAAAATATCAATAACATCTCTATTTCATAACATATAGAGTATATATCCCACAGCAGCGAGGCTAGGTCCACTCCCCAATATGATATAAGATCTAAAGTACTCCGAGTGGGCCCCGTGATACTCTCAGTGCGCGATCAAATGACTTACGAGCCATGTCGATGGAAAAGTAGCTCTAATGGGGCAACCTGTTATTTAATCTCTCAGCCAAAAGTCAGTGTTTATGGAGTCCCAAATGTTCTGCACTTGGATTTTGTTGGATTCGAGTCCTTGGCGTAATTAAGGGGGGTCCAAAGTAACGTGAACACCCTCTGTTATTATATATTTATATATATTCATTTATTTATTTTTTGTTCATGTTGTTACACATTTCATTTCCCTATTAAGAGAATATTTTCTTTCCTTAATTATCTGTTGCTTTTTTTCTTTTTTCTTTGCATAAGCACGAAAACTTGGGTCGACCCAAGCCATTTTCCGAAATAATAAGTAATTTCATTAATGTTTTAATATGAAAATGAAAGTTTAAGAAAGTATTAAATTTACTTGTGTTTCTAGTTTATTGTTAAAGGAAACGGAAAGGCCTGCTTGGAAGGGATTTGGATTTGCGCACAAAAGCATCTTTACCGCTGCTTGTATCCGCGGTAAAGTGGCATTCGCCAGATTTCCTCCTCTCGGAGAGGAGGAAAAGTAGCATTTGCAGCTTTACCGCCGATGCATACGGCGGTAAGTTGGAAATTTGCAACATTTCCGCCCCATTAAGAGCAGGAAATCCTGCAGGCGGATTCTTATTAACTTTTCCTTTCCTAACATCTTTGCTGGGTCACGGATAACGAGGGATGGGCATGGATAATTAGCGTTGAAACGCAATACTGTCAAATCACATAGTAAATCACTCTTTTTGTCAATTTACTATACCGGTGAAGTAAAGTGGGTGGTTAAATGCAAAGAGGGAACATAAGTAAAGGTTTGGAAAGATCAGAAGGCGAGAGTAGCTCTTTGAGTTTCTATTTGAAGAAGAGTGTTTTTTTTCTTTTGAAGGGTCAATCGCGGACAGAGACGGCCCGCGTTGGTTCGGCAATGGGGATTAGGTTAGAATAAGTTGGCCGCGCTTAGAATTTTTTCATTTGGACTGGGTGCGTGGTTGGGATTCGGAATCCTTGCCCGGCACAAATATACATATATAATACTAAGAGTGGGAGTAGTAATTGGGGGACTCAAATCCGTGTCCACTCAGATAGAGTGATAGGACGAGGCAAGCGTAGCTGCCACGTAGGACGCCGTGAAAGATTTGTTTTCCTTTTCTTTTATTAGATAAGTTAGACCCAGAACACGCTAGGGCCTCATGATTTACAGGCGGGCCGGTCTTGGGCGAGTAACTTCTGGCCCGACCAGTGCTTGAGCCGGGATCGGGCTTCTTATTTAGAAGTCGGGCCGGGCTTGGACATTCCTCGGCCCAGCCCTTCCCGTGTACAACCCTAGCTTCGTTTAGTCATTTAGTCGTGTGAGAGTCTCCTTTTAGCTTTTCTTTCTGCTAGAAGGAAGAGCAGATTTTTGAAATTTAGTATTGTTTGATGCGATCCGTTCCTTCTTATCGTCTCTCGAATTAGCCATTTACTTGGCATCACTGGTAAAGTTAGCTTACAAAACGGGAAATAGTCAGTGAGTGAGAGGCGAACAAATAGGGTGGGGTCCACACGTGATTAAACCCTACTGTAAAATATCAATAACATCTCTATTTCATAACATATAGAGTATATATCCCACAGCAGCGAGGCTAGGTCCACTCCCCAATATGATATAAGATCTAAAGTACTCCGAGTGGGCCCCGTGATACTCTCAGTGCGCGATCAAATGACTTACGAGCCATGTCGATGGAAAAGTAGCTCTAATGGGGCAACCTGTTATTTAATCTCTCAGCCAAAAGTCAGTGTTTATGGAGTCCCAAATGTTCTGCACTTGGATTTTGTTGGATTCGAGTCCTTGGCGTAATTAAGGGGGGTCCAAAGTAACGTGAACACCCTCTGTTATTATATATTTATATATATTCATTTATTTATTTTTTGTTCATGTTGTTACACATTTCATTTCCCTATTAAGAGAATATTTTCTTTCCTTAATTATCTGTTGCTTTTTTTCTTTTTTCTTTGCATAAGCACGAAAACTTGGGTCGACCCAAGCCATTTTCCGAAATAATAAGTAATTTCATTAATGTTTTAATATGAAAATGAAAGTTTAAGAAAGTATTAAATTTACTTGTGTTTCTAGTTTATTGTTAAAGGAAACGGAAAGGCCTGCTTGGAAGGGATTTGGATTTGCGCACAAAAGCATCTTTACCGCTGCTTGTATCCGCGGTAAAGTGGCATTCGCCAGATTTCCTCCTCTCGGAGAGGAGGAAAAGTAGCATTTGCAGCTTTACCGCCGATGCATACGGCGGTAAGTTGGAAATTTGTAACATTTCCGCCCCATTAAGAGCAGGAAATCCTGCAGGCGGATTCTTATTAACTTTTCCTTTCCTAACATCTTTGCTGGGTCACGGATAACGAGGGATGGGCATGGATAATTAGCGTTGAAACGCAATACTGTCAAATCACATAGTAAATCACTCTTTTTGTCAATTTACTTTACCGGTGAAGTAAAGTGGGTGGTTAAATGCAAAGAGGGAACATAAGTAAAGGTTTGGAAAGATCAGAAGGCGAGAGTAGCTCTTTGAGTTTCTATTTGAAGAAGAGTTTTTTTTCTTTTGAAGGGTCAATCGCGGACAGAGACGGCCCGCGTTGGTTCGGCAATGGGGATTAGGTTAGAATAAGTTGGCCGCGCTTAGAATTTTTTCATTTGGACTGGGTGCGTGGTTGGGATTCGGAATCCTTGCCCGGCACAAATATACATATATAATACTAAGAGTGGGAGTAGTAATTGGGGGACTCAAATCCGTGTCCACTCAGATAGAGTGATAGGACGAGGCAAGCGTAGCTGCCACGTAGGACGCCGTGAAAGATTTGTTTTCCTTTTCTTTTATTAGATAAGTTAGACCCAGAACACGCTAGGGCCTCATGATTTACAGGCGGGCCGGTCTTGGGCGAGTAACTTCTGGCCCGACCAGTGCTTGAGCCGGGATCGGGCTTCTTATTTAGAAGTCGGGCCGGGCTTGGACGTTCCTCGGCCCAGCCCTTCCCGTGTACAACCCTAGCTTCGTTTAGTCATTTAGTCGTGTGAGAGTCTCCTTTTAGCTTTTCTTTCTGCTAGAAGGAAGAGCAGATTTTTGAAATTTAGTATCGTTTGATGCGATCCGTTCCTTCTTATCGTCTCTCGAATTAGCCATTTACTTGGCATCACTGGTAAAGTTAGCTTACAAAACGGGAAATAGTCAGTGAGTGAGAGGCGAACAAATAGGGTGGGGTCCACACGTGATTAAACCCTACTGTAAAATATCAATAACATCTCTATTTCATAACATATAGAGTATATATCCCACAGCAGCGAGGCTAGGTCCACTCCCCAATATGATATAAGATCTAAAGTACTCCGAGTGGGCCCCGTGATACTCTCAGTGCGCGATCAAATGACTTACGAGCCATGTCGATGGAAAAGTAGCTCTAATGGGGCAACCTGTTATTTAATCTCTCAGCCAAAAGTCAGTGTTTATGGAGTCCCAAATGTTCTGCACTTGGATTTTGTTGGATTCGAGTCCTTTGCGTAATTAAGGGGGGTCCAAAGTAACGTGAACACCCTCCGTTATTATATATTAATATATATTCATTTATTTATTTTTTGTTCATGTTGTTACACATTTCATTTCCCTATTAAGAGAATATTTTCTTTCCTTAATTATCTGTTGCTTTTTTTCTTTTTTCTTTGCATAAGGACGAACTTTTGGGTCGACCCAAGCCATTTTCCGAAATAATAAGTAATTTCATTAATGTTTTAATATGAAAATGAAAGTTTAAGAAAGTATTAAATTTACTTGTGTTTCTAGTTTATTGTTAAAGGAAACGGAAAGGCCTGCTTGGAAGGGATTTGGATTTGCGCACAAAAGCATCTTTACCGCTGCTTGTATCCGCGGTAAAGTGGCATTCACCAGATTTCCTCCTCTCGGAGAGGAGGAAAAGTAGCATTTGCAGCTTTACCGCCGATGCATACGGCGGTAAGTTGGAAATTTGCAACATTTCCGCCCCATTAAGAGCAGGAAATCCTGCAGGCGGATTCTTATTAACTTTTCCTTTCCTAACATCTTTGCTGGGTCACGGATAACGAGGGATGGGCATGGATAATTAGCGTTGAAACGCAATACTGTCAAATCACATAGTAAATCACTCTTTTTGTCAATTTACTTTACCGGTGAAGTAAAGTGGGTGGTTAAATGCAAAGAGGGAACATAAGTAAAGGTTTGGAAAGATCAGAAGGCGAGAGTAGCTCTTTGAGTTTCTATTTGAAGAAGAGTTTTTTTTCTTTTGAAGGGTCAATCGCGGACAGAGACGGCCCGCGTTGGTTCGGCAATGGGGATTAGGTTAGAATAAGTTGGCCGCGCTTAGAATTTTTTCATTTGGACTGGGTGCGTGGTTGGGATTCGGAATCCTTGCCCGGCACAAATATACATATATAATACTAAGAGTGGGAGTAGTAATTGGGGGACTCAAATCCGTGTCCACTCAGATAGAGTGATAGGACGAGGCAAGCGTAGCTGCCACGTAGGACGCCGTGGAAGATTTGTTTTCCTTTTCTTTTATTAGATAAGTTAGACCCAGAACACGCTAGGGCCTCATGATTTACAGGCGGGCCGGTCTTGGGCGAGTAACTTCTGGCCCGACCAGTGCTTGAGCCGGGATCGGGCTTCTTATTTAGAAGTCGGGCCGGGCTTGGACGTTCCTCGGCCCAGCCCTTCCCGTGTACAACCCTAGCTTCGTTTAGTCATTTAGTCGTGTGAGAGTCTCCTTTTAGCTTTTCTTTCTGCTAGAAGGAAGAGCAGATTTTTGAAATTTAGTATCGTTTGATGCGATCCGTTCCTTCTTATCGTCTCTCGAATTAGCCATTTACTTGGCATCACTGGTAAAGTTAGCTTACAAAACGGGAAATAGTCAGTGAGTGAGAGGCGAACAAATAGGGTGGGGTCCACACGTGATTAAACCCTACTGTAAAATATCAATAACATCTCTATTTCATAACATATAGAGTATATATCCCACAGCAGCGAGGCTAGGTCCACTCCCCAATATGATATAAGATCTAAAGTACTCCGAGTGGGCCCCGTGATACTCTCAGTGCGCGATCAAATGACTTACGAGCCATGTCGATGGAAAAGTAGCTCTAATGGGGCAACCTGTTATTTAATCTCTCAGCCAAAAGTCAGTGTTTATGGAGTCCCAAATGTTCTGCACTTGGATTTTGTTGGATTCGAGTCCTTTGCGTAATTAAGGGGGGTCCAAAGTAACGTGAACACCCTCCGTTATTATATATTAATATATATTCATTTATTTATTTTTTGTTCATGTTGTTACACATTTCATTTCCCTATTAAGAGAATATTTTCTTTCCTTAATTATCTGTTGCTTTTTTTCTTTTTTCTTTGCATAAGCACGAACTTTTGGGTCGACCCAAGCCATTTTCCGAAATAATAAGTAATTTCATTAATGTTTTAATATGAAAATGAAAGTTTAAGAAAGTATTAAATTTACTTGTGTTTCTAGTTTATTGTTAAAGGAAACGGAAAGGCCTGCTTGGAAGGGATTTGGATTTGCGCACAAAAGCATCTTTACCGCTGCTTGTATCCGCGGTAAAGTGGCATTCACCAGATTTCCTCCTCTCGGAGAGGAGGAAAAGTAGCATTTGCAGCTTTACCGCCGATGCATACGGCGGTAAGTTGGAAATTTGCAACATTTCCGCCCCATTAAGAGCAGGAAATCCTGCAGGCGGATTCTTATTAACTTTTCCTTTCCTAACATCTTTGCTGGGTCACGGATAACGAGGGATGGGCATGGATAATTAGCGTTGAAACGCAATACTGTCAAATCACATAGTAAATCACTCTTTTTGTCAATTTACTTTACCGGTGAAGTAAAGTGGGTGGTTAAATGCAAAGAGGGAACATAAGTAAAGGTTTGGAAAGATCAGAAGGCGAGAGTAGCTCTTTGAGTTTCTATTTGAAGAAGAGTTTTTTTTCTTTTGAAGGGTCAATCGCGGACAGAGACGGCCCGCGTTGGTTCGGCAATGGGGATTAGGTTAGAATAAGTTGGCCGCGCTTAGAATTTTTTCATTTGGACTGGGTGCGTGGTTGGGATTCGGAATCCTTGCCCGGCACAAATATACATATATAATACTAAGAGTGGGAGTAGTAATTGGGGGACTCAAATCCGTGTCCACTCAGATAGAGTGATAGGACGAGGCAAGCGTAGCTGCCACGTAGGACGCCGTGGAAGATTTGTTTTCCTTTTCTTTTATTAGATAAGTTAGACCCAGAACACGCTAGGGCTTCATGATTTACAGGCGGGCCGGTCTTGGGCGAGCAACTTCTGGCCCGACCAGTGCTTGAGCCGGGATCGGGCTTCTTATTTAGAAGTCGGGCCGGGCTTGGACATTCCTCGGCCCAGCCCTTCCCGTGTACAACCCTAGCTTCGTTTAGTCATTTAGTCGTGTGAGAGTCTCCTTTTAGCTTTTCTTTCTGCTAGAAGGAAGAGCAGATTTTTGAAATTTAGTATCGTTTGATGCGATCCGTTCCTTCTTATCGTCTCTCGAATTAGCCATTTACTTGGCATCACTGGTAAAGTTAGCTTACGAAACGGGAAATAGTCAGTAAGTGAGAGGCGAACAAATAGGGTGGGGTCCACACTTGATTAAACCCTACTGTAAAATATCAATAACATCTCTATTTCAGAACATATAGAGTATGTATCCCACAGTAGCGAGGCTAGGTCCACTCCCCAATATGATATAAGATCTAAAGTACTCCGAGTGGGCCCCGTGCATTCTCTCAGTTCGCGATCAAATGACTTACGAGCCATGTCGACGGAAAAGTAGCTCTAATGGGGCAACCTGTTATTTAATCTCTCAGCCAAAAGTCAGTGTTTATGGAGTCCCAAATGTTCTGCACTTGGATTTTGTTGGATTCGAGTCCTTTGCGTAATTAAGGGGGGTCCAAAGTAACGTGAACACCCTCCGTTATTATATATTAATATATATTCATTTATTTATTTTTTGTTCATGTTGTTACACATTTCATTTCCCTATTAAGAGAATATTTTCTTTCCTTAATTATCTGTTGCTTTTTTTCTTTTTTTTTTGCATAAGCACGAACTTTTGGGTCGACCCAAGCCATTTTCCGAAATAATAAGTAATTTCATTAATGTTTTAATATGAAAATGAAAGTTTAAGAAAGTATTAAATTTACTTGTGTTTCTAGTTTATTGTTAAAGGAAACGGAAAGGCCTGCTTGGAAGGGATTTGGATTTGCGCACAAAAGCATCTTTACCGCTGCTTGTATCCGCGGTAAAGTGGCATTCGCCAGATTTCCTCCTCTCGGAGAGGAGGAAAAGTAGCATTTGCAGCTTTACCGCCGATGCATACGGCGGTAAGTTGGAAATTTGCAACATTTCCGCCCCATTAAGAGCAGGAAATCCTGCAGGCGGATTCTTATTAACTTTTCCTTTCCTAACATCTTTGCTGGGTCACGGATAACGAGGGATGGGCATGGATAATTAGCGTTGAAACGCAATACTGTCAAATCACATAGTAAATCACTCTTTTTGTCAATTTACTTTACCGGTGAAGTAAAGTGGGTGGTTAAATGCAAAGAGGGAACATAAGTAAAGGTTTGGAAAGATCAGAAGGCGAGAGTAGCTCTTTGAGTTTCTATTTGAAGAAGAGTTTTTTTTTCTTTTGAAGGGTCAATCGCGGACAGAGACGGCCCGCGTTGGTTCGGCAATGGGGATTAGGTTAGAATAAGTTGGCCGCGCTTAGAATTTTTTTCATTTGGACTGGGTGCGTGGTTGGGATTCGGAATCCTTGCCCGGCACAAATATACATATATAATACTAAGAGTGGGAGTAGTAATTGGGGGACTCAAATCCGTGTCCACTCAGATAGAGTGATAGGACGAGGCAAGCGTAGCTGCCACGTAGGACGCCGTGGAAGATTTGTTTTCCTTTTCTTTTATTAGATAAGTTAGACCCAGAACACGCTAGGGCTTCATGATTTACAGGCGGGCCGGTCTTGGGCGAGCAACTTCTGGCCCGACCAGTGCTTGAGCCGGGATCGGGCTTCTTATTTAGAAGTCGGGCCGGGCTTGGACATTCTTCGGCCCAGCCCTTCCCGTGTACAACCCTAGCTTCGTTTAGTCATTTAGTCGTGTGAGAGTCTCCTTTTAGCTTTTCTTTCTGCTAGAAGGAAGAGCAGATTTTTGAAATTTAGTATCGTTTGATGCGATCCGTTCCTTCTTATCGTCTCTCGAATTAGCCATTTACTTGGCATCACTGGTAAAGTTAGCTTACGAAACGGGAAATAGTCAGTAAGTGAGAGGCGAACAAATAGGGTGGGGTCCACACTTGATTAAACCCTACTGTAAAATATCAATAACATCTCTATTTCATAACATATAGAGTATATATCCCACAGCAGCGAGGCTAGGTCCACTCCCCAATATGATATAAGATCTAAAGTACTCCGAGTGGGCCCCGTGGATACTCTCAGTGCGCGATCAAATGACTTACGAGCCATGTCGACGGAAAAGTAGCTCTAATGGGGCAACCTGTTATTTAATCTCTCAGCCAAAAGTCAGTGTTTATGGAGTCCCAAATGTTCTGCACTTGGATTTTGTTGGATTCGAGTCCTTTGCGTAATTAAGGGGGGTCCAAAGTAACGTGAACACCCTCCGTTATTATATATTTATATATATTCATTTATTTATTTTTTGTTCATGTTGTTACACATTTCATTTCCCTATTAAGAGAATATTTTCTTTCCTTAATTATCTGTTGCTTTTTTTCTTTTTTTTTTGCATAAGCACGAACTTTTGGGTCGACCCAAGCCATTTTCCGAAATAATAAGTAATTTCATTAATGTTTTAATATGAAAATGAAAGTTTAAGAAAGTATTAAATTTACTTGTGTTTCTAGTTTATTGTTAAAGGAAACGGAAAGGCCTGCTTGGAAGGGATTTGGATTTGCGCACAAAAGCATCTTTACCGCTGCTTGTATCCGCGGTAACGTGGCATTCGCCAGATTTCCTCCTCTCGGAGAGGAGGAAAAGTAGCATTTGCAGCTTTACCGCCGATGCATACGGCGGTAAGTTGGAAATTTACAGCATTTCCGCCCCATTAAGAGCAGGAAATCCTGCAGGCGGATTCTTATTAACTTTTCCTTTCCTAACATCTTTGCTGGCTCACGGATAACGAGGGATGGGCATGGATAATTAGCGTTGAAACGCAATACTGTCAAATCACATAGTAAATCACTCTTTTTGTCAATTTACTTTACCGGTGAAGTAAAGTGGGTGGTTAAATGCAAAGAGGGAACATAAGTAAAGGTTTGGAAAGATCAGAAGGCGAGAGTAGCTCTTTGAGTTTCTATTTGAAGAAGAGTGTTTTTTTTCTTTTGAAGGGTCAATCGCGGACAGAGACGGCCCGCGTTGGTTCGGCAATGGGGATTAGGTTAGAATAAGTTGGCTGCGCTTAGAATTTTTTCATTTGGACTGGGTGCGTGGTTGGGATTCGGAATCCTTGCCCGGCACAAATATACATATATAATACTAAGAGTGGGAGTAGTAATTGGGGGACTCAAATCCGTGTCCACTGAGATAGAGTGATAGGACGAGGCAAGCGTAGCCACCACGTAGGACGCCGTGAAAGATTTGTTTTCCTTTTCTTTTATTAGATAAGTTAGACCCAGAACACGCTAGGGCCTCATGATTTACAGGCGGGCCGGTCTTGGGCGAGCAACTATTGGCCCGACCAGTGCTTGAGCCGGGATCGGGCTTCTTATTTAGAAGTCGGGCCGGGCTTGGACATTCCTCGGCCCAGCCCTTCCCGTGTACAACCCTAGCTTCGTTTAGTCATTTAGTCGTGTGAGAGTCTCCTTTTAGCTTTTCTTTCTGCTAGAAGGAAGAGCAGATTTTTGAAATTTAGTATCGTTTGATGCGATCCGTTCCTTCTTATCGTCTCTCGAATTAGCCATTTACTTGGCATCACTGGTAAAGTTAGCTTACGAAACGGGAAATGGTCAGTGAGTGAGAGGCGAACAAATAGGGTGGGGTCCACACGTGATTAAACCCTACTGTAAAATATCAATAACATCTCTATTTCATAACATATAGAGTATATATCCCACAGCAGCGAGGCTAGGTCCACTCCCCAATATGATATAAGATCTAAAGTACTCCGAGTGGGCCCCGTGGATACTCTCAGTGCGCGATCAAATGACTTACGAGCCATGTCGACGGAAAAGTAGCTCTAATGGGGCAACCTGTTATTTAATCTCTCAGCCAAAAGTCAGTGTTTATGGAGTCCCAAATGTTCTGCACTTGGATTTTGTTGGATTCGAGTCCTTTGCGTAATTAAGGGGGGTCCAAAGTAACGTGAACACCCTCCGTTATTATATATTTATATATATTCATTTATTTATTTTTTGTTCATGTTGTTACACATTTCATTTCCCTATTAAGAGAATCTTTTCTTTCCTTAATTATCTGTTGCTTTTTTTCATTTTTTTTTGCATAAGCACGAACTTTTGGGTCGACCCAAGCCATTTTCCGAAATAATAAGTAATTTCATTAATGTTTTAATATGAAAATGAAAGTTTAAGAAAGTATTAAATTTACTTGTGTTTCTAGTTTATTGTTAAAGGAAACGGAAAGGCCTGCTTGGAAGGGATTTGGATTTGCGCACAAAAGCATCTTTACCGCTGCTTGTATCCGCGGTAACGTGGCATTCGCCAGATTTCCTCCTCTCGGAGAGGAGGAAAAGTAGCATTTGCAGCTTTACCGCCGATGCATACGGTGGTAAGTTGGAAATTTGCAACATTTCCGCCCCATTAAGAGCAGGAAATCCTGCAGGCGGATTCTTATTAACTTTTCCTTTCCTAACATCTTTGCTGTCTCACGGATAACGAGGGATGGGCATGGATAATTAGCGTTGAAACGCAATACTGTCAAATCACATAGTAAATCACTCTTTTTGTCAATTTACTTTACCGGTGAAGTAAAGTGGGTGGTTAAATGCAAAGAGGGAACATAAGTAAAGGTTTGGAAAGATCAGAAGGCGAGAGTAGCTCTTTGAGTTTCTATTTGAAGAGGAGTTTTTTTTTTCTTTTGAAGGGTCAATCGCGGACAGAGACGGCACGCGTTGGTTCGGCAATGGGGATTAGGTTAGAATAAGTTGGCCGCGCTTAGAATTTTTTCATTTGGACTGGGTGCGTGGTTGGGATTCGGAATCCTTGCCCGGCACAAATATACATATATAATACTAAGAGTGGGAGTAGTAATTGGGGGACTCAAATCCGTGTCCACTCAGATAGAGTTATAGGACGAGGCAAGCGTAGCTGCCACGTAGGATGCCGTGAAAGATTTGTTTTCCTTTTCTTTTATTAGATAAGTTAGACCCAGAACACGCTAGGGCCTCATGATTTACAGGCGGGCCGGTCTTGGGCGAGCAACTACTGGCCCGACCAGTGCTTGAGCCGGGATCGGGCTTCTTATTTAGAAGTCGGGCCGGGCTTGGACATTCCTCGGCCCAGCCCTTCCCGTGTACAACCCTAGCTTCGTTTAGTCATTTAGTCGTGTGAGAGTCTCCTTTTAGCTTTTCTTTCTGCTAGAAGGAAGAGCAGATTTTTGAAATTTAGTATCGTTTGATGCGATCCGTTCCTTCTTATCGTCTCTCGAATTAGCCATTTACTTGGCATCACTGGTTAAGTTAGCTTACGAAACGGGAAATAGTCAGTGAGTGAGAGGCGAACAAATAGGGTGGGGTCCACACGTGATTAAACCCTACTGTAAAATATCAATAACATCTCTATTTCATAACATATAGAGTATATATCCCACAGCAGCGAGGCTAGGTCCACTCCCCAATATGATATAAGATCTAAAGTACTCCGAGTGGGCCCCGTGGATACTCTCAGTGCGCGATCAAATGACTTACGAGCCATGTCGACGGAAAAGTAGCTCTAATGGGGCAACCTGTTATTTAATCTCTCAGCCAAAAGTCAGTGTTTATGGAGTCCCAAATGTTCTGGACTTGGATTTTGTTGGATTCGAGTCCTTTGCGTAATTAAGGGGGGTCCAAAGTAACGTGAACACCCTCCGTTATTATATATTTATATATATTCATTTATTTATTTTTTGTTCATGTTGTTACACATTTCATTTCCCTATTAAGAGAATATTTTCTTTCCTTAATTATCTGTTGCTTTTTTTCTTTTTTTTTTGCATAAGCACGAACTTTTGGGTCGACCCAAGCCATTTTCCGAAATAATAAGTAATTTCATTAATGTTTTAATATGAAAATGAAAGTTTAAGAAAGTATTAAATTTACTTGTGTTTCTAGTTTATTGTTAAAGGAAACGGAAAGGCCTGCTTGGAAGGGATTTGGATTTGCGCACAAAAGCATCTTTACCGCTGCTTGTATCCGCGGTAACGTGGCATTCGCCAGATTTCCTCCTCTCGGAGAGGAGGAAAAGTAGCATTTGCAGCTTTACCGCCGATGCATACGGCGGTAAGTTGGAAATTTGCAACATTTCCGCCCCATTAAGAGCAGGAAATCCTGCAGGCGGATTCTTATTAACTTTTCCTTTCCTAACATCTTTGCTGGGTCACGGATAACGAGGGATGGGCATGGATAATTAGCGTTTAAACGCAATACTGTCAAATCACATAGTAAATCACTCTTTTTGTCAATTTACTTTACCGGTGAAGTAAAGTGGGTGGTTAAATGCAAAGAGGGAACATAAGTAAAGGTTTGGAAAGATCAGAAGGCGAGAGTAGCTCTTTGAGTTTCTATTTTAAGAAGAGTTTTTTTTTTCTTTTGAAGGGTCAATCGCGGACAGGGACGGCCCGCGTTGGTTCGGCAATGGGGATTAGGTTAGAATAAGTTGGCCGCGCTTAGAATTTTTTCATTTGGACTGGGTGCGTGGTTGGGATTCGGAATCCTTGCCCGGCACAAATATACATATATAATACTAAGAGTGGGAGTAGTAATTGGGGGACTCAAATCCGTGTCCACTCAGATAGAGTGATAGGACGAGGCAAGCGTAGCTGCCACGTAGGACGCCGTGAAAGATTTGTTTTCCTTTTCTTTTATTAGATAAGTTAGACCCAGAACACGCTAGGGCTTCATGATTTACAGGCGGGCCGGTCTTGGGCGAGCAACTTCTGGCCCGACCAGTGCTTGAGCCGGGATCGGGCTTCTTATTTAGAAGTCGGGCCGGGCTTGGACATTCCTCGGCCCAGCCCTTCCCGTGTACAACCCTAGCTTCGTTTAGTCATTTAGTCGTGTGAGAGTCTCCTTTTAGCTTTTCTTTCTGCTAGAAGGAAGAGCAGATTTTTGAAATTTAGTATCGTTTGATGCGATCCGTTCCTTCTTATCGTCTCTCGAATTAGCCATTTACTTGGCATCACTGGTAAAGTTAGCTTACGAAACGGGAAATAGTCAGTAAGTGAGAGGCGAACAAATAGGGTGGGGTCCACACTTGATTAAACCCTACTGTAAAATATCAATAACATCTCTATTTCATAACATATAGAGTATATATCCCACAGCAGCGAGGCTAGGTCCACTCCCCAATATGATATAAGATCTAAAGTACTCCGAGTGGGCCCCGTGGATACTCTCAGTGCGCGATCAAATGACTTACGAGCCATGTCGACGGAAAAGTAGCTCTAATGGGGCAACCTGTTATTTAATCTCTCAGCCAAAAGTCAGTGTTTATGGAGACCCAAATGTTCTGCACTTGGATTTTGTTGGATTCGAGTCCTTTGCGTAATTAAGGGGGGTCCAAAGTAACGTGAACACCCTCCGTTATTATATATTTATATATATTCATTTATTTATTTTTTGTTCATGTTGTTACACATTTCATTTCCCTATTAAGAGAATATTTTCTTTCCTTAATTATCTGTTGCTTTTTTTCTTTTTTTTTTGCATAAGCACGAACTTTTGGGTCGACCCAAGCCATTTTCCGAAATAATAAGTAATTTCATTAATGTTTTTATATGAAAATGAAAGTTTAAGAAAGTATTAAATTTACTTGTGTTTCTAGTTTATTGTTAAAGGAAACGGAAAGGCCTGCTTGGAAGGGATTTGGATTTGCGCACAAAAGCATCTTTACCGCTGCTTGTATCCGCGGTAAAGTGGCATTCGCCAGATTTCCTCCTCTCGGAGAGGAGGAAAAGTAGCATTTGCAGCTTTACCGCCGATGCATACGGTGGTAAGTTGGAAATTTGCAACATTTCCGCCCCATTAAGAGCAGGAAATCCTGCAGGCGGATTCTTATTAACTTTTCCTTTCCTAACATCTTTGCTGTCTCACGGATAACGAGGGATGGGCATGGATAATTAGCGTTGAAACGCAATACTGTCAAATCACATAGTAAATCACTCTTTTTGTCAATTTACTTTACCGGTGAAGTAAAGTGGGTGGTTAAATGCAAAGAGGGAACAAAAGTAAAGGTTTGGAAAGATCAGAAGGCGAGAGTAGCTCTTTGAGTTTCTATTTGAAGAGGAGTTTTTTTTTTCTTTTGAAGGGTCAATCGCGGACAGAGACGGCACGCGTTGGTTCGGCAATGGGGATTAGGTTAGAATAAGTTGGCCGCGCTTAGAATTTTTTCATTTGGACTGGGTGCGTGGTTGGGATTCGGAATCCTTGCCCGGCACAAATATACATATATAATACTAAGAGTGGGAGTAGTAATTGGGGGACTCAAATCCGTGTCCACTCAGATAGAGTTATAGGACGAGGCAAGCATAGCTGCCACGTAGGACGCCGTGAAAGATTTGTTTTCCTTTTCTTTTATTAGATAAGTTAGACCCAGAACACGCTAGGGCCTCATGATTTACAGGCGGGCCGGTCTTGGGCGAGCAACTACTGGCCCGACCAGTGCTTGAGTTGGGATCGGGCTTCTTATTTAGAAGTCGGGCCGGGCTTGGACATTCCTCGGCCCAGCCCTTCCCGTGTACAACCCTAGCTTCGTTTAGTCATTTAGTCGTGTGAGAGTCTCCTTTTAGCTTTTCTTTCTGCTAGAAGGAAGAGCAGATTTTTGAAATTTAGTATCGTTTGATGCGATCCGTTCCTTCTTATCGTCTCTCGAATTAGCCATTTACTTGGCATCACTGGTAAAGTTAGCTTACAAAACGGGAAATAGTCAGTGA
The DNA here is from genome assembly GCA_029852735.1 of Persea americana. Taxonomy (NCBI): domain Eukaryota; kingdom Viridiplantae; phylum Streptophyta; class Magnoliopsida; order Laurales; family Lauraceae; genus Persea; species Persea americana. The sequence goes on along the minus strand of CM056820.1, from coordinate 34,770,619 downwards.
GTGAGAGGCGAACAAATAGGGTGGGGTCCACACGTGATTAAACCCTACTGTAAAATATCAATAACATCTCTATTTCATAACATATAGAGTATATATCCCACAGCAGCGAGGCTAGGTCCACTCCCCAATATGATATAAGATCTAAAGTACTCCGAGTGGGCCCCGTGATACTCTCAGTGCGCGATCAAATGACTTACGAGCCATGTCGACGGAAAAGTAGCTCTAATGGGGCAACCTGTTATTTAATCTCTCAGCCAAAAGTCAGTGTTTATGGAGTCCCAAATGTTCTGCACTTGGATTTTGTTGGATTCGAGTCCTTTGCGTAATTAAGGGGGGTCCAAAGTAACGTGAACACCCTCCGTTATTATATATTTATATATATTCATTTATTTATTTTTTGTTCATGTTGTTACACATTTCATTTCCCTATTAAGAGAATATTTTCTTTCCTTAATTATCTGTTGCTTTTTTTCTTTTTTTTTTGCAAAAGCACGAACTTTTGGGTCGACCCAAGCCATTTTCCGAAATAATAAGTAATTTCATTAATGTTTTTATATGAAAATGAAAGTTTAAGAAAGTTTTAAATTTACTTGTGTTTCTAGTTTATTGTTAAAGGAAACGGAAAGGCCTGCTTGGAAGGGATTTGGATTTGCGCACAAAAGCATCTTTACCGCTGCTTGTATCCGCGGTAAAGTGGCATTCGCCAGATTTCCTCCTCTCGGAGAGGAGGAAAAGTAGCATTTGCAGCTTTACCGCCGATGCATACGGCGGTAAGTTGGAAATTTGCAACATTTCCGCCCCATTAAGAGCAGGAAATCCTGCAGGCGGATTCTTATTAACTTTTCCTTTCCTAACATCTTTGCTGGCTCACGGATAACGAGGGATGGGCATGGATAATTAGCGTTGAAACGCAATACTGTCAAATCACATAGTAAATCACTCTTTTTGTCAATTTACTTTACCGGTGAAGTAAAGTGGGTGGTTAAATGCAAAGAGGGAACATAAGTAAAGGTTTGGAAAGATCAGAAGGCGAGAGTAGCTCTTTGAGTTTCTATTTTAAGAAGAGTTTTTTTTTTCTTTTGAAGGGTCAATCGCGGACAGGGACGGCCCGCGTTGGTTCGGCAATGGGGATTAGGTTAGAATAAGTTGGCCGCGCTTAGAATTTTTTCATTTGGACTGGGTGCGTGGTTGGGATTCGGAATCCTTGCCCGGCACAAATATACATATATAATACTAAGAGTGGGAGTAGTAATTGGGGGACTCAAATCCGTGTCCACTCAGATAGAGTGATAGGACGAGGCAAGCGTAGCTGCCACGTAGGACGCCGTGAAAGATTTGTTTTCCTTTTCTTTTATTAGATAAGTTAGACCCAGAACACGCTAGGGCTTCATGATTTACAGGCGGGCCGGTCTTGGGCGAGCAACTTCTGGCCCGACCAGTGCTTGAGCCGGGATCGGGCTTCTTATTTAGAAGTCGGGCCGGGCTTGGACATTCCTCGGCCCAGCCCTTCCCGTGTACAACCCTAGCTTCGTTTAGTCATTTAGTCGTGTGAGAGTCTCCTTTTAGCTTTTCTTTCTGCTAGAAGGAAGAGCAGATTTTTGAAATTTAGTATCGTTTGATGCGATCCGTTCCTTCTTATCGTCTCTCGAATTAGCCAGTTACTTGGCATCACTGGTAAAGTTAGCTTACGAAACGGGAAATAGTCAGTAAGTGAGAGGCGAACAAATAGGGTGGGGTCCACACTTGATTAAACCTACTGTAAAATATCAATAACATCTCTATTTCATAACATATAGAGTATATATCCCACAGCAGCGAGGCTAGGTCCACTCCCCAATATGATATAAGATCTAAAGTACTCCGAGTGGGCCCCGTGGATACTCTCAGTGCGCGATCAAATGACTTACGAGCCATGTCGACGGAAAAGTAGCTCTAATGGGGCAACCTGTTATTTAATCTCTCAGCCAAAAGTCAGTGTTTATGGAGTCCCAAATGTTCTGCACTTGGATTTTGTTGGATTCGAGTCCTTTGCGTAATTAAGGGGGTTCCAAAGTAACGTGAACACCCTCCGTTATTATATATTTATATATATTCATTTATTTATTTTTTGTTCATGTTGTTACACATTTCATTTCCCTATTAAGAGAATATTTTCTTTCCTTAATTATCTGTTGCTTTTTTTCTTTTGTTTTTGCATAAGCACGAACTTTTGGGTCGACCCAAGCCATTTTCCGAAATAATAAGTAATTTCATTAATGTTTTTATATGAAAATGAAAGTTTAAGAAAGTATTAAATTTACTTGTGTTTCTAGTTTATTGTTAAAGGAAACGGAAAGGCCTGCTTGGAAGGGATTTGGATTTGCGCACAAAAGCATCTTTACCGCTGCTTGTATCCGCGGTAAAGTGGCATTCGCCAGATTTCCTCCTCTCGGAGAGGAGGAAAAGTAGCATTTGCAGCTTTACCGCCGATTCATACGGCGGTAAGTTGGAAATTTGCAACATTTCCGCCCCATTAAGAGCAGGAAATCCTGCAGGCGGATTCTTATTAACTTTTCCTTTCCTAACATCTTTGCTGGGTCACGGATAACGAGGGATGGGCGTGGATAATTAGCGTTGAAACGCAATACTGTCAAATCACATAGTAAATCACTCTTTTTGTCAATTTACTTTACCGGTGAAGTAAAGTGAGTGGTTAAATGCAAAGAGGGAACATAAGTAAAGGTTTGGAAAGATCAGAAGGCGAGAGTAGCTCTTTGAGTTTCTATTTTAAGAAGAGTTTTTTTTTTTCTTTTGAAGGGTCATTCGCGGACAGGGACGGCCCGCGTTGGTTCGGCAATGGGGATTAGGTTAGAATAAGTTGGCCGCGCTTAGAATTTTTTCATTTGGACTGGGTGCGTGGTTGGTATTCGGAATCCTTGCCCGGCACAAATATACATATATAATACTAAGAGTGGGAGTAGTAATTGGGGGACTCAAATCCGTGTCCACTCAGATAGAGTGATAGGACGAGGCAAGCGTAGCTACCACGTAGGACGCCGTGAAAGATTTGTTTTCCTTTTCTTTTATTAGATAAGTTAGACCCAGAACACGCTAGGGCCTCATGATTTACAGGCGGGCCGGTCTTGGGCGAGCAACTTCTGGCCCGACCAGTGCTTGAGCCGGGATCGGGCTTCTTATTTAGAAGTCGGGCCGGGCTTGGACATTCCTCGGCCCAGCGCTTCCCGTGTACAACCCTAGCTTCGTTTAGTCATTTAGTCGTGTGAGAGTCTCCTTTTAGCTTTTCTTTCTGCTAGAAGGAAGAGCAGATTTTTGAAATTTAGTATCGTTTGATGCGATCCGTTCCTTCTTATCGTCTCTCGAATTAGCCATTTACTTGGCATCACTGGTAAAGTTAGCTTACGAAACGGGAAATAGTCAGTGAGTAAGAGGCGAACAAATAGGGTGGGGTCCACACGTGATTAAACCCTACTGTAAAATATCAATAACATCTCTATTTCATAACATATAGAGTATATATCCCACAGCAGCGAGGCTAGGTCCACTCCCCAATATGATATAAGATCTAAAGTACTCCGAGTGGGCCCCGTGATACTCTCAGTGCGCGATCAAATGACTTACGAGCCATGTCGACGGAAAAGTAGCTCTAATGGGGCAACCTGTTATTTAATCTCTCAGCCAAAAGTCAGTGTTTATGGAGTCCCGAATGTTCTGCACTTGGATTTTGTTGGATTCGAGTCCTTTGCGTAATTAAGGGGGGTCCAAAGTAACGTGAACACCCTCCGTTATTATATATTTATATATATTCATTTATTTATTTTTTGTTCATGTTGTTACACATTTCATTTCCCTATTAAGAGAATATTTTCTTTCCTTAATTATCTGTTGCTTTTTTTCTTTTGTTTTTGCATAAGCACGAACTTTTGGGTCGACCCAAGCCATTTTCCGAATTAATAAGTAATTTCATTAATGTTTTTATATGAAAATGAAAGTTTAAGAAAGTATTAAATTTACTTGTGTTTCTAGTTTATTGTTAAAGGAAACGGAAAGGCCTGCTTGGAAGGGATTTGGATTTGCGCACAAAAGCATCTTTACCGCTGCTTGTATCCGCGGTAAAGTGGCATTCGCCAGATTTCCTCCTCTCGGAGAGGAGGAAAAGTAGCATTTGCAGCTTTACCGCCGATGCATTCGGCGGTAAGTTGGAAATTTGCAACATTTCCGCCCCATTAAGAGCAGGAAATCCTGCAGGCGGATTCTAATTAACTTTTCCTTTCCTAACATCTTTGCTGGCTCACGGATAACGAGGGATGGGCATGGATAATTAGCGTTGAAACGCAATACTGTCAAATCACATAGTAAATCACTCTTTTTGTCAATTTACTTTACCGGTGAAGTAAAGTGGGTGGTTAAATGCAAAGAGGGAACATAAGTAAAGGTTTGGAAAGATCAGAAGGCGAGAGTAGCTCTTTGAGTTTCTATTTGAAGAAGAGTTTTTTTTTTCTTTTGAAGGGTCAATTGCGTACAGAGACGGCCCGCGTTGGTTCGGCAATGGGGATTAGGTTAGAATAAGTTGGCCGCGCTTAGAATTTTTTCATTTGGACTGGGTGCGTGGTTGGGATTCGGAATCCTTGCCCGGCACAAATATACATATATAATACTAAGAGTGGGAGTAGTAATTGGGGGACTCAAATCCGTGTCCACTCAGATAGAGTGATAGGACGAGGCAAGCGTAGCTACCACGTAGGACGCCGTGAAAGATTTGTTTTCCTTTTCTTTTATTAGATAAGTTAGACCCAGAACACGCTAGGGCCTCATGATTTACACGCGGGCCGGTCTTGGGCGAGCAACTTCTGGCCCGACCAGTGCTTGAGCCGGGATCGGGCTTCTTATTTAGAAGTCGGGCCGGGCTTGGACATTCCTCGGCCCAGCCCTTCCCGTGTACAACCCTAGCTTCGTTTAGTCATTTAGTCGTGTGTGAGTCTCCTTTTAGCTTTTCTTTCTGCTAGAAGGAAGAGTAGATTTTTGAAATTTAGTATCGTTTGATGCGATCCGTTCCTTCTTATCGTCTCTCGAATTAGCCATTTACTTGGCATCACTGGTAAAGTTAGCTTACGAAACGGGAAATAGTCAGTAAGTGAGAGGCGAACAAATAGGGTGGGGTCCACACTTGATTAAACCCTACTGTAAAATATCAATAACATCTCCATTTCATAACATATAGAGTATATATCCCACAGCAGCGAGGCTAGGTCCACTCCCCAATATGATATAAGATCTAAAGTACTGCGAGTGGGCCCCGTGGATACTCTCAGTGCGCGATCAAATGACTTACGAGCCATGTCGACGGAAAAGTAGCTCTAATGGGGCAACCTGTTATTTAATCTCTCAGCCAAAAGTCAGTGTTTATGGAGTCCCAAATGTTCTGCACTTGGATTTTGTTGGATTCGAGTCCTTTGCGTAATTAAGGGGGGTCCAAAGTAACGTGAACACCCTCCGTTATTATATATTTATATATATTCATTTATTTATTTTTTGTTCATGTTGTTACACATTTCATTTCCCTATTAAGAGAATATTTTCTTTCCTTAATTATCTGTTGCTTTTTTTCTTTTTTTTTTGCATAAGCACGAACTTTTGGGTCGACCCAAGCCATTTTCCGAAATAATAAGTAATTTCATTAATGTTTTTATATGAAAATGAAAGTTTAAGAAAGTATTAAATTTACTTGTGTTTCTAGTTTATTGTTAAAGGAAACGGAAAGTCCTGCTTGGAAGGGATTTGGATTTGCGCACAAAAGCATCTTTACCGCTGCTTTTATCCGCGGTAAAGTGGCACTCGCCAGATTTCCTCCTCTCGGAGAGGAGGAAAAGTAGCATTTGCAGCTTTACCGCCGATGCATACGGCGGTAAGTTGGAAATTTGCAACATTTCCGCCCCATTAAGAGCAGGAAATCCTGCAGGCGGATTCTAATTAACTTTTCCTTTCCTAACATCTTTGCTGGCTCACGGATAACGAGGGATGGGCATGGATAATTAGCGTTGAAACGCAATACTGTCAAATCACATAGTAAATCACTCTTTTTGTCAATTTACTTTACCGGTGAAGTAAAGTGGGTGGTTAAATGCAAAGAGGGAACATAAGTAAAGGTTTGGAAAGATCAGAAGGCGAGAGTAGCTCTTTGAGTTTCTATTTGAAGAAGAGTTTTTTTTTTCTTTTGAAGGGTCAATCGCGGACAGGGACGGCCCGCGTTGGTTCGGCAATGGGGATTAGGTTAGAATAAGTTGGCCGCGCTTAGAATTTTTTCATTTGGACTGGGTGCGTGGTTGGGATTCGGAATCCTTGCCCGGCACAAATATACATATATAATACTAAGAGTGGGAGTAGTAATTGGGGGACTCAAATCCGTGTCCACTCAGATAGAGTGATAGGACGAGGCAAGCGTAGCTACCACGTAGGACGCCGTGAAAGATTTGTTTTCCTTTTCTTTTATTAGATAAGTTAGACCTAGAACACGCTAGGGCCTCATGATTTACAGGCGGGCCGGTCTTGGGCGAGCAGCTTCTGGCCCGACCAGTGCTTGAGCCGGGATCGGGCTTCTTATTTAGAAGTCGGGCCGGGCTTGGACATTCCTCGGCCCAGCCCTTCCCGTGTACAACCCTAGCTTCGTTTAGTCATTTAGTCGTGTGAGAGTCTCCTTTTAGCTTTTCTTTCTGCTAGAAGGAAGAGCAGATTTTTGAAATTTAGTATCGTTTGATACGATCCGTTCCTTCTTATCGTCTCTCGAATTAGCCATTTACTTGGCATCACTGGTAAAGTTAGCTTACGAAACGGGAAATAGTCAGTCAGTGAGAGGCGAACAAATAGGGTGGGGTCCACACTTGATTAAACCCTACTGTAAAATATCAATAACATCTCTATTTCATAACATATAGAGTATATATCCCACAGCAGCGAGGCTAGGTCCACTCCCCAATATGATATAAGATCTAAAGTACTCCGAGTGGGCCCCGTGGATACTCTCAGTGCGCGATCAAATGACTTACGAGCCATGTCGACGGAAAAGTAGCTCTAATGGGGCAACCTGTTATTTAATCTCTCAGCCAAAAGTCAGTGTTTATGGAGTCCCAAATGTTCTGCACTTGGATTTTGTTGGATTCGAGTCCTTTGCGTAATTAATGGGGGTCCAAAGTAACGTGAACACCCTCCGTTATTATATATTTATATATATTCATTTATTTATTTTTTGTTCATGTTGTTACACATTTCATTTCCCTATTAAGAGAATATTTTCTTTCCTTAATTATCTGTTGCTTTTTTTCTTTTTTTTTTTGCATAAGCACGAACTTTTGGGTCGACCCAAGCCATTTTCCGAAATAATAAGTAATTTCATTAATGTTTTTATATGAAAATGAAAGTTTAAGAAAGTATTAAATTTACTTGTGTTTCTAGTTTATTGTTAAAGGAAACGGAAAGGCCTGCTTGGAAGGGATTTGGATTTGCGCACAAAAGCATCTTTACCGCTGCTTGTATCCGCGGTAAAGTGGCATTCGCCAGATTTCCTCCTCTCGGACAGGAGGAAAAGTAGCATTTGCAGCTTTACCGCCGATGCATACGGCGGTAAGTTGGAAATTTGCAACATTTCCGCCCCATTAAGAGCAGGAAATCCTGCAGGCGGATTCTTATTAACTTTTCCTTTCCTAACATCTTTGCTGGCTCACGGATAACGAGGGATGGGCATGGATAATTAGCGTTGAAACGCAATACTGTCAAATCACATAGTAAATCACTCTTTTTGTCAATTTACTTTACCGGTGAAGTAAAGTGGGTGGTTAAATGCAAAGAGGGAACATAAGTAAAGGTTTGGAAAGATCAGAAGGCGAGAGTAGCGCTTTGAGTTTCTATTTTAAGAAGAGTTTTTTTTTTCTTTTGAAGGGTCAATCGCGGACAGGGACGGCCCGCGTTGGTTCGGCAATGGGGATTAGGTTAGAATAAGTTGGCCGCGCTTAGAATTTTTTCATTTGGACTGGGTGCGTGGTTGGGATTCGGAATCCTTGCCCGGCACAAATATACATATATAATACTAAGAGTGGGAGTAGTAATTAGGGGACTCAAATCCGTGTCCACTCAGATAGAGTGATAGGACGAGGCAAGCGTAGCTACCACGTAGGACGCCGTGAAAGATTTGTTTTCCTTTTCTTTTATTAGATAAGTTAGACCCAGAACACGCTAGGGCCTCATGATTTACAGGCGGGCCGGTCTTGGGCGAGCAACTTCTGGCCCGACCAGTGCTTGAGCCGGGATCGGGCTTCTTATTTAGAAGTCGGGCCGGGCTTGGACATTCCTCGGCCCAGCGCTTCCCGTGTACAACCCTAGCTTCGTTTAGTCATTTAGTCGTGTGAGAGTCTCCTTTTAGCTTTTCTTTCTGCTAGAAGGAAGAGCAGATTTTTGAAATTTAGTATCGTTTGATGCGATCCGTTCCTTCTTATCGTCTCTCGAATTAGCCATTTACTTGGCATCACTGGTAAAGTTAGCTTACGAAACGGGAAATAGTCAGTGAGTAAGAGGCGAACAAATAGGGTGGGGTCCACACGTGATTAAACCCTACTGTAAAATATCAATAACATCTCTATTTCATAACATATAGAGTATATATCCCACAGCAGCGAGGCTAGGTCCACTCCCCAATATGATATAAGATCTAAAGTACTCCGAGTGGGCCCCGTGATACTCTCAGTGCGCGATCAAATGACTTACGAGCCATGTCGACGGAAAAGTAGCTCTAATGGGGCAACCTGTTATTTAATCTCTCAGCCAAAAGTCAGTGTTTATGGAGTCCCGAATGTTCTGCACTTGGATTTTGTTGGATTCGAGTCCTTTGCGTAATTAAGGGGGGTCCAAAGTAACGTGAACACCCTCCGTTATTATATATTTATATATATTCATTTATTTATTTTTTGTTCATGTTGTTACACATTTCATTTCCCTATTAAGAGAATATTTTCTTTCCTTAATTATCTGTTGCTTTTTTTCTTTTGTTTTTGCATAAGCACGAACTTTTGGGTCGACCCAAGCCATTTTCCGAATTAATAAGTAATTTCATTAATGTTTTTATATGAAAATGAAAGTTTAAGAAAGTATTAAATTTACTTGTGTTTCTAGTTTATTGTTAAAGGAAACGGAAAGGCCTGCTTGGAAGGGATTTGGATTTGCGCACAAAAGCATCTTTACCGCTGCTTGTATCCGCGGTAAAGTGGCATTCGCCAGATTTCCTCCTCTCGGAGAGGAGGAAAAGTAGCATTTGCAGCTTTACCGCCGATGCATTCGGCGGTAAGTTGGAAATTTGCAACATTTCCGCCCCATTAAGAGCAGGAAATCCTGCAGGCGGATTCTAATTAACTTTTCCTTTCCTAACATCTTTGCTGGCTCACGGATAACGAGGGATGGGCATGGATAATTAGCGTTGAAACGCAATACTGTCAAATCACATAGTAAATCACTCTTTTTGTCAATTTACTTTACCGGTGAAGTAAAGTGGGTGGTTAAATGCAAAGAGGGAACATAAGTAAAGGTTTGGAAAGATCAGAAGGCGAGAGTAGCTCTTTGAGTTTCTATTTGAAGAAGAGTTTTTTTTTTCTTTTGAAGGGTCAATTGCGTACAGAGACGGCCCGCGTTGGTTCGGCAATGGGGATTAGGTTAGAATAAGTTGGCCGCGCTTAGAATTTTTTCATTTGGACTGGGTGCGTGGTTGGGATTCGGAATCCTTGCCCGGCACAAATATACATATATAATACTAAGAGTGGGAGTAGTAATTGGGGGACTCAAATCCGTGTCCACTCAGATAGAGTGATAGGACGAGGCAAGCGTAGCTACCACGTAGGACGCCGTGAAAGATTTGTTTTCCTTTTCTTTTATTAGATAAGTTAGACCCAGAACACGCTAGGGCCTCATGATTTACACGCGGGCCGGTCTTGGGCGAGCAACTTCTGGCCCGACCAGTGCTTGAGCCGGGATCGGGCTTCTTATTTAGAAGTCGGGCCGGGCTTGGACATTCCTCGGCCCAGCCCTTCCCGTGTACAACCCTAGCTTCGTTTAGTCATTTAGTCGTGTGAGAGTCTCCTTTTAGCTTTTCTTTCTGCTAGAAGGAAGAGTAGATTTTTGAAATTTAGTATCGTTTGATGCGATCCGTTCCTTCTTATCGTCTCTCGAATTAGCCATTTACTTGGCATCACTGGTAAAGTTAGCTTACGAAACGGGAAATAGTCAGTAAGTGAGAGGCGAACAAATAGGGTGGGGTCCACACTTGATTAAACCCTACTGTAAAATATCAATAACATCTCCATTTCATAACATATAGAGTATATATCCCACAGCAGCGAGGCTAGGTCCACTCCCCAATATGATATAAGATCTAAAGTACTGCGAGTGGGCCCCGTGGATACTCTCAGTGCGCGATCAAATGACTTACGAGCCATGTCGACGGAAAAGTAGCTCTAATGGGGCAACCTGTTATTTAATCTCTCAGCCAAAAGTCAGTGTTTATGGAGTCCCAAATGTTCTGCACTTGGATTTTGTTGGATTCGAGTCCTTTGCGTAATTAAGGGGGGTCCAAAGTAACGTGAACACCCTCCGTTATTATATATTTATATATATTCATTTATTTATTTTTTGTTCATGTTGTTACACATTTCATTTCCCTATTAAGAGAATATTTTCTTTCCTTAATTATCTGTTGCTTTTTTTCTTTTTTTTTTGCATAAGCACGAACTTTTGGGTCGACCCAAGCCATTTTCCGAAATAATAAGTAATTTCATTAATGTTTTTATATGAAAATGAAAGTTTAAGAAAGTATTAAATTTACTTGTGTTTCTAGTTTATTGTTAAAGGAAACGGAAAGTCCTGCTTGGAAGGGATTTGGATTTGCGCACAAAAGCATCTTTACCGCTGCTTTTATCCGCGGTAAAGTGGCACTCGCCAGATTTCCTCCTCTCGGAGAGGAGGAAAAGTAGCATTTGCAGCTTTACCGCCGATGCATACGGCGGTAAGTTGGAAATTTGCAACATTTCCGCCCCATTAAGAGCAGGAAATCCTGCAGGCGGATTCTAATTAACTTTTCCTTTCCTAACATCTTTGCTGGCTCACGGATAACGAGGGATGGGCATGGATAATTAGCGTTGAAACGCAATACTGTCAAATCACATAGTAAATCACTCTTTTTGTCAATTTACTTTACCGGTGAAGTAAAGTGGGTGGTTAAATGCAAAGAGGGAACATAAGTAAAGGTTTGGAAAGATCAGAAGGCGAGAGTAGCTCTTTGAGTTTCTATTTGAAGAAGAGTTTTTTTTTTCTTTTGAAGGGTCAATCGCGGACAGGGACGGCCCGCGTTGGTTCGGCAATGGGGATTAGGTTAGAATAAGTTGGCCGCGCTTAGAATTTTTTCATTTGGACTGGGTGCGTGGTTGGGATTCGGAATCCTTGCCCGGCACAAATATACATATATAATACTAAGAGTGGGAGTAGTAATTGGGGGACTCAAATCCGTGTCCACTCAGATAGAGTGATAGGACGAGGCAAGCGTAGCTACCACGTAGGACGCCGTGAAAGATTTGTTTTCCTTTTCTTTTATTAGATAAGTTAGACCTAGAACACGCTAGGGCCTCATGATTTACAGGCGGGCCGGTCTTGGGCGAGCAGCTTCTGGCCCGACCAGTGCTTGAGCCGGGATCGGGCTTCTTATTTAGAAGTCGGGCCGGGCTTGGACATTCCTCGGCCCAGCCCTTCCCGTGTACAACCCTAGCTTCGTTTAGTCATTTAGTCGTGTGAGAGTCTCCTTTTAGCTTTTCTTTCTGCTAGAAGGAAGAGCAGATTTTTGAAATTTAGTATCGTTTGATACGATCCGTTCCTTCTTATCGTCTCTCGAATTAGCCATTTACTTGGCATCACTGGTAAAGTTAGCTTACGAAACGGGAAATAGTCAGTCAGTGAGAGGCGAACAAATAGGGTGGGGTCCACACTTGATTAAACCCTACTGTAAAATATCAATAACATCTCTATTTCATAACATATAGAGTATATATCCCACAGCAGCGAGGCTAGGTCCACTCCCCAATATGATATAAGATCTAAAGTACTCCGAGTGGGCCCCGTGGATACTCTCAGTGCGCGATCAAATGACTTACGAGCCATGTCGACGGAAAAGTAGCTCTAATGGGGCAACCTGTTATTTAATCTCTCAGCCAAAAGTCAGTGTTTATGGAGTCCCAAATGTTCTGCACTTGGATTTTGTTGGATTCGAGTCCTTTGCGTAATTAAGGGGGGTCCAAAGTAACGTGAACACCCTCCGTTATTATATATTTATATATATTCATTTATTTATTTTTTGTTCATGTTGTTACACATTTCATTTCCCTATTAAGAGAATATTTTCTTTCCTTAATTATCTGTTGCTTTTTTTCTTTTTTTTTTTGCATAAGCACGAACTTTTGGGTCGACCCAAGCCATTTTCCGAAATAATAAGTAATTTCATTAATGTTTTTATATGAAAATGAAAGTTTAAGAAAGTATTAAATTTACTTGTGTTTCTAGTTTATTGTTAAAGGAAACGGAAAGGCCTGCTTGGAAGGGATTTGGATTTGCGCACAAAAGCATCTTTACCGCTGCTTGTATCCGCGGTAAAGTGGCATTCGCCAGATTTCCTCCTCTCGGACAGGAGGAAAAGTAGCATTTGCAGCTTTACCGCCGATGCATACGGCGGTAAGTTGGAAATTTGCAACATTTCCGCCCCATTAAGAGCAGGAAATCCTGCAGGCGGATTCTTATTAACTTTTCCTTTCCTAACATCTTTGCTGGCTCACGGATAACGAGGGATGGGCATGGATAATTAGCGTTGAAACGCAATACTGTCAAATCACATAGTAAATCACTCTTTTTGTCAATTTACTTTACCGGTGAAGTAAAGTGGGTGGTTAAATGCAAAGAGGGAACATAAGTAAAGGTTTGGAAAGATCAGAAGGCGAGAGTAGCGCTTTGAGTTTCTATTTTAAGAAGAGTTTTTTTTTTCTTTTGAAGGGTCAATCGCGGACAGGGACGGCCCGCGTTGGTTCGGCAATGGGGATTAGGTTAGAATAAGTTGGCCGCGCTTAGAATTTTTTCATTTGGACTGGGTGCGTGGTTGGGATTCGGAATCCTTGCCCGGCACAAATATACATATATAATACTATGAGTGGGAGTAGTAATTAGGGGACTCAAATCCGTGTCCACTCAGATAGAGTGATAGGACGAGGCAAGCGTAGCTACCACGTAGGACGCCGTGAAAGATTTGTTTTCCTTTTCTTTTATTAGATAAGTTAGACCCAGAACACGCTAGGGCTTCATGATTTACAGGTGGGCCGGTCTTGGGCGAGCAACTTCTGGCCCGACCAGTGCTTGAGCCGGGATCGGGCTTCTTATTTAGAAGTCGGGCCGGGCTTGGACATTCCTCGGCCCAGCCCTTCCCGTGTACAACCCTAGCTTCGTTTAGTCATTTAGTCGTGTGAGAGTCTCCTTTTAGCTTTTCTTTCTGCTAGAAGGAAGAGCAGATTTTTGAAATTTAGTGTCGTTTGATGCGATCCGTTCCTTCTTATCGTCTCTCGAATTAGCCATTTACTTGGCATCACTGGTAAAGTTAGCTTACGAAACGGGAAATAGTCAGTAAGTGAGAGGCGAACAAATAGGGTGGGGTCCACACTTGATTAAACCCTACTGTAAAATATCAATAACATCTCTATTTCATAACAGATAGAGTATATATCCCACAGCAGCGAGGCTAGGTCCACTCCCCAATATGATATAAGATCTAAAGTACTCCGAGTGGGCCCCGTGGATACTCTCAGTGCGCGATCAAATGACTTACGAGCCATGTCGACGGAAAAGTAGCTCTAATGGGGCAACCTGTTATTTAATCTCTCAGCCAAAAGTCAGTGTTTATGGAGTCCCAAATGTTCTGCACTTGGATTTTGTTGGATTCGAGTCCTTTGCGTAATTAAGGGGGGTCCAAAGTAACGTGAACACCCTCCGTTATTATATATTTATATATATTCATTTATTTATTTTTTGTTCATGTTGTTACACATTTCATTTCCCTATTAAGAGAATATTTTCTTTCCTTAATTATCTGTTGCTTTTTTTCTTTTTTTTTTTGCATAAGCACGAACTTTTGGGTCGACCCAAGCCATTTTCCGAAATAATAAGTAATTTCATTAATGTTTTTATATGAAAATGAAAGTTTAAGAAAGTATTAAATTTACTTGTGTTTCTAGTTTATTGTTAAAGGAAACGGAAAGGCCTGCTTGGAAGGGATTTGGATTTGCGCACAAAAGCATCTTTACCGCTGCTTGTATCCGCGGTAAAGTGGCATTCGCCAGATTTCCTCCTCTCGGACAGGAGGAAAAGTAGCATTTGCAGCTTTACCGCCGATGCATACGGCGGTAAGTTGGAAATTTGCAACATTTCCGCCCCATTAAGAGCAGGAAATCCTGCAGGCGGATTCTTATTAACTTTTCCTTTCCTAACATCTTTGCTGGCTCACGGATAACGAGGGATGGGCATGGATAATTAGCGTTGAAACGCAATACTGTCAAATCACATAGTAAATCACTCTTTTTGTCAATTTACTTTACCGGTGAAGTAAAGTGGGTGGTTAAATGCAAAGAGGGAACATAAGTAAAGGTTTGGAAAGATCAGAAGGCGAGAGTAGCGCTTTGAGTTTCTATTTTAAGAAGAGTTTTTTTTTTCTTTTGAAGGGTCAATCGCGGACAGGGACGGCCCGCGTTGGTTCGGCAATGGGGATTAGGTTAGAATAAGTTGGCCGCGCTTAGAATTTTTTCATTTGGACTGGGTGCGTGGTTGGGATTCGGAATCCTTGCCCGGCACAAATATACATATATAATACTAAGAGTGGGAGTAGTAATTAGGGGACTCAAATCCGTGTCCACTCAGATAGAGTGATAGGACGAGGCAAGCGTAGCTACCACGTAGGACGCCGTGAAAGATTTGTTTTCCTTTTCTTTTATTAGATAAGTTAGACCCAGAACACGCTAGGGCTTCATGATTTACAGGTGGGCCGGTCTTGGGCGAGCAACTTCTGGCCCGACCAGTGCTTGAGCCGGGATCGGGCTTCTTATTTAGAAGTCGGGCCGGGCTTGGACATTCCTCGGCCCAGCCCTTCCCGTGTACAACCCTAGCTTCGTTTAGTCATTTAGTCGTGTGAGAGTCTCCTTTTAGCTTTTCTTTCTGCTAGAAGGAAGAGCAGATTTTTGAAATTTAGTGTCGTTTGATGCGATCCGTTCCTTCTTATCGTCTCTCGAATTAGCCATTTACTTGGCATCACTGGTAAAGTTAGCTTACGAAACGGGAAATAGTCAGTAAGTGAGAGGCGAACAAATAGGGTGGGGTCCACACTTGATTAAACCCTACTGTAAAATATCAATAACATCTCTATTTCATAACAGATAGAGTATATATCCCACAGCAGCGAGGCTAGGTCCACTCCCCAATATGATATAAGATCTAAAGTACTCCGAGTGGGCCCCGTGGATACTCTCAGTGCGCGATCAAATGACTTACGAGCCATGTCGACGGAAAAGTAGCTCTAATGGGGCAACCTGTTATTTAATCTCTCAGCCAAAAGTCAGTGTTTATGGAGTCCCAAATGTTCTGCACTTGGATTTTGTTGGATTCGAGTCCTTTGCGTAATTAAGGGGGGTCCAAAGTAACGTGAACACCCTCCGTTATTATATATTTATATATATTCATTTATTTATTTTTTGTTCATGTTGTTACACATTTCATTTCCCTATTAAGAGAATATTTTCTTTCCTTAATTATCTGTTGCTTTTTTTCTTTTTTTTTTTTGCATAAGCACGAACTTTTGGGTCGACCCAAGCCATTTTCCGAAATAATAAGTAATTTCATTAATGTTTTTATATGAAAATGAAAGTTTAAGAAAGTATTAAATTTACTTGTGTTTCTAGTTTATTGTTAAAGGAAACGGAAAGGCCTGGTTGGGAGGGATTTGGATTTGCGCACAAAAGCATCTTTACCGCTGCTTGTATCCGCGGTAAAGTGGCATTCGCCAGATTTCCTCCTCTCGGAGAGGAGGAAAAGTAGCATTTGCAGCTTTACCGCCGATGCATACGGCGGTAAGTTGAAAATTTGCAACATTTCCGCCCCATTAAGAGCAGGAAATCCTGCAGGCGGATTCTTATTAACTTTTCCTTTCCTAACATCTTTGCTGGCTCACGGATAACGAGGGATGGGCATGGATAATTAGCGTTGAAACGCAATACTGTCAAATCACATAGTAAATCACTCTTTTTGTCAATTTACTTTACCGGTGAAGTAAAGTGGGTGGTTAAATGCAAAGAGGGAACATAAGTAAAGGTTTGGAAAGATCAGAAGGCGAGAGTAGCTCTTTGAGTTTCTATTTTAAGAAGAGTTTTTTTTTTCTTTTGAAGGGTCAATCGCGGACAGGGACAGCCCGCGTTGGTTCGGCAATGGGGATTAGGTTAGAATAAGTTGGCCGCGCTTAGAATTTTTTCATTTGGACTGGGTGCGTGGTTGGGATTCGGAATCCTTGCCCGGCACAAATATACATATATAATACTAAGAGTGGGAGTAGTAATTGGGGGACTCAAATCCGTGTCCACTCAGATAGAGTGATAGGACGAGGCAAGCGTAGCTACCACGTAGGACGCCGTGAAAGATTTGTTTTCCTTTTCTTTTATTAGATAGGTTAGACCCAGAACACGCTAGGGCCTCATGATTTACAGGCGGGCCGGTCTTGGGCGAGCAACCTCTGGCCCGACCAGTGCTTGAGCCGGGATCGGGCTTCTTATTTAGAAGTCGGGCCGGGCTTGGACATTCCTCGGCCCAGCGCTTCCCGTGTACAACCCTAGCTTCGTTTAGTCATTTAGTCGTGTGAGAGTCTCCTTTTAGCTTTTCTTTCTGCTAGAAGGAAGAGCAGATTTTTGAAATTTAGTATCGTTTGATGCGATCCGTTCCTTCTTATCGTCTGTCGAATTAGCCATTTACTTGGCATCACTGGTAAAGTTAGCTTACGAAACGGGAAATAGTCAGTGAGTGAGAGGCGAACAAATAGGGTGGGGTCCACACTTGATTAAACCCTACTGTAAAATATCAATAACATCTCTATTTCATAACATATAGAGTATATATCCCACAGCAGCGAGGCTAGGTCCACTCCCCAATATGATATAAGATCTAAAGTACTCCGAGTGGGCCCCGTGGATACTCTCAGTGCGCGATCAAATGACTTACGAGCCATGTCGACGGAAAAGTAGCTCTAATGGGGCAACCTGTTATTTAATCTCTCAGCCAAAAGTCAGTGTTTATGGAGTCCCAAATGTTCTGCACTTGGATTTTGTTGGATTCGAGTCCTTTGCGTAATTAAGGGGGGTCCAAAGTAACGTGAACACCCTCCGTTATTATATATTTATATATATTCATTTATTTATTTTTTGTTCATGTTGTTACACATTTCATTTCCCTATTAAGAGAATATTTTCTTTCCTTAATTATCTGTTGCTTTTTTTCTTTTTTTTTTTGCATAAGCACGAACTTTTGGGTCGACCCAAGCCATTTTCCGAAATAATAAGTAATTTCATTAATGTTTTTATATGAAAATGAAAGTTTAAGAAAGTATTAAATTTACTTGTGTTTCTAGTTTATTGTTAAAGGAAACGGAAAGGCCTGCTTGGAAGGGATTTGGATTTGCGCACAAAAGCATCTTTACCGCTGCTTGTATCCGCGGTAAAGTGGCATTCGCCAGATTTCCTCCTCTCGGACAGGAGGAAAAGTAGCATTTGCAGCTTTACCGCCGATGCATACGGCGGTAAGTTGGAAATTTGCAACATTTCCGCCCCATTAAGAGCAGGAAATCCTGCAGGCGGATTCTTATTAACTTTTCCTTTCCTAACATCTTTGCTGGCTCACGGATAACGAGGGATGGGCATGGATAATTAGCGTTGAAACGCAATACTGTCAAATCACATAGTAAATCACTCTTTTTGTCAATTTACTTTACCGGTGAAGTAAAGTGGGTGGTTAAATGCAAAGAGGGAACATAAGTAAAGGTTTGGAAAGATCAGAAGGCGAGAGTAGCGCTTTGAGTTTCTATTTTAAGAAGAGTTTTTTTTTTCTTTTGAAGGGTCAATCGCGGACAGGGACGGCCCGCGTTGGTTCGGCAATGGGGATTAGGTTAGAATAAGTTGGCCGCGCTTAGAATTTTTTCATTTGGACTGGGTGCGTGGTTGGGATTCGGAATCCTTGCCCGGCACAAATATACATATATAATACTAAGAGTGGGAGTAGTAATTAGGGGACTCAAATCCGTGTCCACTCAGATAGAGTGATAGGACGAGGCAAGCGTAGCTACCACGTAGGACGCCGTGAAAGATTTGTTTTCCTTTTCTTTTATTAGATAAGTTAGACCCAGAACACGCTAGGGCTTCATGATTTACAGGTGGGCCGGTCTTGGGCGAGCAACTTCTGGCCCGACCAGTGCTTGAGCCGGGATCGGGCTTCTTATTTAGAAGTCGGGCCGGGCTTGGACATTCCTCGGCCCAGCCCTTCCCGTGTACAACCCTAGCTTCGTTTAGTCATTTAGTCGTGTGAGAGTCTCCTTTTAGCTTTTCTTTCTGCTAGAAGGAAGAGCAGATTTTTGAAATTTAGTGTCGTTTGATGCGATCCGTTCCTTCTTATCGTCTCTCGAATTAGCCATTTACTTGGCATCACTGGTAAAGTTAGCTTACGAAACGGGAAATAGTCAGTAAGTGAGAGGCGAACAAATAGGGTGGGGTCCACACTTGATTAAACCCTACTGTAAAATATCAATAACATCTCTATTTCATAACAGATAGAGTATATATCCCACAGCAGCGAGGCTAGGTCCACTCCCCAATATGATATAAGATCTAAAGTACACCGAGTGGGCCCCGTGGATACTCTCAGTGCGCGATCAAATGACTTACGAGCCATGTCGACGGAAAAGTAGCTCTAATGGGGCAACCTGTTATTTAATCTCTCAGCCAAAAGTCAGTGTTTATGGAGTCCCAAATGTTCTGCACTTGGATTTTGTTGGATTCGAGTCCTTTGCGTAATTAAGGGGGGTCCAAAGTAACGTGAACACCCTCCGTTATTATATATTTATATATATTCATTTATTTATTTTTTGTTCATGTTGTTACACATTTCATTTCCCTATTAAGAGAATATTTTCTTTCCTTAATTATCTGTTGCTTTTTTTCTTTTTTTTTTTTGCATAAGCACGAACTTTTGGGTCGACCCAAGCCATTTTCCGAAATAATAAGTAATTTCATTAATGTTTTTATATGAAAATGAAAGTTTAAGAAAGTATTAAATTTACTTGTGTTTCTAGTTTATTGTTAAAGGAAACGGAAAGGCCTGGTTGGGAGGGATTTGGATTTGCGCACAAAAGCATCTTTACCGCTGCTTGTATCCGCGGTAAAGTGGCATTCGCCAGATTTCCTCCTCTCGGAGAGGAGGAAAAGTAGCATTTGCAGCTTTACCGCCGATGCATACGGCGGTAAGTTGAAAATTTGCAACATTTCCGCCCCATTAAGAGCAGGAAATCCTGCAGGCGGATTCTTATTAACTTTTCCTTTCCTAACATCTTTGCTGGCTCACGGATAACGAGGGATGGGCATGGATAATTAGCGTTGAAACGCAATACTGTCAAATCACATAGTAAATCACTCTTTTTGTCAATTTACTTTACCGGTGAAGTAAAGTGGGTGGTTAAATGCAAAGAGGGAACATAAGTAAAGGTTTGGAAAGATCAGAAGGCGAGAGTAGCTCTTTGAGTTTCTATTTTAAGAAGAGTTTTTTTTTTCTTTTGAAGGGTCAATCGCGGACAGGGACAGCCCGCGTTGGTTCGGCAATGGGGATTAGGTTAGAATAAGTTGGCCGCGCTTAGAATTTTTTCATTTGGACTGGGTGCGTGGTTGGGATTCGGAATCCTTGCCCGGCACAAATATACATATATAATACTAAGAGTGGGAGTAGTAATTGGGGGACTCAAATCCGTGTCCACTCAGATAGAGTGATAGGACGAGGCAAGCGTAGCTACCACGTAGGACGCCGTGAAAGATTTGTTTTCCTTTTCTTTTATTAGATAGGTTAGACCCAGAACACGCTAGGGCCTCATGATTTACAGGCGGGCCGGTCTTGGGCGAGCAACTTCTGGCCCGACCAGTGCTTGAGCCGGGATCGGGCTTCTTATTTAGAAGTCGGGCCGGGCTTGGACATTCCTCGGCCCAGCGCTTCCCGTGTACAACCCTAGCTTCGTTTAGTCATTTAGTCGTGTGAGAGTCTCCTTTTAGCTTTTCTTTCTGCTAGAAGGAAGAGCAGATTTTTGAAATTTAGTATCGTTTGATGCGATCCGTTCCTTCTTATCGTCTGTCGAATTAGCCATTTACTTGGCATCACTGGTAAAGTTAGCTTACGAAACGGGAAATAGTCAGTGAGTGAGAGGCGAACAAATAGGGTGGGGTCCACACTTGATTAAACCCTACTGTAAAATATCAATAACATCTCTATTTCATAACATATAGAGTATATATCCCACAGCAGCGAGGCTAGGTCCACTCCCCAATATGATATAAGATCTAAAGTACTCCGAGTGGGCCCCGTGGATACTCTCAGTGCGCGATCAAATGACTTACGAGCCATGTCGACGGAAAAGTACCTCTAATGGGGAAACCTGTTATTTAATCTCTCAGCCAAAAGTCAGTGTTTATGGAGTCCCAAATGTTCTGCACTTGGATTTTGTTGGATTCGAGTCCTTTGCGTAATTAAGGGGGGTCCAAAGTAACGTGAACACCCTCCGTTATTATATATTTATATATATTCATTTATTTATTTTTTGTTCATGTTGTTACACATTTCATTTCCCTATTAAGAGAATATTTTCTTTCCTTAATTATCTGTTGCTTTTTTTCTTTTTTTTTTGCATAAGCACGAACTTTGGGGTCGACCCAAGCCATTTTCTGAAATAATAAGTAATTTCATTAATGTTTTTATACGAAAATGAAAGTTTAAGAAAGTATTAAATTTACTTGTGTTTCTAGTTTATTGTTAAAGGAAACGGAAAGGCCTGCTTGGAAGGGATTTGGATTTGCGCACAAAAGCATCTTTACCGCTGCTTGTATCCGCGGTAAAGTGGCATTCGCCAGATTTCCTCCTCTCGGAGAGGAGGAAAAGTAGCATTTGCAGCTTTACCGCCGATGCATACGGCGGTAAGTTGGAAATTTGCAACATTTCCGCCCCATTAAGAGCAGGAAATCCTGCAGGCGGATTCTTATTAACTTTTCCTTTCCTAACATCTTTGCTGGCTCACGGATAACGAGGGATGGGCATGGATAATTAGCGTTGAAACGCAATACTGTCAAATCACATAGTAAATCACTCTTTTTGTCAATTTACTTTACCGGTGAAGTAAAGTGGGTGGTTAAATGCAAAGAGGGAACATAAGTAAAGGTTTGGAAAGATCAGAAGGCGAGAGTAGCTCTTTGAGTTTCTATTTGAAGAAGAGGTTTTTTTTTCTTGTGAAGGGTCAATCGCGGACAGAGACGGCCCGCGTTGGTTCGGCAATGGGGATTAGGTTAGAATAAGTTGGGCGCGCTTAGAATTTTTTCATTTGGACTGGGTGCGTGGTTGGGATTCGGAATCCTTGCCCGGCACAAATATACATATATAATACTAAGAGTGGGAGTAGTAATTGGGGGACTCAAATCCGTGTCCACTCAGATAGAGTGATAGGACGAGGCAAGCGTAGCTACCACGTAGGACGCCGTGAAAGATTTGTTTTCCTTTTCTTTTATTAGATAGGTTAGACCCAGAACACGCTAGGGCCTCATGATTTACAGGCGGGCCGGTCTTGGGCGAGCAACTTCTGGCCCGACCAGTGCTTGAGCCGGGATCGGGCTTCTTATTTAGAAGTCGGGCCGGGCTTGGACATTCCTCGGCCCAGCCCTTCCCGTGTACAACCCTAGCTTCGTTTAGTTATTTAGTCGTGTGAGAGTCTCCTTTTAGCTTTTCTTTCTGCTAGAAGGAAGAGCAGATTTTTGAAATTTAGTATCGTTTGATGCGATCCGTTCCTTCTTATCGTCTGTCGAATTAGCCATTTACTTGGCATCACTGGTAAAGTTAGCTTACGAAACGGGAAATAGTCAGTGAGTGAGAGGCGAACAAATAGGGTGGGGTCCACACGTGATTAAACCCTACTGTAAAATATCAATAACATCTCTATTTCATAACATATAGAGTATATATCCCACAGCAGCGAGGCTAGGTCCACTCCCCAATATGATATAAAATCTAAAGTACTCCGAGTGGGCCCCGTGGATACTCTCAGTGCGCGATCAAATGACTTACGAGCCATGTCGGCGGAAAAGTAGCTCTAATGGGGAAACCTGTTATTTAATCTCTCAGCCAAAAGTCAGTGTTTATGGAGTCCCAAATGTTCTGCACTTGGATTTTGTTGGATTCGAGTCCTTTGAGTAATTAAGGTGGGTCCAAAGTAACGTGAACACCCTCCGTTATTATATATTTATATATATTCATTTATTTATTTTTTGTTCATGTTGTTACACATTTCAATTCCCTATCAAGAGAATATTTTCTTTCCTTAATTATCTGTTGCTTTTTTTTTTTTTTTGCATAAGCACAAACTTTTGGGTCGACCCAAGCCATTTTCCGAAATAATAAGTAATTTCATTAATGTTTTAATATGAAAATGAAAGTTTAAGAAAGTATTAAATTTACTTGTGTTTCTAGTTTATTGTTAAAGGAAACGGAAAGGCCTGCTTGGAAGGGATTTGGTTTTGCGCACAAAAGCATCTTTACCGCTGCTTGTATCCGCGGTAAAGTGGCATTCGCCAGATTTCCTCCTCTCGGAGAGGAGAAAAAGTAGCATTTGCAGCTTTACCGCCGATGCATACGGCGGTAAGGTGGAAATTTGCAACATTTCCGCCCCATTAAGAGCAGGAAATCCTGCAGGTGGTTTCTTATTGACTATTCCCTTCCTAACATCTTTGCTGGGTCACGGATAACGAGGGATGGGCATGGATAATTAGCGTTTAAGCGCAATACTGTCAAATCACATAGTAAATCACTCTTTTTGTCAATTTACTTTACCGGTGAAGTAAAGTGGGTGGTTAAATGCAAAGAGGGAACATAAGTAAAGGTTTGGAAAGATCAGAAGACGAGAGTAGCTCTTTGAGTTTCTATTTTAAGAAGAGTTTTTTTTTTCTTCTGAAGGGTCTATCGCGGACATGGACGGCCCGCGTTGGTTCGGCAATGGGGATTAGGTTAGAATAAGTGGGCCGCGCTTAGAATTTTTTCATTTGGACTGGGTGCGTGGTTGGGATTCGGAATCCTTGCCCGGCACAAATATACATATATAATACTAAGAGTGGGAGTAGTAATTGGGGGACTCAAATCCGTGTCCACTCAGATTGAGTGATAGGACGAGGCAAGCGTAGCTACCACGTAGGACGCCGTGAAAGATTTGTTTTCCTTTTCTTTTATTAGATAGGTTAGACCCAGAACACGCTAGGGCCTCATGATGTACAGGCGGGCCGGTCTTGGGCGAGCAACTTCTGGCCCGACCAGTGCCTGAGCCGGGATCGGGCTTCTTATTTAGAAGTCGGGCCGGGCTTGGACATTCCTCGGCCCAGCCCTTCCCGTGTACAACCCTAGCTTCGTTTAGTCATTTAGTCGTGGGAGAGTCTCCTTTTAGCTTTTCTTTCTGCTAGAAGGAAGAGCAGATTTTTGAAATTTAGTATCGTTTGATGCGATCCGTTCCTTCTTATCGTCTCTCGAATTAGCCATTTACTTGGCATCACTGGTAAAGTTAGCTTACGAAACGGGAAATAGTCAGTGAGTAAGAGGCGAACAAATAGGGTGGGGTCCACACTTGATTAAACCCTACTGTAAAATATCAATAACATCTCTATTTCATAACATATAGAGTATATATCCCACAGCAGCGAGGCTAGGTCCACTCCCCAATATGATATAAAATCTAAAGTACTCCGAGTGGGCCCCGTGGATACTCTCAGTGCGCGATCAAATGACTTACGATCCATGTCGGCGGAAAAGTAGCTCTAATGGGGAAACCTGTTATTTGATCTCTCAGCCAAAAGTCAGTGTTTATGGAGTCCCAAATGTTCTGCACTTGGATTTTGTTGGATTCGAGTCCTTTGAGTAATTAAGGTGGGTCCAAAGTAACGTGAACACCCTCCGTTATTATATATTTATATATATTCATTTATTTATTTTTTGTTCATGTTGTTACACATTTCAATTCCCTATTAAGAGTATATTTTCTTTCCTTAATTATCTGTTGCTTTTTTTTTTTTTTTTGCATAAGCACAAACTTTTGGGTCGACCCAAGCCATTTTCCGAAATAATAAGTAATTTCATTAATGTTTTAATATGAAAATGAAAGTTTAAGAAAGTATTAAATTTACTTGTGTTTCTAGTTTATTGTTAAAGGAAACGGAAAGGCCTGCTTGGAAGGGATTTGGTTTTGCGCACAAAAGCATCTTTACCGCTGCTTGTATCCGCGGTAAAGTGGCATTCGCCAGATTTCCTCCTCTCGGAGAGGAGAAAAAGTAGCATTTGCAGCTTTACCGCCGATGCATACGGCGGTAAGGTGGAAATTTGCAACATTTCCGCCCCATTAAGAGCAGGAAATCCTGCAGGTGGATTCTTATTGACTATTCCTTTCCTAACATCTTTGCTGGGTCACGGATAACGAGGGATGGGCATGGATAATTAGCGTTTAAGCGCAATACTGTCAAATCACATAGTAAATCACTCTTTTTGTCAATTTACTTTACCGGTGAAGTAAAGTGGGTGGTTAAATGCAAAGAGGGAACATAAGTAAAGGTTTGGAAAGATCAGAAGACGAGAGTAGCTCTTTGAGTTTCTATTTTAAGAAGAGTTTTTTTTTTCTTCTGAAGGGTCTATCGCGGACATGGACGGCCCGCGTTGGTTCGGCAATGGGGATTAGGTTAGAATAAGTGGGCCGCGCTTAGAATTTTTTCATTTGGACTGGGTGCGTGGTTGGGATTCGGAATCCTTGCCCGGCACAAATATACATATATAATACTAAGAGTGGGAGTAGTAATTGGGGGACTCAAATCCGTGTCCACTCAGATAGAGTGATAGGACGAGGCAAGCGTAGCTACCACGTAGGACGCCGTGAAAGATTTGTTTTCCTTTTCTTTTATTAGATAGGTTAGACCCAGAACACGCTAGG
The DNA here is from genome assembly GCA_029852735.1 of Persea americana. Taxonomy (NCBI): domain Eukaryota; kingdom Viridiplantae; phylum Streptophyta; class Magnoliopsida; order Laurales; family Lauraceae; genus Persea; species Persea americana. The sequence continues at coordinate 34,745,280 of CM056820.1, read as the reverse complement.
GCCTCATGATGTACAGGCGGGCCGGTCTTGGGCGAGCAACTTCTGGCCCGACCAGTGCTTGAGCCGGGATCGGGCTTCTTATTTAGAAGTCGGGCCGGGCTTGGACATTCCTCGGCCCAGCCCTTCCCGTGTAGAACCCTAGCTTCGTTTAGTCATTTAGTCGTGGGAGAGTCTCCTTTTAGCTTTTCTTTCTGCTAGAAGGAAGAGCAGATTTTTGAAATTTAGTATCGTTTGATGCGATCCGTTCCTTCTTATCGTCTGTCGAATTAGCCATTTACTTGGCATCACTGGTAAAGTTAGCTTACGAAACGGGAAATAGTCAGTGAGTGAGAGGCGAACAAATAGGGTGGGGTCCACACTTGATTAAACCCTACTGTAAAATATCAATAACATCTCTATTTCATAACATATAGAGTATATATCCCACAGCAGCGAGGCTAGGTCCACTCCCCAATATGATATAAGATCTAAAGTACTCCGAGTGGGCCCCGTGGATACTCTCAGTGCGCGATCAAATGACTTACGAGCCATGTCGACGGAAAAGTAGCTCTAATGGGGCAACCTGTTATTTAATCTCTCAGCCAAAAGTCAGTGTTTATGGAGTCCCAAATGTTCTGCACTTGGATTTTGTTGGATTCGAGTCCTTTGAGTAATTAAGGTGGGTCCAAAGTAACGTGAACACCCTCCGTTATTATATATTTATATATATTCATTTATTTATTTTTTGTTCATGTTGTTACACATTTCAATTCCCTATTAAGAGAATATTTTCTTTCCTTAATTATCTGTTGCTTTTTTTTTTTTTTTTGCATAAGCACGTACTTTTGGGTCGACCCAAGCCATTTTCCGAAATAATAAGTAATTTCATTAATGTTTTAATATGAAAATGAAAGTTTAAGAAAGTATTAAATTTACTTGTGTTTCTAGTTTATTGTTAAAGGAAACGGAAAGGCCTGCTTGGAAGGGATTTGGTTTTGCGCACAAAAGCATCTTTACCGCTGCTTGTATCCGCGGTAAAGTGGCATTCGCCAGATTTCCTCCTCTCGGAGAGGAGAAAAAGTAGCATTTGCAGCTTTACCGCCGATGCATACGGCGGTAAGGTGGAAATTTGCAACATTTCCGCCCCATTAAGAGCAGGAAATCCTGCAGGTGGATTCTTATTGACTATTCCTTTCCTAACATCTTTGCTGGGTCACGGATAACGAGGGATGGGCATGGATAATTAGCGTTTAAGCGCAATACTGTCAAATCACATAGTAAATCACTCTTTTTGTCAATTTACTTTACCGGTGAAGTAAAGTGGGTGGTTAAATGCAAAGAGGGAACATAAGTAAAGGTTTGGAAAGATCAGAAGACGAGAGTAGCTCTTTGAGTTTCTATTTTAAGAAGAGTTTTTTTTTTCTTCTGAAGGGTCTATCGCGGACATGGACGGCCCGCGTTGGTTCGGCAATGGGGATTAGGTTAGAATAAGTGGGCCGCGCTTAGAATTTTTTCATTTGGACTGGGTGCGTGGTTGGGATTCGGAATCCTTGCCCGGCACAAATATACATATATAATACTAAGAGTGGGAGTAGTAATTGGGGGACTCAAATCCGTGTCCACTCAGATTGAGTGATAGGACGAGGCAAGCGTAGCTACCACGTAGGACGCCGTGAAAGATTTGTTTTCCTTTTCTTTTATTAGATAGGTTAGACCCAGAACACGCTAGGGCCTCATGATGTACAGGCGGGCCGGTCTTGGGCGAGCAACTTCTGGCCCGACCAGTGCCTGAGCCGGGATCGGGCTTCTTATTTAGAAGTCGGGCCGGGCTTGGACATTCCTCGGCCCAGCCCTTCCCGTGTACAACCCTAGCTTCGTTTAGTCATTTAGTCGTGTGAGAGTCTCCTTTTAGCTTTTCTTTCTGCTAGAAGGAAGAGCAGATTTTTGAAATTTAGTATCGTTTGATGCGATCCGTTCCTTCTTATCGTCTCTCGAATTAGCCATTTACTTGGCATCACTGGTAAAGTTAGCTTACGAAACGGGAAATAGTCAGTGAGTAAGAGGCGAACAAATAGGGTGGGGTCCACACTTGATTAAACCCTACTGTAAAATATCAATAACATCTCTATTTCATAACATATAGAGTATATATCCCACAGCAGCGAGGCTAGGTCCACTCCCCAATATGATATAAAATCTAAAGTACTTCGAGTGGGCCCCGTGGATACTCTCAGTGCGCGATCAAATGACTTACGATCCATGTCGGCGGAAAAGTAGCTCTAATGGGGAAACCTGTTATTTGATCTCTCAGCCAAAAGTCAGTGTTTATGGAGTCCCAAATGTTCTGCACTTGGATTTTGTTGGATTCGAGTCCTTTGAGTAATTAAGGTGGGTCCAAAGTAACGTGAACACCCTCCGTTATTATATATTTATATATATTCATTTATTTATTTTTTGTTCATGTTGTTACACATTTCAATTCCCTATTAAGAGTATATTTTCTTTCCTTAATTATCTGTTGCTTTTTTTTTTTTTTTTGCATAAGCACAAACTTTTGGGTCGACCCAAGCCATTTTCCGAAATAATAAGTAATTTCATTAATGTTTTAATATGAAAATGAAAGTTTAAGAAAGTATTAAATTTACTTGTGTTTCTAGTTTATTGTTAAAGGAAACGGAAAGGCCTGCTTGGAAGGGATTTGGTTTTGCGCACAAAAGCATCTTTACCGCTGCTTGTATCCGCGGTAAAGTGGCATTCGCCAGATTTCCTCCTCTCGGAGAGGAGAAAAAGTAGCATTTGCAGCTTTACCGCCGATGCATACGGCGGTAAGGTGGAAATTTGCAACATTTCCGCCCCATTAAGAGCAGGAAATCCTGCAGGTGGATTCTTATTGACTATTCCTTTCCTAACATCTTTGCTGGGTCACGAATAACGAGGGATGGGCATGGATAATTAGCGTTTAAGCGCAATACTGTCAAATCACATAGTAAATCACTCTTTTTGTCAATTTACTTTACCGGTGAAGTAAAGTGGGTGGTTAAATGCAAAGAGGGAACATAAGTAAAGGTTTGGAAAGATCAGAAGACGAGAGTAGCTCTTTGAGTTTCTATTTTAAGAAGAGTTTTTTTTTTCTTCTGAAGGGTCTATCGCGGACATGGACGGCCCGCGTTGGTTCGGCAATGGGGATTAGGTTAGAATAAGTGGGCCGCGCTTAGAATTTTTTCATTTGGACTGGGTGCGTGGTTGGGATTCGGAATCCTTGCCCGGCACAAATATACATATATAATACTAAGAGTGGGAGTAGTAATTGGGGGACTCAAATCCGTGTCCACTCAGATAGAGTGATAGGACGAGGCAAGCGTAGCTACCACGTAGGACGCCGTGAAAGATTTGTTTTCCTTTTCTTTTATTAGATAGGTTAGACCCAGAACACGCTAGGGCCTCATGATGTACAGGCGGGCCGGTCTTGGGCGAGCAACTTCTGGCCCGACCAGTGCTTGAGCCGGGATCGGGCTTCTTATTTAGAAGTCGGGCCGGGCTTGGACATTCCTCGGCCCAGCCCTTCCCGTGTACAACCCTAGCTTCGTTTAGTCATTTAGTCGTGGGAGAGTCTCCTTTTAGCTTTTCTTTCTGCTAGAAGGAAGAGCAGATTTTTGAAATTTAGTATCGTTTGATGCGATCCGTTCCTTCTTATCGTCTCTCGAATTAGCCATTTACTTGGCATCACTGGTAAAGTTAGCTTACGAAACGGGAAATAGTCAGTGAGTGAGAGGCGAACAAATAGGGTGGGGTCCACACTTGATTAAACCCTACTGTAAAATATCAATAACATCTCTATTTCATAACATATAGAGTATATATCCCACAGCAGCGAGGCTAGGTCCACTCCCCAATATGATATAAGATCTAAAGTACTCCGAGTGGGCCCCGTGGATACTCTCAGTGCGCGATCAAATGACTTACGAGCCATGTCGACGGAAAAGTAGCTCTAATGGGGCAACCTGTTATTTAATCTCTCAGCCAAAAGTCAGTGTTTATGGAGTCCCAAATGTTCTGCACTTGGATTTTGTTGGATTCGAGTCCTTTGAGTAATTAAGGTGGGTCCAAAGTAACGTGAACACCCTCCGTTATTATATATTTATATATATTCATTTATTTATTTTTTGTTCATGTTGTTACACATTTCAATTCCCTATTAAGAGTATATTTTCTTTCCTTAATTATCTGTTGCTTTTTTTTTTTTTTTGCATAAGCACAAACTTTTGGGTCGACCCAAGCCATTTTCCGAAATAATAAGTAATTTCATTAATGTTTTAATATGAAAATGAAAGTTTAAGAAAGTATTAAATTTACTTGTGTTTCTAGTTTATTGTTAAAGGAAACGGAAAGGCCTGCTTGGAAGGGATTTGGTTTTGCGCACAAAAGCATCTTTACCGCTGCTTGTATCCGCGGTAAAGTGGCATTCGCCAGATTTCCTCCTCTCGGAGAGGAGAAAAAGTAGCATTTGCAGCTTTACCGCCGATGCATACGGCGGTAAGGTGGAAATTTGCAACATTTCCGCCCCATTAAGAGCAGGAAATCCTGCAGGTGGATTCTTATTGACTATTCCCTTCCTAACATCTTTGCTGGGTCACGGATAACGAGGGATGGGCATGGATAATTAGCGTTTAAGCGCAATACTGTCAAATCACATAGTAAATCACTCTTTTTGTCAATTTACTTTACCGGTGAAGTAAAGTGGGTGGTTAAATGCAAAGAGGGAACATAAGTAAAGGTTTGGAAAGATCAGAAGACGAGAGTAGCTCTTTGAGTTTCTATTTTAAGAAGAGTTTTTTTTTTCTTCTGAAGGGTCTATCGCGGACATGGACGGCCCGCGTTGGTTCGGCAATGGGGATTAGGTTAGAATAAGTGGGCCGCGCTTAGAATTTTTTCATTTGGACTGGGTGCGTGGTTGGGATTCGGAATCCTTGCCCGGCACAAATATACATATATAATACTAAGAGTGGGAGTAGTAATTGGGGGACTCAAATCCGTGTCCACTCAGATTGAGTGATAGGACGAGGCAAGCGTAGCTACCACGTAGGACGCCGTGAAAGATTTGTTTTCCTTTTCTTTTATTAGATAGGTTAGACCCAGAACACGCTAGGGCCTCATGATGTACAGGCGGGCCGGTCTTGGGCGAGCAACTTCTGGCCCGACCAGTGCCTGAGCCGGGATCGGGCTTCTTATTTAGAAGTCGGGCTGGGCTTGGACATTCCTCGGCCCAGCCCTTCCCGTGTACAACCCTAGCTTCGTTTAGTCATTTAGTCGTGGGAGAGTCTCCTTTTAGCTTTTCTTTCTGCTAGAAGGAAGAGCAGATTTTTGAAATTTAGTATCGTTTGATGCGATCCGTTCCTTCTTATCGTCTCTCGAATTAGCCATTTACTTGGCATCACTGGTAAAGTTAGCTTACGAAACGGGAAATAGTCAGTGAGTAAGAGGCGAACAAATAGGGTGGGGTCCACACTTGATTAAACCCTACTGTAAAATATCAATAACATCTCTATTTCATAACATATAGAGTATATATCCCACAGCAGCGAGGCTAGGTCCACTCCCCAATATGATATAAAATCTAAAGTACTCCGACTGGGCCCCGTGGATACTCTCAGTGCGCGATCAAATGACTTACGATCCATGTCGGCGGAAAAGTAGCTCTAATGGGGAAACCTGTTATTTGATCTCTCAGCCAAAAGTCAGTGTTTATGGAGTCCCAAATGTTCTGCACTTGGATTTTGTTGGATTCGAGTCCTTTGAGTAATTAAGGTGGGTCCAAAGTAACGTGAACACCCTCCGTTATTATATATTTATATATATTCATTTATTTATTTTTTGTTCATGTTGTTACACATTTCAATTCCCTATTAAGAGTATATTTTCTTTCCTTAATTATCTGTTGCTTTTTTTTTTTTTTTTGCATAAGCACAAACTTTTGGGTCGACCCAAGCCATTTTCCGAAATAATAAGTAATTTCATTAATGTTTTAATATGAAAATGAAAGTTTAAGAAAGTATTAAATTTACTTGTGTTTCTAGTTTATTGTTAAAGGAAATGGAAAGGCCTGCTTGGAAGGGATTTGGTTTTGCGCACAAAAGCATCTTTACCGCTGCTTGTATCCGCGGTAAAGTGGCATTCGCCAGATTTCCTCCTCTCGGAGAGGAGAAAAAGTAGCATTTGCAGCTTTACCGCCGATGCATACGGCGGTAAGGTGGAAATTTACAACATTTCCGCCCCATTAAGAGCAGGAAATCCTGCAGGTGGATTCTTATTGACTATTCCTTTCCTAACATCTTTGCTGGGTCACGGATAACGAGGGATGGGCATGGATAATTAGCGTTTAAGCGCAATACTGTCAAATCACATAGTAAATCACTCTTTTTGTCAATTTACTTTACCGGTGAAGTAAAGTGGGTGGTTAAATGCAAAGAGGGAACATAAGTAAAGGTTTGGAAAGATCAGAAGACGAGAGTAGCTCTTTGAGTTTCTATTTTAAGAAGAGTTTTTTTTTTCTTCTGAAGGGTCTATCGCGGACATGGACGGCCCGCGTTGGTTCGGCAATGGGGATTAGGTTAGAATAAGTGGGCCGCGCTTAGAATTTTTTCATTTGGACTGGGTGCGTGGTTGGGATTCGGAATCCTTGCCCGGCACAAATATACATATATAATACTAAGAGTGGGAGTAGTAATTGGGGGACTCAAATCCGTGTCCACTCAGATAGAGTGATAGGACGAGGCAAGCGTAGCTACCACGTAGGACGCCGTGAAAGATTTGTTTTCCTTTTCTTTTATTAGATAGGTTAGACCCAGAACACGCTAGGGCCTCATGATGTACAGGCGGGCCGGTCTTGGGCGAGCAACTTCTGGCCCGACCAGTGCTTGAGCCGGGATCGGGCTTCTTATTTAGAAGTCGGGCCGGGCTTGGACATTCCTCGGCCCAGCCCTTCCCGTGTACAACCCTAGCTTCGTTTAGTCATTTAGTCGTGGGAGAGTCTCCTTTTAGCTTTTCTTTCTGCTAGAAGGAAGAGCAGATTTTTGAAATTTAGTATCGTTTGATGCGATCCGTTCCTTCTTATCGTCTCTCGAATTAGCCATTTACTTGGCATCACTGGTAAAGTTAGCTTACGAAACGGGAAATAGTCAGTGAGTGAGAGGCGAACAAATAGGGTGGGGTCCACACTTGATTAAACCCTACTGTAAAATATCAATAACATCTCTATTTCATAACATATAGAGTATATATCCCACAGCAGCGAGGCTAGGTCCACTCCCCAATATGATATAAGATCTAAAGTACTCCGAGTGGGCCCCGTGGATACTCTCAGTGCGCGATCAAATGACTTACGAGCCATGTCGACGGAAAAGTAGCTCTAATGGGGCAACCTGTTATTTAATCTCTCAGCCAAAAGTCAGTGTTTATGGAGTCCCAAATGTTCTGCACTTGGATTTTGTTGGATTCGAGTCCTTTGAGTAATTAAGGTGGGTCCAAAGTAACGTGAACACCCTCCGTTATTATATATTTATATATATTCATTTATTTATTTTTTGTTCATGTTGTTACACATTTCATTTCCCTATTAAGAGAGTATTTTCTTTCCTTAATTATCTGTTGCTTTTTTTTTTTTTTTTTGCATAAGCACGAACTTTTGGGTCGACCCAAGCCATTTTCCGAAATAATAAGTAATTTCATTAATGTTTTAATATGAAAATGAAAGTTTAAGAAAGTATTAAATTTACTTGTGTTTCTAGTTTATTGTTAAAGGAAACGGAAAGGCCAGCTTGGAAGGGATTTGGATTTGCGCACAAAAGCATCTTTACCACTGCTTGTATCCGCGGTAAAGTGGCATTCGCCAGATTTCCTCCTCTCGGAGAGGAGGAAAAGTAGCATTTGCAGCTTTACCGCGGATCCATACGGCGGTAAGTTGGAAATTTGCAACATTTCCGCCCCATTAAGAGGAGGAAATCCTGCAGGCGGATTCTTATTAACTTTTCCTTTCCTAACATCTTTGCTGGGTCACGGATAACGAGGGATGGGCATGGATAATTAGCGTTTAAACGCAATACTCTCAAATCACATAGTAAATCACTCTTTTTGTCAATTTACTTTACCGGTGAAGTAAAGTGGGTGGTTAAATGCAAAGAGGGAACATAAGTAAAGGTTTGGAAAGATCAGAAGGCGAGAGTAGCTCTTTGAGTTTCTATTTTAAGAAGAGTTTTTTTTTCTTTTGAAGGGTCAATCGCGGACAGGGACGGCCCGCGTTGGTTCGGCAATGGGGATTAGGTTAGAATAAGTGGGCCGCGCTTAGAATTTTTTCATTTGGACTGGGTGCGTGGTTGGGATTCGGAATCCTTGCCCGGCACAAATATACATATATAATACTAAGAGTGGGAGTAGTAATTGGGGGACTCAAATCCGTGTCCACTCAGATAGAGTGATAGGACGAGGCAAGTGTAGCTACCACCTAGGACGCTGTAAAAGATTTGTTTTCCTTTTCTTTTATTAGATAAGTTAGACGCAGAACACGCTAGGGCTTCATGATTTACAGGCGGGCTGTGTCGCGACCCCGGACCGGGGGGCACGGGACCGCGACGGGGGTGGCGTGGATGATGAACCACCCCTTGTAATGATTGTAAGTTTCTTTAATTTCCCACAGGTTTCCGCGGTGAGGATTCCTCATACACTTATAGAATATTTGTATTGGTGCGGAAGCGTGTAGCAAATCAAACTCTTATTCCAATCGCATCAAATAAGACTGTTAATATACAAGTATAACATGATGTCAGAGTGAGCAATGATCTCATTAGCATTCCCAAAACATTAAGTTAAAGTTTAACAAAAGAACAAGTTAATTAACATTGCCCAAAATTAAAGGCCAACCAAGGCCAATACAACCCAAGAGTATAAAACAGTATCATTCTCAAAATTCCCAAAATGTTCGCAGCTCCGAGCTAAACCGAATGTCTACATGACATCGTCAGCTTGCCACTCCACTAGTCGCTGCGGTTCACCGACCGCCTCCTCTGACTCCTCCTCAAAGGCACTAACGGGAGCTGGACCTGAGTACCACAAAAATGGGTCAGACACGACGGTCTGGCAGGTGGGTGAATAGATATACCAAGAAAGAAATCAAAGCATATCATAGTTATAACGAAAACTGTCATAAAACAGGATGCATAGTTCATTTAAAGTACAAATGCAATATAAATCATGCGGGGTATTCAAGGTACAGGAACTGACTAGGTGGCAACCACACTAAAGCTACATCCTCTCTATCACTAAAGTGATGAGAGCACATTGAGTGCATTGGGCTCAATCACACGAAGTGACGAGAACCAATATTATAAACATATACATATACATATACATATAGCTAGGCAAGACCACGGCCGCGGACCGGGTAATGGGACAGTACGGGATCCAAGTTGCAACTGGCGGGAGCACAGGAGGAGACCCAAGTCAGTTGATCAGACTGACAAGGATGTCCAAGCTTAGTGGTGCCGACTCTTAGGTTACATGATAAATCAAAACATATACAAAACTATATCAATATAAAACATACGGGCAGGCGGGGAATGGTGCTCGAAGGCACACATTTCAAATCATTTTCGGTTCATGCATACACGGGCTGGCAAGGCATATCGGGTGTACAATTTGGAATTTGAGAGAAAACCAGTAGATTCGGGCTATTATACAAATAACTGAATAAAACAATGCAATAAATCCTTATGTCATTAGGGACTATGTATTGGGGCATCTATATTCAAATGACCTGTATAAGAATCTTGTATGTCTAATTTACCCTTAGTATGGTACTCGAATGATATAGGACATACTAAGTCTCCTTATGCACGTCAATGAATCTAAAGGTCCCAATACCCTTTCCGAAATGGTTTTTCTTTCTATGTCAATCTCCTTATGTCATCCCCTGGGTCTTTCCAAGGTGGTAGGGCATCAGAACAACCCATCCAAACCTTTAAATACCATATCTGAAACCAATGGAAAAGACTCAGGAATTCTGGGTAAATTTCGGTCACCTATCGGTCAGATGGCGGTTAGCCGCCGAGGTGATCGGCGGTTAGCCGCTGGCTGACCGCGAAGCTGACCGCGACTCACCCTGCTAAAATGTAGCATACTGTCTTTCTAACCGCGCCTCACGTCTACCTAGCGGTCACTGGGGTTTGGGATTGGCGGTTAGCCGCGAGGTGACAGCGCGGCTGACCGTGGTTCGCCTGTCAAAATGCAGCATTCTGTGTTTCTAACCGTATCTGGGTCGGCTAGCCGCCGGTCACCTGTCGGCTAGCCGCCGAGGTGACCGCCCGCTGACCGCCCAGCTGCGGGGAATACACATCAGGTGCAGATTTCAGTCATTTGTCTCCCAAACCATTTCACCTTCATTCCAACCATTTTCTGATGTGGAATGGGTCCATTCCCTTCCATTTAACATTTACTCCTCTCTACCAACTACTATTCCACCAAGGTATTAATTTCACCTACCAATCCAATTTCATTCAATGCAAGTACAAAACTATTTAAGAGGTCATACCAACCAAAATAAACTTTCATGAATGCATGCATATATTCTCCTAGAATTAACTAAGAGAAAGCCATAACAATAAATACATTTCCAAAAGCATTATAACATACTAATCAAATGAAATGGGAATAGTAAAAATTCACATTTTTAACCAAAATAAGAACTTATCCAAATTGAATCTATTCATCCACTTGCCTTGGTCTCCAAGAATGCTAATCAAGCTCTAATCCTTCAATCAAGCTCACAAACTACAATCTACACAAGAATCCCCAAAATACAACATTACAAGCCCTAAAATGACAAAATCAAGGAATAGATGGAGATAACTTCCAATAATCAAGGTGAAGCACCTCCTAGGCTAGATGAACACACAATCAAGAGATGAGAAGAAGAACTTACATGAAGAGTCCTCTAATGGCAAGAGCTTGCTCAAGGGATAGCTTGGAATGGAAGGCTCTCTCCGCAAATGGTATCAAAATGGAGCTCTCATGGAGGGGAAGAAGACTACTACCTCCATTTTGCCTTTAGCAATAGATTTGAGAGAGATTGAGAGATGGAGGAGCAATGAGCAAAGAAGAAGAAGAAAAACTCTAGGGCTGGGCTGGGATTTCTGGTTCTCAAGAGATTGCAAGAAGAGGAAGAGAGGGAAAAGACTCCTCCTTATATAGAAAATGGCATTGGGTCCCACAACTTAAAAGTTCAATCGAGCTAAAACATCGTTCTACGGGCTTCGGACGGATTCGACGAAGAAGGAAGAATTGATCGTCGAAATTTCTACTTTCCAAAAAGTATATATTTTACTAGTTTCGGAGACATTGAAAATTGTGTCCAGATTTTGTGTAAAAAGACTGTTTTACCCCTATCAATGGCAAAGTAGGGTTTAGAGGTCTCGAATCGAAACGGAGCAAATACGAAAGTTGTCGGGAATCATAAAATACATTCAACGGAGCAAATTACCAATTTCCAGAATTATAACTAAATCCCCAAAACTAATCAAGACACAAGAAAAGGAACCCCCAAAGGGCCCCACTAGGTCAAAAGAGTTCCCAAAATTATTCAAAGCTATAAAAAGCTATTCTAATCCAGATTTAACCAATTTCCACTAATCTCACTTATAACTAAAACACGTCTTAATTAACACTAATCGGAAACTCTCGGGGCGGGGTCTTACATCCTCCACCCCTTAGGGCATTTGGTCCACCAAATGAAATAAAATAACTAACCTCGGGTAGTAGATGCGGATACTTCTTCTGAACTTGATCCCGTAATTCCCACGTTGCCTCTTCAGGTCCGTGATTTTCCCAGAGCACTTTCACCCATTGTATAGTCCTTGTCCTTAGTTCTTGTTCCTTCGTATCGATGATCTGGATAGGCTTCTCGACATAGGTGGCATCTTCTCTGATCTCTAATGGTTCATGACGGAGTACATGTGACGGATCGGGGACGTACTTTTTCAACATAGACACATGGAACACATTGTGTACGCCGGAAAGCTCAGGTGGTAAGGCCAATCTATAAGCCACGTCACCAATCTTGCTCACGATATCATAGGGTCCAATGTATCTCCGGGATAATTTGCCTTTCTGTCCGAATCTCAGAGTTCCTCTAGTAGGTGACACCTTCAAGAAAACCTTATCTCCTTCCTTAAAATGTAAGTCCCTGCGATGAGAGTCTGCATAACTCTTCTGTCTACTCCGGGCTACTTTCAGACGTTCTTGGATCAATTTGACTTTGTCCCTGGTTTCACTCACCATAGTCGGTCCATGAAAACTGCGAACACCTACTTCTTCCCAACAGACGGGAGTTCTACACCTCCTACCATACAATGCCTCAAAAGTTAGCCATTTACTTCTTATCGTCTCTCGAATTAGCCATTTACTTGGCATCACTGGTAAAGTTAGCTTACGAAACGGGAAATAGTCAGTGAGTGAGAGGCGAACAAATAGGGTGGGGTCCACACTTGATTAAACCCTACTGTAAAATATCAATAACATCTCTATTTCATAACATATAGAGTATATATCCCACAGCAGCGAGGCTAGGTCCACTCCCCAATATGATATAAAATCTAAAGTACTCCGAGTGGGCCCCGTGGATACTCTCAGTACGCGATCAAATGACTTACGAGCCATGTCGACGGAAAAGTAGCTCTAATGGGGCAACCTGTTATTTAATCTCTCAGCCAAAAGTCAGTGTTTATGGAGTCCCAAATGTTCTGCACTTGGATTTTGTTGGATTCGAGTCCTTTGAGTAATTAAGGTGGGTCCAAAGTAATGTGAACACCCTCCGTTATTATATATTTATATATATTCATTTATTTATTTTTTGTTCATGTTGTTACACATTTCATTTCCCTATTAAGAGGATATTTTCTTTCCTTAATTATCTGTTGCTTTTTTTTTTTTTTTTTGCATAAGCACGAACTTTTGGGTCGACCCAAGCCATTTTCCGAAATAATAAGTAATTTCATTAATGTTTTAATATGAAAATGAAAGTTTAAGAAAGTATTAAATTTACTTGTGTTTCTAGTTTATTGTTAAAGGAAACGGAAAGGCCTGCTTGGAAGGGATTTGGATTTGCGCAGAAAAGCATCTTTACCGCTGCTTGTATCCGCGGTAACGGGGCATTCGCCAGATTTACTCCTCTCGGAGAGGAGGAAAAGTAGCATTTGCAGCTTTACCGCCGATGCATACGGCGGTAAGTTGGAAATTTGCAACATTTCCGCCCCATTAAGAGGAGGAAATCCTGCAGGCGGATTCTTATTAACTTTTCCTTTCCTAACATCTTTGCTGGGTCACGGATAACGAGGGATGGGCATGGATAATTAGCGTTTAAACGCAATACTGTCAAATCACATAGTAAATCACTCTTTTTGTCAATTTACTTTACCGGTGAAGTAAAGTAGGTGGTTAAATGCAAAGAGGGAACATAAGTAAAGGTTTGGAAAGATCAGAAGGCGAGAGTAGCTCTTTGAGTTTCTATTTTAAGAAGAGTTTTTTTTTTTCTTTTGAAGGGTCAATCGCGGACAGGGACGGCCCGCGTTGGTTCGGCAATGGGGATTAGGTTAGAATAAGTAGGCCGCGCTTAGAATTTTTTCATTTGGACTGGGTGCGTGGTTGGGATTCGGAATCCTTGCCCAGCACAAATATAAATATATAATACTAAGAGTGGGAGTAGTAATTGGGGGACTCACATCCGTGTCCACTCAGATAGAGTGATAGGACGAGGCAAGCTTAGCTACCACCTAGGACGCTGTAAAAGATTTGTTTTCCTTTTCTTTTATTAGATGAGTTAGACGCAGAACACGCTAGGGCTTCATGATTTACAGGCGGGCCGGTCTCGGGCGAGCAACTTCTGGCCCGACCAGTGCTTGAGCCGGGATCGGGCTTCTTATTTAGAAGTCGGGCCGGGCTTGGACATTCCTCGGCCCAGCCCTTCCCGTGTACAACCCTAGCTTCGTTTAGTCATTTAGTCGTGTGAGAGTCTCCTTTTAGCTTTTCTTTCTGCTAGAAGGAAGAGCAGATTTTTGAAATTTAGTATCGTTTGATGCGATCCGTTCCTTCTTATCGTCTCTCGAATTAGCCATTTACTTGGCATCACTGGTAAAGTTAGCTTACGAAACGGGAAATAGTCAGTGAGTGAGAGGCGAACAAATTGGGTGGGGTCCACACTTGATTAAACCCTACTGTAAAATATCAATAACATCTCTATTTCATAACATATACAGTATATATCCCACAGCAGCGAGGCTAGGTCCACTCCCCAATATGATATAAAATCTAAAGTACTCCGAGTGGGCCCCGTGGATACTCTCAGTGCGCGATCAAATGACTTACGAGCCATGTCGACGGAAAAGTAGCTCTAATGGGGCAACCTGTTATTTAATCTCTCAGCCAAAAGTCAGTGTTTATGGAGTCCGAAATGTTCTACACTTGGGCTTTGTTGGATTCGAGTCCTTTGGGTAATTAAGGTGGGTCCAAAGTAACGTGAACACCCTCTCTTATTATATATTTATATATATTCATTTATTTATTTTTTGTTCATGTTGTTACACATTTCATTTCCCTATTAAGAGAATATTTTCTTTCCCTAATTATCTGTTGCTTTTTTTTTTTTTTTTTTTGCATAAGCACGAACTTTTGGGTCGACCCAAGCCATTTTCCGAAATAATAAGTAATTTCACTAATGTTCTAATTTGAAAATGAAAGTTTAAGAAAGTATTAAATTTACTTGTGTTTCTAATTTATTGTTAAAGGAAACGGAAAGGCCTGCTTGGAAGGGATTTGGTTTTGCGCACAAAAGCATCTTTACCGCTGCTTTTATCCACGGTAAAGTGGCATTCGCCAGATTTCCTCCTCTCGGAGAGGAGGAAAAGTAGCATTTGCAGCTTTAGCGCCGATGCATACGGCGGTAAGTTGGAAATTTGCAACATTTACGCTCCATTAAGAGGAGGAAATCCTGCAGGCGGATTCTTATTAACTTTTCCTTTCCTAACATCTTTGCTGGGTCACGGATAACGAGGGATGGGCATGGATAATTAGCGTTTAAACGCAATACTGTTAAATCACATAGTAAATCACTCTTTTTGTCAATTTACTTTACCGGTGAAGTAAAGTGGGTGGTTAAATGCAAAGAGGGAACATAAGTAAAGGTTTGGAAAGATCAGAAGGCGAGAGTAGCTCTTTGAGTTTCTATTTTAAGAAGAGTTTTTTTTTTCTTTTGAAGGGTCAATCGCGGACAGGGACGGCCCGCGTTGGTTCGGCAATGGGGATTAGGTTAGAATAAGTGGGCCGCGCTTAGAATTTTTTCATTTGGACTGGGTGCGTGGTTGGGATTCGGAATCCTTGCCCGGCACAAATATACATATATAATACTAAGAGTGGGAGTAGTAATTGGGGGACTCAAATCCGTGTCCACTCAGATAGAGTGATAGGACGAGGCAAGCGTAGCTACCACCTAGGACGCTGTAAAAGATTTGTTTTCCTTTTCTTTTATTAGATAAGTTAGACCCAGAACACGCTAGGGCTTCATGATTTACAGGCGGGCCGGTCTTGGGCGAGCAACTTCTGGCCCGACCAGTGTTTGAGCCGGGATCGGGCTTCTTATTTAGAAGTCGGGCCGGGCTTGGACATTCCTCGGCCCAGCCCTTCCCGTGTACAACCCTAGCTTCGTTTCGTCATTTAGTCGTGTGAGAGTCTCCTTTTAGCTTTTCTTTCTGCTAGAAGGAAGTGCAGATTTTTGAAATTTAGTATCGTTTGATGCGATCCGTTCCTTCTTATCGTCTCTCGAATTAGCCATTTACTTGGCATCACTGGTGAAGTTAGCTTACGAAACGGGAAATAGTCAGTGAGTGAGAGGCGAACAAATAGGGTGGGGTCCACACTTGATTAAACCCTACTGTAAAATATGAATAACATCTCTATTTCATAACATATAGAGTATATATCCCACAGCAGCGAGGCTAGGTCCACTCCCCAATATGATATAAGATCTAAAGTACTCCGAGTGGGCCCCGTGGGTACTCTCAGTGTGCGATCAAATGACTTACGAGCAATGTCGACGGAAAAGTAGCTCTAATGGGGCAACCTGTTATTTAATCTCTGAGCCAAAAGTCAGTGTTTATGGAGTCCGAAATGTTCTACACTTGGACTTTGTTGGATTCGAGTCCTTTGGGTAATTAAGGTGGGTCCAAAGTAACGTGAACACCCTCCGTTATTATATATTTATATATATTCATTTATTTATTTTTTGTTCATGTTGTTACACATTTCATTTCCCTATTAAGAGAATATTTTCTTTCCTTAATTATCTGTTGCTTTTTTTTTTTTTTTGCATAAGCACAGACTTTTGGGTCGACCCAAACCATTTTCCGAACTAATAAGTAATTTCACTAATCTTTTAATATGAAAATGAAAGTTTAAGAAAGTATTAAATTTACTTGTGTTTCTAGTTTATTGTTAAAGGAAACGGAAAGGCCTGCTTGGAAGGGATTTGGATTTGCGCACAAAAGCATCTTTACCGCTGCTTGTATCCGCGGTAAAGTGGCATTCGCCAGATTTCCTCCTCTCAGAGAGGAGGAAAAGTAGCATTTGCAGCTTTACCGCCGATGCATACGGCGGTAAGTTGGAAATTTGCAACATTTCCGCCCCATTAAGAGGAGGAAATCCTGCAGGCGGATTCTTATTAACTTTTCCTTTCCTAACATCTTTGCTGGGTCACGGATAACGAGGGATGGGCATGGATAATTAGCGTTTAAACGCAACACTGTCAAATCACATAGTAAATCACTCTTTTTGTCAATTTACTTTACCGGTGAAGTAAAGTGGGTGGTTAAATGCAAAGAGGGAACATAAGTAAAGGTTTGGAAAGATCAGAAGGCGAGAGTAGCTCTTTGAGTTTCTATTTTAAGAAGAGTTTTTTTCTCTTTTGAAGGGTCAATCGCGGACAGGGACGGCCCGCGTTGGTTCGGCAATGGGGATTAGGTTAGAATAAGTGGGCCGCGCTTAGAATTTTTTCATTTGGACCAGGTGCGTGGTTGGGATTCGGAATCCTTGCCCGGCACAAATATACATATATAATACTAAGAGTGGGAGTAGTAATTGGGGGACTCAAATCCGTGTCCACTCAGATAGAGTGATAGGACGAGGCAAGCGTAGCTACCACCTAGGACGCTGTAAAAGATTTGTTTTCCTTTTCTTTTATTAGATAAGTTAGACCCAGAACACGCTAGGGCTTCGTGATTTACAGGCGGGCCGGTCTCGGGCGAGCAACTTCTGGCCCGACCAGTGCTTGAGCCGGGATCGGGCTTCTTATTTAGAAGTCGGGCCGGGCTTGGACATTCCTCGGCCCAGCCCTTCCCGTGTACAACCCTAGCTTCGTTTAGTCATTTAGTCGTGTGAGAGTCTCCTTTTAGCTTTTCTTTCTGCTAGAAGGAAGAGCAGATTTTTGAAATTTAGTATCGTTTGATGCGATCCGTTCCTTCTTATCGTCTCTCGAATTAGCCATTTACTTGGCATCACTGGTAAAGTTAGCTTACGAAACGGGAAATAGTCAGTGAGTGAGAGGCGAACAAATAGGGTGGGGTCCACACTTGATTAAACCCTACTGTAAAATATCAATAACATCTCTATTTCATAACAGATAGAGTATATATCCCACAGCAGAGAGGCTAGGTCCACTCCCCAATATGATATAAGATCTAAAGTACTCCGAGTGGGACCCGTGGATACTCTCAGTGCGCGATCAAATGACTTACGAGCCATGTCGACGGAAAAGTAGCTCTAATGGGGCAACCTGTTATATAATCTCTCAGCCAAAAGTCAGTGTTTATGGAGTCCCAAATGTTCTACACTTGGATTTTGTTGGATTCGAGTCCTTTGCGTAATTAAGGTGGGTCCAAAGTAACGTGAACACCCTCCGTTATTATATATTTATATATATTCATTTATTTATTTTTTGTTCATGTTGTTACACATTTCATTTCCCTATTAAGAGGATATTTTCTTTCCTTAATTATCTGTTGCTTTTTTTTTTTTTTTTTTTGCATAAGCACGAACTTTTGGGTCTACCCAAGCCATTTTCCGAAATAATAAGTAATTTCATTAATGTTTTAATATGAAAATGAAAGTTTAAGAAAGTATTAAATTTACTTGTGTTTCTAGTTTATTGTTAAAGGAAACGGAAAGGCCTGCTTGGAAGGGATTTGGATTTGCGCACAAAAGCATCTTTACCGCTGCTTGTATCCGCGGTAAAGTGGCATTCGCCAGATTTCCTCCTCTCGGAGAGGAGGAAAAGTAGCATTTGCAGCTTTACCGCCGATGCATACGGCGGTAAGTTGGAAATTTGCAACATTTCCGGCCCATTAAGAGGAGGAAATCCTGCAGGCGGATTCTTATTAACTTTTCCTTTCCTAACATCTTTGCTGGGTCACGGATAACGAGGGATGGGCATGGATAATTAGCGTTTAAACGCAACACTGTCAAATCACATAGTAAATCACTCTTTTTGTCAATTTACTTTACCGGTGAAGTAAAGTGGGTGGTTAAATGCAAAGAGGGAACATAAGTAAAGGTTTGGAAAGATCAGAAGGCGAGAGTAGCTCTTTGAGTTTCTATTTTAAGAAGAGTTTTTTTCTCTTTTGAAGGGTCAATCGCGGACAGGGACGGCCCGCGTTGGTTCGGCAATGGGGATTAGGTTAGAATAAGTGGGCCACGCTTAGAATTTTTTCATTTGGACCGGGTGCGTGGTTGGGATTCGGAATCCTTGCCCGGCACAAATATACATATATAATACTAAGAGTGGGAGTAGTAATTGGGGGACTCAAATCCGTGTCCACTCAGATAGAGTGATAGGACGAGGCAAGCGTAGCTACCACCTAGGACGCTGTAAAAGATTTGTTTTCCTTTTCTTTTATTAGATAAGTTAGACCCAGAACACGCTAGGGCTTCGTGATTTACAGGCGGGCCGGTCTCGGGCGAGCAACTTCTGGCCCGACCAGTGCTTGAGCCGGGATCGGGCTTCTTATTTAGAAGTCGGGCCGGGCTTGGACATTCCTCGGCCCAGCCCTTCCCGTGTACAACCCTAGCTTCGTTTAGTCATTTAGTCGTGTGAGATTCTCCTTTTAGCTTTTCTTTCTGCTAGAAGGAAGAGCAGATTTTTGAAATTTAGTATCGTTTGATGCGATCCGTTCCTTCTTATCGTCTCTCGAATTAGCCATTTACTTGGCATCACTGGTAAAGTTAGCTTACGAAACGGGAAATAGTCAGTGAGTGAGAGGCGAACAAATAGGGTGGGGTCCACACTTGATTAAACCCTACTGTAAAATATCAATAACATCTCTATTTCATAACATATAGAGTATATATCCCACAGCAGCGAGGCTAGGTCCACTCCCCAATATGATATAAGATCTAAAGTACTCCGAGTGGGCCCCGTGGATACTCTCAGTGCGCGATCAAATGACTTACGAGCCATGTCGACGGAAAAGTAGCTCTAATGGGGCAACCTGTTATTTAATCTCTCAGCCAAAAGTCAGTGTTTATGGAGTCCCAAATGTTCTGCACTTGGATTTTGTTGGATTCGAGTCCTTTGAGTAATTAAGGTGGGTCCAAAGTAACGTGAACACCCTCCGTTATTATATATTTATATATATTCATTTATTTATTTTTTGTTCATGTTGTTACACATTTCATTTCCCTATTAAGAGAGTATTTTCTTTCCTTAATTATCTGTTGCTTTTTTTTTTTTTTTTTGCATAAGCACGAACTTTTGGGTCGACCCAAGCCATTTTCCGAAATAATAAGTAATTTCATTAATGTTTTAATATGAAAATGAAAGTTTAAGAAAGTATTAAATTTACTTGTGTTTCTAGTTTATTGTTAAAGGAAACGGAAAGGCCTGCTTGGAAGGGATTTGGATTTGCGCACAAAAGCATCTTTACCGCTGCTTGTATCCGCGGTAAAGTGGCATTCACCAGATTTCCTCCTCTCGGAGAGGAGGAAAAGTAGCATTTGCAGCTTTACCGCCGATGCATACGGCGGTAAGTTGGAAATTTGCGACATTTCCGCCCCATTAAGAGGAGGAAATCCTGCAGGCGGATTCTTATTAACTTTTCCTTTCCTAACATCTTTGCTGGGTCACGGATAACGAGGGATGGGCATGGATAATTAGCGTTTAAACGCAACACTGTCAAATCACATAGTAAATCACTCTTTTTGTCAATTTACTTTACCGGTGAAGTAAAGTGGGTGGTTAAATGCAAAGAGGGAACATAAGTAAAGGTTTGGAAAGATCAGAAGGCGAGAGTAGCTCTTTGAGTTTCTATTTTAAGAAGAGTTTTTTTCCCTTTTGAAGGGTCAATCGCGGACAGGGACGGCCCGCGTTGGTTCGGCAATGGGGATTAGGTTAGAATAAGTGGGCCGCGCTTAGAATTTTTTCATTTGGACCGGGTCCGTGGTTGGGATTCGGAATCCTTGCCCGGCACAAATATACATATATAATACTAAGAGTGGGAGTAGTAATTGGGGGACTCAAATCAGTGTCCACTCAGATAGAGTGATAGGACGAGGCAAGCGTAGCTACCACCTAGGACGCTGTAAAAGATTTGTTTTCCTTTTCTTTTATTAGATAAGTTAGACCCAGAACACGCTAGGGCTTCGTGATTTACAGGCGGGCCGGTCTCGGGCGAGCAACTTCTGGCCCGACCAGTGCTTGAGCCGGGATCGGGCTTCTTATTTAGAAGTCGGGCCGGGCTTGGACATTCCTCGGCCCAGCCCTTCCCGTGTACAACCCTAGCTTCGTTTAGTCATTTAGTCGTGTGAGAGTCTCCTTTTAGCTTTTCTTTCTGCTAGAAGGAAGAGCAGATTTTTGAAATTTAGTGTCGTTTGATGCGATCCGTTCCTTCTTATCGTCTCTCGAATTGGCCATTTACTTGGCATCACTGGTAAAGTTAGCTTACGAAACGGGAAATAGTCAGTGAGTGAGAGGCGAACAAATAGGGTGGGGTCCACACTTGATTAAACCCTACTGTAAAATATCAATAACATCTCTATTTCATAACATATAGAGTATATATCCCACAGCAGCGAGGCTAGGTCCACTCCCCAATATGATATAAGATCTAAAGTACTCCGAGTGGGCCCCGTGGATACTCTCAGTGCGCGATCAAATGACTTACGAGCCATGTCGACGGAAAAGTAGCTCTAATGGGGCAACCTGTTATTTAATCTCTCAGCCAAAAGTCAGTGTTTATGGAGTCCCAAATGTTCTGCACTTGGATTTTGTTGGATTCGAGTCCTTTGCGTAATTAAGGTGGGTCCAAAGTAACGTGAACACCCTCCGTTATTATATATTTATATATATTCATTTATTTATTTTTTGTTCATGTTGTTACACATTTCATTTCCCTATTAAGAGGATATTTTCTTTCCTTAATTATCTGTTGCTTTTTTTTTTTTTTTTTTGCATAAGCACGAACTTTTGGGTCGACCCAAGCCATTTTCCGAAATAATAAGTAATTTCATTAATGTTTTAATATGAAAATGAAAGTTTAAGAAAGTATTAAATTTACTTGTGTTTCTAGTTTATTGTTAAAGGAAACGGAAAGGCCTGCTTGGAAGGGATTTGGATTTGCGCACAAAAGCATCTTTACCGCTGCTTGTATCCGCGGTAAAGTGGCATTCGCCAGATTTCCTCCTCTCGGAGAGGAGGAAAAGTAGCATTTGCAGCTTTACTGCCGATGCATACGGCGGTAAGTTGGAAATTTGCAACAATTCCGCCCCATTAAGAGGAGGAAATCCTGCAGGCGGATTCTTATTAACTTTTCCTTTCCTAACATCTTTGCTGGGTCACGGATAACGAGGGATGGGCATGGATAATTAGCGTTTAAACGCAACACTGTCAAATCACATAGTAAATCACTCTTTTTGTCAATTTACTTTACCGGTGAAGTAAAGTGGGTGGTTAAATGCAAAGAGGGAACATAAGTAAAGGTTTGGAAAGATCAGAAGGCGAGAGTAGCTCTTTGAGTTTCTATTTTAAGAAGAGTTTTTTTCCCTTTTGAAGGGTCAATCGCGGACAGGGACGGCCCGCGTTGGTTCGGCAATGGGGATTAGGTTAGAATAAGTGGGCCGCGCTTAGAATTTTTTCATTTGGACCGGGTGCGTGGTTGGGATTCGGAATCCTTGCCCGGCACAAATATACATATATAATACTAAGAGTGGGAGTAGTAATTGGGGGACTCAAATCCGTGTCCACTCAGATAGAGTGATAGGACGAGGCAAGCGTAGCTACCACCTAGGACGCTGTAAAAGATTTGTTTTCCTTTTCTTTTATTAGATAAGTTAGACCCAGAACACGCTAGGGCTTCGTGATTTACAGGCGGGCCGGTCTCGGGAGAGCAACTTCTGGCCCGACCAGTGCTTGAGCCGGGATCGGGCTTCTTATTTAGAAGTCGGGCCGGGCTTGGACATTCCTCGGCCCAGCCCTTCCCGTGTACAACCCTAGCTTCGTTTAGTCATTTAGTCGTGTGAGAGTCTCCTTTTAGCTTTTCTTTCTGCTAGAAGGAAGAGCAGATTTTTGAAATTTAGTATCGTTTGATGCGATCCGTTCCTTCTTATCGTCTCTCGAATTGGCCATTTACTTGGCATCACTGGTAAAGTTAGCTTACGAAACGGGAAATAGTCAGTGAGTGAGAGGCGAACAAATAGGGTGGGGTCCACACTTGATTAAACCCTACTGTAAAATATCAATAACATCTCTATTTCATAACATATAGAGTATATATCCCACAGCAGCGAGGCTAGGTCCACTCCCCAATATGGTATAAGATCTAAAGTACTCCGAGTGGGCCCCGTGGATACTCTCAGTGCGCGATCAAATGACTTACGAGCCATGTCGACGGAAAAGTAGCTCTAATGGGGCAACCTGTTATTTAATCTCTCAGCCAAAAGTCAGTGTTTATGGAGTCCCAAATGTTCTGCACTTGGATTTTGTTGGATTCGAGTGCTTTGAGTAATTAAGGTGGGTCCAAAGTAACGTGAACACCCTCCGTTATTATATATTTATATATATTCATTTATTTATTTTTTGTTCATGTTGTTACACATTTCATTTCCCTATTAAGAGCGTATTTTCTTTCCTTAATTATCTGTTGCTTTTTTTTTTTTTTTTGCATAAGCACGAACTTTTGGGTCGACCCAAGCCATTTTCCGAAATAATAAGTAATTTCATTAATGTTTTAATATGAAAATGAAAGTTTAAGAAAGTATTAAATTTACTTGTGTTTCTAGTTTATTGTTAAAGGAAACGGAAAGGCCTGCTTGGAAGGGATTTGGATTTGCGCACAAAAGCATCTTTACCGCTGCTTGTATCCGCGGTAAAGTGGCATTCGCCAGATTTCCTCCTCTCGGAGAGGAGGAAAGGTAGCATTTGCAGCTTTACCGCCGATGCATACGGCGGTAAGTTGGAAATTTGCAACATTTCCGCCCCATTAAGAGGAGGAAATCCTGCAGGCGGATTCTTATTAACTTTTCCTTTCCTAACATCTTTGCTGGGTCACGGATAACGAGGGATGGGCATGGATAATTAGCGTTTAAACGCAACACTGTCAAATCACATAGTAAATCACTCTTTTTGTCAATTTACTTTACCGGTGAAGTAAAGTGGGTGGTTAAATGCAAAGAGGGAACATAAGTAAAGGTTTGGAAAGATCAGAAGGCGAGAGTAGCTCTTTGAGTTTCTATTTTAAGAAGGGTTTTTTTCTCTTTTGAAGGGTCAATCGCGGACAGGGACGGCCCGCGTTGGTTCGGCAATGGGGATTAGGTTAGAATAAGTGGGCCGCGCTTAGAATTTTTTCATTTGGACCGGGTGCGTGGTTGGGATTCGGAATCCTTGCCCGGCACAAATATACATATATAATACTAAGAGTGGGAGTAGTAATTGGGGGACTCAAATCCGTGTCCACTCAGATAGAGTGATAGGACGAGGCAAGCATAGCTACCACCTAGGACGCTGTAAAAGATTTGTTTTCCTTTTCTTTTATTAGATAAGTTAGACCCAGAACACGCTAGGGCTTCGTGATTTACAGGCGGGCCGGTCTCGGGCGAGCAACTTCTGGCCCGACCAGTGCTTGAGCCGGGATCGGGCTTCTTATTTAGAAGTCGGGCCGGGCTTGGACATTCCTCGGCCCAGCCCTTCCCGTGTACAACCCTAGCTTCGTTTAGTCATTTAGTCGTGTGAGAGTCTCCTTTTAGCTTTTCTTTCTGCTAGAAGGAAGAGCAGATTTTTGTAATTTAGTATCGTTTGATGCGATCCGTTCCTTCATATCGTCTCTCGAATTAGCCATTTACTTGGCATCACTGGTAAAGTTAGCTTACGAAACGGGAAATAGTCAGTGAGTGAGAGGCGAACAAATAGGGTGGGGTCCACACTTGATTAAACCCTACTGTAAAATATCAATAACATCTCTATTTCATAACATATAGAGTATATATCCCACAGCAGCGAGGCTAGGTCCACTCCCCAATATGATATAAGATCTAAAGTACTCCGAGTGGGCCCCGTGGATACTCTCAGTGCGCGATCAAATGACTTACGAGCCATGTCGACGGAAAAGTAGCTCTAATGGGGCAACCTGTTATTTAATCTCTCACCCAAAAGTCAGTGTTTATGGAGTCCCAAATGTTCTACACTTGGATTTTGTTGGATTCGAGTCCTTTGCGTAATTAAGGTGGGTCCAAAGTAACGTGAACACCCTCCGTTATTATATATTTATATATATTCATTTATTTTTTTTTTTCATGTTGTTACACATTTCATTTCCCTATTAAGAGGATATTTTCTTTCCTTAATTATCTGTTGCTTTTTTTTTTTTTTTTTTGCATAAGCACGAACTTTTGGGTCGACCCAAGCCATTTTCCGAAATAATAAGTAATTTCATTAATGTTTTAATATGAAAATGAAAGTTTAAGAAAGTATTAAATTTACTTGTGTTTCTAGTTTATTGTTAAAGGAAACGGAAAGGCCTGCTTGGAAGGGATTTGGATTTGCGCACAAAAGCATCTTTACCGCTGCTTGTATCCGCGGTAAAGCGGCATTCGCCAGATTTCCTCCTCTCGGAGAGGAGGAAAAGTAGCATTTGCAGCTTTACCGCCGATGCATACGGCGGTAAGTTGGAAATTCGCAACATTTCCACCCCATTAAGAGGAGGAAATCCTGCAGGCGGATTCTTATTAACTTTTCCTTTCCTAACATCTTTGCTGGGACACGGATAACGAGGGATGGGCATGGATAATTAGCGTTTAAACGCAACACTGTCAAATCACATAGTAAATCACTCTTTTTGTCAATTTACTTTACCGGTGAAGTAAAGTGGGTGGTTAAATGCAAAGAGGGAACATAAGTAAAGGTTTGGAAAGATCAGAACGCGAGAGTAGCTCTTTGAGCTTCTATTTTAAGAAGAGTTTTTTTTTCTTTTGAAGGGTCAATCGCGGACAGGGACGGCCTGCGTTGGTTCGGCAATGGGGATTAGGTTAGAATAAGTGGGCCGCGCTTAGAATTTTTTCATTTGGACCGGGTGCGTGGTTGGTGTCACGCCCCCGATCGTGAAACCGGGGTTTATGCGTGAAATTAGGGCTAATTAAAAATTTTCAGCATTAATAACACTGTGCCCTAATCATGTCCCAATATGGATCGAAGATCGCTGTGAGGTATAAACATTTCCTCAAATACATAAAACGTATAGCGGAAGCTTCATAGGACAAATGGTATCTTGAAGTATATAGTTACGAGCAAAGACTGATCACATATAGAGTTGAAGTTTGAAACAGTTAAACAAAAGTATTAATTACAACAATAGGCCACATCCAAACCTCGGGCCTAATCAAATGATGAAGAACAAAAGATGAAACTACACAAAAGATATCATTATGGCTCTCATGTACGGGGTCAGTACGGCTATACAATGCCGTCCGTACTATACTCCAAGAAGTCATCAGGCTGATCAGCCTGAACTTCCTCCGTCAACTCCTCCTCAGCTAAGTAGAGCTCGGTACCTATGCACCAAGAGTAGCATCATCAGACACGAAGGTCGGCAAGCATATATATATGAATCATTCAGATATGTAGAACGAATAAGAGTAAACGAGAAACAAAATCATATGAAATGCATAGCATCCTGATCGTAGAAAGTGCATAGCATTTGAATCAAAATTAACTAACATAACCATCTAGCAAAGAGGCAACCCACATAAACTAATACACCACAGGATAGTTCCACATGACCCTCCCGACTCAACATTTGAGCTGTGGTAGAGTAGCACGGGATGAACCCCGGCAAGCAAGCAATCAAAATGGATACCAAAAGGCCTAAGAAATCAAAGTCAATCAATATGTATCCGATGGTGTACAGCCATCAAAATATAAAAAGTCGTACTGCGCAGACGGTCAATCCAAAGTCCTCACACAGAATGGTGCCCCATCTGTGTTGGGCGTTAACAGTCGAGTGGTGCCTGACACACAGAGTCCTAAACAACCCATCGTGAAGAGCTAGACTTTCTTGTGTGAACAAGATTCATTGATCGAAGAGAACTACCCTACCATCATCAAATCAAAGTCAAAACCATCAATACCGGTAGTTCTCAAACACGCTTTCCAATTAAAGCCGTCTAGTCTCAGCACTCCCATCAAACTTTGAAAGAACGAAACATCAAAGGGAATCCTAAATTCATCATTCTAAGTTCTCAAACGTGATTCCAAAACAAAACAAATAAACGAAACTAATGAACATGAACGTCTCATGTAAACAGTACCAAACAGTACATTCCGGAATTCAAGGCAAGAAACGATCCAATTCCTAGGTCAATGGTTAACCTGAAGCATCGTACAATTCTACTCAGTCCACGAAAGGGTTAGGGTGCACGATACCTGAATAATGATCTTCGTGCATAGATATATACAAGGTATCCCGTTGTCCCGTACCGTTCAGGATTGAGTGAAATTGATTCCCGATACACCCGGATTACCGTGAAGAACGTAGGCTCAACACGTCCTCACAAGTAGTCCAATGAGTCTCAAAAGGTTTACCAAGATCCCCCCTAAGGTCCTCAAATAAGTCTCAAAAAGTTTCACCAAGATCCCCCTTAAGGTCCTCAAACAAGTCTCAAAAAGGTTCACCAAGAGCCCCCCTAAGGTCCTCAAACAAAAGAAAGAAAAAGGAAAAAAATCCAAAAAGACCCATACCTGCAGTTGACCCGGTCGACCGGGTCCCAACCCGGTCGACCGCGTGCACAGGGAACCAGGTCGACCTGGTTCCCATCCGGTCGACCCCAGGCTCAGTGTACCCGGTCGACCGCGTGCACAGCCGGTCGACCGGGTACACTGCAGTTACAGAACTGGCAGTGCACCTGGGTCATCCTCTCCACTTGGTTTTTGGGACTTTCCTCCACCTGCTCTTGGCCAATAAAACCCACATATATCCACATATAGGTAGATGCAACAAGTCCCTAAACACCCCATCTTATCATCTCATCAACTCATTAAAATCCTAATCCATTTCATTAACAATTTCCATCCCATTATCATGTTTCAATTTAAAACAACTCAAAGAGCAAAGGGTCATCTAACATCATCAATTATCAATCAAAGGAAAGACAAACATATCAAATCATAAATATACATATTAACTTGCCTTGATGAAGAGCTTAGGGAAAATTTCAAGAAGAAATTTGATGAAGAAACTCCACTAAAGCTCAAAGAGAAAGAGGAAGGATTCCAACCCAAAATTCCACTACAAAAAATGAATGCAAAGGCTTGCTATGAGTTTCCCTAATCCATTTCTAATCCAAAGGAAGAAGATGAGCTAAGTCTAGTAGCTTGGAGAGCTTACCTTGGAGTGATGTGTTGATGAAAACTTTAGAAAATTGTATGGTTGAGGTCTTGGAGAGTTGATGAAGAAGATGGGTGGATTAGCCCTCAAAGATGAGCTCCAAAGATTGTATTTGGCAAGGCAACAGTGAAGAGAAGAAAGAGTTGGAAGAAGACACAGAGAAATGGAAAGAAGAGATGAAGATGAATGAGATAAGAAGGTGGGAATGAGTCATCCGGTTGATGACTTGTTCAAAAGGGTATTTTTGTCAAAATTTGGGTTAAGTCCTTGGTGAGCTAAAAGGAATTATTTGGGCCTCTTCAGCGCGTCGAATCGAAACGCGACAGAAGACTAAAGGTCATGAAATGACGAGACCTATCAAATGCACCCAAACTCACAAAACTCAAAATCTCATAAAAACCCCTGAAAACTTCCCAAAATTGCAAACCAGCCCCCTACTCTATCCAAACTCACTCGGACTCGCACGAAACTTCGCACGCGCGATCCCTACGCCAAACCCGACTCGCTAAGACTCTAACACACCTACTAACTAAACTATTAACTAACCAAGCAATTAATTAGTACTAATACGGGATTAGGGTACGGGGTGTTACAGTTGGGATTCGGAATCCTTGCCCGGCAAAAATATACAGATATAATACTAAGAGTGGGAGTAGTAATTGGGGGACTCAAATCCGTGTCCACTCAGATAGAGTGATAGGACGAGGCAAGCGTAGCTACCACCTAGGACGCTGTAAAAGATTTGTTTTCCTTTTCTTTTATTAGATAAGTTAGACCCAGAACACGCTAGGGCTTCGTGATTTACAGGCGGGCCGGTCTGGGGCGAGCAACTTCTGGCCCGACCAGTGCTTGAGCCGGGATCGGGCTTCTTATTTAGAAGTCGGGCCGGGCTTGGACATTCCTCGGCCCATCCCTTCCCGTGTACAACCCTAGCTTCGTTTAGTCATTTAGTCGTGTGAGAGTCTCCTTTTAGCTTTTCTTTCTGCTAGAAGGAAGAGCAGATTTTTGAAATTTAGTATCGTTTGATGCGATCCGTTCCTTCTTATCGTCTCTCGAATTAGCCATTTACTTGGCATCACTGGTAAAGTTAGCTTACGAAACGGGAAATAGTCAGTGAGTGAGAGGCGAACAAATAGGGTGGGGTCCACACTTGATTAAACCCTACTGTAAAATATCAATAACATCTCTATTTCATAACATATAGAGTATATATCCCACAGCAGCGAGGCTAGGTCCACTCCCCAATATGATATAAGATCAAAAGTACTCCGAGTGGGCCCCGTGGATACTCTCAGTGCGCGATCAAATGACTTACGAGCCATGTCGACGGAAAAGTAGCTCTAATGGGGCAACCTGTTATTTAATCTCTCAGCCAAAAGTCAGTGTTTATGGAGTCCCAAATGTTCTACACTTGGATTTTGTTGGATTCGAGTCCTTTGCGTAATTAAGGTGGGTCCAAAGTAACGTGAACACCCTCCGTTATTATATATTTATATATATTCATTTATTTATTTTTTGTTCATGTTGTTACACATTTCATTTCCCTATTAAGAGGATATTTTCTTTCCTTAATTATCTGTTGCTTTTTTTTTTTTTTTTTTTTGCATAAGCACGAACTTTTGGGTCGACCCAAGCCATTTTCCGAAATAATAAGTAATTTCATTAATGTTTTAATATGAAAATGAAAGTTTAAGAAAGTATTAAATTTACTTGTGTTTCTAGTTTATTGTTAAAGGAAACGGAAAGGCCTGCTTGGAAGGGATTTGGATTTGCGCACAAAAGCATCTTTACCGCTGCTTGTATCCGCGGTAAAGTGGCATTCGCCAGATTTCCTCCTCTCGGGGAGGAGGAAAAGTAGCATTTGCAGCTTTACCGCCGATGCATACGGCGGTAAGTTGGAAATTTGCAACATTTCCGCCCCATTAAGAGGAGGAAATCCTGCAGGCGGATTCTTATTAACTTTTCCTTTCCTAACATCTTTGCTGGGTCACGGATAACGAGGGATGGGCATGGATAATTAGCGTTTAAACGCAACACTGTCAAATCACATAGTAAATCACTCTTTTTGTCAATTTACTTTACCGGTGAAGTAAAGTGGGTGGTTAAATGCAAAGAGGGAACATAAGTAAAGGTTTGGAAAGATCAGAAGGCGAGAGTAGCTCTTTGAGTTTCTATTTTAAGAAGAGTTTTTTTTTCTTTTGAAGGGTCAATCGCGGACAGGGACGGCCCGCGTTGGTTCGGCAATGGGGATTAGGTTAGAATAAGTGGGCCGCGCTTAGAATTTTTTCATTTGGACCGGGTGCGTGGTTGGGATTCGGAATCCTTGCCCGGCACAAATATACATATATAATACTAAGAGTGGGAGTAGTAATTGGGGGACTCAAATCCTCGTCCACTCAGATAGAGTGATAGGACGGGGCAAGCGTAGCTACCACCTAGGACGCTGTAAAAGATTTGTTTTCCTTTTCTTTTATTAGATAAGTTAGACCCAGAACACGCTAGGGCTTCGTGATTTACAGGCGGGCCGGTCTGGGGCGAGCAACTTCTGGCCCGACCAGTGCTTGAGCCGGGATCGGGCTTCTTATTTAGAAGTCGGGCCGGGCTTGGACATTCCTCGGCCCAGCCCTTCCCGTGTACAACCCTAGCTTCGTTTAGTCATTTAGTCGTGTGAGAGTCTCCTTTTAGCTTTTCTTTCTGCTAGAAGGAAGAGCAGATTTTTGAAATTTAGTATCGTTTGATGCGATCCGTTCCTTCTTATCGTCTCTCGAATTAGCCATTTACTTGGCATCACTGGTAAAGTTAGCTTACGAAACGGGAAATAGTCAGTGAGTGAGAGGCGAACAAATAGGGTGGGGTCCACACTTGATTAAACCCTACTGTAAAATATCCATAACATCTCTATTTCATAACATATAGAGTATATATCCCACAGCAGCGAGGCTAGGTCCACTCCCCAATATGATATAAGATCAAAAGTACTCCGAGTGGGCCCCGTGGATACTCTCAGTGCGCGATCAAATGACTTACGAGCCATGTCGACGGAAAAGTAGCTCTAATGGGGCAACCTGTTATTTAATCTCTCAGCCAAAAGTCAGTGTTTATGGAGTCCCAAATGTTCTACACTTGGATTTTGTTGGATTCGAGTCCTTTGCGTAATTAAGGTGGGTCCAAAGTAACGTGAACACCCTCCATTATTATATATTTATATATATTCATTTATTTATTTTTTGTTCATGTTGTTACACATTTCATTTCCCTATTAAGAGGATATTTTCTTTCCTTATTTATCTGTTGCTTTTTTTTTTTTTTTTTTGCATAAGCACGAACTTTTGGGTCGACCCAAGCCATTTTCCGAAATAATAAGTAATTTCATTAATGTTTTAATATGAAAATGAAAGTTTAAGAAAGTATTAAATTTACTTGTGTTTCTAGTTTATTGTTAAAGGAAACGGAAAGGCCTGCTTGGAAGGGATTTGGATTTGCGCACAAAAGCATCTTTACCGCTGCTTGTATCCGCGGTAAAGTGGCATTCGCCAGATTTCCTCCTCTCGGAGAGGAGGAAAAGTAGCATTTGCAGCTTTACCGCCGATGCATACGGCGGTAAGTTGGAAATTTGCAACATTTCCGCCCCATTAAGAGGAGGAAATCCTGCAGGCGGATTCTTATTAACTTTTCCTTTCCTAACATCTTTGCTGGGTCACGGATAACGAGGGATGGGCATGGATAATTAGCGTTTAAACGCAACACTGTCAAATCACATAGTAAATCACTCTTTTTGTCAATTTACTTTACCGGTGAAGTAAAGTGGGTGGTTAAATGCAAAGAGGGAACATAAGTAAAGGTTTGGAAAGATCAGAAGGCGAGAGTAGCTCTTTGAGTTTCTATTTTAAGAAGAGTTTTTTTTTCATTTGAAGGGTCAATCGCGGACAGGGACGGCCCGCATTGGTTCGGCAATGGGGATTAGGTTAGAATAAGTGGGCCGCGCTTAGAATTTTTTCATTTTGACCGGGTGCGTGGTTGGGATTCGGAATCCTTGCCCGGCACAAATATACATATATAATACTAAGAGTGGGAGTAGTAATTGGGGGACTCAAATCCGTGTCCACTCAGATAGAGTGATAGGACGAGGCAAGCGTAGCTACCACCTAGGACGCTGTAAAAGATTTGTTTTCCTTTTCTTTTATTAGATAAGTTAGACCCAGAACACGCTAGGGCTTCGTGATTTACAGGCGGGCCGGTCTGGGGCGAGCAACTTCTGGCCCGACCAGTGCTTGAGCCGGGATCGGGCTTCTTATTTAGAAGTCGGGCCGGGCTTGGACATTCCTCGGCCCAGCCCTTCCCGTGTACAACCCTAGCTTCGTTTAGTCATTTAGTCGTGTGAGAGTCTCCTTTTAGCTTTTCTTTCTGCTAGAAGGAAGGGCAGATTTTTGAAATTTAGTATCGTTTGATGCGATCCGTTCCTTCTTATCGTCTCTCGAATTAGCCATTTACTTGGCATCACTGGTAAAGTTAGCTTACGAAACGGGAAATAGTCAGTGAGTGAGAGGCGAACAAATAGGGTGAGGTCCACACTTGATTAAACCCTACTGTAAAATATCAATAACGTCTCTATTTCATAACATATAGAGTATATATCCCACAGCAGCGAGGCTAGGTCCACTCCCCAATATGATAGAAGATCTAAAGTACTCCGAGTGGGCCCCGTGGATACTCTCAGTGCGCGATCAAATGACTTACGAGCCATGTCGACGGAAAAGTAGCTCTAATGGGGCAACCTGTTATTTAATCTCTCAGCCAAAAGTCAGTGTTTATGGAGTCCCAAATGTTCTACAGTTGGATTTTGTTGGATTTGAGTCCTTTGCGTAATTAAGGTGGGTCCAAAGTAACGTGAACACCCTCCGTTATTATATATTTATATATATTCATTTATTTATTTTTTGTTCATGTTGTTACACATTTCATTTCCCTATTAAGAGGATATTTTCTTTCCTTAATTATCTGTTGCTTTTTTTTTTTTTTTTTTGCATAAGCACGAACTTTTGGGTCGACCCAAGCCATTTTCCGAAATAATAAGTAATTTCATTAATGTTTTAATATGAAAATGAAAGTTTAAGAAAGTATTAAATTTACTTGTGTTTCTAGTTTATTGTTAAAGGAAACGGAAAGGCCTGCTTGGAAGGGATTTGGATTTGCGCACAAAAGCATCTTTACCGCTGCTTGTATCCGCGGTAAAGTGGCATTCGCCAGATTTCCTCCTCTCGGAGAGGAGGAAAAGTAGCATTTGCAGCTTTACCGCCTATGCATACGGCGGTAAGTTGGAAATTTGCAACATTTCCGCCCCATTAAGAGGAGGAAATCCTGCAGGCGGACTCTTATTAACTTTTCCTTTCCTAACATCTTTGCTGGGTCACGGATAACGAGGGATGGGCATGGATAATTAGCGTTTAAACGCAACACTGTCAAATCACATAGTAAATCACTCTTTTTGTCAATTTACTTTACCGGTGAAGTAAAGTGGGTGGTTAAATGCAAAGAGGGAACATAAGTAAAGGTTTGGAAAGATCAGAAGGCGAGAGTAGCTCGTTGAGTTTCTATTTTAAGAAGAGTTTTTTTCTCTTTTGAAGGGTCAATCGCGGACAGGGACGGCCCGCGTTGGTTCGGCAATGGGGATTAGGTTAGAATAAGTGGGCCGCGCTTAGAATTTTTTCATTTGGACCGGGTGCGTGGTTGGGATTCGGAATCCTTGCCCGGCACAAATATACATATATAATACTAAGAGTGGGAGTAGTAATTGGGGGACTCAAATCCGTGTCCACTCAGATAGAGTGATAGGACGAGGCAAGCGTAGCTACCACCTAGGACGCTGTAAAAGATTTGTTTTCCTTTTCTTTTATTAGATAAGTTAGACCCAGAACACGCTAGGGCTTCGTGATTTACAGGCGGGCCGGTCTCGGGCGAGCAACTTCTGGCCCGACCAGTGCTTGAGCCGGGATCGGGCTTCTTATTTAGAAGTCGGGCCGGGCTTGGACATTCCTCGGCCCAGCCCTTCCCGTGTACAACCCTAGCTTCGTTTAGTCATTTAGTCGTGTGAGAGTCTCCTTTTAGCTTTTCTTTCTGCTAGAAGGAAGAGCAGATTTTTGAAATTTAGTATCGTTTGATGCGATCCGTTCCTTCTTATCGTCTCTCGAATTAGCCATTTACTTGGCATCACTGGTAAAGTTAGCTTACGAAACGGGAAATAGTCAGTGAGTAAGAGGAGAACAAATAGGGTGGGGTCCACACTTGACTAAACCCTACTGTAAAATATCAATAACATCTCTATTTCATAACATATAGAGTATATATCCCACAGCAGCGAGGCTAGGTCCACTCCCCAATATGATATAAGATCTAAAGTACTCCGAGTGGGCCCCGTGGATACTCTCAGTGCGCGATCAAATGACTTACGAGCCATGTCGACGGAAAAGTAGCTCTAATGGGGCAACCTGTTATTTAATCTCTCAGCCAAAAGTCAGTGTTTATGGAGTCCCAAATGTTCTACACTTGGATTTTGTTGGATTCGAGTCCTTTGCGTAATTAAGGTGGGTCCAAAGTAACGTGAACACCCTCCGTTATTATATATTTATATATATTCATTTATTTATTTTTTGTTCATGTTGTTACACATTTCATTTCCCTATTAAGAGGATATTTTCTTTCCTTAATTATCTGTTGCTTTTTTTTTTTTTTTTTGCATAAGCACGAACTTTTGGGTCGACCCAAGCCATTTTCCGAAATAATAAGTAATTTCATTAATGTTTTAATATGAAAATGAAAGTTTAAGAAAGTATTAAATTTACTTGTGTTTCTAGTTTATTGTTAAAGGAAACGGAAAGGCCTGCTTGGAAGGGATTTGGGTTTGCGCACAAAAGCATCTTTACCGCTGCTTGTATCCGCGCTAAAGTGGCATTCGCCAGATTTCCACCTCTCGGAGAGGAGGAAAAGTAGCATTTGCAGCTTTACCGCCTATGCAAACGGCGGTAAGTTGGAAATTTGCAACATTTCCGCCCCATTAAGAGTAGGAAATCCTGCAGGCGGATTCTTATTAACTTTTCCTTTCCTAACATCTTTGCTGGGTCACGGATAACGAGGGATGGGCATGGATAATTAGCGTTTAAACGCAACACTGTCAAATCACATAGTAAATCACTCTTTTTGTCAATTTACTTTACCGGTGAAGTAAAGTGGGTGGTTAAATGCAAAGAGGGAACATAAGTAAAGGTTTGGAAAGATCAGAAGGCGAGAGTAGCTCTTTGAGTTTCTATTTTAAGAAGAGTTTTTTTTTCTTTTGAAGGGTCAATCGCGGACAGGGACGGCCCGCGTTGGTTCGGCAATGGGGATTAGGTTAGAATAAGTGGGCCGCGCTTAGAATTTTTTCATTTGGACCGGGTGCGTGGTTGGGATTCGGAATCCTTGCCCGGCACAAATATACATATATAATACTAAGAGTGGGAGTAGTAATTGGGGGACTCAAATCCTCGTCCACTCAGATAGAGTGATAGGACGGGGCAAGCGTAGCTACCACCTAGGACGCTGTAAAAGATTTGTTTTCCTTTTCTTTTATTAGATAAGTTAGACCCAGAACACGCTAGGGCTTCGTGATTTACAGGCGGGCCGGTCTGGGGCGAGCAACTTCTGGCCCGACCAGTGCTTGAGCCGGGATCGGGCTTCTTATTTAGAAGTCGGGCCGGGCTTGGACATTCCTCGGCCCAGCCCTTCCCGTGTACAACCCTAGCTTCGTTTAGTCATTTAGTCGTGTGAGAGTCTCCTTTTAGCTTTTCTTTCTGCTAGAAGGAAGAGCAGATTTTTGAAATTTAGTATCGTTTGATGCGATCCGTTCCTTCTTATCGTCTCTCGAATTAGCCATTTACTTGGCATCACTGGTAAAGTTAGCTTACGAAACAGGAAATAGTCAGTGAGTGAGAGGCGAACAAATAGGGTGGGGTCCACACTTGATTAAACCCTACTGTAAAATATCAATAACATCTCTATTTCATAACATATAGAGTATATATCCCACAGCAGCGAGGCTAGGTCCACTCCCCAATATGATATAAGATCTAAAGTACTCCGAGTGGGCCCCGTGGATACTCTCAGTGCGCGATCAAATGACTTACGAGCCATGTCGACGGAAAAGTAGCTCTAATGGGGCAACCTGTTATTTAATCTCTCAGCCAAAAGTCAGTGTTTATGGAGTCCCAAATGTTCTACACTTGGATTTTGTTGGATTCGAGTCCTTTGCGTAATTAAGGTGGGTCCAAAGTAACGTGAACACCCTCCGTTATTATATATTTATATATATTCATTTATTTATTTTTTGTTCATGTTGTTACACATTTCATTTCCCTATTAAGAGGATATTTTCTTTCCTTAATTATCTGTTGCTTTTTTTTTTTTTTTTTGCATAAGCACGAACTTTTGGGTCGACCCAAGCCATTTTCCGAAATAATAAGTAATTTCATTAATGTTTTAATATGAAAATGAAAGTTTAAGAAAGTATTAAATTTACTTGTGTTTCTAGTTTATTGTTAAAGGAAACGGAAAGGCCTGCTTGGAAGGGATTTGGGTTTGCGCACAAAAGCATCTTTACCGCTGCTTGTATCCGCGGTAAAGTGGCATTCGCCAGATTTCCACCTCTCGGAGAGGAGGAAAAGTAGCATTTGCAGCTTTACCGCCTATGCAAACGGCGGTAAGTTGGAAATTTGCAACATTTCCGCCCCATTAAGAGGAGGAAATCCTGCAGGCGGATTCTTATTAACTTTTCCTTTCCTAACATCTTTGCTGGGTCACGGATAACGAGGGATGGGCATGGATAATTAGCGTTTAAACGCAACACTGTCAAATCACATAGTAAATCACTCTTTTTGTCAATTTACTTTACCGGTGAAGTAAAGTGGGTGGTTAAATGCAAAGAGGGAACATAAGTAAAGGTTTGGAAAGATCAGAAGGCGAGAGTAGCTCTTTGAGTTTCTATTTTAAGAAGAGTTTTTTTTTCTTTTGAAGGGTCAATCGCGGACAGGGACGGCCCGCGTTGGTTCGGCAATGGGGATTAGGTTAGAATAAGTGGGCCGCGCTTAGAATTTTTTCATTTGGACCGGGTGCGTGGTTGGGATTCGGAATCCTTGCCCGGCACAAATATACATATATAATACTAAGAGTGGGAGTAGTAATTGGGGGACTCAAATCCTCGTCCACTCAGATAGAGTGATAGGACGGGGCAAGCGTAGCTACCACCTAGGACGCTGTAAAAGATTTGTTTTCCTTTTCTTTTATTAGATAAGTTAGACCCAGAACACGCTAGGGCTTCGTGATTTACAGGCGGGCCGGTCTGGGGCGAGCAACTTCTGGCCCGACCAGTGCTTGAGCCGGGATCGGGCTTCTTATTTAGAAGTCGGGCCGGGCTTGGACATTCCTCGGCCCAGCCCTTCCCGTGTACAACCCTAGCTTCGTTTAGTCATTTAGTCGTGTGAGAGTCTCCTTTTAGCTTTTCTTTCTGCTAGAAGGAAGAGCAGATTTTTGAAATTTAGTATCGTTTGATGCGATCCGTTCCTTCTTATCGTCTCTCGAATTAGCCATTTACTTGGCATCACTGGTAAAGTTAGCTTACGAAACAGGAAATAGTCAGTGAGTGAGAGGCGAACAAATAGGGTGGGGTCCACACTTGATTAAACCCTACTGTAAAATATCAATAACATCTCTATTTCATAACATATAGAGTATATATCCCACAGCAGCGAGGCTAGGTCCACTCCCCAATATGATATAAGATCTAAAGTACTCCGAGTGGGCCCCGTGGATACTCTCAGTGCGCGATCAAATGACTTACGAGCCATGTCGACGGAAAAGTAGCTCTAATGGGGCAACCTGTTATTTAATCTCTCAGCCAAAAGTCAGTGTTTATGGAGTCCCAAATGTTCTACACTTGGATTTTGTTGGATTCGAGTCCTTTGCGTAATTAAGGTGGGTCCAAAGTAACGTGAACACCCTCCGTTATTATATATTTATATATATTCATTTATTTATTTTTTGTTCATGTTGTTACACATTTCATTTCCCTATTAAGAGGATATTTTCTTTCCTTAATTATCTGTTGCTTTTTTTTTTTTTTTTTGCATAAGCACGAACTTTTGGGTCGACCCAAGCCATTTTCCGAAATAATAAGTAATTTCATTAATGTTTTAATATGAAAATGAAAGTTTAAGAAAGTATTAAATTTACTTGTGTTTCTAGTTTATTGTTAAAGGAAACGGAAAGGCCTGCTTGGAAGGGATTTGGGTTTGCGCACAAAAGCATCTTTACCGCTGCTTGTATCCGCGGTAAAGTGGCATTCGCCAGATTTCCACCTCTCGGAGAGGAGGAAAAGTAGCATTTGCAGCTTTACCGCCTATGCAAACGGCGGTAAGTTGGAAATTTGCAACATTTCCGCCCCATTAAGAGTAGGAAATCCTGCAGGCGGATTCTTATTAACTTTTCCTTTCCTAACATCTTTGCTGGGTCACGGATAACGAGGGATGGGCATGGATAATTAGCGTTTAAACGCAACACTGTCAAATCACATAGTAAATCACTCTTTTTGTCAATTTACTTTACCGGTGAAGTAAAGTGGGTGGTTAAATGCAAAGAGGGAACATAAGTAAAGGTTTGGAAAGATCAGAAGGCGAGAGTAGCTCTTTGAGTTTCTATTTTAAGAAGAGTTTTTTTTTCTTTTGAAGGGTCAATCGCGGACAGGGACGGCCCGCGTTGGTTCGGCAATGGGGATTAGGTTAGAATAAGTGGGCCGCGCTTAGAATTTTTTCATTTGGACCGGGTGCGTGGTTGGGATTCGGAATCCTTGCCCGGCACAAATATACATATATAATACTAAGAGTGGGAGTAGTAATTGGGGGACTCAAATCCTCGTCCACTCAGATAGAGTGATAGGACGGGGCAAGCGTAGCTACCACCTAGGACGCTGTAAAAGATTTGTTTTCCTTTTCTTTTATTAGATAAGTTAGACCCAGAACACGCTAGGGCTTCGTGATTTACAGGCGGGCCGGTCTGGGGCGAGCAACTTCTGGCCCGACCAGTGCTTGAGCCGGGATCGGGCTTCTTATTTAGAAGTCGGGCCGGGCTTGGACATTCCTCGGCCCAGCCCTTCCCGTGTACAACCCTAGCTTCGTTTAGTCATTTAGTCGTGTGAGAGTCTCCTTTTAGCTTTTCTTTCTGCTAGAAGGAAGAGCAGATTTTTGAAATTTAGTATCGTTTGATGCGATCCGTTCCTTCTTATCGTCTCTCGAATTAGCCATTTACTTGGCATCACTGGTAAAGTTAGCTTACGAAACGGGAAAT
Source organism: Persea americana (assembly GCA_029852735.1). Taxonomy (NCBI): domain Eukaryota; kingdom Viridiplantae; phylum Streptophyta; class Magnoliopsida; order Laurales; family Lauraceae; genus Persea; species Persea americana. The sequence continues at coordinate 34,705,981 of CM056820.1, read as the reverse complement.
AGTCAGTGAGTGAGAGGCGAACAAATAGGGTGGGGTCCACACTTGATTAAACCCTACTGTAAAATATCCATAACATCTCTATTTCATAACATATAGAGTATATATCCCACAGCAGCGAGGCTAGGTCCACTCCCCAATATGATATAAGATCTAAAGTACTCCGAGTGGGCCCCGTGGATACTCTCAGTGCGCGATCAAATGACTTACGAGCCATGTCGACGGAAAAGTAGCTCTAATGGGGCAACCTGTTATTTAATCTCTCAGCCAAAAGTCAGTGTTTATGGAGTCCCAAATGTTCTACACTTGGATTTTGTTGGATTCGAGTCCTTTGCGTAATTAAGGTGGGTCCAAAGTAACGTGAACACCCTCCGTTATTATATATTTATATATATTCATTTATTTATTTTTTGTTCATGTTGTTACACATTTCATTTCCCTATTAAGAGGATATTTTCTTTCCTTAATTATCTGTTGCTTTTTTTTTTTTTTTGCATAAGCACGAACTTTTGGGTCGACCCAAGCCATTTTCCGAAATAATAAGTAATTTCATTAATGTTTTAATATGAAAATGAAAGTTTAAGAAAGTATTAAATTTACTTGTGTTTCTAGTTTATTGTTAAAGGAAACGGAAAGGCCTGCTTGGAAGGGATTTGGATTTGCGCACAAAAGCATCTTTACCGCTGCTTGTATCCGCGGTAAAGTGGCATTCGCCAGATTTCCTCCTCTCGGAGAGGAGGAAAAGTAGCATTTGCAGCTTTACCGCCGATGCATACGGCGGTAAGTTGGAAATTTGCAACATTTCCGCCCCATTAAGAGGAGGAAATCCTGCAGGCGGATTCTTGTTAACTTTTCCTTTCCTAACATCTTTGCTGGGTCACGGATAACGAGGGATGGGCATGGATAATTAGCGTTTAAACGCAACACTATCAAATCACATAGTAAATCACTCTTTTTGTCAATTTACTTTACCGGTGAAGTAAAGTGGGTGGTTAAATGCAAAGAGGGAACATAAGTAAAGGTTTGGAAAGATCAGAAGGCGAGAGTAGCTCTTTGAGTTTCTATTTTAAGAAGAGTTTTTTTTTCTTTTGAAGGGTCAATCGCGGACAGGGACGGCCCGCGTTGGTTCGGCAATGGGGATTAGGTTAGAATAAGTGGGCCGCGCTTAGAATTTTTTCATTTGGACTGGGTGCGTGGTTGGGATTCGGAATCCTTGCCCGGCAAAAATATACATATTTAATACTAAGAGTGGGAGTAGTAATTGGGGGACTCAAATCCGTGTCCACTCAGATAGAGTGATAGGACGAGGCAAGCGTAGCTACCACCTAGGACGCTGTAAAAGATTTGTTTTCCTTTTCTTTTATTAGATAAGTTAGACCCAGAAGACGCTAGGGCTTCGTGATTTACAGGCGGGCCGGTCTGGGGCGAGCAACTTCTGGCCCGACCAGTGCTTGAGCCGGGATCGGGCTTCTTATTTAGAAGTCGGGCCGGGCTTCGACATTCCTCGGCCCAGCCCTTCCCGTGTACAACCCTAGCTTCGTTTAGTCATTTAGTCGTGTGAGAGTCTCCTTTTAGCTTTTCTTTCTACTGGAAGGAAGAGCGGATTTTTGAAATTTAGTATCATTTGATGCGATCCGTTCCTTCTTATCGTCTCTCGAATTAGCTATTTACTTGGCATCACTGGTAAATTTAGCTTACGAAACGGGAAATAGTCAGTGAGTGAGAGGCGAACAAATAGGGTGGGGTCCACACTTGATTAAACCCTACTGTAAAATATCAATAACGTCTCTATTTCATAACATATAGAGTATATATCCCACAGCAGCGAGGCTAGGTCCACTCCCCAATATGATATAAGATCTAAAGTACTCCGAGTGGGCCCCGTGGATACTCTCAGTGCGCGATCAAATGACTTACGAGCCATGTCGACGGAAAAGTAGCTCTAATGGGGCAACCTGTTATTTAATCTCTCAGCCAAAAGTCAGTGTTTATGGAGTCCCAAATGTTCTACACTTGGATTTTGTTGGATTCGAGTCCTTTGCGTAATTAAGGTGGGTCCAAAGTAACGTGAACACCCTCCGTTATTATATATTTATATATATTCATTTATTTATTTTTTGTTCATGTTGTTACACATTTCATTTCCCTATTAAGAGAATATTTTCTTTCCTTAATTATCTGTTGCTTTTTTTTTTTTTTTTTTTGCATAAGCACGAACTTTTGGGTCGACCCAAGCCATTTTCCGAAATAATAAGTAATTTCATTAATGTTTTAATATGAAAATGAAAGTTTAAGAAAGTATTAAATTTACTTGTGTTTCTAGTTTATTGTTAAAGGAAACGGAAAGGCCTGCTTGGAAGGGATTTGGGTTTGCGCACAAAAGCATCTTTACCGCTGCTTGTATCCGCGGTAAAGTGGCATTCGCCAGATTTCCACCTCTCGGAGAGGAGGAAAAGTAGCATTTGCAGCTTTACCGCCTATGCAAACGGCGGTAAGTTGGAAATTTGCAACATTTCCGCCCCATTAAGAGGAGGAAATCCTGCAGGCGGATTCTTATTAACTTTTCCTTTCCTAACATCTTTGCTGGGTCACGGATAACGAGGGATGGGCATGGATAATTAGCGTTTAAACGCAACACTGTCAAATCACATAGTAAATCACTCTTTTTGTCAATTTACTTTACCGGTGAAGTAAAGTGGGTGGTTAAATGCAAAGAGGGAACATAAGTAAAGGTTTGGAAAGATCAGAAGGCGAGAGTAGCTCTTTGAGTTTCTATTTTAAGAAGATTTTTTTTTTCTTTTGAAGGGTCAATCGCGGACAGGGACGGCCCGCGTTGGTTCGGCAATGGGGATTAGGTTAGAATAAGTTGGCCGCGCTTAGAATTTTTTCATTTGGACGGGGTGCGTTGTTGGGATTCGGAATCCTTGCCCGGCACAAATATACATATATAATACTAAGAGTGGGAGTAGTAATTGGGGGACTCAAATCCTCGTCCACTCAGATAGAGTGATAGGACGAGGCAAGCGTAGCTACCACCTAGGACGCTGTAAAAGATTTGTTTTCCTTTTCTTTTATTAGATAAGTTAGACCCAGAAGACGCTAGGGCTTCGTGATTTACAGGCGGGCCGGTCTGGGGCGAGCAACTTCTGGCCCGACCAGTGCTTGAGCCGGGATCGGGCTTCTTATTTAGAAGTCGGGCCGGGCTTGGACATTCCTCGGCCCAGCCCTTCCCGTGTACAACCCTAGCTTCGTTTAGTCATTTAGTCGTGTGAGAGTCTCCTTTTAGCTTTTCTTTCTGCAAGAAGGAAGAGCAGATTTTTGAAATTTAGTATCGTTTGATGCGATCCGTTCCTTCTTATCGTCTCTCGAATTAGCCATTTACTTGGCATCACTGGTAAAGTTAGCTTACGAAACGGGAAATAGTCAGTGAGTGAGAGGCGAACAAATAGGGTGGGGTCCACACTTGATTAAACCCTACTGTAAAATATCAATAACATCTCTATTTCATAACATATAGAGTATATATCCCACAGCAGCGAGGCTAGGTCCACTCCCCAATATGATATAAGATCTAAAGTACTCCGAGTGGGCCCCGTGGATACTCTCAGTGCGCGATCAAATGACTTACGAGCCATGTCGACGGAAAAGTAGCTCTAATGGGGCAACCTGTTATTTAATCTCTCAGCCAAAAGTCAGTGTTTATGGAGTCCCAAATGTTCTACACTTGGATTTTGTTGGATTCGAGTCCTTTGCGTAATTAAGGTGGGTCCAAAGTAACGTGAACACCCTCCGTTATTATATATTTATATATATTCATTTATTTATTTTTTGTTCATGTTGTTACACATTTCATTTCCCTATTAAGAGGATATTTTCTTTCCTTAATTATCTGTTGCTTTTTTTTTTTTTTTTTGCATAAGCACGAACTTTTGGGTCGACCCAAGCCATTTTCCGAAATAATAAGTAATTTCATTAATGTTTTAATATGAAAATGAAAGTTTAAGAAAGTATTAAATTTACTTGTGTTTCTAGTTTATTGTTAAAGGAAACGGAAAGGCCTGCTTGGAAGGGATTTGGATTTGCGCACAAAAGCATCTTTACCGCTGCTTGTATCCGCGGTAAAGTGGCATTCGCCAGATTTCCTCCTCTCGGAGAGGAGGAAAAGTAGCATTTGCAGCTTTACCGCCGATGCATACGGCGGTAAGTTGGAAATTTGCAACATTTCCGCCCCATTAAGAGGAGGAAATCCTGCAGGCGGATTCTTGTTAACTTTTCCTTTCCTAACATCTTTGCTGGGTCACGGATAACGAGGGATGGGCATGGATAATTAGCGTTTAAACGCAACACTGTCAAATCACATAGTAAATCACTCTTTTTGTCAATTTACTTTACCGGTGAAGTAAAGTGGGTGGTTAAATGCAAAGAGGGAACATAAGTAAAGGTTTGGAAAGATCAGAAGGCGAGAGTAGCTCTTTGAGTTTCTATTTTAAGAAGAGTTTTTTTTTCTTTTGAAGGGTCAATCGCGGACAGGGACGGCCCGCGTTGGTTCGGCAATGGGGATTAGGTTAGAATAAGTGGGCCGCGCTTAGAATTTTTTCATTTGGACTGGGTGCGTGGTTGGGATTCGGAATCCTTGCCCGGCAAAAATATACATATATAATACTAAGAGTGGGAGTAGTAATTGGGGGACTCAAATCCGTGTCCACTCAGATAGAGTGATAGGACGAGGCAAGCGTAGCTACCACCTAGGACGCTGTAAAAGATTTGTTTTCCTTTTCTTTTATTAGATAAGTTAGACCCAGAACACGCTAGGGCTTCGTGATTTACAGGCGGGCCGGTCTTGGGCGAGCAACTTCTGGCCCGACCAGTGCTTGAGCCGGGATCGGGCTTTTCTTTAGAAGTCAGGCCGGGCTTGGACATTCCTCGGCCCAGCCCTTCCCGTGTACAACCCTAGCTTCGTTTAGTCATTTAGTCGTGTGAGAGTCTCCTTTTAGCTTTTCTTTCTGCAAGAAGGAAGAGCAGATTTTTGAAATTTAGTATCGTTTGATGCGATCCGTTCCTTCTTATCGTCTCTCGAATTAGCCATTTACTTGGCATCACTGGTAAAGTTAGCTTACGAAACGGGAAATAGTCAGTGAGTGAGAGGCGAACAAATAGGGTGGGGTCCACACTTGATTAAACCCTACTGTAAAATATCAATAACGTCTCTATTTCATAACATATAGAGTATATATCCCACAGCAGCGAGGCTAGGTCCACTCCCCAATATGATATAAGATCTAAAGTACTCCGAGTGGGCCCCGTGGATACTCTCAGTGCGCGATCAAATGACTTACGAGCCATGTCGACGGAAAAGTAGCTCTAATGGGGCAACCTGTTATTTAATCTCTCAGCCAAAAGTCAGTGTTTATGGAGTCCCAAATGTTCTACACTTGGATTTTGTTGGATTCGAGTCCTTTGCGTAATTAAGGTGGGTCCAAAGTAACGTGAACACCCTCCGTTATTATATATTTATATATATTCATTTATTTATTTTTTGTTCATGTTGTTACACATTTCATTTCCCTATTAAGAGAATATTTTCTTTCCTTAATTATCTGTTGCTTTTTTTTTTTTTTTTGCATAAGCACGAACTTTTGGGTCGACCCAAGCCATTTTCCGAAATAATAAGTAATTTCATTAATGTTTTAATATGAAAATGAAAGTTTAAGAAAGTATTAAATTTACTTGTGTTTCTAGTTTATTGTTAATGGAAACGGAAAGGCCTGCTTGGAAGGGATTTGGATTTGCGCACAAAAGCATCTTTACCGCTGCTTGTATCCGCGGTAAAGTGGCATTCGCCAGATTTCCTCCTCTCGGAGAGGAGGAAAAGTAGCATTTGCAGCTTTACCGCCGATGCATACGGCGGTAAGTTGGAAATTTGCAACATTTCCGCCCCATTAAGAGGAGGAAATCCTGCAGGCGGATTCTTGTTAACTTTTCCTTTCCTAACATCTTTGCTGGGTCACGGATAACGAGGGATGGGCATGGATAATTAGCGTTTAAATGCAACACTGTCAAATCACATAGTAAATCACTCTTTTTGTCAATTTACTTTACCGGTGAAGTAAAGTGGCTGGTTAAATGCAAAGAGGGAACATAAGTAAAGGTTTGGAAAGATCAGAAGGCGAGAGTAGCTCTTTGAGTTTCTATTTTAAGAAGAGTTTTTTTTTCTTTTGAAGGGTCAATCGCGGACAGGGACGGCCCGCGTTGGTTCGGCAAAGGGGATTAGGTTAGAATAAGTGGGCCGCGCTTAGAATTTTTTCATTTGGACGGGGTGCGTGGTTGGGATTCGGAATCCTTGCCCGGCAAAAATATACATATATAATACTAAGAGTGGGAGTAGTAATTGGGGGACTCAAATCCGTGTCCACTCAGATAGAGTGATAGGACGAGGCAAGCGTAGCTACCACCTAGGACGCTGTAAAAGATTTGTCTTCCTTTTCTTTTATTAGATAAGTTAGACCCAGAACACGCTAGGGCTTCGAGATTTACAGGCGGGCCGGTCTTGGGCGAGCATCTTCTGGCCCGACCAGCGCTTGAGCCGGGATCGGGCTTTTCTTTAGAAGTCGGGCCGCGCTTGGACATTCCTCGGCCCAGCCCTTCCCGTGTACAACCCTAGCTTCGTTTAGTCATTTAGTCGTGTGAGAGTCTCCTTTTAGCTTTTCTTTCTGCAAGAAGGAAGAGCAGATTTTTGAAATTTAGTATCGTTTGATGCGATCCGTTCCTTCTTATCGTCTCTCGAAATAGCCATTTACTTGGCATCACTGGTAAAGTTAGCTTACGAAACGGGAAATAGTCAGTGAGTGAGAGGCGAACAAATAGGGTGGGGTCCACACTTGATTAAACCCTACTGTAAAATATCAATAACATCTCTATTTCATAACATATAGAGTATATATCCCACAGCAGCGAGGCTAGGTCCACTCCCCAATATGATATAAGATCTAAAGTACTCCGAGTGGGCCCCGTGGATACTCTCAGTGCGCGATCAAATGACTTACGAGCCATGTCGACGGAAAAGTAGCTCTAATGGGGCAACCTGTTATTTAATCTCTCAGCCAAAAGTCAGTGTTTATGGAGTCCCAAATGTTCTACACTTGGATTTTGTTGGATTCGAGTCCTTTGCGTAATTAAGGTGGGTCCAAAGTAACGTGAACACCCTCCGTTATTATATATTTATATATATTCATTTATTTATTTTTTGTTCATGTTGTTACACATTTCATTTCCCTATTAAGAGAATATTTTCTTTCCTTAATTATCTGTTGCTTTTTTTTTTTTTTTTTTGCATAAGCACGAACTTTTGGGTCGACCCAAGCCATTTTCCGAAATAATAAGTAATTTCATTAATGTTTTAATATGAAAATGAAAGTTTAAGAAAGTATTAAATTTACTTGTGTTTCTAGTTTATTGTTAATGGAAACGGAAAGGCCTGCTTGGAAGGGATTTGGATTTGCGCACAAAAGCATCTTTACCGCTGCTTGTATCCGCGGTAAAGTGGCATTCGCCAGATTTCCTCCTCTCGGAGAGGAGGAAAAGTAGCATTTGCAGCTTTACCGCCCATGCATACGGCGGTAAGTTGGAAATTTGCAACATTTCCGCCCCATTAAGAGGAGGAAATCCTGCAGGCGGATTCTTGTTAACTTTTCCTTTCCTAACATCTTTGCTGGGTCACGGATAACGAGGGATGGGCATGGATAATTAGCGTTTAAACGCAACACTGTCAAATCACATAGTAAATCACTCTTTTTGTCAATTTACTTTACCGGTGAAGTAAAGTGGGTGGTTAAATGCAAAGAGGGAACATAAGTAAAGGTTTGGAAAGATCAGAAGGCGAGAGTAGCTCTTTGAGTTTCTATTTTAAGAAGAGTTTTTTTTTTCTTTTGAAGGGTCAATCGCGGACAGGGACGGCCCGCGTTGGTTCGGCAATGGGGATTAGGTTAGAATAAGTGGGCCGCGCTTAGAATTTTTTCATTTGGACTGGGTGCGTGGTTGGGATTCGGAATCCTTGCCCGGCAAAAATATACATATATAATACTAAGAGTGGGAGTAGTAATTGGGGGACTCAAATCCGTGTCCACTCAGATAGAGTGATAGGACGAGGCAAGCGTAGCTACCACCTAGGACGCTGTAAAAGATTTGTTTTCCTTTTCTTTTATTAGATAAGTTAGACCCAGAACACGCTAGGGCTTCGTGATTTACAGGCGGGCCGGTCTTGGGCGAGCAACTTCTGGCCCGACCAGTGCTTGAGCCGGGATCGGGCTTTTCTTTAGAAGTCGGGCCGGGCTTGGACATTCCTCGGCCCAGCCCTTCCCGTGTACAACCCTAGCTTTGTTTAGTCATTTAGTCGTGTGAGAGTCTCCTTTTAGCTTTTCTTTCTGCAAGAAGGAAGAGCAGATTTTTGAAATTTAGTATCGTTTGATGCGATCCGTTCCTTCTTATCGTCTCTCGAATTAGCCATTTACTTGGCATCACTGGTAAAGTTAGCTTACGAAACGGGAAATAGTCAGTGAGTGAGAGGCGAACAAATAGGGTGGGGTCCACACTTGATTAAACCCTACTGTAAAATATCAATAACGTCTCTATTTCATAACATATAGAGTATATATCCCACAGCAGCGAGGCTAGGTCCACTCCCCAATATGATATAAGATCTAAAGTACTCCGAGTGGGCCCCGTGGATACTCTCAGTGCGCGATCAAATGACTTACGAGCCATGTCGACGGAAAAGTAGCTCTAATGGGGCAACCTGTTATTTAATCTCTCAGCCAAAAGTCAGTGTTTATGGAGTCCCAAATGTTCTACACTTGGATTTTGTTGGATTCGAGTCCTTTGCGTAATTAAGGTGGGTCCAAAGTAACGTGAACACCCTCCGTTATTATATATTTATATATATTCATTTATTTATTTTTTGTTCATGTTGTTACACATTTCATTTCCCTATTAAGAGAATATTTTCTTTCCTTAATTATCTGTTGCTTTTTTTTTTTTTTTTTTGCATAAGCACGAACTTTTGGGTCGACCCAAGCCATTTTCCGAAATAATAAGTAATTTCATTAATGTTTTAATATGAAAATGAAAGTTTAAGAAAGTATTAAATTTACTTGTGTTTCTAGTTTATTGTTAATGGAAACGGAAAGGCCTGCTTGGAAGGGATTTGGATTTGCGCACAAAAGCATCTTTACCGCTGCTTGTATCCGCGGTAAAGTGGCATTCGCCAGATTTCCTCCTCTCGGAGAGGAGGAAAAGTAGCATTTGCAGCTTTACCGCCGATGCATACGGCGGTAAGTTGGAAATTTGCAACATTTCCGCCCCATTAAGAGGAGGAAATCCTGCAGGCGGATTCTTGTTAACTTTTCCTTTCCTAACATCTTTGCTGGGTCACGGATAACGAGGGATGGGCATGGATAATTAGCGTTTAAATGCAACACTGTCAAATCACATAGTAAATCACTCTTTTTGTCAATTTACTTTACCGGTGAAGTAAAGTGGCTGGTTAAATGCAAAGAGGGAACATAAGTAAAGGTTTGGAAAGATCAGAAGGCGAGAGTAGCTCTTTGAGTTTCTATTTTAAGAAGAGTTTTTTTTTCTTTTGAAGGGTCAATCGCGGACAGGGACGGCCCGCGTTGGTTCGGCAAAGGGGATTAGGTTAGAATAAGTGGGCCGCGCTTAGAATTTTTTCATTTGGACGGGGTGCGTGGTTGGGATTCGGAATCCTTGCCCGGCAAAAATATACATATATAATACTAAGAGTGGGAGTAGTAATTGGGGGACTCAAATCCGTGTCCACTCAGATAGAGTGATAGGACGAGGCAAGCGTAGCTACCACCTAGGACGCTGTAAAAGATTTGTCTTCCTTTTCTTTTATTAGATAAGTTAGACCCAGAACACGCTAGGGCTTCGAGATTTACAGGCGGGCCGGTCTTGGGCGAGCATCTTCTGGCCCGACCAGCGCTTGAGCCGGGATCGGGCTTTTCTTTAGAAGTCGGGCCGGGCTTGGACATTCCTCGGCCCAGCCCTTCCCGTGTACAACCCTAGCTTCGTTTAGTCATTTAGTCGTGTGAGAGTCTCCTTTTAGCTTTTCTTTCTGCTAGAAGGAAGAGCAGATTTTTGAAATTTAGTATCGTTTGATGCGATCCGTTCCTTCTTATCGTCTCTCGAAATAGCCATTTACTTGGCATCACTGGTAAAGTTAGCTTACGAAACGGGAAATAGTCAGTGAGTGAGAGGCGAACAAATAGGGTGGGGTCCACACTTGATTAAACCCTACTGTAAAATATCAATAACATCTCTATTTCATAACATATAGAGTATATATCCCACAGCAGCGAGGCTAGGTCCACTCCCCAATATGATATAAGATCTAAAGTACTCCGAGTGGGCCCCGTGGATACTCTCAGTGCGCGATCAAATGACTTACGAGCCATGTCGACGGAAAAGTAGCTCTAATGGGGCAACCTGTTATTTAATCTCTCAGCCAAAAGTCAGTGTTTATGGAGTCCCAAATGTTCTACACTTGGATTTTGTTGGATTCGAGTCCTTTGCGTAATTAAGGTGGGTCCAAAGTAACGTGAACACCCACCGTTATTATATATTTATATATATTCATTTATTTATTTTTTGTTCATGTTGTTACACATTTCATTTCCCTATTAAGAGGATATTTTCTTTCCTTAATTATCTGTTGCTTTATTTTTTTTTTTTTTGCATAAGCACGAACTTTTGGGTCGACCCAAGCCATTTTCCGAAATAATAAGTAATTTCATTAATGTTTTAATATGAAAATGAAAGTTTAAGAAAGTATTAAATTTACTTGTGTTTCTAGTTTATTGTTAAAGGAAACGGAAAGGCCTGCTTGGAAGGGATTTGGATTTGCGCACAAAAGCATCTTTACCGCTGCTTGTATCCGCGGTAAAGTGGCATTCGCCAGATTTCCTCCTCTCGGAGAGGAGGAAAAGTAGCATTTGGAGCTTTACCGCCGATGCATACGGCGGTAAGTTGGAAATTTGCAACATTTCCGCCCCATTAAGAGGAGGAAATCCTGCAGGCGGATTCTTATTAACTTTTCCTCTCCTAACATCTTTGCTGGGTCACGGATAACGAGGGATGGGCATGGATAATTAGCGTTTAAACGCAATACTGTCAAATCACATAGTAAATCACTATTTTTGTCAATTTACTTTACCGGTGAAGTAAAGTGGTGGTTAAATGCAAAGAGGGAACATAAGTAAAGGTTTGGAAAGATCAGAAGGCGAGAGTAGCTCTTTGAGTTTCTATTTTAAGAAGGGTTTTTTTTTCTTTTGAAGGGTCAATCGCGGACAGGGACGGCCCGCGTTGGTTCGGCAATGGGGATTAGGTTAGAATAAGTGGGCCGCGCTTAGAATTTTTTCATTTGGACTGGGTGCGTGGTTGGGATTCGGAATCCTTGCCCGGCAAAAATATACATATATAATACTAAGAGTGGGAGTAGTAATTGGGGGACTCAAATCCGTGTCCACTCAGATAGAGTGATAGGACGAGGCAAGCGTAGCTACCACCTAGGACGCTGTAAAAGATTTGTTTTCCTTTTCTTTTATTAGATAAGTTAGACCCAGAACACGCTAGGGCTTCATGGTTTACAGGCGGGCCGGTCTTGGGCGAGCAACTTCTGGCCCGACCAGTGCTTGAGCCGGGATCGGGCTTCTTATTTAGAAGTCGGGCCGGGCTTGGACATTCCTCGGCCCAGCCCTTCCCGTGTACAACCCTAGCTTCGTTTAGTCATTTAGTCGTGTGAGAGTCTCCTTTTAGCTTTTCTTTCTGCTAGAAGGAAGAGCAGATTTTTGAAATTTAGTATCGTTTGATGCGATCCGTTCCTTCTTATCGTCTCTCGAATTAGCCATTTACTTGGCATCACTGGTAAAGTTAGCTTACGAAACGGGAAATAGTCAGTGAGTGAGAGGCGAACAAATAGGGTGGGGTCCACACTTGATTAAACCCTACTGTAAAATATCAATCACGTCTCTATTTCATAACATATAGAGTATATATCCCACAGCAGCGAGGCTAGGTCCACTCCCCAATATGATATAAGATCTAAAGTACTCCGAGTGGGCCCCGTGGATACTCTCAGTGCGCGATCAAATGACTTACGAGCCATGTCGACGGAAAAGTAGCTCTAATGGGGCAACCTGTTATTTAATCTCTCAGCCAAAAGTCAGTGTTTATGGAGTCCCAAATGTTCTACACTTGGATTTTGTTGGATTCGAGTCCTTTGCGTAATTAAGGTGGGTCCAAAGTAACGTGAACACCCTCCGTTATTATATATTTATATATATTCATTTATTTATTTTTTGTTCATGTTGTTACACATTTCATTTCCCTATTAAGAGGATATTTTCTTTCCTTAATTATCTGTTGCTTTTTTTTTTTTTTTTGCATAAGCACAAACTTTTGGGTCGACCCAAGCCATTTTCCGAAATAATAAGTAATTTCAATAATGTTTTAATATGAAAATGAAAGTTTAAGAAAGTATTAAATTTACTTGTGTTTCTAGTTTATTGTTAAAGGAAACAGAAAGGCCTGCTTGGAAGTGTAAGACCCCGCCCCGAGAGTTTCCTTTTAGTGTTAGTTAAGACGCGTTTTAGCTATAAGTGTGATTAGTGGAAATTGAGTAAATCTGGATTAGAATAGCTTTTCATAGCTTTGAATGATTTTGGGGACTCTTTTGATCTAGTGGGGCCCTTTGGGGGTTCCTTTTTATTGTGTCTTGGTTAGTTTTGGGGTTTAGTTATAATTCTGGAAATCTGTAAATTACTCCGTTCAATGTATTTTATGATTCCCGACAACTTTTGTATTTGCTCCGTTTCCATTCGAGACCTCTAAACCCTACTTTGCCATTGATAGGGGTAAAACAGTCTTTTTACACAAAATCTGGACACTATTTCCAATGTCTCCGAAACTCGTAAAATATATACTTTTTGGAAAGTAGAAATTTCGACGATCAATTCTTCCTTCTTCGTCGAATCCGTCCGAAGCCCGTAGAGCGACGTTCTAGCCCATTTTGGACTTTTAAGTTGTGGGACCCATAGCCATTGTCTATATAAGGAGGAGTTCTTTTCCCTCCTCCTCTTCTTGCAACTTCTTGAGAAATAGAGAATTCCAGCCCAGCCTAGGGTTTTCTTCTTGCTCCTTGCTTCTCCATCTCTCAATCTCTTTCAAATCTATTGCTAAAGGCAAAATGGAGGTGGTGATCTTCTTCCCCTCCATGAGAGCTTCTTCTTGATACCATTTGTAGAGAGAGCCTCCCATTCCAAGCTACCTTTTGAGCAAACTCTTGCCATTAGAGGACTCCTCATGTAAGTTCTTCTTCTCATCTCTTGATTGTATGTTCATCTAGCCTAGGAGATGCTTCACCTTGATTATTGGAAGCTATCTCCATCTATTTCTTGGTTTTGACATTCTAGGGTTGTAATGATTGTATTTGGGGATTTTTGTGTAGATTGTAGATTTTGAGCTTGATAGAGTGATTAGAGCTTGATTAGCTTACTTGGAGACCAAGGCAAGTGGATGAATGGATTCGATTTGAATAAGTTCTTATTTTGTTGAAAATGTGGATTTTTACTATTCCTATTTCATTTGATTCATTATGTTTATAATGCTTTTGGAAATATATTTATTGTCATGGTTTTCTCTTAGTTAGTTCTAAGAGAATATATGCATGCATTCATGAAAGTTTATTTTGGGTTAGTATGACTTCTTAAATGAGATTTGCATTGGTAGAAGAAATAAATGCATTGATGAAAGGGTGGTTGGTGGAAAGAATTAAATGTTGAATGGAAGGGAATGGATCTATTTCATGTTAGGAAAGGGTTGGAGTTGAGGTGAAATAGTTTGGGAAAGAAAGCACTGAAATCTGCACCTGATGTGTAGTTCCCGCAGCTGGGAGGTCAGCGGGCGGTCACCTCGGCGGCTAGCCGACAGGTGACCGGCGGCTAGCCGACCCAGATGCGGTTAGAAACACAGAATGCTGTATTTTGACAGGCGAACCGCGGTCAGCCGCGCGGTCAGCTCGCGGCTAACCGCCAAACCAAAAACCCTGTGACCGCTAGGTAGCCGAGATGCGCGGTTAGAAACACAGAATGCTACATTTTAGCGGTCAGCCCCGCGGTCAGTCAGCGGCTAACCGCCGATCACATCGGCGGCTAACCGCCACCTGACCGACAGGTGACCAAGTTTTACCCAGAATTCCTGAGTCTTTTCTATTGGTTTCAGATATGGTATTTAAAGGTTTGGATGGGTTGTTCTGATGCCCTACCGCCTTGGAAGGACCCAGGGGATGACATAAGGAGATTGACATAGAAAGAAAACCCATTTCGGAAAAGGTATTGGGACCTCTAGATTCATCAACGTGCATAAGGAAACTTAGTATGTCCTCTATCATTTGAGTACCATACTAAGGGTAATTTAGACATACAAGATCCTTATACAGGTCGTTTGAATATAGATGCCCCAATACATAGTCCCAAATGGCATAAGGATTCATTGCATTGTTTTATTCAGTTATTTGTATAATAACCCGAATCTACTGGTTTTCTCTCAAATTCCGATTTGTACACCCGATATGTCCTGCCAGCCCGTGTATACATGAACCGAAAATAATATGAAATGTGTGCCTTCGAGCACCATGCCCCGCCTGCCCGTATGTTTTATATTGATATAGTTTTGTATATGTTTTGATTTATCATGTAACCTAAGAGTCGGCACCACTAAGCTTGGACATCCTTGTCAGTCTGATCAACTGACTTGGGTCTCCCCCTGTGCTCCCGCCAGTTGCAACTTGGATCCTGTTCTGTCCCGTTACCCGGTTCCGCGGCCGTGGTCTTGCCTAGCTATATGTATATGTATATGTTTATAATGTTGGTTCTCGTCACTTCGTGTGTTCGAGCCCAATGCACTGAATGTGCTCTCATCACCTTAGTGATGGAGAGGATTTAGCTCTAGTGTGGTTGCCATCTAGTCAGTTCCTGTACCTTGAATACCCCGCATGATTTATATTGCATCTGTACTTTAAATGAACTATGCATCCTGTTTTATGACAGTTTTCGTTACGTCTAAGATATGCTTTGATTTC
The DNA here is from genome assembly GCA_029852735.1 of Persea americana. Classification (NCBI taxonomy): domain Eukaryota; kingdom Viridiplantae; phylum Streptophyta; class Magnoliopsida; order Laurales; family Lauraceae; genus Persea; species Persea americana. Next base: position 34,690,833 of record CM056820.1, on the reverse strand, counting down.
TTTATTGGTATTATTTATTCACCCACCTGCCAGACCGTCGTGTCTGACCCATTTTTGTGGTACTCAGGTCCAGCTCCCGTCTTTGCCTTTGAGGAGGAGCCAGAGGAGGCGGTCGGTGAACCGCAACGATTAGTAGAATGGCAAGCTGACAATGTCATGTAGACATTGCGTTTAGCTTTGAGCTGCGAACATTTTGGGTTGTCATTGATTTATACTTTGGTTGTATTGGCCTTTGTTGGCCATTTTTTTTTGGGAATGTTAATTAACTTGTTCTTTTGTTTAAACTTTAACTTAATATTTTGGGAATGCTAATGAGATCGTTGCTCACTCTGACATCATGCTATACCTGTTTATTAACAGTCTTATTTGATGTGATTGGATTAAGAGTTTGATTTGCTACACGCTTCCGCACCAATATAAATGTTCTATGAGTGTATGTGGAATCCTCACCGCGGAAACCTGTGGGAAATTAAGGAAATGTATAATCATTATTAACAAGGGGTGGTTCATTATCCACAAGCCACCCCGTCGCGGTCCTCGGGCCCCGGTTCGGGGTCGCGACAGGAAGGGATTTGGATTTGCGCACAAAAGCATCTTTACCGCTGCTTGTATCCGCGGTAAAGTGGCATTCGCCAGATTTCCTCCTCTCGGAGAGGAGGAAAAGTAGCATTTGCAGCTTTACCGCCGATGCATACGGCGGTAAGTTGGAAATTTACAACATTTCCGCCCCATTAAGGGGAGGAAATCCTGCAGGGGGATTCTTAATAACTTTTCCTTTCCTAACATCTTTGCTGGGTCACGGATAACGAGGGATGGGCGTGGATAATTAGCGTTTAAACGCAATACTGTCAAATCACATAGTAAATCACTCTTTTTGTCAATTTACTTTACCGGTGAAGTAAAGTGGGTGGTTAAATGCAAAGAGGGAACATAAGTAAAGGTTTGGAAAGATCAGAAGGCGAGAGTAGCTCTTTGAGTTTCTATTTTAAGAAGAGTTTTTTTTTCTTTTGAAGGGTCAATCGCGGACAGGGACGGCCCGCGTTGGTTCGGCAATGGGGATTAGGTTAGAATAAGTGGGCCGCGCTTAGAATTTTTTCATTTGGACGGGGTGCGTGGTTGGGATTCGGAATCCTTGCCCGGCAAAAATATACATATATAATACTAAGAGTGGGAGTAGTAATTGGGGGACTCAAATCCGTGTCCACTCAGATAGAGTGATAGGACGAGGCAAGCGTAGCTACCACCTAGGACGCTGTAAAAGATTTGTCTTCCTTTTCTTTTATTAGATAAGTTAGACCCAGAACACGCTAGGGCTTCGTGATTTACAGGCGGGCCAGTCTTGGGCGAGCAACTTCTGGCCCGACCAGTGCTTGAGCCGGGATCGGGCTTTTCTTTAGAAGTCGGGCCGGGCTTGGACATTCCTCGGCCCAGCCCTTCCCGTGTACAACCCTAGCTTCGTTTAGTCATTTAGTCGTGTGAGAGTCTCCTTTTAGCTTTTCTTTCTGCAAGAAGGAAGAGCAGATTTTTGAAATTTAGTATCGTTTGATGCGATCCGTTCCTTCTTATCGTCTCTCGAATTAGCCATTTACTTGGCATCACTGGTAAAGTTAGCTTACGAAACGGGAAATAGTCAGTGAGTGAGAGGCGAACAAATAGGGTGGGGTCCACACTTGATTAAACCCTACTGTAAAATATCAATAACGTCTCTATTTCATAACATATAGAGTATATATCCCACAGCAGCGAGGCTAGGTCCACTCCCCAATATGATATAAGATCTAAAGTACTCCGAGTGGGCCCCGTGGATACTCTCAGTGCGCGATCAAATGACTTACGAGCCATGTCGACGGAAAAGTAGCTCTAATGGGGCAACCTGTTATTTAATCTCTCAGCCAAAAGTCAGTGTTTATGGAGTCCCAAATGTTCTACACTTGGATTTTGTTGGATTCGAGTCCTTTGCGTAATTAAGGTGGGTCCAAAGTAACGTGAACACCCACCGTTATTATATATTTATATATATTCATTTATTTATTTTTTGTTCATGTTGTTACACATTTCATTTCCCTATTAAGAGGATATTTTCTTTCCTTAATTATCTGTTGCTTTTTTTTTTTTTTTTTTTGCATAAGCACGAACTTTTGGGTCGACCCAAGCCATTTTCCGAAATAATAAGTAATTTCATTAATGTTTTAATATGAAAATGAAAGTTTAAGAAAGTATTAAATTTACTTGTGTTTCTAGTTTATTGTTAAAGGAAACGGAAAGGCCTGCTTGGAAGGGATTTGGATTTGCGCACAAAAGCATCTTTACCGCTGCTTGTATCCGCGGTAAAGTGGCATTCGCCAGATTTCCTCCTCTCGGAGAGGAGGAAAAGTAGCATTTGGAGCTTTACCGCCGATGCATACGGCGGTAAGTTGGAAATTTGCAACATTTCCGCCCCATTAAGAGGAGGAAATCCTGCAGGCGGATTCTTATTAACTTTTCCTCTCCTAACATCTTTGCTGGGTCACGGATAACGAGGGATGGGCATGGATAATTAGCGTTTAAACGCAATACTGTCAAATCACATAGTAAATCACTATTTTTGTCAATTTACTTTACCGGTGAAGTAAAGTGGTGGTTAAATGCAAAGAGGGAACATAAGTAAAGGTTTGGAAAGATCAGAAGGCGAGAGTAGCTCTTTGAGTTTCTATTTTAAGAAGGGTTTTTTTTTCTTTTGAAGGGTCAATCGCGGACAGGGACGGCCCGCGTTGGTTCGGCAATGGGGATTAGGTTAGAATAAGTGGGCCGCGCTTAGAATTTTTTCATTTGGACTGGGTGCGTGGTTGGGATTCGGAATCCTTGCCCGGCAAAAATATACATATATAATACTAAGAGTGGGAGTAGTAATTGGGGGACTCAAATCCGTGTCCACTCAGATAGAGTGATAGGACGAGGCAAGCGTAGCTACCACCTAGGACGCTGTAAAAGATTTGTTTTCCTTTTCTTTTATTAGATAAGTTAGACCCAGAACACGTAGGGCTTCATGGTTTACAGGCGGGCCGGTCTTGGGCGAGCAACTTCTGGCCCGACCAGTGCTTGAGCCGGGATCGGGCTTCTTATTTAGAAGTCGGGCCGGGCTTGGACATTCCTCGGCCCAGCCCTTCCCGTGTACAACCCTAGCTTCGTTTAGTCATTTAGTCGTGTGAGAGTCTCCTTTTAGCTTTTCTTTCTGCTAGAAGGAAGAGCAGATTTTTGAAATTTAGTATCGTTTGATGCGATCCGTTCCTTCTTATCGTCTCTCGAATTAGCCATTTACTTGGCATCACTGGTAAAGTTAGCTTACGAAACGGGAAATAGTCAGTGAGTGAGAGGCGAACAAATAGGGTGGGGTCCACACTTGATTAAACCCTACTGTAAAATATCAATAACGTCTCTATTTCATAACATATAGAGTATATATCCCACAGCAGCGAGGCTAGGTCCACTCCCCAATATGATATAAGATCTAAAGTACTCCGAGTGGGCCCCGTGGATACTCTCAGTGCGCGATCAAATGACTTACGAGCCATGTCGACGGAAAAGTAGCTCTAATGGGGCAACCTGTTATTTAATCTCTCAGCCAAAAGTCAGTGTTTATGGAGTCCCAAATGTTCTACACTTGGATTTTGTTGGATTCGAGTCCTTTGCGTAATTAAGGTGGGTCCAAAGTAACGTGAACACCCTCCGTTATTATATATTTATATATATTCATTTATTTATTTTTTGTTCATGTTGTTACACATTTCATTTCCCTATTAAGAGGATATTTTCTTTCCTTAATTATCTGTTGCTTTTTTTTTTTTTTTTGCATAAGCACGAACTTTTGGGTCGACCCAAGCCATTTTCCGAAATAATAAGTAATTTCAATAATGTTTTAATATGAAAATGAAAGTTTAAGAAAGTATTAAATTTACTTGTGTTTCTAGTTTATTGTTAAAGGAAACGGAAAGGCCTGCTTGGAAGTGTAAGACCCCGCCCCGAGAGTTTCCTTTTAGTGTTAGTTAAGACGCGTTTTAGCTATAAGTGTGATTAGTGGAAATTGAGTAAATCTGGATTAGAATAGCTTTTCATAGCTTTGAATGATTTTGGGGACTCTTTTGATCTAGTGGGGCCCTTTGGGGGTTCCTTTTTATTGTGTCTTGGTTAGTTTTGGGGTTTAGTTATAATTCTGGAAATCTGTAAATTACTCCGTTCAATGTATTTTATGATTCCCGACAACTTTTGTATTTGCTCCGTTTCCATTCGAGACCTCTAAACCCTACTTTGCCATTGATAGGGGTAAAACAGTCTTTTTACACAAAATCTGGACACTATTTCCAATGTCTCCGAAACTCGGAAAATATATACTTTTTGGAAAGTAGAAATTTCGACGATCAATTCTTCCTTCTTCGTCGAATCCGTCCGAAGCCCGTAGAGCGACGTTCTAGCCCATTTTGGACTTTTAAGTTGTGGGACCCATAGCCATTGTCTATATAAGGAGGAGTTCTTTTCCCTCCTCCTCTTCTTGCAACTTCTTGAGAAATAGAGAATTCCAGCCCAGCCTAGGGTTTTCTTCTTGCTCCTTGCTTCTCCATCTCTCAATCTCTTTCAAATCTATTGCTAAAGGCAAAATGGAGGTGGTGATCTTCTTCCCCTCTATGAGAGCTTCTTCTTGATACCATTTGTAGAGAGAGCCTCCCATTCCAAGCTACCTTTTGAGCAAACTCTTGCCATTAGAGGACTCCTCATGTAAGTTCTTCTTCTCATCTCTTGATTGTATGTTCATCTAGCCTAGGAGATGCTTCACCTTGATTATTGGAAGCTATCTCCATCTATTTCTTGGTTTTGACATTCTAGGGTTGTAATGATTGTATTTGGGGATTTTTGTGTAGATTGTAGATTTTGAGCTTGATAGAGTGATTAGAGCTTGATTAGCTTACTTGGAGACCAAGGCAAGTGGATGAATGGATTCGATTTGAATAAGTTCTTATTTTGTTGAAAATGTGGATTTTTACTATTCCTATTTCATTTGATTCATTATGTTTATAATGCTTTTGGAAATATATTTATTGTCATGGTTTTCTCTTAGTTAGTTCTAAGAGAATATATGCATGCATTCATGAAAGTTTATTTTGGGTTAGTATGACTTCTTAAATGAGATTTGCATTGGTAGAAGAAATAAATGCATTGATGAAAGGGTGGTTGGTGGAAAGAATTAAATGTTGAATGGAAGGAAATGGATCTATTTCATGTTAGGAAAGGGTTGGAGTTGAGGTGAAATAGTTTGGGAAAGAAAGCACTGAAATCTGCACCTGATGTGTAGTTCCCGCAGCTGGGCGGTCAGCGGGCGGTTACCTCGGCGGCTAGCCGACAGGTGACCGGCGGCTAGCCGACCCAGATGCGGTTAGAAACACAGAATGCTGTATTTTGACAGGCGAACCGCGGTCAGCCGCGCAGTCAGCTCGCGGCTAACCGCCAATCGAAAAACCCTGTGACCGCTAGGTAGCCGAGATGCGCGGTTAGAAACACAGAATGCTACATTTTAGCAGGGCGAACCGCGGTCAGCCCCGCTGTCAGTCAGCGGCTAACCGCCGATCACATCGGCGGCTAACCGCCACCTGACCGACAGGTGACCGAGTTTTACCCAGAATTCCTGAGTCTTTTCTATTGGTTTCAGATATGGTATTTAATGGTTTGGATGGGTTGTTCTGATGCCCTACCGCCTTGGAAGGACCCAGGGGATGACATAAGGAGATTGACATAGAAAGAAAAACCATTTCAGAAAAGGTATTGGGACCTCTAGATTCACCAACATGCATAAGGAAACTTAGTATGTCCTCTATCATTTGAGTACCATACTAAGGGTAATTTAGACATACAAGATCCTTATATAGGTCGTTTGAATATAGATGCCCCAATACATAGTCCCTAATGGCATAAGGATTCATTGCATTGTTTTATTCAGTTATTTGTATAATAACCCGAATCTACTGGTTTTCTCTTAAATTCCGATTTGTACACCCGATATGTCCTGCCAGCCCGTGTATACATGAACCGAAAATAATATGAAATGTGTGCCTTCGAGCACCATGCCCCGCCTGCCCGTATGTTTTATATTGATATAGTTTTGTATATGTTTTGATTTATCATGTAACCTAAGAGTCGGCACCACTAAGCTTGGACATCCTTGTCAGTCTGATCAACTGACTTGGGTCTCCCCCTGTGCTCCCGCCAGTTGCAACTTGGATCCTGTTCTGTCCCGTTACCCGGTTCCGCGGCCGTGGTCTTGCCTAGCTATATGTATATGTATATGTTTATAATGTTGGTTCTCGTCACTTCGTGTGTTCGAGCCCAATGCACTGAATGTGCTCTCATCACCTTAGTGATGGAGAGGATTTAGCTCTAGTGTGGTTGCCATCTAGTCAGTTCCTGTACCTTGAATACCCCGCATGATTTATATTGCATCTGTACTTTAAATGAACTATGCATCCTGTTTTATGACAGTTTTCGTTACGTCTAAGATATGCTTTGATTTCTTTATTGGTATTATCTATTCACCCACCTGCCAGACCGTCGTGTCTGACCCATTTTTGTGGTACTCAGGTCCAGCTCCCGTCTTTGCCTTTGAGGAGGAGCCAGAGGAGGCTGTCGGTGAACCGCAACGATTAGTAGAATGGCAAGCTGACAATGTCATGTAGACATTGGGTTTAGCTTTGAGCTGCGAACATTTTGGGATGTCATTGATTTATACTTTGGTTGTACTGGCCTTTGTTGGCCATTTTTTTTGGGGAATGTTAATTAACTTGTTCTTTTGTTTAAACTTTAACTTAATATTTTGGGAATGCTAATGAGATCGTTGCTCACTCTGACATCATGCTATACTTGTTTATTAACAGTCTTATTTGATGTGATTGGATTAAGAGTTTGATTTGCTACACGCTTCCGCACCAATATAAATGTTCTATGAGTGTATGTGGAATCCTCACCGCGGAAACCTGTGGGAAATTAAGGAAATGTATAATCATTATTAACAAGGGGTGGTTCATTATCCACACGCCACCCCGTCGCGGTCCTCGGGCCCCGGTTCGGGGTCGCGACAGACTGGTATCAGAGCGAGACGTGTTTCAGGCAATTAAAAGAAACTAGAAATCCTAAGGACGTGGCGAGGATCCGTTAGACTTTTCGTTAGACTTTTCGTTAGTTAGACTCGTGTGAGCAATGTGTAACCCTTATATGATTTTATGTGCTAACAATTTGTTTTACAGTGATATGCCACCTCGAAAAAGTCCCGTAACCGACAATCCCACCGCAAGCAATAGTGAACACACCGGGCCACTAGGAAACGGTACTCCGGATCCAAACATGCATAATCAGTTTCAACAGATGATGCAAGCCCTGCTTGACCAGCAACGTCAAGCCAATGAAAATCAGGCAAGATTGCAAGAGCAAATGGCCAGGAAGGATGAAGAGCATGCTAGGGAGATGGCTACAATGCAAAGACAGTTGTTAGAAGTGTTGGAAAGGAGACCTGAACCGGCACCAGCGCAACCTCTAGGCACTCAGATTGTCATTAACAATAGGGAACATGATCCCAATGCGTTGTATGAAAAGTTTAGGAAGAGGGGTCCCAAGGAGTTCACTGGGCATGAGGACCCATTAGCTGCAGATGATTGGTTGGAGCATACAGAGAACATCTTTGAGATATTTAGATGTACCGGTAGACAGCAAGTGCAACTCACCGCTTCCATGTTCACTGGCCTAGCGGATATATGGTGGAAAACAATCAAGGCTGAGTATAGGACCATAGCAGACGCAGAGGCTTGGACAAGTTTCAAGAGACAATTCGGTGACAAGTATGTACCGACACATGTGAAGAGACAAAAGGCCATTGAATTCCAGCAGCTCGTACAAGGTAACATGACCGTGCCAGAGTACCTCACGAAGTTCGAAAGGTTGTCTCGATATGCCCTCGAGTCGATTGACACTGTGGAGAAAAAGATAGCGAAGTTCCTTGAAGGACTTAACCCGATCATTGAGAGGGATGCCACGGGTGTTGTACCACCTATCACTTTTGAAGAGGCTGTGAGACGGGCCTACAAATTCGAGAACCTGAACAACAAGATCCTCAAGATCCAAGGAAAGGCACCAGCTCAGCAACAGAATCACCCACCAAGGAACCATCAGAGCAAACGACCAAGGCATGAACAAAACGTGCAGAATGCTCTAGTTTGCGTTCATTGTGGTAAAAACCATGAGAGTGCTCAATGCCGTACGATTACGGGAGCATGTTTCAGGTGTGGATCCATGGCACACCAGCTCAAAGACTGCCCAAGACAAGCTGGACAAGGTAACAACAGACAGAATCAGCAACAACAAGGAACACAGCGCCAGGCACCACCTCAGAATGTATTAGCTGTACAGAACCAGCCCAGGCCACTCCAGCAACAGGCTCCACAGCAACAATATAGACCTCCACAACAGCATCAAGCTCGTCAGCAAGGACAGAATCAGAATCAGCGTCCTCCTCAGCAGAATAGGAATGCACAACAAGGAAGGCAGCAACAGGCTCAGAACAGGCCTCAGCAGCGAGGACAAGTGTATGCAATTAACCAAGCTGATGCAGAGGCCGCAGATAACGTGGTGGAAGGTACACTCCTAGTTTGTGGATTTGAAGCTAAGATTTTGTTTGACCCTGGCTCTACGCACTCCTTCTTGTCTCCAAAATTTTCTAAGTTGATTGATATGCCTGCTAGAGAACTTGAGTATGTGTTGACGGTGTCCACTCCCGTAGGCAAACAAGTTGTGTGTAGGAAATATTATCCTAGATGTGCTATTAAGATAGGAGATGTGGTGTTACCGGCGAATCTCATTTTGTTGGAGATGTATGATTTCGATGTCATTCTAGGAATGGATTGGTTAGCAGGGTACCATGCTACGATGGACTGTTTCCATAAGACCCTCACGTTCAAATTAGAGGAGACCCCAGCAGGCGTTTTGTTCCATGGGGAGAGGAGAAATTCTTGTCCAAGATTCGTCTCAGCATTGAAGGCTAATAGACTAGTGAGAAGTGGATGTGAATGCTATTTAGCGTTTATCACGGAGGATAAACGGTCCCAAGGGGTGGAGGAGATCCCAATTGTTTGCGAATTCCCAGACATTTTTCCAGAAGAAATCCCAGGTTTACCACCTGTTAGGGAGATTGATTTCACCATCGAATTGTTACCAGGGACCGCTCCGATATCTATCGCACCATATAGAATGGCTCCAGCGGAATTAGGAGAGTTAAAGATTCAGTTGCAAGAATTGTTGGATAAAGGTTTTATAAGACCGAGCGTCTCACCTTGGGGAGCTCCAGTTTTATTCATCAAGAAGAAAGACGGTTCCATGAGAATGTGTATTGACTATCGGAAATTGAACCAAGCTACCACCAAGAACAAGTATCCATTGCCAAGGATAGATGAATTGTTTGACCAATTACAAGGTGCTGCTTACTTTTCGAAGATTGATCTAAGATCAGGTTATCATCAGCTGAGAGTTAGAGATTCAGATGTATCGAAGTCGGCGTTCCGGACGAGATATGGACACTACGAGTTTCTAGTGATGCCATTTGGACTGACGAATGCACCAGCAGTATTCATGGCTTTGATGAACAAAATATTCGCTGAGTACTTAGACCAATTCACAGTGGTGTTTATTGATGACATTTCGGTGTACTCTAAGTCTAGAGAAGAACATGAAGAGCATTTGAGGATAGCATTGCAACTCCTAAGAGACAATCAATTGTATGCGAAGCTCTCTAAGTGCGATTTTTGGCTTGAAGAAGTCGCATTTTTAGGTCATATCATTTCCAAAGAAGGATTATCTGTGGACTCAGCCAAGATAGATGCAGTTGTGAAGTGGGAAAGACCGAAGAACGCGTCAGAAATCAGAAGTTTTCTTGGATTGGTGGGTTACTATCGAAGATTTGTGCAAGGATCTTCGTCGATTGCAGCTTCATTGACGAAGTTGACCAAGAAGAATGCACCTTATGTGTGGACAGACCAATGCGAGACCAGCTTCCAAGAGTTGAAAAAGAGATTAACATCAGCACCCGTCCTCACTTTACCATCCGGGAGCGGCGGTTACACCATTTTTACAGATGCTTCGAATATAGGACTCGGTTGTGTGTTGATGCAAGATAGAAAAGTCGTTGCTTATGGATCCCTTCAGTTGAAGGACCACGAGAAGAACTATGCAACGTATGACCTGGAATTAGCAGCGGTCGTTTTTGCGCTAAAGATGTGGAGACATTACCTTTACGGAGAGAAATTCGAAGTCCACTCCGATCACCGCAGCTTACAGTATTTGTTCTCTCAGAAGGAGTTGAATATGAGACAAAGAAGATGGATGGAATATATCAAAGATTATGATTTTCCGATCAAGTACCACCCGGGAAAGGCAAATGTAGTAGCCGATTCCTTGAGTAGGAAGTCAGCGAGTGTGGCAAGCCTAAGAGTTACGTGCTTCTTTCAGCAATTTGAAGAGTTGGGGGTAGATTTTCAGCCCCTAAGCGAGGGAGTGATGTTAGCCAACATGTCAGTGTCTGAACCCTCGTTCATTCGGAAGATCAAGGACAACCAATTGCAAGATCCAGAGTTGGCCAAGATTTCAGAGCATATAGCAGAACGTCCTGATTTTCGTATTGTGGATGGAGTCTTATTCTATCGTGATCGTCTATGCGTGTCCAACATTGAAGATTTGAAGAATGATATTATGACAGAGGCGCACAGTACGAAGTACTCTATGCATCCGGGTAGCACGAAGATGTATCAGAACTTGAAGGGCAGATTTTGGTGGAACAACATGAAGAGGGAAATAACAGCTTTCGTTTCCCGATGTTTGACGTGTCAGTTGATGAAGGCAGAGCATCAGAGACCTCCAGGGTTATTGCAGCCATTAGAGATCCCAGAATGGAAGTGGGAACATATCACCATGGATTTCATCTCGGGATTGCCAAGGACCAGAAAAGGGAACAACTCCATATGGGTCATTGTGGACCGTCTTACCAAATCAGCTCATTTTATTCCTATGAAGACCGGAGAGAAGATGCATATGCTACCTCTCGCAGAGTTGTTTGTCAACGAGATTGTCAGCCGTCATGGGCAGCCAGTCTCCATTACTTCGGACAGAGATAGCAGATTCGTCTCGAGATTCTGGAAGACTTTGCATGAGTCTATGGGAACAAAGCTTCAGTTCAGCACAGCGTATCACCCACAAACAGATGGTCAGTCGGAAAGGACAATTCAGACCCTTGAAGATATGCTTCGAGCGTGTGTACTAGATTTCAAGACTCAATGGGATGAGACCCTACCGCTTTGCGAATTCGCCTACAACAACAGTTATCATTCGAGCATTGGGATGGCGCCTTTTGAGGCATTGTATGGCAGGAGATGTAGAACTCCAGTTTGTTGGGAAGAAGTAGGTATTCGCAGTTTTCATGGACCGACTATGGTGAGTGAAACCAGTGACAAAGTCAAGTTGATCCAAGAACGTCTGAAAGTAGCCTGGAGTAGACAGAAGAGTTATGCAGACTCTCATCGCAGGGACTTACATTTTAAGGAAGGAGATAAGGTTTTCTTGAAGGTGTCACCTACTAGAGGAACTTTGAGATTCGGACAGAGAGGCAAATTATCTCGGAGATACATTGGACCCTATGATATCGTGAGCAAGATTGGTGACGTGGCTTACAGATTGGCCTTACCACCTGAGCTTTCCGGCGTGCACAATGTGTTCCATGTGTCTATGTTGAAAAAGTACGTCCCCGACCCGTCACATGTACTCCGTCATAAACCATTAGAGATCAGAGAAGATGCCACCTATGTCGAGAAGCCTATTCAGATCATCGATACGAAAGAACAGGAACTGAGGACAAGGACTATTCAATGGGTGAAAGTGCTTTGGGAGAATCATGGATCGGAAGAGGCAACGTGGGAATTACGGGATCAAGTTCAGAAGAAGTATCCGCATCTACTACCCGAGGTTAGTTATTTTATTTCATTTGGTGGACCAAATGCCCTAAGGGGTGGAGGATGTAAGACCCCGCCCCGAGAGTTTCCTTTTAGTGTTAATTAAGACGCGTTTTAGCTATAAGTGTGATTAGTGGAAATTGAGTAAATCTGGATTAGAATAGCTTTTCATAGCTTTGAATGATTTTGGGGACTCTTTTGATCTAGTGGGGCCCTTTGGGGGTTCCTTTTTATTGTGTCTTGGTTAGTTTTGGGGTTTAGTTATAATTCTGGAAATCTGTAAATTACTCCGTTCAATGTATTTTATGATTCCCGACAACTTTTGTATTTGCTCCGTTTCCATTCGAGACCTCTAAACCCTACTTTGCCATTGATAGGGGTAAAACAGTCTTTTTACACAAAATCTGGACACTATTTCCAATGTCTCCGAAACCCGTAAAATATATACTTTTTGGAAAGTAGAAATTTCGACGATCAATTCTTCCTTCTTCGTCGAATCCGTCCGAAGCCCGTAGAGCGACGTTCTAGCCCATTTTGGACTTTTAAGTTGTGGGACCCATAGCCATTGTCTATATAAGGAGGAGTTCTTTTCCCTCCTCCTCTTCTTGCAACTTCTTGAGAAATAGAGAATTCCAGCCCAGCCTAGGGTTTTCTTCTTGCTCCTTGCTTCTCCATCTCTCAATCTCTTTCAAATCTATTGCTAAAGGCAAAATGGAGGTGGTGATCTTCTTCCCCTCCATGAGAGCTTCTTCTTGATACCATTTGTAGAGAGAGCCTCCCATTCCAAGCTACCTTTTGAGCAAACTCTTGCCATTAGAGGACTCCTCATGTAAGTTCTTCTTCTCATCTCTTGATTGTATGTTCATCTAGCCTAGGAGATGCTTCACCTTGATTATTGGAAGCTATCTCCATCTATTTCTTGGTTTTGACATTCTAGGGTTGTAATGATTGTATTTGGGGATTTTTGTGTAGATTGTAGATTTTGAGCTTGATAGAGTGATTAGAGCTTGATTAGCTTACTTGGAGACCAAGGCAAGTGGATGAATGGATTCGATTTGAATAAGTTCTTATTTTGTTGAAAATGTGGATTTTTACTATTCCTATTTCATTTGATTCATTATGTTTATAATGCTTTTGGAAATATATTTATTGTCATGGTTTTCTCTTAGTTAGTTCTAAGAGAATATATGCATGCATTCATGAAAGTTTATTTTGGGTTAGTATGACTTCTTAAATGAGATTTGCATTGGTAGAAGAAATAAATGCATTGATGAAAGGGTGGTTGGTGGAAAGAATTAAATGTTGAATGGAAGGGAATGGATCTATTTCATGTTAGGAAAGGGTTGGAGTTGAGGTGAAATAGTTTGGGAAAGAAAGCACTGAAATCTGCACCTGATGTGTAGTTCCCGCAGCTGGGAGGTCAGCGGGCGGTCACCTCGGCGGCTAGCCGACAGGTGACCGGCGGCTAGCCGACCCAGATGCGGTTAGAAACACAGAATGCTGTATTTTGACAGGCGAACCGCGGTCAGCCGCGCGGTCAGCTCGCGGCTAACCGCCAAACCAAAAACCCTGTGACCGCTAGGTAGCCGAGATGCGCGGTTAGAAACACAGAATGCTACATTTTAGCGGTCAGCCCCGCGGTCAGTCAGCGGCTAACCGCCGATCACATCGGCGGCTAACCGCCACCTGACCGACAGGTGACCAAGTTTTACCCAGAATTCCTGAGTCTTTTCTATTGGTTTCAGATATGGTATTTAAAGGTTTGGATGGGTTGTTCTGATGCCCTACCGCCTTGGAAGGACCCAGGGGATGACATAAGGAGATTGACATAGAAAGAAAAACCATTTCGGAAAAGGTATTGGGACCTCTAGATTCATCAACGTGCATAAGGAAACTTAGTATGTCCTCTATCATTTGAGTACCATACTAAGGGTAATTTAGACATACAAGATCCTTATACAGGTCGTTTGAATATAGATGCCCCAATACATAGTCCCAAATGGCATAAGGATTCATTGCATTGTTTTATTCAGTTATTTGTATAATAACCCGAATCTACTGGTTTTCTCTCAAATTCCGATTTGTACACCCGATATGTCCTGCCAGCCCGTGTATACATGAACCGAAAATAATATGAAATGTGTGCCTTCGAGCACCATGCCCCGCCTGCCCGTATGTTTTATATTGATATAGTTTTGTATATGTTTTGATTTATCATGTAACCTAAGAGTCGGCACCACTAAGCTTGGACATCCTTGTCAGTCTGATCAACTGACTTGGGTCTCCCCCTGTGCTCCCGCCAGTTGCAACTTGGATCCTGTTCTGTCCCGTTACCCGGTTCCGCGGCCGTGGTCTTGCCTAGCTATATGTATATGTATATGTTTATAATGTTGGTTCTCGTCACTTCGTGTGTTCGAGCCCAATGCACTGAATGTGCTCTCATCACCTTAGTGATGGAGAGGATTTAGCTCTAGTGTGGTTGCCATCTAGTCAGTTCCTGTACCTTGAATACCCCGCATGATTTATATTGCATCTGTACTTTAAATGAACTATGCATCCTGTTTTATGACAGTTTTCGTTACGTCTAAGATATGCTTTGATTTCTTTATTGGTATTATCTATTCACCCACCTGCCAGACCGTCGTGTCTGACCCATTTTTGTGGTACTCAGGTCCAGCTCCCGTCTTTGCCTTTGAGGAGGAGCCAGAGGAGGCGGTCGGTGAACCGCAACGATTAGTAGAATGGCAAGCTGACAATGTCATGTAGACATTGCGTTTAGCTTTGAGCTGCGAACATTTTGGGATGTCATTGATTTATACTTTGGTTGTATTGGCCTTTGTTGGCCATTTTTTTTGGGGAATGTTAATTAACTTGTTCTTTTGTTTAAACTTTAACTTAATATTTTGGGAATGCTAATGAGATCGTTGCTCACTCTGACATCATGCTATACCTGTTTATTAACAGTCTTATTTGATGTGATTGGATTAAGAGTTTGATTTGCTACACGCTTCCGCACCAATATAAATGTTCTATGAGTGTATGTGGAATCCTCACCGCGGAAACCTGTGGGAAATTAAGGAAATGTATAATCATTATTAACAAGGGGTGGTTCATTATCCACAAGCCACCCCGTCGCGGTCCTCGGGCCCCGGTTCGGGGTCGCGACAGGAAGGGATTTGGATTCGCGCACAAAAGCATCTTTACCGCTGCTTGTATCCGCGGTAAAGTGGCATTCGCCAGATTTCCTCCTCTCGGAGAGGAGGAAAAGTAGCATTTGCAGCTTTACCGCCGATGCATACGGCGGTAAGTTGGAAATTTACAACATTTCCGCCCCATTAAGGGGAGGAAATCCTGCAGGCGGATTCTTATTAACTTTTCCTTTCCTAACATCTTTGCTGGGTCACGGATAACGAGGGATGGGCGTGGATAATTAGCGTTTAAACGCAATACTGTCAAATCACATAGTAAATCACTCTTTTTGTCAATTTACTTTACCGGTGAAGTAAAGTGGGTGGTTAAATGCAAAGAGGGAACATAAGTAAAGGTTTGGAAAGATCAGAAGGCGAGAGTAGCTCTTTGAGTTTCTATTTTAAGAAGAGTTTTTTTTTCTTTTGAAGGGTCAATCGAGGACAGGGACGGCCCGCGTTGGTTCGGCAATGGGGATTAGGTTAGAATAAGTGGGCCGCGCTTAGAATTTTTTCATTTGGACTGGGTGCGTGGTTGGGATTCGGAATCCTTGCCCGGCAAAAATATACATATATAATACTAAGAGTGGGAGTAGTAATTGGGGGACTCAAATCCGTGTCCACTCAGATAGAGTGATAGGACGAGGCAAGCGTAGCTACCACCTAGGACGCTGTAAAAGATTTGTTTTCCTTTTCTTTTATTAGATAAGTTAGACCCAGAACACGCTAGGGCTTCGTGATTTACAGGCGGGCCGGTCTTGGGCGAGCAACTTCTGGCCCGACCAGTGCTTGAGCCGGGATCGGGCTTTTCTTTAGAAGTCGGGCCAGGCTTGGACATTCCTCGGCCCAGCCCTTCCCGTGTACAACCCTAGCTTCGTTTAGTCATTTAGTCGTGTGAGAGTCTCCTTTTAGCTTTTCTTTCTGCAAGAAGGAAGAGCAGATTTTTGAAATTTAGTATCGTTTGATGCGATCCGTTCCTTCTTATCGTCTCTCGAATTAGCCATTTACTTGGCATCACTGGTAAAGTTAGCTTACGAAACGGGAAATAGTCAGTGAGTGAGAGGCGAACAAATAGGGTGGGGTCCACACTTGATTAAACCCTACTGTAAAATATCAATAACGTCTCTATTTCATAACATATAGAGTATATATCCCACAGCAGCGAGGCTAGGTCCACTCCCCAATATGATATAAGATCTAAAGTACTCCGAGTGGGCCCCGTGGATACTCTCAGTGCGCGATCAAATGACTTACGAGCCATGTCGACGGAAAAGTAGCTCTAATGGGGCAACCTGTTATTTAATCTCTCAGCCAAAAGTCAGTGTTTATGGAGTCCCAAATGTTCTACACTTGGATTTTGTTGGATTCGAGTCCTTTGCGTAATTAAGGTGGGTCCAAAGTAACGTGAACACCCACCGTTATTATATATTTATATATATTCATTTATTTATTTTTTGTTCATGTTACACATTTCATTTCCCTATTAAGAGGATATTTTCTTTCCATAATTATCTGTTGCTTTTTTTTTTTTTTTTTTTGCATAAGCACGAACTTTTGGGTCGTCCCAAGCCATTTTCCGAAATAATAAGTAATTTCATTAATGTTTTAATATGAAAATGAAAGTTTAAGAAAGTATTAAATTTACTTGTGTTTCTAGTTTATTGTTAAAGGAAACGGAAAGGCCTGCTTGGAAGGGATTTGGATTTGCGCACAGAAGCAGCTTTACCGCCGCTTGTGTCCGCGGTAAAGTGGCATTCGCCAGATTTCCTCCTCTCGGAGAGGAGGAAAAGTAGCATTTGCAGCTTTACCGCCGATGCATACGGCGGTAAGTTGGAAATTTGCAACATTTCCGCCCCATTAAGAGGAGGAAATCCTGCAGGCGGATTCTTATTAACTTTTCCTCTCCTAACATCTTTGCTGGGTCACGGATAACGAGGGATGGGCATGGATAATTAGCGTTTAAACGCAATACTGTCAAATCACATAGTAAATCACTATTTTTGTCAATTTACTTTACCGGTGAAGTAAAGTGGGTGGTTAAATGCAAAGAGGGAACATAAGTAAAGGTTTGGAAAGATCAGAAGGCGAGAGTAGCTCTTTGAGTTTCTATTTTAAGAAGGGTTTTTTTTTTCTTTTGAAGGGTCAATCGCGGACAGGGACGGCCCGCGTTGGTTCGGCAATGGGGATTAGGTTAGAATAAGTGGGCCGCGCTTAGAATTTCTTCATTTGGACTGGGTGCGTGGTTGGGATTCGGAATCCTTGCCCGGCAAAAATATACATATATAATACTAAGAGTGGGAGTAGTAATTGGGGGACTCAAATCCGTGTCCACTCAGATAGAGTGATAGGACGAGGCAAGCGTAGCTACCACCTAGGACGCTGTAAAAGATTTGTTTTCCTTTTCTTTTATTAGATAAGTTAGACCCAGAACACGCTAGGGCTTCATGGTTTACAGGCGGGCCGGTCTTGGGCGAGCAACTTCTGGCCCGACCAGTGCTTGAGCCGGGATCGGGCTTCTTATTTAGAAGTCGGGCCGGGCTTGGACATTCCTCGGCCCAGCCCTTCCCGTGTACAACCCTAGCTTCGTTTACTCATTTAGTCGTGTGAGAGTCTCCTTTTAGCTTTTCTTTCTACTAGAAGGAAGAGCAGATTTTTGAAATTTAGTATCGTTTGATGCGATCCGTTCCTTCTTATCGTCTCTCGAATTAGCCATTTACTTGGCATCACTGGTAAAGTGAGCTTACGAAACGGGAAATAGTCAGTGAGTGAGAGGCGAACAAATAGGGTGGGGTCCACACTTGATTAAACCCTACTGTAAAATATCAATAACGTCTCTATTTCATAACATATAGAGTATATATCCCACAGCAGCGAGGCTAGGTCCACTCCCCAATATGATATAAGATCTAAAGTACTCCGAGTGGGCCCCGTGGATACTCTCAGTGCGCGATCAAATGACTTACGAGCCATGTCGACGGAAAAGTAGCTCTAATGGGGCAACCTGTTATTTAATCTCTCAGCCAAAAGTCAGTGTTTATGGAGTCCCAAATGTTCTACACTTGGATTTTGTTGGATTCGAGTCCTTTGCGTAATTAAGGTGGGTCCAAAGTAACGTGAACACCCTCCGTTATTATATATTTATATATATTCATTTATTTATTTTTTGTTCATGTTGTTACACATTTCATTTCCCTATTAAGAGGATATTTTCTTTCCTTAATTATCTGTTGCTTTTTTTTTTTTTTTTTTGCATAAGCACGAACTTTTGGGTCGACCCAAGCCATTTTCCGAAATAATAAGTAATTTCATTAATGTTTTAATATGAAAATGAAAGTTTAAGAAAGTATTAAATTTACTTGTGTTTCTAGTTTATTGTTAAAGGAAACGGAAAGGCCTGCTTGGAAGGGATTTGGATTTGCGCACAAAAGTATCTTTACCGCTGCTTGTATCCGCGGTAAAGTGGCATTCGCCAGATTTACTCCTCTCGGAGAGGAGGAAAAGTAGCATTTGCAGCTTTACCGCCGATGCATACGGCGGTAAGTTGGAAATTTGCAACATTTCCGCCCCATTAAGAGGAGGAAATCCTGCAGGCGGATTCTTATTAACTTTTCCTTTCCTAACATCTTTGCGGGGTCACGGATAACGAGGGATGGGCATGGATAATTAGCGTTTAAACGCAATACTGTCAAATCACATAGTAAATCACTCTTTTTGTCAATTTACTTTACCGGTGAAGTAAAGTGGGTGGTTAAATGCAAAGAGGGAACATAAGTAATGGTTTGGAAAGATCAGAAGGCGAGAGTAGCTCTTTGAGTTTCTATTTTAAGAAGAGTTTTTTTTTCTTTTGAAGGGTCAATCGAGGACAGGGACGGCCCTCGTTGGTTCGGCAATGGGGATTAGGTTAGAATAAGTGGGCCGCGCTTAGAATTTTTCCATTTGGACTGGGTGCGTGGTTGGGATTCGGAATCCTTGCCCGGCACAAATATACATATATAATACTAAGGTTGGGAGTAGTAATTGGGGGACTCAAATCCGTGTCCACTCAGATAGAGTGATAGGACGAGGCAAGCGTAGCTACCACCTAGGACGCTGTAAAAGATTTGTTTTCCTTTTCTTTTATTAGATAAGTTAGTCCCAGAACACGCTAGGGCTTCATGATTTACAGGCGGGCCGGTCTTGGGCGAGCAACTTCTGGCGCGACCAGTGCTTGAGCCGGGATCGGGCTTCTTATTTAGAAGTCGGGCCGGGCTTGGACATTCCTCGGCCCAGCCCTTCCCGTGTACAACCCTAGCTTCGTTTAGTCATTTAGTCGTGTGAGAGTCTCCTTTTAGCTTTTCTTTCTGCTAGAAGGAAGAGCAGATTTTTGAAATTTAGTATCGTTTGATGCGATCCGTTCCTTCTTATCGTCTCTCGAATTAGCCATTTACTTGGCATCACTGCTAAAGTCAGCTTACGAAACGGGAAATAGTCAGTGAGTGAGAGGCGAACAAATAGGGTGGGGTCCACACTTGATTAAACCCTACTGTAAAATATCAATAACATCTCTATTTCATAACATATAGAGTATATATCCCACAGCAGCGAGGCTAGGTCCACTCCCCAATATGATATAAGATCTAAAGTACTCCGAGTGGGCCCCGTGGATACTCTCAGTGCGCGATCAAATGACTTACGCGCCAAGTCGACGGAAAAGTAGCTCTAATGGGGCAACCTGTTATTTAATCTCTCAGCCAAAAGTCAGTGTTTATGGAGTCCCAAATGTTCTACACTTGGATTTTGTTGGATTCGAGTCCTTTGCTTAAGTAAGGTGGGTCCAAAGTAACGTGAACACCCTCCGTTATTATATATTTATATATATTCATTTATTTATTTTTTGTTCATGTTGTTACACATTTCATTTCCCTATTAAGAGGATATTTTCTTTCCTTAATTATCTGTTGCTTTTTTTTTTTTTTTTTTTTTGCATAAGCACGAACTTTTGGGTCGACCCAAGCCATTTTCCGAAATAATAAGTAATTTCATTAATGTTTTAATATGAAAATGAAAGTTCAAGAAAGTATTAAATTTACATCTGTTTCTAGTTTATTGTTAAAGGAAACGGAAAGGCCTGCTTGGAAGGGATTTGGATTTGCGCACAAAAGCACCACGGTAAAGTGGCATTCGCCAGATTTCCTCCTCTCGCAAAGGAGGAAAAGTAGCATTTTCAGCTTTACCGCCGATGCATACGGCGGTAAGTTGGAAATTTGCAACATTTCCGCCCCATTAAGAGGAGGAAATCCTGCAGGCGGATTCTTATTAACTTTTCCTTTCCTAACATCTTTGCTGGGTCATGGATAACGAGGGATGGGCATGGATAATTAGCGTTTAAACGCAATACTGTCAAATCACATAGTAAATCACTCTTTTTGTCAATTTACTTTACCGGTGAAGTAAAGTGGGTGGTTAAATGCAAAGAGGGAACATAAGTAAAGGTTTGGAAAGATCAGAAGGCGAGAGTAGCTCTTTGAGTTTCTATTTTAAGAAGAGTTTTTTTTTCTTTTGAAGGGTCAATCGCGGACAGGGCCGGCCCGCGTTGGTCCGGCAATGGGGATTAGGTTAGAATAAGTGGGCCGCGCTTAGAATTTTTCCATTTGGACTGGGTGCGTGGTTGGGATTCGGAATCCTTGCCCGGCACAAATATACATATATAATACTAAGAGTGGGAGTAGTAATTGGGGGACTCAAATCCGTGTCCACTCAGATAGAGTGATAGGACGAGGCAAGCGTAGCTACCACCTAGGACGCTGTAAAAGATTTGTTTTCCTTTTCTTTTATTAGATAAGTTAGACCCAGAACACGCTAGGGCTTCGTGATTTACAGGCGGGCCGGTCTTGGGCGAGCAACTTCTGGCCCGACCAGTGCTTGAGCCGGGATCGGGCTTCTTATTTAGAAGTCGGGCCGGGCTTGGACATTCCTCGGCCCAGCCCTTCCCGTGTACAACCCTAGCTTCGTTTAGTCATTTAGTCGTGTGAGAGTCTCCTTTTAGCTTTTCTTTCTGCTAGAAGGAAGAGCAGATTTTTGAAATTTAGTATCGTTTGATGCGATCCGTTCCTTCTTATCGTCTCTCGAATTAGCCATTTACTTGGCATCACTGGTAAAGTCAGCTTACGAAACGGGAAATAGTCAGTGAGTGAGAGGTGAACAAATAGGGTGGGGTCCACACATGATTAAACCCTACTGTAAAATATCAATAACATCTCTATTTCATAACATATAGAGTATATATCCCACAGCAGCGAGGCTAGGTCCACTCCCCAATATGATATAAGATCTAATGTACTCCGAGTGGGCCCCGTGGATACTCTCAGTGCGCGATCAAATGACTTACGAGCCATGTCGACGGAAAAGTAGCTCTAATGGGGCAACCTGTTATTTAATCTCTCAGCCAAAAGTCAGTGTTTATGGAGTCCCAAATGTTCTACACTTGGATTTTGTTGGATTCGAGTCCTTTGGGTAATTAAGGTGGGTCCAAAGTAACGTGAACAACCTCCGTTATTATATATTTATATATATTCATTTATTTATTTTTTGTTCATGTTGTTACACATTTCATTTCCCTATTAAGAGGATATTTTCTTTCCGTAATTATCTGTTGCTTTTTTTTTTTTTTTTTGCATAAGCACGAACTTTTGGGTCGACCCAAACCATTTTCCGAAATAATAAGTAATTTCATTAATGTTTTAATATGAAAATGAAAGTTTAAGAAAGTATTAAATGTACTTGTGTTTCAAGTTTATTGTTAAAGGAAACGGAAAGGCCTGCTTGGAAGGGATTTGGATTTGCGCACAAAAGCAGCTTTACAGTTGCTTGTATCCGCGGTAAAGTGGCATTCGCTAGATTTCCTCCTCTCGGAGAGGAGGAAAAGTAGCATTTGCAGCTTTACCGCCGATGCAAACGGCGGTAAGTTGGAAATTTGCAGCATTTCCGCCCCATTAAGAGGAGGAAATCCTGCAGGCGGATTCTTATTAACTTTTCCTTTCCTAACATCTTTGCTGGGTCACGGAAAACGAGGGATGGGCATGGATAATTAGCGTTTAAACGCAATACTGTCAAATCACATAGTAAATCACTCTTTTTGCCAATTTACTTTACCGGTGAAGTAAAGTGGGTGGTTAAATTCAAAAAGGGAACATAAGTAAAGGTTTGGAAAGATCAGAAGGCGAGAGTAGCTCTTTGAGTTTCTATTTTAAAAAGAGTTTTTTTTTTCTTTTGAAGGGTCAATCGCGGACAGGGCCGGCCCGCGTTGGTCCGGCAATGGGGATTAGGTTAGAATAAGTGGGCCGCGCTTAGAATTTTTCCATTTGGACTGGGTGCGTGGTTGGGATTCGGAATCCTTGCCCGGCACAAATATAAATATATAATACTAAGACTGGGAGTAGTAATTGGGGGACTCAAATCCGTGTCCACTCAGATAGAGTGATAGGACGAGGCAAGCGTAGCTTACGAAACAGGAAATAGTCAGTGAGTGAGAGGCGAACACATAGGGTGGGGTCCACACATGATCAAACCCTACTGTAAAATATCAATAGCATCTCTATTTCATAACATATAGAGTATATATCCCACAGCAGCGAGGCTAGGTCCACTCCCCAATATGATATAAGATCTAAAGTACTCCGAGTGGGCCCCGTGGATGCAATCAGTGCGCGATCAAATGACTTACGAGCCATGTCGACGGAAAAGTAGCTCTAATGGGGCAACCTGTTATTTAATCTCTCAGCCAAAAGTCAGTGTTTATGGAGTCCCAAATGTTCTACACTTGGATTTTGTTGGATTCGAGTCCTTTGGGTAATTAAGGTGGGTCCAAAGGAATGTGAACACCCTCCGTTATTATATATTTATATGTATTCATTTATTTATTTTTTGTTCATGTTGTTACACATTACATTTCCCTATTAAGAGAATATTTTCTTTCCTTAATTATCTGTTGCTTTTTTTTTTTTTTTTTTGCATAAGCACGAACTTTTGGGTCGACCCAAGCCAATTTCCGAATAATAAGTAATTTCATTAATGTTTTAATATGAAAATGGAAGTTTAAGAAAGTATTAAATTTACTTGTGTTTCTAGTTTATTGTTAAAGGAAACGGAAAGGCCTGCTTGGAAGGGATTTGGATTTGCGCACAAAAGCAGCTTTACAGCAGCTTGTATCCGCGGTAAAGTGCCATTCGCCAGATTTCCTCCTCTCAGAGAGGAGGAAAATTAGCATTTGCAGCTTTAACGTCGATGCATACGGCGGTAAGTTGGAAATTTGCAACATTTCCGCCCCATTAAGAGGAGGAAATCGTGCAGGCGGATTCTTATTAACTTTTCCTTTCCTAACATCTTTGCTGGGTCACGGATAACGAGGGATGGGCATGGATAATTAGCGTTTAAACGCAATACTGTCAAATCACATAGTAAATCACTATTTTTGTCAATTTACTTTACCGGTGAAGTAAAGTGGGTGGTTAAATGCAAAAAGGGAACATAAGTAAAGGTTTGGAAAGATCAGAAGGCGAGAGTAGCTCTTTGAGTTTCTATTTTAAGAAGAGTTTTTTTTTTCTTTTGAAGGGTCAATCGCGGACAGGGCCGGCCCGCGTTGGTCCGGCAATGGGGATTAGGTTAGAATAAGTGGGCCTCGCTTAGAATTTTTCCATTTGGACTGGGTGCGTGGTTGGGATTCGGAATCCTTGCCCGGCACAAATATACATATATAATACTAAGACTGGGAGTAGTAATTGGGGACTCAAATCCGTGTCCACTCAGATAGAGTGATAGGACGAGGCAAGCGTAGCTACCACCTAGGACGCTGTAAAAGATTTGTTTTCCTTTTCTTTTATTAGATAAGTTAGACCCAGAACACGCTAGGGCTTCATGATTTACAGGCGGGCCGGTCTTGGGCGAGCAACTTCTGGCCCGACCAGTGCTTGAGCCGGGATCGGGCTTCTTATTTAGAAGTCGGGCCGGGCTTGGACATTCCTCGGCCCAGCCCTTCCCGTGTACAACCCTAGCTTCGTTTAGTCATTTAGTCGTGTGAGAGTCTCCTTTTAGCTTTTCTTTCTGCTAGAAGGAAGAGCAGATTTTTGAAATTTAGTATCGTTTGATGCGATCCGTTCCTTCTTATCGTCTCTCGAATTAGCCATTTACTTGGCATCACTGGTAAAGTCAGCTTACGAAACGGGAAATAGTCAGTGAGTGAGAGGCGAACAAATAGGGTGGGGTCCACACATGATTAAACCCTACTGTAAAATATCAATAACATCTCTATTTCATAACATATAGAGTATATATCCCACAGCAGCGAGGCTAGGTCCACTCCCCAATATGATATAAGATCTAATGTACTCCGAGTGGGCCCCGTGGATACTCTCAGTGCGCGATCAAATGACTTACGAGCCATGTCGACGGAAAAGTAGCTCTAATGGGGCAACCTGTTATTTAATCTCTCAGCCAAAAGTCAGTGTTTATGGAGTCCCAAATGTTCTACACTTGGATTTTGTTGGAGTCGAGTCCTTTGGGTAATTAAGGTGGGTCCAAAGGAATGTGAACACCCTCCGTTATTATATATTTATATGTATTCATTTATTTATTTTTTGTTCATGTTGTTACACATTACATTTCCCTATTAAGAGAATATTTTCTTTCCTTAATTATCTGTTGCTTTTTTTTTTTTTTTGCATTAGCACGAACTTTTGGGTCGACCCAAGCCATTTTCCGAAATAATAAGTAATTTCATTAATGTTTTAATATGAAAATGGAAATTTAAGAAAGTATTAAATTTACTTGTGTTTCTAGTTTATTGTTAAAGGAAACGGAAAGGCCTGCTTGGAAGGGATTTGGATTTGCGCACAAAAGCAGCTTTACAGCAGCTTGTATCCGCGGTAAAGTGGCATTCGCCAGATTTCCTCCTCTCGGAGAGGAGGAAAATTAGCATTTGCAGCTTTACCGCCGATGCATACAGCGGTAAGTTGGAAATTTGCAACATTTCCGCCCCATTAAGAGGAGGAAATCCTGCAGGCGGATTCTTATTAACTTTTCCTTTCCTAACATCTTTGCTGGGTCACGGATAACGAGGGATGGGCATGGATAATTAGCGTTTAAACGCAATACTGTCAAATCACATAGTAAATCACTATTTTTGTCAATTTACTTTACCGGTGAAGTAAAGTGGGTGGTTAAATGCAAAGAGGGAACATAAGTAAAGGTTTGGAAAGATCAGAAGGCGAGAGTAGCTCTTTGAGTTTCTATTTTAAGAAGAGTTTTTTTTTTCTTTTGAAGGGTCAATCGCGGACAGGGCCGGCCCGCGTTGGTCCGGCAATGGGGATTAGGTTAGAATAAGTGGGCCTCGCTTAGAATTTTTCCATTTGGACTGGGTGCGTGGTTGGGATTCGGAATCCTTGCCCGGCACAAATATACATATATAATACTAAGACTGGGAGTAGTAATTGGGGACTCAAATCCGTGTCCACTCAGATAGAGTGATAGGACGAGGCAAGCGTAGCTACCACCTAGGACGCTGTAAAAGATTTGTTTTCCTTTTCTTTTATTAGATAAGTTAGACCCAGAACACGCTAGGGCTTCATGATTTACAGGCGGGCCGGTCTTGGGCGAGCAACTTCTGGCCCGACCAGTGCTTGAGCCGGGATCGGGCTTCTTATTTAGAAGTCGGGCCGGGCATGGACATTCCTCGGCCCAGCCCTTCCCGTGTACAACCCTAGCTTCGTTTAGTCATTTAGTCGTGTGAGAGTCTCCTTTTAGCTTTTCTTTCTGCTAGAAGGAAGAACAGATTTTTGAAATTTAGTATCGTTTGATGCGATCCGTTGCTTCTTATCGTCTCTCGAATTTTCCATTTACTTGGCATCACTGGTAAAGTTAGCTTACGAAACAGGAAATAGTCAGTGAGTGAGAGGCGAACACATAGGGTGGGGTCCACACATGATCAAACCCTACTGTAAAATATCAATAACATCTCTATTTCATAACATATAGAGTATATATCCCACAACAGCGAGGCTAGGTCCACTCCCCAATATGATATAAGATCTAAAGTACTCCGAGTGGGCCCCGTGGATACTCTCAGTGCGCGATCAAATGACTTACGAGCCATGTCGACGGAAAAGTAGCTCTAATGGGGCAACCTGTTATTTAATCTCTCAGCCAAAAGTCAGTGTTTATGGAGTCCCAAATGTTCTACACTTGGATTTTGTTGGATTCGAGTCCTTTGGGTAATTAAGGTGGGTCCAAAGGAATGTGAACACCCTCCGTTATTATATATTTATATGTATTCATTTATTTATTTTTCGTTCATGTTGTTACACATTACATTTCCCTATTAAGAGAATATTTTCTTTCCTTAATTATCTGTTGCTTTTTTTTTTTTTTTTTGCATAAGCACGAACTTTTGGGTCGACCCAAGCCAATTTCCGAATAATAAGTAATTTCATTAATGTTTTAATTTGAAAATGGAAGTTTAAGAAAGTATTAAATTTACTTGTGTTTCTAGTTTATTGTTAAAGGAAACGGAAAGGCCTGCTTGGAAGGGATTTGGATTTGCGCACAAAAGCAGCTTTACCGCTGCTTGTATCCACGGTAAAGTGGCATTCGCCAGATTTCCTCCTCTCGGAGAGGAGGAAAGGTAGCATTTGCAGCTTTACCGCCGATCCATACGGCGGTAAGTTGGAAATTTGCAACATTTCCGCCCCATTAAGAGGAGGAAATCCTGCAGGCGGATTCTTATTAACTTTTCCTTTCCTAACATCTTTGCTGGGTCACGGATAACGAGGGATGGGCATGGATAATTAGCGTTTAAACGCAATACTGTCAAATCACATAGTAAATCACTCTTTTTGTCAATTTACTTTGCCGGTGAAGTAAAGTGGGTGGTTAAATGCAAAGAGGGAACATAAGTAAAGGTTTGGAAAGATCAGAAGGCGAAAGTAGCTCTTTGAGTTTCTATTTTAAGAAGAGTTTTTTTTTTCTTTTGAAGGGTCAATCGCGGACAGGGCCGGCCCGCGTTGGTTCGGCATTGGGGATTAGGTTAGAATAAGTGGGCCGCGCTTAGAATTTTTTCATTTGGACTGGGTGCGTGGTTGAGATTCGGAATCCTTGCCCGGCACAAATATACATATATAATACTAAGAGTGGGAGTAGTAATTGGGGGACTCAAATCCGTGTCCACTCAGATAGAGTGATAGCACGAGGCAAGCGTAGCTACCACCTAGGACGCTGTAAAAGATTTTTTTTTTCCTTTTCTTTTATTAGATAAGTTAGACGCAGAACACGCTAGGGCTTCATGATTTACAGGCGGGCCGGTCTTGGGCGAGCAACTTCTGGCCCGACCAGTGCTTGAGCCGGGATCGGGCTTCTTATTTAGAAGTTGGGCCGGGCTTGGACATTCCTCGGCCCAGCCCTTCCCATGTACAACCCTAGCTTCGTTTAGTCATTTAGTCGTGTGAGAGTCTCCTTTTAGCTTTTCTTTCTGCTAGAAGGAAGGGCTGATTTTTCAAATTTAGTATGGTTTGATGCGATCCATTTCTTCTTATCGTCTCTCGAATTAGCCATTTACTTGGCATCACTGGCAAAGTTAGCTTACGAAACAGGAAGTAGTCAGTGAGTGAGAGGCGAACACATAGGGTGGGGTCCACACATGATTAAACCCTACTGAAAAATATCAATAACGTCTCTATTTCATAACATATAGAGTATATATCCCACAGCAGCGAGGCTAAGTCCACTCCCCAATATGATATAAGATCTAAAGTACTCCGAGTGGGCCCCGCGGATACTCTCAGTGCGCGATCAAATGACTTACGAGCCATGTTGATGGAAAGTAAGCTCTAATGGGGCAACCTGTTATTTAATCTCTCAGCCAAAAGTCAGTGTTTATGGACTCCCAAATGTTCTACACTTGGATTTTGTTGGATTCGAGTTCTTTGGTTAATTAAGGTGGGTCCAAAGTAACGTGAACACCCTCCGTTATTATATATTTATATATATTCAATTATTTATTTTTTGTTCATGTTGTTACACATTACATTTCCCTATTAAGAGAATATTTTATTTCCTTAATTATCTGTTCCTTTTTTTTTTTTTTTTTGCATAAGCACGGACTTTTGGGTCGACCCAAGCCATCTTCCGAAATAATAAGTAATTTCATTAATGTTTTAATATGAAAATGAAAGTTTAAGAAAGTATTAAATTTACTTGTGTTTCTAGTTTATTCTTAAAGGAAACGGAAAGGCCTGCTTGGAAGGGATTTGGATTTGCGCACAAAAGCAGCTTTACCGCTGCTTGTATCCCCGGTAAAGTGGCATTCGCCAGATTTCCTCCTCTCGGAGTGGAGGAAAAGTAGCATTTGCAGCTTTACCGCCGATGCATACGGCGGTAAGTTGGAAATTTGCAACATTTCCGCCCCATTAAGAGGAGGAAATCCTGCAGGCGGATTCTTATTAACTTTTCCTTTCTTAACATCTTTGCTGGGTCACGGATAACGAGGGATGGGCATGGATAATTAGCGTTTAAACGCAATACTGTCAAATCACATAGTAAA
The DNA here is from genome assembly GCA_029852735.1 of Persea americana. Taxonomy (NCBI): domain Eukaryota; kingdom Viridiplantae; phylum Streptophyta; class Magnoliopsida; order Laurales; family Lauraceae; genus Persea; species Persea americana. The sequence goes on along the minus strand of CM056820.1, from coordinate 34,662,076 downwards.
TCACTATTTTTGTCAATTTACTTTACCGGTGAAGTAAAGTGGGTGGTTAAATGCAAAGAGGGAACATAAGTAATGGTTTGGAAAGATCAGAAGGCGAGAGTAGCTCTTTGAGTTTCTATTTTAAGAAGAGTTTTTTTTTTTCTTTTGAAGGGTCAATCGCGGACAGGGCCGGCTCGCGTTGGTTCGACAATGGGGATTAGGTTAGAATATGTGGGCCGCGCTTTGAAGTTTTTCATTTGGACAGGGTGCGTGGTTGAGATTCGGAATCCTTGCCCGGCACAAATATACATATATAAAACTGAGAGTGGGAGTAGTAATTGGGGGACTCAAATCCGTGTCCGCTCAGATAGAGTGATAGGACGAGGCAAGCGTAGCTACCCCCTAGGACGCTGCAAAAGATTTGTTTTCCTTTTCTTTTATTAGATAAGTTAGACCCAGAACACGCTAGGGCTTCCTGATTTACAGGCGGGCCGGTCTTGGGCGAGCAACTTCTGGCCCGACCAGTGCTTGAGCCGGGATCGGGCTTCTTATTTAGAAGTCAGGCCGGGCTTGGACATTCCTCTGCCCAGCCCTTCCCGTGTACAACCCTAGCTTCGTTTAGTCATTTAGTCGTGTGAGAGTCTCCTTTTAGCTTTTCTTTCTGCTAGAAGGCAGAGCAGATTTTTGAAATTTAGTATCGTTTGATGCGATCCGTTCCTTCTTATCGTCTCTCGAATTAGCCATTTACTTGGCATCACTGGTAAAGTCAGCTTACGAAACGGGAAATAGTCAGTGAGTGAGAGGCGAACAAATAGGGTGGGGTCCACACTTGATTAAACCCTACTGTAAAATATCCATAACATCTCTATTTCATAACATATAGAGTATATATCCCACAGCAGCGAGGCTAGGTCCACTCCCCAATATGATATAAGATCTAAAGTACTCCGAGTGGGCCCCGTGGATACTCTCAGTGCGCGATCAAATGACTTACGAGCCATGTCGATGGAAAGGTAGCTCTAATGGGGCAACCTGTTATTTAATCTCTCAGCCAAAAGTCAGTGTTTATGGAGTCCCAAATGTTCTACACTTGGATTTTGTTGGATTCGAGTCCTTTGGGTAATTAAGGTGGGTCCAAAGTAACGTGAACACCCTCCGTTATTATATATTTATATATATTCATTTATTTATTTTTTGTTCATGTTGTTACACATTACATTTCCCTATTAAGAGAATATTTTATTTCCTTAATTATCTGTTGCTTTTTTTTTTTTTTCCATAAGCACGAACTTTTGGGTCGACCCAAGCCATTTTCCGAAGTAATAAGTAATTTCATCAATGTTTTAATATGAAAATGAAAGTTTAAGTAAGTATTAAATTTACTTGTGTTTCTGGTTTATTGTTAAAGGAAACGGAAAGGCCTGCTTGAAGGGATTTGGATTTGCGCACAAAAGCAGCTTTACCGCTGCTTGTATCCACGGTAAAGTGGCATTCGCCAGATTTCCTCCTCTCGGAGAGGAGGAAAGGTAGCATTTGCAGCTTTACCGCCGATCCATACGGCGGTAAGTTGGAAATTTGCAACATTTCCGCCCCATTAAGAGGAGGAAATCCTGCAGGCGGATTCTTATTAACTTTTCCTTTCCTAACATCTGTGCTGGGTCACGGATAACGAGGGATGGGCAGGGATAATTAGCGTTTAAACGCAATACTGTCAAATCACATAGTAAATCACTCTTTTTGTCAATTTACTTTACCGGTGAAGTAAAGTGGGTGGTTAAATGCAAAGAGGGAACATAAGTAAAGGTTTGGAAAGATCAGAAGGCGAAAGTAGCTCTTTGAGTTTCTATTTTAAGAAGAGTTTTTTTTTTTCTTTTGAAGGGTCAATCGCGGACAGGGCCGGCCCGCGTTGGTTCGGCAATGGGGATTAGGTTAGAATAAGTGGGCCGCGCTTAGAATTTTTTCATTTGGACTGGGTGCGTGGTTGAGATTCGGAATCCTTGCCCGGCACAAATATACATATATAATACTAAGAGTGGGAGTAGTAATTGGGGGACTCAAATCCGTGTCCACTCAGATAGAGTGATAGCACGAGGCAAGCGTAGCTACCACCTAGGACGCTGTAAAAGATTTTTTTTTTCCTTTTCTTTTATTAGATAAGTTAGACGCAGGACACGCTAGGGCTTCATGATTTACAGGCGGGCCGGTCTTGGGCGAGCAACTTCTGGCCCGACCAGTGCTTGAGCCGGGATCGGGCTTCTTATTTAGAAGTCGGGCCGGGCTTGGACATTCCTCGGCCCAGCCCTTCCCGTGTACAACCCTAGCTTCGTTTAGTCATTTAGTCGTGTGAGAGTCTCCTTTTAGCTTTTCTTTCTGCTAGAAGGAAGGGCTGATTTTTCAAATTTAGTATGGTTTGATGCGATCCATTTCTTCTTATCGTCTCTCGAATTAGCCATTTACTTGGCATCACTGGCAAAGTTAGCTTACGAAATAGGAAGTAGTCAGTGAGTGAGAGGCGAACACATAGGGTGGGGTCCACACATGATTAAACCCTACTGTAAAATATCAATAACATCTCTATTTCATAACATATAGAGTATATATCCCACAGCAGCGAGGCTAGGTCCACTCCCCAATATGATATAAGATCTAAAGTACTCCGAGTGGGCCCCGCGGATACTCTCAGTGCGCGATCAAATGACTTACGAGCCATGTCGATGGAAAGGTAGCTCTAATGGGGCAACCTGTTATTTAATCTCTCAGCCAAAAGTCAGTGTTTATGGAATCCCAAATGTTCTACACTTGGATTTTGTTGGATTCGAGTCCTTTGGGTAATTAAGGTGGGTCCAAAGTAACGTGAACACCCTCCGTTATTATATATTTATATATATTCAATTATTTATTTTTTGTTCATGTTGTTACACATTATATTTCCCTATTAAGAGAATATTTTCTTTCCTTAATTATCTGTTGCGTTTTCTTTCTTTTTTTTGCATAAGCACGGACTTTTGGGTCGACCCAAGCCATTTTCCGAAATAATAAGTAATTTCATTAATGTTTTAATATGAAAATGAAAGTTTAAGAAAGTATTAAATTTACTTGTGTTTCTAGTTTATTGTTAAAGGAAACGGAAAGGCCTGCTTGGAAGGGATTTGGATTTGCGCACAAAAGCAGCTTTACCGCTGCTTGTATCCCCGGTAAAGTGGCATTCGCCAGATATCCTCCTCTCGGAGAGGAGGAAAAGTAGCATTTGCAGCTTTACCGCCGATGCATACGGCGGTAAGTTGGAAATTTGCAACATTTCCGCCCCATTAAGAGGAGGAAATCCTGCAGGCGGATTCTTATTAACTTTTCCTTTCCTAACATCTTTGCTGGGTCACGGATAACGAGGGATGGGCATGGATAATTAGCGTTTAAACGCAATACTGTCAAATCACATAGTAAATCACTCTTTTTGTCAATTTACTTTACCGGTGAAGTAAAGTGGGTGGTTAAATGAAAAGAGGGAACATAAGTAAAGGTTTGGAAAGATCAGAAGGCGAGAGTAGCTCTTTGAGTTTCTATTTTAAGAAGAGTTTTTTTTTTCTTTTGAAGGGTCAATCGCGGACAGGGCCGGCCCGCGTTGGTTCGGCAATGGGGATTAGGTTAGAATAAGTGGGCCGCGCTTAGAATATTTTCATTTGGACTGGGTGCGTGGTTGAGATTAGGAATCCTTGCCCGGCACAAATATACATATATAATACTAAGAGTGGGAGTAGTAATTGGGGACTCAAATCCGTGTCCACTCAGATAGAGTGATAGGACGAGGCAAGCGTAGCTACCACCTAGGACGCTGTAAAAGATTTGTTTTCCTTTTCTTTTATTAGATTAGTTAGACGCAGAACACGCAACGGCTTCATGATTTACAGGCGGGCCGGTCTTGGGCGAGCAACTTCTGGCCCGACCAGTGCTTGAGCCGGGATCGGGCTTCTTATTTGGAAGTCGGGCCGGGCTTGGACATTCCTCGGCCCAGCCCTTCCCGTGTACACCCCTAGCTTCGTTTAGTCATTTAGTCGTGTGAGAGTCTCCTTTTAGCTTTTCTTTCTTCTAGAAGAAAGAGCCGATTTTTGAAATTTAGTATGGTTTGATGCGATCCGTTTCTTCTTATCGTCTCTCGAATTAGCCATTTACTTGGCATCACTGGCAAAGTTAGCTTACGAAACAGGAAGTAGTCAGTGAGTGAGAGGCGGACACATAGGGTGGGGTCCACACATGATTAAACCCTTCTGTAAAATATCAATAACATCTCTATTTCATAACATATAGAGTATATATCCCACAGCAGCGAGGCTAGGTCCACTCCCCAATATGATATAAGATCTAAAGTACACCGAGTGGGCCCCGTGGATACTCTCAGTGCGCGATCAAATGACTTACGAGCCATGTCGATGGAAAGGTAGCTCTAATGGGGCAACCTGTTATTTAATCTCTCAGCCAAAAGTCGGTGTTTATGGAGTCCCAAATGTTCTACACTTGGATTTTGTTGGATTCGAGTCCTTTGGGTAATTAAGGTGGGTCCAAAGTAACGTGAACACCCTCCGTTATTATATATTTATATATATTCAATTATTTATTTTTTGTTCATGTTGTTACACATTATATTTCCCTATTAAGAGAATATTTTCTTTCCTTAATTATCTGTTGCGTTTTCTTTTTTTTTTTTGCATAAGCACGGACTTTTGGGTCGACCCAAGCCATTTTCCGAAATAATAAGTAATTTCATTAATGTTTTAATATGAAAATGAAAGTTTAAGTAAGTATTAAATTTACTTGTGTTTCTAGTTTATTGTTAAAGGAAACGGAAAGGCCTGCTTGGAAGGGATTTGGATTTGCGCACAAAAGCAGCTTTACCGCTGCTTGTATCCCCGGTAAAGTGGCATTCGCCAGATATCCTCCTCTCGGAGAGGAGGAAAAGTAGCATTTGCAGCTTTACCGCCGATGCATACGGCGGTAAGTTGGAAATTTGCAACATTTCCGCCCCATTAAGAGGAGGAAATCCTGCAGGCGGATTCTTATTAACTTTTCCTTTCCTAACATCTTTGCTGGGTCACGGATAACGAGGGATGGGCATGGATAATTAGCGTTTAAACGCAATACTGTCAAATCACATAGTAAATCACTCTTTTTGTCAATTTACTTTACCGGTGAAGTAAAGTGGGTGGTTAAATGCAAAGAGGGAACATAAGTAAAGGTTTGGAAAGATCAGAAGGCGAGAGTAGCTCTTTGAGTTTCTATTTTAAGAAGAGTTTTTTTTTTCTTTTGAAGGGTCAATCGCGGACAGGGCCGGCCCGCGTTGGTTCGGCAATGGGGATTAGGTTAGAATAAGTGGGCCGCGCTTAGAATATTTTCATTTGGACTGGGTGCGTGGTTGAGATTCGGAATCCTTGCCCGGCACAAATATACATATATAATACTAAGAGTGGGAGTAGTAATTGGGGGACTCAAATCCGTGTCCACTCAGATAGAGTGATAGGACGAGGCAAGCGTAGCTACCACCTAGGACGCTGTAAAAGATTTGTTTTCCTTTTCTTTTATTAGATTAGTTAGACGCAGAACACGCAACGGCTTCATGATTTACAGGCGGGCCGGTCTTGGGCGAGCAACTTCTGGCCCGACCAGTGCTTGAGCCGGGATCGGGCTTCTTATTTGGAAGTCGGGCCGGGCTTGGACATTCCTCGGCCCAGCCCTTCCCGTGTACACCCCTAGCTTCGTTTAGTCATTTAGTCGTGTGAGAGTCTCCTTTTAGCTTTTCTTTCTTCTAGAAGAAAGAGCCGATTTTTGAAATTTAGTATGGTTTGATGCGATCCGTTTCTTCTTATCGTCTCTCGAATTAGCCATTTACTTGGCATCACTGGCAAAGTTAGCTTACGAAACAGGAAGTAGTCAGTGAGTGAGAGGCGGACACATAGGGTGGGGTCCACACATGATTAAACCCTTCTGTAAAATATCAATAACATCTCTATTTCATAACATATAGAGTATATATCCCACAGCAGCGAGGCTAGGTCCACTCCCCAATATGATATAAGATCTAAAGTACACCGAGTGGGCCCCGTGGATACTCTCAGTGCGCGATCAAATGACTTACGAGCCATGTCGATGGAAAGGTAGCTCTAATGGGGCAACCTGTTATTTAATCTCTCAGCCAAAAGTCGGTGTTTATGGAGTCCCAAATGTTCTACACTTGGATTTTGTTGGATTCGAGTCCTTTGGGTAATTAAGGTGGGTCCAAAGTAACGTGAACACCCTCCGTTATTATATATTTATATATATTCAATTATTTATTTTTTGTTCATGTTGTTACACATTATATTTCCCTATTAAGAGAATATTTTCTTTCCTTAATTATCTGTTGCGTTTTCTTTTTTTTTTTTGCATAAGCACGGACTTTTGGGTCGACCCAAGCCATTTTCCGAAATAATAAGTAATTTCATTAATGTTTTAATATGAAAATGAAAGTTTAAGTAAGTATTAAATTTACTTGTGTTTCTAGTTTATTGTTAAAGGAAACGGAAAGGCCTGCTTGGAAGGGATTTGGATTTGCGCACAAAAGCAGCTTTACCGCTGCTTGTATCCCCGGTAAAGTGGCATTCGCCAGATATCCTCCTCTCGGAGAGGAGGAAAGGTAGCATTTGCAGTTTTACCGCCGATGCATACGGCGGTAAGTTGGAAATTTGCAACATTTCCGCCCCATTAAGAGGAGGAAATCCTGCAGGCGGATTCTTATTAACTTTTCCTTTCCTAACATCTTTGCTGGGTCACGGATAACGAGGGATGGGCATGGATAATTAGCGTTTAAACGCAATACTGTCAAATCACATAGTAAATCACTCTTTTTGTCAATTTACTTTACCGGTGAAGTAAAGTGGGTGGTTAAATGCAAAGAGGGAACATAAGTAAAGGTTTGGAAAGATCAGAAGGCGAGAGTAGCTCTTTGAGTTTCTATTTTAAGAAGAGTTTTTTTTTCTTTTGAAGGGTCAATCGCGGACAGGGCCGGCCCGCGTTGGTCCGGCAATGGGGATTAGGTTAGAATAAGTGGGCCGCGCTTAGAATTTTTCCATTTGGACTGGGTGCGTGGTTGGGATTCGGAATCCTTGCCCGGCACAAATATACATATATAATACTAAGAGTGGGAGTAGTAATTGGGGGACTCAAATCCGTGTCCACTCAGATAGAGTGATAGGACGAGGCAAGCGTAGCTACCACCTAGGACGCTGTAAAAGATTTGTTTTCCTTTTCTTTTATTAGATAAGTTAGACCCAGAACACGCTAGGGCTTCGTGATTTACAGGCGGGCCGGTCTTGGGCGAGCAACTTCTGGCCCGACCAGTGCTTGAGCCGGGATCGGGCTTCTTATTTAGAAGTCGGGCCGGGCTTGGACATTCCTCGGCCCAGCCCTTCCCGTGTACAACCCTAGCTTCGTTTAGTCATTTAGTCGTGTGAGAGTCTCCTTTTAGCTTTTCTTTCTGCTAGAAGGAAGAGCAGATTTTTGAAATTTAGTATCGTTTGATGCGATCCGTTCCTTCTTATCGTCTCTCGAATTAGCCATTTACTTGGCATCACTGGTAAAGTCAGCTTACGAAACGGGAAATAGTCAGTGAGTGAGAGGTGAACAAATAGGGTGGGGTCCACACATGATTAAACCCTACTGTAAAATATCAATAACATCTCTATTTCATAACATATAGAGTATATATCCCACAGCAGCGAGGCTAGGTCCACTCCCCAATATGATATAAGATCTAATGTACTCCGAGTGGGCCCCGTGGATACTCTCAGTGCGCGATCAAATGACTTACGAGCCATGTCGACGGAAAAGTAGCTCTAATGGGGCAACCTGTTATTTAATCTCTCAGCCAAAAGTCAGTGTTTATGGAGTCCCAAATGTTCTACACTTGGATTTTGTTGGATTCGAGTCCTTTGGGTAATTAAGGTGGGTCCAAAGTAACGTGAACAACCTCCGTTATTATATATTTATATATATTCATTTATTTATTTTTTGTTCATGTTGTTACACATTTCATTTCCCTATTAAGAGGATATTTTCTTTCCGTAATTATCTGTTGCTTTTTTTTTTTTTTTTTGCATAAGCACGAACTTTTGGGTCGACCCAAACCATTTTCCGAAATAATAAGTAATTTCATTAATGTTTTAATATGAAAATGAAAGTTTAAGAAAGTATTAAATGTACTTGTGTTTCAAGTTTATTGTTAAAGGAAACGGAAAGGCCTGCTTGGAAGGGATTTGGATTTGCGCACAAAAGCAGCTTTACAGTTGCTTGTATCCGCGGTAAAGTGGCATTCGCTAGATTTCCTCCTCTCGGAGAGGAGGAAAAGTAGCATTTGCAGCTTTACCGCCGATGCAAACGGCGGTAAGTTGGAAATTTGCAGCATTTCCGCCCCATTAAGAGGAGGAAATCCTGCAGGCGGATTCTTATTAACTTTTCCTTTCCTAACATCTTTGCTGGGTCACGGAAAACGAGGGATGGGCATGGATAATTAGCGTTTAAACGCAATACTGTCAAATCACATAGTAAATCACTCTTTTTGCCAATTTACTTTACCGGTGAAGTAAAGTGGGTGGTTAAATTCAAAAAGGGAACATAAGTAAAGGTTTGGAAAGATCAGAAGGCGAGAGTAGCTCTTTGAGTTTCTATTTTAAAAAGAGTTTTTTTTTTCTTTTGAAGGGTCAATCGCGGACAGGGCCGGCCCGCGTTGGTCCGGCAATGGGGATTAGGTTAGAATAAGTGGGCCGCGCTTAGAATTTTTCCATTTGGACTGGGTGCGTGGTTGGGATTCGGAATCCTTGCCCGGCACAAATATAAATATATAATACTAAGACTGGGAGTAGTAATTGGGGGACTCAAATCCGTGTCCACTCAGATAGAGTGATAGGACGAGGCAAGCGTAGCTTACGAAACAGGAAATAGTCAGTGAGTGAGAGGCGAACACATAGGGTGGGGTCCACACATGATCAAACCCTACTGTAAAATATCAATAGCATCTCTATTTCATAACATATAGAGTATATATCCCACAGCAGCGAGGCTAGGTCCACTCCCCAATATGATATAAGATCTAAAGTACTCCGAGTGGGCCCCGTGGATGCAATCAGTGCGCGATCAAATGACTTACGAGCCATGTCGACGGAAAAGTAGCTCTAATGGGGCAACCTGTTATTTAATCTCTCAGCCAAAAGTCAGTGTTTATGGAGTCCCAAATGTTCTACACTTGGATTTTGTTGGATTCGAGTCCTTTGGGTAATTAAGGTGGGTCCAAAGGAATGTGAACACCCTCCGTTATTATATATTTATATGTATTCATTTATTTATTTTTTGTTCATGTTGTTACACATTACATTTCCCTATTAAGAGAATATTTTCTTTCCTTAATTATCTGTTGCTTTTTTTTTTTTTTTTTTGCATAAGCACGAACTTTTGGGTCGACCCAAGCCAATTTCCGAATAATAAGTAATTTCATTAATGTTTTAATATGAAAATGGAAGTTTAAGAAAGTATTAAATTTACTTGTGTTTCTAGTTTATTGTTAAAGGAAACGGAAAGGCCTGCTTGGAAGGGATTTGGATTTGCGCACAAAAGCAGCTTTACAGCAGCTTGTATCCGCGGTAAAGTGCCATTCGCCAGATTTCCTCCTCTCAGAGAGGAGGAAAATTAGCATTTGCAGCTTTAACGTCGATGCATACGGCGGTAAGTTGGAAATTTGCAACATTTCCGCCCCATTAAGAGGAGGAAATCGTGCAGGCGGATTCTTATTAACTTTTCCTTTCCTAACATCTTTGCTGGGTCACGGATAACGAGGGATGGGCATGGATAATTAGCGTTTAAACGCAATACTGTCAAATCACATAGTAAATCACTATTTTTGTCAATTTACTTTACCGGTGAAGTAAAGTGGGTGGTTAAATGCAAAAAGGGAACATAAGTAAAGGTTTGGAAAGATCAGAAGGCGAGAGTAGCTCTTTGAGTTTCTATTTTAAGAAGAGTTTTTTTTTTCTTTTGAAGGGTCAATCGCGGACAGGGCCGGCCCGCGTTGGTCCGGCAATGGGGATTAGGTTAGAATAAGTGGGCCTCGCTTAGAATTTTTCCATTTGGACTGGGTGCGTGGTTGGGATTCGGAATCCTTGCCCGGCACAAATATACATATATAATACTAAGACTGGGAGTAGTAATTGGGGACTCAAATCCGTGTCCACTCAGATAGAGTGATAGGACGAGGCAAGCGTAGCTACCACCTAGGACGCTGTAAAAGATTTGTTTTCCTTTTCTTTTATTAGATAAGTTAGACCCAGAACACGCTAGGGCTTCATGATTTACAGGCGGGCCGGTCTTGGGCGAGCAACTTCTGGCCCGACCAGTGCTTGAGCCGGGATCGGGCTTCTTATTTAGAAGTCGGGCCGGGCTTGGACATTCCTCGGCCCAGCCCTTCCCGTGTACAACCCTAGCTTCGTTTAGTCATTTAGTCGTGTGAGAGTCTCCTTTTAGCTTTTCTTTCTGCTAGAAGGAAGAGCAGATTTTTGAAATTTAGTATCGTTTGATGCGATCCGTTCCTTCTTATCGTCTCTCGAATTAGCCATTTACTTGGCATCACTGGTAAAGTCAGCTTACGAAACGGGAAATAGTCAGTGAGTGAGAGGCGAACAAATAGGGTGGGGTCCACACATGATTAAACCCTACTGTAAAATATCAATAACATCTCTATTTCATAACATATAGAGTATATATCCCACAGCAGCGAGGCTAGGTCCACTCCCCAATATGATATAAGATCTAATGTACTCCGAGTGGGCCCCGTGGATACTCTCAGTGCGCGATCAAATGACTTACGAGCCATGTCGACGGAAAAGTAGCTCTAATGGGGCAACCTGTTATTTAATCTCTCAGCCAAAAGTCAGTGTTTATGGAGTCCCAAATGTTCTACACTTGGATTTTGTTGGAGTCGAGTCCTTTGGGTAATTAAGGTGGGTCCAAAGGAATGTGAACACCCTCCGTTATTATATATTTATATGTATTCATTTATTTATTTTTTGTTCATGTTGTTACACATTACATTTCCCTATTAAGAGAATATTTTCTTTCCTTAATTATCTGTTGCTTTTTTTTTTTTTTTGCATTAGCACGAACTTTTGGGTCGACCCAAGCCATTTTCCGAAATAATAAGTAATTTCATTAATGTTTTAATATGAAAATGGAAATTTAAGAAAGTATTAAATTTACTTGTGTTTCTAGTTTATTGTTAAAGGAAACGGAAAGGCCTGCTTGGAAGGGATTTGGATTTGCGCACAAAAGCAGCTTTACAGCAGCTTGTATCCGCGGTAAAGTGGCATTCGCCAGATTTCCTCCTCTCGGAGAGGAGGAAAATTAGCATTTGCAGCTTTACCGCCGATGCATACAGCGGTAAGTTGGAAATTTGCAACATTTCCGCCCCATTAAGAGGAGGAAATCCTGCAGGCGGATTCTTATTAACTTTTCCTTTCCTAACATCTTTGCTGGGTCACGGATAACGAGGGATGGGCATGGATAATTAGCGTTTAAACGCAATACTGTCAAATCACATAGTAAATCACTATTTTTGTCAATTTACTTTACCGGTGAAGTAAAGTGGGTGGTTAAATGCAAAGAGGGAACATAAGTAAAGGTTTGGAAAGATCAGAAGGCGAGAGTAGCTCTTTGAGTTTCTATTTTAAGAAGAGTTTTTTTTTTCTTTTGAAGGGTCAATCGCGGACAGGGCCGGCCCGCGTTGGTCCGGCAATGGGGATTAGGTTAGAATAAGTGGGCCTCGCTTAGAATTTTTCCATTTGGACTGGGTGCGTGGTTGGGATTCGGAATCCTTGCCCGGCACAAATATACATATATAATACTAAGACTGGGAGTAGTAATTGGGGACTCAAATCCGTGTCCACTCAGATAGAGTGATAGGACGAGGCAAGCGTAGCTACCACCTAGGACGCTGTAAAAGATTTGTTTTCCTTTTCTTTTATTAGATAAGTTAGACCCAGAACACGCTAGGGCTTCATGATTTACAGGCGGGCCGGTCTTGGGCGAGCAACTTCTGGCCCGACCAGTGCTTGAGCCGGGATCGGGCTTCTTATTTAGAAGTCGGGCCGGGCATGGACATTCCTCGGCCCAGCCCTTCCCGTGTACAACCCTAGCTTCGTTTAGTCATTTAGTCGTGTGAGAGTCTCCTTTTAGCTTTTCTTTCTGCTAGAAGGAAGAACAGATTTTTGAAATTTAGTATCGTTTGATGCGATCCGTTGCTTCTTATCGTCTCTCGAATTTTCCATTTACTTGGCATCACTGGTAAAGTTAGCTTACGAAACAGGAAATAGTCAGTGAGTGAGAGGCGAACACATAGGGTGGGGTCCACACATGATCAAACCCTACTGTAAAATATCAATAACATCTCTATTTCATAACATATAGAGTATATATCCCACAACAGCGAGGCTAGGTCCACTCCCCAATATGATATAAGATCTAAAGTACTCCGAGTGGGCCCCGTGGATACTCTCAGTGCGCGATCAAATGACTTACGAGCCATGTCGACGGAAAAGTAGCTCTAATGGGGCAACCTGTTATTTAATCTCTCAGCCAAAAGTCAGTGTTTATGGAGTCCCAAATGTTCTACACTTGGATTTTGTTGGATTCGAGTCCTTTGGGTAATTAAGGTGGGTCCAAAGGAATGTGAACACCCTCCGTTATTATATATTTATATGTATTCATTTATTTATTTTTCGTTCATGTTGTTACACATTACATTTCCCTATTAAGAGAATATTTTCTTTCCTTAATTATCTGTTGCTTTTTTTTTTTTTTTTTGCATAAGCACGAACTTTTGGGTCGACCCAAGCCAATTTCCGAATAATAAGTAATTTCATTAATGTTTTAATTTGAAAATGGAAGTTTAAGAAAGTATTAAATTTACTTGTGTTTCTAGTTTATTGTTAAAGGAAACGGAAAGGCCTGCTTGGAAGGGATTTGGATTTGCGCACAAAAGCAGCTTTACCGCTGCTTGTATCCACGGTAAAGTGGCATTCGCCAGATTTCCTCCTCTCGGAGAGGAGGAAAGGTAGCATTTGCAGCTTTACCGCCGATCCATACGGCGGTAAGTTGGAAATTTGCAACATTTCCGCCCCATTAAGAGGAGGAAATCCTGCAGGCGGATTCTTATTAACTTTTCCTTTCCTAACATCTTTGCTGGGTCACGGATAACGAGGGATGGGCATGGATAATTAGCGTTTAAACGCAATACTGTCAAATCACATAGTAAATCACTCTTTTTGTCAATTTACTTTGCCGGTGAAGTAAAGTGGGTGGTTAAATGCAAAGAGGGAACATAAGTAAAGGTTTGGAAAGATCAGAAGGCGAAAGTAGCTCTTTGAGTTTCTATTTTAAGAAGAGTTTTTTTTTTCTTTTGAAGGGTCAATCGCGGACAGGGCCGGCCCGCGTTGGTTCGGCATTGGGGATTAGGTTAGAATAAGTGGGCCGCGCTTAGAATTTTTTCATTTGGACTGGGTGCGTGGTTGAGATTCGGAATCCTTGCCCGGCACAAATATACATATATAATACTAAGAGTGGGAGTAGTAATTGGGGGACTCAAATCCGTGTCCACTCAGATAGAGTGATAGCACGAGGCAAGCGTAGCTACCACCTAGGACGCTGTAAAAGATTTTTTTTTTCCTTTTCTTTTATTAGATAAGTTAGACGCAGAACACGCTAGGGCTTCATGATTTACAGGCGGGCCGGTCTTGGGCGAGCAACTTCTGGCCCGACCAGTGCTTGAGCCGGGATCGGGCTTCTTATTTAGAAGTTGGGCCGGGCTTGGACATTCCTCGGCCCAGCCCTTCCCATGTACAACCCTAGCTTCGTTTAGTCATTTAGTCGTGTGAGAGTCTCCTTTTAGCTTTTCTTTCTGCTAGAAGGAAGGGCTGATTTTTCAAATTTAGTATGGTTTGATGCGATCCATTTCTTCTTATCGTCTCTCGAATTAGCCATTTACTTGGCATCACTGGCAAAGTTAGCTTACGAAACAGGAAGTAGTCAGTGAGTGAGAGGCGAACACATAGGGTGGGGTCCACACATGATTAAACCCTACTGAAAAATATCAATAACGTCTCTATTTCATAACATATAGAGTATATATCCCACAGCAGCGAGGCTAAGTCCACTCCCCAATATGATATAAGATCTAAAGTACTCCGAGTGGGCCCCGCGGATACTCTCAGTGCGCGATCAAATGACTTACGAGCCATGTTGATGGAAAGTAAGCTCTAATGGGGCAACCTGTTATTTAATCTCTCAGCCAAAAGTCAGTGTTTATGGACTCCCAAATGTTCTACACTTGGATTTTGTTGGATTCGAGTTCTTTGGTTAATTAAGGTGGGTCCAAAGTAACGTGAACACCCTCCGTTATTATATATTTATATATATTCAATTATTTATTTTTTGTTCATGTTGTTACACATTACATTTCCCTATTAAGAGAATATTTTATTTCCTTAATTATCTGTTCCTTTTTTTTTTTTTTTTTGCATAAGCACGGACTTTTGGGTCGACCCAAGCCATCTTCCGAAATAATAAGTAATTTCATTAATGTTTTAATATGAAAATGAAAGTTTAAGAAAGTATTAAATTTACTTGTGTTTCTAGTTTATTCTTAAAGGAAACGGAAAGGCCTGCTTGGAAGGGATTTGGATTTGCGCACAAAAGCAGCTTTACCGCTGCTTGTATCCCCGGTAAAGTGGCATTCGCCAGATTTCCTCCTCTCGGAGTGGAGGAAAAGTAGCATTTGCAGCTTTACCGCCGATGCATACGGCGGTAAGTTGGAAATTTGCAACATTTCCGCCCCATTAAGAGGAGGAAATCCTGCAGGCGGATTCTTATTAACTTTTCCTTTCTTAACATCTTTGCTGGGTCACGGATAACGAGGGATGGGCATGGATAATTAGCGTTTAAACGCAATACTGTCAAATCACATAGTAAATCACTATTTTTGTCAATTTACTTTACCGGTGAAGTAAAGTGGGTGGTTAAATGCAAAGAGGGAACATAAGTAATGGTTTGGAAAGATCAGAAGGCGAGAGTAGCTCTTTGAGTTTCTATTTTAAGAAGAGTTTTTTTTTTTCTTTTGAAGGGTCAATCGCGGACAGGGCCGGCTCGCGTTGGTTCGACAATGGGGATTAGGTTAGAATATGTGGGCCGCGCTTTGAAGTTTTTCATTTGGACAGGGTGCGTGGTTGAGATTCGGAATCCTTGCCCGGCACAAATATACATATATAAAACTGAGAGTGGGAGTAGTAATTGGGGGACTCAAATCCGTGTCCGCTCAGATAGAGTGATAGGACGAGGCAAGCGTAGCTACCCCCTAGGACGCTGCAAAAGATTTGTTTTCCTTTTCTTTTATTAGATAAGTTAGACCCAGAACACGCTAGGGCTTCCTGATTTACAGGCGGGCCGGTCTTGGGCGAGCAACTTCTGGCCCGACCAGTGCTTGAGCCGGGATCGGGCTTCTTATTTAGAAGTCAGGCCGGGCTTGGACATTCCTCTGCCCAGCCCTTCCCGTGTACAACCCTAGCTTCGTTTAGTCATTTAGTCGTGTGAGAGTCTCCTTTTAGCTTTTCTTTCTGCTAGAAGGCAGAGCAGATTTTTGAAATTTAGTATCGTTTGATGCGATCCGTTCCTTCTTATCGTCTCTCGAATTAGCCATTTACTTGGCATCACTGGTAAAGTCAGCTTACGAAACGGGAAATAGTCAGTGAGTGAGAGGCGAACAAATAGGGTGGGGTCCACACTTGATTAAACCCTACTGTAAAATATCCATAACATCTCTATTTCATAACATATAGAGTATATATCCCACAGCAGCGAGGCTAGGTCCACTCCCCAATATGATATAAGATCTAAAGTACTCCGAGTGGGCCCCGTGGATACTCTCAGTGCGCGATCAAATGACTTACGAGCCATGTCGATGGAAAGGTAGCTCTAATGGGGCAACCTGTTATTTAATCTCTCAGCCAAAAGTCAGTGTTTATGGAGTCCCAAATGTTCTACACTTGGATTTTGTTGGATTCGAGTCCTTTGGGTAATTAAGGTGGGTCCAAAGTAACGTGAACACCCTCCGTTATTATATATTTATATATATTCATTTATTTATTTTTTGTTCATGTTGTTACACATTACATTTCCCTATTAAGAGAATATTTTATTTCCTTAATTATCTGTTGCTTTTTTTTTTTTTTCCATAAGCACGAACTTTTGGGTCGACCCAAGCCATTTTCCGAAGTAATAAGTAATTTCATCAATGTTTTAATATGAAAATGAAAGTTTAAGTAAGTATTAAATTTACTTGTGTTTCTGGTTTATTGTTAAAGGAAACGGAAAGGCCTGCTTGAAGGGATTTGGATTTGCGCACAAAAGCAGCTTTACCGCTGCTTGTATCCACGGTAAAGTGGCATTCGCCAGATTTCCTCCTCTCGGAGAGGAGGAAAGGTAGCATTTGCAGCTTTACCGCCGATCCATACGGCGGTAAGTTGGAAATTTGCAACATTTCCGCCCCATTAAGAGGAGGAAATCCTGCAGGCGGATTCTTATTAACTTTTCCTTTCCTAACATCTGTGCTGGGTCACGGATAACGAGGGATGGGCAGGGATAATTAGCGTTTAAACGCAATACTGTCAAATCACATAGTAAATCACTCTTTTTGTCAATTTACTTTACCGGTGAAGTAAAGTGGGTGGTTAAATGCAAAGAGGGAACATAAGTAAAGGTTTGGAAAGATCAGAAGGCGAAAGTAGCTCTTTGAGTTTCTATTTTAAGAAGAGTTTTTTTTTTTCTTTTGAAGGGTCAATCGCGGACAGGGCCGGCCCGCGTTGGTTCGGCAATGGGGATTAGGTTAGAATAAGTGGGCCGCGCTTAGAATTTTTTCATTTGGACTGGGTGCGTGGTTGAGATTCGGAATCCTTGCCCGGCACAAATATACATATATAATACTAAGAGTGGGAGTAGTAATTGGGGGACTCAAATCCGTGTCCACTCAGATAGAGTGATAGCACGAGGCAAGCGTAGCTACCACCTAGGACGCTGTAAAAGATTTTTTTTTTCCTTTTCTTTTATTAGATAAGTTAGACGCAGGACACGCTAGGGCTTCATGATTTACAGGCGGGCCGGTCTTGGGCGAGCAACTTCTGGCCCGACCAGTGCTTGAGCCGGGATCGGGCTTCTTATTTAGAAGTCGGGCCGGGCTTGGACATTCCTCGGCCCAGCCCTTCCCGTGTACAACCCTAGCTTCGTTTAGTCATTTAGTCGTGTGAGAGTCTCCTTTTAGCTTTTCTTTCTGCTAGAAGGAAGGGCTGATTTTTCAAATTTAGTATGGTTTGATGCGATCCATTTCTTCTTATCGTCTCTCGAATTAGCCATTTACTTGGCATCACTGGCAAAGTTAGCTTACGAAATAGGAAGTAGTCAGTGAGTGAGAGGCGAACACATAGGGTGGGGTCCACACATGATTAAACCCTACTGTAAAATATCAATAACATCTCTATTTCATAACATATAGAGTATATATCCCACAGCAGCGAGGCTAGGTCCACTCCCCAATATGATATAAGATCTAAAGTACTCCGAGTGGGCCCCGCGGATACTCTCAGTGCGCGATCAAATGACTTACGAGCCATGTCGATGGAAAGGTAGCTCTAATGGGGCAACCTGTTATTTAATCTCTCAGCCAAAAGTCAGTGTTTATGGAGTCCCAAATGTTCTACACTTGGATTTTGTTGGATTCGAGTCCTTTGGGTAATTAAGGTGGGTCCAAAGTAACGTGAACACCCTCCGTTATTATATATTTATATATATTCAATTATTTATTTTTTGTTCATGTTGTTACACATTATATTTCCCTATTAAGAGAATATTTTCTTTCCTTAATTATCTGTTGCGTTTTCTTTCTTTTTTTTGCATAAGCACGGACTTTTGGGTCGACCCAAGCCATTTTCCGAAATAATAAGTAATTTCATTAATGTTTTAATATGAAAATGAAAGTTTAAGAAAGTATTAAATTTACTTGTGTTTCTAGTTTATTGTTAAAGGAAACGGAAAGGCCTGCTTGGAAGGGATTTGGATTTGCGCACAAAAGCAGCTTTACCGCTGCTTGTATCCCCGGTAAAGTGGCATTCGCCAGATATCCTCCTCTCGGAGAGGAGGAAAAGTAGCATTTGCAGCTTTACCGCCGATGCATACGGCGGTAAGTTGGAAATTTGCAACATTTCCGCCCCATTAAGAGGAGGAAATCCTGCAGGCGGATTCTTATTAACTTTTCCTTTCCTAACATCTTTGCTGGGTCACGGATAACGAGGGATGGGCATGGATAATTAGCGTTTAAACGCAATACTGTCAAATCACATAGTAAATCACTCTTTTTGTCAATTTACTTTACCGGTGAAGTAAAGTGGGTGGTTAAATGAAAAGAGGGAACATAAGTAAAGGTTTGGAAAGATCAGAAGGCGAGAGTAGCTCTTTGAGTTTCTATTTTAAGAAGAGTTTTTTTTTTCTTTTGAAGGGTCAATCGCGGACAGGGCCGGCCCGCGTTGGTTCGGCAATGGGGATTAGGTTAGAATAAGTGGGCCGCGCTTAGAATATTTTCATTTGGACTGGGTGCGTGGTTGAGATTAGGAATCCTTGCCCGGCACAAATATACATATATAATACTAAGAGTGGGAGTAGTAATTGGGGACTCAAATCCGTGTCCACTCAGATAGAGTGATAGGACGAGGCAAGCGTAGCTACCACCTAGGACGCTGTAAAAGATTTGTTTTCCTTTTCTTTTATTAGATTAGTTAGACGCAGAACACGCAACGGCTTCATGATTTACAGGCGGGCCGGTCTTGGGCGAGCAACTTCTGGCCCGACCAGTGCTTGAGCCGGGATCGGGCTTCTTATTTGGAAGTCGGGCCGGGCTTGGACATTCCTCGGCCCAGCCCTTCCCGTGTACACCCCTAGCTTCGTTTAGTCATTTAGTCGTGTGAGAGTCTCCTTTTAGCTTTTCTTTCTTCTAGAAGAAAGAGCCGATTTTTGAAATTTAGTATGGTTTGATGCGATCCGTTTCTTCTTATCGTCTCTCGAATTAGCCATTTACTTGGCATCACTGGCAAAGTTAGCTTACGAAACAGGAAGTAGTCAGTGAGTGAGAGGCGGACACATAGGGTGGGGTCCACACATGATTAAACCCTTCTGTAAAATATCAATAACATCTCTATTTCATAACATATAGAGTATATATCCCACAGCAGCGAGGCTAGGTCCACTCCCCAATATGATATAAGATCTAAAGTACACCGAGTGGGCCCCGTGGATACTCTCAGTGCGCGATCAAATGACTTACGAGCCATGTCGATGGAAAGGTAGCTCTAATGGGGCAACCTGTTATTTAATCTCTCAGCCAAAAGTCGGTGTTTATGGAGTCCCAAATGTTCTACACTTGGATTTTGTTGGATTCGAGTCCTTTGGGTAATTAAGGTGGGTCCAAAGTAACGTGAACACCCTCCGTTATTATATATTTATATATATTCAATTATTTATTTTTTGTTCATGTTGTTACACATTATATTTCCCTATTAAGAGAATATTTTCTTTCCTTAATTATCTGTTGCGTTTTCTTTTTTTTTTTTGCATAAGCACGGACTTTTGGGTCGACCCAAGCCATTTTCCGAAATAATAAGTAATTTCATTAATGTTTTAATATGAAAATGAAAGTTTAAGTAAGTATTAAATTTACTTGTGTTTCTAGTTTATTGTTAAAGGAAACGGAAAGGCCTGCTTGGAAGGGATTTGGATTTGCGCACAAAAGCAGCTTTACCGCTGCTTGTATCCCCGGTAAAGTGGCATTCGCCAGATATCCTCCTCTCGGAGAGGAGGAAAAGTAGCATTTGCAGCTTTACCGCCGATGCATACGGCGGTAAGTTGGAAATTTGCAACATTTCCGCCCCATTAAGAGGAGGAAATCCTGCAGGCGGATTCTTATTAACTTTTCCTTTCCTAACATCTTTGCTGGGTCACGGATAACGAGGGATGGGCATGGATAATTAGCGTTTAAACGCAATACTGTCAAATCACATAGTAAATCACTCTTTTTGTCAATTTACTTTACCGGTGAAGTAAAGTGGGTGGTTAAATGCAAAGAGGGAACATAAGTAAAGGTTTGGAAAGATCAGAAGGCGAGAGTAGCTCTTTGAGTTTCTATTTTAAGAAGAGTTTTTTTTTTCTTTTGAAGGGTCAATCGCGGACAGGGCCGGCCCGCGTTGGTTCGGCAATGGGGATTAGGTTAGAATAAGTGGGCCGCGCTTAGAATATTTTCATTTGGACTGGGTGCGTGGTTGAGATTCGGAATCCTTGCCCGGCACAAATATACATATATAATACTAAGAGTGGGAGTAGTAATTGGGGGACTCAAATCCGTGTCCACTCAGATAGAGTGATAGGACGAGGCAAGCGTAGCTACCACCTAGGACGCTGTAAAAGATTTGTTTTCCTTTTCTTTTATTAGATTAGTTAGACGCAGAACACGCAACGGCTTCATGATTTACAGGCGGGCCGGTCTTGGGCGAGCAACTTCTGGCCCGACCAGTGCTTGAGCCGGGATCGGGCTTCTTATTTGGAAGTCGGGCCGGGCTTGGACATTCCTCGGCCCAGCCCTTCCCGTGTACACCCCTAGCTTCGTTTAGTCATTTAGTCGTGTGAGAGTCTCCTTTTAGCTTTTCTTTCTTCTAGAAGAAAGAGCCGATTTTTGAAATTTAGTATGGTTTGATGCGATCCGTTTCTTCTTATCGTCTCTCGAATTAGCCATTTACTTGGCATCACTGGCAAAGTTAGCTTACGAAACAGGAAGTAGTCAGTGAGTGAGAGGCGGACACATAGGGTGGGGTCCACACATGATTAAACCCTTCTGTAAAATATCAATAACATCTCTATTTCATAACATATAGAGTATATATCCCACAGCAGCGAGGCTAGGTCCACTCCCCAATATGATATAAGATCTAAAGTACACCGAGTGGGCCCCGTGGATACTCTCAGTGCGCGATCAAATGACTTACGAGCCATGTCGATGGAAAGGTAGCTCTAATGGGGCAACCTGTTATTTAATCTCTCAGCCAAAAGTCGGTGTTTATGGAGTCCCAAATGTTCTACACTTGGATTTTGTTGGATTCGAGTCCTTTGGGTAATTAAGGTGGGTCCAAAGTAACGTGAACACCCTCCGTTATTATATATTTATATATATTCAATTATTTATTTTTTGTTCATGTTGTTACACATTATATTTCCCTATTAAGAGAATATTTTCTTTCCTTAATTATCTGTTGCGTTTTCTTTTTTTTTTTTGCATAAGCACGGACTTTTGGGTCGACCCAAGCCATTTTCCGAAATAATAAGTAATTTCATTAATGTTTTAATATGAAAATGAAAGTTTAAGTAAGTATTAAATTTACTTGTGTTTCTAGTTTATTGTTAAAGGAAACGGAAAGGCCTGCTTGGAAGGGATTTGGATTTGCGCACAAAAGCAGCTTTACCGCTGCTTGTATCCCCGGTAAAGTGGCATTCGCCAGATATCCTCCTCTCGGAGAGGAGGAAAGGTAGCATTTGCAGTTTTACCGCCGATGCATACGGCGGTAAGTTGGAAATTTGCAACATTTCCGCCCCATTAAGAGGAGGAAATCCTGCAGGCGGATTCTTATTAACTTTTCCTTTCCTAACATCTTTGCTGGGTCACGGATAACGAGGGATGGGCATGGATAATTAGCGTTTAAACGCAATACTGTCAAATCACATAGTAAATCACTCTTTTTGTCAATTTACTTTACCGGTGAAGTAAAGTGGGTGGTTAAATGCAAAGAGGGAACATAAGTAAAGGTTTGGAAAGATCAGAAGGCGAGAGTAGCTCTTTGAGTTTCTATTTTAAGAAGAGTTTTTTTTTTCTTTTGAAGGGTCAATCGCGGACAGGGCCGGCCCGCGTTGGTTCGGCAATGGGGATTAGGTTAGAATAAGTGGGCCGCGCTTAGAATATTTTCATTTGGACTGGGTGCGTGGTTGAGATTCGGAATCCTTGCCCGGCACAAATATACATATATAATACTAAGAGTGGGAGTAGTAATTGGGGGACTCAAATCCGTGTCCACTCAGATAGAGTGATAGGACGAGGCAAGCGTAGCTACCACCTAGGACGCTGTAAAAGATTTGTTTTCCTTTTCTTTTATTAGATTAGTTAGACGCAGAACACGCAACGGCTTCATGATTTACAGGCGGGCCGGTCTTGGGCGAGCAACTTCTGGCCCGACCAGTGCTTGAGCCGGGATCGGGCTTCTTATTTGGAAGTCGGGCCGGGCTTGGACATTCCTCGGCCCAGCCCTTCCCGTGTACACCCCTAGCTTCGTTTAGTCATTTAGTCGTGTGAGAGTCTCCTTTTAGCTTTTCTTTCTTCTAGAAGAAAGAGCCGATTTTTGAAATTTAGTATCGTTTGATGCGATCCGTTTCTTCTTATCGTCTCTCGAATTAGCCATTTACTTGGCATCACTGGCAAAGTTAGCTTACGAAACAGGAAGTAGTCAGTGAGTGAGACGCGGACACATAGGGTGGGGTCCACACATGATTAAACCCTTCTGTAAAATATCAATAACATCTCTATTTCATAACATATAGAGTATATATCCCACAGCAGCGAGGCTAGGTCCACTCCCCAATATGATATAAGATCTAAAGTACACCGAGTGGGCCCCGTGGATACTCTCAGTGCGCGATCAAATGACTTACGAGCCATGTCGATGGAAAGGTAGCTCTAATGGGGCAACCTGTTATTTAATCTCTCAGCCAAAAGTCGGTGTTTATGGAGTCCCAAATGTTCTACACTTGGATTTTGTTGGATTCGAGTCCTTTGGGTAATTAAGGTGGGTCCAAAGTAACGTGAACACCCTCCGTTATTATATATTTATATATATTCAATTATTTATTTTTTGTTCATGTTGTTACACATTATATTTCCCTATTAAGAGAATATTTTCTTTCCTTAATTATCTGTTGCGTTTTCTTTTTTTTTTTTGCATAAGCACGGACTTTTGGGTCGACCCAAGCCATTTTCCGAAATAATAAGTAATTTCATTAATGTTTTAATATGAAAATGAAAGTTTAAGTAAGTATTAAATTTACTTGTGTTTCTAGTTTATTGTTAAAGGAAACGGAAAGGCCTGCTTGGAAGGGATTTGGATTTGCGCACAAAAGCAGCTTTACCGCTGCTTGTATCCCCGGTAAAGTGGCATTCGCCAGATATCCTCCTCTCGGAGAGGAGGAAAGGTAGCATTTGCAGTTTTACCGCCGATGCATACGGCGGTAAGTTGGAAATTTGCAACATTTCCGCCCCATTAAGAGGAGGAAATCCTGCAGGCGGATTCTTATTAACTTTTCCTTTCCTAACATCTTTGCTGGGTCACGGATAACGAGGGATGGGCATGGATAATTAGCGTTTAAACGCAATACTGTCAAATCACATAGTAAATCACTCTTTTTGTCAATTTACTTTACCGGTGAAGTAAAGTGGGTGGTTAAATGCAAAGAGGGAACATAAGTAAAGGTTTGGAAAGATCAGAAGGCGAGAGTAGCTCTTTGAGTTTCTATTTTAAGAAGAGTTTTTTTTTTCTTTTGAAGGGTCAATCGCGGACAGGGCCGGCCCGCGTTGGTTCGGCAATGGGGATTAGGTTAGAATAAGTGGGCCGCGCTTAGAATATTTTCATTTGGACTGGGTGCGTGGTTGAGATTCGGAATCCTTGCCCGGCACAAATATACATATATAATACTAAGAGTGGGAGTAGTAATTGGGGGACTCAAATCCGTGTCCACTCAGATAGAGTGATAGGACGAGGCAAGCGTAGCTACCACCTAGGACGCTGTAAAAGATTTGTTTTCCTTTTCTTTTATTAGATTAGTTAGACGCAGAACACGCAACGGCTTCATGATTTACAGGCGGGCCGGTCTTGGGCGAGCAACTTCTGGCCCGACCAGTGCTTGAGCCGGGATCGGGCTTCTTATTTGGAAGTCGGGCCGGGCTTGGACATTCCTCGGCCCAGCCCTTCCCGTGTACACCCCTAGCTTCGTTTAGTCATTTAGTCGTGTGAGAGTCTCCTTTTAGCTTTTCTTTCTTCTAGAAGAAAGAGCCGATTTTTGAAATTTAGTATCGTTTGATGCGATCCGTTTCTTCTTATCGTCTCTCGAATTAGCCATTTACTTGGCATCACTGGCAAAGTTAGCTTACGAAACAGGAAGTAGTCAGTGAGTGAGACGCGGACACATAGGGTGGGGTCCACACATGATTAAACCCTTCTGTAAAATATCAATAACATCTCTATTTCATAACATATAGAGTATATATCCCACAGCAGCGAGGCTAGGTCCACTCCCCAATATGATATAAGATCTAAAGTACACCGAGTGGGCCCCGTGGATACTCTCAGTGCGCGATCAAATGACTTACGAGCCATGTCGATGGAAAGGTAGCTCTAATGGGGCAACCTGTTATTTAATCTCTCAGCCAAAAGTCGGTGTTTATGGAGTCCCAAATGTTCTACACTTGGATTTTGTTGGATTCGAGTCCTTTGGGTAATTAAGGTGGGTCCAAAGTAACGTGAACACCCTCCGTTATTATATATTTATATATATTCAATTATTTATTTTTTGTTCATGTTGTTACACATTATATTTCCCTATTAAGAGAATATTTTCTTTCCTTAATTATCTGTTGCGTTTTCTTTTTTTTTTTTGCATAAGCACGGACTTTTGGGTCGACCCAAGCCATTTTCCGAAATAATAAGTAATTTCATTAATGTTTTAATATGAAAATGAAAGTTTAAGTAAGTATTAAATTTACTTGTGTTTCTAGTTTATTGTTAAAGGAAACGGAAAGGCCTGCTTGGAAGGGATTTGGATTTGCGCACAAAAGCAGCTTTACCGCTGCTTGTATCCCCGGTAAAGTGGCATTCGCCAGATATCCTCCTCTCGGAGAGGAGGAAAGGTAGCATTTGCAGCTTTACCGCCGATGCATACGGCGGTAAGTTGGAAATTTGCAACATTTCCGCCCCATTAAGAGGAGGAAATCCTGCAGGCGGATTCTTATTAACTTTTCCTTTCCTAACATCTTTGCTGGGTCACGGATAACGAGGGATGGGCATGGATAATTAGCGTTTAAACGCAATACTGTCAAATCACATAGTAAATCACTCTTTTTGTCAATTTACTTTACCGGTGAAGTAAAGTGGGTGGTTAAATGAAAAGAGGGAACATAAGTAAAGGTTTGGAAAGATCAGAAGGCGAGAGTAGCTCTTTGAGTTTCTATTTTAAGAAGAGTTTTTTTTTTCTTTTGAAGGGTCAATCGCGGACAGGGCCGGCCCGCGTTGGTTCGGCAATGGGGATTAGGTTAGAATAAGTGGGCCGCGCTTAGAATATTTTCATTTGGACTGGGTGCGTGGTTGAGATTCGGAATCCTTGCCCGGCACAAATATACATATATAATACTAAGAGTGGGAGTAGTAATTGGGGGACTCAAATCCGTGTCCACTCAGATAGAGTGATAGGACGAGGCAAGCGTAGCTACCACCTAGGACGCTGTAAAAGATTTGTTTTCCTTTTCTTTTATTAGATTAGTTAGACGCAGAACACGCAACGGCTTCATGATTTACAGGCGGGCCGGTCTTGGGCGAGCAACTTCTGGCCCGACCAGTGCTTGAGCCGGGATCGGGCTTCTTATTTGGAAGTCGGGCCGGGCTTGGACATTCCTCGGCCCAGCCCTTCCCGTGTACACCCCTAGCTTCGTTTAGTCATTTAGTCGTGTGAGAGTCTCCTTTTAGCTTTTCTTTCTTCTAGAAGAAAGAGCCGATTTTTGAAATTTAGTATCGTTTGATGCGATCCGTTTCTTCTTATCGTCTCTCGAATTAGCCATTTACTTGGCATCACTGGCAAAGTTAGCTTACGAAACAGGAAGTAGTCAGTGAGTGAGAGGCGGACACATAGGGTGGGGTCCACACATGATTAAACCCTTCTGTAAAATATCAATAACATCTCTATTTCATAACATATAGAGTATATATCCCACAGCAGCGAGGCTAGGTCCACTCCCCAATATGATATAAGATCTAAAGTACACCGAGTGGGCCCCGTGGATACTCTCAGTGCGCGATCAAATGACTTACGAGCCATGTCGATGGAAAGGTAGCTCTAATGGGGCAACCTGTTATTTAATCTCTCAGCCAAAAGTCGGTGTTTATGGAGTCCCAAATGTTCTACACTTGGATTTTGTTGGATTCGAGTCCTTTGGGTAATTAAGGTGGGTCCAAAGTAACGTGAACACCCTCCGTTATTATATATTTATATATATTCAATTATTTATTTTTTGTTCATGTTGTTACACATTATATTTCCCTATTAAGAGAATATTTTCTTTCCTTAATTATCTGTTGCGTTTTCTTTTTTTTTTTGCATAAGCACGGACTTTTGGGTCGACCCAAGCCATTTTCCGAAATAATAAGTAATTTCATTAATGTTTTAATATGAAAATGAAAGTTTAAGAAAGTATTAAATTTACTTGTGTTTCTAGTTTATTGTTAAAGGAAACGGAAAGGCCTGCTTGGAAGGGATTTGGATTTGCGCACAAAAGCAGCTTTACCGCTGCTTGTATCCCCGGTAAAGTGGCATTCGCCAGATATCCTCCTCTCGGAGAGGAGGAAAAGTAGCATTTGCAGCTTTACCGCCGATGCATACGGCGGTAAGTTGGAAATTTGCAACATTTCCGCCCCATTAAGAGGAGGAAATCCTGCAGGCGGATTCTTATTAACTTTTCCTTTCCTAACATCTTTGCTGGGTCACGGATAACGAGGGATGGGCATGGATAATTAGCGTTTAAACGCAATACTGTCAAATCACATAGTAAATCACTCTTTTTGTCAATTTACTTTACCGGTGAAGTAAAGTGGGTGGTTAAATGAAAAGAGGGAACATAAGTAAAGGTTTGGAAAGATCAGAAGGCGAGAGTAGCTCTTTGAGTTTCTATTTTAAGAAGAGTTTTTTTTTTCTTTTGAAGGGTCAATCGCGGACAGGGCCGGCCCGCGTTGGTTCGGCAATGGGGATTAGGTTAGAATAAGTGGGCCGCGCTTAGAATATTTTCATTTGGACTGGGTGCGTGGTTGAGATTCGGAATCCTTGCCCGGCACAAATATACATATATAATACTAAGAGTGGGAGTAGTAATTGGGGGACTCAAATCCGTGTCCACTCAGATAGAGTGATAGGACGAGGCAAGCGTAGCTACCACCTAGGACGCTGTAAAAGATTTGTTTTCCTTTTCTTTTATTAGATTAGTTAGACGCAGAACACGCAACGGCTTCATGATTTACAGGCGGGCCGGTCTTGGGCGAGCAACTTCTGGCCCGACCAGTGCTTGAGCCGGGATCGGGCTTCTTATTTGGAAGTCGGGCCGGGCTTGGACATTCCTCGGCCCAGCCCTTCCCGTGTACACCCCTAGCTTCGTTTAGTCATTTAGTCGTGTGAGAGTCTCCTTTTAGCTTTTCTTTCTTCTAGAAGAAAGAGCCGATTTTTGAAATTTAGTATGGTTTGATGCGATCCGTTTCTTCTTATCGTCTCTCGAATTAGCCATTTACTTGGCATCACTGGCAAAGTTAGCTTACGAAACAGGAAGTAGTCAGTGAGTGAGAGGCGGACACATAGGGTGGGGTCCACACATGATTAAACCCTTCTGTAAAATATCAATAACATCTCTATTTCATAACATATAGAGTATATATCCCACAGCAGCGAGGCTAGGTCCACTCCCCAATATGATATAAGATCTAAAGTACACCGAGTGGGCCCCGTGGATACTCTCAGTGCGCGATCAAATGACTTACGAGCCATGTCGATGGAAAGGTAGCTCTAATGGGGCAACCTGTTATTTAATCTCTCAGCCAAAAGTCGGTGTTTATGGAGTCCCAAATGTTCTACACTTGGATTTTGTTGGATTCGAGTCCTTTGGGTAATTAAGGTGGGTCCAAAGTAACGTGAACACCCTCCGTTATTATATATTTATATATATTCAATTATTTATTTTTTGTTCATGTTGTTACACATTATATTTCCCTATTAAGAGAATATTTTCTTTCCTTAATTATCTGTTGCGTTTTTTTTTTTTTTTTTTGCATAAGCACGGACTTTTGGGTCGACCCAAGCCATTTTCCGAAATAATAAGTAATTTCATTAATGTTTTAATATGAAAATGAAAGTTTAAGTAAGTATTAAATTTACTTGTGTTTCTAGTTTATTGTTA
This sequence comes from Persea americana, assembly GCA_029852735.1. NCBI lineage: Eukaryota > Viridiplantae > Streptophyta > Magnoliopsida > Laurales > Lauraceae > Persea > Persea americana. The sequence goes on along the minus strand of CM056820.1, from coordinate 34,633,701 downwards.
AAGGAAACGGAAAGGCCTGCTTGGAAGGGATTTGGATTTGCGCACAAAAGCAGCTTTACCGCTGCTTGTATCCCCGGTAAAGTGGCATTCGCCAGATATCCTCCTCTCGGAGAGGAGGAAAAGTAGCATTTGCAGCTTTACCGCCGATGCATACGGCGGTAAGTTGGAAATTTGCAACATTTCCGCCCCATTAAGAGGAGGAAATCCTGCAGGCGGATTCTTATTAACTTTTCCTTTCCTAACATCTTTGCTGGGTCACGGATAACGGGGGATGGGCATGGATAATTAGCGTTTAAACGCAATACTGTCAAATCACATAGTAAATCACTCTTTTTGTCAATTTACTTTACCGGTGAAGTAAAGTGGGTGGTTAAATGCAAAGAGGGAACATAAGTAAAGGTTTGGAAAGATCAGAAGGCGAGAGTAGCTCTTTGAGTTTCTATTTTAAGAAGAGTTTTTTTTTTCTTTTGAAGGGTCAATCGCGGACAGGGCCGGCCCGCGTTGGTTCGGCAATGGGGATTAGGTTAGAATAAGTGGGCCGCGCTTAGAATATTTTCATTTGGACTGGGTGCGTGGTTGAGATTCGGAATCCTTCCCCGGCACAAATATACATATATAATACTAAGAGTGGGAGTAGTAATTGGGGGACTCAAATCCGTGTCCACTCAGATAGAGTGATAGGACGAGGCAAGCGTAGCTACCACCTAGGACGCTGTAAAAGATTTGTTTTCCTTTTCTTTTATTAGATTAGTTAGACGCAGAACACGCAACGGCTTCATGATTTACAGGCGGGCCGGTCTTGGGCGAGCAACTTCTGCCCCGACCAGTGCTTGAGCCGGGATCGGGCTTCTTATTTGGAAGTCGGGCCGGGCTTGGACATTCCTCGGCCCAGCCCTTCCCGTGTACACCCCTAGCTTCGTTTAGTCATTTAGTCGTGTGAGAGTCTCCTTTTAGCTTTTCTTTCTTCTAGAAGAAAGAGCCGATTTTTGAAATTTAGTATCGTTTGATGCGATCCGTTTCTTCTTATCGTCTCTCGAATTAGCCATTTACTTGGCATCACTGGCAAAGTTAGCTTACGAAACAGGAAGTAGTCAGTGAGTGAGAGGCGGACACATAGGGTGGGGTCCACACATGATTAAACCCTTCTGTAAAATATCAATAACATCTCTATTTCATAACATATAGAGTATATATCCCACAGCAGCGAGGCTAGGTCCACTCCCCAATATGATATAAGATCTAAAGTACACCGAGTGGGCCCCGTGGATACTCTCAGTGCGCGATCAAATGACTTACGAGCCATGTCGATGGAAAGGTAGCTCTAATGGGGCAACCTGTTATTTAATCTCTCAGCCAAAAGTCAGTGTTTATGGAGTCCCAAATGTTCTACACTTGGATTTTGTTGGATTCGAGTCCTTTGGGTAATTAAGGTGGGTCCAAAGTAACGTGAACACCCTCCGTTATTATATATTTATATATATTCAATTATTTATTTTTTGTTCATGTTGTTACACATTATATTTCCCTATTAAGAGAATATTTTCTTTCCTTAATTATCTGTTGCGTTTTCTTTTTTTTTTTTTGCATAAGCACGGACTTTTGGGTCGACCCAAGCCATTTTCCGAAATAATAAGTAATTTCATTAATGTTTTAATATGAAAATGAAAGTTTAAGTAAGTATTAAATTTACTTGTGTTTCTAGTTTATTGTTAAAGGAAACGGAAAGGCCTGCTTGGAAGGGATTTGGATTTGCGCACAAAAGCAGCTTTACCGCTGCTTGTATCCCCGGTAAAGTGGCATTCGCCAGATATCCTCCTCTCGGAGAGGAGGAAAAGTAGCATTTGCAGCTTTACCGCCGATGCATACGGCGGTAAGTTGGAAATTTGCAACATTTCCGCCCCATTAAGAGGAGGAAATCCTGCAGGCGGATTCTTATTAACTTTTCCTTTCCTAACATCTTTGCTGGGTCACGGATAACGAGGTTTGGGCATGGATAATTAGCGTTTAAATGCAATACTGTCAAATCACATAGTAAATCACTCTTTTTGTCAATTTACTTTACCGGTGAAGTAAAGTGGGTGGTTAAATGAAAAGAGGGAACATAAGTAAAGGTTTGGAAAGATCAGAAGGCGAGAGTAGCTCTTTGAGTTTCTATTTTAAGAAGAGTTTTTTTTTTCTTTTGAAGGGTCAATCGCGGACAGGGCCGGCCCGCGTTGGTTCGGCAATGGGGATTAGGTTAGAATAAGTGGGCCGCGCTTAGAATATTTTCATTTGGACTGGGTGCGTGGTTGAGATTCGGAATCCTTGCCCGGCACAAATATACATATATAATACTAAGAGTGGGAGTAGTAATTGGGGGACTCAAATCCGTGTCCACTCAGATAGAGTGATAGGACGAGGCAAGCGTAGCTACCACCTAGGACGCTGTAAAAGATTTGTTTTCCTTTTCTTTTATTAGATTAGTTAGACGCAGAACACGCAACGGCTTCATGATTTACAGGCGGGCCGGTCTTGGGCGAGCAACTTCTGGCCCGACCAGTGCTTGAGCCGGGATCGGGCTTCTTATTTGGAAGTCGGGCCGGGCTTGGACATTCCTCGGCCCAGCCCTTCCCGTGTACACCCCTAGCTTCGTTTAGTCATTTAGTCGTGTGAGAGTCTCCTTTTAGCTTTTCTTTCTTCTAGAAGAAAGAGCCGATTTTTGAAATTTAGTATCGTTTGATGCGATCCGTTTCTTCTTATCGTCTCTCGAATTGGCCATTTACTTGGCATCACTGGCAAAGTTAGCTTACGAAACAGGAAGTAGTCAGTGAGTGAGAGGCGGACACATAGGGTGGGGTCCACACATGATTAAACCCTTCTGTAAAATATCAATAACATCTCTATTTCATAACATATAGAGTATATATCCCACAGCAGCGAGGCTAGGTCCACTCCCCAATATGATATAAGATCTAAAGTACACCGAGTGGGCCCCGTGGATACTCTCAGTGCGCGATCAAATGACTTACGAGCCATGTCGATGGAAAGGTAGCTCTAATGGGGCAACCTGTTATTTAATCTCTCAGCCAAAAGTCAGTGTTTATGGAGTCCCAAATGTTCTACACTTGGATTTTGTTGGATTCGAGTCCTTTGGGTAATTAAGGTGGGTCCAAAGTAACGTGAACACCCTCCGTTATTATATATTTATATATATTCAATTATTTATTTTTTGTTCATGTTGTTACACATTATATTTCCCTATTAAGAGAATATTTTCTTTCCTTAATTATCTGTTGCGTTTTCTTTTTTTTTTTTGCATAAGCACGGACTTTTGGGTCGACCCAAGCCATTTTCCGAAATAATAAGTAATTTCATTAATGTTTTAATATGAAAATGAAAGTTTAAGTAAGTATTAAATTTACTTGTGTTTCTAGTTTATTGTTAAAGGAAACGGAAAGGCCTGCTTGGAAGGGATTTGGATTTGCGCACAAAAGCAGCTTTACCGCTGCTTGTATCCCCGGTAAAGTGGCATTCGCCAGATATCCTCCTCTCGGAGAGGAGGAAAAGTAGCATTTGCAGCTTTACCGCCGATGCATACGGCGGTAAGTTGGAAATTTGCAACATTTCCGCCCCATTAAGAGGAGGAAATCCTGCAGGCGGATTCTTATTAACTTTTCCTTTCCTAACATCTTTGCTGGGTCACGGATAACGAGGTTTGGGCATGGATAATTAGCGTTTAAATGCAATACTGTCAAATCACATAGTAAATCACTCTTTTTGTCAATTTACTTTACCGGTGAAGTAAAGTGGGTGGTTAAATGAAAAGAGGGAACATAAGTAAAGGTTTGGAAAGATCAGAAGGCGAGAGTAGCTCTTTGAGTTTCTATTTTAAGAAGAGTTTTTTTTTTCTTTTGAAGGGTCAATCGCGGACAGGGCCGGCCCGCGTTGGTTCGGCAATGGGGATTAGGTTAGAATAAGTGGGCCGCGCTTAGAATATTTTCATTTGGACTGGGTGCGTGGTTGAGATTCGGAATCCTTGCCCGGCACAAATATACATATATAATACTAAGAGTGGGAGTAGTAATTGGGGGACTCAAATCCGTGTCCACTCAGATAGAGTGATAGGACGAGGCAAGCGTAGCTACCACCTAGGACGCTGTAAAAGATTTGTTTTCCTTTTCTTTTATTAGATTAGTTAGACGCAGAACACGCAACGGCTTCATGATTTACAGGCGGGCCGGTCTTGGGCGAGCAACTTCTGGCCCGACCAGTGCTTGAGCCGGGATCGGGCTTCTTATTTGGAAGTCGGGCCGGGCTTGGACATTCCTCGGCCCAGCCCTTCCCGTGTACACCCCTAGCTTCGTTTAGTCATTTAGTCGTGTGAGAGTCTCCTTTTAGCTTTTCTTTCTTCTAGAAGAAAGAGCCGATTTTTGAAATTTAGTATCGTTTGATGCGATCCGTTTCTTCTTATCGTCTCTCGAATTGGCCATTTACTTGGCATCACTGGCAAAGTTAGCTTACGAAACAGGAAGTAGTCAGTGAGTGAGAGGCGGACACATAGGGTGGGGTCCACACATGATTAAACCCTTCTGTAAAATATCAATAACATCTCTATTTCATAACATATAGAGTATATATCCCACAGCAGCGAGGCTAGGTCCACTCCTCAATATGATATAAGATCTAAAGTACACCGAGTGGGCCCCGTGGATACTCTCAGTGCGCGATCAAATGACTTACGAGCCATGTCGATGGAAAGGTAGCTCTAATGGGGCAACCTGTTATTTAATCTCTCAGCCAAAAGTCAGTGTTTATGGAGTCCCAAATGTTCTACACTTGGATTTTGTTGGATTCGAGTCCTTTGGGTAATTAAGGTGGGTCCAAAGTAACGTGAACACCCTCCGTTATTATATATTTATATATATTCAATTATTTATTTTTTGTTCATGTTGTTACACATTATATTTCCCTATTAAGAGAATATTTTCTTTCCTTAATTATCTGTTGCGTTTTCTTTTTTTTTTTTTGCATAAGCACGGACTTTTGGGTCGACCCAAGCCATTTTCCGAAATAATAAGTAATTTCATTAATGTTTTAATATGAAAATGAAAGTTTAAGTAAGTATTAAATTTACTTGTGTTTCTAGTTTATTGTTAAAGGAAACGGAAAGGCCTGCTTGGAAGGGATTTGGATTTGCGCACAAAAGCAGCTTTACCGCTGCTTGTATCCCCGGTAAAGTGGCATTCGCCAGATATCCTCCTCTCGGAGAGGAGGAAAAGTAGCATTTGCAGCTTTACCGCCGATGCATACGGCGGTAAGTTGGAAATTTGCAACATTTCCGCCCCATTAAGAGGAGGAAATCCTGCAGGCGGATTCTTATTAACTTTTCCTTTCCTAACATCTTTGCTGGGTCACGGATAACGAGGTTTGGGCATGGATAATTAGCGTTTAAATGCAATACTGTCAAATCACATAGTAAATCACTCTTTTTGTCAATTTACTTTACCGGTGAAGTAAAGTGGGTGGTTAAATGAAAAGAGGGAACATAAGTAAAGGTTTGGAAAGATCAGAAGGCGAGAGTAGCTCTTTGAGTTTCTATTTTAAGAAGAGTTTTTTTTTTCTTTTGAAGGGTCAATCGCGGACAGGGCCGGCCCGCGTTGGTTCGGCAATGGGGATTAGGTTAGAATAAGTGGGCCGCGCTTAGAATATTTTCATTTGGACTGGGTGCGTGGTTGAGATTCGGAATCCTTGCCCGGCACAAATATACATATATAATACTAAGAGTGGGAGTAGTAATTGGGGGACTCAAATCCGTGTCCACTCAGATAGAGTGATAGGACGAGGCAAGCGTAGCTACCACCTAGGACGCTGTAAAAGATTTGTTTTCCTTTTCTTTTATTAGATTAGTTAGACGCAGAACACGCAACGGCTTCATGATTTACAGGCGGGCCGGTCTTGGGCGAGCAACTTCTGGCCCGACCAGTGCTTGAGCCGGGATCGGGCTTCTTATTTGGAAGTCGGGCCGGGCTTGGACATTCCTCGGCCCAGCCCTTCCCGTGTACACCCCTAGCTTCGTTTAGTCATTTAGTCGTGTGAGAGTCTCCTTTTAGCTTTTCTTTCTTCTAGAAGAAAGAGCCGATTTTTGAAATTTAGTATCGTTTGATGCGATCCGTTTCTTCTTATCGTCTCTCGAATTGGCCATTTACTTGGCATCACTGGCAAAGTTAGCTTACGAAACAGGAAGTAGTCAGTGAGTGAGAGGCGGACACATAGGGTGGGGTCCACACATGATTAAACCCTTCTGTAAAATATCAATAACATCTCTATTTCATAACATATAGAGTATATATCCCACAGCAGCGAGGCTAGGTCCACTCCCCAATATGATATAAGATCTAAAGTACACCGAGTGGGCCCCGTGGATACTCTCAGTGCGCGATCAAATGACTTACGAGCCATGTCGATGGAAAGGTAGCTCTAATGGGGCAACCTGTTATTTAATCTCTCAGCCAAAAGTCAGTGTTTATGGAGTCCCAAATGTTCTACACTTGGATTTTGTTGGATTCGAGTCCTTTGGGTAATTAAGGTGGGTCCAAAGTAACGTGAACACCCTCCGTTATTATATATTTATATATATTCAATTATTTATTTTTTGTTCATGTTGTTACACATTATATTTCCCTATTAAGAGAATATTTTCTTTCCTTAATTATCTGTTGCGTTTTCTTTTTTTTTTTTGCATAAGCACGGACTTTTGGGTCGACCCAAGCCATTTTCCGAAATAATAAGTAATTTCATTAATGTTTTAATATGAAAATGAAAGTTTAAGTAAGTATTAAATTTACTTGTGTTTCTAGTTTATTGTTAAAGGAAACGGAAAGGCCTGCTTGGAAGGGATTTGGATTTGCGCACAAAAGCAGCTTTACCGCTGCTTGTATCCCCGGTAAAGTGGCATTCGCCAGATATCCTCCTCTCGGAGAGGAGGAAAAGTAGCATTTGCAGCTTTACCGCCGATGCATACGGCGGTAAGTTGGAAATTTGCAACATTTCCGCCCCATTAAGAGGAGGAAATCCTGCAGGCGGATTCTTATTAACTTTTCCTTTCCTAACATCTTTGCTGGGTCACGGATAACGAGGTTTGGGCATGGATAATTAGCGTTTAAATGCAATACTGTCAAATCACATAGTAAATCACTCTTTTTGTCAATTTACTTTACCGGTGAAGTAAAGTGGGTGGTTAAATGAAAAGAGGGAACATAAGTAAAGGTTTGGAAAGATCAGAAGGCGAGAGTAGCTCTTTGAGTTTCTATTTTAAGAAGAGTTTTTTTTTTCTTTTGAAGGGTCAATCGCGGACAGGGCCGGCCCGCGTTGGTTCGGCAATGGGGATTAGGTTAGAATAAGTGGGCCGCGCTTAGAATATTTTCATTTGGACTGGGTGCGTGGTTGAGATTCGGAATCCTTGCCCGGCACAAATATACATATATAATACTAAGAGTGGGAGTAGTAATTGGGGGACTCAAATCCGTGTCCACTCAGATAGAGTGATAGGACGAGGCAAGCGTAGCTACCACCTAGGACGCTGTAAAAGATTTGTTTTCCTTTTCTTTTATTAGATTAGTTAGACGCAGAACACGCAACGGCTTCATGATTTACAGGCGGGCCGGTCTTGGGCGAGCAACTTCTGGCCCGACCAGTGCTTGAGCCGGGATCGGGCTTCTTATTTGGAAGTCGGGCCGGGCTTGGACATTCCTCGGCCCAGCCCTTCCCGTGTACACCCCTAGCTTCGTTTAGTCATTTAGTCGTGTGAGAGTCTCCTTTTAGCTTTTCTTTCTTCTAGAAGAAAGAGCCGATTTTTGAAATTTAGTATCGTTTGATGCGATCCGTTTCTTCTTATCGTCTCTCGAATTGGCCATTTACTTGGCATCACTGGCAAAGTTAGCTTACGAAACAGGAAGTAGTCAGTGAGTGAGAGGCGGACACATAGGGTGGGGTCCACACATGATTAAACCCTTCTGTAAAATATCAATAACATCTCTATTTCATAACATATAGAGTATATATCCCACAGCAGCGAGGCTAGGTCCACTCCTCAATATGATATAAGATCTAAAGTACACCGAGTGGGCCCCGTGGATACTCTCAGTGCGCGATCAAATGACTTACGAGCCATGTCGATGGAAAGGTAGCTCTAATGGGGCAACCTGTTATTTAATCTCTCAGCCAAAAGTCAGTGTTTATGGAGTCCCAAATGTTCTACACTTGGATTTTGTTGGATTCGAGTCCTTTGGGTAATTAAGGTGGGTCCAAAGTAACGTGAACACCCTCCGTTATTATATATTTATATATATTCAATTATTTATTTTTTGTTCATGTTGTTACACATTATATTTCCCTATTAAGAGAATATTTTCTTTCCTTAATTATCTGTTGCGTTTTCTTTTTTTTTTTTGCATAAGCACGGACTTTTGGGTCGACCCAAGCCATTTTCCGAAATAATAAGTAATTTCATTAATGTTTTAATATGAAAATGAAAGTTTAAGTAAGTATTAAATTTACTTGTGTTTCTAGTTTATTGTTAAAGGAAACGGAAAGGCCTGCTTGGAAGGGATTTGGATTTGCGCACAAAAGCAGCTTTACCGCTGCTTGTATCCCCGGTAAAGTGGCATTCGCCAGATATCCTCCTCTCGGAGAGGAGGAAAAGTAGCATTTGCAGCTTTACCGCCGATGCATACGGCGGTAAGTTGGAAATTTGCAACATTTCCGCCCCATTAAGAGGAGGAAATCCTGCAGGCGGATTCTTATTAACTTTTCCTTTCCTAACATCTTTGCTGGGTCACGGATAACGAGGGATGGGCATGGATAATTAGCGTTTAAACGCAATACTGTCAAATCACATAGTAAATCACTCTTTTTGTCAATTTACTTTACCGGTGAAGTAAAGTGGGTGGTTAAATGCAAAGAGGGAACATAAGTAAAGGTTTGGAAAGATCAGAAGGCGAGAGTAGCTCTTTGAGTTTCTATTTTAAGAAGAGTTTTTTTTTTCTTTTGAAGGGTCAATCGCGGACAGGGCCGGCCCGCGTTGGTTCGGCAATGGGGATTAGGTTAGAATAAGTGGGCCGCGCTTAGAATATTTTCATTTGGACTGGGTGCGTGGTTGAGATTCGGAATCCTTGCCCGGCACAAATATACATATATAATACTAAGAGTGGGAGTAGTAATTGGGGGACTCAAATCCGTGTCCACTCAGATAGAGTGATAGGACGAGGCAAGCGTAGCTACCACCTAGGACGCTGTAAAAGATTTGTTTTCCTTTTCTTTTATTAGAGTAGTTAGACGCAGAACACGCAACGGCTTCATGATTTACAGGCGGGCCGGTCTTGGGCGAGCAACTTCTGCCCCGACCAGTGCTTGAGCCGGGATCGGGCTTCTTATTTGGAAGTCGGGCCGGGCTTGGACATTCCTCGGCCCAGCCCTTCCCGTGTACACCCCTAGCTTCGTTTAGTCATTTAGTCGTGTGAGAGTCTCCTTTTAGCTTTTCTTTCTTCTAGAAGAAAGAGCCGATTTTTGAAATTTAGTATCGTTTGATGCGATCCGTTTCTTCTTATCGTCTCTCGAATTAGCCATTTACTTGGCATCACTGGCAAAGTTAGCTTACGAAACAGGAAGTAGTCAGTGAGTGAGAGGCGGACACATAGGGTGGGGTCCACACATGATTAAACCCTTCTGTAAAATATCAATAACATCTCTATTTCATAACATATAGAGTATATATCCCACAGCAGCGAGGCTAGGTCCACTCCCCAATATGATTTAAGATCTAAAGTACACCGAGTGGGCCCCGTGGATACTCTCAGTGCGCGATCAAATGACTTACGAGCCATGTCGATGGAAAGGTAGCTCTAATGGGGCAACCTGTTATTTAATCTCTCAGCCAAAAGTCAGTGTTTATGGAGTCCCAAATGTTCTACACTTGGATTTTGTTGGATTCGAGTCCTTTGGGTAATTAAGGTGGGTCCAAAGTAACGTGAACACCCTCCGTTATTATATATTTATATATATTCAATTATTTATTTTTTGTTCATGTTGTTACACATTATATTTCCCTATTAAGAGAATATTTTCTTTCCTTAATTATCTGTTGCGTTTTCTTTTTTTTTTTTGCATAAGCACGGACTTTTGGGTCGACCCAAGCCATTTTCCGAAATAATAAGTAATTTCATTAATGTTTTAATATGAAAATGAAAGTTTAAGTAAGTATTAAATTTACTTGTGTTTCTAGTTTATTGTTAAAGGAAACGGAAAGGCCTGCTTGGAAGGGATTTGGATTTGCGCACAAAAGCAGCTTTACCGCTGCTTGTATCCCCGGTAAAGTGGCATTCGCCAGATATCCTCCTCTCGGAGAGGAGGAAAAGTAGCATTTGCAGCTTTACCGCCGATGCATACGGCGGTAAGTTGGAAATTTGCAACATTTCCGCCCCATTAAGAGGAGGAAATCCTGCAGGCGGATTCTTATTAACTTTTCCTTTCCTAACATCTTTGCTGGGTCACGGATAACGGGGGATGGGCATGGATAATTAGCGTTTAAACGCAATACTGTCAAATCACAT